>VDFB02271358.1:1084143277-1085517908 GCA_007258455.2 Sequoia sempervirens | reverse complement strand
CCGGTTTTGCCTTTGGTCATCATTTTCCACTGTTTTTCACCATTTTTTCACTATAACCCCCCATTTTTGTTATTAGTCAGCTTATCATCATGGAAAGAATATAGCAATGAATGATTTCATTATAGTTTTTTGGATACATACAATGAAAAAATTACAAATCCGAGTCATTGATCACTACACAAAATCAATTTTAGGAAGCACCCTCATAGTCATCCAATCTGCATTTGATATAGTGAAAAAAAGAGAGTAAGTAACGATTTCTCCATGGCTACCGTCTTTATAGGCTAATAAGTGTTAGGGTTTTGGCAAAAAAATGAATATAACAAGAATAATAAACTCTATTAATTTAGAATGTTGCTTATCTCATAACCATGAGCCTCCATCTGAGGCACAACCAACCATTCATCTGATAATAACAATCTCGTGCGTAACAATTCTTATCATATTAAAAGAATGCATTTAATGAGTTATAAATAACAAATCGGTCAAGGAAGATGGAACAACTCATTTCTTGGAACAAAAAGCGGTTACAAAGATTGAAGCGCATGCACCAAGGTACTAGTAATAGATGGAAATGAGGGAAGGGTAAACAAAAAAAATGCTTATATAGGAAATATATCACTCTTGCGCATGATACTCGCAAAACCGTTACCACTAGAGTAGCATTGTGGAGACATATAGACATTAATACGACACACAACTAACTCAACTAGAATGCACGACTACCATGAAATGATTAAAAACTTAAGCAAGACAAAATACAAATTTTAAACCACAATCTAATACCGGCAAATCAAAAGTAAAGAAAATCATTCCATAATTAATCTGTTCTCAAAAAACACCCCACAAAAGACCCAATACCAATACATTTATATCTCCAACATTAGAAAAATGAGTGTTGAAACCTTCCCCCTATGTGTATAACCAATACCTTACATATATACCCCCATGTTTGCACAAAGCCATTTTCAAATATAGTGCTACTATAAGCATATTATTACACCACAGTTACCAACATTAGAGAACCGTAACACAAAGGGAATGCCTATTCCAAGAAACGGTTACTCCTATACCGGCAAAGCTGCATCAAAGAATAAACAATAATCTTTTTGTTAGACCTGAAAAAGAGGTATCTTAAACATTAGACATGGAGATGTCTCCGAGATAAACCAGTTTACTATCTCAACAGTCTGCAAAATATAACATGGAATTTGAACAATGCCCTTCAGTACTTGTGAAATATGCATTCACAATAAAATTTGAAGTAAGTATGTTTATCGAAATTCCCAATTTCCTCTCGCCAATGCATGCAATATTATAGTTGTTGCTTTCTTTGCTGTGATTTTCAAACTGTCCAAGCTGAAATAATATCGTAGTTGATAACAGTTCCAATTTTTTTGCCGAATTTTCCCTTTCCATCTATCATTAGAATCCCCACTATGATAATGGATCCACATAAATCCCTCTTATGGGGCAAAACTTTCCTGCCAATTACATTTGAGAAAATTAATTTATGAAATATGTTTTGTTATATATTTTGCATGTTACTTTAACAATACATAAATATTTGTTAAATAAAAAAAAAAAAAAACTCTCATTTGTCAAAAATAGAATTATTAATAACGAGTTAAGAAACATGTGGTGTCAATAGTTCCCTTAGTAGGAACTAATAATAAAACAAGAAAGAGATATAATAAAAGATATGTATAATAAAAATTCAAATATTAAGAATTAAGATATATGAAGATATAAAATATATAATAAAACAAAAGAGATATTTTTGCAAAAGTTAAAAAGGTTAAAAAAATTGATATAATTACAAAAAATAAATAAATTAAGAATTCCATATAGTTGATTCCCATGTTTGACACATGGTTTGAAAAATACATAGAAAATATGGAGGCCTTTTCATATTATATTTAGTATGTGTTCAATTAAACCTAATTTGACCAAATTGCTTTACAATTTTCTCTTTCAAAATTTGGTAAATTAATAAATTTTAAATTATTATAATTCTCTTCACTATAGATTTTACACAAAGGTTTGTACTCTTCTATAAAATTTTCATGTAGTTAATTTATGATAAATTTTATTTTATGTGTAAAATGTAAGTATAGTTCAATTTCTAGATGATTTTGATGGGAATGGATTTTGTAAGCACGTGATTTAATAAAAAGATTTATTTTTAAATATGAAATTATTAAATATACTAGTTTATATATCTCAATATTAATTTATATAATATTGAGATATATAAACCTAATTTGACCAAATTGCTTTACAATTTTCTCTTTCAAAATTTGGTAAATTAATAAATTTTAAATTATTATAATTCTCTTCACTATAGATTTTACACAAAGGTTTATACTCTTCTATAAAATTTTCATGTAGTTAATTTATGATAAATTTTATTTTATGTGTAAAATGTAAGTATAGTTCAATTTCTAGATGATTTTGATGGGAATAGATTTTGTAAGCACGATGATTTAATAAAAATATTTATTTTTAAATATGCAATTATTAAATATACTAGTTTATATATCTCAATATTAATTTATATAATGAAGATGTACTCAGGAAAGCACAATTGTGTGCCCTATGTTACAAAATGAAAAAGTATTTTATCACTTATGTTTGAATATCTACCGAGTATATATAATTTGTAAATAGAAAACGGTTGCACACCAAATTAAAGCAAGAATCCGTTATAAAAATTGAACAACTCCCATAGGTTATCCCATTCAAATCCTATTCAAAACTACTAATGCGCGTTTTCAAAAAGTAAATATTAAATTTGTTAATAATTAATTTTAATTTATTTAGGTATTGTTGTTTATTTTATAATATATTTGTTAGATGTTAATAAATTTATTCTATATGTTTAGGATTTATATGATATTATTTTATATAAATATTGATTATATTATATTTTATTTATTTTATATAAATTTTTCTAATAAATATGTATGCTTTCATAATAAGTAAATAATTTTATTAATTTTTTCATAATTTTTTAATTATTTATGCAAAATCATTTAAAATATTTAATGAATTTTACTTTTTTAAGAAAATGGAAAATATAAAAAATATATTTAAATTTGTCACTTTATCTTAAATAGTTTTGTATAAATAATTTTAAAAATATTCAAATATAAAAACTTAACCCATATAAAATTATACATGAAATAATAATAATAAGAACTTTAATAATAAAAATATTAAAAATGTATTGAAATTTATCTTCTTTCAAAATATTTATCTTAAATAATTTTGCATAAATAATTAAAATGAAATTTTCTAAAAAATAAAAAATATAAAAATTTAGAAAAAATAAGTAAATTTACCTTCCTTCTATATATTTATCTTATAAAATAAATTTTAACTATAATAATTAAACAATCAATATATCTTCCTATGTGAACAAATAAAATGAATCAATATTAACTAGAATAATGAATTAATAAATATTTTTCTTAAATAGTTGATTTCAAATATCAAGTTATTTAAAAAATAGTTATTATTTTATTATAAATTAATAGTTTCTATCTTTAATTTTTTCATAATTTTTGCATCTTGAGAAGTGGCAAAAAAAAAGTCAATAAAATTGCAAAATAAAAATGAGTTATATGAATGATATTGCAATTATTATAAATTAACATTTTTAACTTTAACTTTGTCATAATTTTTGCATCTGGAATGTATAAATATTAGTTGAGAAGTGGCAAAAAAAAAAAAAGACAATAAAATTGCAAAATAAAAATGAGTTATAGAAATATATTTATGAATGATATTGTAATTATTATAAATTAACATTTCTAACTTTAACTTTGCCATTATTTTTGCATCTTGAATGTGCAAATATTAGTTGAGAAGTGGCGAAAAAAATGCCTCAAAAAAAGCCAATGAAATTGCAAAATAAAAATATTATACTCAATTCCACATAATCTGCCCTTATCGCCTAAATTTTTTTAGCCAATAATATTCAAGAAAAATAATTTTGAAAATTAGAAAAGTTAAAAAACATGCATTTAACTTTAGAAAAAACTTCAAATATAATGTATAAAAGAAAATAATTAATTTTGATTGGTTGAAGTTCAAAACATTAATAACTAGTTAGGATCTCGCCATGCCTATAGTTCCTTTGGCAGGAACTAAAAATAAGACAAAAATCAATGTGAATAGATCATTACAATCATGCCCAAAAACAATTAAAATTATAATATATAAAAATAATCTGAAATCTTTTTAAATTAAAGGGAAAAATTGATCAAAAATGAAAAACAACCTTAAATATACAATTCTAAGGGAAGGGACCGGTGGTGGGTAGGGCAATGTTGAGCGAGGGGTCCACATCAGCAGCATCTGAGTCAACTGATTTTTTTCCCACACACCCCTTCACAGTGCTGTTGGCACCCCCCCATTTTTTTTAGGCAAAATATGCACACGTTTTTCAATGTTTTTGGACCGTTTTTCAAAAACCACAAAAAAAGAGTCAAAATGCATCATCAACAGATAGTGGGTCACTAAGTCATGTATTATTGGTATGCTGATGTGGCATCACATGATTGGTCAGTTTGTGTACTTTATGAATTAAATTGTTTTGCAGTTAGATATTAAATGTAAATTTATTGAATTTTTTATTACCCAAAACTGAGTCCCAAACTGTCAAATACTATACCCACGATTAATCCCCTTCTCATAAACCGCTCTTCTCCCTTAAATGAAAACTGTTATAAATCTAATTTTAACATTAACATTTTGCAGATGGTGCTTTCTTTCAGTTCAATTCCTCAATGATTAAGGCAGGAGAAATTTTGTCGAAAACTAAATGTAGGAGAATCAAATTTGATAACAAAGCAGGCATGGAAACAGTAGCTCCAATTTGACCTACCATATCTGATCTTCCAGCAGTCTTTCAGTTCTTGGGAGAAGCTTTTATTCTTGTGATGGATATATTGTTTTGTTCTAGTGGTCCTTCAAAATATTTCTCTACACCCATCCATCTGTTACTTCAGGAGGGCTCTGTACACAGGACAGATCAGTCCGGTGAACATATGACAAATATTTCTGGGTTTACAGACCACATCTTGTCCAATATCACCTCTTCAAGACCTGCAAGGGATGTGACCTCTACAGTGATGGCCATGTACATCAGAATACATGTCAGTGAGTGAAATTTGCTACAGTGATGGCCATGTACATCAGAATACATGTCAGTAAGTGAAATTTGTTGAAGGATGTGCAAGTATTCCCTTCTTCCACACCTCCAATATCAATGGTCAAGAGTCAGTCTTTTAATAGAGTCAGTCTTTTAATATCAGAAATATACAAATTTGTACTTGCTTATATGGCAATTAAATCCAAAGGAATGAATAAAATTGTATTTACAATCATATATATAGGTCCAAAGATTGTGTAATGGACATATGATTATTTGGTTTAGTGTTTTTTTTAATTGTTTTTAATTTCATGAAGTTAGTTTATAAAAATTGAATTTGAATATATCATTATGAATTAGAGAAAAGTGATCATTTAATTAGATAAATTATTTGAATATGATTAATTTTAGAATTCTTATGAATAATACAACAGGAATAAAGGTATCTTGAGAGATTTAATATAAGATAAAAGTTAGAGAGGATAAATATTTTGATTATGATAAATTTTTTTGACCCAAGCTATGAATCGGTAGGGCCAAGCCCATACAAAGAAACGAGAAAGCCATCTTACAACACCTAAAAATAAAATAAAATAAAACACCAAGAGACAAGGCACAAAAACAATCCATGAAACCCCGTGCAAGGGGGTGGCAGAGCTAAGGCGAGGATAATCACCTATGATGATTTGAAATAAAAATGTTGCTTCCTTATAAAGTATTCATTTTATTCTACAAAAATATTATGATGACTTCTACATTAAATGGTTCAATATTCAAACAACTAATAGTAATTTTCAAAGTAATAAAACAAAATTTGAATCTAATCTAAAGAGACAGCTCTAAAATAAGTACTTCATATTCAATAAAGAGAACATAAACTGGTAACACAGAGCATGTTTAAAATCACAAAATGTCTCACCATTTTCATAGGCAGTAACAGTCGGAAAGTTCCATGAAACAGTTAAACAAATTTGAGATGAAAATCTGAAATTGGCTCACCATTTACACTTACTGTGGTCGCTGTCTTTCCATATAATTCCTTTTTATCATGTATGAAAATGACAAAGTGTAGAGGCTAACAAATTTGACTTGGATCTTCTTCATCACATGAAGGCTTGCCAACTTTTGTGGTACAATTGCTTTTAAATTTGTACCGATTGGAAACTAGTGTCAAGTGATTCATCCTCCTTGGCCAATAAACACAGAGCAGCTTCTTCTTTAGTACTGATATGTATAGATCCGTAAAGCAATTAATCACATGAGGTACTTTCTCTTTTATAAAAAAAATCATATTTGTAGCTTTAAGATCTTGGCAGTGGGTGGGCTATCATTACATATTTGTGTCTCCAATTGCTTGTCAGATTAATAGAACAGTTCTAGAATTTCCATAATCTTTCAAACTACTTTTTATAAATCCAACCGGCATAACATTTTTAATTTAAATTACTTAATATTTTCATAGAGAATGAGTGAATCAAAATCATTTTAGAGTTTTATTACTTTATGTAAGTAATTTAAATCTTATGACTATTTTATTATTTACTTTATATAAATAATGATTATTATGATTTTTTTATTTAATTTATTTCTAAATTGCAGGGGTAATTTCTGCACCCATTGTCATGTGATCAGATTCTTCGTAGTACATTAGTGATGTACTCTCTGAACTAAATAGTTTAAACCTGTGAGAAGTACGTTTTTTCCAATGATAATGTAGTATGGCAAGTTGCTTCTAAAATAATAGCTCAATAATTTCTTCTAGATTCTTTTTCAAAAAGTATTTTGACATACATAGAAAAATAATGGTGGATCGTCTTATGAACCAAAAAAGTCACTTTTTAGAATTGCAAAAAAAAATCTATTCTTATCAAAAATTAGAAATACACAAATAATCACCTTAATGAGAAAATCATTCAATAAGCAAAAAATATTTACATTTTTTGTTTGTTCTATGAATATCTTTTACCCAGCTTGCAAAATTCTATGTGCAATGAATCTCTCTATTCTTTTCTAAAATAGAACCCTAAACAAGCATGCAACTAATTTAGAACAAAAAAAATTTAGAAGTAACCAAAGTTGTATGGGAAACACTATGCTTAGAATTCTATGAACAATGAATCTTTCTATTCTTTCTAAAATAGAACCCTAAACAAGCATGCAACTAATGTAGAGCAAAAATATTTTAGAAGTACCCAAAGTTGTATGGAAAACACTATGCTTGGGTGTGTTTCACGAACCTATCATTCTATAGTCACGTTATCCAATCTTTGAGATACATCAAGAGAAATTTGTCAAAGCTAACCACTTATATGTAAAAATAAAAATAATTATATATCATGAGGTACATAGATACGAAAATCTACATTTAACAACTACCAATGCATACTTTTCTAATTGGGGATGATTCTAAAGAAAAAAAGTTTCAACCCTTAGTACCCCACTACATTCAATATTTTTACTAACCAAGATACCATGAAGGGAAAGGTGGGAGAATAAGGATGGTTATTAGTAGTAAGCCACTAAATTGAACTTTGGTTTAATATGCACATTTTTGCTTATGGTGATAGTGGTGCAAGAGTAACATAGTGGTACTACACAAAATGTAAATAAATTGTCTTGTGATGAGTGTGTCCATAATTTTGTACAAACCTACAAAAATTAGGATCTCTAGTGTTAAAAATTAATAAATATATAATTATTTTTTATTTCTCATGGCTTATGAATTCAAGCAAGCATCAAAATTCACCCAAGAATCTTCTTATAAAATTATGATAAAATTATAATTAATTTAACCAATCTTAAATTAATAAGAAAACTACTAAAAATATAAAAGATAAAAAAGGATATGGTACCAACTAATGTGGGAACAAAGTAGAACATATAAAACATAGAAGTAGAATAATAATCTTATAATAGGAATTGCATAAAAATCGGTTACCAAATAAAAAATGTATGGTTAACCTATTCAAATACATAGAGAAGTTGTATATACAAATTAATTAATTCAAATTATAGAGTAATTCTAAAATTATTTTTTTAGATGACTCTTGAAATAATCTAGAGTATGTCTCAAACTAGAAGAATTCAATTAAAACTATAAGAGATATATATTTAGGTATTAAGAAATAGAAAGTGAGGTTATATGTGAGTGTGGTATGTAACATTCCAATCAATTAAAACTATTTAAGAGATATATATGTAGGAGACTTGAATTAAGAAATTGAAAGTGAGGTTGTATGTGAGTAAGGTATGTAATATCCAATTTATTTAATTACATGAGTGAAACTAGAAACTATATGAAACATTATTAATCCCAAATATTATGTATATTATGCACCCTTAATGAATCTTTATAATTGATAACCGATAGAAAATATAGGTTGATAAAATATGAGTTAATATTAATATTAATATTATATATAAATTATAAGATAAAAATACAAAGTTATATCATCTTTTATAAAGATTCAACCAACATTAATTAAATTTTGAGCTTAATCAATAAAAAGTGACATATATGTTTTGAATTTTGAAATGATGTAAATTAATAAAATATTTATTTTTTATTTTATTTTATGTTTTGTATCTTTTTAAAATTTAAAAAAAATGAATATATAAAAAATAAAGTTACATAGGACATCACTCTTTATATAATAATTTACCTTTTTCCTTCAATTTTTTTTGGGTGTATTTATAAGTCAAAACTTTAGTTCATGGGTTTTTTTTTTTTATCGATTTCTATAAATATATTTTTGTGAATAAATATTAAAATGTGTGTATTGAAAATACAATTTTTTCCATGGGCATCATCTTTCATCTTAACTATTTATCCAAAATAGGAAAAAAAATATACCATCTTAACATAGAATTTTTTATTTAGAGTACATATTTGTTTCAAAAAAATTTAATAAATTTTAAAATATTTTTTATTGACAAGATAATCAGCCTTATATTTTTGTGTTGATAACCTACTTTTAGTATAAATAAAAAATAAACTACGAAAAATAACAAAATTTTAAAAATATATATATTTGAAAACTACACTTAGAGATAATAAGATATTTCATTGAACAAACAATAATTTTATATAATTATTTGTTGAGATTCAGTTGCATAGTTTCAAACTAGTTTTTGTTTACATAAGATTCAGTAGCATAGAATCAATCTTCATGTACCCAAAATTTTCATCAGTATTCAGATTCAGCTACCTCATTGCCAGCCAATCTTCATGTGAGAGCAATAGTTTACAAGTAGCAATATCAGTTTCCATCTCTCAAGGCACTTAAATTTCATTTCCACTTGGCACTAAAGGAGTCCTACACAGGGGGCACGTCAAATGGAGAAGACCAATCCATTTATCTAAGCAACCTCTGTGGAAAATATGACTGCAATTTCTGAGCTTCCAGATCTCATCATGCCCTTCCAAATCGTTCAAACAGACTGCACAGGTCATCTCCTCAAGAACTTCAAGAGAAGTGGCCCTTAGAATAATGCCCATGTCATCATTTGCTGCCACTGCATTAGAATTCATGATGGCAGCTGTATATCGTGGACGGACATACGTGTACTCCTCCTCTGCAACAAATTCATCAACTACTCTAATACCAAAATAATGAAGAACCCATGTTATAACATTTAGGATTTTAATAAGACCCAACAGAAGCATATCACAATCAGACTCACCCAATCCCCATCCCATCATGGTGATAAAAAAAAAAAAAACTAAATCTTCAAGACTTTGAGTGGTGAAATTTCTCTTTTGGGTCAAGGATTTTACAAAAGATCAAGAACCTGGTTGGAGAAGCATTCAAGGTACCAACCTAGAAAAATCTGATTAAAAGATTAAGAGCCTGGTTGGAGAAGCATGCTAGGTACCAACCTAGAAAAATCTGATTAAAAGATTAAGAGCCTGGTTGTAGAAGCATTCAAGGTACCGACATAGATAAATCTGACTTCTTTATTCACATTTGTAATAAGAAATGGCAGAAAGGCTGCAAGCAGGAGGGAAAAACTTCTATTATTCAATATCAAATACTGATTTAAACTGAAACTAAAGAAGAAGCTTGGAATTATAAATAGGTATGACTAATTTTTCTGACCATACATACCCATCTAAACTTTTTTTGGGATGAGAGGAGACTTTTGAGATTTGTTTTTTCAATGGAGAGGAAGGGAAAGGCTGAGAGAGAGGTTCTAAGACCTGCAATCAAATCTAATTGATATTAATAAGAACCAGCATATTCATTTTTCTATGCAGATATAATCAACAAGTGTCTTAAAAGAAAGAATTCTTGCACCCCACATATCAATCCTCACTACCAATATAAAATAGATCAAGAGAGGGCTATTTTTTCTACAATCAGCCCTCAGAAGAGGAGTTGTTGGAGCAAACTGATAAACCAATGCATATATAAAAACACCTAAGCTAAGTGGCTCAGATAGCCATGGCCTATCAGTCTCTACTCCTTTTATAAATAAATGAAGATAGAAATGGCCAAACCCCATTATGGAACATGGTGACAAAGGGCAACAAAATTGACATGGCCCATCTTCTATCACATAAAGGCTTTGCAGTCTTGTGGCCACGTTTTCCATACAGGTCCTTAGATACCTTGTACCCATAGCGAGCTTTTTGCACAGAGGGACCAATCACATAGCGAGCTTTTTGCAGAGAGGGACCAAATCCACACCAAATAAAATGGGAGATATTTCTTAGGATCAGATATAGCTAGATACTTTCCCACACGACATAAACTTCTCCTTTATCATTATCAAAATAATGAAACCAAAGTATTGTGTGTAGACATGAGGTCTTGCGGGTAAGTGGGTGTGTCGCCTACTACTTTTGACCTTCAACAATCCTGCCAATGTTAGCAGGTAGAAAAGCAGATTACTCGACTTTTGGGCTCAACTTGCATGTTTCTATGGTAAGGAGAAATAAAATGGCATTAAGGCCAAACTGGGAGGGGACAACAGCTACACAAGTGGACATGAAATCTGTCAAATTGTGTCCATGTGCACTGTTATTTTGTCTGTTCAATTGAGTGAAAGCGATGTACAACTTGCACTTGGCATTGAAGGGGCTAAAAGTGTAACTTCTGCTTTTTAAGCTGGACTTCAATACATACTAAAAGACTAGTAATGACTCTATAGTAAATATAATATAATAAAAAACTTCCAAAGTATGTAACTGGTTAAAGACTTCAAGCATTTATAAAATAGATGACTATATTTAGAAATTGTTTAAACTCGCATTTGAAGTTAAGGTTACGCTTTCTGGCCTTATTATTAAGGCTGTTGATTTGAGATAAAATTAGATAAGCTTTTTTAACAATTTAAAAATAGTATAATATAGTATTATAAGATTATTCTATATTTAAATTTAAAAGATATTTAGTGTTTGTTGTTTGAGTAAATTTTTTTGGATTTGATTGTGTCATCATTTTTCATCATTTTCAATCACACTATGTGATTCATCATGAAGATAAAAGAAATCCAAAGATGAAGAAAAGATTTGTTGGAGACCAATATAAGCTAAAAACATTTTTGTCATTAAAAAATGAATCTATTATTTAATAAAATATGGTTTCAAAAATTGTTCTTTAATTTTTTGAAATATTTATTTTTATAAATATATTTTTTTTAGAGCTAAACATAATGTCATATGTTTCAATAAAATTGTGTAAGGTTTTATTATTCTAATATTTGAGTTTGTTTGAAGACTACTTTTCAAAGAATTGTTATATTAAATTACATATTTTGGATTATTTTCATTGTTTCATATGATTTTTTTTATATTTGAAGGTATTCAACCACTTAATGAATTTTAATAATGAGGTGCATTATTGTTATTGCTATTATATTTAAGATTATATAGCTTGAATTAGTCTATTTGTGAAGGTCTATTTATCATGGCCACATGTCTAGATGTAAAAGGAGTACTTGATTGTAAAACTCATTTGAATAATATATAAGGTACCTAAATATAAACACATCCCCCTTTTGAAACATTGGTATCAAGGAAACCTCATAGATAACATTGTTGTCTTAATTGTGATTATCTACTATCTTTACCTTTTTATTAAAGGTCTCCTAGAATCACTAACCATGCATCCACCATTGATAATCTTTAATGATATTGTACCTTGTCTCAAGTTTCTCTTCACATAATATTCTATGACTAACACTTTTACTTCATTAACGAAAATACAATGCTTTCCTACAAGAGAATGGTCCACCAAGGTTGATGTTTCCACCCTATTATGTTTTATATTTTCATTGCATTCTTTGATTCCAATTTAAATGGATCTACCCATCTCCCTAATGTGTTGTTTTCCGCATAAATATTCTATCATACACACTCTAGTTCTCTTTTCTAGAGCCACACTTGTCCTTTATTAACCTTAACTTTTTCTTTATAATAGTCTTGATTTATTTATTTATTCACAAAATTTATGCTATGTTATCTATTGGTTGATTTATTTATGTAGAGTACGAATAAATTTTATTTATTTTCAACCTCTTTTTCCTTGTTATAGTTAAACTATTTTTCACCTTTATATTTTAAAACATATTATAATTAATTTTATTTTTATTTGCCTATATATATTCTTCATTTTTGTGTTTCTTTTCCCTTTCTTTTCTACTCAATTTAATATTATCTAAAAATGAGAAATTAATTTTATTTATATTTTATAGTGAATTTATATATTATTAAAGACTACTTAGCAATATTTTTTAGAGCATCTGGGATGTGGTTTTGATGATGGTAAAAGTTTGTGCATAATGGGGGGATGGCTATTAAATATCTTAAATAAACTAAAAACATCTAAAAAATTTTAAAATAAATACAATTACTAAATTTGTAATAATAATATTCCTTTCAAATTTACAATTTTTTTTGTTAAAAAATACTTTTATATTTGTATGTATCAAATGGAGTAGATTGTCTAATACTAAAGGGGAGGATGTTCCCTACAAGCACAAAATGTTGTAAGATGTTCAAAATGTCATCCAAAATTTTAAGTATGCATCCCCATTAAACACTATTGTTTATGTGTGAAAATTATTAAATGTTATCTTTTGGTTTTGTTTGTTTGTATTTTTGTCAAGAACAAAATTTTTATACCACCTTTACTATGACAAGTTAGTTTGTAGTGGTTTTGAGTGATTTCTTCCTCAGAAGATTGACTGTTAGTGGGGAGAATGGGGGAATCTTCCAAAGACTGGTCTATGAACCAGTAGGATGACTCATTAGGCATGGTGGTGGTAGTAGAGTCATGGAGGATTCCATCTATTGGGTAGATTGGGTTAGGGCCAAAACAGTAGTAGCAAGAAGGGGATCAATGGCAGTTGTAGAGGTGAAAGGTGAAGCGATAGCAGATGCAGATTGGGCTATGGTGAAATGTGGAAAGGTCTACGAAGGAGTAAAGGAAAATGGTCCCACCTAGGAGAACTAGGAGAAACCTCCTATGACTATTATGAAAGAAGCAAAAAAAGAAGGGCTAAAACAAAAGTGATGGTCAACGCAAACACAACAGGAGGAACAAAGGATTGTGAAGCAAGAGAAGAGGGAGTGAAAGATACCTATAGTGCAGATGATTGTGATCCTTGGCTCGTCATTGGCTTTGTGCTTGTCACAGGCTTCTAGCTTGTTGTGGGCTCTTGCAAACCCTCTCTAGGAGTTGTATCTATGCGCTGCCATTTTTTGGGTGGGGATTCATCCACCTCTATAACCTTCGACCATTGTTGTTGGGTTGCTCTGGACCTTTTTATGGTCTAGGTGGGACCACAATATATTCACCCACACATTTGAAGGATCCTTGCTAGGCTACTTTGTCACATTTTCTTTCTACTGCACTGGGGCTATGTGTACTTCTTTTTCCTTATCCTTTCCCTTCCTTGTATATGTTCTAACCTCATCTAGGTTGATATCTTCATCACCACTTGGATCGGTATCTCCATGCTCATCGTTCCACATCTTAGCAAATTTTTCATCTGACTCTACATCCTGATAAGGGGTATTAGGGAATTTGATCTCTTGGGGTAAATCTAGAAATCTTTAATCCTTTCCTCACTCTAGTTAAAATTCCTTATCAAATCATTATGGAGGGTACACCCTATTTGGTGCTTCTTATCATACTTCTCCAAAGGAAAATATAACTTGAGCCATGGCGATCTTGTATCCTTTGTAGGAATATGAGCCAGGTCCACCAATAGATCCTCTTGGTCCTCTAGGGGACTCCACCACTTTTCCCAATAAGGTCGAGGGTTGTGGGTTACCTTGATGAATGCACTGCCTAAGTCATTGAAGGAGTTGTACTACCATTTTTGACAGATCAACACTAATCCCAAATGAGCCAACTTTTCTCCAAGCAACTTATGTGTCTACTTTTTTGCCATTATCACCCACTTGAAGGTTAGTGGGCATTTAAAAAATCCTCTTTTTCCCTTTCCTCCATAAAAAATGTTGTCAATAACTTCCATCTGCCAAAACATCTTAAGGGCCAATACCCTATCTGTGACACACTCTAGGAGACAAAATGGCTCCTTGGTAAAGCCACACATGTAGATGAATGTAAAATCCCTCCCAAGGAACTAGTCATATTTAGGAGTGAAACCCTACATCCATCCCATTTGTTCAATGGAAAGTCGATAGAGATTGTCATCCTTACTCAAGTCTTGCAAAATCAGAGTTAAGAAAAATTCTAAAAATGCATAATAATCCTGTGTTGTGGAAAGGAGAGGAGTCCATACGGAAACTAGCTTTCTGGCTCCCTTCTTAGTAAAAATAGATAACAACATTCTTTTATTGAAAAAGTTAGGGTTTTAGCATAAAAAAATATGTGCAAGGAAAGAAGGAAACCTAAACTTACGTTGCAGGCGGTGCTCTTTGATTTAGCTCATCATTTCATGGTAAATGACTTATGTGAAGTCATACCAGAACAAGGATTGTTTCCTTCACAACTGAAAACCCAAACCTAGTTGAAATTCCTACACCCATTTGTTCTTGTCCATTTTGCAAACAAATTCCATCATAGAGAGCGCATCCTACATATATTGTTTAAAAATGTTGTGTGCAACTGGAATTTGTGGTAGCTTGTTGCAATCTTCCTGGGGCCTCTGTGTTTCCTAATTATAAAAGTCCATAGCTTTGTCTCTGCCTCTCCAAAAGGCACACCCATCTTTTGGAGTGAATGACTCCATTATTTCCACTTTAGAGTGACTTACAGGGACACATAGTATACTCCATATAGCTTCTACGTTGATGTTAACTCTCAACTACCGGCCCTTGATGGTGTTGGTATCTGGGTTAAGATTTTCAATGCCCTCGTGAACAAGCTCTAGGTAGTAATGCACAAAGGGAACCATATATTGCATAAGACTATTGAACCATAAAATGTATGTCATTTTTCATTCATTATCAACCACTTTCATTCTTTTGCAAGCTCCTTACCTAAGAGTCTTAGGGTTCTTTGCAAGGACAGGATCATGAATGATATCCCATTCCTCCTTTATTTGGCTCTAGTCCCTATGAGTTTTTTGCTTCTCCACGACCCATGTGTGAATCCATTCTGGATTTTCTAACATCCTAGGTGACACATAAGAGATGTCATCAAAAATATTGGTGACTGGTGCTACTATCATGGCATCAAAAAAGCTTTGGGTTGCCTCGACCTGTGCTTCCATCTAAGAGCTCTTAGCCATTTCAAGGTACTAAAAATTTCTGCGATGTTCAAATTTTATGCAATTCACTTCGGCTCTATCTACACTCAAAACTCTTTTCTCTAGATAGCGTACTCAGGAAGCTTTTACAATGTTAGCCTTTAACATGCAATACTTAGCGATTTCTTTCTTGGAGTGGTAGACAACAATTGCCTTTTAGCATTTAATTTGGCATGTACTGTCAAATCCTTTGCTCATGCAAAATGAATTTCTTGCTATTTTGAAAAGACAAGAATTCATAATGACAATTGATAATCATGTCGTACGACGTGATTTCCTTAGAAATTGAGTCTATGATTGAAGGTGGTTTAAGATTTTGCATGCTCTAGCAATTAATATCTAGCAAAGAATAATTAAGCCAAAGATGCAATGAATACTTGAAAAGATGAGTTCCTCCTTGGACTTTGAGAAGTTCCTGTAGTATGACACATCAACACTTGACCATATGGATGATCACTTGGGAATGCCACCAATTTGCGCTACTTAATTACCTCTTATTAATTTTGCACACAACAATTCATACACAATAGACGCAACTGGGTGGGAAATTCAAGCTAGCCTTTAGTGGGATTTTTGAGTTGGTACTCAATTAGCATCTTGCTTATGGCACGCAAATACCTCATATATTTCTATAAATAGGCCCTAAGACAGTAGCAAAATTACACTTAGCAATTAGCAAGAATTGGTATTAGGTGGTTGGCTAGAATTAGCATTAGGCAGTTGAGTAGAGCTTAGCATCATGAATACTCCCATTAGGCTAGTTTGCAACAAATCTCAGATGAATTTTCTAGGTGAAATCTCCAATAGGTGCTTGAAAAGAATGACCAAATTTGGTGGTTAATAATTAAAATAGTTTTTTCTTTTAAAATTCTCTTTACATTTCATTTTTTGTGTTTTCCCATTATTTTTGTTGGAGCATTTACATGGATAGTTTCCAGTAGAAATCAATTTTTTAATTTCACTGCACCTGAAATTTGCTTATCATCAATTGACTAGTAGGATGGATGAATCATGCCTTTTCCCTTTTTATCCTTTTCCACCCATGTATGATATTAGAAAGATGGTAGGAAAAAAAAATCTATGTTTCTTTTAAATAAATTTTTAAAAATCTTAATTTTTTTCTTCATACATTGGTTAGGCCCAATGAGTTAGGATTGGTGGTTTTTTTCTCTCTGAATTAATAGTATAAATTTGCATGAATAGAAAGGAAGATTAGAAGTAGGTTTGAAAATTGTTTGCTTCCTCCCAAAAATTTGCATGAATATAAATGAAGATTAGTTAGGTTTGAAAATTGTCTGCTTCCTCCCAATTCAGCATGTCTATACTTTTTTGAATCTAAATATAGATGGTGTGGTAAACAAATGGATATGTTTTTATGAAGGGAATACTTTTTGGGAAGTGAGGAGTGATTGCTATAATTAGGGATTCAAGGGAAATTTTTTATTTATCAAACTGAGATGTGTAATTCAGTATGCATGAATATTGGCGGGAAGAGGGTGGGGTGTCTTCTTTATGAATATTGGCAAGAATGGGGTGGGGTATCTTCTTTCCTTTCTTTCTACTTTTAGCATGCTAGAAACTAACATCTCTAGATACTAGAGACAAGGAATATATCAATTTCAATCCAATTTGCATGAATTTTGTTGGAGCTTGAAGACATGGTTTGCATCATCAATATTTTTGAGTTGGGAAAGGTAGTTCAGGATAGGAGAAAGCCAATCAAGTTATATTTTCTTTTAAAGTTTGGTTTTTGTTGATATAAGAAAAATAAATAATGAGAGTCTAAAAATATTGAGCTAGCCTGATTCTACCCTTATTCATCTACCCCTTAGATAAACTAATTTATAGTCTCATTGCATGATTTGGCTCTAATATATGCCAAATATTTCAAATATTTCTTGTGGTTGGGATTACCAAAGGGGCATAAAGTCTTGTTTTAATGGTTTTCCAATTCAATATTTCATTACCTATTCTTTGGCATCAAGGCCACCATAGACTTGCTAAGAGTACATTGCATGTTCCGGCATGAACTTGAAGTTCCAATGACCTCCAAGAAGATTCTCATGTGCCTTGAAGTTCCAACGACCTCCAAGAAGATTCTCATGTGCCTCTTGAAGTACATTCCCAATCTCTTACCGCACCACACACTTTAATACCTGGTTGGGCCCCAGCTTGAACAACAATCCATTGATCAGCTGGAAATCCTTGGTTTCCCATGCTAACCTTTAGTGGTTTCTTGCTTGTAATTTAGGTATATTAAATGAGGTTCGATTAATACTTGACAAAAAATAGTGATCAACATTAATTAGAAAGATGCAACAATAAATATTGATAGAAGGAATCCATTCATATTTTTTCTCATCAGTTTCTAAACTTATTGAGTTTTGCAGACATTAGGCACCTATAAGAGGACTTAGGACTATATGCTTTCATTTTCATTTGTGTAGAAAATTGTAACATTTAAGCAGGGTGGTTATACATGACTCTATGTACAATGAAAGTTCTAAAGATCTTTGCTCTTTTAAAGAGGATTTTTTATCATATATGTTGAATGGTTAAGGAAATATTTGAACTTATAAATATTTAAATAATGCTGACAACATGTAAATTGTGTTTTCTTCATGGCCTAAAAGCACAACCAAAGCATCTCAGAATTTTGAAGTGAGCAAAATTCTTTTGTTATAAGGGTCATTTTCTAATGAAAGACAAAGTTGACTCTATCAATGATGAAATTCCTAAAACTATTCTAAAAGGTAGATTGTGAGGTTATTACTGAATTTTATTCTTCAACTTTTATCTTTATATTTATATGAAATTATTTTTAGGTTATTATATGATGTTGTTTTTGTTTTGTCTTGGTGTTCACGAAATACCCTTTTGTTGCAAAATAATATTTTATGTTTTAATAATTATCAATTTCATAGTTCTATTATGAGAGTTACATTCCAGATTTGTTTTAAGTTCATAAAACATTGAAGTTACAAATTTTCTTTTTCATAATGTAATGGATATGTATTTATTAATGAAATATATGCCATTTTTATTATTTTTGAATAAAGATAATAATAAGTTATTTAGAAATGTTGCAAATAATAGTAAAGTTGAATAGATATAATTAAAAACCAGAGGTAGTTGGATCTACTAACATTAGGTTTAAAAAAAGTGGTCTTATGGAGGCTAATTGTTACAAGTGGTAAGGACACCAAAAGGTATGTCATTCCAAATTACCCAACTCAAATAGAGAATTAAAAAAACACCACAAAAAATTATTATAAAGAAAGTTGTGGTAATATAGTCTTACAGAAGCTCATATTGGTGGAAGAAGAATATGGAAGAGTTGATGATATGTTCATGCATACATTTAAGATATACTACTATTATCGATACTTTAATATGAAGAGAATTTGTAAGATTGATGACATGGATAAAGACATGAATGATTCTATTATATAAAGTGTATGTGAATGAGTATTTTCATTGTTTATATATGTATTATGTCACACTATTTACAATTTCTTTCTTATTGTAATAGTTTAGGGTTTAATTTTTTGATATAATATAATCCTAAATTTTAATCTATATTACATTTTTAATATTTGGTTCCATTATTGGGACACAATTTTATTAGTATATATGAGGGAACTGTAAATGCTAAGAAGAGAATTATCATAAAGAATAATTTGAAGAGATCAAGTATTAATGAAATTTTGATAGTAATGGGGATATGTGGTACCACATATTTAAAGCTATTCTTCAATACTTGGAGATAAGATATAAAAAACATTGTCAAGATAAATCAACTATAAATAATTAGAGATAAATAAGAAAGATATTAAAGATGAATAAATCATACTAACTAACATCCTTGTGGAGAAAGGTGATATGAAGAGCATAAGAGATCAAATCTTTGAGATAAAGATAGGTTTGAAAGATAATAAGAACATTAGTATGATAGAAAATATGGAAGAAGGAATAAGATTGAAGTAAACCCTAGAATGGCATGAAATATACCAAAAAAATGCTTGTAGAGGTGTGAGAAGCATTAAAAGAGAATGCTAGGAGGGTTGTGTCAAATAAAACCCTAATACTAAAAGTGGATGCTTAATGAACATGAAAATCACTAATAATGGAAAAATAGAGTGAGACGTAAATAAAATTAAAGCATAAAGACTAATAAAAAATGTAATTCCCCAAGCCTAGACATGTAGGAAAAAATGACAAAACAACTTTCCTTTTGAAACAACAATAATGAGAAAAAGACATCACAATAACATGTTATATTGAAAAAACATTGTGCACACAACTATCATGTAAAACAAAACAAGACAAGGGCACAAGTTGCATGAACACTATCGCCAGTGCTACAAGAAAGGTTGCACCAATGAAAGACTTAACAATCACATGATGAAATCACCATGATGTATATACATCCAAAGAACAATTGAGTACTAAACCATGGTTACATTCTCTCACAATTTTCAATCAAGTTAAGAGACTTGTAGAATTCAATGAAGTTATGGCCCAACAGTTTTATAGAACCCTACAAAATGACTAGGTAATTGTTAGGGGTTTGAGATTATATGCATCGAGAGTTGTTGTAGTTTAAGTGTCAAGTCTTCCAAGGGTTGGAAAAGAGTTTCCAATAAGAGTACATGCAATTACAACTAGGAACAAATTCTCCTTGCACTTGGACTCTTCCCCACAAGGTAACAATTACTCTTATCTTTGTCTTGGCTTTGGGCCTCTATAGCTTCTCATAATATTAGGTACTTAACATGTGATGGAAGATAGTCACTATTGTACAAAGTTTATTTTAAATTACTTAGTCATTTATGCTACCAAAGGCATGTGAATATTCCAAATTTTTTGTACAATTTGTTGAAAGGAATGCCCTCAGAGTATAAAAGAAAAAGAAATCAATCAACAATATCACATTTTTGTTTAGTTACTTTATTGGTGAAAAGAAGCCTTATATTTCAATTTCCTAATGTGTCTTGGGAGGATTTTTTCAATTACAACGATATCAACAACATTATTCAAATGTGTAATGGAGAAGATAAGGGTCATCAACAAGAAGTAGAACAACCTTTTGTGGCTGCTCCTAAGGGAGAAATACCCTTTGGTTCCCTTTTTGAAACACCTACTTGCATCATGGAGGAGCCAGAAGAGTAGGGTTTGTAAGAAACATAACCTATAGCCTTTGTTGAGTAGCCCACAATGGAATACAATTAGGAAACCCTAGCTTCATGTAAGAGGCCACCAAAATACAAGAAAATAAAGATTGAGGATTATACCTCTACACCTACAAATGGGAAAAGGAAATCCACACCATTAAGGAGGGGATCACGTCAACTAAGGAAGAAGGGGCCTATGAGAGGAAAAAATAAAAAGGAAAAAAATATTTAATGATAGAAACAAACACAAAATTAGAGGGGAATTCCCTTGGTGTTGAAGTAAAAAAACCAATTATATAGCCTTTATATTTTACTAGCACTTATGACTCTGTATTAGAAGACATCTTTGTTGCCAAAAAGATGAGAAGAAGATCTCCAAAGAGCCCTATCTCAAAAGGGTTTTTGTATACAGAGGAAGTAGAAGAAGAAATATTTTTGGAGAAAGAAGAGGAATCATTTTTAGAGGAATGAAATAAAAATAAATAATTGTAAGAAGCCTTCCATAGAATTAAGCAATTAGAAGACTTAATGAAAACATATCAGTAGAAAGACATAGACAAGGATGCAAGAATCGGGGAGTTGGGAGAAAGACTCCATAAATTTGAGCATGGATCAAAGATAGAAATATTGGCACAACTTTCCATGGTGAAACATTTAGAAAATATTCAATTCCAAGGAGCTCAATTGGACCTACAAGACCCCCACTTGACCATTGTGTCATTAGGAATTGAATTATGGAGGTGAACACAAGAATTCTACCAAAAAGAAAAAGAAAGGGAAAGGAAGAAAAATAAGATGAAATATAATAATGTTAGGATAGTTGAGAAGCAACAAATAGAGGTAAAGAAATTAAAAGTAAGAATTGAGGAAATAGAAAATAAAACAATGCAGCTAATGAAATGCCTAGACTGTCTACCAAAGTTCATGCCCTATTTTTGTAAGAAATCTTTTTATGTTTTTAGTTTAGTCAGATGATTAATGACCTGCCTAAATCCGTTATAAAAATTGAACAACTCCCATAGGTTATCCCATTCAAATCCTATTCAAAACTACTAATGCGCGTTTTCAAAAAGTAAATATTAAATTTGTTAATAATTAATTTTAATTTATTTAGGTATTGTTGTTTATTTTATAATATATTTGTTAGATGTTAATAAATTTATTCTATATGTTTAGGATTTATATGATATTATTTTATATAAATATTGATTATATTATATTTTATTTATTTTATATAAATTTTTCTAATAAATATGTATGCTTTCATAATAAGCAAATAATTTTATTAATTTTTTCATAATTTTTTAATTATTTATGCAAAATCATTTAAAATATTTAATGAATTTTACTTTTTTAAGAAAATGGAAAATATAAAAAATATATTTAAATTTGTCACTTTATCTTAAATAGTTTTGCATAAATAATTTTAAAAATATTCAAATATAAAAACTTAACCCATATAAAATTATACATGAAATAATTATAATAAGAAATTTAATAATAAAAATATTAAAAATGTATTGAAATTTATCTTCTTTCAAAATATTTATCTTAAATAATTTTGCATAAATAATTAAAATGAAATTTTCTAAAAAATAAAAAATATAAAAATAATTTTAAAAATATTCAAATATAAAAACTTAACCCATATAAAATTATACATGAAATAATAATAATAAGAACTTTAATAATAAAAATATTAAAAATGTATTGAAATTTATCTTCTTTCAAAATATTTATCTTAAATAATTTTGCATAAATAATTAAAATGAAATTTTCCTAAGGGAGAAATACCCTTTGGTTCCCTTTTTGAAACACCTACTTGCATCATGGAGGAGCCAGAAGAGTAGGGTTTGTAAGAAACATAACCTATAGCCTTTGTTGAGTAGCCCACAATGGAATACAATTAGGAAACCCTAGCTTCATGTAAGAGGCCACCAAAATACAAGAAAATAATGATTGAGGATTATACCTCTACACCTACAAATGGGAAAAGGAAATCCACACCATTAAGGAGGGGATCACGTCAACTAAGGAAGAAGGGGCCTATGAGAGGAAAAAATAAAAAGGAAAAAAATATTTAATGATAGAAACAAACACAAAATTAGAGGGGAATTCCCTTGGTGTTGAAGTAAAAAAACCAATTATATAGCCTTTATATTTTACTAGCACTTATGACTCTGTATTAGAAGACATCTTTGTTGCCAAAAAGATGAGAAGAAGATCTCCAAAGAGCCCTATCTCAAAAGGGTTTTTGTATACAGAGGAAGTAGAAGAAATATTTTTGGAGAAAGAAGAGGAGTCATTTTTAGAGGAATGAAATAAAAATAAATAATTGTAAGAAGCCTTCCATAGAATTAAGCAATTAGAAGACTTAATGAAAACATATCAGTAGAAAGACATAGACAAGGATGCAAGAATCGGGGAGTTGGGAGAAAGACTCCATAAATTTGAGCATGGATCAAAGATAGAAATATTGGCACAACTTTCCATGGTGGAAACATTTAGAAAATATTCAATTCCAAGGAGCTCAATTGGACCTATAAGACCCCCACTTGACCATTGTGTCATTAGGAATTGAATTATGGAGGTGAACACAAGAATTCTACCAAAAAGAAAAAGAAAGGGAAAGGAAGAAAAATAAGATGAAATATAATAATGTTAGGATAGTTGAGAAGCAACAAATAGAGGTAAAGAAATTAAAAGTAAGAATTGAGGAAATAGAAAATAAAACAATGCAGCTAATGAAATGCCTAGACTGTCTACCAAAGTTCATGCCCTATTTTTGTAAGAAATCTTTTTATGTTTTTAGTTTAGTCAGATGATTAATGACCTGCCTGTTTCCATGAATAGGATTTTTTTGTTATTAAACACTTACTATAAGTCCACACTAGAGATGTGAGACCAATTGTGTGAATTCTACTTGCATAATTTGTTTCTTTTAGATGAAACTAAATGGAACCCATTATTGTTTTTGGGAGATCTCCAAATTAGGGCCTTGGATTTTTAAGTTTGAAATGAGCATCAAAGTGGGAAGATTTTATCGTAATATCATGAGAGAGAAATCTCTCCCTCTATAGATAAGAAAGGAGGCAGGGGACCCAAATACAATGAAAGATCAATGGTTGGATCTCTTAGAGCATAGGAGAGTTGGAACAAAGATAATGGAATATAGAGGAGATGATTACAAAATAAGGACTATTAGCAAAAGGAATAATCAAGAGACACTTAAATTTTCTCAAGGAATATGTTGGGAGCTTATGTTGGAACTGAGGAGGGACCTGAATCTTATTCCATTTACAACTCTATGGTAGCAATTGGAAGATCACATAATTACATTTCAATTACCTACAAAAATGGATTTTCTTGGTTACCACTCACCTTCCATCCTCTTATTCTCCTATTCTGTCTACCACACTAGATAGGGACAAAATGAGGGAAAGAAGCAATAGAAAAAATAAAAGGTTGGAAAAGCACTCAAAAAAAAAATGTTACTACTTAAAGTAGGGAAAAGCAATAGACTATGTGGTGGATTTTAGAGAGATGGCCTTGCAATATAACCTTCAACCTTAAATTTGCTTGACTTGAAAAGTAATAAATTAGTTTGGGGGAAATGATGGGTTCAATTAATGGCTAGTTTTCCTTTACTATTTTATGTTTCTATCATTTCATCTACTAAGTTTCATAGACATTACCAAGACTCTATATATCTTTTATATTAGAAACAAGTTAACTGATATATGCCTATATGAATGCATGAATTCTTATGGTATTTGGTATGATATAATATTTAATTATGATTATTAATAATGTGGATGCATTAGGAATGAAACTAAAATCTTGTATAAAAAAAGTTGGTTAACCTACAAAAATAGGTTTTCTAGTCTGTAGCATAAGGACTACTGATGGTTGCAAGGAAGAGGTCAGGAAAACCAAGGTGTGACACTTCGAGAAGAGAACAAAGGTGATCATTTAATGATCAACCATGATTTACTAGATCATAATCTTGCTCAATGAATAAAACCACTAGGAGGAGAAGGAGTCTATTCTCAGCAAAATTGATTTATGATGTGACTGTTCTCAAGAACACATCTCTATCATAATAGTTAACCATTATAAATATAATTCTAAATTAGTTTCTATACTCCTATTTTCATACTTATTATTTCCATTATTATAAAATTTCCTCTTCCTATCTTTGAGGGAGAGTGGACGAATACTTTATGAGTTTATTTTCAGTCCTAGAAAAATAAAACTTCTAAAAAACACTATATAGTTGGATTTGTTGTTGAGGATAAAATATAGTTGCTAATAGTTGTTATAGTTGTTAGTTAATCAAGCTGATAAGTTAGTTTTTAGCTGTTACTAGTTAGAGCAATAGATATGTGTTATTGAATAAGAAATCTTCAACACATTCTTGTTCGATTGTATGAGTTTAATTTTCATATGAAATAAAAGGAATTAGTTTGACATCATGAATTGTTGAGTTAGTAAGTCGGTGTTAACAAATTCTATGGAAAAAAAAACTTAGGTAAGGGCTATGTGAGGTACTGCTCATCTACTTTACTTTTTGTTATTAGATTAAGTAGTGCATTTCTAAAGTTAGTTTGTGTAGTGCAAGAAAATGCATACCCTTGCATTTTCACACTTGTTTGGGCCTACCTTGCTTTATTTATTCTCATCTGTGGCTTAATTGGTCCTATTTTGTGTCCACAAGCCCTATGAATTACATATTTTTTGGTTGATCCTGACATTCTCCAATATGTAAATGATAATTTAATGACTCCATCAGTGTGTTCCTAATTTTTGGGTTGGGACTAAAATGCCACCTGCGGTGTTTTAGTCCCCAAGGCTCTCAAGACACTGAGTTTGGTATCTCTAGATTGGGCCCCCTTTTGATGTCTATACCCCAAGTTTCTAAGACTTGGGACTAAGATGCCACTTAGGGCATTTAAGTCCTCCTTGAGTCATTTTCAAGATTTAATTTCAAATTATGGTAGGATTTATCCTCCTTTATTTAATGAATTCATATATTAGCTTGGTGTGATATAATTTTGAGATATTAAGCATAAGAATAAATGAAAGGTTCCTTCATTCATTTCAATCCAAGTCTTTTTTCATATCTCTTATCATAGCATCATTGAGTTCACAAGAGCATTCAAGAGTAGATTCATCAAGCATTTGGATTTCAAGATTCAAGCATCATATCAAAAACAATTCTTGCATCATGTGTGTTGTTGTGCTAACATTTGTGATGTAGTGTTATGACTCAAGCAAGCCATTCAAGCAAGATCTTTCAAGCATTCAAGATCCATATCCATTGCATTCATTACACACAAGTTTGTAGATTTTACCAAGGGTTTGGTGAGTTGTAACATTGCATGTTGTTCATTCATCATTTCCCTTCATTTAATCATTTCATTTCAAGGTTTAATTACCAACAAGGGATTTGACCAAGGAAAACTCCAATTCACTAACAAATAACAAGTTTTAAAAGTTGCAAAGTTGCATCATAAAGTTGTCATCTTCATTGAAACTCACCTATGGGCTGATTTCAGAAGTTCTAGAACTTGAGATTGGAAAGGAAGCAAGTGCAACCCTTGGACCTCAAGATCTTGTTCAAAGTTTGTAGAAATTCAAAACGGGACTAGCATGCCATTTTGGGCATCTTAGTCTTCCTAGGCTTATTTTACAAATTTTTTTCAAGATCCGGTTGTAACATTGAAAGACTCTATATTTTCCCTAAAAATTAGCAATGGGACTAATACACCATCTTGGGCACCTTAGTCCTCCACAACATTTTTCAAAATCTTCTTTACATTTCTAGAATCCTCACAACATCTCAAGACTTTGTAGGTACATACATATTATCTCCCTATTGCATAATTTCATCATTTGCATCTCTCATTTAGCTTAAATTTCTAGTTTTAGGTCATTTTTTCATATCACACTGTGTTTCCAAAAAATTTCTTTTCCAAGCATTTTCTTGGTGGTGAACCCAATATAACTTAAAGAATCCCCTCCTAGGACCCTCCTAATTGTGAAATTGACTCACCTTATGAGGTTGTTAGTCAATCCAATTAGGACTCTTAGGACATTAGTGAATGATTTAATAGGAAAGTGTGATCTAATAAGTCACATATTTCACCTTAATCATTTTGTTGAACCTAACTATTCAGGATTCATTTCATTTATGATTTGGTGTCCATTAAATTCTTTAGATCTAGACTGCATTCATTCTTGCATTGCATCTTGCATTAGTGAAAGTGAATCTAGGCTTTCTTGCATTTTGCACTAGTGAAAGTGCATATAGGTTGCATCTTTACTTTCTTGCATCATTTCATTTCATTGAAAATTTGAAAAGTGCATTGTTTCTCATCCTAATTGCATTTTCAAACATTCTTATTGCATTTGAAATTGAAAATTTGCATTCAATTGCTTATTCCTAGTTACCTTTTCTTGCATGTATTTGCATATTTTTCTATTTTTGAGCATCAATATCTTGAATAGGAAATCTATTAACCCTATTGACATTCCAAAATTCTCTATTTTTCTGCAAAAACCTCTACTAGGAATAAAACACCCTTCCTATCATCTTAGTCTCTCTTAGGATTTTTGCTTCAGCCATTTCTCTCTACTTTTTGTTGTCAATTTAAAAATCTGGAACTTCAGAATCTCATCAGGAGGACCAAGACACCCTTCCTAGTGTCTTACTCCATATTGAGTTTGATTCTCTAGTTTTTAGAATCTGGAATTTCCTTTCTATGTTTCTATGGGATGCCTTATGTTTTTTGTTTCAGTTTCCCGAATTGAGCTATTATTCCAATCTTTCATTTCATGTGTAATTATAAGAATAGGATATTGTGCTCATTACATTTTCTCTATTTTTTCCCTTGTATGAGTTGTATTTGGTGTCCTACTATTAATACTATGTTTAGATGAAGTGGGAGACTCATGTAATCCCATGATAAAACACTTGTTGTGGATCTTGGGTTATCAAGCTCTCTTATTTCTGGTATTGGTATTAGTTCACTACGTATGGACTATACCTTTGACACCTCTTCTACTATACCCACCTTACCTAAAAGTGTTGTGTTGAGTATTCACGCAATGGTTGATCAAGACTTAGCTCATTTACAAGATAGTGTGAGTATTGAAAACATTTCTAGCACTATTATACCTACTATAAATAACCTTCACCGCATGATGGAAAGTGATGAAGGGTTGGAAGTTGTACGTAACTTAGCTCAAATCTTTGGAAAAAATCTTCCTTTCACCGCTAATGGTGTTCAAGCTTCAAACAATATGCAAAACCAAGGAGGAAATCAAAATCCTCCCTCTTCAACCATAACCTCAATTCCCACCTATACCAATTCTCAAATGACCACAACAATGCAATCAACGAGTAGTATCCTTCCTACCTCGAACATTTCCACGAGTGCTTCTTATACCTATGTGGCATCTAATCTTACATCTCCTCCCATAAAATATTCAATCATTATTCCTTCCAACACATACATACCACAACCATATTCATCTCCATCACATACTACAAGCAATGACCCTATCATTAACCACCTCTTATAAAGACGTTCATCCATTCAATGCCAAGTTCCCACCATAAATCAAAATCAAAATGGTCCACCATCATACTATGTCAAGAGCAATCCATTGTCCTTGGAGATATTAAGAACCCTAGTGCCACAAGGTATAGAGATCCCTAGATTTGAGAAATATGGAGGAAAGGGAGGTCCTACTAATCATGTTAATGTCTTTACTACTTTTTTCAATGACTTTATCCTTGAAGACAAACTTTTGGCTAAACTTTTTCCTCAATCCTTGAAATACATTGCCTTGGATTTTTTTTCCAGATTACCGAATAACAAAATTCATTCATTGAATGAACTTGTTGAGGCCTTTATTAACCATTTCCAAGTGCACATGGTCCCTAAAATGACATTAGTTGATTTGATGAGATGCAAGCAAAATAAGGGTGAAAAAATAATTGACTTTATTTCACACTACCAATCGCTTTATTCCCAAATCAATGTGAAAGTTCCCAATTCCCACATTCAAAATATGTTTGTCAAAAACTTACAAAGAAAGATCAAAGATAAACTCACCATTATGAAATTAACTTCCTTCATGCATTTATGCATTACCCTTAGAGACTATCAAAATTTTGTAGGTAGTATTGACTCAAAAAGCACCTCTATCCATCTTGAAAATTCTGAAACTTCAAACCAAAACACTTACCAACCTTTGAAAAGACAAAATAAGAGTTTCCTTCAACTAAATTCCACATCTCAACTCACCCAACCTATTGATACCCAAGTAGCGACTATAAGGAAGAGTAATCCTTATATCTTTTGGGATCCACAAAGATAGTTTACACCCTTACTCAACACACTTCATAACATTATGACCCATCTCTTAAGCAAAAACATGCTTACTTTACCCCCCGTTCAACCCCTTAACCCTAGCAATCCATTACCTCTAAGCTTTAGAAACAATACCTATTCTACCTATCACTAACAAAAAGGACATGATATGGAACATTGCAAGCATCTTAAACATCTTGTGCAAGACCTCATTGATTCCAATCATATCCAAATTGGAGGTGTAAATTACAAAGGTAATAAGTTTGTGGATCCTCCCAACCAAAACTTAGAAATATTTACCAATCCCACGCCCAACCATAATATTTCATTTGTTAAGTCTAGTGAACCTAAGCCTGATGTGATGAATGTTGACATGGATAATGAGAATCTGAGCAATCGTGAATAGATTTCTATGGATGATGATGAAAAAATTCCTATGGATATTAATGAACAAAGTCCTATTGATATAATGATAGGAGTGATTGACATCGAGCCTCATAAATAGCAAACAATTGACATTACATTCTCTTCAGAAGAAACAATCAAACATGTACTTGATGGTCCTCTTCACATAGCTGGAAAAATTAATAACAAGCCCACTCTTGGGATTTTAATTTATCTCATCTATGGAGAGAATTTGATCAAAAAAGAACTCTTATATGTGTATGAACTCACTTAGGATAGATATGATAAACCAAAAGAATGCATTAAAACACATTATGGTTGTGCTTGTGTTGCGATGGGATCGATCACACTCCCTTTACAAGTAGGACCAAAAAGATCAAATGTATCATTCATTATCATATCTAATATGGACCAATTTCATGTGAAGTTAGTCTACAAATGTCTTTGATCCATGAAGGTGGTCCCATTCGTTGTCCACAAGTGCTTAGAGTTTCCAGTCGACAATGAAATATTCATAGTAAACCTATGTTACCAAAAAATGTATAGTTGGACATTTTTATGCTCACTTGATTATTTCTTATGGAATTTCACTTGATTTTTTTCCTAAATTTAATGTTGTAATGCAGTCAACACATTCACATTAGGTCTTGGACCCTTGTGAATCAATAAGAATTCTAGGATGTCTTGTAAAAGTGTTGTGAAGTGTTTAACCCACTTTCACACTTTTCTAGGACCCTTTCATTATATTTCACCTAGATAACCACTCTTTTATCACTTACCAAGTCTTATTTTAAAGTGTTGTAAAGAGTTGTAACAAATTGTCACACTTTTCTAGGCTTGTCATCACTAATTCAACCCTTCCTTATGTTTAAATGACCCATTAATGCACTTTTTGACCCTACTTAAGTGTATTTTTGAGAATAATCTCGTTAAAAAACATTAAATAAACTTTAATTTCTAACATCCAGTAAAATTTCCCTGCTGGGACCAAGTTACCACTTGGGGCAACTTAGTCCAACTGGGAACAAAAATCAAAATTATTTTAATTTTCTAGTGGAATTTTATTCTCTTAACCTTAAGGTTGGTATGTGATGTGTTATTTTTGGGAAATATTCTAAAATCAAGTATAAATAAATGGTTTTCCCCTTATTTTTCATCTCCTACAATCTTCTAATTTCCTAAAATTTCTTTAGTGCATCTACTTAATCATTCTCAAGCATTCTAAGCATTATCAATCCTTCATTGGTGCATCAATTTACAAATCTTCATATTTCTACATCAAGGGTTTGGTGAGTTTTAGCACTGTATATTGTTCATTCATCATTCTCTCTTTATTTCATTTCATTTTCAATTGTTTGATTACCAAATTGGGGTTTGGCCAAGGAAAACCCCTATTCTCTAACCCTTAACCTTTTCCTCTCTTTGAGTGTGTGTTTTATAGGTCTTGTATGCAGATTTTTCAAAGAGGAAAGTGTTGAAAAGGTGTTTTCAACTCATCGAATTCATTCAAGTGAAAAAATCCCTATGTGAAGCTTGGAGACCTCTTTTAACCTATTTTCTGGAGTTTCTAAACTAGACACCTATCAAGAAGGGAAGTCCAAACTAAAAGCTATAGATTCCTGCTCAGAATTTCCCAAGATTCCTAGGTGGACTAAGTTTCCATCTATGGTGAACTAGTCCCACTACTAGGCTTGAAAAGTGGTTTCTAGATTTCTAGATACCCATTTGACAAAAACCTATTTTGGCAGAATCTCCCAGAAATAGGACTAAGTCACCCAACCTAGTATAAGTTTCCCAGTTGGCTTCAACATCAAATTATGTAAGATTCGAGAGCCTCTCTACATCATATTCTAGTTTCCAAGTGCAAATCTCTAGTTTTTTCATTTATGTTATTGATTACTTGCATTCTTAGGTCATCTTGCATATCATAATATGTTTTCAAACAACTTGCATTTCTTAGGTTTTGCATTAATAATTCATTTCTTTTATCAGTTTATTGCATTTAGATAATTTCATTTAGACATATTTCATCCACATTTGTATAGTTTTCAAGTGGGGACATTACACATTTTGGTCCATCTCTCTCCTTTTAGGTGGAAGACCCTAGAAGTGCAAGAGAACCTCAGATACCAAAATCAGTGTCCACATTTTGGTGAACCTAACTTTTGAAAAAAAAAATCTAATTTCAAGTGTATTTACATCCTAGGTATAACTTGCATCAACATTGCATTAGTTTTTTCATTGTTTAAATTGCATCCTAGGTATTTAGAAATTACATTAGTGAAAAGCTCATATAGCTTACATTTTTACATTACATTTCATTAAAAATTCCAAAATTTTGCATATTCATAGTGTGTCTACATCTGAACATCTGAAAAGCAAAAAAAATCATTTTAAAATTCTAAAAAATCTAAAAAAAATAACTACTGGTACTAATTTTCCACACTGGGCGACTTAGTCCTCCTGCACATTTTGCAATATAATCTCTAGCATTTCTAGAACACTGTCTACAGTTCTATTTTCTATTATTGCATCTATGTTAATATTTATATATTTTTTTTTTCATTCCATTTCTTTCCTTTAGTTTCCTTTCATACATTTACATCATGCCTCTTTGTTTTAATAAATTTTGGACGTCCTTAAAATCTTTAGTTGACATGTCAAGATGCGCCTTTGGAACTGATCCTAATGATACTGAACTTCCTCACATGTCGTGAAATCCTCATTAATGTCATCCTCATGATGTTGACATCAATGGAGAAGATGATGACAACATGAATAATTACATAAATGAATGCCTTGATAACTTGAAAAAAAAAATCTAATTTCAAGTGCATTTACATCCTAGGTATAACTTGCATCAACATTGCATTAGTTTTTTCATTGTTTAAATTGCATCCTAGGTATTTAGAAATTACATTAGTGAAAAGCTCATATAGCTTACATTTTTACATTACATTTCATTAAAAATTCCAAAATTTTGCATATTCATAGTGTGTCTACATCTGAACATCTGAAAAGCAAAAAAAATCATTTTAAAATTCTAAAAAATCTAAAAAAAATAACTACTGGTACTAATTTTCCACACTGGGCGACTTAGTCCTCCTGCACATTTTGCAATATAATCTCTAGCATTTCTAGAACACTGTCTACAGTTCTATTTTCTATTATTGCATCTATGTTTATATTTATATTTATTTTTTTTTCATTCCATTTCTTTCCTTTAGTTTCCTTTCATACATTTACATCATGCCTCTTTGTTTTAATAATTTTTGGACGTCCTTAAAATCTTTAGTTGACATGTCAAGATGCACCTTTGGAACTGATCCTAATGATACTAAACTTCCTCACATGCCGTGAAATCCTCATTAATGTCATCCTCATGATGTTGACATCAATGGAGAAGATGATGACAACATGAATAATTACATAAATGAATGCCTTGATAACCTTGAAGTCAATGCATCCTTTTATCCATCCATGAAACAACAAGACCTTCCTATAGTCTCACCTCTTGATATGTTTGGTTACTCACATCTCGAGACAAACAAAGTACCTAAGTTCCCTCCTTCAGGTTAACCTAGTTCCTCTGCAAAACCAACTCCTCAACCATTCTATGACAATAATGTTACAAATACCCAAATCAACCTTGAAGAAACTTATGTAAAAAATTTTACCATCTTAAGCAAACAAGGATGTGACAACAGCTAAACATGACATTCATCAACTTTTAGAAAAAAATACAAAAGATGAAAACACAACTGGATTAAAGGATATCAAGATCCTCCTCATGATAGCAAGTCTCCCTTAGAATATTGGAGGCTTCGTGATGATGGCACGGTGATCATTGATTCCCCTCCCAATCTCAATGTCCTCCTTCCTCGTGCACAACCCATATATTATAACAATGACAAGGATGATAGGATCACTTTGGGTCCTCTTCCTCCTCCTTCTATTCGAGAAAAGGGTGAATCTAGAAAATGCAAGAGGCCTTACAAGTTATAAAAAAACAAGTTTCATCTCCATCCACCACCTGAATGTGAAAGAAAATTGCTAATACTTTTAAACTAAGGACTCATACTATTACCACCTATGAATAGGTTGGTGATATATCCTAGAGATGCTAATGTTCCACATTGTGCATATCATCTTGTTCTTGGACATAGAAGTGATGAGTGTCACCAATTGAAATAAATACAAAGCAAGTATCATTTTCATGGCGATAATTGCTATCCTATAATTCAATAAACCACCATCTGAACACCTTCTCATGTAATAGTTGTAGAACATTCTCTTCTCACTATTACATGATGCCTTCTCATCACCTACCTCAACTCATTCTTATCTTGCACTCAATGGGGGCAATAATTTGGTAGCCTTTTCCTAGTAAGGAATTTTTCATTTTCCCTTTGCTATGTTATTTACCTTCTCCTTATACCAATTTAGATTGGGAGGCTGGTGATTTGTTCGATGGTTGACTTGCATTTTCCTTACTAGTCTTTTGCATTTTCTTTTTCTTTTATGATGTTTGATGTTCTCTCTCTTTGTGAAATTCTTCTATTTGTACCTTCATTCTTCTATATGTTATACATCACTTTTTCCTTTTCCCTTTTCTTTTTCTTTTATCTTGTGTTTTTCTTTTGGGGATGATGTAAAGCATTGAGACCCTTTTTGTCTTTTTTTTCCCTTTTATTTTGTCTTTTCTTTCCTTTTGATGCAAGGCATTGAGACCGAAATTCTCCCATGTTGACCCAAAAGCTTTTTAATTTTTTTCTTTTTTTCCTTTTCATTTTGCTTGTGTTTTCCTTTTTGGGACAATGCAAAGTGTTAATACATCCCATGTCCCTTTCATGTTGACCCACATGGATCTTTTTTTTTCTCTATTTTCACTCTCTTTGTGTCATTCTCCTAGTTCTATGTATTTGGGGAATGATGAAAATTCCAAGCTCTTTACAAAACATTGTAGCAAAGAACATACTAACCTCAAATCTATAGATACCTTATGTGTTTGGTGTTTTCATTTTGGGAGCAACCCCTTACTTTCTTTTTCTTTTCCCTTTCTCTCACATGACACAACCTTACTAAAAAATGTATGACTTGGCATAGGGGCTTTCCAAGTTGGCTCTCATGCCTTATTTCTTTTTGCATTTTTCATATTCTACTTTAATTTAATTTCTCATAGTACAGTGTGTGGAAATTCCTTTAAAGTGGGGGTATACATTGGAATATTCATTTTGCATTTTTATTTTTCTTGGTTCTTAGTGTAGCCTTGTTACTTCATACGATGCATTTTTTTGCTTTGTGGATGACGTTGGGTGTGATGTCTCTCATGAGCATGATCTATCTTAGTAGATTACATTCCTCTTGGTGCCTTAATGTGAAAAATTGCATCCCCTAAGTTGCAAATTTTTTGTTCTTTGATTGGTCCTCTCTTGGAGACATTAGACACAATGTTCCCTAATTTATAGACCTTGCATGCACTAAGCAAGACTCCTTTGAGAATTCTTTTCATTTGCATTTTACATTTGTTATATGGCCACCTTGCATAACACAACTTGCATGTGTATGGTGCCATCACATTTGTTCATGAGCTCCAAGCATATGAAGTTTTGCTTGTCTCATGAAGCTCAAAATGTCATTTTATTTTGTGGTTCCTTTTTAGAGTTATTAGGAGGTATAACTTTGGTATGGTTGAGCAGGAAGCCCATTCTGAGGCATGAATTTTCCCCATAGCCACCTGCATGTGTGTGAATGCATACCATCCATGAGTGTATGCTTCTCACCTTTTGGGCCTTCTCACTCGGTGGACGGCCATGAGTTTTGTCACCTCAGATTGAGTATACATTTATTTTTCTAGAAAAAAAGCTTAGATCTAATCCACAACATGGTAGAAAAATGATCGAATCTTGATTTGAGTCCCTTTTCTTTCTCCTTTTCTCTCTTTCATTCATTTTCACCATCTTCATGTCTGTTCCTTTGCACCCATGGGATCTTGATCCTGGGGGCTTGATCATCCCTCTTGATTATTTTTTTCTCATATTACCAAGCATGAGTGCATTTGGATCCCTCTTGATATGCATGTTGGGCTACTTTAGTGTAGTTTGAAGCAATTTCATTATATCACTAAAGTGGGAGCTTAATGTGTCACCAAAAAATGTATAGTTGGCTATTTATGGAATTTGGCTTGATTTTTGCATAGATTTAATGTTGTAATGTGGTCAAGACATTCACATTAGGTCTTGGACCCTTGTGAATCAATAATAATTCTAGAATGTCTTGTAAAAGTGTTGTGAAGTGTTATAACGTATGTTCACACTTTCTAGGACCCTTTTAGTATAATTCACCTAAATAACCTCTTTTTATGACTTAAAAAGTCTTATTTCAAAGTGTTGTAAAGAATTATAACAAAATATCATGCTTCTCTAGGCTTGTCATCACTAATTCAACACTTCCATATGTTTAAATGACCCCTCAATGCACTTTCTAATCTTACGTGTATTTTTTAGAATAATCTTGTGAAACAACATTAAATACACTTTAATTTCTGACATCTAGTAAAATTGCCCTACTGGAACCAAGTCACCACCTGGGGTGACTTAGTCCCACTAGGCACAAAAGTCAAAATTATTTTAATTTTTTGGCAGGATTTTATTATCTTAACCTTAAGGTCGGCCTATGATGTATTATTTTCAAGAAATATTGTAAAATAAAGTATAAATAAAAGGTTTTCCCCTCATTTTTCATCTCCTACAATCTTCTAATTTCCTAATTTCTTTGTTGCATTTACTTAATCATTCTCAAGAATTCTACGCATTATCAAGCCTTCATTGGAGCATCCATTTGCATATCTTTAGATTTCTACATCAAAGGTTTGGTGAGTTTTAGCATTGTATGTTGTTAATTCATCATTCTCTCTTTAATTCATTTTATTTTGAAGGGTTTGATTACCAAATTGGGGTTTGACCAAGAAAAACCCCTATTCTCTAACCCTAAACCTTTTTTTCCCCTCTTTGATTGTGTATTTTATAGGTCTTGTATGAAAAATTTTCAAAGAGGAAAGTGTTGAAAAGGTGGTTTCAACTCATGAAATTCATTCAAGTCAAAAAATCCCTAATTGAAGCTTGGAGACCTCTTCAGCCAATTTTTTTCAGTTTCTAAACTGGACACCTGTCAAGAAGGGAACTATAGACTGAAAGCTATAGATTCCTGCCCCAAATTTCTTGAGATTCCCAGGTGGATTAAGTTACCATATATGGTGAATTAGTCCAACTACTAGGCCTAAAAAGATATTTTTGCATTTCCAGATACCCATTTGATAGAAACTTGTTCTAGCATAATCTCCTCAAAACATGGCTAAGTCACCCAACCTAGCATAAGTGTCCCATTTGGATTCAACAAAAAATTCTACATGATTCTAGAGCCTCTCTACATCACATTCCAATTTTTAGGTGCACCTCTATAGTATTGTTCATTTATGTTATTGTTTACTTGCATTATTAGGCCATCTTGCATATCACAATGTGTTTTCAAACAACTTGCATTTCTTAGGTTTTGCATTAATAATTTTTTTATTTTATCTATTTATTACATTTAGATCATTTCATTTAGACATATTTCATCCACATTTTCATAGTTTTTAGTGGGGAAATTACACATTTTGGTCCATCTCTCTCCTTTTAGGTGGAAGACCCTAGAAATGCAAGAGAACCTTGGATACCAAAATCAATGTCCACAAAACCATAGTGGCTTTAGACCCCTATCTTCCCATGAAAACTTCTCCTTAGATTATTTTTGGCCTAAATCAATGGAACCTATCAAGCCCCATGAAGACTTCGTTTTCCTATCCTACCAAAAGTTCAAAGAAAAATGCATAGCTAGATTATCCCTTGAGAAGTTGCCTCCAACAATGATTGAACTTCCACCCATGCTTGAACCTCAAAAACCTAAAGAAAACATCATTGAAACTAAAATTAACCAAGACCCATCCATGAACACTCCCTCACCTATTTCCTTCAAGAGACCTAGAGAAAACCAAACAAGTACTAATCCCCCTCCTAAGAAAATTTATAAAGCTAAAGATAAACCCACTTCTACACAAATGAAACTGTAATGCTAGGGAGCGTAGACGTAGGTGTCATGCTATTGCTCAAAAGATGACTGTCGAGAAAAATATTGAAAATAAAAATCTGAACTTGAGAAAAGCAATAAATGATGCCCCTCCTCTCTTACCAAAGCAAACAAAAGCTATATCTCCACCATAAAAAGGATTAGTAACTTCTATGGATATTATCATTCATCCTCCTATTGTGGTTAACTTGGATGATGGTGAGGAAACAACTAAAATCAGTGAGGAAGTACATAATGAGTTAAAAAATTTATTTTCCTCTTCCATGAGCTTAAACGACACCAACCATGGTGATGCTCCTTAACTGAGCGATTCACCATGTGTTGAACTTGGTGGTTCTCCTAGTACAAAACTTAATGCTGTCCCTCTCGCTAGTGATCTACATTCTACATATATTGAACAAGATTGGGATGCAGACAACCTACTAGATAGTTGACTCACATGTGCTTTACTAGTCTATTTTCTCTTTTCTTTATCTTTTTCTTTCCTATGTATTTTATTTTTTTGCTTGCATGTGTATAATGTGATCCCCTGTGATTTTTTGTTTGATGTTTCCCTCTCTATGTACATTCCTCTATTTGTACCTTCATTCTTCTATATGTCATATGCTTTTACCTTTTAATTGATTTTTTTCCTTTGCCTTTCATTTTCGTTTCTTGTGTTTTCCTTTTGGGGATGATGCAATGCATTGAGACATTCATGTCTCCTTCATGTTAAACCAAAAGGATTTCTTTTTCTTTTCCTTTCTTTTCATTTTTCTTGTGTTTTCCTTTTGGGGATGATGTTAAACAAGCACAGGACAGCTGAGAGGGGGTGTGAATTAGTTGTCACACAAATTAAAACTTAAAACTTTATCACTTATCAAATCTTCAACCACACTATTTTGTGGTTAAGAATGAGCATGAAACACAAATAACAAATAGTAAATTGACTCAATGAACACAAAATTTCTATGTGGAAACCCTAATAAGGGAAAAACCATTGTGAGGCTTAACTCACAATATAAAGATTATAAACTAAATACAAATGCTCACTTCCAAGGGCTCACTACCCAAAAGAGGACTCATTGTACAAATACAAAGGATCACTACCTACAAAGGACTGACTATCTAATTGGGAGGCTCACTGCCTACATATACAAAAGAGAACAAAACATCCACTACTACAATTAATGCACATTCACAAGATTACAAAAACCTTTAGCTCACTGCCTTCAACACACTCAAAACTATGATCACAACTCTCGTGAGATTTGTGGCACACTTTCATCACTTTACATCACATTGTCATACAACTCATCACAATTCAACTGGATTTTATACCATTCTTAACCTTAGAAGCATTTACCAAGGTTAGCCATAAAATAACCTCTTTCATAAATTCAAATTATGTTGGCAACTCAAAATTCCCATGGTGGAAAGGAATAAGAGTGGACCAATAAAATTATTTTCTTGAATATTCTACAAGCTTCCTTAATTAAATGTTATTCTTCAAATGAAGTGTAAACACCAGGTCATCCAAACCTAATGAAAACACAAATAAATATTGATGCACATGTTTCCCAAGAAGATGAAATGAAAATGCCACAACATGCTTCATTAAACACAAGAATACATCTTAGAACCTTCCAGATACATCTGCAACAAAAACAACAGTCATCAATCACTTAATTTCTTTCACCTATCTATCTGGACTGTGTAGACATACACAGAAATATTGAAACATGACTTCCTGATTACCAAACTCCAAACCTCTTCACCAGAGCATAGGAAAGACCTTCATAAGACATATATCAGATCTGCACGATCTAAAAAAAAATGGAAAAGGATTGTGGAGCAAACATATTTCTCCCAGTCCACAGAACACTAATTCTACCAGTAGAACACACATACTGATGGACACAAATTTCACATACCATCTCACAAGAATCTCAAACTTAGCATATATTACCATGAAAATACAAGCAACATGCCTTCAGATCTACACAGGTATAGGATCAACATCTAGGAGAAATGTGGAGCACATACTAGAGCACATTTTGAACACATTCATCACTCTGACTTCTCTTCTATATTAATTTTCTCAAAAGAACTTGGAAACTCATGAAACCAACATATTTGCAGCACCATAAAGATAGTTTCATGTACTCACAAAATATCACCAACATCTCAACCATACATGTACAATCTGCAACATACTGAACTATGTTGACATCAATGACAACACCACCAACCTAGCTCATACTTGCAACAATCTCCCCCTTTTTCATTGATGGAAACACAACCTTTTCTCCCCCTTTGACATCAATGGAAAAGAACAACTGCTTTGATTAATCCCCCTTAGGAGTACTTACATTCATACTACAATAATGGAAACCTTTTCTACTCCCCTTATAGAGTAGACCGATTTGTTAGTCCAAATAAAATGAAGAATCTATGAATTCACTAAACTATTGCACCTTCATGCACACCTAGTTAGGATGGCCAATGACCCCCAACATCTCCCTAAGATGCTCAAAAGTATCATTTAGAAGTTCCTTAGTGAATATGTTTGCAATTTGTTCATTTTTTGTCACATACTCCAATCTGACCTTATTCTCCAACACTTTTTCTCTCATAAAATGATACTTGATAGATATGTGCTTCATTATTGAATACATAACTAGGTTCTTCAAAATGTTTATTGCACTTGTATTATCACATAAAATAGAGATAGGCTCATAACATACCACACCAATGTCTTTCAAAGTTTGCTTCATCCACAAAACTTGTGTGTAGCAGGATGTTGCAACAATATATTCTACCTCTGCAGTGGATAAAGAAACCGAGTCCTAATTTTTAGTCATCCATGAAACTAGTATTCCACCAAGAAAGAAATCACCACCACTAGTACTCTTTCGGTCATCTACACATCCAACCCAATTTGCATCTGTATAAGCACTTAGGGTGAAATCATTACTCTTAGTGTACCATAGTCCGTAATTTGGTGTTCCTTTAAGATATATAAATATCCTTTTAACAGCCATAAGATGTGCTTCTCTAGGATTTGCTTGAAATCTAGCAACTAAACACACAACATGCATAATATCTGGTCTAGTAGTAGTAAGGTACAATAGTCTTCCAATCATGGATTTATATTTTTTATGACCAATCTTAGCAGATTCATCATCTTTGCTTAGTTTACATCTAATTAACATAGGAGTACGAACCAGTTTAGAATCCTCCATCCCAAAAAATTTTAACAACTCTTTTACATCCTTAGATTGTGAAATGAATATCCCTTTATCAGTTTGATTCACTTGTAGACCAAGGAAGAAATTCAATTCACCAATCATAGACATCTCAAATTCTTTCTACATCTATACAACAAATTTTTTACACATGCCATCATTTCCACCAAAAATGATATCATCAACAAAAATAACTATAATCAACATCTTATTACCTTGCACTTTGAAGTACAGGTTGTTGTAAGTAGAACCTTTGTCGAATCCTTGCTTTGTTATATATCTATCTAGTCTTGCATACCATGCCCTAGGATCTTGCTTTAATCCATACAATGCTTTCTTCAACTTACAAACCATGTCCAGCTTGTTAGACAACTTAAACCCTTTAGGTTTCTCCATGTATACTTCTTCCTCCAACTCACCATTTAGAAAAGCTGACTTAACATCCATCTAATATACCTTGAAGTTCTTATGGGTAGAAAATTCCAAAAACATTTTGATAGCTTCAATTCTAACTACAGGAACAAAATTTTCTTCAAAATCTATACCTTCAACTTGTGACTATCCTTTGCATACTAGTCTTTCGTTATTCATTACTACTCCATTTTCATTTAGCTTATTGTGGAACACCCATTTTGAGCCAATCACATTTTTGTTCATAGGTCTAGGGACTTTTTCCCACATCCAATTTTTTTCTATCTACTACAGTTCCTATTTCATAGCTCTCATCGAACTTTCATCTTCACATGCTTCTTTTACAAATTTAGGTTCTATTTTAGAGAGTAAACACAAATTTACCTCAATTTTAGCTCTACTTCTTGTCTTTACACCTTCACTTTTGTATCCAATTATCTGATCTTCTAGATGATTCTTTTGTACATATTTAGGAGTCCTAGAAACAAGTTCTAGTTCATTCTCTTCTTCTTCTACTTGTTCTTCTTCTTCTTTCTCTTCTTCTTCCTTCTCCTTGTTCTCCCTCGATACATGTCCACTGATAGGATCATCAAGTTTAACTTCAGTCATCTCAATAGGTCTATGTATGTCTTCATCAACTTTCACATTAGCACATTCAATAATCTTTCTCAACCTTTTGTTAAAACATTTGTATACCTTGCTAGTAGTAGAATATAAAATAAATATTCTTTCATCACATCTAACATCAAACTTTCTAATATTTTCATCATCTCTTTTAATATAGCATATGCTTCCAAATACCTTAAAATATTTCACAATAGGAGTCTTACTAGTCCATAACTCAAAAAGTGTCTTTGTGTTGTTGTGCCTGATCTAAAGTCTATTAAGAACATAAACATCAATATGTATCACTTCTTTCCAATCTACATCAAGTACATTAGACTCTTTCATCATAGTTCTAGAAATTTCCCGAACTATCCTATTTTTCCTTTCAAATACTTCATTCTATTGTGGGGTTCTTAGAGGAGAAATTTTTCTTTTTATGCCATGCTTCTCACAGAATGCAATAAATTTACCAGAAGTGAATTCACCACCTCTATCAGATTGCAAACACTTGATTTTCAGATTTACTTCATTTTCCACTCTTGCTTTCAATACCTTAAACCTATCTAGGGCCTGATTCTTCTCTCTGAGAAAAGCAATCCATGTCATTCAAGTATAATCATCAATAAGCAACATAAAGTATCTGTCACCATTTATGCTTTTGATCTTGGTTAGACCACAAAGGTCAGTATGAATCAACTCTAGCATTCCACTAGTAGAATGTTCTTTTCCCTTAAAGCTACATCTTGTCTACTTCCTCTAATTGACAACTTCTACAAATAGCATTAGTAGGTCTTGTGATTCTACGTAGTCTTTGAACAATCTCTTTAGCATTGATCTTGACTTGGCTATCAATGTTCACATGTCTCATTCTCTAGTGCCATAACCAACTTTCACTGATCTGAGATAGAAGATAATGACCATCAACTCCCTTCAGCTAATAGACTTTTCCATGAGTTATTTTTCCAATAGCAATCATATCTCCATTTATGGATCCTTTCCTAATTTCATAGGTATTGTTTTGAAACAAAAGTTTAAAGCCATTGCTACACATCTAACCAACACTCAGAAGGTTATTCCTTAAACCCTTCACATAATATACATCATCAGTATTATGCACTCCATCAAAACTAATTGAACCTTTACCACATATCTTAGCTCCTAAATCATCACCAAACATGACTAAACCACCATCATATTTTTCAAGTTTAGTGAGCTTAATCTTATCTCTAGTCATGTGATTTGAACATCCACTATCAATTACCCAGTCAAAGTCAGCAACATAGCTTTCTTATTCATGCTCCTACTCAAAAGCTTCAAAACTAGATCCCTCTTTTTCCATTCATAAAATGGGGGTAGGATATCATTGGAAAAATATCACCTCCTTATTCTAAAGGACATGTCTATCATCACCACTTCAAATTACTTTATGAAATGGGTTGAAGTTGTTTCGCTTTAATCCATGAATGATGAATCCATTTGTAGCTTCTTCTAATTAATATCATTCATTGCTTCATATGTCCTTCTACTCTTGTTTTTGATAATGGTACTCTATTTAAGAACAAAGAGGTGAAGCAATTCCTAGAGAATTTTCATATTCAACATCAATTCTCTAAACCATACTATACTCAATCTAATGGTCAATACAAAGTGTAATAAAACCCTTGAGCAGATTATCTAAAAAATAGTAAACAAACATGATAAATATTGGCATAATCAATTGGCCTAAACCTTGTGGGCTTATGCATGTGTTTGTACAATGATAGGAACAAAACCGTGCATCCTTGTGTATGGTGTCGAGACCATCATTCCTTTAGAATTTCAAATTCTATTTTTGTGAGTTTCTCTTAAAGGGTTAAGTGATGATGAAAATTATCATGCTAATTTTTTGCATCATCTTGAGTTGCTTGATGAGCATCAATTTGAGGCCCTCAACCACCTTTGAGCTTATCAGTGATCACTTTCTAAACATTATAATTAGGGTGTTCTTCCTAGGACTTTCAAGGTAGGTGATCTAGTTCTATATGAGAATTAGAGAAATGTAAATGCACCACCTGATCAATAGGGGAATTCTAGTCTTACTTGGTTAGGCCCTTACATTTTCATCTCCATGTTAGCATATTATTGCCATTGATGTCAAAAAGGGATTAGGAGGGAGATCGAATTGATCCTACATGAAAGGAGTGCCAACATTGATGTCAAAATTTTTTGATTAATGTCTGAGAAATTGATGTCTAAGAATGATGGTGTGTTGAGAATCTAGTTCTAGAAGATGGAATGTAGGTTGCAAAAGTTGCTCAAAATGCTACATTGTTGTTATGCAATGGTGTCATGATGGTGTGGTGATTTCTTCTAATACTCAAAAGAAAAATACAAATCTATATTTGGCATGGGTTTTCTAATAGCATCTCAAAAATGTGTTCTTTAGGTCCAAGGGATGAAAGATAAGATCAAAAAAGAATTATTTATGCCCTCGGAAAAAGTTAGGGTTTATCAGTTAAACCCTAGATGTGTATAGTCTTGGTGATCAATACATTTTATGTTTTATGTATGTGCAAGATCATGATGGGTATGTGTAGGGTATGTGGCTGATGAATTTTTTTAACCCAAAATTGATGAAATGATAAATGGTTTTTAAGGAGATTCTTAACTTTCCACCAATATAAATTATGCTTTACCTTGAACTTAATAAATAATTATTATTCATTTTCTATTTGAATTACGACTAAGGTCCTGATTGATAGGTTGATTGAAAAAAAACTATAGCTTCCAAAAAGTATCACATTTTTTAATCCAAAACATGTGTCACATTCTATGCTTTGCATAATATAGGATTAACAAAATAAAATTGAATTTCATGAAGTTTTGACAAAGTTAAGGTGGTCAGACATACGAGTTTTTTATATTTTTTAAAATTTGTAATAAAAAATTCATAATTAATTATTTACTTGGAAAAAAATTACAAAAAAATATGCATCACATTGGGACATGAATCCTCTACTTATATCTAAAATATTATAATTTTTTTTTATCATTTTATTGTGGTTAGGGTGGCCAGAAAAACACCTACTTTTTTTTCCTTGAAATTTAAGTGTTATTGCATTGAAATTTCAAATTCTCACCACATAGATTTTTTTTAAAAAAATACACCTAGTAGTTTAGAAACTACATTCAATTTGCTACAGATTCTATTCTTACATATTTTTGAAATAATATAGATAACTTATTCAAATTTTAATGTAAAGTTGCCTAACTCTAAATTTTTTGATTTTTTTGCCACTTAAGGGCCTATTTTTTCCATGATGATCTTGCACATATGCATTTCATTGTGATTGTGTACTAGTGGTATCCAATAATTTAAGTTATAAATTATTCCCTTTAAGTTCATTCACTGACCGACCCCTTCACCTAGTCTCCCAGTTGATGTTGCTGATAGGTTCCTTTGGTGATCTAATGGTGTGCATTCAAAGTTAGTAGATCTGATAGCTATTGCTAGATATAGAACATCATGGAAAGCTTTAAGGATTTGGTTTGTAGTTTAGGGATGAGTGATGGATTTCATTCAATGGTTGTGATCAAGTTTCTTGGACGGTGCCTGCCAACCCACTCTACTTATGGCGGGTCCTAGTTGAGCCTCGTGGGGAAGCATGAATTGGATGAGATCTAACAAGTGTTGATCGAACGGTGGAGGACTGTGACTTGGTAGGACCAATGACACATGGCTACATTAAAATTATGGAAATATTTGTTCTACCCCTTGGGAGGTGGAACACAAACTAGGCATTTAGAGTCCTAGACTTATTTCCCTCAAGTTTCATTCAAGGAAACCCTAGAGATCTCACTCCCAAGATGGAATGAAAGAAAGAGATCTTGCAAAAGGGTATCCTAGGATTTCATTAATGAATTAAAAAAAATTTCACCAAAAATATAGGGCTTGGAAAAATGTATGAAATGAAAGATCTAATGATTGAACTCGATGATACAAGAAACTTCACTAAATGAACTATAAATGCAAATAAATCATAACAAGAAACTGGAAAGGTATAGAGAACCACACGGAAACCTGAGAGAGATTGAATGGAGGCCTCAAATATTGAATAATCCAAAATTTTGGCATACTAGGACTTATATGCTAGTCTAGGCATATCAGTCCCAGATTTGGGTTTTTGTCCATGAATAGGTTTCCACAAAAAGGGTATTTGAAACTACAAAAATATGAAAAATGCCCTAAATTGGGACTCATATGCCAGGATTAACATATGAGTCCATTTAAATTTTTTTGGAACTTCAAGGTTTTAATCTAGTCTTCAATGTCTTCTCTTTCTATTCCACTTTGTTTCTGGATCTGAAACTCTAATTTCGGACCTATAGATGACTTTTTAGTGAAGATTACAACCTTGCAAATGAGGGGACAACTCCAACAACTTTCTCTAAGATTTTAACCTAATATCAAATGTTCCTTCATGCTCCAAGAAACCTAGATATGGGTATGTGAAAGATCATCATGGAAAAAGTAGGCCCTTAAGTGGCAAAAAATTCAAAAAAAATAGAGTTAGGCAACTTGACATAAAAATTTGAATGTTATCTATATTATTTCAGAAATATATAAGAATAGAATCTATATAAAATTGAATATAGTTTCTAAACTACTATGTTTTTTTTTTTAAAATCTATTTCATGAAAATTTGAAATTTCAATGTAGTAGTACTTAAATTTCAAGAAAAAAATAAGTAGGTGTTTGTTTGACTTCCCTAACCACAATAAAATGATAATATTTTTTTATAATATTTTACATATAAGTAGAGGACTCATGTCCCGACATGATGCATTATTTTTTGTAATTTTTTTCCAAGTAAATGATTAATTTATGATTTTTTTATTACAACTTTTAAAAAATATAAAAACTCATATTTCTGACCACCTTAACTTGGTCAAAACTTCATGAAATTCAAATTTTTTTAATCCTACAGTATGTGAAGCATAGAATGTGACACATGTTTTAGATTCAAAAATGTGATATGATTTGAAATCTATAGATGTTTTTCAATCACCCTATCAATCAAGACTCTAGTTGTAATTCAAATAGAAAATGAATAATAATTATTTATTAAATTCAAAGTAAAGCATAATTTATATTGGTGGAAAGCTGAGAATCTCCTTTCAAAACCCTTTTTGTTTCATCAATTTTGGGTAAAAAAAAGTCATCAGCCACATATTCTACACATGCCCATCATATTGCCACTTTTTGGCCCATCATGATCCAACACATACCCATCTATAACCACACATGTAAAGAGAGAAAAACTTGTTGATTGTTAGAGAATAGGGGTTTGCCTTGGTCAAACCCCTTTTAGGTAATTAAACCAAATTATGAGATAAGGACATGAAACATGAAACATAGAACATGAAACATGAATAATGATACCTTGAATGATGTCTTTTAAATAAGCAATCTAACATGAAGTGGCCATGAAGAATGCAGATCTAGATCTTGAAATTTGATATGAAGTAATGCATGCAAATGACATCACAACACTAGCTCAAAAACATTCTTGATGATTGATAACCTTGGCATGATGATGGATCTTGAATTCTTGCAACAATTGATGAAGAATTTTTACATTGAAATGCCTTAGAAATGATGTTGAATGCTCTCTTGGTGCTCTTGTGAAGTCTTGGAATGCTTAATTCTTGAGTGCTTCACTTGATATCATCAAATTATTAATGAAATTATGATTTGAGACCTCATTTATATAGGAAATTCATCCAAATGATCATTTATTAGATCCCAAAGGCCGACATAGAAGAAATTTGAATTTAAAACCCTGATTTACCACTCAAAACTCAAAAAAGGAGCCAAATGGAACACATACGCCACCTATGGAATATGGGTCCCACCTAGTGGGACTCATATTCCCAAGGTGGAATATGGGTAACATAGGGCCTTTTCAGATAAATAAAGTGTTGGGGAGTGAATAAATCAAGTTTATTTGTTGATATTGTTAGTATTTTGATTGAAATATGCCTTGTGATGCACAATATAGGTTTTTAGGGGCCTATATTAAGGTCATAAATGCAAGGGGGTCCAAAATCCAATGTGAAAGTGTAGATAAATATACTTTACAATATTAAATTAAGGAAAAATATAGTCTATTCAACTTAGAAGGGCCCAAAATACCATTGTAATGTGTACATCACATTACAATAGTAGATTAGGTCTATTTAGTTTATAAGCCTCCTAAATTTAATATGAAGGTGTAAATAAATACGCTTTAAAACACTAAATTAAGGAAAATTTAGGTTTATTTATCTTTAGAATGGCCCAAAACCTAATGTGGATGTGTAAAACACATCACAACACTAGATCAAGGTGATGTTAAGTCCAATTTATCACTAATTATTCCCAAATTAACAAGGAAAATGTGTACTTTTTGTGTTGCCACATTTACCCCCTACTTTAGTGAGGGGATGAACTTGCTTCAAACTCAAACTAAAGTAGACATTCAAGAGGGGTCCAAGTGTACCAATGTGGATGGTCTAGGATAACAAAGATTGAGGAGGTGGTCAATCCCCCGGGATCCAAGATTCTAAGTCAAATCGACATAAGAACAAAAGGATACACACAAGGTATATAGTATGCAACATCAAGATACACAAACAGGCAATGCCAATGATTAAAAGAAAGAAAAATAAAAACAAGAATAAATAAAAAGAGGTGGATCAAGCCTCGACCATTTTTCTAACACAATGTGGATCAAATCTAGATTTTTTGTCCAAAAATGCACCCTCACTCTAAGGCAATGGAACTTTAGGTTGTCTGCTAGGTGAGTATCCAAAAGGGTGAGACACACAATCGATATGTGCTCACTAACACAAGTGGCTAATGGAATTAATTCCTACATTCAACTCCCTTACAACTAGACCAAAAACATACCTCTTGATAACTTTGATAAGGCACCACACAATAATGATTTGTGAGCTTCATGAGATAAGAAAACAATTGTATGCTAGGAGGTCATGAACTAACAATGAACTTTGAGCTTCATGAGGAAAGAAAAGCTTCATATGCTTGAAACTCATGGACAAACAAGATGACTCCATAGGAAAGCAAAGCTTGTTATGTAAGGTGACCATATAATCAAAATTGTATTTATGCAAAATAGATATTGTTCAAAGGGATTTTTCTTATTTCATGTAAGGTCTTTTCTTAGGGAACATTGTGCCTAATGTTTCAAATAGAGGATAAGTTTTAAGAAATATCATGCTCTCAGAGGAAATCAAGCCAATCACACCACCAAGAAGAAGATGCATCAAAAGAAGAAAGAAAATCTCACAATGCAATATGAGTGTTGGTGTATGCCCCCACTTTAAAGTGGTTGCTAACACCATTACTGTGAGCAATTGATTTAAAGTAGAAGACATGAGAGCTTATTCAAAAATCCCTATTCCAAGCCATCTATTTCCAATAAGCTACATCATGAAAGGGAAAGGGGTTCCCACAAAATGTATAACTCTATACATCACATGCGAGCCAACTTAAGGCATATCAACTACATCCCAAGCTTTCTCTTGTATGTACATGAAAGGTGGTCAAGACAACGACAAGTGAGATATGATGAAAAGGCTACCTAACCCCTTTCCCCCACTTAGTGTAGAACAAGGATGAGATGAATAAGATGAAAATAAGTTTCAATTAGAGGAACTAGGTGCTTCAACACAAGGAAGAGCACCACAATTCTTGGTTTGATGTATTTCTAATAAAGGGAAATCTAGTATCATCTTTTCACTATTATTCTCATTTTCTTGCACCATAATATCCTCCCTAGGAGGAGAGTTTTTAGGATAACTACAAACCAAATGTTCTTGAAATTTAGGGATTGGTTCTTCTAAAATGACTTCATCACAAGTATAGGAATGATCAATGGTTGGATTTTATTGCTTGTCAATGATGGTGTTATCTTGTTCAATAATGTTTTCCCTATGGGAAGAGAGGAAATCGAGATTCCCCTTTCTTTCATCGATTATATCTTCTAACATCAAAGTATATTCTTCACAACTAGGAGAGATACTAGGAGAAGAAAAAATGTTATTGTCATGATTATCGATAATTTCATTCCTTTGTCCCATAATCTCTTCCAAAAGAGGATAGGTAGGGGAAGAAACATAAATATGGATTTCATATATCTTAAAGGTTTGATCATTAAACACCAAAATATCCTACTTACATTCAATTTCATCCTCTACAATATTATCACAAGAGGGGAAAGTGTTGAGAGGTGAATGTAGACTAGTTTAAGTTTTAATGATTTCTTGTTCCATTATGTGATCATCATGATTACCTATTGTTCTTTCCTCTTGTTCATTAATTTCTTTCATAATAATAGAGGTAGAAGGATAGAAACAACTAGGATTCTCAAAACTCTCATTGATTGGTTCTTCTAACACCAAAATATCTTATTTTCCAATAGGAGAGACATTAGGAGATGAACCAATATCATCATTAAGACTATCTAGGGTTGTATTCTCTTTCACTAAAACACTCTTATAGGGAGGGGATATGAACTTTTTCTTAGCATACCTAGATATGTAGGACACTAACATTTTTTGACCTATAATGAAAAGTACTTCTAACCATATCATTCAATACTTCAAGAATGTAAACAATGTATATCCGAAGATGCAAAACACTTTTAACCAATGTATGCAAAACTTTAAGAATGTAAAAAATGTGTATCTAGAAATGACAAAAACTTTTATCAAACTCATGCAAAGATTTATGAATGTAAACATTGTATATGCAAAAGTGAAAAGTACTTTTATCCATATTATTCATAGTTTCAAAAATGTGAACATTTTTGGATCCTATGATCTTCTCTATTAAAATGATTTCAAAAATGACTATCCTAAATTGATGTTTTTAACATAGATGCATAAAAAATATGTTCCCAAAACTTTCTAGACTTATAGTATATGTTACCAGAAAGCTTAGGAAGCACATAAATGAGGTTTTTAATGTTGTAAAAGGTATTTTAAAATATGGATTGTGACTAAATCTCCTAGAGGGTGTATTGTTGGATGTTGTGGATGTGTTTCATATATGTGGTTGTCATTAATGTCAACACTATTAGTATTTGGTGTATTGAAGGTTGTATATGTCAAGGATATTAAGAAAATTGTTAAGAGAAGTGTTCCAAGTTCCTAGTGGAACTGTGAAGGTCATGAAGGTGTCTTGTTCCATACATTGAAGACTAGTTCTTGTGGATTAAAGTGTTTTCTATTGAGTGTATCTAGTCCATCCATCAAAATTTTTAGAGGTCTACGTGAAGATTTGATCGTGTTGTGAATAGTTGTGTTTTGACAGTATTTCAGTGGGTTCTATCAATATTTCGGATTGAATTTTATATGTTTCTATTTTTTTGGATATTTCTCTGTTAGTTCTTGTTGATGTTGAATACTGCTAGATTGTTCTCTATCTTTTTGGTACATCCACATTCATCCCTGGGCTCGTGCTCAAAGATTTTTCTCTGTATGTTCTATTTTTCATGTTCCTGGCTGACATGTTGATGATAGCGTGTTGTGGATCTTTCAGGTGAAATTAATTGAATTCTTTTTGTGCTACAATTGTAAATTTGGGTCTCCGCTATGTTGTGGCTGACCTTGGTGGATTTGCGTTGAAAATTTATTTGTAAATTTGGGTCGTCATTGAAAATATGTTTTATATCCTTGGACAACCAAGTTGGTGCAAACTCATGTTACAGATATATAAGAATGATTGTTTAATTAGTGTAGTGTAAGCTCAAAAGAAAGGTCAATGTGCTCCTATGTGTGTATGTGCAAATATCCTCTGTAGAGTAGAGTGTGAAGAAGATTGAGTGAAGTGTGAAGAAGTTGAGTGAAGATTGAAAAAGGTTTTTCTATGCTTAACTAGAATTGTAATCAGGCTTGTGTAGAAGCTATTTTCTCAGTTCACATTTTGGATGGTCTTAATCCAAACTCTTTTTGAACAATGAGTCCTCTTTTTTATTTAAGCAGTGAGCTCTAGGTAGTGTTCCTGAATGCATGTGCATTCCCCTTATTTCTCATTATACTTTTAACAGGGTATAATATTGTGGACTAACCTCCACCATGGTTTTTCCCTTAATAGGGTTTCCACATAAAAAAATCTTGGTGTTTTCTATGTTTTTGATGTGTTCATTGTTTGTGGTTTATTAATATTTAATTAGATCTAAGATTAAGTTAAGTAAAGTGAGAAGAATTTTAAATATTTTTTGACAACTAATTCACCCCCCCTCTCAATTGTATGTCTGTGTTTTGCCAAAAATTGGTATCAAAGTTGGTTCCTCTGAAGAAGTTTAAAAGCTTGAGGTGATCTAAGATGGCATCATACAAGGAGAGTCCTAGATTTGATGGAACAAACTACTCATTGTGGAAAGCTAGGATGGAGTGTCATTTGAAGTGTATTGGTGAACCTTTCTAGAAAATTACACAGAACAAATACATTATTCCTGCAAGTGGTCCTTCCACTCTTGATGAAGTCAAAGAGGCTAAGAACAATGTTTAGGCTATGGAAGCTTTGTTGATTGTTGTAATAGATTCAAAACTGAAAAATGTGTTAAGTCTAAAGACAAATCATGAGATGTGGAAAAATCTAGAAACTTTGTATGAAGGAGATGTACATGTGAGGATGGCTAAGCTAAAGAGTTTGAAAGGTAAATATGAAAATCTGAAAATGGGTGAAGATGAAAATATTTCTTCTTTTATGCAAAGATTAAATGAACTAGTGATGGGCATTAGATGTTTCGGTGGTATCCTAGATGAGGAAGAAATTATGGCTAAGGTGCTCAGATCATTTCCTCCCTCCTACGAATCAAAGTCTCATGCTATTGAAGAAACCAGATCATTGACGAATGTGACAAGGCATACACTAATTATTAAACTTGTTTCCTTTGAGTTGAGTGAATTTCGTGATTTTGTTCCTAAGACTGAAACTACATTTAGGGCTACTGTATCTAGAGGAAACAAGCAAAGATATGATCTGGGAGAGTTCTAGAAATACATTCAAGTATGAGGAAGAAATGAAATAGCTTGAAGATGAAGAAAGAGAACTATAATAATTGGAAGAACTGATTGTGAAGAAAGAAGGTAAAGTACAAGGTAAGTATAGAGGAAAGTTTCCTATCAAATGTTGTTCTTGCAGTAAAATACGTCATTTTGCATCAAGGTTTCTTGAAAGAGTTCTTAGATCTAAGCCTTACAAATCTAGATTCCAAAAGAAATTTCATTTTTTTGAAGGAGTGATTGACAATGATTCTAATAAAGATAATGTAAATGAAGATGATTGGGTTTTCATTGCTATCAAGGAAAATAGTCCTATTGCTACTGAATATCCTATAGTTGAGAAAGCTCTTGCAACTCGAATTGAAGAAAAAGATGAGTGTGTCATTGACAGCATATGCTCACATCACATGACTGGTTACAAAATCAAATTTGTAAGTCTAGAGAAGTATGATGGTGGGATTGTAATATTTGGAGATAACAATGCTTGTGTGATTTGTGGCAGAGGATCTATTTTTCTTGGTGGTAAGCATAACATTGATGATGTTCTTTATGTTGAAGGCTTAAAGCACAACCTGTTAAGTGTTGGATAGATGGTGGACAAGGTTTGTGATCTTTAGTTCAAGGATGGAAGATGCAGGATATTTGGAAGCTCTCAAAATATAATTGCTTTAGGTAAACAGGCAAAAGGTAACATTTTTCACCTGAATGCTTCTAGTGAAAGTTGTTTAATTGCTCAAGTAGATGAAAGATGGTTATGGCATGGAAGGATATGTCATGTGAATTTTGATAACATAATCAAAATAAGTTCCACTCAAGCAGTAAGAGATCTACCCAAGTTAGTGAAGCCTACTAGCACAATTTGCAAAGAGTGTTAGATGGGAAAATAGACAAGAGTTTTCTTTTGGAGTAAACATCATTCAAATGGATTATTGGAGCTTGTGCATATTGATCTATGTGGTCCCTCTAGAGTTAGTAGTCTCCATGGTGAAAGGTACTTTATGTTGATTATTGATGATTTCTCTAGAATGATATGGGTTTCTTTCTTAAGAGAAAAATGTGAAGCATTAGAAAAGCTCAAAAATTTTAAAGCTATGGTAGAAAATGAGAAAGGTTTTAAAATAAAATGATTAAGGTCAAATAAAGATGGTGCATTCACCTCCAAGGAGTTTAATTCCTTTTGTGAAGAGTATGAAATCAAAAGACAGTTATTTGCTCCCCAAACCCCTCAACATAATGGAGTTGCGGAGAGGAAGAACAAAACAATACTAGATGTTGCTAGAACAATGATGAATGAAAGAAATATCCCTCACATCTATTGTAGTGAAGTTGTAAGCACTATTGTGTACACTTTGAACTAATTAAATGTTAATGGTAATTCTGGTAAGACTCCTTTTGAACTATGGTTTGTTTATAAGGTTGTTATTAAATATTTCAAGATCTGTGGAAGAAAATACTACAACAAGAGATGATGATATAGGCAAGTTTGATGTAAGAAGTGATGAAGGAATCTTTCTAGGTTACTCCACTAGAAGAAAGGACTACCGATGCTACAACAAATGACAGAAAAATGGTTGAGAGTGCAAATTTTAGAGTTGATGCAGATTCTCCTAAATCATCCAAATATTGTGGATATGATTCAGATGAATACAATACAAACAAAAAGAAAAATGGTCAGACACAAAATCAACTTCAAATTGTGCCATATGTTCCAGATGTGCCTTTTTCTATGGTAAGTTAGGATAGTTAGGAAGTAGAGACAAGTGCAAGTGGAGAAGAAAGAACATAAGAATCAAAAGTTTGAGAGAATCCTAAAACTCCAAGGTATGTAAAGCTAAATCATTCTGAAAAACAAATTATAGGAGACAAGAATAAAGGTGTGCAAACTAGAAGAAAGATTGCAAAAGAGTATTCCCTAATATCCAAGATTCAACCTAAAGATGTCAATGAAGCTTGCAATGATGAAAATTGGATGGAAGCTATGGAGGAAGAATTAGTGTAGATTGAAAAGAATAATACATGGGTATGTGTTCCTAGAACTAAAGATAAAAAATGTGATTGGTACTAAATGGATTTTTCAGAATAAGTTGAATGAACAAGGTGAATTAGTCAAAAACAAAGCAAGACTGGTATGTAAAGGGTATTAACCAATGGAAGGTATTGATTTTAAAGAAATTTTTCCCTTGTTGCCATAATTGAAGTTGTAAGACTATTTCTTGTTTATGTTACATATAAGAATTATAAAGTCTATCAAATGGATGTGAAATCTACTTTTCTATATGGTGAGCTAGAAGAAGTATATATTGAACAACTAGATGGATTTCAACTAACTGATGATGAAAAAATGGTTTGTCGACTGAAGAAAGCTCTATATGGACTCAAAAAATCCCTGAGAGCTTGGTATGCTAGACTAGATAAATATTTATTGAAGCTTGGATTCAATAAAGGTACTATTGATAGCAAACTATATTTCAAATTGGATCATGATAAAGAGTTTATTATTGAGGTGTTTGTTGATGAAATTATTTTTAGAGGAGATGATAATATATGTATGAAGTTTTTTGATGAAATAAAGAATGAATTTGAAATGAGTATGATTGGAGAGACGAAGTTCTTTCTGGGATTTCAAGTTACTTCATTAGACAAGGGGATCTTCATATCCCAGTCCAAATATGTGAGAGAGTTGTTGAAGAAGTTTGGCATGGATGATTTAAAGCCTGTTGGTACTCCCATGGTAACCAAATGCAATTTAACACATAATGATGATTCTCCTAAGGAAAATAAAAAAAGGTACAGATCTATGATTGCTAGATTGGTCTACTTAACGTAGACCAGACCAGACATTATGAATGTTGTGTATGGTTTCTAGATTTCAAGTTAATCCAAAATAATCTCATGTGATTGTTGTAAAGAGAATCTTCAGATATCTAAAAGGAACAATTGATTTTGTACTTTGGTATCCTAAGGATGATGATCTTACTTTGAATGCTTATATTAATGTAGATTGGGCTAGAGATGTAGATGATAGGGAAAGTACTAGTGGTGGTTCCTTCTTCCTAGGGAATAAGTTGGTGTCTTGGTTGAGAAAAAAGAAACTTTCCATTTCTCTATCTACTACTAAAGCAGAATATATTGCTGCTACCAATAACTATACTCAAGTGATGTGGATGAAACAAATTTTGAAAGATATCAGAGTAGTATATGATGAACCTATGGCCATATACTATGATAACTCAAGTGCTATTAACATTTCTAAGAATTCGGTGCTACATTCTAAGACCAAGCATATATCAATCAAGTTTCACTTTTTGAGGGACAAAGTAAGTGAGAAAGAAGTCAAACTAGAGTATGTGCCTACCAAAGAGCGGATTGGAGATATTTTCACCAAGCCATTGCCAAAGGATACTTTTGAGTATATTAGAGGGATGCTAGGGGTAATTATCCCTCCTGATATGAACTAAGGATGCATTAATTTGCATCAATCCATGCATTTCATGATCATATTCTAATCTAAATTGATGTTTTCTTTGGATGCTACACAGGGGGAGTAGTCAGATGTGCAAATATGTGGTTCAGAGCTTGTATGTGGAAAGATAATGCTTATCTTTACCATTGATGTCAAAGGGGGAGAAGTGTAATGTGAAAAATTGTTTATTATCTAGGGAAAAGAGCCCTATGGGAAGAATATCTTGAGAAGAATTGAGGAAAGAAGAGTCAGAATCTAAGGAGTAAATGTTGATTGAGATTTGGGTTAATGGTGTCTTTCAAATCATGTGTTGCCATCAATTCCAAAGGGGGATATTGTTGGATGTTGTGGATGTGTTTCTAATATGTGGTTGTCATTGATGTCAACATTATTAGCATTTGGTGTATTGAAGGTTGTAAATGTCGAGGATATTGAGAAAATTGGTAAGAAAAATGTTCCAGGTTCCCAATGGAACTGTAAAGGTCATGAAGGTGTCTTGTTCCATATGCTAAAGAACAATTCTTATGGATTAAAGGTTTTTCTACTTATTATATCTAGCCCATCCACTGGAAGCTTCAGAGGTCTGCTTGAAGATTTGATCATGCTATGAACAATTGTTTTTCAACAATATTTTTGTGGGTTATGTTAGTATTCTAGATTGAATTTTATGGTTTTTTGTTGATATGGATGTTTCTCTGTTAGTTCTTCTTGATGTTAAATTCTTCTATATTGTGTTCTATCTTTGTGGCACATCCACATTGATTTGTGTGCTCGTGGTCAAATATTTTTCTCTGTATGTTCCATTTTTCATGTTCCTAGCCGACATGTTGATGATAGTGTGTACATAAAGTGGATCTTCGAGGTGAAATTAATTCAAGTCTTTTTGTGTTAGAATTGATAATTTGGGTCTCCACTATGTTGTGGCTGACCTTGGTGGATTTCCATTCCAAATTTATTTGTAAATTTGGGCTGACATTGAAAATATATTTTATATCCTTGGCCAACCAAGTTGTTGCTGTAATCTCATGTTGTGGATATATAAGAGCTATTGTCTAATCAGTGTAGTGTACTCTCAAAAGATAGGTTGGTGTGCTCCTATGTGTTCATGTGTGAATATCATTTATAGAGTAGAGTGTGAAGAAGAATAAGTGAAGTGTGAAGAAATTGAATGAAGAGTGAAGAAGGTTTTTCTATGCTTAATTGGAACTGTAATCAAGCTTGTGTAGAAGCTATTTTCTCAGTTCAAATTTTGGATGCTCTTAATCCAAACTCCTTTTGGATAGTGAGTCCTCTTTTTTATTTGATCAATCAACTCTAGGCAGAGTGCTTCAATGCATGTGCATTACCCTTATTTCGCATTATACTTTTAATAGGGTATAATATTGTGGACTAACCTCCACCATGGTTTTTCCCCTAACAGGGTTTCTAGATAAAAAAATATTGTTGTTCTCTGTGTTTCTGATGTGTTTATTGTTCATGGTTTATTAATCTTTCATTAGATCTAAGATTAAGTTAAGTAAAGTTAGAAGAAGTTTAAATATTTTGTGACAACATATTCACCCCCCCTCTTAGTTGTTTGTCCTTCTTTTTCCAACGCATATGAGTCCCAATTAGGGTTTTCTTCACAATTTTTGAGAAGTTTTTAGTATTTTCTATGATTTTTAGTTTTTATGAGCTATAACCTAAGTGAAAATGCATATTTTATATGATTTGAGATGATTTGGGATGAAATAATACAAGATATATGCACTTTCACTAATGCAAACCCTAGAATTCCAATTAACTAATGCAAACCTTAATGCAATGTTAATGCAAGCAAGAACTAGGATGACGATGCACTCCAAATTAGAAAATGAAATGTTCTAAATGTAGGTTTTCCAAAATAAAATAAAATAAATGTACGTGTTCCACCCCTTGGCAGGTGGAACACAAACTACGTGCTTAGAGACCTAGACTCATTTCCCTCAAGTTTCATTCAAGGAAACCCTAGAGATCTCACTCCCAAGAGAAAATGAAAGAAGGATATCTTGTAATTGGGTATCCTATGGTTTGATTAATAATTAGAGATGGGTTCACCACAAAGCTAGGGCTTGAAAAATGTATGACGTGCAAGATCTAATGATTGAACTCAATGATACAAGAAACTTCACTAAGTGAACTATAAATGCAAATATATCAAAATAGAAAATTGGAAAAGTATAGAGAAGCACCTAGAAACCTGAGAGAGCTTGAATGGAGGCTTGAAATGTTGAATAACCTAAAATTTTGGCTTACTGGGAGTCATACGCCAGTCTAGGCATATCAGTCCTAGATTTGGGTTTCTGTGTAGGAATTGGTTTCTAGAAAGAGGATATCTAAAACTACAAAAGTATAAAAAAGGACCTAAATTGGGATTCATACGCTAGGAATGGCATATGAGTCTAGTTAGGGTTTTTAAGAACTTTGAGGTTTGAATATAGTCTTCAATGTCTACTCTTTTTGTTCCACTTTTTTTTTGAATCTAAAACCATGATTTCAGACCTATAGATGACTTTTTAGTGAAGATTAAAACCTTGCAAATGAGGGGACAATTCCAACAACTTTCTCCAAGCTTGTAACCTAATCTTCAATGATCCTTCATGCTCCAAGACATCTAGATCTGTAATCACACATGTAAAGAGATAAAACCTTGTTGATTGTTAGAGAATAAGAGTTTTCCTTGGTCAAACCCCTTTTAGGTAATTAAACCAAATGATGAGATAAGGATATGAAACATGAAACATAGAACATGAAATGTGAATAATGATAGCATGAAAATTTTCTTTTAAATCAACAATATAAAATGAAGTGGCCATGAAGAATGTAGATCTAGATCTTGAACTTTGATATGAAACAATGCATTCTCAACAACATGCTTGATGCTTGATAACATTGACATGATGATGGATCTTGAATTTTTGCAACAATTGATGAAGAATTATGGCATTTAATGCCTTATAAATGATATTAAATGCTCTCTTGGTGCTCTTGTGAATTATTGGAATGCTCAACTCTTTAGTGCTTGTCTTGATATCATGAAATGCTTAATGAAATAATGATATGAGACCTCATTTATATAGGAAATTCATCCAAATGATTGTTTATTAGATCCCAAAGGCTGACATATAATAAATTTGAATTTAAAACCTTTATTTCCCACTCAAAACTCAAAAAACGAGTAGAATGGAACTCATACACCACCTATGGCATATGGGTCCTACCTAGTGGGACTCATATGCCCAAGGTGGTGTATGGATCCCACAAGGCCTTTTTGGAGAGAGAAAGTGTAGAGGAGTGAGGAAATCAAGTTTATTTGTTGAAAATGTCAAAAAATTTATTGAAATATTCCTTGGGATGCACAATATAGGGTCTTAGGGCCCCATATTAAGGTCATAAATAAAAGAGGGCCCATAATCCAATGTGAAAGTGTAGATAAATATACTATACAACATTAAATTAAAGAAAAAATGGGTCTATTTATCTTAGAAGGGAAGAAAATCCCATGTGAATGTGTACAACACATTACAACACTAGATTAGGTGAATTTAGTTTACAAGCCTCCTAAATTTAATGTGAAGTTATAAATAAATACACTTTAGAACACTAAATCAACGAAAAGTTAGGCTTATTTAGCTTTAAAGGGCCCAAAACCTAATGTTGATGTGTAAAAAACATCACAACACTAGATAAAGGTGATATTAAGTCCAACTTATCATTAATTATTCCCAAATTAAGCATGAAAAATCCTTACTTTTTATGTTTCCACAGACATATCACTCGATCGCTTCACATCGCTATTGCGAAGTGAAGCGGTTAGAAAATTGGGTGATGAGCCATGGTAGTGGAAAGAGATGTCAGCATGTATAGGTGTCAAGAGGTTATTGCATCACTAGGTATTTTTGCATCACACTAACACATCCCTAAGACACAATGTTTTCAACAATGAGTTATGGGTGCTTAACAATTAGTGGAGTGTGACATTAGGAGAAGCCACATGGCATAAGCTCACCAGCCCATGGAGAATCTATGGGCCCAATGTTAGAGCTAACAAGATAGTGGGGGATAGTGTAGATTGATCGATGGCTAATCCTATGGTCATCACTGCATCTTGATACATCATAGATAGAAATGGTTGTGATCTTATCAAATCAGTGATATGCGATGAACAACAAAGATTCAAGGGAGACGATGAGGTGGTGGTCACTACATCACAAAAATGGATGCAAATGTGATAAGTGGTATGGCTATACCTGATGGGTATGATTTTAAAGGATGTGAAATCAATGATGGAGGTTTAAATGCCATTTATTGAATGGTCATGTTTTAAAGTTGTAATGGTGAATGGAGATCACAGGATCATGGCGAAAAGTAAAGAAATTGACAACCTAGATTTGAACAAATTGATGTCAAATGGCTAACTTCATGTAAATAGGTTTTCACCCTAAAAATTGACATGGAGGTGAGAATTAAATGCTCTAACTACATCAACAATAGTTGTAATTTTATTTGATGCACAAAGTGGTGATAGGGATGGCTACAAAGGCAAGGATCATGATTAGATGGAATGAACATGAGGATTCATTGATTTCATATTCGATCTTAGGTTTTGGAAGGAAGAGAATGAAGGAAAATTTTGTACACTAGAAATTAATGTTGTGCAGCTTGATGCAGCTAGAGGATGATGAAGAAGACATCCAAAACCCTAATAGAGGATCCTACGGCAATCGTCATTCAATAGCTCTACTCAAAATAGACAAGATTTTTTTAGTAAAAGGGGATAACTGAGTGAAGTGAGGTGTGTATATAGTGTAGAAGTTACTCTAAGATCTTAAGACAAACTATGAACACACTAAAGACAAAAGGAGAGCTACAAAAAGGTTATGGTGGTGCATTGAGGTAGACAAAGAATGTACTAAAGAAGGAGAAGAAAAAAGTGAAACCAGTGGGGCGAAGAGTGAAGAAGAGAGTTGTTGTAGTAGAAACATACAATTAGACAGTTGCAGAGTGAGTTGTAACATTGATTGGAATTCTTTAAGAAAAAAATGTAATCTTCTTTTATGTTGTAAATCTGATGGGTCAGTTCCATCAAATAACTAAGTTTGTGCTCAGTATAGGGGATTGGTGTCTCCTTAGGGTTGGAACCCTTGAAAATTTTAATAGAAAGCATATGTATGAGGCTAGATTAGGATAGTAGCTCCTAGCAACATTTCTCACCATGGTTTTTCTCATCCTTGTTTTTCCACGTATATTGTGTTATGTGATGCTTGATTGTGTGCTTGTTTATATTTTGTAATTAATATTTCAATTTGTGCACTAAGTGTCTTAGGTTTTAGTCTACATAAAATATTAAAGGCTTAAAATTTTAGTATCTATTGATTCACCCCCCTCTCAGTAGACTATTATGTTCTAAAAATTGTATCAAAGCACCGGGTTCCCTAGGAGAAGCTTAACAATCTCGAGGAGATTCTTGGATTTGGGAACACAATGGCCAATCAAGAGAGTTATTCCAAAAATAAGCCACCCTGGTTTGATGGAAAAAATTACACCTTTTCAAGCTTGTTGATGAAGAGGTACTTGGGATCATTAGGATTTGATGTGTGGATGTCTATTGTGAATGGTTACACACCACCAACAACACCCCCTATTGATGCTACATGGAAAAGAGATTATGAGAACAATGAAAAGGCATGGTCTCCTATTACAAATACCTTGTCTAGATCTATACATAGCAAGGTTATGTATTGTAAGAATGCACAATATGTTTGGGATACATTTAAGAAGATCTACGAAGGAGATGACAAGTTAAAATTAGGGACAATTCATGTACTAAGAGACAAATTTGAATGTCTAAAGATGACAGAAGAAGAGAATACTATAGACTATCTTCAGATATTTAATGATATATTGAACTCCACTAGAGGATATAGAGTAGAACTAAAGGAAGAGGTCATTGTACTAAAATTTCTTATGTGAATAACATATAAGTATGACTCTAAGATCTCAACAAAAGAGGAAGGAAGAGAAATTGAAAAAATCACTCTTAATGAGTTGCATGGTATATTTACCGCTTATGAGATGAGGACGGGAGATGGAGAACCATCCAAAAAAGAAGTCTCTTTCAAGGTTGCCAACAAAGTAAAGGGTGAAGCACCTAAGAAGGATAAAGTTGAGATCACCACATCTGAATAAGAAGAGACTGATGAGGAATAAGAAAACTTCATTAGAGGACTGAGGAGAGGTTCTAGCTAGTACAAAGGTAAGTTACCTTTTAAATTCTTTGACTTTGGTAAAGTAGGAAATTTTGCTTCTAAATTCCCCTACAAGAAGGATAAACTTGCACAAGAAGAAGACCATAAGATGAACAAAACCTTTTACCCCAAAAAGAAAAGTTTTGGAAAGAAAAAAAGAGCTTGTATATTCAAGAAGGAAGTGAATCATCTGATGTTGATGATAGTTTAGATGATGAACTTGACCATGCTCTTGTAATGGAGGAAAAGGAAGAATTTCTTCTCATGGCTGAAGAATCTGTAAATTAGAAGCATGCTATGGGTAAGCATCTTGGGGATGAAGAAGCCAAAATAGATCTAAAAGGAGAACTTACTTTTTCCTTGGAAGATCTTGATGTTCTAAGAGATGAAGCAGAAGGACTAGAAAAGGAGAATAAGAAGCTATGTAAAGAGCTTGAGGAGTCTAACCATATGGTAGTGAGTCTAAAACTTCAATTTGAGGAAGCCAAGAGAATGGAAGAGGTAATGAAATCCAAAGTGGGATCTGAAATAGGTAGATGCATGAAGCTTGAAGCAAAAGTATTTTCCTTAAGAAAATATTTAGAGAAGGACAAGGAGTAGATTAAGAGAGGATTAAAGCTGAAGGGAGGATCATAGATCCTTGATGAATTATTGAGTACACAAAAACTTGAAAATAAAGAGAAATCTAGTTTAGTGATAGAAAAAGGAAAGAATTCATTTATCAATGAGTCAAAAAAAATCTATGAAAAGCTTACAATAGCAAAGAGGTCAAGCTCAAATGGTGAGAAATCAGGCTAGGAAGATGCTGAAGAGAAGAAGTTTGTTGAGTTGTAGAAGTCAAATGAAGAAAACAAGCCACCAGTAGACAAGAAGATTAACCAATCATTCCATGATCAACAAAGCAAGAAGAAAAATATGATAATGACAAATGATGATGGTTTTACAAGAGTTTGTGATCAAATGAGGCCAAGACAAGGAAGAACACCTCATCCAACTCAAGGAAATGTTATGACTCTAGGTATTCTTCATACTTTCATGGATATTATTATACATGTAATTAGTTTGGTCATGGTGCTAGAAAATGTAGTCATTCCTAAGGGAATTGCAAATTATACAAGAAAAAATCCATTTGCTCCCTTAGTTGATATGAATGTAATCTATTACAACTGCAACAACTTTTGTCGCATAACTAAAAAATTAGAAAAAAGTTCATAAAACCAAATGTTCAGTCTTAGAAGAAGAAGAATACAAACCCCAAAAATGAAAAGGAATATAAGGTTCCTAAGGAAGAGGGTGAGAAGATTGAAAAGAAACCCAAGAGAATATGGCAAGAAAAAGAGCAAAGTTCTACTCAATCCATGATTACCCAAACTACATTGCATGCAAAGAAACAAAGTTTATGGGTAATTGATAGTGGTTGCTCCAAGCACATGAGTGGAGATAAGAGAAAATTCATTGAGCTTAAAAAGTGTAAAGAAGGATTAGTAAGCTTGGGAGATAACACTGCTATCAAGATTTTTGGTAAAGGAATCCTGAGCGTGGATGGGAAAAATAAGACAAAAGATGTCCTTTATGTTGAAGGATTAAAACATAATCTTCTAAGTGATAGCTAGATGTGTGATATAACAGTTAAAAAGTTACATTTAACTTTCATGGATACAAGATAAAAAAGAATGGTAAGACAATTGCACAAGGAGTTAGGACTAATAGCAATCTATACAACCTTTGCGAACTAAAAGGAAACAATTGTCTAATAAGTTATGTAGATGAAATTTGGTTGTGACATAGAAGATTGGGACATCTTAATTTTGAAAATTTAGTCAAAATAAGCTGAAGAGGGCTTGTAAAAAATCTACCAAAAATAACCAAGCGTGTAAGCACTACCTATAGAGGATGGCAGGAAGGAAAGAAAACAAGGGTCAAATTTCCAACTAAGGATTATTCGACCAAAAAACTGTTGCAAATAATTCACACTTGTCTATGTGCTCCCATGAGGACAAGAGGACTACAAGGGGAAAGGTATTTCATGCTACTAATTGATGACTTTACTAGAATGGCATGGGTTACATTTCTAAAAGAGAAGGCCAAGGCTTTTGAAAAAATTAACTTTTTCAAGAAGCTAGCTGAGAAAGAAACTGATAGGAGAATCAAGTGCTTAAGATAAAATAGAGGATGAGAATTCACATCAGTGAACTCAATAGATATTGTGAATACCATGGAATTAAGAGGTAATATTCTACACCAGGAACTCCACAAAAAATTGAAGTTGTAGAGAGAAGAAATAGAATAGTTAAAGACATGGGTAGACCAATGTTGAGTGAGGCCAAATTGTCATATACTTTTTGGAAGGAAGTAGTTCACACTACTATATACATTTAGAACAGAGCTATTTTAAGAGTAAATAGTGGCAAGACTCCATATGAGATGTGGTATGGTAGACCTACGTCTATCAAGTATTTCAAAGTATTTGGTAGCAAATGTTACATAAAGAGAGAAGATGAGAATTTGGGAAGCTTTAATTTTAGGTGTGATAAAGGTATATTTATAGGATATTCCACTCAAAGGGAGGTGTACAATTGTTACAACAGAGGCTACAAAAGATAGTGGAAATCACAAATGTAAAGATTGATGAGAATATTGTGCATTTAAAATCCTGGAAGATCCTTTCAGGTTGGTGTTGTAGGTTTTGCATGGTCCTGACCTATGCTTCAAATATGTGCATATTTTCAAGCTTCATTAGGGTAGGGACTTCATCCATTGGCACCACTTGTCAACCGCATGGGCCTTTGAGAGTCCTCTCTCCTTTGTTTCTCCTCTGAGCTCTACCCGCATGCCACATTGCATCATTCCATGGGCACATTTTTGGCAGGACCAACAGTCAATGCTTGAAACGTAGACTACTCTACATGTCTTCTTCATGGGTATTTTGATCGAAAGGGAGGGATGATTGAGTATGAATCCCCACCTCTTCACCATGTTTCTTAACAAACTCTATGGGTGGGAAACACATGCCATTTGGAGAGTTTTGTTGCTTCCACCCTGGGACCACATTCATCATTTGTAGAGGGGTGCACCTTGTTCAAAGGTGACTAAATACCATGTTTCAAAATATTTTTGTTTCAATGACCTTTGGGAATTATTTTGATAGGAAACATCACCTATTCCTAATGAATCTTTTTAGTTATTTGCTCTCAGGCAGTGGAATGATCTATATATATTGCTTGGACTCTCTAAAATAGGGTTCAAAAATCACAAAAAAAGGTGAAAAAGACTGTAGGCCTTTGTATTGTTTTTAAATATTGTATTAAGAATCACAAACTGTGTCAGTTTGTTCAGCCTCTCTATTTCTTAGTTAATGGATAAGACATTATACTATGTTTTTTCTTGTACTTATTAGTTTATCTGTAAGACTTCTATAATTTCAATATAAATTTATTAATTAAGATGATGTCTTGAACTCTTCATGTTTAGTGAATGTGTATGGAAGTTATGTTATGTTATTTGATGAACTTCTTAGGTTTTTCATTTATGATTTCTATTATTTTTAGATATGAAAATTGCTAAGCATGCATTTAAATCTCACTAAAAGGGAAGATTTCTTGTGCCTACTTACTTACATTTTGGTGAATCGCCTTAGATTAGAATTTATTTTATATATTTGCCTCCTTTTCCCTTTCCACCCCCCCAAATGCAGAAGGATCCAACTTCTTTAAAAGCCTGAGGTCACTCAGTTTAGTGCAATTGGTCCACCATTAACTAAATTTTCCATAAGGTTGTTTGCTTAGCAATTTTCTAAAGGATCAACGGTTCTTTTTCTAGCACACCTAGTGGGACCTGTTTTAATGTATCTAAATTTAAAGTGGGTGTATGAGCCATGGACTTGTTACTAGATCCTAGACAGTGAACAACCCTGTCCTCCTAGTGCCACTACTGGTAATAGTAAAAGCAAGAACCCATCCAATAAATGTCTTGGCTCCTCCACCAGTCCTACTACCAATGGATAACAAAAATTTTGTAGCATGGGATGCTAGAAGCCCTCTCATAGCACTGGTAGAACTTGTTATTTTGGCCCCTATCCCAACCTATGATTTAAAATCTTTACCAAAATTCACTAGGGAATTCAAAAAAACACCATCCGATCATCTGCAAGATGTGGCAGACATATGTTTGGTGCATGGTGTAGCCGATCAACCTATAGCGTTGAGATTGCTTGTAGCCTCTTTCAAAGGAAAGGCACTAGATTGGTACCACACTTGGGAATCCAATACTATTGATACCTAGGATTAGCTCGAAGATCCTTTTTACGAGTAGTTTTCAAATAATAGATATCAATCTTCACTATTTTAGCAATTGGTGACCATAAAGTGAACTCCTCGAGAAGCCATGATTGGCTTTAATGCCTAATTTCACACAACTTGGAAAAGGATCTAGCCTACTATCAATCCACCTATTGATTTTTCCTTCATGTTCTAGCTAAAGTCTCTCAACGCTGACATTTCAATGATGATCTAGTCCCTTGGTGGGAACACCTTGCTTGATGCATATGACATTGTTGTTAAGGTGGAGAATAATTTGATTGATAGAGAAAAGCTACTACCTTGGCTTGCTATTCCTATATTTGTAGAGTTTTCAATTCCCACCCAGGAAATAGCTTCTACCAGTGCATCTGCTCCTTCCCAATCTATGTAAACATATCCGAGTGCACTTCAAAATGTTGCTTCTACATCTAACTCTTCAAAAGATGAGATGAGAAACATCAAGGAGTTGTTGTGGAACATATCAAATGAAATAACTAGCATCAAGCATTAATAGTCCATGCCTTTGAAGCCAACTTACCAAAATTGTCAAGGTGGGAGATCTTCCTACCAGCAAAATCAGTTCCTAAGAGATGCATGCACGAATCCATAGCCTCAAACAAATAATTAGATAGTGTTGGTGCCTAGTCCATTGCAAAATGTTCACCCAAGTTCGAATAGACAACTAGTATCAAGGAAAAATAATCTCACTGATGATACCAATCCTTGGTGCTTCCCCTGCAACAAAGAAAATGTGCCCTAAAATTGTCTGCATGGCAATTTACAACAAAAAGTGGTGAAATAGCATAGTAAAGGCATTATGTTAGATTTAGGAGGTTATGTATATGCCTCTCGACAAATAGAAAATGTGGTACTCACTGTGCAAATGCAAGGATGTCCCTAGAGAAAGAAATAGATATAGCTCTCAACCACGTGCTCTTCTCATGGATGGAAGAAGAAGAGGTAGTGTTTGCAAATGATGCATCAACATCAAAGGCCCTAGAAGTTCAATTATATTATAACACTCACTCAAAGAGTAGATTCATCAGTGAACCAGTCACTCAATAGCCCAAAAGTGTTCCTAACCAAGCTCCTAGTACCTCTGCAATTGCATAGCTATCTCAGCCACACAAGGAGATTGTTATAACAAGGTCTAAGGAACAAAAATCTTTGAATCTGCTACCATTCAATGTGTTTTCGGAGTGCCATAGAGAAAACTATTGGGACATGTAGTGTCTAAAGATGGAATTGCAATCGATCTAGAGTGAGTGAAGGAAATCAGGGAACTTCCCCTATCAGTCAACAAAAAGGGAGTTTAGTCCTTCATGGGAAAGGTAAATTTTATAAGTAAATTCATTTATGATTTTGTAGGATTAATTAGACCTATCACCCTGATGCTCAAGAAGGATCAATTGTTCAGATGGAAAAAAGAGGCAAGAGAAGTCTTTGAGAAGGTTAAGGACACTATTTCTTCAACTCCTATTCTAGTAAACCTAGACCTACCAAAGGACTTTAGAATGTATGTATTCAGTAGCAAATCTAGCATCACTACTATTTTGACCTAGAATGATGATGGAGGAAAGGGAGAACATATGATGGCCTTCCACTCCTAGACCTTAAAGGACTATGAAATGAACTATAACTTCATCAAAAGGAAAAATTCACCATTATTAAGGGGATCAAGATGTTCTGACACCTCATACCTTGCAACAAACTGATTGTATATGTCGCACATTCCAGTGTGTGCGAGTACATAATGGAGGGAGAAATCACAGAAAAAAAGGCCCAATTGGATTACTAAGATCTTTGAATATGACATTAAGGTTAGTCCCATGAAGACTATGTGGGGAATAGGATTGTGCAAATATATAGCACGTTATGAAGAAGTGGCAACTGAGGAAGAACAACTTGAGCTAGTTCTAATAAATGAATATGAATCCAAAGAATGTTGGTTGGTAGATACAATGAGGTTTATGCAGACAAGAAAATATCCATCAGGCCTAACTTCTTAGCAAAAAATATTTTATAGATTGCAGAACAAGAAATATGTGCTCATTGAAGGGGTCCTTTTCAAAAGGAACTTCAATGGTGTTCTTTTGCGGTCCATCACTCAAGAGTAGGCGCAAAAAATTCTAGACATACTTCATAGCTAGGTACTTTTGACCTACATTGTTCAATGACTCACACACTCTAGTTAAATCCTATTGGTTATTTTTTAAGAACCAAACTTAATCATAGTCCTTACCTATGAATCTACAAGAACTCAATGATTAGCAAGGTTGAGGATTGGTGAACACTTAAGTGAAGCATTTAGAACCTCACTTCTTCTCTTCAGCCTCTGTGAAACCCAGGAGGGTAATCCTATTTATGCTCATAATGTCTCTACTTGATCAAGACCATTTCCATACATAGATGTATTCCTCAAGAAACCAACATCATCTAAGGCTTGGAAGACCTCTTATGAAATTGTTATTTGTTTCAAGGAATATGTTGATACTAAAGGCTAGTGTGGTGTAATTTAAAGTATGTTATACATTCATTTCCATTTTGAATCTTTGACCAGATTTATTACTAGCTCAGTCAACCAAAATATTTAAAATAATAGAAAAATAGTGCCCTATCTAAGGGAACAATGGAGTCATACTTTGCAATCAATCAGTAATAGAACTATAATTGAACATCAGTAATCAATGGATTATTAGCATGCTACTTTGTAGCATCCAACTCTCTACAAAACATTGCTTCCTTACCAAATCCTATATCCTTTTCCCACAAACCAATGGTCTCATTTTAGCATTAAATCAAATCATTGAATTGAAGCACAAAAAAACCCATTCATTCAATGCAAATGACAGAAGACAAATGAAATTATAATCAACAATTTCATTCATAATTTGCAAGAAAATACACTAGAGATCAATATTTTAAAACTAATATTCTCTTTCATTACTGATATTGCTTTGTAAAACTATATTTAAGATCATCATACAATATAACTTATGCCCTAGACTGGCTTATGATATATTCACTAATTTATCTATTTACATTCTATTTGCTCCTTGAGCATAGCTTTCACCTAGACCTTTCTTGGACTCAAAATTTTTTGAACTCGGCAACTTCAGCCATGAAATCCCCTTTATAAACTAGAGAGAAACAAGCATCTAGCTGAGTTACAATTTCATTTCATTTCATTTTAAAAACCTAATTTCAACCGCTTCCTTGGAAAACTCCCCAAGCAGTTTTATGCAATCATTTGAGAATAATGGAGGGAAAAAGACAAAACACATGTGTAGGATACCATTAGTCATTGTTGTCACGTCCATGTTGAACAAAAAAGATTTTGTATCATATTAGTTAGAGGACCTACAAATTAGCATGGAAGAGTAAAAGACCACAACCACAGACATATTAAAACAAATACCTCCTATGAAAAGACCATGGTGTCATCGAAAACAAAAACAAGGAGAAGACCCTATTCTGAGTCATTTGCATGAAAGAATGCTTGACCACTCCTTTTTCATGATGAAATAAGAGGAACCATTACCACATCATCATCAGAGCTCCCATATGGCACCTGAGAGAGAAGAAACTAGCCATATCCCAAGTTAGTGTCACCTTTGGCATCTGAATAACTATCAAAGAGCACAATGGGAGAATTATTTTTTCCCAGGAAGGCCCTATGACCCTTGTCTTTTTTCCTGGCCTTCTTTGCTGGTTGAGCCCTTAAACTTGACCATTTCTTCTAGAATGGTCCTATTTCTCAAGTTGTAGGCACTCTGGACAAAAAAATTTCTTGTAACCTCGATCCCTCCTCTTACCCTTTGAAACCTTAAGGGATGCATGGTTTTCTTGCTCAGTTATAGACCTATCCTCATAACACCGAAACACATTAAGTCATCTACACCTCCTAATGGGCTGAATTGCCACACCAGTCTTTTGTATCTCTAAAATTAATAGAAGTTAACAATTCAAAAGACTTTGAATCAAATCTATAGGGAAACCTACCTACAAACCCAGATAATTGCATCCAGTACCAGAAAAGGAATTCCTAAACAAACTAGAGCATGAATAATAGATAGCCCAATTGAATACTAGTTCACCCAGGACAAGAACATTGACTACTAAACTTAGGGAGAATTAACACGTTTATACTTCTTCACTAACCCATGCCTCACATTCACTACAGACTAAAAATATGGTGAAGATGAACAACGAGCAATTTGCATTAAATAGAGAATTTGAAGCATGCAGAAATTAATGATTCAAGAACTCCTCACATCATCCAATTGATAACTTAGTAGTTTGGTGTTGATTCTGGGTCGTCGATCATAAAGCATTTAAAACTTCATCTATGGTGATCATGAGCATCATTTTTTAGCCATTAACAACTTGTTCCTAGAAAACAACGATGTCACATCAAATCCTGCCATGTTTTCCCTTAATCTTGATTAATGATACACAATATGGCAATTAACATGCATCTCCAATGAAATATGTGCTTCTTCATTAATATCAGTGAAGTACATAAGACCAACATTTTGGAGAGAACAATTCCTCATATACTTCATCGCTCATCGCTGGCTTCCCCCAAAATTTTAGGGTGCAATTAGTGATGATAGTATTACAATGATGAAGTTCAGTTCATTGGATCATCTTGTTTTAAAGTCACATCAACAATTCTCCATTCATCTTGCTACTTTCCTTTTTTCTTTTTTATGATGTCCTCAAGATTCTGCGATGTCACCTCCTTCCAACAATAGTCATTACCTATCACTGATGCATCTTGTCCATCATCAACTTCATCAGTGATGTAAGCATCCATGCAATGAAATATTAGCCCTTTGATCTATGGCCTATCCTTGATCATGTTCATTTTCCCATTGTACATGGCTAATTCAAACTTTGCATCTTGGATCCAATTAGAGATAGGAGATACATCAAAGACACCAAGTTAAGACATGTACACCTACATGAAAATCAACGATACAAAAGACATTGCACATACAACCTTTTCAAATTAGCAAAATAAACCTTTCAGATAATGTCATCACTCATCGTTGTTTTGAAACTTAATCCTTGGAAAGAATTTTTGATGAGTGATAAAATACAAAAGAAACAGGCCATCGCTCATCACTAATTCTCCTCATACAATTTGCAATAAATTAGCGATGAGAGATCTACATAGTGACATTGTGCATCACGTATCACTAATATAGAACTTATCATTTAAAACATATATGTGATACATGATGCATCGAAAACCCATCATATCGCTCGTCACTATTTTGAAACTTACCATTTCATGACCATCTGTGATGAACAATGAAGATAAGAACATAAAAAATGGAGGCCATCGCTTATCGCTATTACAATATTCAAGGCTCAAAAGCCATTAGTGATAGGAGATCCTTCAACAATACAAGGAACATTGCTAATCACGCATTGATATCAAGAGATCCAACAACTATTTGAGATGAGGTAAATCAAAGAAATACCGCTCATCACTCATCGATCTTTCAAACTTACACTCCTGAAGTAATCAATAATGAGTGATAAAGATAAATGGCCAATGGAACTTAAGTGAAAATCTTTAGGGATGTGCTCATAAATTTGTTCAAATGAAGAGGACCCTTTAGGATGATATGATAGAAAGGGCTCAAAGACTCCTAAGTCATAAAATGCAAAGGATGTAAAGGCCAAAAAGGCTCTTTACTCAACCTTATAAAAATTAAGAGAATCAAACCTAGGTGTGGGGGACTGGTTATAGGTATGTGCACGATCATCATGGAAAAACAGGCCCTTAAGTGGCAAAAAATTCAAAAAAATCAGAGTTAGGCAACTTGACGTAAAAATTTGAATAAGTTATCTATATTATTTAAAAAATATGAAAGATTAGAATTTGTAGCAAATTTAATGTAGTTTCTAAAACTTACTAGGTTTATTTGAAAAAAAATATATATATTTGGTGAAAATTTGAAGTTTCAATGTAGTAGTACTAAAATTTTAGGGAAAAAATAGAAGTAGGTTTTTGTCTAACCACCCTAAGGGTATGTGCAAGATCATAATGGAAAAAACGGGCCCTTAAGTGGTGAAAAATTTAGAAAACATCAAAGTTAGGCAACTTGACATAAAAATATTAATAATTTACCTATATTATTTCAAAAATATGTAAGAATAGAATCTATAGCAAATTGAATGTAGTTTCTAAACTGTTTTTTAAATCTATTTGGTGAAAATTTGAAATTTCAATGCAGTAAATTTTAGGGAAAAAATAAGAAGTAGGTGTCTGTTTGACCACCCTAACCACAATAAAATGATAAAAAAAAATTATAATATTTTAGATATAAGTATAGTACTCATGTCCCTATGTGATGCATATTTTTTTGCAATTTTTTTCCAAGTAAATAATTAATTATGAATTTTTTATTACCACTTTTAAAAAATATAAAAACTCGTATGTCTAGCTATCTTAACTTGGTCAAAACTTCATGAAATTCATTTCTTTAGTTTTAATCCTATAGTATGCAAAGCGTAGAATGTGATGCATGTTTTGGATTCAAAAAATGTGATACCATTTGAAAGCTATAGATTTTTTTCAATCATCCTATCAATCAGGACTTTAGTCATAATTCAAATAGAAAATGAATAATAATTATTTATTAAATTAAAACTAAAGCATAATTTATATTGGTGGAAAGCTGAGAATCTCCTTTAAAACCCCTTTTCGTTTCATAAATTTTGGGTTTAAAAAAAGTCGTCAACCACATACCCTACACATACCCATCATATCGCCACTTTTTGGCCCATCATGATCCTACACATATCCCTAACCACAAAAATGATAGTATTTTTTATAAGATTTTAGATATAGTAGAGGACTCATGTCCCAAAGTGATGCATATATTTTTGTAATATTTTTTCAAGTAAATAATTAATTATGATTTTTTTATTACAAATTTTTAAAAATATAAAAAATTTGTGTGTCTGACCACCTTAACTTGGTCAAAAAATCATGAAATTTTTTCTTTTCTTTTAATCCTATAGTATGTGTAGCATAGAATGTGGCGCATGTTTCAGATTCAAAAAATGTGATATCATTTGAAAACTATAGATGTTATTCAATCAACTTATCAATCAGAACTTTAGTCGTAATTCAAATAGAAAATGAATAATAATTATTTATTAAATTCAAAGTAAAACATAATTTATATTGATGGAAAGCTGAGAATATCCTTTAAAAACCCTTTTCATTTCATCAATTTTGGGTAAAAAAAGTCATCAGCCACATACCCTACACATACCCATCATATTGCCACTTTTTGGCCCATCATGATCCTGCACATACCCTTACCCGACGACAAAGAATGGCATAAGATGTTTTAATGTGACTAGTGACTGGTAATAGGAAGTCAACAATGGAATAGAACCCCTCAATAGTGATTACAAGTAGAACCCTAAGCCCTTATATATCAACGCAACATTCAAATATAACAAAGATTTGAGATGGAACATAAAAAAAATTTGTAGGTTCCATCACCTATAAAGAATGCCAATTCTTCACAGGAAGGAGGAAAAACTCATCAATTCCTCTCAATTTGATAGTGGTTGAAGAAACCTTCACATAATGGGGCCTTGATTTAATCATGATGATTAATCTGACCTCTAGTGTTGGACATAAGTGGATCCTCATGGCTATGGATTACTTTAACATATGGACTGAGCCCATGTCCCTGAAGAACATGAATGAGGCATAGATTGTGAATTTTCTTGAGGAACTAGTAACAAGGTTCAGCCCTCCTAGGTTCAAAGGTATGTCAATTCACACTTAAGCATGGCATATTCCTAAAGACATCTTTGAACCATTACCCATAGGGAAATGGTTTGGCCGATTCAACTAATAAGAATTTAGTCTGACTCATCAAAATAATTGGGTTAGAACACCAAAGAGAGTGGCATAAGAACATCAAATCAATGCTTTGGGTAGAATGAATAACCTCCAAACAAGTCTTAAAGACTTTGTCATATGAGCTGGTATATGGGAAGGAAGTGTTATTGCCCATATCTATAGAAATCCCCATACTACAGTTGTTTAAGTCTCTAGAGGTAGAGAAAAATAGAGCCATGGAGATCTAGTTGGAAGAGATGTTGGAGGTACAAGAGAAAAGAGAAAAATCCTTGACGACCATATGTAACCATCATGTGATTAAGAAGTGGTTTGACAAGAAAACCTCTAACTAGGGTCTTAAATGCAGTGACTTAGTGCTAAAATTCAATGAGAGAGCCACAAAGCTTGGCCAACATCACAAATTTGATAGTCTATGGGAAGACCCTTTTCAAATTATTCAATTCAAGCAGCATAATGCATTTCAATTAGATAACATGGAAAAGGAAGCATTGGGAATTCATGTCAATGGATTTCAACTAAAATTGTTCAATTAGCTTGATTAATCATTTTACTAGTAAATATATAATTATGTAAATTTTATTTATGTTTTGTTCAACCAATATATTTAAATGAAACCCATGATGCAAGAAGCAAAGAAAAGAAAAATATATAGAAAATTTACAAAAGGAGCTTTACATTCATTATATGATAATATATAATTTGGGACATTACAATGCAAAATAGCTCTTAGGCTAGGCTTTTTGAGTATATATATTAAAAGATTTCTGAGACATATATGCAAAAGGGAGGAGAAAAGAGTTCATTAATCAACCAGAACAACAAGTTCAATAGGAGCAGTAGGTTCAACAGGAATGGCACCATCAATAGCAGCAGGGGCAATGGGAACTTTGACAGTAGAAACAAAAAGTGGAGGAAACACCAAGTTTCTGAAGTCAGTATACCACTCCATGTCATAGAAAAGCACGACATTGTAACATCTCAGTAAGAAGTGATAGGCATGTGAAACTCTTTGGCAGTGTTCTCCAATAGTCATAATGTGTAATCTACTAAGAAATAGAACCTAGGGCACCACTACATCCTCTTCAATGTTTTAGTGAAGATCACTTGCTATTAGAATACCAAGGTCATATACGGAATTCATCACAACTTCACCAAGGCCTCCAAGGTAGCGCTTTGGAAAAATTTCCATGGTGAGTTGCAGTATCATTTGTTTGGGTACCTGAATGTCAAGCAAAGAAGCAACAAAATGAGAGAAAATATCATTTTTTACCCTATACTTCTCCTCATACTCTATATAGTCCCTCCCCAATACCCAACTAATTGCAATTATGGCCAAAGAATGCTTATTCTTTGTCATGCATTTCAAGCACCTACTAAAAATTTCTCCAAGAAAAGTTGCCTGAGATGTATTGCTAATTATCCTAATGGGCATATTCATTGCGTCTATCAATAATCCCAATTATCAAGTGTAAATTTTGTTATTATCCTTAGGTCTATTTATAGATGTATCCAAGGTACAATGTGTGCGATAAGCATGATGTTGATCAAGAGAAAGCTCAAAAATCCCATTAAGGGAAAACTCAAAAATCCCACTAGGAGAAAACTCAAAAATCTTGCCAAGTTGTGTTTGTTGCATACAAATTTTTGTGTGAAAGTTAAGAAGTAATTAATTAGCTAAAATTGGTGGTAGGAACAAGTGATAGTCCACACGGTCAGGTGCGAAGTGTCAAGCAGTGGACACTTTTTAGTATCCAAGGATGAACTCAAATATTTTGTGTAATTATTACGCCCTCTAGCTTAATCATTATTTTTAAGTTATTAATGGAAAAGCATGTGAAATGTTTTGCATGCATTTAATTACTGGATCAATTTCCCAAGGGATGGTACCATAAGACATGATGGCCAATTTTCATTATGAATTGTTGTCTTTTCAAAAGATTGAGAATTTATTTTGCATGCATGAAAGAGCCGGCAGTAAGTGCCAAATTTATTACTTGAAACATCTATTATATCCAACTCCAATTCGAGAAAAGGCTAGTGTTTCATGCAAAAGAACAACATTGTGAAGAGTCTTTAGTGTATAGTTTGCTGAAAAGAACCCAAGTAAGAATTGTAGAAAGGTTGAGAATTCGCAAAAGTCTAAAAAATCCTCAAATGGAAGCACAAAGGGAGGCAGTTGAAAGCTTATCTGATGCCATGTTGATGGTGCCAATGGCAAATGTCTTTTGTAACATCTCTTATGATTCACCTAGGATGCCAAGAAAGCCAAGGTAGCATCACACACAAGCAAAGAAGGCCCAAATATAGAGAAGTGGAAAATAAGCGAAACAACTTGACAAAGCTCCACTGAGTGTGAAAGTGATTGCATCTCATTTAGAGGCCTCACTACCACATACATGGGCTATGAAGAGACCTAGGGCAGCCCAAAAATCTTAAGAGGTCATAGAGGTGGAAAATTATCCACCCAAGAAGAGGTCATGCACTAATGCAACTCCTAGAGAAACCTCACAACTACTTGCAATGGGCCAAGGATCAAAGTCTGCAGCTTCTCATGTATCTTTCTCTCCCTCTCTTCTCACTTTTTAGTCTTTGGTTAACCTTTCATTTTCTGCTTCTGCACTTGTGGGAGGTTTCTCCCAATTCTCCCAAATTGAATAGGAAAATTTTACTTCCTCGTATTTTGTTCCATCTTTCATTGGGGCCCAATCTAAACCTTCCATTGCAACCCCTTTTTCTTCCACTGTGTCAAATTTGACTCAACTTTCCCATCATATGGTAACCTCTACATCTCTACTACCACCACAACTCCTTATGAGTCCTTCCACCACTTCTCAAAAAGGACCCTGGCATAGCATTCCCCTTTCTCCCCATTGATGGTTGCTCTACCAAAAAAAAAAAATCTTTGAGACCATAATTATTTCATTCCCTTTTGCTCTTCCTCCTTGTGCACCCTTCGTCGATGAACTAATAAGGTCACCAATAGAATTATTGGGAAAAGCATCACAAGGCTATGTGAGTTGTAAGATCCCAGAATCTGAGAAAAGAAAAGGATGTAGTGAAGCCTACTGAGCCATGAGTGTAGACTCTCTTTAATGAAGTTCAGGGGTCATTAACATTTGCAACCATGACTCCTTACAACATAAAACTACAAGGGAAAATATAACTTGAGGATTATACAATCCATGTTGTGGGGATCAATCTACATGCAGCTCGGCCATAGGACAAAGTTGAGCTAATGGAGGAGACTCAGTGGTTGGTGCTTACAGACTTTTTCAAGCATAGTCACCAATTGAAAAAGTGGGAAGAGGAGCTCAAGAACATTAAAGAATGGAGATCCTATAGAAAAGAGAAAAGGCTAAGGATGCTAAAATTACATGCTTGTCTCAACAAGCATAGTGGAAAAGGCCAAACTTTAGGAGGAACTCGCAAGGTTCCAGTCCCAAGATCCCAACCTGGTTATCAAACTGTAGTAGAAAAATAGGAGTTACAAGATTGGTTGGCTCAAGTAGAGGGGGAAATGCAGTAGTACAAGGAGCTCCAGAACTATCAGGCTCAATTCAAAAATGAGATCCAAGAATTAAAGCTTTCCCTAGAAAAGGAATTCAAAACCTGAGTTCAAGTTGAGGTGCTATTGAAAAGCAAGGATGTCAAGTTGGGAACTCTACAAGAACAACTCACTGCATCTACCAAGAAAGTTGAAGGGTTGATGGAAAAGATCGATTCTAAGGAGTTGGAGATTTTTCTTTGGAAAATTCCTTCCCAACCCCCTGCTCCTCAATTGGATCTCCTTTTATTAGCTCAACATTTATATGCCTCATACTAGGAGAAATTCAAGTCTTTTTGTTTGACACTGCAACTAGTGATCCAATTCATGGTGGATGTAGCAAATTTAAGTAGGGGGGCACATGGAAAAATTAAGTAGGTTCCACAATTCATTATGGAAAGGATTCCTGAGGCTGAGAAGTTGTTGGAAAAATTGTACACTTTGGCAAATGCGAACTTGGTAAACGTAGGGATAGAATATTAGAGGGAAGCTACCAAGAAGGTGAAAGAATTCATCTATTGTCATGCAGCCATCCTCCAAGCTAGCAATTGCTTAGTAATATTGGTTCATACTATGAATAATATGTGGATGTAATTCTCTCAACTAACTCAAATGGGCTTGCCTTCCCCCTTTCTCTTTGATAATTCAGTGGCCACAACAGAGCACATTGCAGCAAAAATTGAGGAAAAGTAGTGGGATCTGTCTACTTTCCAATCATTCAGTCAACCTCCCACTACAACAAATATTGAAGGTGCCACCCATCTAATAGCTTAGCTTCTCTTTTAGCTTGATTCTAGGAATGAGATCTCCATGGAGCTACCTTTCAAAAAGATTATCGATCTACATGAGGTGCAAGAGAATCTATGTTCCTTATCGATGCCAATTGAAGTTGACTGGTTTCCTCTATAGACCCCACTCTCAAAACTATAACTCTATTTCCAAATGGATAAGGCTCTGGTCTTCAAACAAAAAAAATTGTGTTCCCATTCCATAGGAAAAATACCACTAATAGTCACCAAAAGCTATGGATTTACACTGCTTGAAGCTTCCTTAAGGTTGGTGTTGTTGGTTTTGCATGGTCTCAGCCTATGCTTCACATATTTGCATATTTTTGGGCTTCATTATGGTAGTACCTTCATCCAATGGTGCCACATGTCAACCGCATGGGTCTTTGAGAGTCCTCTCTCCTTTGTTTCTCCTTTGAGCTCTGCCAGCATGCCACATTGCATCATTCTGTGGGCACCATTTTAGCATACCCCACAATCAATGCTTGAAATGTAGACTACTCCATGTGTCTTCTCTATAGGGGTTTTTATTAAAAGGGAGTGATGAAGGAGTATTAAGCCTTACCTCTTAGCAACATTTCCTAACCAACTCTATGGGTGGGAAAAACCTATCATCTAGAGAGTTTTGCTACTTCCACCCTGGGACCACATTCATGATTTGCAGAGGGGTGCACCTTGTTCAAAGGTGACTAAATACCATGTTTCAGAATATTTCTAATGCAATGGCCTTTGGGAAGCATTGTGACTGATGAAATCACTCATTCCTAACAAATATTTTTTATTATGGGCTCCCAGGAGGTGGAATGATCTATACATACTACTTCAACTCTTTGAAAAAGGGTTTGAAAATTAAAAAAAGGGTGAAAAAGACTGTAGGCCTTTGTATTCTTTTTAATTATTGTATTAAGACTCACAAACTGTGCTAGTTTTTTTGGCCTCTCTGTTTCTTACTTTATGGATAAGACATTATACTGTGATGTTTCTTGTAATTAGTAGTTTATCTTCAAGACTTCTATAATTTCAATATAAATTTACTGATTCAGATCATGTCTTGAACTCTTCTTGTTCAGTGAATGTGTATGGAAGGTATGTTATTTTATTTAATGAACTTCTTAGGTTTTCATGTATGTTTTTTGTTATTTTTAGACATGTAGATTGTTGAACGAACCCTTAAATCTCACCAAAAGGGAATATTTCTTGTGCCTACTCAAATCTTTGCACATCGCCTTATATTAGACTTTATTTTATGTATCTTCTTCCTTTTCCCTTTCCAACCCTCCAAATAGAGGAGTCGACTTCTTTAAAAACCTGAAGGGCACCCAGTTTAACGCAATTGGGCCCCCATTAACTGAGTTTTCCATAAGGCTATTTTCCTAGCAATTTTAGGCATCAACAGATATAAATTAGGTCAAGCCCAGTAGAAGCAACCTTGAGATTGATTTAAAAGATGAAGAAGAGGTTGTTATTGATGAAGAAAATGAGGAAGAAGTATGTGACTAGAGAATGAAAGAGAACCTGTAAAGTATGTGAAAAAGGATCATCCAATAGATCAAATAATTATTGATAAAAATGAAGTGGTTTTGACTAGGGAAAAACTTGCAAAGAATAAAGAACAATTAAATTTTGCTAGCAATGATGAGAGTTGGATAAAGGCCATGGAGGAATAATTAAATGAGATTGAGAAAAATGAAACATGGGAACTAGTTCCTAGACCCCCAAGCAAATATGTCATTGGCATAAAATGGGTCTTTAGAAAAAGTTGAAAGAATATGGATTTGTAGTAGGAAATAATGGAAGATTAGTGTGCAAAGGGTATGCATAAGTTGAATGGATTGAATTTGAAGAAAATTTTGTACCTCTAGCAAGATTAGAAGCAATTATAATGTTTCTTGCATTCTCACTTTATAAGGGATTTAAAGTATATCAAATGGATGTTAAATCTACATTCCTTAATGGAAACCTTGAAGAGGAAGACTACATTGAACAACCAAAAGTTTTTCAGCTATTAGAGGATGATAATTATGTTTTCAAATTAAGAAAGGTGTTGTATGGTCCAAAATAAGAACCTAGAGCAATGGTATTCCAAATTAGACCAATACCTGGAACAAAAAGGATTCAAAAAGTGATGTGCAGACAATAATTTATACTTAAAATTAGAAAATGAGTACATGATTATTGTTGTTGTGTATGTTGATGACATTATTTTTGGTGGTAGGAATGAAAAAATGTGTAAAATATATTCTACACACATGCAAGATGAGTTTGAGATGTCAATGTTAGGAGAGCTATCATTTTTCCTTGGTTTACAAATTGTACAAATTGATATTGGGATATTTATATCTCAAACTAAGTATTCTAAGGAAATGCTTAAGAATTTTGGTGTGGAAGATAGTAAACTAGTCAGTACCCCATGATAATTGGCTACAAGTTGATTAAAATAGATGAATCACTAGAGGAAAATCAAGAAACGTATAGTTCAATGATAAGAAGTTTGATATACTTAACTACATCAAGACCGAATACTATGCAAGCAATATTTTTAGTGGAAAGGTTTCAAGCTGCACCAAGAGAGTCACATGTCAACATAATGAAAATAATTTTTAGATACATCAAGACTACTATTGACTATGGGCTATTGTACCCCAAGAGCGAGGATTTTTCCTTAACTAAATATATACAGATATAGATTGGGTCAAAAGTGTGGACGATAGGAAAAGCGCCAGTGGTGGAGAATTCTTCTTGGGAAACTTGAGTTAGTTTCCTTGATGAGAAAAAAGGAAGAATCAGTTACTCTATCCACTACAAAAGAAGACTATGTTGCAGCTATGACATGTTGTAATCAAGTCCTATGGATGAAGCAGACAATCAAGGACATCAATGTGGAGTACAAAGAAACTATCTCAATTATTTGTGATAACTCAAGTGCCATAAACATATCAAAGAATCTTGTGATGCACTCTAAAACAAAGCACATATCTATTAACTATCACTTCATAATCAGGAAGGTTACATATAAGCAAGTCAACATGGACTATGTTCCAGCCAAAGAATAGGTAGCTAACATTTTCACCAAGCCTCTTCCCAATGAACAATTTGAATATATAAGGTAGAAGTTGGGAGTCATTTCTCCCACATCATCTCACTAGTCACTAGTGATATGTGTAGACACCCAAAAATGTCCTCTTATGATACCTTGTCACAACATCACATCATTTAGGAACCTTGTAGCATGTTTTACCCTAGGTACCCATGTCATCATCTAATTAGTTAAATAAATCTTATTTATTTGACTAATTTCATCTATTCCCTTCCTATGCATAATCCATCCATTCCTCTAATTATGTTAATTAAATAATTTATATTATTTAATTAATTAAATCATAATCCATCCATCCCTCTAATGTTAATTAAATAATTTATATTATTTAATTAATTCATTCATTTCCATCCATTCCTCTAATGTTAATTAAATAAATCAAATATTTATTTAATTAATAAAATCTTTAAAAGATCTTTTCGCTTTCTTTCCAAAATTGAAACTCATGTGTATCTAATTAATTTATTTAATTAGATAGTTCATTAATTATCCTTCTCATCTTTTTTAGGATTTATTTCCTTTAAAAGAGAATCAAAATCTTTCTATCTTTTTCATAGCTTATCTTATCTTGTTTTATTTCCTTAAAAAGAGAGAATCAAAATCTTTCGATCTTTTCAAATCTTATCTTATCTTGTTTTATTTCCTCTTTGATCAAATAAAGCAAAATCATATCTTGTTGAATCTTCTTCTCCGTCCACATCGAAACTCTATAAATCTAACCTTTCACATGCCATTTGGGGATTAGATATTCTTCTAGCATCCTCATTCTGTCAAATTCATTCCTCAATCTTTCATATGTCTCTATCATTCTCCATTTTTTATCATCATCAAGTTGTCATGCTGCTAGTGAGCAATCAACATTCCTTCAATAATCAACCTTCAAAATCTCACATTCTTATGCAGGTGGAGAAGATCCATGGAGGTCAATCAAGTCTAGTTTGACAATTGGTTTGCATGTCCTTTGTGTATTTGCATTTTCATTCTAATTTGTACTTCATGGTGCTTGATAAGGTTTAGTTAGTTCATTGTTTTCAAAAGTAAGCTTTTATTTTTCCCTATCTACAATATGGCATGCATCTAGGGGGAGTTTCATTTACATTTCATTCATCCCTGGAAATGAAATGATAGATCTTGAGTCAAGAAAAAATGGTTGCATAATAAAAGATTCCCACTTTCTCTTTGAATTTCTTGTCAAAGGGGGAGTATTGTGTTAGGGGGATTCTTCCATTTTCCATTAATGTCAAAGGGGGAGAAAGAGATGCAAATGCTCCAGACATAAAATGGGGAGAAATATGTGAAAATGCTCAAATGGGATCATGGAGAGAAAGATAGAGAAATTTAAGCAAAGAGGAGCCAGGTGAGTGAATTGCTTAGAAATTCCAATTAGTACAGAGATCTAATGCTACTAATTTCAATTGATTTCAATTGAAATTAGACCATTTCAACCAAATTGGTATCGAATTTAGGTTTTTCCATCAATGAAAAAGGGGGAGATTGTTAGCATATTGTTTCCATTGATGTCAAAAGGGGATTAGGAGGGAGATGTAATTGATCCTCCATGAAAGGAATGCCAACATTGATGTCAAAATGTTGTTATTGATCTCTTAGAATGATGGTGTGTTAAGAATCTAGTTTTCAAAGATGGAATGTAGGTTGCAAAATTTGCTCAAAATTTTGCATTATTGTCATGCAATGTTGTGATGATGTTGTAGTGACTTCTTCCAGTACTCAAAAGAAAAATCCAAATCTAGATTTGACATGGGTTTTCTGAGAGCATCTTAGAAATGTGTTTTATAGATCTAAGGGATGAAAGATGAGCTTAGAAAAGAACTATTTGTGCCCTCATATAAAGTTAGGGTTTATCAATTAAACCATAAATGTGTATAGTCTTAGTGATCAATAGGCTTTATGTTTTCATGATGACTGTTTACTAGTGGTATCTAGTCATTTAAGTTATAACTTATTCCCTTTATGTTCATTTAGTGATCGAACCCTTCACCTAGTCTCACGGTTGATGTTTCCAATAGGTTCCTTTGATGATTGAATGGTTTGCATTCAAAGTTAGTAGATCCAACAGCTATCGCTAGATCTCACACATCATGGAAATCCTTTTAGAGTTGGTTTGTGGTTCAATAATGAGTGATGGATGTCATTCAACAGTCACGATCAAGTTGATTGGGCGATGCTCGCCAACACTCTCTGCATATGGTGGGTCCTATTTAATCCTCATAGGGAAACATGGATTGCATGAGATCTAACAAGTTTCAATTGAATGGTAGAGGATTGTGACTTGGTAGGACCAGTAACACATGGTGACATATTACTTGATCACTTCACATTATTGTTGTGAAGTGAAATAGTTAGAAACTTGGGTGACGAGAAATGGAAATGGAAAGAAACATCATCATGTGCAAGTGTCAGGAGGTTATTGCATCGCTAGGTGTTAGTGAATCATGCTAACACATCCCTAAGACACACTGCTTTCAGCAATGAGTGATGGGTGTTTAATGGCTAGTGGAGTATGACATTAGGAGAAGAAACATGGCATAAGCTTGCTAGCCCATGGAGAGTCTATGGGCCCATTTTCATAGCTAACAAGATAGTAGGGGATGGCATAGATTTATCAATGGTTGATCCAACGGTGATTGCTACATCTTGATACATCATAGATAGAAATGGTATTGATCATATCAAATCAGCGATATGCGATGAATGACAGACATTCAAGGGAGGAAATTAGACAGTATTCGCTACATCATAGAAATGGATGCAAATGTCATAACAGGTATGGTGATATGCGATGGGTATGATTTCAAAGGATGTGAAATCAACAACTGGGATTTAAAGACTCTTTATTGAATGGTCACATTTTGAAGTTACAACAGTGAATGGAGATTGTAGGATCATGGTGTGAAGTCAGGAAATCAACAGTCTATATTTGAACAGATTAATGTCAAATGGCTAACTTTGTGTAAACAAGGTTTCATATTACAAATTGACATGGAGGCAAGAATTAAATGCTCTAAATACTTCAATGATAGTTGTAATGTGATTTGATGTATAGAGCAACAACACAAATAGCTACAAAGGAAAGGATTAAGATCAAATTGAATGAATAGGAGAATGCATTGATTGCATATTCGATCTTAGGGTTTGGCAGGAGGAGAATGAAGGAAAATTCTCTACACTAGGAATTAATGTTGTGTCACCCAATGCAGTTGGAGGACGGTGACGAAGAGATCTTGAAACCTAACAAAATATTTGATCATGGTAGAGGATCCCAAGGAAATCATCATTGAATAGCACTACTCAAAATAGATGAGATTCTTTTAGTTAAAGGTGGTAACTGAGTGAAGTGAGGTGTGCGCATAGTGTAGAAGTCATTTTGAGCTCATGAGACAAACTATGAACAAATTGAAGACAATAGGAGAGTTGTAGAAAGGTTATGGTGGTGCATTGAGGTGGATCAAGAATGCACTAAAGAAGGAGAAGAATAGAGAAAAACCAGTTGGGTGAAGAGTGAAGAATAGATTTGTTGTTGTTGCAACATACAGTTAGACAATTGCAAAATAAGCTATAACATTGATTAGAGTTATTTAAGAACAAATTGTAATCTTCTTTTATTTCATAAATTTGATAGGTTGGTGCCATTAGATAACTAATTTGGTGCTTAGTATAGGGGATTGGTGTCTCCTTAAGGTTGGAGCCCTTAAAATTTTTAATAGAAAGCATATTTGTGAGGTTGGATTAGGACAGTAGGTCCTAGCAGCATTTCTCATTGCATTTTTTCCCATCCTGGGTTTTCCATGTATATTGTGTGTTATGTTATGCTTGATTGTGTGCTTTTTTATGTTTTGTAATTAATATTTCAATCTACACACTAAGTGTCTTAATTTTCAATCTGCACAAAAGATTAAAGAGTTAAAATTTTGGTATCTACTAATTCACCCCCCTCTCAATAGACTATTATATTCTAACACTCCATATATGGTTTTGGTTCTTATGGATTTTCATCTATGGATCGAATGCCACTTAAAGAACCTATCAATTTGATGCATCTTTGTCAATACTATGCATTGTGTCTATGTGTCGCATGTGTAATGCTCATCTCTCATGTATTGTACTATATCATATTATAACATTACTTCACTAACACATTATTAAATTTTATGTTATGATGTGAACATGTGTTTGATTGTGGGGTTAATTCCTTTAATTAATAATTTCATGCATACAGGTGTTTTATTATGCTATGTGTATGTGCATTGCATTTTATTACATCTTTTGGTTAGGCAATTAAATCATCATTGTATTAAATTAACACACATTCATGTGTGTTGATGAGATTATGATAGAATCTAATCTAAATAGACATCCATAAGTATAACATACACCACATAATCATACTTGAAAGTAAAAGCAAACATATAAAGATGAACACCATAATGTCAAAACTAGAATCTCATATATAATTATATATATATATATATGGAGTCACTGAAAAAGTAACCCTTCTACTTTTTTTGGATTTTTCAGGTCCTCCTTGTGATTTTGGCTTATTTTTTCCTTGATTTAGTTTTGTAATGTGGATAACACATTCAAATTAGGTCTTGGGCCCTTGTGAACTAATGGAATTTAATGGTACTTTGCAAAAGTGTTGTGAAGCATTGTAACACACTTGCACACTTTTCTATGGTTTAATAAATTAATTAAGCATAATAAATATAATTTTAAAAAATTCAAATTTAATTCAAATTTCTAGCAAGATATTATTCTCCTAGATGTGATGTCACCTTGTAGTGTTGTAATTTTTGGAATTCTTGCATAATTAAGTATAAATACAAGGTTCTTTCACTCATTTTCACCTAAGACTTTTGTCAGAGCATTCCTAATAGAAAATTGAGTTCATAACAGCATTTGAGTGTCTTCAAGAGAATTCAAGGGCATTCAAGAGCTGAATTCTTCATCAATTCTTGCAACAATTCAAGATCCATCATCATGGAAAGTTTCTAATTGCATTATTTCATGTTTCATGCTTCATTATCTTATTTCATCATTTGGTTTAATTACCTAAAATGGGTTTGACCAAGGAAAACCCCTATTCCCTAACAATCAACAAGTTTTCCCCTCTTTAATGTGTGAATGTAGATTTGTAGATTGAAGAAAAGTGCATTTGAAGCCTTCAAAGGCACCAAAATGCCAAAGTTGCAAATGTTGTCAAAGTTGTCATGAAAATTTTTCTAGACTCACATAAACTCAAATATAGGGAAAAATATCCATCCAAATTGCATGAAATTAGTGTGAAAGTGCTTATTTTATCGATCATTAGAGGATTGCAAAGTTTCAGTTCAAGATTCTATTCTTGGAACATTTCACAACAAAATGGGACTAATCCCCCAATTGTGACTAATGAGTCCCATTGTATGATTTTTTTAGAGATCTTTGCAAATTTGGATACCTATTTAGCTAAAACTTGATCATGTGCAAAGACCTAGATTTGGGATTGATTCACCCAGAATGGCGAATGAGTCCCACTTGACCAGAAAATTAGGTTTTTCAAGATTTCAGAGCTCCATTCCATCTCCAACAAGTTTCTAGGTGCACACTTTCTATTTTGCATTTTTTTGTTCTATTTTGTTTGAATTTCCAATTCATTTAGTGAAGCATTGCATCAAACCAAGGTTTTCATTTCATCTTGCATGTCATTATCTTTACCAATTTTAAACTTGGTGGTGAACCTCTCTTGTAATTTGAAATCATAGCTTAGGATACCCTATTGGCATATCTCTTGCCTCTATTCCACTCTTGGGATGGGATCTCTATGGTCATCCTTGAATGTGAAGTATAGAATATTGTTTCCCTAGGTCCTAAACCCTAGTGGAGACAAAATTCTATCTTACATTTTTGTGAACCTACTTTTACAATACATTCTTTTCTGATTTGGAGTCCATCATCAACCTAGATTTGGCTTGTATTAGCATTGCATTAGTATTTACATTGGTTAATTTGCATTCTAGGGTTTCTAATTTTGCATTAAGTGAAAGTTGATATAGCTTTCATTTTTGCATTTAATTTCATTGAAAATAATTCAAAATTTGCATTTGGATTTAGTCTTCAAGCCATACAACATAAAAAGCATCAATTTTTTTTGAAAAACTATGAAAATTTTGAAAAAAATCCCCATTGGGATGCATTCGCCACCTTGGGTGAATCAATCCCTTTGTACCCCTAAAACTACCTTTTATAACACTAAAAACCTTATTCCTACACTTTTGTTGGCTGCCATTAACTATTTGTTTCAGTGGGTGGGATTTATGTTACATGCATTTCACTAAATCTAGCTTAAATAGGCTCATGTCATGCATTGCTTCATTCCAAAATTTGCACTTGCAACATTTCATTTTTCATATCATTTAATAATTTAACTAATAAATTAGCTTGTTTGAAAATTGAAAATATTCATTTCATGTTAAGTCTTTACATTGCATTTTGAGTTTGCATAAATTATTATTCAAAAATGTTAGCTTTTGTCTTTTCAAGTTTGCAAAGAAAAAATTAGTCAATAAACATGTTAGTCATTCATTCAAAGCATTCCCTAGTTATAAGAGTATTTTAAGGTGAAAAAGTTGACATGTTCATGCTTTCCTTAAACCTACACCCACTTTTATCTATCCTATTTGTGAGGATGATGTAGAATAATATATAAGCATGGACATTCAAGATGAACATAATTTTTCTTCTCCCGATACCTCTCCTTTTCACATGATGAAGGTATCTAGAGAAATAAGATGCAATCATTAAGAATCATGAAGATCTTGTTTTCTCTTCTCTTCATTCCCCTTGGGAAGATAGTATAACAATAGAAGATGAAATCATTGCCACCACCTTACTTAATTTGCATTCCTCTTCTGACATTTTTCCTACTTGTGACAATTCTATAATCATGAATGGCCATGAAAATATACTAAGGAAGACATGTTGATGTTAGGAGATCTAATAATTGAGAGATTTGACAATCCTACTTCTCCCCCTTGGAAAGATAGTATAGGGCATAAGGGTGTAATTGTAGATAATCGTGATAATCACATTCATAGTAATGAAGATGATAGTTTGGTGTTAGAATATATACTTGAAAGTCATGACAATATCGTTTCTCCCATTCCTAATTCTCCTACCATATAAGAAGATCAATTTTGTAAGCATGAAAATCATAGTGGTCCTTCTATTGATGCCTCCCCTAATTGTGATGAAGTTTCTTTACAAAATATAACCATGGATGAACATATTACAAGCTCTCCTACTAGGGTAGATAATACAACACAAGAGAATGAGACCTTAGAGAAAAATGACAAATGAATAGATCCTTCCCCTAATATCCCCACTATTGATAAACAAGACAATTCTACCATTGATCATTCCCCTACTTGTGATGAAGTAATTTTCGAAGAACCAACCTTTGAATGTCAAGAACATTTGGTTTGTTCTTCTCCTAACAACTTTCCTCCTAGGGAGAATGTCATGGTGTGAGAAAATGACAACAATAATAAGGTGGCTCCCTTAGGTGATGATAAAAAGTTGATTCTATATTTCCCTTTATTAGAAATACATCAAACCAATCTTGACCATTAAGGTTATGAATGTGAAAGTGTTCATTATTTCCCCTTCAATTAATGGACTTCCTACATATGATGTGGGACATCCTAAGAATCCTCTAATCCTTTACCCACCTTCACAAAAACCTCAAACTCACAACAAACCCAATCTTATCCTTTACCCACCTTCACACAAGCAACAAACTTCAAAAAAACTGAAACTTATCATTTACCCACCTAAGAATAATGTGTTGCATCAGCTGAGCCATAATACTTTTGCTCATATATTTAGCAATAGGAACATCTGCAACCAAGAAAACCACCTTCAACATCCCTCCCATTGCCTAACCATATCCTACCTAACCCTATCTTACCAAGTCCTCCTCGTGGAAAGGAGTATGATCTTGTTGAACAACTAAAGAATACTCCTGCTAAAATATCATTGTGGGACCTTATTCAAGCCTCCCCTCATTATCATTACATGATTCAAATTGCTTTGCAACAAGTTCCTATCCCTTCTAATGCGCAACCAAATGACAAAACAACCATGATTCAAGGAATAAATGATGAAATTATGTTCCACCAAAGGGAACTCCCCTCTTTGGAAGTGGAAAAACAAAATGAAGCTTTCATAATAATATCTCAATATAAAAGAAAAGGGATAAAGCAAACCCTTGTTGACAATGGATTAGGCCTTAATGTGTGTAGTATGACTCTTTTGGATAGGCTTGGCATCAATAAATCAAACATTCAACTGACCTATTAGTGGATTTGATAATGTTGGAAGAGTACCGCTCGGTGTGATTACTTTGCCTATTACAGCTCAAAAAGCTACATTGGAAACATCGATCCATGCCATGCCCAATAAGCTTTCATACAATCTTCTTTTAGGAAACCTTGGATTCATGAGATTCATGCAGTGCCTTCTACTCTTCATTGTAAAATGAAGTATGTCTAAAAAAACATAGTGCACACACTTGGCATTGATCATGAGCCTTATAGTGTCTTACAACTTGAGAAAAAGAATGAGAATCCTTTGAAAACATTAACACCATGTACACAAGTTGAACCCATGCAATACAAAGAAAAAAAAATTGAGGGAATCATGAAGCTCTTAGAAGATGATTGGGGTTCCTTATATTTTAAACATACATTCATGGGAGAATACAATATCATAAACACAAACTCTCAAAAGGGAAAGAAAAAGTAGTACTATCAACAAAAAATTTGGATGACCCTTCGAAAGCATCCACCTCAACCACTCTAGAATAAAAATAAAATTACATGAAAAACTTTGACAAACTTAATCATGAACAACCCCCAAATCCAAAAGAAATGAAAAAAATTATGGAAGAGGTTATGAGCTTATGAAACAACTTGGATATAGTGGAAATGGATTTGGTGCTAGAGAACAAGGTATCTATGTCCCTATAGAGCCTAACACATAAGAAGAAACTCATGGTCTTGATTATTGTCCCATGATAGAAATCAAACCATCAAACAAGCCTTCACTTAACATCAACACTATTAAAAAGATTCCTCTAAGCAAACATTAACATTAATGCATCCTGAACTCCTAAACATTAGTGGTCTTGAAAGTTATCCTTTACAAGAAATGAAACAAACAATTACATATTTTCTTAATGACAATGTCATCTCACAAAACACTAATGATTCGAGTTTGTTAGATTTTACACCCTCCTATAAATGAGAGAAAAAAATATTGCAATCTAAAGATTCTTGCATAGGTATGACGTCTTATACTAAGAAATAGTTATCTTTGATGTGAAATAATGAAACATCTTCTACTATTGATCAAGAAGGCATCTTGGCGAGAGTAATCCAAGATCGCTTGATATCTCTCCCTCCAAGAACATGAAATAAATTCTACAACAAGAGTTCATTTTGTGCATATCATAGAGTTCATGGTCATCCCACTAATGAATGTAAGGCTTTAAGCAACAAAATTCAACATCTCAAGGAGTGTGGTGCTCTTCCTTGTGTTGAAGCACCTAATTCCTCTAACTAATAGATACTTCCATCCTATATGACTCATCTTTTTCATGCACTAAGTGGGGGCAAAGGGTTAGTTAGCCTTTTCCTTGTATGTCACTTGTTGTTGTCTCTTTTGGCTAGTTGATCACCTTTCATGAACATATAAGAGAAATCTTGGGATGTGGATGACATTCCTTAAGTTGGCTTGCATGTGACATACTTATTCATGATGTAGCTCAATTCAAAAACACATGACTTGGCATAGGGATTTCTGAATAAGCTCACATGTCTTCTTATACTTTAAAGAAATTTTTCATAGTAATGGTGTTAGCAACCACTTTAAAGTGGGGGCATATATTGACACTCATCATGTTTCATTGCACGATTTCTTTCTTCTTATGATGTGTCCTTTTCTTGGTGGATTCATTGGACTTTATTTCCTTTGAGAGTGTGATATTTCTTTAACTTTTCATCTCTTGGAAATGTTAGGGACGATGTTCCCTGAGAAGAGACCTTGCACAAATTAAGAAAAATCCCTTTGAACAAATCTTAAACTAATTTTCATTTACAATGTCTATGAGTTTCAAGCATATAAAGTTTTTGATTCCCTCATGGAGCTTGAAGACCATTCTTGTGTGGTACCTTATTAAAGTTATCAAGAGGTATAGCTTTGGTATGGTTTGAGTGGGAATCCCAATTTAAGGCATGAATTTCCCCATAGCCACTCACATGTGTGTGTGCGTACATATCAACCATGAGTGTTTGTATCTCACCTTTTAGGACTTCTCACCTGGTGGACAGTTAGGAGTTTTGTTGCCTCATAGTGAGTATGATTTTTTTGGAAAAACAACCTAGATCTTATCCACATTATGTTGGAAAAATGGTTGAAGCTTGATCCACCTTTTTACTTTTTTTCTTATTTTTGTTCTTCTTCTGGTTATTGACATTACATGATTATGTATCTTGATGTTGCATATCATTCACCTTGTGTGTGTCCTTTTGTGCTTATGTTGGTTTGAATTAGGATCTTGGATACTTGGGGCTTGACCACCTCCTCCATCTTTATTATCTTGGATCATCCACATTGGTACATTTGGACCCTTCTTGAATTTCTACTTTAGTATGAGTTTGAAGTAGGTTCATCCTCTCACTAATGTGGGGGCTAAATGGAGTCACTGAAAAAGTAACCCTTCTACTTTTTCTAGCTTGTTCAGGCCCTCCTTGTGATTTTGGCTTAATTTTACCTTGATTTAGTGTTGTAATATGGATAGCACATTCACATTAGGTCTTGGGTCCTTGTGAACTAATGGAATTTAATGGTACCTTGCAAAAGTGTTGTGAAGTGTTGTAACACACTTTCACACTTTTCTAGGGTTTTATCAATTAACTAAGCATAATAAATATAATTTTAATCATAACCAATCTTAATCTTGATTTATTTGGAGTGTTATAAAGTTTTTTAACACACTTTCACATTCCTCTAGGCTTTTCATTAATAATTGGGCTTTCTCATGCTTTAATTGGCCCTATTTTGCATCCACAAGCCTCATTTATTGCATCTTTTTGAGCATAATCTTGACACCAATCAGTAACCAATCATAATTTAGTTGTTTCTAGCTTGTGTGGCCTAGATTTAGTGATTTGGGACTCATTCACCACCTTGAGTGAATGAGTCCCACCTAGATTTTTTGGTCCCAAACCTATTTTTACACCTTTCTAAGCACTTTTTATTTTTGGTCCCATACATTATGCCAGATGGGACTCATTCACCACCTTGGGCGAATGAGTCTCATGTGACCAAAATTAAAATTTAATTCAAATTTTTAGTGGTATTTTATTCTCCTAGATTTGATATCAGCTCATAGTGTTGTAATTTTGAGAATTATTGCATAATTAGGTATAAATACAAGGTTCTTTCACTCATTTTCACCTAAGACTTTTGTGAGAGCAATTCTAATAGAAAATTGAGTTCACAAGAGCATTCAAGTGTCTTCAAGAACATTCAATGACATTCAAGAGTAGAATTCTTCATCAATTGTTGTAGTAATTCAAGATCCATCATCATGGCAAGTTTCTAATTGCATTATTCATGTTTCATGCTTCATTATATTATTTCATCATTTGGTTTAATTACCTAAAAGTGGTTTGACCAAGGAAAACCCCTATTCGGTATCAATCAACAATTTTTCCCCTCTTTAATGTGTGATTGCAGGTTTGTAGATTGAAGAAAAATGCATTTGAAGCCTTCAAAGGCACCAAAATGACAAAATTGTAAATGTTGTCAAAGTTGTCATGAATTTTTTTCAAGATTCATGGAAACTCAGATCTAGGGAAAAATATCCATCCAAATTGCATGAAATCAATGGTAAAAGTGCTTATTTTATCCATCATTAGAGTATTACAAAGTTTTAGTTCAAGATTATGCTCTTGGGACACTTCATGAAAAAATGGTAGTTGTGGCGAATGAGCACCATTGTATGAGTTTTTAGAGATCTTTGCAGATTTGGATACCCATTTGGCTAAAACTTGATCATGTGTGGAGACCCAAATCTGGGACTGATTCACCTAGAATGGCGAATGAGTACCACTATGCCAAAAAATTAGGGTTTTCAATATTTCAGAGCTCCATTCCATCTCTAGCAAGTTTCCAGGTGCGCACTTTCTATTTTACGTTTTTCTATTTTGTTTGGTTTGCATTTCCAAGTCATTTAGTGAAGCATTGCATCAAGCTAGGTTTTGCATTTCATCTTGCATGTCATTATCTTTTCCAAGTTTAAACTTGGTGGTGAAACCCTCTTGTAATCTAAAATCATACCCTAGGATACCCTATTTTCAAATATCTTGCCTCTATTCCACTCTTGGGGTGAGATCTCTAGGGTCATCCTTGAATGTGAAGTATAGAAGATTGTTTCCCTAGGTCCTAAACCCTAGTGGAGAAAAAATTCTATCTTACAATATATATATATATATATATATATATATATATATATCGGTGCTGTCACAATAGTGGTTTACAATTCCTGACAGGAACAAATTTTAGCTGAAATCACATATTTTTAGAAAATATAATGATTTAAGCATTAAAAAGTTCCATTTTAAGGATTCCAATTGAAGAGGGTTTGATCAAATCACCTTAGATCAAACCCCCTTGGATAGAACCTTGCTAGTTTTAAACCATACATATAAATGCATCTCCTTTACACCTATCAAAATGCTGATAAAAAATCACTTTTGATTTAGCTTTTGGGGGATCAAATGAATTAATTTAAATTTTATTTCAAATGATTATGGTATTCCTCAGAACAAGCTATCCAATGAATATAATTTTAATATGTTTTGGTTTTGTTATGTATTTGTTTAAGTTTTATTAAATATAGGTTTTTCATCGAAAATGATTTTTTTTGTTCTTCACAGGTGGAAAAATAGAAGATTATCAAAAAAAAAAAATTGAAAAATATGAGTGCACCAAATATTGAAGTCCTTGATCCAACAAAAAATTAAATTAAATTTTGACATATACAAAAACATTACGCATTATACGGTTGCGTTGTGTAATTGTAATTTGTTTGACTTTGAAACTTGATTAAGGAAAAAATATTCAATAAAAAACTATCTAACCAAGTGGAAGCACTAGATATTAGAGTTACAAATCTAAATTTGAAATAATTATAATTTTATCCTTCATGGAAAAAAGTTATACGTTATACGGTGTGTGTCACTTTTTAAAAATGTTGTTTTCTGAAAAAAATCAATTTTCATGGGAGATGGAAAAAGAAGTGAAATTTGATTCCAAAAATTTTGAAAAAAATATTTTTACAATCTACAAACAAAATTTGATGAGACTCTAGTTTGCACCATCTTCAAATTCCTCACGGTTTAGCTGCTATAGGTGCCCGAATGTGAAGATTTAGTTAAAAATAATAATTTCAGTGTCCAATTTTGCCAAAAATTGTAAACCACTATTATGGGATCACCCACATCAAATATATGTCACATATATCATACAACTATGATAAAAAATAGTGGTGGCTGTATATCTTTTATAGTTTATACATAAAAAATAATGTTATATAATGTATACATCATTAGTAAAGAAAGGGAACATTGTTTTATATGAAAAATGGGGTTTGAATGCTATCATATGACTTAGGGTATAAAGCATACCATCTTTCCACCTACTACATTCAAGGTTAACCCTAGAGATATCAATGCAAAGGAGAAAGAGATGTTGCAATAGAGCTACCCTAGGGGTTGATTGCAAACTAATAAGGGGTTCACCACCAAGTAAGAACTTGGAAATACAAATGTAATGCAAGATGCAACACTAAACCCTAATTCAATGCAATGACCTACAAAATGGTCTTAAAATTTAAATGGAACAAAATAGAAAGTTGTAAGATGAATTATGCGCACCTGGAAAATCTGGAGATGACTGGAAGGAGCTTTGAAATGCTAGAAAATGACTTTGTGACTTACTAGGACTCATTCGCCAATCTAGGTGAATTAGTCCCAAATCTAAATTTTTGCTTGGGAACTAGTTTTGGGAAAAACGATATCTGAATCTGCAAACAGTTCTAACAAACACATGTAGTGGGACTCATTTTCCACTTCTATCAAATTAGTCCTCTTTCACTTTTTTGGGAATTCAAAATTTAGATCTGCACTTCAACACCTGCTCTTTTCTTCCATACTAATTTTTGAATCTGAATATGAGAAAATCCCTGCAAAACATAATATAGATTTGATTTGGTTATGGGGGGTTTTCCTTGGTCAAACCCCTAGTTTGGTAATCAAACCTTGATGGAAATAATGGAACTTGAATGTAAATGTGAACATAAATCCTAGCATTAAGTGTGTCTAGTACTAAGAAATCTGAAACATGATGCAACCCTATTCTAATGTATAATAATGAGATGCATGAATGGAAATATGATAATAACTGACTCACTTTGAGAGACCTCTAATCACCCAAATGAGCCTCATTAATGCTTGTACCTTCCTTGGACTAAAAGTATAGTGATAATGGAGGATGGAATCACTTAGGAAACAAGTCCTTAGGTTTGGCTTGATGGCTAGTTGCATCTCCCCAACCTAGAATCCATCATGATTCACCATAGACAAGCATGATCAACCCTTGATAATGCTAGATCTTGAATGAAAGTGAACTTGAAGACCTGTAAAAACACTTTAATGCTACTCCAAGACTTCAACTTTACTTGCTTTTGAAACTTGAATGCTCCTATGAAAGAATGCTTGAAAAATCTTGATGCTTGTCTCTTAAATTTTCTCTTGAAAATGCTTGCTTAGATGAGAAAAATGACTTAGAAATTTTTTTATATATGCATTAACACCTAATTTAGCATTATTTATATCTCAAAGGCCAACCTCAACCAAAATTTTGAATTAAAAATATGATTTTCCCAAGTTCAAAATGTAAAAAGACCCCAAATGGGACTCATTCACCCAAGGTGGCAAATGGGTCCCACCTAGGGGGACTCATTCACCCAAGGTGATGAATGAGTCCCACCTTAGCTTTTTGAGGTGGGTTTTTGGGATTTTTGATGTTTTAAATATTTTTTCAGGTTTTTTTAGCTAAAATAAGCCTTGAGATATGAAATTATGGGTCTTAAGGGCTTATAAATGATGATTTAAAGGGAAATTAATGCAAAAGCACCCAAAATAGGTCCAAATCAGGAAAGGAATTGTACTATCTCCAAGAAGGGAGTACAATTTCCATTACCACACACATCAAAATTAGCATCTCGACCCTAGGTGCATGGATCCTTGAGCCTTGTGGTCCTAGTGGTGAGCATGGTCGAGGCTAGACAAAAGTGACGAAGTGGGATCTGTGTGATCGAAGATTGATATTCTCACTCATAATCCTATAATCTCACTGCATGGCTCACTTATCTCCAACTCTACTTTCCTTATGTCCTCCCATGGTTGTGGACTAGCCATGGACCTCACTAATGCTTCTTGTCCATTGAGGTCATAAATTTGGCTCTAAAGAGCATCACATGCCCTTTCAACACTCTTTGCTCTCATCCTCACCTTGTCTCTCTTGGTGAGCATGACTTGTCACTTTGTCGACTACTAATCCCTATGTCTAGAGAGGGTGGTGACATTTGTAGTCCTCTACACCACCTCCACCTTCACCTCCTCATAGGTTATCCTGAGAACCACCATAGGCTCAAAAATATAGGCATGTCTCCCTATTAAGGCTAGCCAATAGGTTTCTAGGATGCTCCCCTAGACTAGTACGATTAAGGATAGCTCTGAAATACACCACATAATGAACGTGATCCACTCATGTGTGCCCACTACATCCATAGAGTAGTAGACCCATTAGTACCATATGATATATCAAAACATGTATATACATACATATGAATGAGATGAAACAAAAATGATGAAATTAAATAACATAAATGACTCTTGCACCTACATCCCTAGCCTACAAGTTTTGGTCAAGGGAAGAGTGACACTAGGACCTATACTTGCTTTTGTTGTTGCTATGGTGGAGATTATTTTTGTTGTAGGTGGTGGTGGTGTCATCAAAACTAGGAGAACACCTAGAGGGGATGAGAGCATCCATTTTTTCCTTGGTCTCTGTCACTTCCTCTCTCTCTTGCTCATCACTATAGCCTTCATCTCCTCCTTCTCCTACTACTATTGCTTGCTCTTAGACAGCAACATCACCTCTAGGAGCATCTACTAGAAAAACTATAGTAGGACCATGGTGCAACTACCAGGTCCTCAAGTCGATGGATACCCCTACATCATCTAAGGGTAGCATTAGGGATTGATCTTGATTATCCACCTTGTTGTTGCTTGTAACAAAATTTTATATGGTGGGATGTCACCAATCACCTAGCCTAACCATGCTCCTAATTACTCATGCATATGATGGAGGTGTTGGTGTAATAGTGTGTACAATTTCAAACTTTCAGATGACCTACTGTCAATAATAGGGCATAGTCACAAAATCACTGCAACCAACCAAAAATCACTCACATTGTATGTTTTGTTTCTATTATTGGTTCGTCACCCACACCATGCCTCTATAGAGTCACCATCTGATTTGGTTTAGCCATAATGTATTAATCCCAAATCTCCAAAATTGGAGAGCTCCATACCTACACTGATGTACTAGCTCGTACACATGTATCATCGGTTTACCAAGGACTATCCCTCGAGAATACCCAATTGGCCAAGTGCAAGTGATATGGGAGAACACCCACACCTATTATTTTGAGCAAGTAGTAAGTCTTACATACTCATAGTGCATGAACCTACCCAGCTCCTAATATAGATGTTCTATCATGTTGCTTCCCTTTCTTAAATTGGTCTACTACTCCTCCATAGCCTTGATAGTATGGACAAAGCACCCATGAAGGTGAGAGCCCTATTTTCCCATAGTCACCAACATGGTGACTATCACTACTGTCACCTCCCACACTAGAGGGACTGCCATGTGATCGTGCTCAGACCAATGAAGGTAAATGTGGCTGATGTCATCACCAAGGTCTATGTGCCATGCATAGTACTATAGGCCCTCGAGTCTCTCTTGGGTTGAGTGTGTCTCATCTAATGCCACTTGTCATTCATCAATGGGGAGTTCGGTGATCCTGTTCACATGATTTAGTGTGATGGATATCTCACCCATCAAGAGGAGGAAAGTGGAGGTGGTCAAGTCCAAGTGCTCCATCAATTCCATAAGCATGTGAACATAATAGAGCATCTCGGGCATGGTATAGGCCCACCATAAGCCTACGCGTCAAATATGTCCCTTCCTTATCTGGGAACATGTGTGCTACCTAATCATGGAGAACCCTCAACATGTATCCACCACATGCTATTGCATCTTTGGGTAATCCTACAAAATGGTAAAAAAATTCAAGTTAGATCCATCTACATCAAAAATTTCAAACTTATAAATCAAAAATTTTCTAAGCATGCCCTCTAGGACATAGGCGCAACACACAAAAATCTATTTTTTGTGTTGTTTTTCGAGATCTACCATTAGAGCTTCCTGGATGGTAGCATGCCTAGAGGATGCCAGTGCAAACTATGGCCACTAGAATACTAGCGGGTATGTGCAGTATCATCATGGAAAACATAGGCCCTTAAGTGGCAAAAAAATTATAAAAATAAGAGTTAGGCAACTTGACATAAAAATTTGAATAAGTTATCTATATTATTTCAAAAATATGTAAAAATAAAATCAGTAGCAAATTGAATGTAGTTTCTAAACTACTAGGTTTGTTTAAAGAAAAATAAAATCTATTTGGTGAAAATTTGGAATTTCAATGTAGTAGTACTTAAATTTTAGGGAAAAAATAAGAAGTAGGTGTCTATCTGACCACCCTAACTAGAATAAAATGATAATATTTTTTTATAAGATTTAAATAGATACAAGTAGAGGAGTCATGTCCCGATGTGATGCATATTTTTTTGTAATATTTTTCCAAGTAAATAATTAATTATGAATTTTTTATTACAACTTTTAAAAAATATAAAAAATAATTGTTTGTCTGACCACTTTAACTTGGTCAAAACTTCATGAAATTTAATTTTTCTTTTTTTAATCCTGTAGAATGTGAAGCATAGAATGTGATGCATGTTTTGAATTCAAAAAATGTGATACCGTTTGAAAGCTATAGATGTTTTTCAATCATCCTATCAATCAAGTCTTTAGTCATAATTCAAATAGAAAATGAATAATAATTACTTATGAAATTCAAAGTAAAGTATAATTTATATTGGTGGAAAGTTGAGAATCTCCTTTAAAAACCCTTTTCATTTCATCAATTTTGGGTAAAAAAATAGTCATCAGCCACATACCCATCGTATTGCCACTTTTTGGCCCATCATGATAGTACACATACCCTAGTAGGATACCAACACACTGACTAGATGCCTTTGCGTCGCTGGAATGCCTCTACTATGAAAATTGAAAAAAATACTAAAAATGATATAAAATGTACAAAGGGGGTGATTTAGACTCACCTGATCGACCTCACCTCATTATGATATTTCTTGATATAGTTTATAGCTCTTGGGCTCCTCAAACTCTCATCTACAAGGCATTTTTTTACTTTTCTCTCACAAAATTCAACAAATCACTCACTATGAGTAATGAAAATGACCCCTCTAAGGGCCCACCTGAGTATATGTAGCCCCCCTGGGGCCTATTTTTCCTAGAGATCATGGTCCTATGGGAAAAATTAGGAGGGGCCATATACTCAACTTTTCATCATAATTTTTTTGAACTACTAGATTTTTAATGATCATTCTTCTCACCTTGGTAGCTTCTTTCAATTTTTTAGATGACCTAAATTTGAGTTTTGTAGAATGAAATATCATGTCATATGTTGTGGTTTCTTTTTGAGCTCGACCACTATGGGCATCACCAGTATTTTCCTACTCGATATCTATGGCCTCTATAGTATCCTATTTGGCATGCAAATGTATAAAATTTTCAAAATTTTGAGTTTTCTCTAATGTTCTCTTTTTTACTTTAGTGTATCTAATTTTTCCCAAAAAATAGCTCACTAAAGTGGGGGAAAAATGTATGTCATAAAACTGCACCCCATGACAATTTCACATTTGCGCATTTGACCCTTACATTTATGGTGCCTAGCCAAATTTATGACAAGAACCAAGTATAAGTCAAAATTTCATGATTTTAACTCCATAAGGACCAATGATGAAGTGACAATAGTTTGCCACCTTGTTTCTTGTGAAATAATGAATTGGACACCTACGTAGTGCGCAAGCATCTACGTGGTGTGCTAGTGACCTCATACTTTTGTGACTTCAAATAGGAAATCTTAGAATTCTCCACCCATGACATGTGTGACTGTGGTAGGATCTTGAGAGTAATGGCTCTTCCTACCCATGTAGTTAAAAAAATCTCTCTTCACTCATTTGTAACATTCTCTCACTCTAACTTTCTCTTCTTTCTCTTCTCTTCTCCACATCGTTCTTATGACAAAGCTCTTCCAAATTGAAGTCTCTCCAATAGGAAAAGCTCTCTTGCAAATGCTAAACATTGTCCCTATCAAGCCAACAGGGGGTTGCAAACTATTCGTAACACTCTCTTGCTTCTTTTCAATTTGATAGCATATTGTTTGTTGTGTCTCTATTTCATGATATGGGTTCTCCTATTTAGTGAGGTTTATTTTATCATTTTGGTGTCTATATCATGGTATGGGTTCTCCTCCATGGTGGGGTTTTCTTTTACTAATCTTGTGTCTATTGTGTCTATTTTACTTTATGTCTCTTTCTCTATATCTGTCTCACAATTCATGGAGGTAGAAACACCAAAACAAGGGTTTGACTAAGGCAAGCCTCAAAACCGCCCCCACATTTTTCCTCGTTTTCCTTGTGTGCAAGTTTCTAGTGTGGAGCTTAGTAGGAGGCTTTGGAGCATAGGTCATATTGTAAGTTAGTCTCTCTCCTTCCTTGTCATTTATCTATATTCTTACTTTATATCAATTAATAGCTTAAACAGACCTCAAATCTTGGATAGTTAGCATATCCTTTTGATTTCTATATAAGGGTTTATCACTCTATCCATATAGGCCACTAGTAAATTCTTGGGACTTCATTATGCCACTGTAATGTCCCACTCACACGCTATTGTCCTTTGTCCAAGAGCTTCTATTTTTGTCTCAAAAATATTAGTGATCTATTTTTTCAGTCCTCTTTAAGTTGTATGCTTGTCATTATTCCTGAAACTCTTATTTTCATACATTTTGCAATCTCTTTCATCTTGATCTTCTCAATCATTCTTATTAGGTAGTCTAAGGTAGTTTAGGGTAGTTCGCTCCCCTAAGACTCTTTGGTGTCATAGAAACTTGGGAGTAGTGAATCCCCCTTCTCTATAATAATATTTTTAGACTTTTATGAATTTGAATGATGCAAACATCCAAATTGTAAACCTAAATACAATGTAAAACTAGATAATGCAAAACCTAGATCTAGGGTTCCAATGATCTCCAAATCAAAAAAGTACATTGTACAATGTCAAGTTCACCAAAATGAAATGGTGGCGAAAGGGGCAGCCCAAACATAGATTTTCCTACGTCCTTCACACTAAGAACTAAGGAAATAAAGATATCCCTCTTCCTACAATTTCATTAAACCTAAGATTGCAAGGTGTAGATATTGACTTTCAACCCTAAGGTGAGCCAATCGAACGTAAATCTCTAGGTTCCTTGGGAAAATAAGACTTCAAAGTAAATTAAAATGATTTGATGCATCTAAACCTAATGAACAATATGACCTAGATTATAAAATGCAAGATCCTAAAGCTACAAGAAGCAAATTGATAGTTTGGAGGTAGATCTTAGAATGGTCTTAACACATGTACTTGGAATTAAAATTTGGTTTAGAGCACTACTGAAGGATAGTTTCTCCCTAGGGTGAATGGGTCCTAGGTAGGGTGTCCATAAATAGGTTTGGTACTCCTTTGATGCTAGATCTTAGTTTCAATTTTACATAATTCCCACTATCAAAAAGTCAGAAAAAAGATCTGCAATTGAGTTTCAATGACTTGAGAAATATGATTCCAACTTATGCAATGTTGCAAAATTTCTTGTTGAGATCGTTTTATTGCTCCTTTCACCTATAAATTTGCACATAGAAAGAGAATACAAATTGTGTTTTTTTGAATGGGGGTTTTCCTTAGTCAAACCCCATGTTTGGTAATTAAACTTTGATATAGAAATATAATGATAATTGATAAATGGAAGGAATGATGAATGAACACTTTCTTGCTACAAGTCACCAATCCTTTAATGGATTCCCTTAGAGGTATGAAGTGCAATACATTCAACTCTAAGGGATTAGATTTTTCTTTGCTTTATTTTTTTGATCTACTTGAATGCTTGGATGCTTTAGGATCAACAATGCATATTAGCCTTCACAAGATGACATGAACACACATAAGCCTGAACATGATGATAAGATCTTGAATGCTACAACAAATGATTGAAAATCCTTCTTCTGAATCTTGACAATAATATTTTCTCATATGAAGTATTTATAGGTGTTTTTCTAACTTCCCAAAAAAAAATTCAAATGCCAACAATTTCATATGAAATTTGAATAATTAAAATACCACCAAAAAATTATTAAATTTGGGATCTAGGACTTAAGGAGGATCCTTCATCCATGGGAAAATGGGTCCTGGCTGAAAATTACAGGACACATTCATTTTGGGGTGATTAAAATATTAATTCCATTAATTAGATATAGCTTCCCCTTTCTGAAAAATGAGAAAAATAATGCTTTGGAGTGCATAATTTAGAAAATTAGGAGCTTAACCAAGTCGAATCAATTAAGGGACCCAAACATAGTGTGAAATTGGCAAGGTATATAATTTCCTACACTACAACAATTTGTAGCCATTTGAATTTTAAAAATATTTAATTCAACAATGTTTGATTTGTTGATGATAAAGAGTTGATTTGTGATATTTGATTATCTAGCAATTTTGGATAATTTTTTTTAGTCCCTCCTATTGAGTTTGAGATTGGCTGAAAGGGGGCTTCTATTGCCCTTTCTTCTGAGTTTTAGTTGGTTTTTAGGCTCATGAATATTTTTTTCTACATTTTATTGTTGTGTGGCTATGGCCTTATTTTTGTAATGGTCAAGTTTATTTATTTTTCTTTCTTTTGACTATTGTTTATTTTTGTTCTTTCTCTAGGAATTGATATATGTGATGGTTCCAGGTCCCTTCAAAACTTATTGGTGTATGGGGTTTTGGGACCCCTTCAAAACTTGTTTTTACCATAATAAAAACCATGTGGATTCTTGCAATTTATGTTGATTAGTAAGTATGTTTTATGTGAAAGCTAAGAGATTAAACTAAGGTACTATGAATATGTGTAATATAAGATGTATGATATTCTACGTTGAGATAAATTGATTTAATTAAAACCTATGAAATTGAGAGACAAGTTCTCTTTTGGCATTGGATGTGTGAAGCAGTCATTTTGAGGTGTTGCATATGGTCTTAGGTATATAGAGTTAATTTTTATTAGTTATTTCTATCTTGGATATACTTCTATGCATTCTATTTTATTATTTCTTATAGATTTTCTTAAGTGTTGTTCTACATAGACCAACCTTGTTCAATGTATTATTTCACCTCTATGTTTTGATGAATATAGGCATTGAAGGTTTTACCTAGTGTCAGATAATAATAATTCCTAGCCACCACAGATACTTATTTTCTCTAATCAAATACTCATATGGATTGTGTATTCCTCTCCTAGAAATTATTGATCATCATTATGTGTGAGCTTATATTCTTTTAATTCCTACCTATCTTAAATATTTTGAAGACATGAAGTGGGTCAACATTGTGTCTACATTAGGAATACTCATCATGCTCTACATCTCAATTAAATTGAGCATTGGATAACAAATAAAACATATATTATCTAAAATAAAACATCAACCTATAAATTAAAAGACCCTTGCCAAGCTCTTTTCTAGATAATTGATTGCTTCAAACCCTAAAGTCTAATCATTTATAATATTTTCACTATCAAATGCATATTTTTAAAATTATAATATCAAATTTTAATAAAATATTATAGTTATTTATTGGTATTTATACTTTTGAGACATATGAGATATTTAAAATCCAAGTATGCCATATAGAAAGGATAACTTTAGTGAACATGTCCACATTTCTAAGTTCTATAAACTTATACTATGGAACATCTACTCACCATAGACATATTTTATCATCCTAAGGTGTTATAAAAATGTACAATTGCACTACCTTGGGCACTAGGTATGTACTTTTGTACTACCTAGTCTACTACCTAAGAACAAGTACATTACATAGATTTCACCTCCAATAATAAGTGCACTACTTAGGCCCAAGGAGAGAACCTAGGTTTGTGGATATTAGAATTCATATTTCATCTATGTCTAGATTCAATAAAGTCTTGAGGGTTTGTTTCTATTGTTATAGACTATGGTAGAATAATGAATTCTTTTGTATGGTGATATATTCTCTAATTTCATAGAATAGAAGCCTTGAGTGACTCATTTATTCTCATAGTACAATTCATTTCCCTTGTAACTCATTTCAAAGTTGTGGCCCACATGGTTTACTATATTTCTAGTATATGAACCTAATCTAGATTTAGCTTCCTTACAAAAATTTTACTTATTCATGCCTAATAATTTGATGTTTTATAGGATAGGAGTGTGGGAATGAGTAGATTATTTTCCTTTTTTATCCCTAATCTTGAATAATTCTAATGTTTTGAATCCTAGATGGTTATTATTTATACATGTTGAGCATAGAGATGGGTCATATTGCTATCTATCCATATTGCATCACAAATGCACACAAGGTTATTTTATAGTGTTTATTTGAAAGGATGGGCCACATGGAAAGCTTATCTCATGATTATTCTTAAGAGAGTATGGTTCTATCTTCAAAGAGAATGCTCTAGATTAGAAAGGTATGGTGTACTATAAAATAGTGGTGTTCTATTCAAAATGATATATTGTCAACCAATGGGTGGGCCATTATAGGGATTCTATCCAAAAATATATGAGTGGTCTAAGAAAGAAATACAATTGGATAATTATATTTTATGTATTATTTTATGGTATAGTACATGTATCCAAATTATATATACTAGTGTACTATTTTATCTTTAGAAATGCATGCTTTAGTATAGCTAGTTAAGTGTGTTAGTTGGAAAATTATTGGATCAATGTGTTTTAGTGATTGTATTATATCATTTATTATTATTATTATACTTAGTAATAAACATTCTTGCTAGTCTATACTACATATTATTGTTTATTTTTAATGTATATTCTTAGATTATTTAGAACTAGCATATCTAGACTCTTATAATTTATGTTGAATAGTAAGTATGTTCTATATTAAAGATAAGATGATATGCTAAGGTAATAATAATATATGTAGTATACTATGAATGCTATTCTAACTTGAGATAAGTCAAATATGAGTCCTCTTGTAGCATTGAATGCAAGTAGAAATCATTTGGACCTATTGTATATGATCTTAGGTGTATAGAATTAGTGTTTTTAGCTACTTCTATCTTTGATATAATTTTATGAATTATATTTAAATTCTTCTCACTCAATATGATTATTGTGAAGTGTTGTGCCACCTTGGTTTTACTATTAAGTTATATTTGGATTTTATTTCTAATATTAAAAAGTGATAGCAATTCAAAATGAAATGACCAATGCATTTTTTCATGTTATGGATGTGCATCTATGTGTTGAAAAGAGAAATAATCTAATAATAAAATGAATATAATAGTATTATTTACTTCCTCATTGTTGTGTTATACATATACTCAGTTGAATCCAAACTAATGAAAATTAAGGGAAAGTTTTTATACATTATGTGGGCTCAAAATATATTCCCCATATCCATTACTTGATTTTAGATGGATTTTTAAAATTTTGAATGAAGTGATATATTATTAGATTTTATATTATTGTAATTAAACACAATTCAATATGTATTGGATTGGCCATGTTTCTTATCTACTTATTATATATCCTTTATTGGTTATCATATTGAATTGATGAATGGTTATTTTGTACTTATGGATGGATCTATTAATTGTATTTTCCTCTTGGACGTAATTTGTGTCATATCTTGTGATGATATTTTTATAGAATGTAAGATGGCTTGATTATTATAATTTATATAATTAGCATTTGTTTCTTATTCTTGTTAAATATTAAGAAAAAAACAAGGTTAAAAAAAGCTAGTTGTTATGATCTTGGGATGGGTTACAAGAGCAACTAGAAGATTCTTTATGTGAAAAGTAAGTATGTTGAAATTATTTTCTTGAGAAGAAATAACACTAGATAAAATGGGAAATCATTTTTATTGTGACTTTATTGATTCCTTCACAAAATCATCTAAAACATGTTCCTCGTAAGATATAATGGTGTCCATAAATTTTTAAAAAAGTTTTAATAATATGAGGTTATAACTTTTGAACATGTAGGTTTACTTGTACTCAATATTATAAAAAGGGTGGCTCCTTTTCTATTTTAATGATGGACATAACATCCTCCATTATTAGGAGTAAAATAGTCTTTGATGCCATTATGTTAGCATTTTCATGATTACTTACCATGGCCATACCTTATTCATACTTCATTCAAATTGAGTCAATCTCAAGCCTAGTAGATAGATTAGTCAAGTGTGTAACATGGGGATAATACTTAATATAATGTTTGAAGCTTGGCATCTAAAATGAGAATCGTAGTATTGATATATAACACTCTACACGTCTTATATAAGCCACATGTTTAGATATTAATAAATTTTTAAATATTTTTTGAATGTTTCACATCAACAAATTATTTGTTTTTCTATTGGAGATCCTTATGAATTTGATGATATAAAAAACTAATGCTTTGACAATATATGTTATTACGCTGAAGGCATTCCCTTTGTGAGGAGAGTGGGTTGACTTCATGGATTGACAGTCTCCATTGCTGCAGAGGCGTGCAAGACGACTGCAGCACCTTCAACCGTTCGATTTCGCCATTTCCCGGTTTTGCCTTTGGTCATCATTTTTCACTGTTTTTCACCATTTTTTCACTATAACCCCCCATTTTTGTTATTAGTCAGCTTATCATCATGGAAAGAATATAGCAATGAATGATTTCATTATAGTTTTTTGGATACATACAATGAAAAAATTACAAATCCGAGTCATTGATCACTACACAAAATCAATTTTAGGAAGCACCCTCATAGTCATCCAATCTGCATTTGATATAGTGAAAAAAAGAGAGTAAGTAACGATTTCTCCATGGCTACCGTCTTTATAGGCTAATAAGTGTTAGGGTTTTGGCAAAAAAATGAATATAACAAGAACAATAAACTCTATTAATTTAGAATGTTGCTTATCTCATAACCATGAGCCTCCATCTGAGGCACAACCAACCATTCATCTGATAATAACAATCTCGTGCGTAACAATTCTTATCATATTAAAAGAATGCATTTAATGAGTTATAAATAACAAATCGGTCAAGGAAGATGGAACAACTCATTTCTTGGAACAAAAAGCGGTTACAAAGATTGAAGCGCATGCACCAAGGTACTAGTAATAGATGGAAATGAGGGAAGGGTAAACAAAAAAAATGCTTATATAGGAAATATATCACTCTTGCGCATGATACTCGCAAAACCGTTACCACTAGAGTAGCATTGTGGAGACATATAGACATTAATACGACACACAACTAACTCAACTAGAATGCACGACTACCATGAAATGATTAAAAACTTAAGCAAGACAAAATACAAATTTTAAACCACAATCTAATACCGGCAAATCAAAAGTAAAGAAAATCATTCCATAATTAATCTGTTCTCAAAAAACACCCCACAAAAGACCCAATACCAATACATTTATATCTCCAACATTAGAAAAATGAGTGTTGAAACCTTCCCCCTATGTGTATAACCAATACCTTACATATATACCCCCATGTTTGCACAAAGCCATTTTCAAATATAGTGCTACTATAAGCAGATTATTACACCACAGTTACCAACATTAGAGAACCGTAACACAATGGGAATGCCTATTCCAAGAAACGGTTACTCCTATACCGGCAAAGCTGCATCAAAGAATAAACAATAATCTTTTTGTTAGACCTGAAAAAGAGGTATCTTAAACATTAGACATGGAGATGTCTCCGAGATAAACCAGTTTACTATCTCAACAGTCTGCAAAATATAACATGGAATTTGAACAATGCCCTTCAATACTTGTGAAATATGCATTCACAATAAAATTTGAAGTAAGTATGTTTATCGAAATTCCCAATTTCCTCTCGCCAATGCATGCAATATTATAGTTGTTGCTTTCTTTGCTGTGATTTTCAAACTGTCCAAGCTGAAATAATATCGTAGTTGATAACAGTTCCAATTTTTTTGCCGAATTTTCCCTTTCCATCTATCATTAGAATCCCCACTATGATAATGGATCCGCATAAATCCCTCTTATGGGGCAAAAACTTTCCTGCCAATTACATTTGAGAAAATTAATTTATGAAATATGTTTTGTTATATATTTTGCATGTTACTTTAACAATACATAAATATTTGTTAAATAAAAAAAAAAACTCTCATTTGTCAAAAATAGAATTATTAATAACGAGTTAAGAAACATGTGGTGTCAATAGTTCCCTTAGTAGGAACTAATAATAAAACAAGAAAGAGATATAATAAAAGATATGTATAATAAAAATTCAAATATTAAGAATTAAGATATATGAAGATATAAAATATATAATAAAACAAAAGAGATATTTTTGCAAAAGTTAAAAAGGTTAAAAAAATTGATATAATTACAAAAAATAAAAAATTAAGAATTCCATATAGTTGATTCCCATGTTTGACACATGGTTTGAAAAATACATAGAAAATATGGAGGCCTTTTCATATTATATTTAGTATGTGTTCAATTAAACCTAATTTGACCAAATTGCTTTACAATTTTCTCTTTCAAAATTTGGTAAATTAATAAATTTTAAATTATTATAATTCTCTTCACTATAGATTTTACACAAAGGTTTGTACTCTTCTATAAAATTTTCATGTAGTTAATTTATGATAAATTTTATTTTATGTGTAAAATGTAAGTATAGTTCAATTTCTAGATGATTTTGATGGGAATGGATTTTGTAAGCACATGATTTAATAAAAAGATTTATTTTTAAATATGAAATTATTAAATATACTAGTTTATATATCTCAATATTAATTTATATAATATTGAGATATATAAACCTAATTTGACCAAATTGCTTTACAATTTTCTCTTTCAAAATTTGGTAAATTAATAAATTTTAAATTATTATAATTCTCTTCACTATAGATTTTACACAAAGGTTTATACTCTTCTATAAAATTTTCATGTAGTTAATTTATGATAAATTTTATTTTATGTGTAAAATGTAAGTATAGTTCAATTTCTAGATGATTTTGATGGGAATAGATTTTGTAAGCACGATGATTTAATAAAAATATTTATTTTTAAATATGCAATTATTAAATATACTAGTTTATATATCTCAATATTAATTTATATAATGAAGATGTACTCAGGAAAGCACAATTGTGTGCCCTATGTTACAAAATGAAAAAGTATTTTATCACTTATGTTTGAATATCTACCGAGTATATATAATTTGTAAATAGAAAACGGTTGCACACCAAATTAAAGCAAGAATCCGTTATAAAAATTGAACAACTCCCATAGGTTATCCCATTCAAATCCTATTCAAAACTACTAATGCGCGTTTTCAAAAAGTAAATATTAAATTTGTTAATAATTAATTTTAATTTATTTAGGTATTGTTGTTTATTTTATAATATATTTGTTAGATGTTAATAAATTTATTCTATATGTTTAGGATTTATATGATATTATTTTATATAAATATTGATTATATTATATTTTATTTATTTTATATAAATTTTTCTAATAAATATGTATGCTTTCATAATAAGTAAATAATTTTATTAATTTTTTCATAATTTTTTAATTATTTATGCAAAATCATTTAAAATATTTAATGAATTTTACTTTTTTAAGAAAATGGAAAATATAAAAAATATATTTAAATTTGTCACTTTATCTTAAATAGTTTTGCATAAATAATTTTAAAAATATTCAAATATAAAAACTTAACCCATATAAAATTATAAATGAAATAATAATAATAAGAACTTTAATAATAAAAATATTAAAAATGTATTGAAATTTATCTTCTTTCAAAATATTTATCTTAAATAATTTTGCATAAATAATTAAAATGAAATTTTCTAAAAAATAAAAAATATAAAAATTTAGAAAAAATAAGTAAATTTACCTTCCTTCTATATATTTATCTTATAAAATAAATTTTAACTATAATAATTAAACAATCAATATATCTTCCTATGTGAACAAATAAAATGAATCAATATTAACTAGAATAATGAATTAATAAATATTTTTCTTAAATAGTTGATTTCAAATATCAAGTTATTTAAAAAATAGTTATTATTTTATTATAAATTAATAGTTTCTATCTTTAATTTTTTCATAATTTTTGCATCTTGAGAAGTGGCAAAAAAAAGTCAATAAAATTGCAAAAAAAAAAAAAGAGTTATATGAATGATATTGCAATTATTATAAATTAACATTTTTAACTTTAACTTTGTCATAATTTTTGCATCTGGAATGTATAAATATTAGTTGAGAAGTGGCAAAAAAAAAAAAAGACAATAAAATTGCAAAATAAAAATGAGTTATAGAAATATATTTATGAATGATATTGTAATTATTATAAATTAACATTTCTAACTTTAACTTTGCCATTATTTTTGCATCTTGAATGTGCAAATATTAGTTGAGAAGTGGCGAAAAAAATGCCTCAAAAAAAGCCAATGAAATTGCAAAATAAAAATATTATACTCAATTCCACATAATCTGCCCTTATCGCCTAAATTTTTTTAGCCAATAATATTCAAGAAAAATAATTTTGAAAATTAGAAAAGTTAAAAAACATGCATTTAACTTTAGAAAAAACTTCAAATATAATGTATAAAAGAAAATAATTAATTTTGATTGGTTGAAGTTCAAAACATTAATAACTAGTTAGGATCTCGCCATGCCTATAGTTCCTTTGGCAGGAACTAAAAATAAGACAAAAATCAATGTGAATAGATCATTACAATCATGCCCAAAAACAATTAAAATTATAATATATAAAAATAATCTGAAATCTTTTTAAATTAAAGGGAAAAATTGATCAAAAATGAAAAACAACCTTAAATATACAATTCTAAGGGAAGGGACCGGTGGTGGGTAGGGCAATGTTGAGCGAGGGGTCCACATCAGCAGCATCTGAGTCAACTGATTTTTTTCCCACACACCCCTTCACAGTGCTGTTGGCACCCCCCCATTTTTTTTAGGCAAAATATGCACACGTTTTTCAATGTTTTTGGACCGTTTTTCAAAAACCACAAAAAAAGAGTCAAAATGCATCATCAACAGATAGTGGGTCACTAAGTCATGTATTATTGGTATGCTGATGTGGCATCACATGATTGGTCAGTTTGTGTACTTTATGAATTAAATTGTTTTGCAGTTAGATATTAAATGTAAATTTATTGAATTTTTTATTACCCAAAACTGAGTCCCAAACTGTCAAATACTATACCCACGATTAATCCCCTTCTCATAAACCGCTCTTCTCCCTTAAATGAAAACTGTTATAAATCTAATTTTAACATTAACATTTTGCAGATGGTGCTTTCTTTCAGTTCAATTCCTCAATGATTAAGGCAGGAGAAATTTTGTCGAAAACTAAATGTAGGAGAATCAAATTTGATAACAAAGCAGGCATGGAAACAGTAGCTCCAATTTGACCTACCATATCTGATCTTCCAGCAGTCTTTCAGTTCTTGGGAGAAGCTTTTATTCTTGTGATGGATATATTGTTTTGTTCTAGTGGTCCTTCAAAATATTTCTCTACACCCATCCATCTGTTACTTCAGGAGGGCTCTGTACACAGGACAGATCAGTCCGGTGAACATATGACAAATATTTCTGGGTTTACAGACCACATCTTGTCCAATATCACCTCTTCAAGACCTGCAAGGGATGTGACCTCTACAGTGATGGCCATGTACATCAGAATACATGTCAGTGAGTGAAATTTGCTACAGTGATGGCCATGTACATCAGAATACATGTCAGTAAGTGAAATTTGTTGAAGGATGCGCAAGTATTCCCTTCTTCCACACCTCCAATATCAATGGTCAAGAGTCAGTCTTTTAATAGAGTCAGTCTTTTAATATCAGAAATATACAAATTTGTACTTGCTTATATGGCAATTAAATCCAAAGGAATGAATAAAATTGTATTTACAATCATATATATAGGTCCAAAGATTGTGTAATGGACATATGATTATTTGGTTTAGTGTTTTTTTTAATTGTTTTTAATTTCATGAAGTTAGTTTATAAAAATTGAATTTGAATATATCATTATGAATTAGAGAAAAGTGATCATTTAATTAGATAAATTATTTGAATATGATTAATTTTAGAATTCTTATGAATAATACAACAGGAATAAAGGTATCTTGAGAGATTTAATATAAGATAAAAGTTAGAGAGGATAAATATTTTGATTATGATAAATTTTTTTGACCCAAGCTATGAATCGGTAGGGCCAAGCCCATACAAAGAAACGAGAAAGCCATCTTACAACACCTAAAAATAAAATAAAATAAAACACCAAGAGACAAGACACAAAAACAATCCATGAAACCCCGTGCAAGGGGGTGGCAGAGCTAAGGCGAGGATAATCACCTATGATGATTTGAAATAAAAATGTTGCTTCCTTATAAAGTATTCATTTTATTCTACAAAAATATTATGATGACTTCTACATTAAATGGTTCAATATTCAAACAACTAATAGTAATTTTCAAAGTAATAAAACAAAATTTGAATCTAATCTAAAGAGACAGCTCTAAAATAAGTACTTCATATTCAATAAAGAGAACATAAACTGGTAACGCAGAGCATGTTTAAAATCACAAAATGTCTCACCATTTTCATAGGCAGTAACAGTCGGAAAGTTCCATGAAACAGTTAAACAAATTTGAGATGAAAATCTGAAAATGGCTCACCATTTACACTTACTGTGGTCGCTGTCTTTCCATATAATTCCTTTTTATCATGTATGAAAATGACAAAATGTAGAGGCTAACAAATTTGACTTGGATCTTCTTCATCACATGAAGGCTTGCCAACTTTTGTGGTACAACTGCTTTTAAATTTGTACCGATTGGAAACTAGTGTCAAGTGATTCATCCTCCTTGGCCAATAAACACAGAGCAGCTTCTTCTTTAGTACTGATATGTATAGATCCGTAAAGCAATTAATCACATGAGGTACTTTCTCTTTTATAAAAAAAATCATATTTGTAGCTTTAAGATCTTGGCAGTGGGTGGGCTATCATTACATATTTGTGTCTCCAATTGCTTGTCAGATTAATAGAACAGTTCTAGAATTTCCATAATCTTTCAAACTACTTTTTATAAATCCAACCGGCATAACATTTTTAATTTAAATTACTTAATATTTTCATAGAGAATGAGTGAATCAAAATCATTTTAGAGTTTTATTACTTTATGTAAGTAATTTAAATCTTATGACTATTTTATTATTTACTTTATATAAATAATGATTATTATGATTTTTTTATTTAATTTATTTCTAAATTGCAGGGGTAATTTCTGCACCCATTGTCATGTGATCAGATTCTTCGTAGTACATTAGTGATGTACTCTCTGAACTAAATAGTTTAAACCTGTGAGAAGTACGTTTTTTCCAATGATAATGTAGTATGGCAAGTTGCTTCTAAAATAATAGCTCAATAATTTCTTCTAGATTCTTTTTCAAAAAGTATTTTGACATACATAGAAAAATAATGGTGGATCGTCTTATGAACCAAAAAAGTCACTTTTTAGAATTGCAAAAAAAAATCTATTCTTATCAAAAATTAGAAATACACAAATAATCACCTTAATGAGAAAATCATTCAATAAGCAAAAAATATTTACATTTTTTGTTTGTTCTATGAATATCTTTTACCCAGCTTGCAAAATTCTATGTGCAATGAATCTCTCTATTCTTTTCTAAAATAGAACCCTAAACAAGCATGCAACTAATTTAGAACAAAAATATTTTAGAAGTAACCAAAGTTGTATGGGAAACACTATGCTTAGAGTTCTATGAACAATGAATCTTTCTATTCTTTCTAAAATAGAACCCTAAACAAGCATGCAACTAATGTAGAACAAAAATATTTTAGAAGTACCCAAAGTTGTATGGAAAACACTATGCTTGGGTGTGTTTCACGAACCTATCATTCTATAGTCACGTTATCCAATCTTTGAGATACATCAAGAGCAATTTGTCAAAGCTAACCACTTATATGTAAAAATAAAAATAATTATATATCATGAGGTACATAGATACGAAAATCTACATTTAACAACTACCAATGCATACTTTTCTAATTGGGGATGATTCTAAAGAAAAAAAGTTTCAACCCTTAGTACCCCACTACATTCAATATTTTTACTAACCAAGATACCATGAAGGGAAAGGTGGGAGAATAAGGATGGTTATTAGTAGTAAGCCACTAAATTGAACTTTGGTTTAATATGCACATTTTTGCTTATGGTGATAGTGGTGCAAGAGTAACATAGTGGTACTACACAAAATGTAAATAAATTGTCTTGTGATGAGTGTGTCCATAATTTTGTACAAACCTACAAAAATTAGGATCTCTAGTGTTAAAAATTAATAAATATATAATTATTTTTTATTTCTCATGGCTTATGAATTCAAGCAAGCATCAAAATTCACCCAAGAATCTTCTTATAAAATTATGATAAAATTATAATTAATTTAACCAATCTTAAATTAATAAGAAAACTACTAAAAATATAAAAGATAAAAAAGGATATGGTACCAACTAATGTGGGAACAAAGTAGAACATATAAAACATAGAAGTAGAATAATAATCTTATAATAGGAATTGCATAAAAATCGGTTACCAAATAAAAAATGTATGGTTAACCTATTCAAATACATAGAGAAGTTGTATATACAAATTAATTAATTCAAATTATAGAGTAATTCTAAAATTATTTTTTTAGATGACTCTTGAAATAATCTAGAGTATGTCTCAAACTAGAAGAATTCAATTAAAACTATAAGAGATATATATTTAGGTATTAAGAAATAGAAAGTGAGGTTATATGTGAGTGTGGTATATAACATTCCAATCAATTAAAACTATTTAAGAGATATATATGTAGGAGACTTGAATTAAGAAATTGAAAGTGAGGTTGTATGTGAGTAAGGTATGTAATATCCAATTTATTTAATTACATGAGTGAAACTAGAAACTATATGAAACATTATTAATCCCAAATATTATGTATATTATGCACCCTTAATGAATCTTTATAATTGATAACCGATAGAAAATATAGGTTGATAAAATATGAGTTAATATTAATATTAATATTATATATAAATTATAAGATAAAAATACAAAGTTATATCATCTTTTATAAAGATTCAACCAACATTAATTAAATTTTGAGCTTAATCAATAAAAAGTGACATATATGTTTTGAATTTTGAAATGATGTAAATTAATAAAATATTTATTTTTTATTTTATTTTATGTTTTGTATCTTTTTAAAATTTAAAAAAAATGAATATATAAAAAATAAAGTTACATAGGACATCACTCTTTATATAATAATTTACCTTTTTCCTTCAATTTTTTTTGGGTGTATTTATAAGTCAAAACTTTAGTTCATGGGTTTTTTTTTTTTATCGATTTCTATAAATATATTTTTGTGAATAAATATTAAAATGTGTGTATTGAAAATACAATTTTTTCCATGGGCATCATCTTTCATCTTAACTATTTATCCAAAATAGGAAAAAAAATATACCATCTTAACATAGAATTTTTTATTTAGAGTACATATTTGTTTCAAAAAAATTTAATAAATTTTAAAATATTTTTTATTGACAAGATAATCAGCCTTATATTTTTGTGTTGATAACCTACTTTTAGTATAAATAAAAAATAAACTACGAAAAATAACAAAATTTTAAAAATATATATATTTGAAAACTACACTTAGAGATTTACAAAAAAGAATTTTTATATTTAAAGAATATTTACATAAGTAGGAGTTGTTGAAACATCATGTTTTTCACATAATTTTATTTTTTTGATAAATTTTCCAAGTGGTACTCCATATGCATTTAATGAATAATTTTATTTAGAAAAGTTGTGGTCATATCTAACTTTAACTACAATGGATCTAACTAGATCATATGTTTGACCAAAATCAATTTTTAGTTATAAATACTTAAATTCACTTGTGTTGATAAGTTGATTGAAAATGTGAAACAACTTTTTACTCTACCATACACAAATATGATCACCTATAATAAGTGTACACTAATCAAATAATCTAGTTAGTGCTACTGGTATATTTTCCTTATAGATAAAGAGTCATTTAATAGTATTTATTCTCACTTAACTAATAATAGAGATCAAAATTATAAAAAGTTAAATGTTAATGGTCTTAGGGGACATGGAAGGTTTATCTAAAATGGCCAAACCCATCGAAGACTAAGTGGCATCCATGCAGAAATTCCAAGGAATTATTTTCTCATCTATTGAATTCACAATATTTTGGGGACCAAAAGGATCCTAATTGGAGAGTTGTGATCCAAAAGAGAAATGTTAAGATAATTAAATCAACTAAAGTAGGATCTAAATGGTTCTTGTGAAAAATCTCTTATACAAAAGATAGTCTTAAGCCGAATAAAATAGGTTTTAGGTACTAAACAATGTAAGTGAGATATCTAAAATGAACTATGTTTTATAAGATTGTCCATACTCTTGTAAATATATGAAATTTAAAAAATAATAACCTTATTTGAGTATGTATGTGAAAATTACAACCTTTTTTTTAAAAAAGAGGGTAAAAATTTATTAATTTTAGAATGCCACCACTACAAAGAAGTCAAGGTTCAAACAGGCACCCAAAAAATGTGAGAACACAAACCCAACAAACAATCTTCTAATAGCCAAACCCACAAAAAGACCAACCAACAGTCAACATCAACCCCCCATATCCTCCAAGATAAGCCTCTTAAATTCTTGGACAACATCAAGGGAAAACTGCTCCCAACCAACAATCTGCCAACTACCATCCTGCTTAGGAACCCATTTTTCCAAATAGTCAACAACCTTGTTCCACTCATGAGGAATGTGAGTGAAAGACACAGACTCCATTATGTAACACAACTGCAAAATTTAGTTGTTGTTGGCTTTTTGTCTGGTTTTTTGGTTATGTGGCCTTCGCTGGCTTTTTTGGTGGCAGTGGCTTTGTCTTGTTGTTGTTTTTACAACCTTTCTCCTTATGGTTTCTTTGATGTTCTTATCTTTTGTTTGCAAACTTTGTGGTTTTGGGTCCCTATAAAACCCATTTTTTCCTCTTTCAAAAACACAACCTCAAAATTTATCTAACAAAGGCAAGTTTCCAAATAACCCCATCCAAATTCTACTCCAAGGTGAAGGACATTTTATTAATGAAAGGTTTAGAAAGGGATAAAAATATATATAGCAATTTTGATTGTAGCTAAAATATAATGATAGGAATAGGGCATAGCTTACCATATCAAGAAAGTATGAAAACATTATATATATAACAAAAAGGTAGAGCCTACAATATAAGAGGGTGTTGAAGCATTTGGAATTTCTTTTCGTTTTGTTTTGGAGACTCTTGGACTCACATTTAAATTTTATTGTAAGTTATATTATTGTATAATACCTCCAAAGGAGGTTATTTGAAGCTCTTATAAAGTACATATTAGTTTTTTTTTGTTGAATCCATCTAATGTTGCTTTATTATTTTAATTTTAGAGGAGCTGAAGTGTGTTCGGGAAGTGTTGAGAGTAGTGGTATTATATGTTTGAAGTTCATTATATTTTGTGCAATAGGATTTTTTGAACCCTTCAAGAAGCTAGTAAAATATTTCAATCTTGTGTGATAGTGGCTTGAAGGGGATGCCCCTCACTCTTCTATATTTTTTCTCATTTTGTGTTACTCTAGGTCAATTATTATTGTTCACTTCATTTTATGTGTTGTTTATACATTTTTTTTGTTGTTATCCATTCTTCCTTTATGTTATTTTAACTTTAAACTATCAAAATTAAAGTGCAGGTATTTTATTTACTTGCACTTTGCATATGGAAAAATAAAAATGAGAAAGTCAAGGAACATGAAGAGTAGGTAATAAATTCATGTTCATGAATCATGTAGTGGAATGTCCATGTTAATTATAGATTTCAAGCAAAATGAAAAAATAACATATAGATGAATAGGTGAGGGGTACTAATTAACATAAGTACACAATCAAGAAATAAAAATAATGTGAGGAAATTTCAAATTGACCATGCATACATGGTAAAGTTGGAGAAAAGGGAAATACTACATCACCAAATTTAAACCAAATTACGAACACATGACCAAAAATATAATATATGAGAACTAAAATATGACTAAAGAACAATGGAAAATGAATATGCTAATAGATAAATTAATAAAATTTGAAATGTGTTAATAACTCAATTAAGGAAAAGCTTATAATGGTTCAATGATATAGTTAGATGGGTGGCCCTAAAGGAAAAGTGAAGATAAAATATACCTATTTTAAACCCTAGTCATGGCTTAAACATGATATGGCATCAAGGAATTATTTTTTTATGATGATATTTGAGATATCTACTTGGATAATATGTATGGTATTTATATACTCTAGTATGTCCCACAATGTACAAATTCATTTCTCATTAAATGATGTTATTCAAATCCACAAAACTTTAAATTATTATAATGTATTAAGCTTAACTATATTTTTTTAAAATTATTTGTTTAATTCTACCCTTTTGTTTCCTTTTTTATTTTTTTATTAGATTTTATCATTATTATTTTTATTTTTACCTCGCATCATTTGTCATCCTAAATGTATTTTCCTAAGAAATATAACCATAAAAATTTACCTCATTTTTTATTGTTTTTTGTTAGATAAAATGGGAGTAAGGATCTTGATCCTATCACAAATAAATCCCACAAGTATAAATAAATACAACATCCTCCTAAATAGGACTAATACACAATTACAACCAAGCTACCAAGCACAAACCATCACAACTACAATCAAAAGGCATGAAAAAATTATACCCAAGGATCTAACCTAAGAAATGTTAGACCCAACCTTATTCAATCTCACACCCTTCACTTTAGTATGATATTGGGAGAAATATTTTGGAATACCTTTCTTCTACCTCCAAGTACAATTATATATAAGAATTATTTTCCAAATCCTTAGATTTGGGAGAAGTGGGGGAGGATTCCCCCATATAAATCCCATCCATGAGCACAAAAAAATAGAGGAATATGAAGCTAAAGTAGCCAAACGTTGAACAACCACCTTATGATTAGGTTGAAGCTGATAGAATACCAAACTAAGAAACTAGAGTAGAAGGTGAGTGGGTCTCTAAGATCCAATGGAGCAATAATTTCCAAAGCAACACTAATTGAATGAGAAACCCACTCAATAACTATGGGGGAGATGGGAAGAGAAGATTCAACATCCTAAGAAGACTTCTCATCCTAAGAGGAACCATCAATCAGAGAGCCATCTAAGCATGAATAGTCAAGTGATCTTTGTTGGAATTCCTCCACTATTCATTGTGACCTTGTTCCTAGAGAGTGGGAAAGTAAAAACTAGATATTTGATGGAAAATAATCTTCTACAATTGAAGGGAAGACCCTCATAGTCAATTAGTTGAGTCCAAGACCTATCCTCCACCATAAAAAATAATATCCTTGTGAAGAGTCTTGGAGAAACCAATGTCCAATAGGATACGAGAAAATGCAAAGTGAGCCATGTAGGAAGTAGTAGCATCAACCTTTAAGAAAAAACAAATAACATTACTAATGGATTCATAGTAGGAATCTTCCTAGAATTGGAGAGGAATATTTAGAAGCCAAACCCACATAGGTCTAACATTGAGAGGTTTAGATGGGGGTTTGAAGGAGATAGTCAAAGGATTGATTGAAAGAGAGTGCTCTCCACTAGAAAATGGAACAACATATTGGCAAAGTAGAAAATTAAAAAGAATTAGAAAATAAGACTTAGGTGCAAGTCAATGCAACTCTTGATGGAAGACCAACTCACTAAATTTTCCAAAAGTTATTGTACTTCATGGCCTATCCAAGATGGATGGGTAGCAATAAAGAAAATTTTAGCCTATTTCTCTAGGTATGAGTAGCACAAAATTTGGGCATTAAGGATGATGGAGATCAATAATGATGCTAGTATGATAAGGATGGTGTGTCATAGGATACTTTGAGGAACATGCCAAATATTATAGAGGAAGAGGCACTTGGCATTTTATAAGAAACTTGTGCCATGTTGAATGGAGATATGCTACAGATTTTGAGTATATCTTATAGCTCAATGACCAAGATGGATCCACCAAGAATATAATTATTGACCTAAAATTAGAAGGAAATTTGATTTATGTTGTAGGAGAAAATTTGTATTGTTATATGTAAGATAAATCAATTGTTGTATAATGAATTCCATATTTGGTTGTCTTTAAGTGTTCCCACTATTGCTATTTTTTTAATGGTGGATTAGTTATATTATGATCTCATTTAGACATAGTATATGCTGAAATTCTATCATTTTAACTTCATTTCCTCTTTCACTAGCTAGGTAGCCATAACTCCTAACATACGTTTTAGGTGGAAAGTCAACACCAAAATCACTTTAAACATTCTCAATGATATGTCCATTCGTTTCTAGATTGAGCCAATGGGAATAACACAATTTGGTTTTTAAATCCAACTTGTATTCATATATATTAAATATATTGTTTAATTCATATTAAATAATTTTATTTATTATCATTCCATTTGAACTTTTAATGATTCTTCCACATCTATACATTCATTTTCAATACATATTCAACATTATTAGCATGTTATGAGAAAATATATCTCACAGTTAATTTATCTTAAGTTCAACATATACTATATATACAATTATTAAAAATCAAGCAATAAAACATATATATTTGAATATTTCATCACCTCATACTCTATAACCAACATTATCAACATGATGAACACTAAGGCCTTTCATTACAAAAATATCTTAAATTTTGAATCATAAAGTATGGCTATATGCACTAAATATATATAGTCTTGTACTTTAAAATGATTTAAAAGAAAAAATTATTTCTAAAATACAACTATTAAATTCAACTCCACATGAAGACAATTGCAAATACATGCACTCTAATTCATTTATCAAGCCCTTACATTTCCTTTGTATAGATTGAAATAAATGTAATTCAATACTAATATTTTCTTTAATCAATTGTAAATATGAAAGATAACATTATAAAAGACAAGATTTAGTTAATAATATATCAAATCATTTCAATGTTTATTATAGTCATTATTTTCAATTGAAAATACATAATTAACTTATTATCCAGTTTCAACTCAATTTATATTCATATATTATAATTTTTTAATTTTTGCTAACAATTTAACCTCCTCTTTAAATAAGTCTTAATATTTCAATATTTTACATTGGAAAACAATTAGATAAAAAAATCTAAGTAATCAAACCCAAAAACATTTCAAATTAAACCACCATATATTTAAATGTAATTAAAAGAATTACTTTTAAAATATTAATAACGAAAATTAAATTAAACTCTAAATTAATATTAATGGAAATATGGCAGACAAGGAATCACTCTGTCAGAAGTTGATGATTGAAAGAGTGACTACTAATTGTGGCAGACACCAAATCTAATACAAATTGATTCTTAAAAACTTTACTATTTTAACGTATGCCAATTGTTTTTAATTGATTCTTAAAAACTTTACTATTTTAACGTATGCCAATTGTTTTTAATTGATTCTTAAAAACTTTACTATTTCAACGTATGCCAATTGTTTTTAATTTCAGAGATCAACAATTTGACCATAAAAGTTTTTAATCAAATTTTGAAAAGTTAGCAGGATCCATATTCATTTAAAAAAGATTAACTGCAAGATCCAAATCCTAACCTAGCTTTGCAATACAGTTTCTCACTTCAATGATGCTTTGGATTCCTGCAGCTTCATAATAAACTATTGTTCTTCATGATAATAAGATATTTCATTGAACAAACAATAATTTTATATAATTATTTGTTGAGATTCAGTTGCATAGTTTCAAACTAGTTTTTGTTTACATAAGATTCAGTAGCATAGAATCAATCTTCATGTACCCAAAATTTTCATCAGTATTCAGATTCAGCTACCTCATTGCCAGCCAATCTTCATGTGAGAGCAATAGTTTACAAGTAGCAATATCAGTTTCCATCTCTCAAGGCACTTAAATTTCATTTCCACTTGGCACTAAAGGAGTCCTACACAGGGGGCACGTCAAATGGAGAAGACCAATCCATTTATCTAAGCAACCTCTGTGGAAAATATGACTGCAATTTCTGAGCTTCCAGATCTCATCATGCCCTTCCAAATCGTTCAAACAGACTGCACAGGTCATCTCCTCAAGAACTTCAAGAGAAGTGGCCCTTAGAATAATGCCCATGTCATCATTTGCAGCCACTGCATTAGAATTCATGATGGCAGCTGTATATCGTGGACGGACATACGTGTACTCCTCCTCTGCAACAAATTCATCAACTACTCTAATACCAAAATAATGAAGAACCCATGTTATAACATTTAGGATTTTAATAAGACCCAACAGAAGCATATCACAATCAGACTCACCCAATCCCCATCCCATCATGGTGATAAAAAAAAAAAAAACTAAATCTTCAAGACTTTGAGTGGTGAAATTTCTCTTTTGGGTCAAGGATTTTACAAAAGATCAAGAACCTGGTTGGAGAAGCATTCAAGGTACCAACCTAGAAAAATCTGATTAAAAGATTAAGAGCCTGGTTGGAGAAGCATGCTAGGTACCAACCTAGAAAAATCTGATTAAAAGATTAAGAGCCTGGTTGTAGAAGCATTCAAGGTACCGACATAGATAAATCTGACTTCTTTATTCACATTTGTAATCAGAAATGGCAGAAAGGCTGCAAGCAGGAGGGAAAAACTTCTATTATTCAATATCAAATACTGATTTAAACTGAAACTAAAGAAGAAGCTTGGAATTATAAATAGGTATGACTAATTTTTCTGACCATACATACCCATCTAAACTTTTTTTGGGATGAGAGGAGACTTTTGAGATTTGTTTTTTCAATGGAGAGGAAGGGAAAGGCTGAGAGAGAGGTTCTAAGACCTGCAATCAAATCTAACTGATATTAATAAGAACCAGCATATTCATTTTTCTATGCAGATCTAATCAACAAGTGTCTTAAAAGAAAGAATTCTTGCACCCCACATATCAATCCTCACTACCAATATAAAATAGATCAAGAGAGGGCTATTTTTTCTACAATCAGCCCTCAGAAGAGGAGTTGTTGGAGCAAACTGATAAACCAATGCATATATAAAAACACCTAAGCTAAGTGGCTCAGATAGCCATGGCCTATCAGTCTCTACTCCTTTATAAATAAATGAAGATAGAAATGGCCAAACCCCATTATGGAACATGGTGACAAAGGGCAACAAAATTGACATGGCCCATCTTTTATCACATCAAGGCTTTGCAGTCTTGTGGCCACGTTTTCCATACAGGTCCTTAGATACCTTGTACCCATAGCGAGCTTTTTGCACAGAGGGACCAATCACATAGCGAGCTTTTTGCAGAGAGGGACCAAATCCACACCAAATAAAATGGGAGATATTTCTTAGGATCAGATATAGCTAGATACTTTCCCACACGACATAAACTTCTCCTTTATCATTATCAAAATAATGAAACCAAAGTATTGTGTGTAGACATGAGGTCTTGCGGGTAAGTGGGTGTGTCGCCTACTACTTTTGACCTTCAACAATCCTGCCAATGTTAGCAGGTAGAAAAGCAGATTACTCGACTTTTGGGCTCAACTTGCATGTTTCTATGGTAAGGAGAAATAAAATGGCATTAAGGCCAAATTGGGAGGGGACAACAGCTACACAAGTGGACATGAAATCTGTCAAATTGTGTCCATGTGCACTGTTATTTTGTCTGTTCAATTGAGTGAAAGCGATGTACAACTTGCGCTTGGCATTGAAGGGGCTAAAAGTGTAACTTCTGCTTTTTAAGCTGGACTTCAATCCATACTAAAAGACTAGTAATGACTCTATAGTAAATATAATATAATAAAAAACTTCCAAAGTATGTAACTGGTTAAAGACTTCAAGCATTTATAAAATAGATGACTATATTTAGAAATTGTTTAAACTCGCATTTGAAGTTAAGGTTACGCTTTCTGGCCTTATTATTAAGGCTGTTGATTTGAGATAAAATTAGATAAGCTTTTTTAACAATTTAAAAATAGTATAATATAGTATTATAAGATTATTCTATATTTAAATTTAAAAGATATTTAGTATTTGTTGTTTGAGTAAATTTTTTTGGATTTGATTGTGTCATCATTTTTCATCATTTTCAATCACACTATGTGATTCATCATGAAGATAAAAGAAAGCCAAAGATGAAGAAAAGATTTGTTGGAGACCAATATAAGCTAAAAACATTTTTGTCATTAAAAAATGAATCTATTATTTAATAAAATATGGTTTCAAAAATTGTTCTTTAATTTTTTGATATATTTATTTTTATAAATATATTTTTTTTAGAGCTAAACATAATGTCATATGTTTCAATAAAATTGTGTAAGGTTTTATTATTCTAATATTTGAGTTTGTTTGAAGACTACTTTTCAAAGAATTGTTATATTAAATTACATATTTTGGATTATTTTCATTGTTTCATATGATTTTTTTTATATTTGAAGGTATTCAACCACTTAATGAATTTTAATAATGAGGTGCATTATTGTTATTGCTATTATATTTAAGATTATATAGCTTGAATTAGTCTATTTGTGAAGGTCTATTTATCATGGCCACATGTCTAGATGTAAAAGGAGTACTTGATTGTAAAACTCATTTGAATAATATATAAGGTACCTAAATATAAACACATCCCCCTTTTGAAACATTGGTATCAAGGAAACCTCATAGATAACATTGTTGTCTTAATTGTGATTATCTACTATCTTTACCTTTTTATTAAAGGTCTCCTAGAATCACTAACCATGCATCCACCATTGATAATCTTTAATGATATTGTACCTTGTCTCAAGTTTCTCTTCACATAATATTCTATGACTAACACTTTTACTTCATTAACGAAAATACAATGCTTTCCTACAAGAGAATGGTCCACCAAGGTTGACGTTTCCACCCTATTATGTTTTATATTTTCATTGCATTCTTTGATTCCAATTTAAATGGATCTACCCATCTCCCTAATGTGTTGTTTTCCACATAAATATTCTATCATACACACTCTAGTTCTCTTTTCTAGAGCCACACTTGTCCTTTATTAACCTTAACTTTTTCTTTATAATAGTCTTGATTTATTTATTTATTCACAAAATTTATGCTATGTTATCTATTGGTTGATTTATTTATGTAGAGTACGAATAAATTTTATTTATTTTCAACCTCTTTTTCCTTGTTATAGTTAAACTATTTTTCACCTTTATATTTTAAAACATATTATAATTAATTTTATTTTTATTTGCCTATATATATTCTTCATTTTTGTGTTTCTTTTCCCTTTCTTTTCTACTCAATTTAATATTATCTAAAAATGAGAAATTAATTTTATTTATATTTTATAGTGAATTTATATATTATGAAAGACTACTTAGCAATATTTTTTAGAGCATCTGGGATGTGGTTTTGATGATGGTAAAAGTTTGTGCATAATGGGGGGATGGCTATTAAATATCTTTATTAAACTAAAAACATCTAAAAAAATTTAAAATAAATACAATTACTAAATTTGTAATAATAATATTCCTTTCAAATTTACAATTTTTTTTGTAAAAAAATACTTTTATATTTGTATGTATCAAATGGAGTAGATTGTCTAATACTAAAGGGGAGGATGTTCCCTACAAGCACAAAATGTTGTAAGATGTTCAAAATGTCATCCAAAATTTTAAGTATGCATCCCCATTAAACACTATTGTTTATGTGTGAAAATTATTAAATGTTATCTTTTGGTCTTGTTTGTTTGTATTTTTGTCAAGAACAAAATTTTTATACCACCTTTACTATGACAAGTTAGTTTGTAGTGGTTTTGAGTGATTTCTTCCTCAGAAGATTGACTGTTAGTGGGGAGAATGGGGGAATCTTCCAAAGACTGGTCTATGAACCAGTAGGATGACTCATTAGGCATGGTGGTGGTAGTAGAGTCATGGAGGATTCCATCTATTGGGTAGACTGGGTTAGGGCCAAAACAGTAGTAGCAAGAAGGGGATCAATGGCAGTTGTAGAGGTGAAAGGTGAAGCGATAGCGGATGCAGATTGGGCTCTGGTGAAATGTGGAAAGGTCTACGAAGGAGTAAAGGAAAATGGTCCCACCTAGGAGAACTAGGAGAAACCTCCTATGACTATTATGAAAGAAGCAAAAAAAGAAGGGCTAAAACAAAAGTGATGGGCGACGCAAACACAACAGGAGGAACAAAGGATTGTGAAGCAAGAGAAGAGGGAGCGAAAGATACCTATAGTGCAGATGATTGTGATCCTTGGCTCGTCATTGGCTTCATGCTTGTCACAAGCTTCTAGCTTGTTGTGGGCTCTTGCAAACCCTCTCTAGGAGTTGTATCTATGCGCTGCCATTTTTTGGGTGGGGATTCATCCACCTCTATAACCTTCGACCATTGTTGTTGGGTTGCTCTGGACCTTTTTATGGTCTAGGTGGGACCACAATATATTCACCCACACATTTGAAGGATCCTTGCTAGGCTACTTTGTCACATTTTCTTTCTACTGCACTGGGGCTATGTGTACTTCTTTTTCCTTATCCTTTCCCTTCCTTGTATATGTTCTAACCTCATCTAGGTTGATATCTTCATCACCACTTGGATCGGTATCTCCATGCTCATCGTTCCACATCTTAGCAAATTTTTCATCTGACTCTACATCCTGATAAGGGGTATTAGGGAATTTGTTCTCTTGGGGTAAATCTAGAAATCTTTAATCCTTTCCTCACTCCAGTTAAAATTCCTTATCAAATCATTATGGAGGGTACACCCTATTTGGTGCTTCTTATCATACTTCTCCAAATGAAAATATAACTTGAGCCATGGCGATCTTGTATCCTTTGTAGGAATATGAGCCAGGTCCACCAATAGATCCTCTTGGTCCTCTAGGGGACTCCACCACTTTTCCCAATAAGGTCGAGGGTTGTGGGTTACCTTGATGAATGCACTGCCTAAGTCATTGAAGGAGTTGTACTACCATTTTTGACAGATCAACACTAATCCCAAATGAGCCAACTTTTCTCCAAGCAACTTATGTGTCTACTTTTTTGCCATTATCACCCACTTGAAGGTTAGTGGGCATTTAAAAAATCCTCTTTTTCCCTTTCCTCCATAAAAAATGTTGTCAATAACTTCCATCTTCCAAAACATCTTAAGGGCCAATACCCTATCTGTGACACACTCTAGGAGACAAAATGGCTCCTTGGTAAAGCCACACATGTAGATGAATGTAAAATCCCTCCCAAGGAACTAGTCATATTTAGGAGTGAAACCCTGCATCCATCCCATTTGTTCAATGGAAAATCGATAGAGATTGTCATCCTTACTCAAGTCTTGCAAAATCAGAGTTAAGAAAAATTCTAAAAATGCATAATAATCCTGTGTTGTGGAAAGGAGAGGAGTCCATACGGAAACTGGCTTTCTGGCTCCCTTCTTAGTAAAAATAGATAACAACATCCTTTTATTGAAAAAGTTAGGGTTTTAGCATAAAAAAATATGTGCAAGGAAAGAAGGAAACCTAAACTTACGTTGCAGGCGGTGCTCTTTGATTTAGCTCATCATTTCATGGTAAATGACTTATGTGAAGTCATACTAGAACAAGGATTGTTTCCTTCACAACTGAAAACCCAAACCTAGTTGAAATTCCTACACCCATTTGTTCTTGTCCATTTTGCAAACAAATTCCATCATAGAGAGCGCATCCTACATATATTGTTTAAAAATGTTGTGTGCAACTGTAATTTGTGGTAGCTTGTTGCAATCTTCCTGGGGCCTCTGTGTTTCCTAATTATAAAAGTCCATAGCTTTGTCTCTGCCTCTCCAAAAGGCACACCCATCTTTTGGAGTGAATGACTCCATTATTTCCACTTTAGAGTGACTTACAGGGACACATAGTATACTCCATATAGCTTCTACGTTGATGTTAAGTCTCAACTACCGGCCCTTGATGGTGTTGGTATCTGGGTTAAGATTTTCAATGCCCTCGTGAACAAGCTCTAGGTAGTAATGCACAAAGGGAACCATATATTGCATAAGACTATTGAACCATAAAATGTATGCCATTTTTCATTCATTATCAACCACTTTAATTCTTTTGCAAGCTCCTTACCTAAGAGTCTTAGGGTTCTTTGCAAGGACAGGATCATGAATGATATCCCATTCCTCCTTTATTTGGCTCTAGTCCCTATGAGTTTTTTTCTTCTCCACGACCCATGTGTGAATCCATTCTGGATTTTCTAACATCCTAGGTGACACATAAGAGATTTCATCAAAAATATTGGTGACTGGTGCTACTATCATGGCATCAAAAAAGCTTTGGGTTGCCTCGACCTATGCTTCCATCTAAGAGCTCTTAGCCATTTCAAGGTACTAAAAATTTCTGCGATGTTCAAATTTTATGCAATTCACTTCGGCTCTATCTACACTCAAAACTCTTTTCTCTAGATAGCGTACTCAGGAAGCTTTTACAATGTTAGCCTTTAACATGCAATACTTAGCGATTTCTTTCTTGGAGTGGTAGACAACAATTGCCTTTTAGCATTTAATTTGGCATGTACTGTCAAATCCTTTGCTCATGCAAAATGAATTTCTTGCTATTTTGAAAAGACAAGAATTCATAATGACAATTGATAATCATGTCGTACAACGTGATTTCCTTAGAAATTGAGTCTATGATTGAAGGTGGTTTAAGATTTTGCATGCTCTAGCAATTAATATCTAGCAAAGAATAATTAAGCCAAAGATGCAATGAATACTTGAAAAGATGAGTTCCTCCTTGGACTTTGAGAAGTTCCTGTAGTATGACACATCAACACTTGACCATATGGATGATCACTTGGGAATGCCACCAATTTGCGCTACTTAATTACCTCTTATTAATTTTGCACACAACAATTCATACACAATAGACGCAACTGGGTGGGAAATTCAAGCTAGCCTTTAGTGGGATTTTTGAGTTGGTACTCAATTAGCATCTTGCTTATGGCATGCAAATACCTCATATATTTCTATAAATAGGCCCTAAGACAGTAGCAAAATTACACTTAGCAATTAGCAAGAATTGGTATTAGGTGGTTGGCTAGAATTAGCATTAGGCAGTTGAGTAGAGCTTAGCATCATGAATACTCCCATTAGGCTAGTTTGCAACAAATCTCAGATGAATTTTCTAGGTGAAATCTCCAATAGGTGCTTGAAAAGAATGACCAAAAACAAGCATTCATTGGCTATTATAGCCATGAAGTGGGTGTTAGGCTAAGATTGCATGGAATATGAAGATAAGTACAAAGTTAATACCAATATCTATTCTCATTTTGTCACATCTCTGCTTGACATCCAGGATCCCAAGCCGATAATCCTGTGCCTTACGCTTGAAATATTTCTAAAGTGCTACATAGGAAGCCTTGGAGAGGTGGTGGCAAATGTTGTGTATGGTCTGGGCATTCCAACGATGGGTGACCTTTGTAAGCATATTGAAGATGCAGTAGTGCCATGGGTACCATTCTTGAGTGGGTTCCACCTACTGTCACATGAAGGGCATCATCAAAAGGTGACTCATGCTTTCCACTTCCTACTTCATTGCTACAATGTAGTGCGCTTTTACGGTGTTGACTGGTATACCAACTTCAGGAACCTAATGTTCCCTCTACCACTCACCATTGCTCCTGTTGATGTTGTTGCTACTATCCATAGTCATGTTGCTCCCATTGATGTTGTTGATGAAGTTGTCCCAGATGTTGTTGTTGATAATGATACTCCTGCCTGAGATGCACTTCCTCTTTCTCTGTTTTAAAGAAAATCGTTCTTAATTTGTTTTTTGTATATATGCCTGAAAAAGGCCTTTTACCATATATGTATATGAAGAAACTGCATAATGTATAGATATACTTTTAAAATTATGGCCTCAGAGCCATTTTTAAAATGTATTTATTGAAGTATATATATAATGAATATATAGCTTATATCAACTTCTTGTCTCTTTTTCTTCTTGCAATTCCACATTGTGGGTCTCATTTCTACTTCATGCTTTATAAGTTACTTCTCTATGCTTCTTACAATAATAGGTTCCATTTATTTTCCTGTTTCCTTTCACTATGGAATTTATTAAAAGACAGGCCAACAAAAACATGAAAGAAAAATAATTACAATACTTACATACCTACACTGGTAGAATAATAATGAAGCTTAATTAAAAAAATTGAGGTGGATTTTGTTAGCCGGAATCCCCAATGCTTTCTTCTCCATGTTTTCTAATTCAAATGCATTGTGTTGCTTGCGTTGAATTATTTTAAAAGGGCCTTCCCATAGACTATCAAATTTTTTGTGCTGGCCAGGCTTCGTAGCCCTCTCATTGAACTTTAATACAAGGTCCATGCATTTTAGACCATGGTCTGAGGCTTTTTTATCGAACCATCTTTTAACCACCTATTGGCAATTAGACATGGCTATTAGGGCCCTTTAACCTTTTTCCTGTACTTCCAACAACTGGGCCAACCAAACCTCCATGGCTCCATTTTCTTCAACTTCTAGGGATTTTAGTAGTTGTAGCATAGGAATCTCCATGGAGATGGGAAACAATGCTTCTTTCCCATACACTAACTCATTGCACGAAGTTTTGAGGACCTGCTTGGGGGTTATGTGGTCTACCTAGAGCACTGCCTAGAGGTTTTATGCCATTCTCTCTAAAGTTCTGACTCAATTATTTTAATGAGTCAAACTAAATTCTTTTTAGTCGACTCGGCCAAGCCATTCCCTGTGGGTAGTAATTGGATGACATTTCAAGAATATGCCATGCACAAGTGAAAATTGACATACCTTAGACCCTAGGAAATCCTTGGTGTTGTCGAAGATGATGGTCTTTGGCAAGTTGAATCTTGTCACCATTTCCTCAAGGAAGTCCACAATCTTTGCCTCTGTTGCATTCTTCAAGGGCATGGCCTTGGTCCATTTAGTGAAGTAGTATGTGGTCGTGAGGATCCATTTGTGTCCAACACTGGAGGTGGGATTGATCATCTCGATGAAATCAAGTCCCCATTGTGTGAATGACTCATCAACCACTATCGGATTGAGAGGCATTGTAGAATTTTTTCTTCTTCCTACAAAGAATTGGCATTCTTTGCAAGCTTTCACCAAGGAGTATGAGTCATTGAATAACATAGGCTAGAAGTATCTGGCACATGATTTTGATGGTGGTGATTTTTGCAAAGAAGTGTTCGTCCATGGGACTATTGTGGAAAGTGTCAAGAATTCTCTTTGCTTGCTCTATGGTGACACACCATTGTAGAACGCCATTGAAGTTCCTTTTGAAGAGAATCCCTTCAATAAGTTCATATACATTGTTCTGCAATCGATAGAATCTTTTCTTATGAGAAGGAAGGCCTAACAGATATCTTATGGTGTGTAGGAATCTCACTTTGTTTGCTAGCCAACAACATTCAAAGTTGGACTCATTTGTCAAAACCAGCTCTTGTTGCTCCTCTTCGGTTTCCATTTCTCCATCATGTGCCAAATATTTGCAGAGTCCTCTTCCTTGGATGGTCTTTCTAGGCTTGACCTAAGGATCTTAGTGATCCAATTGGCCCTCTTTTTAGTGATTTCTCCTTCCATGATGTACTTGCACACACTAGAATGTGCGACATATACAATCACCTTGTTGCAAGATATGAGGTGTCAGAACTTCTTGAGTCCCTTTACGATGGTGAATGCTTTCTTCTCAATGAAGTTATAGTTCATTTCATAATCTTTTAAGGTCCAAGAATGAAATTCCATCAAATGTTCTCCCTTTCCTTCATTGTCTTTTTGAGTCAAAATAGTAGTGATGCTTGACTTGCTATTGAATACATACATTATGAAGTCCTTCAACAGGTTTGTATTTACCAACACAAGAGCTGAAGAAATAACATCCTTAACCTTCTCAAAGGCTTCTCTAGCTTCCTTTTTCCATTTGAATAGTTGATCATTTTTTAGCATTAGGGTGATCGGTCTAATTAGTCTTGCAAAATAAAAAATGATTTTGCTAACAAATTTCACCTTCCCCAAAAAATACTGGACTCCTTTCTTGTTGACTGGTAGGGGAAGTTCCCTAATTTCCTTCACCTACTCAGGATCAATTGAAATTCCTTCTTTGGACACTACATGTCCCAATAATTTTCCTTGTGGTACTCTGAAGAAATATTTTTTTGGGTTCAAGGATACCTCAAACTCCTGGCATTTTTTGAAAACCATTTCTAGGTGATCAAAGCAATCATTCTTAGATTTAGAGAATATAGTTAGATCATCCAAATAGAATAAGATAATCTTGTTGATCAATTTGTTGAAAGAAATATCCATTTCCTGCTAGAAAGTGGCTCCCGCATTTGAGAGGTTGAAAGGAATTTTTGTATATGAAAAAATTCCCCACTTGGTAGTGAACATCATTTTGTGTCAATCCTCTTCTTTGACCTAGATCTAGTTATAACTAGAGAAATTGTCTAGCAGATAAAACATTTTTTATCCTGCCACTGTTTGCAAGATTGACTTCATAGAAGCCAATGGGTAGTGATCATTTAGGGATGCTATGTTCAAGTCCTAAAAATCAACACATAATTGGATATCTCCATTCTTCTTTCAGACTGGAACCAAGTTGTATACCCATGTTCACGATGTGCTTGATCAAGAAGACAATATGAGATTAAATTAACTTTTTCATATCTTACACCATCAAGGCTTCAATCTTTGGATTTACTTGCCTTTGCTTTTGGCAGACTGGTTTTGCACCTTCTATCAGCTTTATCATATGTTGGATGATGTCAAGATCGTATCCCTTGAGGTCATCATATGACCAGGCCACTACTCCTTCATACTTTTCATAGAAATGGATGAGCCTCTCCTTGTCATGATGTGAAACATCTTTTCTGACCTTAAGTTTTTTGTCATCTTCGACCTGAAGGTTTGCATAGTCACTTTTGTCTGCTATAAACTTCCTCTTATCATTTCTCACATCATCACAATTGAATAGGTTTTTGAGAGTGACCAGCCCCTTTAGAATCTTGTTGGAATTTAGCTGAATGATTTGTCCATTGTAGGCCTTGACAATCTTTGGTTGGAGTTGCTCAGCGAACTCCCTTGATTGTTGGATGAATGAGGCAATGTGTTCATCACTTTCAAACACTTTCCAGATCTGATCATTTTTAGGAATTTCAAGTCATACGATCACTCACACAAATTTTTTGTTATAAATTAGGTCAGAGGTAGGGTCAAACTAAGATCCGATTGTGGCCATGTGATATGCATCAACATTTTGTTCTCAGGGCACTATCTAGATGTTGAAGGCTTCAAAAACTTTGATCAAGTCCTAGACTCTGTCTATAGGATCTCATGCAGACATTCTTGGCTGCGGAGATCCCTCAGACTTGATTGACCACTAGTTTGGTATATCTGAACACCAATAATTGCTTGATGCCCATCTACTCTACAAGGCTTAGACCTTGCACTAGGCCTTCATATTCAGCTTCATTGTTTGAACAAGTGAATTGGAAGCAGAAGGACCATAATGTCTTTTCATTTAATGGGGATGTCAAACATATCTCGTCTCCTGCACCAACTTTTCTTCTTGCTCCATTGAAGTGCAACATCCATAGCTCTAAGGCTTGACCACTCTTGGGTTCCTTCATGACCTTCAGAAGCACTTGATCTTCATCATAGATGACATAGGTCCCCAACCCAGTAGCATGATAGTTTCTAAAAGGATCGGTGTCTATGTATTCACTCAAGAGGACATCTTCTTGATTAATCTGATCTTTGGTCACTTTTTCATCCTCTATTAGCTCAGTGTAATACATTTCTTTGGTGAAAGAGGTATGAGCAGCTTCAAATTTGATCATGTCTTCATTGGCCACAAGTTCCAAATGTAGAGGTTTGTATATTATTTTCATTTTAGCTCCATGCTTGGTCTTGAGGATCAAGTGTGACCAATCCAAAGATAGATACCCACCTTTTTTAAGTGAATTCTCAGGATAGGTAGAGGCCAAACATGGGGGAAACATCTATGATCACAATATCTTGCAGAACTATGATGCTAGGGTAGGAGAACAAAGTCAAGGGAAGGTCCTTGATGACAATTACGGTTTCAACCTTGTTCCCATCAAGTTGCATAACCCCCCTTTTTAAAGGTTCATAGCTAAGGCCTAACACTTCAACTATCTACTTGGGCATGATGGTGGTGCTAGCACCAGAGTCAATCATGGAATTATGCAATAATTTTTTACCCACAATAAGTGTTAGGAAAAAGGGCTTGGGTTTTGGCTTATCCTTAAATTCAATAGAAGCTTCCTTTGCACTATTTGTTAGAACTTTGGTAGGAGGTGATAGATCAATGACCTTTTTTTGAGTGATTATTTTGTTGGCTCAATGACTACACCTTCCTGGAGGACCTTCTTTAACAATTTCTTATGCTTTGAAATAGCTAAGATATCCCATAGGGACACATTAGTGGAGAATTTTTTCAATTGTTCCACCACATTAAATGGTGGTGGATTTGAAGGCTTCTACTCCTTATCTCTAGTTATAATAATTTCCCTTCATAGCTAACATTGTTGTGCTATTACAGAGGTACTAGGTGTTTGGTCGAAGGCACTTTTAGGCTATAGGATGACTGGTTGCGGGACGACTGGTTCACCCATGAATCTCCTCTTTGAGCGATTGTTGCAATCCAATTGTACCTGCGGGGATTTGTATGTAGAAGCATCATTTGCAAATACCACCTCTTCTTCCTCCATCCATGAGAAGAGCGTGTGATCGGGAGCAATATTTGTTTCTTGCTCTACGGACATCCCTTGCATTTGCACAGTGAGTACCCTGTTTTCCATTTGTGGAGAGGCATATACATAACCTCCAAAATTTGACATCGCGCCTTGGTTGTGCTGTTCCACAACCTTTTATTGTAGATTGTCGCATGGGAAATTTTAGGGTATATGTGTTTCGCCACAAGAGAAGCACCAGGGGTTGATGTCATCAACTAAATTGTTTTGCCTTGTTGCCAGCTCTATGCTCGAGCTTGGGTGCCACCTTGCAACGGAGTAGGTAATGGCACTATTTGATTAGTTTCTTGAGCTTGTAGATTTGTGTTTGAGCCTCCTTGGAACTAGTTTTGCTAGTAAGAAGATATTTTTCCTTGATAATTTTGGTAGGTTGGCTTCGAAGATGTGAACTAGTTCTGCTTGATGGTAGTTATTCCATTGGTGATAGTTGGAAACATCTCCTTGATGTCGCTCATCTCATCCTTTGAAGAGCTAGATGTGGAAGCGACATTTTGTGGCACATTCAGATATGTGTACATAGATTGGAGAGTAGAAGACACACTAGTAGATGGCATCTCCTAGGTGGGAACTGATATTTCTAGAAATATAGGCATAATAGGCTGAGGCAGCAACTTCCTAGAATCTATCAAATTGTTCTTTGCCTTGATAGTGACGTATGCATCCAGTAGAGTAGTTCCACCAAGAGATTAGATCATCATCGAGATGTTGGAATTGATGGATTTTAAGTAGAACATGAATGCCAACTCAGCCGACAGGAGGATAGCAACCTAAATTCTCTACCAAGTTATATGGAATTGGGCATTGAAGTCAATCATGGCTTCATATGGGGCCCGCTTTATGATTGACAACTAATGATATTGTGAAGATATTTCTCCATCATTCAAGAATATTTCATAGAAAGGGTCTCCAAGTTGATATCAGGTACTGATAGTGTGGTACCAATCCGGTGCTTTACCCTTGAAAGAGGTTGCAAGCAACCCTAGCGCTATATTTTAGTTGGTAACTTTGTGCACCAAACACACGCTTGTCACATCTTGCAGATGTTCAGATGGTGTTCTTGAGATATCCTCGGTAAATTTAGGTATAGCTTTTAAAGCAATGACTGGAATAGGAGCCCAAATGACAAGTGCTAATGGTGCTGCAAGGGGACTTCCGGCATCCCATGCCACATAATTTCTATTAGCAATTGGCAACATGGCAAATGGAGTGGCTAGAATGTTCACTATATGGGTTCCAATTTGTATTGTTCCTAGTGGCGGCACTAAAAAAACAAGGTTATTTGTTGTTTGGGATCTAGTAACAGGCCAATGGCTCATACACCCAATTTAGATTTAGGTACATTTAAGCAGTCCCAACAGGCGTACCAAAAAAAGAAACTGTTGATGCTAAAAATTGACAAGGTAACAACCTTATGGGAAACTTAGTTAATGGGGGGACCAATTGTGCTAAAGTGAGTGACCTCCAGGTCTTTAAAGAAGTTGACTTCTTTTGTATTTGGGATTTTGGAATGGGAAAAGGAAGGAGATATAAAAAATAAAGATATATCTAAGGAAATGTGCTAAGGTGTAGATGTAGGAATGATAAATATATCTTTTGGATGCGATTTAAGGGGCCATTCAACAATCTACTAAGTCCCAAAATAACAGAAATCAAAGATGAAAACCTGAACAATTTATCCAATAACATAAAAGAAATCCCATACACATTTACTAAAAAGAAGAGTCAAAGACATGGTCTAAACAAGCAAACTCAAGTATTGAAATCATAGAAGTTCTGCAAATAAACAACTCAATACAATATTGGAATAGTATAATGTTTTATCAAATAGCATACAAAAACAGAAAGATCAAACAATGGCATAGTCTTAGAATCTTATACAATAATCTAAAAGAAGTACAAAAGGCCTAGTGTCTTACACAATTTTTTTTGTACCTTTCAAACTCATTTTCAAAAGGAAGAAATAGTATATATAGAAAATAATCCCATCGCCTAGTGGGCTAGTAACAAAAAAGATTCCCTTATCATAAAAAATGATTCCTAGAGCAATGATTTCCCCTGGCCGTTGCAACAGAAAAAGATTTGAGCCATGGAACATGATCATTTTCGAACCAAATGCATCCCCTGTGATGATGGCAGTGGTCCCAGTAGAACATCATGTCGACATGTTTCACTTACCCACAAAGGTAGTTAGGACACATGGCAGCAGGTCGGAGCCTATGGTGCATTCCTCGCATCGTTCGATCAAAAGCCACATGGGGAAGACAAGTGGAAAAGTCTTTATTATTAGTGCTAACTATGGGGTCCACCAAAAATTGAATGTGGATAGATGCTACATGGCATGCAGATGGGGCTCGGTTGAAAAGTGAAGGGAACTAGTCTTGAAGTGCCTACTGTGTTGAAATGTGGAAGCGTGGTGGGGGCTGGTAGAAGAGCAAAGAGAGAAATCCCAGGGAGGATCACTTGGTGGACACATGGCAGCAGTAGATGAAGTTCATCAAAAAGGGGCCCAATGATGTTAAAATGTGTAAGGTGTGGGCTAGACTTAGCAAAAATAAGAATAACTTGAAGGGAGCTTGAGGAATTTTATATCCACAATATGTACAGAGAAACCACTTAGAAAACCAAATTATTGGAGATAAGAATAAGGGAATCATCATAAGAAGCAAAGCAGCTCAATGATAAGTATTATTGTGTTTACTCTCAGAAACTAAGCTAAAGACTGTGGAAGAAGCATGCAATGATCATAATTGGGTGAAGGCAATGAAAGAAGAGCTTGATCAGATATTAAAAAAAATAGACGTGGGAACTTATGCCTAAACTAGTAGACAAAAATGTAATTGGAACAAAGTGGCTATTCTGGAACAAGCCGAACGAAAATGGAAAGGTAATGAGAAATAAGGAAAGATTAGTCTGCAAATGTTACACTCAGATTGAAGGTATTGATTTTGAAGAAACATATGCCCCTGTTGTTCAGATGGAAGCAATCCAGATATTCTTAGATTTTGCAAATTTTAAGGATTTCAAAGTCTATCAAATGGATGTAAAATTAGCATTCTTGAATGGAGAATTGAAGGAAGAAATTATACATTGAGCAACTGGAGGGATTTAAGTCTGAAAGTAACCTGAATATTGTTTGCAGGGTGAAGAAAGCTTTATACAAATTGAAGTAGGCACCTAGAGCCTGGTATGGAAGATTAGACAAGTACTTGATTAGACAAGGATTTCAAAAGGGATTTGCTGACAATAATTTATACTATAAAATTCACTCAGATCAAATGTTGATTGTTGTGGTTTATGTTGATGACATAATTTTTGGAGGAAATGATGATATGTCTAGAAAATTTGTAAATGAAATGTAGAAGGAATTCAAAATGTCTATGATAGGTGAGCTAAATTTCTTCCTTGGATTACAAGTAAATCATAATAGGAAAGGAATTTTCATTTCTCAGTCCAAGTATACCAAAGAATTATTGAAGAAGTTTGGATTGGAAAATTCCAAATCGATTTGTACACCTATTCTTATCGGATGTAAGTTGAAAAAAGAAGATGATTCACCTAAAGTTGATGCAAGTATGTACATGTCAATGATTGGAGGATTGTTATATTTAACTACTACTAGACCAGACATTATGTATGATTTTTGTTTAGCAGCTAGATTTTAGCAAGAACCAAAGAAATCACATGTTGCAGTAAAAAGGATCTTTAGATATTTGAAGGGTATAGAAGATATGGGGTTATGGTATCCAAAGGATTCATATTTCACTTTGACAACTTATACTGATGTTGATTGGGTTGGGTGTGTTGATAATAGGCAGAGCACAAGTGGTGGAGCTTATTTTCTTAGCTCCTAGTTGGTTGCTTGGTCAAGTAAGAAACAATATTTTGTATCTTTATCTACTATTGAAGTTGAATACATTACAACATCCTCATGTTGCACTCAGGTACTATGGATGAAACAAACACTGAAGGACATTGGCATATCATTTGATGAACCAGTCTCAATTATTTGTGATAATACCAGTGCAATAAACATTTCCAAGAATTTGGTACAACACTCTATAATGAAACATATATCCATTAGATGTCATGTCTTGAGAGAAAAGGTATTGTACAATGAGGTAAGACTTGAATATGTACCTACAAAAGAGAATATTGTAGATATTTTCACAAAACCATTGAGCAAAGATACTTTTGAGTATCTCTCGCAGAAGTTAGGGGTTTTTCCCCCTTGCAGATATTTTCGCAAAACCATTGAGCAAAGATACTTTTGAGTATCTCTAGAAAAAGTTAGGGGTTCTACCCCCTCCTAGTCTTCAGTAATTTGCATCAAGGTGTGCATTGGTCTAGGGTATTATATTCTCACTCTTATCTAGATCAATGCTAGGTGGCTTCCTCATAGGGGGAGCAGAGTAAGTTTTTTTGGGGGAGTTTTTCCTTTTGTCTTTGATGTCAACAGGGGAGAAGAAAAGAAGACAAGAAGGTCCTTGATACTGACATTTGTATTGTTTGGCTTGTTGTTGATTTATGTTTCCATCAATGACAAAGGGGGAGACTGTTGGAATGTGTTAAGATGTGATGCTATTGGTTGTTGTCATTAATGGTTGTCATTGATGTCAACATATCTTGGTTGATTGACTAAGGTTCATTTTTAATGCTTTGGTGATCCGATTGGCATGATTCCAAATGTTGCGTTGTAATGATCAATCTTTGATTGTGTTTGTCATGGTTCCATTCTTTTTGCAACATAATAAGATACACTCTTATGGGTCTGGACCGATCTGGAAATTGGTTAATGTGCTCTAGAACATTGTTTACATTTCCTATTCTTTGGTCCCGGATATCATGGTAAATATGTAGTGTGTTGATTTGAGTGAGGAGGTTCTATATAGTCCATGTTTCATTCCTTTCCACCATGGGAATGTTTTTGTGGTGACCTAATTCAAATTGTGTTTGGATGACTTAGGAGTTTATGGAGGCATGGAATGGTATAAGTAATAGTTTATTATGTTCGATGAAAGCAAGTGTGGTGAATGCGTATCTAAAAATCTAGACATTGTGAGGTACGCAAAAGTATACGACCAAAGGTAGTGGACAATGAGATTCTATTTGGTATCATTGTTGGTGACAATTATTTTAGTGGAGGATTCCCTTTCATCATTCTTCTAGTAGTGAGCCCTTTTCTATTAGCAGTGTGCCTTTCTCTTTTAGCAGTGAGTCTTTTTATCTTTGGCTATAATAGTTGAGCAGTGAGCCTTACCTACAGTAAGCCTTTGTAAAAATCACTTTAATCGGTGTTCTATAATTAAGAATTAGCATTCTTTGTGGTTTTTCCCATCTTGGGTTTCAAGTAAATTTCGGTGTTCATTGTGCATGGTGTTGTTATGTGCTTTCATGTTCATATATGTTTGATTATTATCTAATTGATTTAAGTTTGCTCTGAATTAATTTTTAAAAAAAATTAGAATAATTGATTCACCTCCCTCTCAGTTATCCAGACTATTCAACATGCCATGCCTTCTTTTTCTCTTTGAAATCACAAGACTCAACATGTCCATCCACAAAAAAAAAAATCTAGAGCCTCTTCACAACATAAGCCAACAAGAAAAATATATTTGATACCACTTAATGAAATATAAAGTAGAGAATTTAGTGGAAAAAGGACCTTACCTAGTAGCCCAAAAAAATTATTAACACACTCATGTAATATGGAATCAATACAATTGAATTATAGTAAAATAATAAACTTTGTTCTTACAAAAGCTATTCAAAAGACCTTTGATTCACCCTAGAAGCACACATTATTTTTCCAAAGTTTTGAATAAAACCCAATTCCAAGGTGTAAATATTTCCATCCAATAAAATCTCTCCTTTTTTAGCAATTCTCGTCACCTATAAAACAAAAAATTACATATGGTCTCCATAATCATTTCACCCATAATTAATTCAAATGACCAAGAAAGGGAGTTAAGAAACAATACATGTAGCCAAAAGAAATAGGAAGAAATTCCCAACTAATATAAATAAACTCATGACATATCTAGGTCAAATGACACACACAAAAAGTCACAACAATGCATGATGTGATTTACCCAAATCAACACAACCCTATAACTTAATTGTGAGAAGTAAATATGTATATAATATCACAAAAGAATATTTGCATAGATCATCTACATTGATAAAATAAAAAATATTTGTAATAAATAGCTCATCACTTTGATGCCAAAGTTAGAAATGGATAAAATATCATTAAATAGTAAGACCATGGCTAATAGCTATCACAAAGAAAATAAGTTATTGGAGATTTGGATGAGATCATATTATTCTATTTAAGTAAGTGATAATATTTCTTAAAACAATGGTAATCATGATATCCAACCAACCTAATATATAAACTATCACTAATAGCCTTTACATTTCCTATTGCATCCTTGAGAAACTACAATTTAAACCAAAGTATTAGACTACATCAAACATACAATCATCTTAAATAGCCCCATTTATACAAAACATTGTCCTATAAAAACCTAACATAGGATTATGGAAACTTGAAGATGGTTTGTAGTACAACTACACATGCTCTAAATCATATAAGAAACCTATATGGACTTCTTATAACACTCTCTAAGAAAGTAAGTTGAAAATAATTAACTAACAAATAATACACAAAATAAAGTGAACAAATTAAAAATAGAAGTACTACTATTTTTTTTGACACTAGATCACCCATGGATCCAAATCCTCTTGCATCACCCACCTACGTTATACTTAAAGACAATGTTTTTGTAGGTTTTATTTCATTTTATTGGATTATTGTGTATTTTTCTATACTTAGCTTTAGTGTGCATAGGTAGGTTTATTTTGAGTGAGTTGAGTGTAATAGGTATCATACTCTTCCATAGGATTTACACATTCTCTATTTGGATACTAAGGTATCTTCTTATATTGTGGGAGTTACATTTCATTTTGGATGAGGTGTCCACCTCCCCCATCATTTATATTTCTTATGAACACACTCACTTATACTATATTTTCAAGTGGTAGGGAGTACTTTTGCATGCATCTTGATCATCTTGATTAATAGATAGATTTATTATCCTATTTTAGTTTTTGAATCATTGGTTATATGTTACTTCTTACAAATGCTAACAAGAAGAAGCAGCCATGCAATGGCCTAGGATGATGCGACAAGAAGATAAATATAAAATAAATTATATTCTTCTCACATTTCTGCATTATTTTAAATGAGTGAGTAAATTACCATAAATACAATTTTTTATCACTTAATCTAACCAAACATGTGCTAAGTTGTCTCACAATGACTAGTGAAACTTTTTTAGTGAATTATTTATTTAAATTTTGAATTTAAAAATGTTAGGGTTTAGATCCAAGAATGTGGAGGTGCCCTATGTCAAGTCTATGCTTGTGGATTTGATTTAAGGTAATAAAAGTCAAATGTGGGGATCAATAAAGGGGATCATGATGTGTGATGTCAATAATTGACTTCACACAAGAATATGTTGTTTGAAAGTTAGTTATTTCTTTCAAAACACTCTAAACAAAGTGGGTTCAAAACATAAGGGAAAATGACATGATAATGAAATTTTCACTATTGCAAGTTGAAATGACATAAAACATAGAGATAAATAAGTGTCTACATGCATGTATAAACCAAAAAACAAGAGATTGAGTAAAAAAAACATGTCATTGGTAAGCTAGTTATTGCTTTTAGAACACTCTTATCAAGAATGGCCCAAAACAAAACATAAGGGACAATGGCATGATTATGAAAGTTTCACTATTACAAATTGAAATGACATGAAACATAGGGATGATACAAGTGTCCACATAAATATATAGACCTATAAATAAGAAAATCACTAAAAACACATATGAAATTGTAATTAAATGTTCAAGAAAAGTTAAATTTATTTATAAAATGTTACTATCACTTTTTATTATAAATTGTACATGAAAATGATTAAGGCATGCTATGACACAAAAAATAATTCTTTAAAAAAAATATCATATCATAAATTTAACTATACTTTAAATTAAAATCATACAATTAGATAGAAAAAAAATAAGATTATTTATTATTTATAAAAACAATATAAAACAAGAGCTACAGAGCAGCAAAGTTCCTGCTATAAAGTTTTAGAATAGTTTTGTTTGTATTTGTTGAATTTGTTGTGTTTTAGGAACAACTGGTTAGGATAAAGCTGTTGTCACCTAAATTTAGGAATTTGATCATTGATAGAGTCAACTTTGTCTTCCATTAGAAAATGACCCTTATAACAAAAGAATTTTGCTCACTTCAAAATTTCCCCTACCACATTTATTCAAAAAACCTATAGATTCTAGTGTAATAAGCATGGAATGAAATGGATTTCAAAGTATTTGTAAAAAAATATTTAAAATTTTGCTCAAAACTATCTTGGAAGTGGATTCCAAAGATTTTTAAGTTGTACATGCCAAGTGTACTAGGGTTGGCCATGTGGTGGTCACTTAGAGACTCTCGAGCACATATACTATTGTCCAAGCTTTAACTTGCTTGTGCTGCAAATAGACCCAAGTAGTTTTATGACACCATCCATACAATACATATTGTATGTTTTTTGTACAATCACACTGAACTTTGTACAAATGTATCCTCAAATAGCCCTACAAGTGCCTCAATAAAATTTTGTTAGAAAAATGCTAAGTGTATATATCAAAATTCGTTTCCCAGTTGTCTCAGACACAATGATGCAGTCCTTTTTGACCTTAATGACACTTGCAAAAACTCTATTTCTGGAACCAATAAAAAAACCTTCAAACATAGTTAGTGGGAATCAACAAGAAGACACACAAACATGGAATTAGAGTGAGATAAGGGGTTAGTTCCTTGATAGAGTTGTCAAAATGTAATGCTAAGATTTGAAACTTAAATTAAATCAAACTAGTATGCAAGCTCCCATTTTAAAAGGTCTAATGGTTTTAGACAACATTGCATTCAAGAGACCACCTTTGCATCAGCTAGTCTGTTATCTTATGATTTCCATTGTGAATTATCTTATGAGATCATTTAGGTTAGTGTATATTTGACCTCTATAATTTTCCAGACAAACCATCTAGGTAGATGTGTATATTCAACCTCCTCATTTTTCCAGACAATTCTCTCAAACCAAAAAATCATTGGTACCTCTTAAAGTTTATGAGTAGGGTATCTTAAAATTGAAATTGTAAATATTTTCCACAATCATAATCCACTTGTTGATTTAATAATTTATATAAAATAATATGCCTCAATCTTAGAACATAAGAAATATTAGATAAAGTTCATTGTTGATGACATTCTTGACATGTATATGTGTGTTTCTTAAACTTTCTATATGTTTCCCCTTTCCCTCGGAGCCACATGAAAGTATTTCATTAGGCTCCAAGAACTAATTTGTATCACTTTTTCCATTATTAGAAAAAGCCATCATGACATGAAAACTTGCAAGAATGCGTCCCTAAGGGTAAGGTTTCCAAAAAAAATAAAATTAACATGGTTATTATATTATTATTATTATTATTATTTATTTATTTTACATTTTCTAGAATCAAAATGAGGCCATGAAAAAATAGATCACTTATATTCCACAAAAACGAAAAAACAACAAACTATAAAAAATGTCAAAAAAATAAGAATGTTGTTCCTATTGATGCTCTTCTTTCATTAAAAAAAAGTCATTTAGTTTCAATATATATTAAAATACTTATACATTATGAGATAATATTTGTCTAAGTTGATAGTTGATCCCATTTAAAAAATAGTAATAAAATATGCAACAAAAATTATAAACATATAATTGTCCCTTAGATATTAGTGCTAGTAATATATGTTAAGAAACAAATCAAAGAGGTTTTATTTCTAGCTCACATTATGTGTTATGAAAAGAAAAAATGTTTAAAACTAGTGTAAAATGTATTAAACATTTAATTAGATAATATTTAAAACATTAACTAAAGTATTATTTTCAAAATTTAGAAATATAATCTAAATAACAAATATCATAACTAATTTGTTTATATTATCTTCTAAGAAGTTTGAAAATGGTACTAGACATACTTTTATGCTACCAAACATACCTAATTGTATGGATGGAAAGAGTTAAACTTGCTAGACTATTGTATGTATGGAAAGAGTTAAACTTTGCTAGACTCAATGTAGACAAAATGTCCTTGGGAGGAAACAAAATAGTCTAAAAAGGACTAAGAAGGCAAGGGATGGCTGAAAAATTCAATCCAAACATACCTAATTGTACTAGAGTTAAACTTGAAAATGGTACTAGACATACTTTTATGCTACCAAACATACCTAATTGTATGGATGGAAAGAGTTAAACTTGCTAGACTATTGTATGGATGGAAAGAGTTAAACTTGCTAGACTCAATGTAGACAAAATGTCCTTGGGAGGAAACAAAATAGTCTAAAAAGGACTAAGAAGGCAAGGGATGGCTGAAAAATTCAATCCAAACAAACCCATGGAGAGCATAACACTCAAATTTGATAATATGTTGGGTTCATGGATAGAAAATGAGAAAACAACTAATAACATATCAAGACTCCTCCTTGAAATCAACATGATTGACCTCCACAAAGTGAACTAGAAATTTTTTTTCGCAGAGTTTTAAATGGTGTGAAGATTACACTTACATATATATTTATCCAATATTGACCTAGGTATAGACCATGCTTTGTGAGGGAATCCCTCCCAAAAATATCTAACAAGAACAATTTTTTTTAACTATTCACATGCATTGTCAAAGTTAAGAAATGATACGACTTTTTATCTTTATTTTTTTCTTTTTTACATTAATTTGAAACATTATAAGAAATTATTGTTTCATATAAAAAGTATAACATCCGAATTTTGTCATACCTTTTATAATAGTAATGTTTTTTTATTATATAATTTTTACTTTTTCTAAACTTATTATAAATTAATATTTTTATTTAAGATATATAATTAATCATATTCTTTCCTTGTACACTTTTTCAATAAATACTTTTCTTATATTTAAATTTACTATATGAAATGTTCTATATAAAAATTATTATCTTAATAATAAACATTTTCCTCATATTTTTTCATTTTACAATAATACTTAAAACATTTCTTGTACAATTATTTCATTTTTTAAATGAAATAAAAATTCACAAAGATATTTAATACAACAGAGCTCTTAAAAAGAAAATTTCAGCCCTTGAACCCATTCCTACTATTCTACCTGTTTGCTTTATACCTTTGAATACTTTTGTGACAATAGTGTAAACCCTAACCGATGCCACATGCACATAATATTAATATATAGCACACTTGTTTACAAACCAAACATTTTGTGGGTAAGAGTTAAGATACCATGTACCTCCTACTCGTCAAAACAGAGCTAACTTAAAAAGGAAATGGATTGTGGATGATATGAAAAAGGATTTTGTATGAGATTCCACTTTATTTTTGTTGAGAAACTCCCTAGCTATGCCTATTTACATGCTTATGAAAGATAAACACACAGATATCATATTCCACGCCAAATCCATCCAGTTACTTATTCCAGCTTTACCATTCTGCCCATTACCTAATAAACAATGCAACAACATTCATTCACTCAAATTTAGCAGCATTCTGTAACATTATTGTGAACAAAAATAAATAAACAGAATAGATCAAAGTATTAAGATATATTGCAAGACATACCTGAACCTTATGGAAAAAAACTGGAATAAAGATCTTCCATAACCCTTTTAGTAGTAGAGAGAACCTATAACAACCAAATGGTATCTATTCATTTACAACATTTGTTGGTGTAAAACGGTTGCTTGGCGAAGACGACTAATCAATAGCATTTTGACATTTTTGTGCTAAAATTGAGCTTACCTTTCCACCAGTCCCCCCTTGTTGCATATTCATCATTATGTGGATCTGCTATCTCGTCCAGTTTTCTATCTCCCATTTTACTCTGTGAGATAATATTATATTAAGAAAAAAAAGAAGATGTTTTCACAGTTCAATAATTTTGAAATTCTCTGTTTGTAATCATCGATTTTTTGTTTTTTTTTTTGAGTCTTAGCATATGATCCAAAATCAGAATAAAGAGAACAAAAAAGAGAGGTAGATTACAGACACAAATTAATAAATGTTTCTGATTTTTAAATTGTGAGTTTTTAATAATTGATTTTTTGGGTCGTATTATATGATCCATTATCAGAATAAAGAGAACAAAACAGAGAGGTAGATTGTAAACACAATTTTGTTAAATGAAGGAAGGATAAATAGGGGAAACAGGAAATCAGAAAATGGAAATCCTTCCTTTAATTAGATAACCTACGTCTGCAATCCACCTCTCTTTTGTTCTTTTCAACCTGATGATGAATCTTGTAGTGTCATCCAAGCATTGATGATAAAAAACAAGTAATTTAATAAAAAAATGCTTAGATTCAACAAATAAAGATTTTATATACTATGAATCCATCCCTTCTTAATTTAAGAAATCTAGCTCTTGAATCCAGTCCTGTTTTTTTTCTTTTCAACATGATGATGAATCATGATCCAAACATCAATAATTGAAAATTCTAAATAAAAAATTGTTTTTCATAGTTTCATTAACATATTTTTGTTACTAGAGAACGTTAGTATATATATTTGAAGTTTCAAAATTTGCAAAAGAAAAAGCTGAGAGGTCACCTCATTTTTATGTTCCTTTATTTCTGTGACACCGTCATAATGCTCATCTGGTCCACCATAGCGTGCGGAAGAGCCAAGAGAGCAGTCCTCTGCAGAATGCTCTTCGCGGTTTTCTCTTTTGTCCTGTTTTTCTCTTATGTCCTGTTTTTCTCCTTGAGTTTCCAGCTTTTGTTGCCCTTCTGTGATACTCTCCACATAATAAACATTAGATGTTTCAGAAATACATATATATAAAGAAACAAGGAATAAACATTTTCACCATAACTGGAATTATCAAATTGTGTTTGACAGCTGTAGAGATGAAGTTCAATACACTTTAGTAACACAGTATGGATCGTTTTTGTTGGATAAATATCTAGAGGATCTTTAGTATAGTCTTGTCTGTTTATCAGAATATGTTGAAATAATGAAATCTACATAGTTTATGTCGGAACTTTTTGAGAATACTTTTAATATTGTACGGCTCTAACAGATATTTTGTTTTAGAGAATTGACACTTTACTCTTAGATATTTTGGTCATTCTGGAAGGAGGATAAACTTTATTCGTAGATATTTTGTCCATCCTGCTTTCTTTTCCCACCCACACAATTTTGTCCTTTTACAAAGACCAAACTAGGTAAGGACAGTTTTGAAGGATAAGCGATATTTGTATATTCACCATTAAACTTGGGGAAAGATATGAAATCGTATATTATACCATCTACGTGTATAGGAATAATTCCCACTTGATGCACTTCATCATTCACTTTCTGCTTTTGTTTTCCCTCCACTTGCCCCACGTTTGAATGCGCCGACAACTGAATAAACCCAACACAAACATATGATTAGCAGAATTTTGAGACAAAAATAATATATATATTTTTCAATTAGATTTTCATGTTCTAAGATTTAATTATATAATTTTTTATTTTTTTTCAATATTTCAGATCCCATCATCAGAATATATATATAAAAAAACAAAAAATTAAGAGGAGAAAAAAGTTATATATCTTGACGATGGAGGAGATGAGAACTCTTTTCTCTTCTCTTGTTCCATACATCTTGATGATAGATCGTTTTTCTCTTTTTTTTCTCTATATATTCTGATGATAGATCATAGAGTACGATCTGATATATTGATGGAATACAGTCAATTCACAAACATATCAGATTTAATATTATGAACCATAAAAGTCTAATAAAAAAATAAATACAAAACCATCTTTTCTAAATAAGAGAGAAGAGATTCTAGATAGAAATTTCACAACAAAAATAACATAATTATGTTTATATCACTTGCACCAAAGCCATAATTTCTTCTTATAATATTGCAGAAATGGCTGAAGATATTATAGCAGAGAAAGAGGACATAAAAGCTTTAGAAGCTCTGGATATAGATAGAAACAATGATTTGAGCGATTCTATCCAGTGACCTCTTTTCTGGGAGCCGATTTTCATGCAGTCTGCTTTATACATGTGCATGTATATATGATTAACTTCTTATTTCGACCAGAGTCCAATTTGCAACTGAAGCTCTATTATCAAACGTTTTAGCGGAATATAAAGTAGATAAATCATAACATCAGTGTAAACCATGAAAAATATTGAACTATACTCACTGCAAAATAACATGGAAACGTAAGTTTCAATATCATGGTGTTACTGCTGTTTTTGGATTCGATTATAATGGATTAGGAGTGTGATTCCAATCGAATCTATAAACAACAGTAACAGCTTCATAAAATGTGAAAATCTGATAGAAAAAACCATTTTTCATTCAAAATATAGAACCCAAAAACATTCAAGAGAGAATAGAATCGGCACTGCTATGTTCTGTGTAGCCGAATGATGCGCACAAGTTCCCAAGCTTAAGTTCTTTCCTGGGTTGTCAGCCATGGAACTCTTACTCATGGAACTCTTACTCCCTCCTTGATAGTTTGCCATTATAGAAATGAAAAGAAGCAGTTTCTCTGTTTCACAATGCACTGCACGTCAATTATAACTAATGCAAAGCTTTCGACATACTGATGGAGTTGAATGAACGTATTTATAGATGACAGAGGTAAATATCGTGAGTTGTCTAAGGCTGAGAGAATTAAGAGGAAGCGACAAAATCTTGCCCAAATTGAATTTTCTTTGATTATCTGGAAAAAATATAGTAGAGTAATACACGGAACAGCGAAAATATTATTCCTTAGAAGGTTGTCCACAGAAAAAAGAAACGTGTCAATATCGACAGCTTATTGTGTATAAATATAATCAAAACGATTCATACTCACATTATAAATTAATCATCACTTGCGTGTGAAAGGAACAAAAAAAACACATATATTCGGAAAAGTTTATACAGCTGTTGTACTGTAGTTAACACCTCTCTCTGAAAATTTAAATCTTCACTTAAATCATTATATGATTGACCGCAATGTTTTAGTTATTTAAGAATACCATATAGACTAGCAATTACATCAAAAATTGTAATGGATATATGTTTTTCAGTGGAGTTATGAATTGGTGCATATGGGACCTCCTTAAAAAGTGTTATAGGTAGTTTGCTTAGTAATTTATTGATTTCATAAAAAATATTTTGTTAAATGTTTTTTATTTATTTATAAATTTTAAAAAGTGATTAGTATTAGATCAATTTTATAAAACATATTTATTTTTTGTTGATTTTTTTGGTATATATATTTGTGTGTTTCAAAAGTTAAAATCAATAAATATGTTTTTATTAGATTTTGTGTTTCTAAGAAGATATTTTGTCATAGGAATATTCTAGTGTAAAACTTATAGTAAAAATGAGTCATAGACCTTCACCTTGTAGAATGACTATCCTAATTCATTTCAAATTATTAAAAATTGAATATCATGAATTCCATTTTTTAAAGATGTAAATATGTGTCTAATAATCAAAACATTAGAAAACAGGGTTATAGGCTTATTAAAGAAACCACTATGATTTTGTTTCTCAATATTAGACATTCAAAGTAAGTACTACTTTTTGAAAGGAAAATTTGAATGAATGGCCATCACAAATAATTGTTTGAGAGGTAGGGTCAAATGTCCAAGTTAGACCATAATGGTGGATGGCCAACCTTTGCTAGTCCAACTTTGAGTTGGTTGATGTCTATTCATTTCCCTCCTTTGTGGACCCACACCACAACCATCTAAAATCCTCCTATAATTCCCTCTCATTCTCAGAAGTTGGAATCTACAATCCACATTCTTGACAAGATGCATTTTGGGGCTAGTTATCCTTGTGTTCTTGCAATATTAACTCATATTTCAAACGATAGACTATGTTTCACCATGTGTGCTAATCTGGAGTCTCAAGTTACCTTAGTAGTTAACTCAAATTAAGAAGAACGTTACTAGATTCTTGAATCTACATCTACATAGAGGCTATGTTAGAGGTTGTTTCCTTAACAAAACACTTGGTTCCTCATGAAAGGACAACATGACAACTACACTAAAAAATATAAGAGATTAAGCCAACTTGAAACACTCATTCACCATCTCCAAACCTCTAAACATTTCACACTACAAAACCTTACTATCTTCGAGTCAAAAAGAAAAAAACAAAACTATAAAAAAGGAATGCATATTAAAAATTTCAGTCCCCTAAAAAATAGAGCTTGCACCACTACACTATGACACATTTCTTGCTCTAAACTCTCATTCTCTTTAAACAAACCCTCAATGTATCTCTATTCAAAAATTCCAAGAAATGAAACAAAGAGCTAACCACAACACATAGGTTAGAAAAAGCAACATAGAAAAAGAAATGATATGCACACCATATATGTCACAAAAGCATAACATTGAAAAACCACCGTTAATCATCTATATTGAATTCTCCATTTAATGACTAATCATACCCAAACCTCATGTCAATTCTATATTTGTTATACCACTCCAATTTGTCTTTTGTCATCATATAAATTACCCAACTCTTAAAATCAATAAAATGTTATATAGATATTTACAAAACAAAAGATACACTTCATTTATCAATTTTACAGATACTAACTTTTTATTTTTAAAATTTCATTAATTTAATTTAATATATATTTTTAACTAATTGAAGTTAACTCGATGATATAGCCAATAATAATTAGTATAAAAATTTCAATAACATATAAACATATAATATTTACTACACTTTTTAAAATAAAAACAAAACAAAACAATTAAAAAATAATAAAGATAACTTTAAAAAAAATAAAAATTAATATTACTTACACATATCTATGTATAGAATTAATAAACTAACTCGAAAATTAATATTTCATTGTAAAATTAAATATATTTATTAAGACAGAATGACAATTGGCAGAGAAGTTTCCAAACGCTTCACTCAGACCACCTCCTCTACCGTCCTATCCCAGTTAGTATTCCGTGTCTTGTCCGTGTACAGTCTGACATTAATAAATATAATAAAATATTATTTTCAAGGTTTCCGGATACTTTCTGATCAACGGTCACCTCATCTGACGAGCTCTTGCATGTAGGGCCCACGTCAATGACTTTTGATGCCATAGTAACAGCAGGACAGTGGACTGACGACTCCTTTTCGGCCTCGGTAATAATAGGTCGGCGGAGAACAAACTTCTCTTCCAGGGACTCGATCTTTGGTCAGCTAGATGACTCACAGTTTTATAACCAATATGAATTTTGCACGAAAGAATTTGTTGTAATAAAGGGGTGGTTGAAACTGACTGACACTTCATTTTTGATTGGATGGCATATGAAGATATTTATATGCAGTTCGAAAATATTTTGGAGGGCAATTTGAACGGGTTTTTTGAGGAGACAAGATACCAGAAGACGACGAGTTTCTTGGTCAAGATACACAATAAAAATATCTTATGTTGTGCTTCTTGATCCCTTAAACCGTTTGATCTGATGCACGTCATTAAAATGATTAAAATTCCTTCATTCATTCATTAATATTTGTTTACATAATTATATTTTCTTCTAGACTATAATAACATTTCTTTTGTTGCCATCTGGGTCTTCAATGAACTGTGCGTTACAGCAGTTTACAAGATTCACGCATTAGATTTCACAAGGATAAAAAGGTGGACGGCAGTCCGAAAGCGTGTAAATTGGGACTGGGATTCGAATAAATGGTCTCGGATTAGTCAAGTCAATAAAGAATAGATATTGTTTAATAATATTTTCAATTTTGACATAGCTCCCTACTTTGTAGTTACATTAAATAATATTATAATAATTATTGAAGGATATTATCATTTATAATATATATCACCAAGTTTATTATAATGAAAGATTGATTCTTATTAGTTCGTATGTTTTTTAAAATAAGTAATTCATGTTTGAAAATTTATCTTTTTTTTTATCAATCCTTTCTTTTGAACCAAATTTCTATTGATTTATCTATTTGCAACTTTTAGAAGTAAAACATAATTTATTTATTTTTTTGTTTGTTTGTTTGTTTTTGTAGTCAATTGGTAAGAGTATCAAGTCTTACATATCTTATTTTCTTTGATTCTGATGCTTTATATATGAGATCCCATTCAATTAGATAAATACTATTATAAAGTTGTATAAACAAGAAAAATGATATAAAATGTTTGAATTTAGAAGGAATAAATAATTTTCATTTCATAATTATTAAGTAACCTAGCTGTTTAGCTTGTTTGCTTTAAATTAAAATAACATAAATTTATGTTAGAATTTATCATGAATGATTTTAAAATTCAATGAAGATTAATGATATAATCATTGCTTATTAAGGAAATGTTATTTTTTTCTTTAAATAAAAAACCAAATATAGTTAACATGATTTTGACAAAAATTGATATTGTTTAAATGCATCTTTTTATCTTTTTTCTTGAAGATTTTAGAAAATTTATAGAACTCACACCCCTAAGAAATATAGAACTTGCACCACTAAACTATGACCCATTTGTTTATATTAATACTCATTCTCATTAAACAAAAAAAAGAAATGAGAAGGCAACCACAACACAAAGACATAATGATCCAAACCCACCTTCCATCCTATATTGGTGTCTTCCTCTAATTACTAACCAAAATCAAACCTCATATTGCAATAATTCCATATTACTAACTCAAACTCAAATCTCATATTGTAGAAAAAATGAAAAGACATCCACAACACAAAAACATAATGATAATAAGCCCACCTTCCATCCTATATTGGTGTTTCCCTCTAATTACTAACCAAACTCAAACTTCATATTGCAATAATTCTATATTTGTTGTACTACTCCACTTTGTCTTTCATCATCATATAAATCGCAAAACCCAATAAAATATTGTATAGATATTTAATAAAAAAATAGACCACCTTTATCAATTCATATATATTAAATTTTTCTTTTCCAAATTTCACTCATTTGATTTAATATGTTTATATTTTTTAATAATTCAGATTCAGTCAATTTTATAACCAATAAGAATTTGTATGAGTTTCCAATAGAATGTAAGTATTTAATATTTAAAAACAAAACAAAATAATTACTAAATTAATATTTCATTTTTAAAATAAATATATTTTAAGATATAGGGGAGAAGACCCAGTAGCCGCCAGGGCTAACTTCGTGCAACCGTAGAATTCAAACCGTATGTCAAATCGGAAAAAAAATTTATGGGTTTTTTTGGCACATGAGTTAAGTGCTTATAACTAAAGTTTCAGCTTCTGGGCAATTCGATTGAAGGTGGGAGCATTGGATATGCACGCGGAGGTAAAAAAGTCACCTTTTAGAGGGCTGTCCCAGTAGCCGCTCGCTCTAATTTCAATCAATTAGAGCTGTTTTAGCACTTAAATCCCACTTAAATCAGTCACTTTAGCACTTAATGAGCGGCTATTGGTGTTTTTGTAATTAGTTATTCAATAACATAAAGTTTTTTAGTGGATCAAAGTTAATCTTTTTTGGGGGGTGGAGTGAACCTGGAGGTGGCGGTTATTCAATGGGTGGTAGCTACTGGCTCTTCTCCCCTATAAAAAAAGGAATTTTTTCCACGCTTCGAGACCACCTCCTCGAGGGTCCCACGCCAATTGTTATGTAGGGTCTGACATAAGTAAATAAATAAAATATTATTTTCTAACATTTCCCGGATACTTCCTGATCAATGTTCACCTCAGCTGATGGGCTCTTCCAAGTAGGGCCCACGTCAATGACTTCTGATGGGATAGTAACAGCAGGATTGAAGGCTAGTTTTCGGCCTCGCTAGTAACAGGTGCGCCGAGAAGAGACCACTCTTCCAGGGATTCGATCTTTGGTCAGTTACATAATTCACTGCTCTATAAGCCAATTTAATTTTGCCACTGGGTTTGCATGCCCTGATCAATAATGTTTGCTTTCAGAATTATATGTTCTTCAAGACTATATTAACATTTCTTGCGTTGCTAGTTGTGGGCTTTCAAATATTTTGTGATTCTCTGTAAAAATGGTTTTTTTTTCGGTTCAGTTGATAAAGTGTGGCTTAGATTTCACAAGGAGAAAAAAGTTGACCACACTGTGGATGGGGTTCAAAGAAATGATCGACTGTCTCGGGTTAGTCAACCAATATTGTCTAATAATATTTTTCAAATTTGGCATAACCGCAAGCCTAGTATAATAGTTATTGAAGGATATATCATTTATTAGGCATATCATCAAGTTTATAATTAGTACTTGTATTTAAAGGAGGTTCAAGGGTTACGTCGATAGAAAATTTTATATATATATATATATATATATATATATATATATATATATATATATATATATATATGTTAGAGAGTATATGTTTCTGCAAGGATGCCATAAATTTAGAACATAAAACAATGCAAATTAAAAAAGAAAGTTGTCATAAAATTAATAAAAAACATTGCAAATAGAAATATAATGTTCCCATCTAGTTGTCAAATCAATATATATTTACAATGAAGGTGTTCCTCATATGAAGTGAACGACCTACTTTTGAAAATGGTAGGAAATTGTAGAGAAGGATTGAAAACTGTTGAAATGATCCCAACCATCAAATTTTCTAAAATATTCAAAGATATGATATATAATTAAAGAAAAAAACTGCATTCTTATCTAGTCTTAACTTTAGATTAAGAAAATATAGGATAAGAATTGTTTTTTCTTTTAAACTTTTAAACTTAGATTTTTAAATAAATAATAATAAGTTTTTTTTTTTTTTATCATAATAATAATAAGTTTTTTATAAATATATATTTTTGAAATAATAATATTAATAATAATAAATCAATAAATTTCAAATTGACTTTTTATTTTCACTTAAGTTTAGTGTTACTTGTAGTTTTTGATATAAAAGTTAGAATTTTACTTCTAACAAATTAATATAGTTTATATTTATTTTTAATATTTTGTTTGAAATACAATTTTAATTTTTAAAATTTAATTTATTTAATAGTATTTTTTATTTGTTAATATTGAGTTTATGTGATATATTAATTATATTTTTTGGGTACATATTCTATTGATATCTCAATTCTAATAAAAAAAAAAAAGTTTTAATTTTTTATTTAATCCTTTATTAACTTAATAAGTTTATTATTTGTTACCTAATTTTTTAAAATGATCATGTTTATTAATATTTAGATTTTGATATATTTTTCCTTTCCATTTAGTTTATTTTATTTTAGTTTCTAATTTAAATTTCAGTTTGAAATTTATTTCTATTATTTATGCTTTTTTATGAAGTTACAAATAATAATTAAAAAATATTAGAATTAATTTAATTTATAAATATTTATCTTATCAAAACTTAATTATTGTAGAATAATTCTATTTGAAAATTTTATAGTAATTTATATAATAAAATGAATTTCAAACTCAAAATATAAATTAAAATTTATAGAGTGAGGGAGAGAAGGTAACTCTTGATTAGTTGTTTTATGCCAACAATCCAAGGATAGCACATCCTAGGGATTTATGTTAAAGGTTGCATGTCATTTGGTTAAGGATATGATAATTCACCTTTGAAACCTATTTAGTGTACCCATTGCACACTTATGAGGAAAATAGATGGAGAGAAAGAGAGAAAATAAAGAGAGAGAAATAGAGAGGGAGATAAAGAGATACAAAGAGATAAAAAGAGAGATAGAGATACAAAAATAGAGGTATAAATATAAAGGAACAAAAATGGAGAGAGGAAGATGGATAAATAAAGATAAAGGAAATGAGAGAAGAGGAGAGGCATAGATATAGATAGTCACATAACGAGAGATAAAGAGAAATAGGAGACAATGATATATATAGAGGTCGAGAGATCAAGAGATAAAGAGGGAAAAGGGGAGAGTAGAGGGAGATAAATAGGGATAGAAAAAAGTAGTAAGGGGAGAAAGATACGGAGAAGGAAATAGACAAAGAGAAGAAATAAGAGAAATATAGATAGAGGAAGAGAGAAAGGAAGAAAAATATGGAGAGAAATAGGGGTGAGAGAGGAAGAGAGAGATTGAAAGATAATAAAAAATATAAATATAGAGGGAGACAAGGATATAAAGATATCTCTCTTTCTCTTCCCATATCTATATAATATCTCCCCATATGTACTTCTCCATACCTCTCTCTATAAATCTCCCTCTCTCTACCTCTCTCTATATAACTTCCAATCTCTATATTTCTATCCCTCCATGTTTCCCTCTCTCATTCTCTGCCTCTCTCTCTGTATCCCTCTCTTTCTATCTCTATTTCTCTCTCACTCTCTCCATTTCTATCTCCATCTCCATCTCTATCTTCCTCTCTATCTTTCCCACTATATATCTATCTATCTCTCGCTATTTCTATCCATCTTTCCCTCTTTCTATCCATATCTCTCCCTCTCTCCCTATCAGTCTCTCTTTCTATATCTCTTAACTTCTCTATCTTCTCTCCCTCCCTCTCTATCTATTTATATATATCTAGATCTATCTCTCCCCCCTCTCTATCCCTCTCTCTCTATTAATTTTTTATATCACCTACTTTATCTGTCACTCTTTCCCCCTCTATTTCTATCTTCCCATCTCTCCCTCTTCCTCTCTATTTATATCTCATTATCTTTCTCTCTCTCTCATTTAATCCATCGCTCCCTCGATCTATATCATACTCTCTTTATATATATCATTCTCTCTACCTCTCTCTATATAACACTTCCTATATATTTATATTTCTTTCTTCGTCTCCCCCTCTTTCATTGTCTCCCTCTTTCTATATCTATCTCTCCCTCTCCCTCTCCCTCTCTCCTTTAATCTCTCCCTTTAGATTATCTTTATCTATCAGTGTCTTTGTCTTTCTATCTCTCACACCCTCTCTATCTTTCCCAATTTATATTTATCTCTCTATCTCTTCTTTATATCCCTATTTTCCCTCTCCCTCTCCCCATCACTTCTTATTTCTATCTCTCTAATTCTCTCTCCTATGTCTATTTCTCTCCCTCCAGCTACCTCCCTCTCTATCTATTTATATATATATATCCCTCTCTATCTCTCTATATATCTCTTACTTATACACACACACACACACCTTGTTTCTCTCTCCCTATCTCTAGCTCTAGCTCTAGCTCTATCTCTATCTATCCATATGTAAATTTTTACATATATCCCTCTATCTATATCTCATTATCTATCCATCTCTCTTTACCCCTATATCTTTCCCTCTCTATATATGACTTCCTATCTCTATCTTTATAAATTCCTATTTCTTCCTCTCTCATTCTCTCCCTCTCTCTCCCTCTATATATTTATCTCCTCCATATATATCTATAGCTTTATCCTCTCTTTATCTCTCCCTCTCCTTCAATTGCTATCCCTCTCCTCCATCTCCATCTCCATCTCCATCTCCATCTCTATCTCTAACTTCCTCTTTATCTCTATCTCCTTACCCCCTCCCCCCTCTCTCTCTTCCCTCTATATTTCTCCCTCTTTATATCCACATATCTCCATCTCTCTCCCTCTCTCCCTATTTCAAACATATCATGAACCTATTGATAATGGAGCCATATTATCTTCCTGATTTAAAGGTTTTATTTTAGTTGTCTTTGGATCCCTGTAAGTAGATGCATACTTTATTTTAAGGTCTGTCACTTCTACATTGAGACTTTTTTTCGTGAACAAAATTATTTTAAAAATAGCCTACCAATTGACTTCTTGTATACTACACAAATATATGTAAACATAAACCAAAAAATTACCTAATTAACCACACACACTTCTTCAGTGTACCCATTGCATGTGAAGATGTGATTTCTAGTTAGCTTTTATGTGATAAGTGAGATTTTAGATTCTTCTACTTGATATTTTGAAGACTTTTACCATTAAATGGTAGTTGGTTTATAATTAAATGACTGATGAAACTTATTTTCTAACATGATTTGCATGTGTGAGATGTGTTTTAGACTCAAATCTCACACTATATGTATCCTATCAGCTAATGAAACTGGATCCTATTAGTTAATAAGCTTTTTATACGAGCATTCATGTTTGAAAAGGTGATAGGTTTCCCCTTTTCTATTTTAATATTTTTTAATTTGTTTGTTAATTTTTTATTGTATTGGTACTCTTTATAAGTTCAAATTATAGATTTTTTTTTTATTGAACAAAAGTGATAATTAAAATATAGAATACAACCAAAAAGACTAGATAGAATAGTAAGCCTTATCTATTCTCTTTTATTTGACTCCACAATATTCTAAAATACATTTATTAATAAGTCTATAAATAAGAGAGACCATTCAATTAGATAAATGATAATTTATTTTTATTTTAAAAATATTAAGTAACTTATTTGTTTAGCTTATTTGTTAAAAATTAAATTAACACCAACATGTATTATAATTAATTATTTGAAACCTTGAAAATGGTAGTTTTTATAATGGTTTTGACTTAGGAGATACAACCACTGATTTTCTACAATTTCCACTCAAGGAAACCTTAGAGATCTCAATCCAATGATGGAATGAGGGAAAGAGATCTACAATAAGGTGTCCTAGGTTGTGATAAAAGACTAAAGAGGGGTTCACCACCAAGCTAGGGCTTGGAAAGACAAGAAATGTAAATGAGATGCAAGACTTAAACAACTGACCTAGAAATGAATTCAAATCATAACAATAAATTGAGAAAGTACAAAGGTGCACCTGGAAACTTAAGAAGCTTGAATGAAGGTTTGAAATCCTAGAAATACTACTTTTTGATACACATTGGAACTCATACACCAGTAGGGGTGATTTAGTCCCAGTTTAGGGTTTTTGACAGAAACCAGATTTTGGAACTACTAAATCAAGATCTATAGAAAAAGTCTAAAAATAGGTATACTAGGACTCATACGCCACAAGTGGCAATTTATTCTTAGTATTAGGGTTGATCTGGAACTCTGGAATCCTCTAGTGATCTGTTGTAACTTTCCTCCTGTCAATCTCTAGTTCTAAAATATTGAATTCTGCTCTATAGGTGAATTTTCATAATCTTGCAATGTAGATGACAACTTTGACAACTTGAAAAAATTTCCCCAATCTTTCTCTTCAAGGAATCTTCAACCTAAATTTGCAAATCACACATCAAAGAGTGGAAAAAATGTTGTTTTGTTAGTAGATAGGGGTTTTTCCTTCGTCAAACCTCATTTTGGTAATCAAACCTTGAAATGAATAGAAATATAATGAAGGAATGATGAATGAACAAATATATGCAATGTTGTAACTCACCAAACCCTTGAACAAATGGTTGAAATCTTGTAATTAATGGATAGTATGAATTTATATCTTAAATCTTGATTGTATGTTATGGATCTTGACTTGAATGCTTACTTGAATCATAAGATACCTACATCACAAATGTGAGCTCAAAAACAAATATGATGCATGATGACTTTGACACGATGCTTGATACTAGAATAATGCTCCAAAATGATTGATAATCACTCTTGAATGCTCTTGAATGATATAATGCTTTATTTGAAAAGGTTCTAGATGAATTGTAAACGTGATAGGAGAAAATATGTGAAAATACCTTGTATTTATACTTGTTTATGTCAAATTTCCCAAAATTACAACACTACAAGCCGACATCAAATCTAAGAGAATAAAATCCTACCAAGAATTTGAATTTAAATTAGGTCTAAGCTAGGCAAGACTCATATGTCAGTTGGGGCATATGAGTGCCATTAAGCTAAGCTTAGGACACATTTTTCAAGAAATGCTTAGTTTAATGTGAAATTTAGATTTAGGCCCTACAACCTAGGTGGGCCCCATACGCCCAAGGTGGTGTATGAGTATTAAATCACTAAATCTAGGCCATACAATCCAAAATCATTAAATATGGATTGGTCACTTAATATATGTGGGGATTGTCCTTGGAAAGATGCATTGATTAAGGCTTGTGGATTCAAAATAGGACCAAATAAGGCATAAAGAAGCCCAATTTTAGTAGGGAGGGCCCAAACAAGTGTTAAAATGTAAAGGGCTACTTTTTTTACACTAAATTTAGCCACCACTTTAGTGAGAGGAGGAACTTGCTTCAAACTCACAATAAGGGTATGTGCAGGATCATGATGGGCCAAAAAGTGGCAATATGATGGATATGTGGCTGACAATTTTTTTTAACCCAAAATTGATGAAATAAAAAGGGTTTGTAAAGGATATACTCAGATTTACACCATTATAGATTATGATTTAATTTGAATTTAATATGTAATTATTATTCATTTTCTATTTGAATTATGACTAAAGTTCTAATTCATAGGCTGATTGAAAAACATCTATAGCATTCAAACAATATCATATTTTTTGAATCCAAAACATGTGTCACATTCTATGATTCACATACTATAGGATTAAAAGTAGAAAAATTGAATTTCATGAATTTTTGACCAAGTTAAGGTGGTCAAACATACCATTTTTAATATTTTTTAAAAGTTCTAATAAAAAATTCATAATTAATTATTTACTTGGAAAAAAATTACAGAAAAATATGCATCACATCGGGGCATGAGTCCTCTACTTATATCTAAGATCTTATAAAAAATATTATCATTTTATTGTGGTTATGGTGGTCAGACAAACACCTACTTATTTTTTCCTTGAAATTTAAGTACTACTACATTGAAATTTCAAATTTTCACCAAATAGATTTTTTTTTAAAACAAACCTAGTAGTTTAGAAACTACATTCAATTTGCTATAGATTTTATTCTTACATATTTTTAAAATAATATAGATAACTTATTCAAATTTTTACGTCAACTTTCCTAACTCTAATTTTTCTAAAAATTTTGCCACTTAAGGGCCTGTTTTTTCCATGATGATCCTGCACATACCCATAAAGTAGATAAACTCACATCAAGAGGGGTACAAGTCTAACAATTCTAGTAAGATAAGATGACAAGAATCAAGAGGGATGATCAAGCCCCCAAGATTAAGATCATATGGCAAACCAACATAGGGACAAAAAAAAACAAATGAAAATAATGTAAGGAGCACCAACAAGGCACAAGCATACACTTCCAAAGACAAAAGAGAAAGAAAAATAAAAAGAAAAGGGGTAGATCAAGCTTCGACCATTTGTCCCGCATGTTGTGGATCCGATGTAGGTTGTTTGTCCAAAATGTTGGCAAGTGGAACACGATGTCCACTATGCAAACCAATGCATGCTCACAAGGGCTAGTGGAACCTTAGGCTATCCACTAGGCGATCCCCCAATGAGACACATACACACGCGACTAGTATATGATCATGCAGACAAGTGAGTGGTTATGGGAAAGTTATGCCTAAGTTCTGATCCCACATGTACAACCATACCAAAGCTATACCTCTTGATAAATTTGATAAGACATCACACAACAATGAACTTCAAGCTTCATGAGGCAAGCAAAGCTTCGTATGCCCTAAACTCATGAAAAAACAAGATGGCTCCATAGGAAATCAAAGTTTGTTATGCAAGGTAGCCATATAACCAAAATTGTAAATGTGAAATAGTGTAAAGTATGTTCAAAGGATTTTTACTTAGTTCATGTAAGGTAATAACTTACAGAACATCTTGCCTAATGTCTCCAAGAGAGGACCAATTGAAGAATAGAAAATTCACAACTTAGGGGATGTAGTGTGTCACATCAAGCCACTAAGAGGAATATAATATGCTAAGAAATATCATGCTCTTGAGGTACATGACACCCAATATCACCACAAAGAGAAAGACACATCACAAGGAGTACTTGAAGACTACACAATGAAACATGAGTTGTAATATGCAATAGAATAATGCCGATATATGCCCCCACTTTAAAGAAATTGCTAAACACCATATTGTGAGCAATTATTTTAAAGTAGTAAATGATAAATGCTAACTATAAAGAGGAAATGAGAGATTATTTGGAAAGCCCTATGCCAATTCATATGTATCCAAATGAAGTTATGTCATAAAAAGGGGTTTCCCCCAAAATGAAATCCCAAAATCACATAAGGGATCCATAGATTTGAGGTCAGCATGTCTTTCCTACAATCATTCCTCAAATACTCATGGAACAATAATAATGACACAAAGAGAGTGAAAACAAAGAAAAGTTTTTGGGTCAACATGGAAGAGACCTAAATTTCTCGATGCCTTGTGTTATCTCCAATAGGAAAACAAAAGACAAGAAAAAGATAAAGGAAAAGATTTTGGGTCAACATGGAAGAGACCTAAATGTCTCGATGCCTTGCATCATCCCCAAAAGGAAAACACAAGATAAAGAAAAAGAAAAGATTTATGACATAAAGAATAATGTAGGTACAAATAGAGGAGTGTCACAAAGAGAGAGGGACACATAAAAAAAAAATGGTACAAGGGATCACATTACGCTCATGCAATCACACACAAAACATGAAAAATAAAATAATATAAAAGATTAGTAAGGCACATGCGAACCAACCTCTAACAAGTTGTCTGCATCCCAATCTTGTTCATTGTAACATGAAAGGAAAATAACTAGCTAAAGGGACAATAGTAAGTGTTGAACTAGGGTCATTCCCAAGTTCAGCAATCTTCCTAGGAGAATTATCATTTAAGCTCATAGAAGAGGAAAACAATACATATTCAATTCATTATGCACTTCATCAATTTTAGAAACTTCATCATCATCATCCAAGTTAATCACAACAGGAGTTTGAATGATAATGTAAAAAAAGGATTTATCTCTTGTTGCAATATAGGTTCTTTATGTTACAACAAAGAGGGAGACTCATCATGTATTCCTTCAGTCAAGTTTAGATTTAGATTTTCTTTGTTGTTTTCATTATTTAACATTCAAGCAAGAGCACGACATCTACACCTATGCTCTCTAGCATTTATATTTCTTTTAGTAGAATTTTCAAGTTGTATTTGTGTAGGAGTGGGTTTATCAACCATAGGTTTCTTTTCTTCCCTAAGGGGAGGAACTGAAGGAACCATAAAGGATGTTCAACCACTTTCTCTTTAGCTTTGTAAACTTGTTTTATGTTAGGTGGCATGATGAGATTGGTTTCATTATCTCTTGGTATTTTATAGGAGATAGGCAAAGGATCTATCTTAGGTTGGTCTTGGTGTTTTGAAATGTCTTTAGGTTTAATCATGGTTTTGTCATGGTAGGCTCAATCATAGGTTGAGGCATGTTTGTAAGGGATAGTTTTGCTATACATTTTTCCTTGAACTTTTGATATGATTTGAAAAAGAAGTCCTCATGAGGTTTAATAGGTTCCATAGGCTCGGGTCAAAAGAAATCCAATGAAAAATTCCCATGGAAAGATAAAGGATTAAAGCCACTATTTATGCACAGTGAAGATTTCATTGTCAAAGAGAACCCTTAAGAATTTATGACAACCGATGGGATGAATTCCATGGAGCTTAGCCATGCATAACCAAGCTTCACATGGAATTGGTCTGATATCGATATGATGGAGAATAAAACATCTAATTGTTTTGGTCCAACTTTTAAAGGAAGGGTAATCGATCCCATCATAGGACAAGTGAAACCATTATGCATTTTCATCCATTCTTTTGGTTTTTAATATGTTTCTTAATAGAGTTCATGCACAAGTAAGAATTCTTTGGTGATCACATTCTCTCCAAAAATGGGATAAATTAATATCCCATTAGTGGGCTTGTCATTGATTCAGTTGGCTATGTAAAGAGCACCATCAAGTGCATTTCTGATTATATCTTTAGATGAGAACACAATGTCAAGAGGATTTTTAGTTTGGCCCTTACAAGGTAGAATTTAAATCATTCCAACCATATCATTAGTAGGATCTTGTTCATCAATATCCACGGGACCTTTTTCAATACTATCCATGTTGTATGTCATTCATGCCCACATTCATCACATCATTCTTCTTGGTTTCACTAGATTTGAAAAATGAAATGTTATGATTGGGCGCTAAAGATTTGCAAGTTTTGGTTAGGAAGGGAAACATACTTATTTTCTTGATCATTAACACCTCCAATTGAAAGTTAGTTGGAATCAATGAGGTATTGCACAAGATGTTTAAGACGCTTACAATGTTTCGTATCATGTCCATTTTGTCATTGATAATGGAAGTAAGCATTCAATATAAAATTTGGAGGTAATGGTTTATTAGGATCAAGAGTTTTAACAAGAGGTAAGGTGGTCATTTTATATTATACAAGTCGTGACATTATGTTATGGAGTGTATTGGGTAAGGGAGTGAATTGTCTAGCCAGATCCCCAAATGTGAAAGGAGTTGTCTTCCTTATAGCAACCACTTGGGTATCAATATGTTGAATTGGTTGGTGAGGGGGATTAAGTTGAAGGAAGCATTTATTTTGTTTCCTAAAAGGTTGATAATTTTTTTGGTTTGTGGGTTCATACTTTTTAGGTCAGCTAGAGGTGGGTTTTATTTCACAACTACTAATTGTGTTTTGATAATCACAAAGGGCAATACACAAGTGTACGAAGGAAGGAAACTTCATCATGGTAAGCTTATCTTGTATCTTGGTTTGCAAGTTCTTAATGAACATTTGTTGAAGGTGAGGATCGAGAATCTTTATGTCGATTTGGGAATAAAGCATTTGGTAGAGTGAAATTAAGTTAGTAACCTTTTCATCATCCTTTTGCTTACATCTCATTAAATCAACTAAGATCATCTTAGGAGTTATGTGCACTTGGAAATGGTTTATAAAGGCCTCAAAAAGTTCTTTGAATGAATGAATTGAGTTATTTGGTAATGAGGAGAACCATTCTAAGGAAGTATCTTTCAAGGACCTAGGGAGAAGTTTAGCCAAGAGTTTATCCTCATGGACAAAATCACTACATAAGGTAGTATAAGAAAAAACATGGTTAGAAGGATCTCCTTTCCCCCCCATATTTCTCAAATCTAGTAATCTCTAGGTCTTGTGGTATCGGCGTTCTCAATATCTCCAAGGATAAGTGACTACTTTTGACATTGTATGTAGGTTGGCCATTTTAATTTTGGTTTATGGTGGAAATTTTCTTTCGAAGGGATGAAACATTTTGAAAATTTTGGTTTATGATGGCATCATTGGTTATATTTTGAGATGGAGGTGAATATGGTGGAGGTGTATATGTGTTCATGGGGAAAGTGAATGGAATGTTTACAGGAGGTAAAGTGGTAGGAGATATGATGTGCGATGCCACAAAGGTACTAGGAATTCTAGTGGAAATACACAAGGTAGGAATGACATTACTAGTAGGAATAGAGGCAATGGTTGTGAGAGGAATTTGGGTTCCTCCTTGAATTCGGACATTGGTAGAAGGCGGAGCACAACTAGTAAGTTTTCCAAAAATATGAGCTAGGTTACAGACAAGTTCTATTCCTTCTTTAGTTTCAATCATGCGATGTATGTTATTTATAGTAGGCATAGTAGTGGTTGAAATGTTTTTAGTACTCTCTTGATTTTGTAGATTTGCTAAGTCTTCATGGATTTGAATGATGTTTTCTTGTGAAATACTACCAACCATTGTTTCAACACTTGTCACACTACTTGAAGGTAAAGAGTTGTTAAGGGTATGGTCCATACCGAGTGAACTAGTGTCAACACTAGTAGTGAAAGAGCTAGATAATCCAAGATCTATGACGATTGTGCTATCATGGGATGACATGAGTCTCAAACTTCATCTCACTATAGAATTATCAATAGGACACCAATTTGTAAAGCTCATGCAAGGGACAATGAATGAATGTTATTATTTAATTCCAATTCAAATTAAATTAAGCTAGATGCAATCAAATGAATAAAACATAAATTCTACAAACTAAAACAGATAACTAACAGTAGCAAGAAAATACACATAAAAAAAGTTTTAAATGTTGTAAAATGTAGTTTAAGATCTAAAATGAGACTAGATCGCCTAGAGGGATATATGAGTCCCAATAAGGATTTTTTAGGGATTCAAATGTTGATAAATAATCAACACAAAATAGCTAGAAATTAGGAAAAACCACTTGTACTAGGACTAAATCACCCAAAGAGGCGTATGAGTCCCAAATTAGGGTTTTTGCACAAATTTCAAAAAATTATGATTGATTGTTAGGTTCTTTGATATGAATGATGTCTAGACTAAGTGCAATTATAGATTTTAAATGAAATTCAATCATGCAAGATGCAAAAATGCAACCTATATGCACTTTCACTAATGGAAGATTTAGAAACCCTAGATGCAAATTAACTAATGCAAGACCTAATGCAAAGTTAATGTAAGCTAGATCTAGGACTATGATGAACTCCAAATCAGAAAATAAGGTGTTTGAAAATTCTATGTTCACCAAAATGAAATGACGAAAATGGTAGTTGTAATGTTTTTGATTTAGGAGGTACAACTACTTATTTTCTACAAGTTTGACTCAAGGAAACTTAGAGATCTCAATCCAAGGATGGAATGAGGGAAAGAGACCTACAATAAGGTTTCCTAGGGTGTGCTAAAAGACTAAATATGGGTTCACCACCAAGCTAGGGCCTAGAAAGACAAGAAATGTAAATGGGATGCAAGACATAAACAAATGACCTAGAAATGAATTAAAATCAGAACACTCTACTGAGAAAGTACAAAGGTACACCTAGAAACTTAATAAGATTGAATGAAGGTTTGAAATCCTATAAATACTTATTTTTTATGCACTCTAGGACTCATATGCTAGTAGTGGCGATTTAGTCTCAGTTTAGGGTTTCAGGTGGAAACCAAGATCTAGAACTACTAAATCATGATCTACAAAAAAAATCTATAAATAGGTATATTGGGACTCATAGGTGGAAAGTGGTGATTTATTCCCAGTATTAGGGTTGATCTACAACTCTGGAATCCTCTAGTGATCTATTGTAACTTTCCTGCTATCAAATCTCTAGTTCTGAAACTCTAAATTCTACTTTGTAGGTGACTTTCCGTAATCTTGCAATGTAGATGACAACTTTGAAAACTTGAAAACTTTTCTCCAATTTTTTTCTTCAATGGATCTTCAACTGAAATATGCAAATCACACATCAAAGAGAGGGAAAAATGTTTTTTTGTTAGTAGATAGGGGTTTTTCCTTGGTCAAACCCCATTTTAGTAATCAAACCTTGAAATGAATATACATATAGTTAAGGAATGATGAATGAAAAAATATTCAATGTTGCAACTCACCAAACCATTGAACAAAGGGTTGCAATATGTAAACAAATATTTTAGGAACCCTATTGGACACTTACCCTTCTAGGATCTTTGACCTAAGAGGGAAGGAATAGGGTTAAAAATCTATTGTTTAACACTCAAAGATAAATGTAATGAGAAATGAAATGTGTCTAAATGTAATTTCCTAAGTGAAATAAACTGAAAAAGAAAGATGATCATTAATGTAAAACCTAAGAAATGTAAAGTGTTGGAAAACACATTGTGTTATGAAAACAAACTAGATGGAAAGTTCTAAAATAGAATGTGTGCACCTAGAGATTGAAAATGGATGGAATGAACATCTAAAATCCTAATAAAACTAATGCATATGTCAATTAGGACACTTATGCCAGTTTGCGTGACTTACTCCCAATTTCGGGAAACTTTGTCGAAATGGGAATTTTCCAAATGGGTATCTAGATCTATAGAAATATCTGAAATCAGGTTTAGTGGGACTAAGTTTCCCAAGGTGGTGACTTAGTCCACTTTTGAATCTCTAAAAATTTAGAAGTGGAAGCGGATGCCTTAGGTCTGCACTTTGGTTTCCCACAGGTGTCTGCTTCTGAAGCTTTTATTTTTGAACCTAAAAATGAGTTTTTGTTCATATTTTGACTTGTTGAATGAAGAGAAGACTTGAGAAACCCTACAACTTGATCTCCAATTATTTCCAAGCTTCCAAGAGTCCTAAATCTGCAAACATATAAGAAGAAAAGAAGAAATGTTGAATATTAGGGCATGGGGGTTTTCCTTGGTCAAACCCCTTTTAGGTAATTAAAACAAAAATGATGAAAGAAGGGAATGTAACAAGAAATAATGGAGTTGATTACCTTTCCATGGTGTTTGATTTTTAAGGTCTGCAATAAAACATGAATAATTTTCCCTTGAATGTCTGAGGAAGCTATCTTGATGACTTGCAATGATAAAACCCTAGCTTGCTTGACTTGAGAAGATGATTCAACTAATGAATGATAATGAGTTATGACTTAAGATGAGTTAGGTGATTGTAGGATATTGGAAACTATAAAATGAGGAGAAAAATGCTTATTTATACACTCTTATGCCTAAATTCCCAAAGAATACCTCATAATAGGCCAACCTTAGGTGTTAAAGAATAAAAACCTAAAATAATTTTGAAATAATTTTGATTTTTGAGCCAAATGGGACTAAGTCGCCCAAGGTGGTGACTTAGTCCACCTAGGAATGTTTAAGTGGATGTTGGATATTAAGATGTATTAAATGCTATTTATCAGGTTCTTCTTGAACAAGACACTTAATTAAGGCCTGTACGTGCATAAAAGGTTCATTTAAAGCATAAGAAAGGTGTAAATATGGATGACAATCCTAGGAAAGTGTGAAAGTTTGTTACAAGACTTTTCAACACTTTGAAATAGGTATTGGTAAGGTTATTTAGGTGAATTGTAACATTATGGTCCTAGAAAAGCGTGAAATGTTGTTACAAGACTTTACAACACTTCAAAATAGGACTTAATAAGTGATAAAAGGTGATTTTTTAGGTGATTTGTAATGAATAGATTCTAGAAAAGTGTAGAAGTGTTTTACAACACTTCACAACACCTTTAAAAGACATAAATAAATATATTTTATCCAAGTTGTAAGGGCTCAAGACCTAATGTGAATGTTTAAACATCTCGTGCTATACCAAATCAAGGCCTCATTAAATCCAATTTATCATCAATTATTCCCATATCACTTGCAAAGTATACACTTTTTGGTGACACATTAAGCCCCCACTTTAGTGAGAGGATGAACTTGATTTAAACTCTCGTCAAAGTACCCATTCAAGCAGAGTCTAATCGTACCAATGTGGATGAGAAAGAATGACAAAGATCAAAGGAGATTGCACAAGCCCGGGTAGGATCCAAGATCCTAAGTCAAGCCAACATAAGTACAAGAAGATATGCAAGATGAATGATTTGCAGTAAAACAAGATACATGATCATACAAGAAATAGAAAAATGAGATGGATCAAAGATGCATTCACTCCGGGGCCACATAACATCAGGTCATTTGCGGGGTGAGCTATCCCAAAGAAGTGGTTTAGTGAGAAATTCATGCTAGTGTGTTGGCTTCCCATTATACAAACCATGCAAAAGTTATGCTCCTAATAACTTTGATAAGGCACGACAATGAAAATGCTTTTGCAAATGTTTTTGAATTTTTTGCAAAGATTTTGTTGAAAGGGATTTTTCTTTTTTCATGTAAGGTATTCTTCTTAGGGAGCATTGTGCCTAGTGTCTCCAAGAGAGGAAAAATCAGGGTGCTAGATCATTATCCATGGGATGCCTCATTTGCATTAGTCCACTTTAGTTGATCATTATTCCCTTGTCAAATTGTTATCCATGGGATGCTTTGCTCGCATCAGGCCACTTCAGTTGATTATACACTCTTAGAAGGAATCAAACCCAATGACACTGCCAAGGAGAGAAAACGTCAAAAGAAAAATTAAATCACACCATGAAATTTGCAAAAATATGTTGTCTATGTATGCTCCCAATTTAAAGAAATTTCTACACACCATTCTGTGAGCAATGACTTTAAAGTAGAAGAGGATATGAGAGCTTATTCGAAAGGAACTATGCCTAGTCATATGTTTTTGATAAGCTACATCATGAAGAAAGGGAGTAGCCACGTGAAAGTCAATCTTATGACATGTTGTCCACATCCAAAGCTTTCTCTAATACTTTCATGGAAGGTTAACAATGAGCAAAAAGAGACAACGACAAGTGACATATGAGGAAAAGGCTACCAAACCCCTTGCGCCCACTTAGTGCAAGACAAGGGTGAGTCAAAATGATTGATGAAATATAATCAAGAGTGAAAATAAATATTAATTAGAGGAATTAGGTGCACCCACAGAGGGAAGCATACCAAACTCTTGAATATGTTGAATTTTATGACTCAAAGCTATACATTCATTGGTGGAGTGACCATGAACTCTATGATATTTGCAAAATGAAGTCTTGCAATAATATTTCTTGTAGGTTTTGGGAGGAAGGAATATCAAGTCATCTTGGATGAGTCTCAACAAGATACTCTCTTGATCAATGGGAAAAGCAGTGTGTGTTATGGGTATCAAAGAGATTTCTTGGTTATAATCTAATGTCATGTTTGTGCACAGTTGTTTAGATGTCCAGAGTTTGTTCTCACTTTTACAAGAGGTTGGAAAATCTAACGAATTCAATTCATTAGTGCTTTGTGTGATGATATTGGCATTGAGTGAAAAGTGTATTGTTTGATTCATGTTGTGTAAAGGATGACTTTCAAGACCACTAGTGTCGAGGAGGTCGAGATGGACAACTATTAGGGTTGGCTTAGAAGGATGGTGTATGATAGGATTGATGTTTAGGGACGGTTGGTGTGGTAGTATGGTTTCTATGAAAGGACAATAAAACAAATCATAAATAATGGGTGGATTGTCCTATTTATCGATAGTAGGCAAAGTCGAGGAAGAATCTATTTGATTGCCATGTTTCTCTGAGGTCTCATTGTCTTGTTCCATATTATCTATCCCACTAGGAGAGCTTATAATGTGTTCCTCCAAGGTTGAAATTTGTAAAGTAGCCTCATCACAAGAGGGGAAAGCATCAAGAGAAGGACCATTAGGATGTTCATTCTTACCAAATAAATCTCCCCATAAGATAGTAACATTAGGGAATGGAGGAATAATATTCTCATGACTTTCATTCACTGTGTCGTTCAACACCAAAGTATTGTATTCATAGTTATGAGAGATACTTGGAGAAGAATAAATAGAAGTATCATGATCATTTATAGGTTCATTCCTTTGTTCCCTAATATTTCTAGAAAGAGGGTTGGGATAGGCCTGAAAGAGTTGATCATCTAACACCAACATGCGGTCATTATTGATAATCTCAGTAGTCTCAAAAACCAAAGGAGAATGGAGATTAGGTAAGGTGATGTTGAGGAACATGTCTATGATTTTAGTCTCTTGGGTAAGAATATATTCCCAAATGGGATGATGAGAAGTACAAACAAGATCCTCATGATTATCAACAATTGTTGCCTCTTTCACCAAGATACCTTTGTCACCAAAAGGAGAGGTATTGGGAGAAGAAAAAATATGATTATCATGATTAGATATGTTGAAATGCTCTTCTATCACATCAACTCCATAAATAGGAGAGATTGGAAAGGGAAGAATTGGAAGGCTAGTGTTAGCATGTTCAGTCGTTTGTGTTAAGAGACACTCATAGCTAGGAAATTAATTGAATGATTGATGAACATGCTTATTGACTAACTTTTTTCTTGCAAATTTGGAAAACAAAGATACTAACATCTTGAAATAAAAATCTATGCAAACTCAAAATGTAATGTAAAAGGATGAAATGAAATGCAATTTTCATATTATTATTGACTAATTATTGTATGCAACAATGTGAGAAAGAAAAATTTTAAATTAAACAATGCATAAAATGAGCTAATTTAAGCTAGATTTAATGAAATGTACCCTATAGAAACTCATCCAATTGATAGAGATAAGTGTGGGAATCAAATAGAAGCATAAAAATAGGGTTTTTAATTTTGTAAAATGCAGTTTTAAGGGTGAATAGGGACTAAGTCACCAAGAGTGGTGACTTAGTCTTGGTAGGGATTTTTTTTAGATTTTTCAAAATTTTATGATGGATTTCGATGGTATCTATACTGTACAATGTAGCCCTAAGATGAAAATGCAATATTTTAGATATTTTTAATGATTTAACATGCAAAAATGCAACCTATATACACTTTCACTAATGGAAGATGTGAAACCCTAGAATGAAACTTAACTAATGCAAAATAGCAATGCAAGATAATGCTAGGATGATGAAGGAATCCAAATCAGAAAAGGGATTATTTGAAAAGCAGGTTCACCAAAAAGTAAACAAAGATTTTAGGAACCCTATTGGACACTTACCCTTCTAGGATCTTTCACCTAAAAGGGAAGGAATAGGGTTAAAAATCTATTGTTTAACACTCAAAGATAAATGTAATGAGGGATGAAATGTGTCTAAATGTAATGTACTAAGTGTAATAAACTGAAAAAGAAAGATGGTTATTAATGTAAAACCTGAGAAATGTAAAGTGTTGGAAAACACATTGTGATATGAAAACATGTGATAAATGACCTAGAAATGCAAACAAACTAGATAAAAAGTTATGAAATAGAATGTGTACACCTCGATACTAAAAATGGATGGAATGAAGGTCTAAAATCATGATAAAAATGATGTAGAAGTCAACTAGGATAGTTAGGCCAGTCTGGGTGACTTAGTCCCAGTTTCAGGAAACTTTGTCGGAACGAGAATTTTCCAAATGGGTATCCGGATCTATAGAAATCTCTGAAAATCAGGTTTAGTGGGACTAAGTCACCCAAGGTGGTGACTTATTCCACTTCTGAATATCTAAAAATTTGGAAGTGGAAGTAGATGGCCTAGATCTGCACTCTGTTTTCCCACAGGTGTCTGCTTCTGAAGCTCTGATTTCCAAACTTGAAAATGAGTTTTTGTTGATATTTTGACTTATTGAATGAACAAAATACTTGAGAAACCCTACAAATTGATCTCCAATTATTTCCAAGCTTCTAAGAGTCCTAAATCTGCAAACATATAAGAAGAAAATAAGAAATGTTGAATGTTAGGGCATGGGGATTTGCCTTGGTCAAACCACTTTTAGGTAATTAAACCAAAAATGATGAAAGAAGGGAATGAAACAAGCAATAATGGATTTGATTACCTTTCCATTATGTTTGATTTTGAATGTCTGCAACAAAACATGAATAATCTGCCCTTGAATGTCTTAGGAAGCTATCTTGATGACTTGCAATGATAAAACCCTAGCTTGCTTGACTTGAGAACATGATGAGTGATGAATGATAATGAGTTATGAATTAAGATAAGTTAGGAGATTGTAGGATATTGGGAGCTATAAAATGAGGAGAAAAACACTTATTTATATACTCTTATGCCTAAATTCTTGAAGAATACCTCATTGCAGGCTGACCTTAGGTCTTAAAGAATAAAAACCTAAAAGAATTTTGAATTAATTTTTATTTTTGAGCCAAATGGGACTAATTCACCCAAGGTGGCGACTTAGACCACCTAGACAATTTTGAGTTGATGTTAGATATTAAGATGTATTAAATGTTGTTTATCAGGTTCTTCAACAAGACACTTCATTAAGGCTTGTAAATGCATAAAAGGGCCATTTCAAGCATAAGAAAGGTGTAAATATGGATGAAAAGCCTAGAAAATTGTGAAATCTTCTTACAATACTTTACAACACTTCAAAATAGGACTTAATAAGTGATAAAAAGGTGATTTTTAGGTGATTTGTAATGAATCGAGTCTAGAAAAGTGTAGAAGTGTTTTACAACACTTCACAACACCTTTACAAGACATCAATAAATGTATTTTATCAAATTTTCAAGGGCCCAAGACCTAATGTTGATGTTTAAACACCTCAAAACACCAAATCAAGGCCTCATTAAATCCAATTTATCATTAATTATTTCCATATCAAGCAAAGTATACACTTTTTGGTGACACACAATATTATAAGTAATGGCTAGCATGAGTGAAGATCTTGACTCTTGATTATATGTTATGGATCTTGACTTGAATGCTTACTCGAATCATAAGATACTTACATCACAAATGTTAGCTCAAAAACAAAGATGATGCATGATGAATTTGACATGATTCTTGATACTTGAATAATGCTCAAAAATGCTTGATAATCACTCTTGAATGCTCTTGAATTCTATAATTCTTGATCTTAGGAGGTGCTAGATGACTTGTAAACATTCTAGGAGAAAATATGTGAAAATACCTTGTATTTATACTTGTTTATGCCAAATTTCCTAAAATTACAATAGTACAAGCTAGCACCAAATCTAGGAGAATAAAATACCGTCAAGAATTTGAATTTAAATTAGGTCTAAGCTAAGCAAGACTTATATTCCAGTTGAGGTGTATGAGTTTGATTAGGCTAAGCTTGGGACACATTTTTCAAGAAATGCTTAGTTTAATGTGAAATTCGGATTCAAGCCTCGAAACCTAGGTGTGACCCATACACTCAAGGTGATGTATGAGTCCTAGATCATTAAATATGGGCCATACAATCTGAAATAATTAAATTTTGATTGGTCACTTGATATATGTCAAGATTAATTAAGGCTTGTTGATGCAAAATAGGACCAAATAAGGCATAAAGAAGCCCAATTTTAGTGGGGAGGGCCCAAACAAGTGTGAAAATGTAAAGGGATACATTTTTCTACACTACATTATGAAAATATTTTAAATTCAATCAAGATTAAAAATTTGGTCACTGTTTATTAAGGAAATGCTATTTTTTATTTTATAGGTAAGTTGGGATTGGGGTCCACTCCTGATAAAACACAAAATGAAAATGAAGAGAGTTAATTCAAAGTCACATAGGGAAAGCACAAATAATAAATAATACTAACTTAGAGGAGGAGGAAAGGCCAAAGAAGCCAACATGAGACTAAGAACAAATCTTTTAAGTAAGATATTACAAAGTTGCACTAGGAGTCATAGATAATATGTAACAAATAACCCTCAATAAAAAAAATCATCCATGAGTCTTATTTTGTTAAGCCCTTCCTTCTACTCCTTGTAAGAAGAACATCCATAGCCCATTGGGTTCCCTTTTCAAAAACATCTTGATCTTCTTGAAGTTAGAGTTTCTTTGCTTCAATATTGGGAGATTTCTTCTTCCCTAGGATGTTTATGTTTGGATTTTATATATGGCTCATAGTTTGAGCTATGTAACACTTCTTGATAGGAACCAAAAAATCATCATAATCAAGGAACTCAAGGATCTCTTCATCTAAATAATCAATGAATGGGAAGGTACTTACATCATTTGAGCTATCAACCTCCTTATCAGAGAGAAAATTAATACAAGTGTTGTTTCTAGTGGGGGAATGAAGTGTGGTGGATCCATATAATTTAAGTCATCCAAAAACATCATAGGATCATATCATATCTCTATTTGATATTCCATAAAAATTCCATGATTGTGCCAAATAAAATCAACATCGAGAGGGATTGGCTTCTTAATGCACTTTTTGATATTTATCACTTTGAGTCCTAATGATTTAAAATAAAGAATCCAAATTTTTTGTGGCCAATAATGTTGCAATGAAAAGTACCTGAGTGAAAATGTTTCATAATTTAGGAATTGAGTCAAGGTTCTACAAGAGGAGTGGATTCTTACTGAGTGGCTCATAAGTATTGAAATATTACTCATGGAATAGACCCTAATGAATCTATTTAAAGGAGATGTTGACCTAGATTCTTTCTTAACTAAAGTTCCCACTTGATTAATCATTTTTCTTATGAGATTTGTGTCTCTAATGATCATGGGGAGATTATACAATAAGTTCTAGATAAGGATGAAGGTAATTTTAGTAGTAGCTAGATAAAAAATGGGGTCCATGGAGTAATGAAGAGCCCAAAATGTTCATATAAATAGAACCCTTATATTTCACAAAGTTGTAGTCCTCTAAAATTTTAAAATAGATTAGAAAGAAACCATATTCCAAGATTTTGATTTGAACAAGAGTAGCCATGTTACTCTAAATTTTGACTTAGAACACTCCACAAAAAATCTGATATGGTTGATGTTTTCTTGGGAGTTTGAGGATTCAAATGAATGGTTGCCTAACATTAGTTGATGTTGCATTGATACAATCATTTGAGATGTGAACATTAATAAAAATCCTCTACCAACAACACATTAGAATTGTCGAAGAAAATAGTTTTTTTTTCTAGGATATGAAGGGGAAGGAATTGAATATGGTTTTTTACCAGGGGCTTGAGCATTACCATTGGAAAAATTCTATGTCATCTTATTTGGAGAGGATTTAGAGTTTTCTTGAGAAAATTTTCTCCCTGTAGAGCATGTTACATTCATGGAAAGGGTTTGTGTTGTTCTTGATAGCTATAAGGATAAGAAGAACCACTTAGCTTTTATTCACCAAGATAAGGGCTATAAGAGCCCAAGAAATATTAGGAATGGAATCCTTCCACATTCTATTCACCACTGGGTTGAGAGGGTTGCAACCTTGACCATGTGGCACGTTCAAGCACTGAACCACATGAGGAACTATCTACCATTACACTTCCTCCATACATTTCTTCCTTCCTCCCCATCACATTCATGGTTCTATTCCACTCACTACACTTTGACATCAGCTCCTTCATACATGCCAAAAATATTGCAAGAAATTTGTTAGTTTTAAATAAATATACCTAGCTAGATTTTAACAAGTTGTATTATCTAAATGCATATTTTCATCACCCTTTTTTTTAAAGATTTTATAATATTTAGGGGAAGAGGCCCAATAGCTATTATAGCTAATTTCATGCAACCTAATCACCTAAAAATTTAATCGGATTGTGATGATTTTTTGGGTTTTCTTCATATGCAACATAAGAGCTTATAGCTAGTGCTTCATTTTTTGAGTATTTTTAATGAATGCATATGGTTCATTATGTGTACAAGGGTAAAAAATTGGTCATTTGAAGATAAAATCCAATATATATTCTCTATTTTCCCTAATTACCATTCAATTTCACCACCACAAAATAATTATTAAATATCCTACACCTATTCATATAAAATTGCAATTATATCATGAAATAGAAATTTCACCATTCACTTGTTATTGTATTAAATTCACTTTTAGTTTTCTAAGTTCAATAGTACATTGTCAAATGTTCCTAATGCCATGTATACAACCTATATTTACACAAAATTTAGTCATCTCTTAACCTAGTTAAATCCCATATCAAGTCCATGCATGGGATTATTTCCCATAATGTTTTCATTTTCCTCCATTTGTATTCCTATTTTTCTGTCCTTGCTACAAAAAATCTCATGTAAAATACATATTAAATGATCTCTATGGTTTCAAGTAACATCAATATATCATTCTCCATTCATATTATAGATAATTGTATGTGTGAATTTTTTTTTTCTCAAGTAATCCTATCTTTTTTGCAACACTTTGCAAACTATCTAGGGTTTCATTACATTATCCAATTCACATTATATAATGATATAATAAATGATCATGTATAATACACAAATCTTATAATCTTATTGTTTTATTCTAAAATCCCTATTTATATTCATGAAATTTTTTGAATACAGGATTATTTCATACTTTTGACCAATTTCATCATTTCTCATCATGTGTTGTTGGTTGGTTGTTGTCTCCATCATACAATATGCCTAACAGATACTGTATTTGGTTTCAAGTAATTCCAACCTATCATTTCTCATTTAATTTTACATGCAATGGTACTTGCAAATCTAAGTGTCCCTAGTATTCCTATCTTTCTCATAGCATTGTAGAAATTGTCTAGTATTTTATTATCATGATCCCATTAAATTTATATGGTGATATAGTTGAATAGGCTATATAATTTGTAACCCTTCTAATTTTATGGTTTTATTATAAAACCCATGTTTCAATTCATGAAATTGTTTGATTAAGGGATTATTTCACACAATATTTTGATTAATTTCATTGATTCTCATCATGCATATCTCTTGGATGGTAATTTTTTGCATCATGAAATATGACAACCAAATACTCTCCATTGTTTTAGGATACCTTGATTATTTAGGGCTTATTTCGAAAAACCCACATTTCTATTCCTAAATTGTCTATTTCAAATTTCTAAAATGAGGGATTTTTTGTTGCCAGGTTAATTCTTGTGAACTCCCTTTATAAATTTAGGAAACTATGTCTTTATTTTTTCCTTTTTAGTTAATTCATAATATCCTCCATTATATTCATGAAACTATGTATATATTTGTGTTGTTTCACACAAACTAAAGTGAACTTAACAAAATAAATTTTCCTTTTTTATAATAATCTAGTTCTATATATCTTTCTCACGTTTTCCTCATGAACTACACATAACACCTTACATTTTGATTATATATATTCATACATAAATATAAATATGTTGATGATTTATTTTTTAATTTGTATGTGGTAATGTTTTCTGAGTGGGTTTCCAATTTTAACAATTTTTCTAAATTCAGGGTTATATTTTTTTACATGTTACATTTAAAATCCCTATTTATATTCATGAAACTATATATATATATTTATTTCATTGCATTTATCAATTAAACTAAACAAAATAGCATACATTTTCATTTTTTAAAATCATCCAAATATGTGTATCTATATCTCATTTGGCTTGCTAACTAAACACAACAACATTCATTTTATTTTTATAAAAACATCAAGCTATGCATATCTTTCTCATTTGGCTTTCCAATTGCACACAACAAAATACATTTTCATTATATATGTATGTTTGCACATGTGTGTCTATCAATGGTTTATTTCTAAATTTATATGTGGCCATGTTTTCTTCGTGGGTTTCCAATTACAACAACTATGATAAATTAAGGGATATCTTTTTTAACATGTTCCATTCAAAAACCCTTGTTTACCTTCATGAAACTATGTATGTATTTGTGTACTTTCAATTTCCAAGCTTAAAATTTTAATTTTTATACTGTCCATAATTGTTCATATATTAATTATGTTTGGATTTCAAAGTGGACACACCAACATACATTTTCATCTTGATTTATAATATATATATATGTATGTATATGCATTGCATGTACATACATATACATACATACGTATATCTATGTATACACACACACAACTATATATTCATGAAACTGTATATGTATCTCTGTAGTTTCAATTGAAAATTAAACATAGCAACATAAATCTTTATTTGTGTACTTTTGATTTCCAAGGTTAAAATTTTAATTTTTATACTCTCCATAATTGTGTTTATATTAGTCATGTTTATTTCAATGTGGACACACCAACATAAATTTTCATCTTGATTTGGAATATATGTATGTATGTATATGCATGACATGTACATACATATGCATGCATACATATATCTATGTATACACACACATAACTATATATTCATGAAATAGTGTATGTATCTCTATAGTTTCAAATTCCAACTAAACATAGAAACACATATCTTTATTTATTATATTCATCAAACTATCATTAATTTATTCCATGATTTCGACAGAAAATGGGGGATGACAAATTTTGAACCAAGCCTGGTTCTTGAGAAGAGTTTCGTAGGGATGCCCTTGTTTGGCACATTTATCTTGAGGGAGCCATTGCATCTCTAATGGAATGCCTTCAGGGGCATGAGGAGAAGCTCTCAACACAATTCACTATCTCATGGAATGATAGGAGAGTCACATTTGGTGACATCTCCTTCAAAATTAATGAGGAGGTCATAGCCAAAGCCATAGGCCTATCATGCATGGGCTAGAAGCTTAAAAAGCATACTAAAGTGTAGGATTTGGAAGCCTCCATACATTCTGCTAAGGAAATGAGAAACCAACAAAATTGCGCACAATGTTTGAAAGGGATTCTCTGTCGAAGCCTTGGAACCATGTGTGTTTAACCATTTTGAAGTACATTATGTTGCAAGTATGAAGGTGTTGTCATTGATGTCAACTAGTTGTTGTTTTCATTGATGTCAAGGTAGTTGGTTATTGGTTGTATATGTTGAGGATATTGTTGTTTTCTGTGTCTGGATGTGGTATGGGAGAAATGTAGTTCCTCCAAATTTCTTTGGATTTTTTTTTCATGATTTTTGGTTCTAAGAATAAGTTGATAAGATCATGTTCAAGTGAAGTTTGTTGCCTGCAAAGATTGGATCATGTTAAGGATGTGTGTGCTTAATTGTTTTATGTGTTTTGCATGGGTGTTGGTCAACCTTGTGTTAAACAGTAATTATGGAGTACATGGAAGTGTTTGAGGTATGTTGGGACTTATTTAGCTCCTCATTAAGTATATGTTTGGGTTGCTCTCATTCTAATTCCACCGTAGAATGTTTTGGCATCAACCTAATTTGAATTTGTATATACAAATGGTGTGTGGCCAACCTTGAATGTGTTTCAAGGTTGAAGATGATATAAGTACAAGTTGAGATGTTTGTGAATGGAAAGATAGATGCGAGATAGATGTGAGTTAGTGTGTGATGTAAGTTTTAATAGATTAGTGAAAATTTCAAGTGTTGAGGTTCTAAAGGCAGTGAGCTAAAGGTGCAATCTATATTTCAAGCATGTATGTAAGTGTACGAGAGAATTATGGTGGAATATTTGCTGCATTGATATAGTTTTATCTCTAGAACAATTCTCTTCTATCTTCTCTATAATCATGTAGCAGTGAGCCTTTATAGCAATGAGCATTTGTATATTCAGTTTTGGAATTATTTATGTTATGATGTAATCCTCACTATGGGTTTTCCCTCGTTGGGTTTTCCATGTAAATATATTGTTATTCTATACATGGTTTTACTTCTTTTAGTTGTTTTTTCTGCACTTAACAATCAAACACATTCATAGAGTAAAGGGCTTTGTGAATGCTTATTGATCTAACTTCTAGTGAAGAGTTTTAAAGGTTAAAATTTTCTAGAATTGATTCACCCCCCTCTTAGTTTTCTTGTTCAACAATTGGTATCATAGAAGGGTTCCTTGGAGAAGAGATTAACCACTTAAGGAAGGTCTGGGATGGAAAACAAGAGAATTACTATTGATTACCCTAGGTTTTGTGGCATTGACTATGCATTCTAGAAGACAAAGATGGAAGGATATCTGGCATACTATGAATATGAAATCAAGAAGTCTATTTAGAAGCAATATGTTCCTAGACTAATGGTCCAAGTATTGATAATGAGGTCAAAGTGCATGAGATAAACAATAAGGTAAAGTTACTTATTATAGATAGCCTTTCATAGTCTAAAGTAGTTAAAGTTATGAATCTAAAGACTGCTAAATATGTTTGGGATAATTTAGAGAAGATGTATGAAGGAGATGATAAGGTCAAACAAACAAAGTTGTAGAATTTTGAGGCATAATTTGAGATCATGCGAATGGTCAAAGATGATAATATTAAATCCTATATGTAGAGAGAGGATGAGCTAGTAGGTGTAATGAGAGGACTTGGTGCGTAAATAGAAGAATCCAAGATAGTGAAGAAGGTTCCTAGAACTCTCTTGATATATACAGTGAAAATGTATCTATAATTGATGAAATTGTAGATTATAATACTTATACTAAAGATAAGTTGATTGGTACTCTAACCTCATTTGAGATGAGAAACCTTGGCTTGAAAAATGGAACAAAGATAGAAACTGCATTCAAGGCTACAAAAGTGGAAAATCTGGATGAATTGGAAGCAAATTTTGTAAGAAGAATAAAAAAGGGCTTCAGTAAGTATTAAGGTAAATTACTATTCAAATGTTTTAGCTATGGTGGAATAGGTCATTATTCTTAAAGATTTCTTAAAAGAGGTTAAATAAATAAACATAGAGAAGGTAAAGAAAATAAAGGAAACAAGATCAAAAGAGAATATTATGTGAATGAAGATGTTGGTATTTCTGATGACGAGTCTAATTATGCAGATTTTGATAACAATGAGTACTTGTTCCTATCTTTAAAAGATGAATCTACTATTGCTAATAGTGAAATATGTGCGAAGGAAAGTTCTCTAGAGAAAGTTGAAGGTACAATGGTATCTGATCTTCATGCTAAAGAGGAAAATAACTACGAGGTTATTGATAGTGGTTGCTCAAATCACACAACCAGTGACAAAAGTAAGTTTGTTGAAATTGAAAAATATGATGGAGGTTTAATTAAGTTTGGAGATGATTCTAGTGCTAAGAACTGTGGGATAAGTTCAATTAGTATTGATGGCAAGCATAATACTAATGGTATTTGCTATGTTAAGGTTTTTAGGCATAATATCTTGAGTGTTAGATAGATGTGTACAAAAGGATATAATTTTGTGTTCAAGGATGAAAAATGTGAAATTAGAAAAAGGTATGGAACTATGATTGTTGTTGGTAAAAAGACTAAAGGAAACACTTATAAACTTAAAGGTACTGATGAACATTGCTTTATGTATCAAATCAATGTCAGTTGGCTATGGTATTGGAGGATGTGTCATATGAATTTTGATAATATGGTGAGAATCAGTGCAATAAAAGTTGTGAGAGATTTACCAAGAATTACAAATCCTATTAATGCAGTTTGCAAGGAGTGTCAGTTTAGAAAGAAAGCCAAAAACAAATTTAGGTCAAAGGAACACTCTACTACTAGACTAGTGGAATTAATTCATACATATCTTTGTGGTCCTACAAATGTGAGAATTCTATAAGGTGACTGATATTTTATGCTTTTGATTCATCATTACTGTAGAATGACATGGGTTACTTTTCTTAGAGAAAAATCTAATGCATTAGACAAATTCAAGGTATTTAAGGGAATGTTTGAGAATGAAATAAATTTAAAAATAAAATGTTTGAGGTCTGAGAGAGGTGGTGAATTCACATTTAATGAGTTTAGCATGTTTTGTTTAATTGATAGAATAAGAAGACAATTGCCTGCCCCTAAAACTCCTCAGTAGAATAGAGTTGTTGAAAGAAAGAACATGACAATTCAAGAAGCTACTAGATCAATGATAACAGAGGCATGTATACCAAATGTTTACTAGAGATAAGTAATTCACACTACTATTTATGTGTTCAACCGAGTTCAAACAAAAAATAATAACACTAAGACTCCTTATGAGCTATGGTGTGGAAGGATTCCTACTATCAAGTATTTCAAGGTATTTGGAAGCAAATGTTATATCAGAAGAGATGAAAAAAATATAAGAAAGTCTAATACTAGATGTGATGAAGGTATCTTCCTTGGATACTCCACTAGAAGTGAATCTTATAGATATTTCAATAAAAGGATGAGAAAGGTTGTGGAAAGTACAAATGTCAAGGTTGATAAAGCATTAAAACATTTAATTGAAGTTGATGGATATGTATCAGATGAACTTGATTGCAAAGAAGTAGAAGAAGTTGTTGAAGAACAACAAGTACATAATGAAGAAGAAGAAGCTTCATAAAGGGTTCCTAAAAACCTTAATTATGTGCAGAAGAATCATTTAGAAGATCAGATCATTCGAGACAAGAGGAAAGGTGTATTGACAAGAAGCAGAGCTATTGAAGTTGAGGTAAATTACTGTTTACTTTCTGAAGTTGAGCCTAAGACTGTGAGCGAGGCATGTAAAGATGACCAATGGATGAAAACAATGGAATAAGAACTTACACAAATTGAGAAAAATAAAACTTGGGAATCAGTTCCTAGATTAGAAGTAAGTGGGTTTTCAGAAACAAATTGAATGAGAATGGAGAAGTGGTAAGAAACAAGGCAAGGCTTATGTGTAAAGGCTACTCACAAGTGAAAGGTATAGATTTCTAGGAAACATTTGCTCCAGTGGCCAGAATGGAGACTCTCAGAATGTTTTTGGGTATGTGCAGGATCACCATGGAAAAAAAAGGCCCTTAAGTGGCAAAAAATTCAGAAAAATCAGACTTAAGCAACTTGACATAAAAATTTGAATAAGTTATCTATATTATTTCAAAAAAATGTAACAATGTAATCTATAGAAAATTAAATGTAGTTTCTAAACTACTAGGTTTTTTTTTAAAAAAGAAAATCTATTTGGTGAAAATTTGAAATTTTAATGCAGTGGTACTTAAATTTCAGGGAAAAAATAAGAAGGTTGTTTGACCACCCTAACCACAATAAAATGATAATATTTTTAAAAATATTTTAGATATAAGTAGAGGACTCACCCCGATGTGATACATATTTTTTGTATTTTATTTTCAAATAAATAATTAATTATGTTTTTTATTACAATTTTTTAAAAATATAAAAATTCGTATGTTTGACCACCTTAACTTGGTCAAAAATTCATGAAATTCAATTTTTCTTTTTTTAATCCTATAGTATTTGAAACATAGAATGTGATGCATGTTTTTGATTCAAAAAATTTGAATCAGTTTGAAAGCTATAGATGTTTTTCAATCAGCCTATCAATCAAGAATTTAGTCATAATTTGAATAGAAAATGAATAATAATTACTTATTAAATTCAAAGTAAAGAATAATTTATATCGTTGGAAAGTTAAGAATCTCCTTTAAAAACCCTTTTTATTTCATCAATTTTGGGTAAAAAAATAGTCGTCAACCACATACCCATCATATTGCCATTTTTTGGCCCATCATGATCCTGCACATACCCTTTTGGCATTTGCTACTCATAAGGATTTTAATGTTTAGTAGATGGATGTGAAGTTTGCATTTTTGAATATTGAGTTAGAAGAAGAAGTCTACATTGAACAACCAAAAAGATTCCAGTTGTCAGATCAACTGGATATGGTCTGCAGATTGAAAAGGGTTTTATATGGTTTGAAGCAAACTCCCAAAGCTTGGTATGCAAGATTGGACAAATATTTCATTTAGCAAGGTTTCAACAAAGGTGCTGAAGATTGCAATTTATATTTCAAATTTGAAAATAATAAGATTTTGATAGTAGTTGTGTATGTGAATGACATTATTTTAGAGGAAATGAAATTATGTGTAAGATGTTTGCTGAAGAAATTCAAAAACAAAATTGAGATGTCTATGTTCGGTGAAATGAACTTCAAGCATTTCTTGGAGACAACAACTTACAAATTGCCATCCACGTTGGTTAGTGGAATCAGCGACAGGTTAAGTTATTCTCGTATTTTGTCAAATTTTCCTCTTAACAGAGTATAATAGTGCTACACCTTGACATTATTTCCATTCTTATTTAAATTCACCTCACATAGCGAATTCAATGGTATTTGTATGTGGTGTAAATCTATGTCTATTAGTTGATACAAAGTTAGCAACAGGATGTAAAGAAGGTTGGGTTGGCTGATTTAAACGTTCAAAGATGGAATGTTCCAATGTACGAAGATAATATCAACATATCCTTTCTTATCCGTTTGAAAATCTCAAACATGTCTTTCTGCACCAGGTTTGAATCCATGCTGTGTCCCTATACATTTCTTAGCTCATCACTATTAGATTCCCAAATAGATGAAAAGGAGTAGCGCATCTTTAATGGACCTTTCAAAGTCACAAACTCCACAAAGCAGATTTGATCACACTTTGTATTCACATATACAAATCTCATCGGATTCAAGACTTTGATTGTTCTCTTTTTTCCAATACAATGCGGAGATCGTAAACTAATTTTAAACACATATTACAGTCGACTATGAACTTAATAAGCACTACAATTCTCTGACCAAGTTGATGTCCTTGCGAATCTCAAAGCCTTGAAACAACTACCCCATTAGATGGAATTACTCTATAGTAAATTTGGTAAAATTATTTAGATTTAATGAAACCTTGGGTAGATTGTTTAGTTATCATGTTGGAGATCAGGTATGCATTTTTTCCAAGGCATTTTTAGGTGGGGAAAGGTGTTTAATGGCATCCTAGTGCATCATTTTATATGTGGATTGTAATTAAAATGTGGATTGTAATTAGATGGTATGGGACAATATAACATGAATGTAGACAAAGATAGTTGGAGTTTGCATAATGTATAGTGACAATAGTGTGTTATAGAATCATATACAAAGTTTGGACTTCTAAAACAATCACCTTTATCTTTAGTAAATAATAAATAAAATCTTAATTTTGAATGAAATTCGAAAAAATTTAAAACTTAAAGCCTTAAAATTGAGTCAAGCAAACCTTAGAGTATCAAATAAAATAAGAAATTGAATACATATATCATAAAACTATGGAATCCACAAGAAGTTAAGATGGGTTTAATTAAATATAGTGGACATTGAGCTCCCTAATTTTAATCATGTTTTAATAAAAAAGGATTTGGATCTAGTATATAATTTTCATGTTCATAGTACTAGGTCAAGATCAATTAGATGACCATAAACATGATTCAAGAATGCACACACAACCATGACCCTAATTTCAAGTATTAGAAAATAATTTCACATGTCAATTGGAATTAAACTACTCATTGCACACCAAGTTAAGTACAAACTATTCAAACTTGAATGATAGGGCAATTTATAAGGTGAAAAATACCTAGGTCATTTAGATGTCTAGAAGAACATCATATGATCACTCACAAGTATCATTAGACATCTCGATTAATTATCAAAATACTTTTTTTATACATAAGGACACATGCATAAACATGTTTTAACTATAATTGGTTATGCCTTACCTACTCCAAGTAAAATAACTAAATTGAATACATACTATAAAAGGGGTAATGATTCCTTCATACTCCAAATTCATTGAATTTTAATACACCTTACATTAGATTAAATTTCATAAGGATTGGAGGCCCCTCTTCATCCCATGGTACTTTTCATTTTATTGATCTTACTTAGTTTGATCTAATTCATTTATTGAATAGTAAATTACTCTTTCATCCCATTACTCACTTGGATATGATGATATCTCCAAATTACCTAAGCTGAATGAGCTAGATTTTGAAATAATTTAACTTTATAACCCTTTAATAGGTAGGAAAAAATTTACACCTCAGTTCAAATTTCAAGAATTAAATATCTCCCTTTTGTTAGCAATTAATAAATCTAGAACTCAATAATTGTTTAACCTTCATTAAATATGATTGAACCTAATGGGTGTTTGGACTATAATTTGTTAGCCCTTAGTCCTAAATGTTAGCCTTATAAGACTCATCCTATTCAATCCAAGAATTGTATTACCTAGACTACCAAAGGGTGCTCAACTCGCATCATGTTAGTGTTTCACCTAAAATGCTTAGTGTGTGAATTAGCTTAGTTTATGTATCCAAAAAAATATATGCAAGTTTACTTGGAGAAAAATTTAATCATGACAATTGGTATCAGATCTTACGTTGCAACTCTAGGGAACTTTGGGCATCAGTTGGGCATTAGTTATGTTGTGTGCATGGGAAATGTGCACTCTAGTAATGATTAGTATAGTATGATAAAACTAATAAATTTTAATGAAATTTAATTAGTGGAATTCATATTTTAAAGAAAACCAACCAAACCAAAAGTCTTGAGATAAGTAACAAAGTGGAGGGGTATTGAGAAGCATTAGTTAAGTGGTCAAGTGTGTAAGGTAATTAAAATTGTAGATTCAACAAGATTTTGTGGCATTGAAACTTAATAATTAATTACCTCATATCCTCTAAAAATATTTTAAAAATTCTTAGAATGACGTATTTTAAATATTCTCTTAGATTCTTTATGGTAGCATTCATTGTGAGACACACACCAAGAGTTGGTTCTCAACAAGGTAAAGTGGCATGATTGGCTAGAGAAGCCTCAAGTATACTTAATGTATGGTAATACTAATAAAATTCTCATTTGCGAACCTATAAAATTGAACCTTGAGGAAAGGATAGAATGATAAGACTTGACTAAATCAAAACCATATGGGTTGGCCATGGTGAAACATCATTTAACTACAAGTAATACTAAAACATATGCCTAACAAAGAGAAGACTCCTAGAGCTTGTGGATACTTAGATTATGGATATCATATAGATTAAGCCTTGATGTATCTCCTCTACAACTTAACATATAAATAAAACTAGATGTTAATATTCCTTGAATGCTTGCTACATGAAACATATTAACTTGGTTAAAAGTGGTCTAGATACATTAAATTTGGTCAAGAGCTCTTAGGTAGTGTTTATTTTGTATAGGGATCCAATATAGTAAAAAGGCTACGTTTTATTCAACTTTGTCTAAACCTTAGCATTTGTAGGATTGTATCTATATCACTAGCCAAATTTGTAATTAGGTAGGAAAATTTTGAAATGGATGACTGCAGGAAATGGAGCTTGCATTTTTCCGTTAACGGTAACTATTCAAAATTTTATGGGCCCTTTCTTCGAAAGCTGAGGGTTTTCATGGGGCTCGTAGGCCATCATTGTCTGGTTTTCCCAAGGATAATGGCATTGATTCTAATAGATCAGCTTTGGGTTGATCTGGAAATGTTTCTTCAAGGACGAAAAAGACATTTTCCCTTAGGTTTAATTGTGCTAAGGGATTTCCAGGAGCTATTTTTCATAATGGGGATTGGATTTCTGATCCGCAATCTCTTACTCTCCTAAATAAGAATTTTTGAAGCACAATGTGTGTTACTAAGTCTCTTATTAGAGAGAAGCAACCACCCTTTGACATTTGTGCCTCTGAAGTGGAAGCCCTGTCTAATTCTTCAAGTTATCCTCGCTCATGGGAAAATTTGGTTTCTGGCCATTATGCTTTTGGGGCTCCCTTCATTCCAAAACCATCCCCTTCTTGTCTGACCAATTTTCAGAATGCCAGTCCTATTTTTCACCCCAAATTCTCTGGTCCAGTGAGATCCCCTCTTACTTTTCCAAATAAAATCTTTATTTCTAAGAAGGGCTGCCTGGGCTCGAGTGTTAATGCCTCTCATGGTGTCAAGTGGAGGGTTCCGTCTAAATCTTATTTGTAGGGTAAGAATAAAGATATGGGGTTTAAAGGTCTGAAGTGGATTCCAAAGAAAAATCTGGGGAGTGATCTTGAAGGTTAGTGTTACTTTACCTCATGCCATGCTTCAGTCACAGATTGATGATCTGAAGGATGTGGCTCTCATTTGTAATTTTTGGAATTTTACTCCAGATCTTGATTTTTTGAAATGTTGGGTTTTTCAAACTTGGAAAGGATCTAACCAGGTTTTTTTATTTAGACAAGGGGGAAGGTTTCTTTGTAGTGATATTTTCTGATAAAGATAATAGAAATGTTGTTTATATAAAAGAATCTTGGATTTGTGAGGGTAATGATTTATTCACAACATTATGGACTCCAAATTTGTGTCCTTCTCAGATTAGGGTTAAATTCATTCCATTTCGGGTTCAGTTGGAAGGGTTACCTTTGGAGTTAAGAGAATTGAGCATTATTGAGGTCCTTGTTAATCAGTTGGGGATTTTTCTGAATGAAGATTTTCATTTTTTCTCTAATCCATTGTTACTAGTTAGGCTTTGTGTTCTTATTGATGTTTCTAAAATCCTACCAGCAGTTGTTAATATCAAGTCTATTTATGGCTTATGGAAACAATTTTTTTTTTTGAGGATCTTAAACAAACATGTTTTATTTTCCATTTCCCCATTCATCCTTCACAAATGTGCATGCAACCGAAGTATTTGATTTTGGTTAATTCTATGAATGACTTGTCGATTGTGCCTATCATATCTTCTGATAAGGGTTCTTTGCAAACATATTATTTTTCTTTTGTTTCTAAGTTATTTGATATTTGTTTCAAGTGGTGCCAATTCATCACTGATATAAGTTCACAAGAAGCTTTTGTATTGCATTCAGTTGGGGATTCTTGTGGTAGATTTCCCTCATTGGAGGAAGTCCAAGGTGTTCAAGCTATTTATTCTAATAAGTTAGAATGTGTCCATAATAGAGAACATTTACAATCAAAAAAATTATTTCTTCACTATAATAGTGGAGGAATACTTGTCAAGGTTTTTGGTTCTTCTAAAAGACCTTTGGTGTCTTCTTTTGTATCTAGATTGGAGAATCTTTTGCTGTATCCCATGAAAATATTTTTTCACTCTCTTAATCTCTTTAGTCCTCAAACCACTTTTGATAGTTTTCAACAATTGAATCAGTGTGCTACAATGTTAACACTTTCTCTCTTAGATCAATGCAAATTATTTTAAAGATATTTGATTGCCAAGATGAAGTTGATAATTTTATTTTGAATTCTCAGCCAACCTTACTTGGACCTAGTGACTGTTCCTTCAATATGCCTTCTGAGATGGAGTTTGAGAAGTTTGTTGATGAAGCTTTAGTATTTGCAGGAGAGCAAATGATTGATGATATTGCTTCTGAGGTTTTTTGGGAAGGGGAGGTATCCAATGAGATAGGTTCCTTATCAATATCTCAGTCTCCTTTGTTTCCTCCCTTAAGAAAAAAGTCACCTACCAAAATGGGAAGGAAATCTTTAGCTATCAAGCTACAAGAAGAAATAGCAGTAGGCTTATAGACAACTTTAGATGGTAAAATGGGAGTAGGTTTGAAACAAAAAAAAACCAAGGAGAGATTTTTTCTCTCCCAAGTTGCAATGAAGCTAATATATTGGAATGTAAAAGACATAAATGCCTTTGACAAAAGGGCCCAAATCAAGCAACAATTAGATGTTTGTGGGGCTGATATTGTTTTTCTTCAAGAAACCAAAACTTTAGATGAGTCTTTTCAAGCTATTTCTAAGAAGTGGAACAAATTGTAAGCTTCTCATTCGCCATCTTAGGGAGCTTCAGGAGGTTTGATTGCACTTTGGAATGAAAAAACAATATGCATTAGTAATGTTTCTTTTGATCATAATTGGCAGCTAATGAAGATTACTCATTTCAACTTAACTTTTTGGCTATTCAATGTTTATGGTCCTAATAATACAGTTGGTATGAAGTTGTTGTGGGAAAATTTGCAACTGAAGATAGATGGCGTGGGGCAAGAGAAACTTTTTCTTGCAGGTGATTTCAATGCAATTACAAATTTATTAGAGAAAAGGGGGGATATATTTCCTCCAAATAAATATATGGAGGATTTTGCTACTTTTATCCAAGATAATGGTTTAGTGGATGTAATTCCACAAAATGGAGGATTTACTTGGATAAATAGAAGGAAATATTTCCCTCAAATACCAGAAAGGTTGGATAGGTTCTTAACTTCTCTGAACTAGGTTCTAAGTGATTTTGATTTAACATATGAAATATTACCTTTTGCGGCTTCAAATAATTTTGCTATTTCAATAAATTTGATAACAAAAAAGGAAAAATATAAATTTCAACCCTCTTTAAAATTTGAGGCAATGTGGTTTAGGCATCCTGACCTTCTTTCTTTGATAAAGCAATGGTGGTTAAGTGCACCATTTTTTCAAGGTTCTAGAATGTTTCAGTTGAGTAAGAAGTTGGATCATGTTAAATAATAGTTAAAAATTTGGAATCAACATGTTTTTAAGAATGTTTTTGAGTAGAAAGATTTGATTTATAAAAGGTTATCAGAGGAAAATGATAAAATTATTGCTAATGGTCTTGACAGTATATTATTTGAGGAATATAGTAAGTTGCAAGAGGAATGCAAATAGTTGTTACTGAGAGAGGAAGCTTATTGGAGATAGAAATCAAGAGTGTTATGGTTGAAAGATGGTGATAGGAATACAAAAAAATTACGCATATCAACCCAAATTAAAAAAGCCAAATGCTCAATTTTCTCAATCCAAGATAGTGAGTCAGGGGTTTTGCTTACTAATGAGGAAGAGATTAGGAATGAAAGAGTAATTTTTTTTTCTACCTTATCAACTAAAAATAACAATGGATATGTTAATTTAGCAAGGGAGAGAGAAGAGATTCTTTAGGATATTCCAAAGCTGGTATCTCTTGAAGATAATGTAAGTTTGATGTCTCCTTTTTCTCTTAATGAAGTAAAAGATGTGGTTTTCTCCATGGCTCGTGATAAAGCTCCATGACCTAATCGTTTCACAACCATTTTTTATCAAAAGTGCTTGGAGTTCATTGGAGTAGACATTTTAAATGCATTGGAGGATTCAAGAAGATTAGAAGGTATGTTGAAAAAGTTCAATGTTACTAATATTGCAATTATCCCAAAACTTGGTTCACCAAATACTTTTTCTGATTTCTGCCCTATTTCCCTTTGCAATACAATATATAAAATATTTTAAAAGGCCATTTATCTTTGTTTATATCCTCTAGTGTCATCAATCATTTATGAGGAACAAGTTAGGTTTGTTCCTGGTAGACAAACACCAGAAGGAGCAATTGTTGCTCATGAAACATTACATTCCATAGCTATAAACAAAATATCTTCCATGGTTATTAAACTTGATATGCAAAAGGCTTATGATAGAGTTCATTGGTATTTTTTGAAACAAGTTCTATTGAAGTTTGGTTTTTCTCATAAGTGGTGTAACTGGGTAATGGCATGTTTATTAGGTGCCAATTTTTTTGTGCTACTAAATGGATCAACAGTTGGGTATTTTAGATCTACTCAAGGGGTCCATCAAGGGGATCCTTTGTCTCCTTTTTTATTTATCATTTTAACTGAAGCGTTGAGCAAATATTTTCATAAAGCTCATGACAAAGGGCTTGTTCAAGGTGTTTTAATTCCAAATACTAATATATCAGTAACCTACTCCCTTTTTTTTTATGAAACTTTTCTTTTTTGTAAAGCTACAATGTCTGAAGCTTTGCATATTAGGCCTTTATTGGATAAGTATACTAGCTCTTCAGGGAAAAAAATAAATGAAGAAAATTCTAGAATCTATGTGTTTAATACAAAAGCTGCCATCGAGAACCAATTAGTGAGATTATTTGGTTTTCAACAAGCTTAGTTACCATGTAAATATCTTAGGATTCCATTTTTATAGGTCAAAATAAAACTACTTATTGGTAAAAAACCATTCAACTTATTCAATCTAAAATCTTGTCATGGAAAGGGAGATGGTTATCCTCAGCATGAAGAATATTATTGGTAAAATCTATGCTCTCATCAATTCCAAACTGCTATTTGTCAGTTTTCAAAGCTCCAAAATCTATCATTTTTTAAATTCAAAAATTGATTAGAAAGTATCTCTGGTTTGGCAATTTGGATAGCAAGAAGAAAATTCCTTTGATATCTCTGGAAACAATGTGCTTAGAGAAGTTAAACGGAGGAGCAGGTCTTCATAACTTGTTACAAAGGAACCAAGCATTAGGATCCAAAATGGTTTGGCGAATGTATGAAAGACCCTTTACAAAATGGTGTCATCTCATCGAGAGTAAATATCTGGATAACTGATGTTCATCTAGAATTTTAACTGTGTCAAATCCACCTCTAGGATCAACAATGTGGAACTTCTTAGTCTCTTGTAGAAAATTTATTTACCCACATTTAACTTGGGAAGTTAATGATGGTAATCAAGCCTTATTTTGGAAAGACTCATGGAATGGTTATCAGAATTTAGATGTAGATTATAATTTTGGAAATTTTGTATCTATATTGTCCCAAAATTGGGGTCCAAAAGTAAAAGATTATGTCCAACATGTGGATATATTGATGGGTAAAGTCCAGTGGAAGGATTTTTCTAATGAGCCAATAGATGATAATCATAAAGTCCACATCTCATCTATTTTGAAAGAAATAATGGTTTATTTCTCATCCAAACTGGACTGATTAATTTGGTCAAAAACAACAATGGGTTGCTATACAACTAAAGAGAGGTATAAATCGATTTCTCATGCTCCTCAAATAATAGATCAAAGAGCATATAAGTTTTGTTGGAATTCACAAGTCTTTCCTAAAGTGGGTTGTTTCTCTTGGTTAGCAATACAAAATGAAATTCTTACTAGTGATAAGTTAGCAAAGCTAAGGATAGTTGCTCCTTTCAAATGTGTGCTTTGTGATGAAGAATTGGAAGACATTAATCATCTTTTCATTTTGTGTCTAGTAGCACAAATTTGTTGGATGCTTGTGATTGGTAAAATGAAATGGGTGACAGTTTTTCCAAACACTATTTGGAAGCTATTTACTAGTTGGCCACACTTGTATAAATCTTCCTTTTTTTCAAGTATTTGGAGTATTATTCCATCCTCTCTGCTATGGGCTATTTGGTGGGAAAGAAACAGATGCATCTTCAGGAAAGAGAAGTTGAATATTGATTAGATGTTATTATTGGAAAGGTCTATATCTGAAACAACAAATGCATATGTGTATAAAGTAAAACAAGTAGGTTCAATCTTCACTGATTTGGATTCAAGTATGTTGTCCACTTGTACATCTTTATCTTTTCCTTTCAAAGGAAATCTCCATCAGCATGTACAAAAAGTTGACAGAGCTTCCATTGTTTGGTTACCCCCTCCACCTGGCACTTTCAAGTTGAATATTGATGGAGCTTCTAGGGGAAATCCAGGTTTTTCTGGAGTAGGGGTCATTATAAAAGATCATAAAGGAATAGTTTTATGTGCCAAATATTTTAAATGAGTATCTGGAACTAACAATGTTGTTGAGGCTCAAGCTCTTTTACAGGGCTTGAAACTAGTTCATAGTTTTAAACTTTCTCTTATCCAGGTTGAAGGATATTTCTTAATTTTACTCAATGCATGTACAAATTGCCAGATTCAAAATTGGAAATTGGAGTATATTGTTAAACATATTTTTTCTTTGCTTGATAAAATAGGTAACTATGAAATTTTGCACACATTCAAAGAAGGAAATATGGTGGCTGATTTTTTGGCAAACTATGGGTGTGATTAAGTAGATGAAATAGTTACTCATGTGGCTAAATTGGGGAAGATGCATCCTATATTAAAAGCTTTACTAACGAAAGAGGAATGTTAGTAGTTTCTCTTCAATCATTAAGGTATGGTGAGGTAGTTAATAATCAACTGCATATGTCATTTCTTATAATAATATTCATATGGTGTGACAAATATTTTATACAAGCATGAGATGATTTGGTAACACATGCGTAATTGAAAATTACAAGTGTGTTTTGATGCTGGCTAGAACTATGGAAAATATTTACTTGGTGATTTGGTTACGCATATGTAAAAAGTAGTTACAAATGCAAGCATATGTGTATGAATCTACTCCTATGGTTATGGAAATGCTTGTGTAATTGATAATTGCATGTGTTATTACAAAACAAATCTATATAAAATATGGAAATATTAATATATTGATTATCTAATAGCACATGTGTAATTGGAAATTACATGTGTGTTAGGTCCATATCTTTCCAAATCAAAAAGAAAACTATCACGATTGTATCTATATGTGTTATAAGGAATTGCATCAGTACATGCATAAGGTGGTGGGTCGGTACCAATGTTAAGATTCTAGTATAGTTTATGGTACAATTTGTGGTACCATTGGAGCTATTTCAAGGTTGTGTGTTTTGTTTGCATTCAGATGAACTTTAGTAATTGTGAGTGAGTTTTGTTGTAAAATGTGCCTCTTAGTTTTTTGGAAGTGTACAGGTGTTAAAAATATGATGTCGCACAATATTTCAAAATGTACGAGCTCTAAGCTTGAATTATCATGATGGTACAATCTGAAATGAAATGATTGTTGAAAGCTATACAATTTTTATCTAAATTTAGATAAGTTATTTATAGCTAATGTTATTATGCTTATTGAAAGTCACTCATTATAAGTTAGCACAATTTAGTTATGCGTTGCTTCTCAAAAGTAGATAACTAACTCCTTGTGGTACATTAGTACATGCTGCACAAGATTTGTAGAGATTTCCCAGTAAAGGCATGAGAAATAAACTAATCATGATTGTTTCTCAAAATTTTATAAATGAAGCTCAGGCCAGGAAGAGAGCCCAAAAAATAGCGCTTATGTTTTTTTCAAGCTCTAACAGTGGAGAGCTTAGTATTCCTAAGATTCTCTTTTTGGAAAGTGCAAGAAGGAAAACAGAGTTTTATTTGATGAATTATAGAATCTTCATACCAGTCAATGACTGGGAATTTCCAGTATCAAAGGAATTTGGAGATGCAGAGATGCATTTTTTTTTAAAGATCATTACAAAATCTTCATAAAGCACATGAAAAGGGTTGTAGGAAAGGAAATACTAGAGCCAAAAGCAAAAAGGTTAATATATCCTTCTCAATTTCTATCCATTTTTATATCAAATCTTATGGATCTGCTACAAGACTTCAGTATGGTGGAGTTTATGATAGGTAAAGTTGTGAATGAGGTTTATTTGCAAAATGATATTCTTCAAAAAATCCTGTCAAAGATATGATTTATAGAAAGGGCATGGGTATGTAGGAGGTTTGTTTCTAGGGCATTTCCTTCTTCATAAGGCAGAGTTCCAAAAGTTATATATTGCTATGAATAAGACTCTGTCATATCAAAATTGAAGTTTTATGCTAAATGTGCTCATAAATTATGCTTCTGGATTTGCACCAGAATTTGTTGACAAGGTAAAAGTAAAAGTTCATGCTATTATGGTGCTTCTTATTCATGATCATGGTTTTCCTTTACCTGTTTATTGTCAGGAACAAGTGCAGTCGAATGTGAACAATTTGAGTCAAGCTATGGGTGAAAATGAAGCTGAAGTAGAAAGCAGTTTTGCCTAGGAAATGACAGAGGTAAACACACAAACTGGGGTTATTCATTTCTAGTTGTTTAGAGTGCAATTTTCTAATCATTTCAATCTTAATGATGAACCTTTTCCTGAGGCTGAGAGTGGTGACCATAATTCATTTTTTATTCAAATGGGACTTAATAATTATGGTGAAATGCAAGCTAGTGAAGGTCATGAGTAGCTTGTTGTCTAGTTAGATGAAGGCCATGGTGAAGGCCATAATGAATATGAACAATTAGATATGATAGAGGTTGATATATTATAATATTTAATATTTATTTCAATTTTGACTCATTTTTTTCCAAAATATAATATGGCTAAGTACGCCAGTTACAATGGCTAGCAAAAAAGGTTTGCAAGTACGCATGCACATGGAAGCAAAATCTAAAGGATATTTTGGGAATTTTTGTAAAGAGGATTATGAAATATCTTAATGAATCCTCACTCCTGAGTTAAAATGGTGCAACATCAGAAATGTATTGACAAAATGTAAATAGGTGTAGAGTGTTGTTGTATCAAAGCATAAAAGGGATGATAATTTTGTATCTGTGTAATTTTGTTTTATCAAAGAATAGAGGGGCGACATGTGATGTAGCTATGTAATTATTTGAGCTTTGTATCCAAATTATGTAACATTTTGGGCTATAACCAAAGGTTTTCTTTCTGATTCTTTTCTGTCAATATGCCCTTCTAAATCAGGGTTATGTACATATTAAATATAAATAATATAATATAGTTTCTCAACTACTTTTTATTACAAAAAAAAAAATTATAGGATTGTGTAAATCATTTAGTTAATCATGAGACACATATTCATGCAAGAGTTGAAACTTCATCACAAATCATAAATTAAGTAATATTTTTTGTAAGATGTAAGTGTTTGAGAAACCATTCTATTATGTGAAACATTGTGAAAGCACTTGTAATATTGTGCTTAGGTATTTTAAGGAATAGTAAGTAAAATAATGAAACTTCTACACATGACACTTATAAAACTTAGTTATAGCATAATTTTCTTTGGAGAACCCTCCTTATCATGTTGATTAATTTACCCAATGAAATTTGAAAAAAAAAACATAAGAATAGAATGTGTTAAAAAAATTTAGTAGAAGTCATGGAAATATAGCTTCTTTCGATACACTTAAGGATTAATAATGACCACTTGGCCTTTAGATTTAAGCACTAATCAAAACTTAGTCATATATCATAATGGTATACAAGTGCAAATGGTAGTTATGATCTTCATGAGAATTTAGAATCCCTATGTAAGATATTGTGAAAAACTAATTTGTTGGTGTCTAAACCTACAGGAATTGAAAAAAATCAAAACCTAATCATAGTAGGAACTATGAATGAACCTAGAAAGGAAACTAGACCACTCCTATATATTTAATTAGTTAGCAATGTTAATGGAAAATTTATTGTGTTATTATTTACATTCAAACATAAAGCCTTGTTTGAAATAAGAAATATAATATTGTATAGTAAAATCAAAGCTTATTCTTTATTACAGCTCTAGTAAGTTCTCAGTGGCAATGGTGGTGGTTTCCCAGGGTCATTATCTTTGAAGTAGAGGCCAGTAACTAGAATACTTCCCATTCAATTACATGGAACCTTTCTATGTTATTCACAAGGAATCACCATTCTCAGGTTGTTTAGGGCACACACATCCTAGACAAGTCTTCAAACTCTACTTCCCAAGTGTTCATCGATCCATCAAATGCATTATTGGTGAAGAAAGTATCCATCTATAGGCTCAGAGGTTACTCATACCTTCATAGCTTCTTTCAATTTTTATTTCAAACCTCTTCCCAAGAAGACCTCATTGGAAAATCAGACACATTGTTTTCCAAGAAGACCTCATTTACCACTTCATTTATAATTCTTTGCATAGAAAAATGAGGTCTTCTTGGAAAAAAATGTGTTGTTAAAGATTATTCAGGATTATGATTTTTGGAAAGGTCAAGGATATGTAGGGGGTTTATTTCCCATACACTTCCTCCTACATGAAAGATAATATGGTTATGCTTATGATGTAATGAAACACTCATTTGAAATGAGTAACATTGTGTATTTCGACAAGGCACTCAAAAAAATGAAAAAGAAATTGGTGGGGGTGTGGTGGCAAAATTCAAGGAAAAGTATCACGCACTAGCTTTTCTTTTAGCGCATGAGCATCACCCAAATTTCATTGTAGTCTCTAATCCTTAGTCTCCCTTAGATATACATGGTGTGAAAGGAAACTAGGAATAATAAGATGAAAAATCTATTGAAATATGCCATATGGAAAAGTAGAGGGTGCTAGCTATGGGTTTCAATTCTATACCGAGCTTGTAGAATATGTATCTAGTTGTTTTTTTTATTATCAACTTTCTTGCATATATCATTGTGGTATAGTAATTTAGACTATATTTGTGTAAAAAAATTACTGTTGGAATTCTTATGTAATCCTTATTTATAATTAATATATTATACAGGATATGGCTTTTACCTAAAAAAATCTTTAGATGACTTGAACAAGGGATGAGTCTATGGGAATTTCTAAAAATTAGCACTTAAGTAACTATAGAAGTTGAGAACCACTGTATTATACCACTAAACCTTTTTATTATGTTACGATTAGACAACAACATAGAAAAATTATATGTTTGATATTTTAATTAAATCAATGGGTAAGGGAAAATAAACAAAGTGATAATATTGATATTATAATATTTTTGTATCTAATTCACCTTTTAGAATGAGAAAAATCCTTATGTAAAGATATTTTGTAGACCAAAACATGAAGGGTAGATAAAACTTTATCTAAAACACCTAAAATTATTATAAGTGTTTTCTTGGTTTCATTATAAATGATTGAGATTGAGTATATAAAGGAAAGAAGAAAAATATATTCTTGCAAATTTATGCTTACACTATTTATTATTAATCAATCAGGAATGGGTCTGACTTAAAAATTGAAGAAAGCATGTCATGAAGTGTGACCCACAAGTTAAAATTTCTTGAAAAGGTACATAGAATGGGTTGAAACCATAGTCAAACCTTAGTCATTATAGAAAAAGGATAAGAAATATGGCTGGAACATGGGAGTTATTGAGGCTCAACATACATACTATTTATGAGTAATAATAGAAACTAAACAAATAAATTAAAACTTAGTGAAACAAAAAGTGTGTTGTAACCTATAAACAACTTTCAAATTTGATGATTGGAACATATGATTAAATGATTTAACTTTATATGTAAAATGCAAAGTTTATAAATAAATATTAATTAATTTTCAGAGTTACCATTGAAACATGATTTATCATGTGCCTTATGGATTGAGTGTGTTTTTTTCTTATATTGTATTGTTCTAAAAGAAAGGGTTGACAATATTCCTTAATAAGTAGAAAACCTCCTTTAGTATACAATGAAAAACTTATATAGGAATTTCCCAATATAGGTTTATTAGTGAACACAAAAAAGCTAGTTGATTGAAAAAGGAAGCAAATTTGTGGATAAATATAGAAATTTGACTTGATAATATATGTAATATTGATTAGCAATTAGTAAAATAAAAAGTGTGATGTATAATAGAATGCTAATCATAGGAATATGCAGTAATACCTAGGCTACATTTGGCTATTATTGAGAAATTTATTTAACATATGCAAACTAAGTAGATATTGGAAAATTGAGTAGCAAAGTGAACATTAAATATAGAAAAAGAAATGTTTATGGGAGTATTGATTTTATGTTATAATGTGGTAGAATTCATAAACTATATTATGTTTTGAAATTTGAAATTAAACAACTAAATGTGTTTTTCCCCAAGTATAAGATAAAGGGTATTCAACTTCGGATAAGGGTGGGTGGATGTCAAGAATAGTCCCCTATATGTAGCCTTTGTGATTTTAATTTGTATAAGCTAGTTAGTTGTGAAATGATGTAAGCCATTCCATGTAAATATGTGTGTATGACTAATCTACGGGACTAGTATCCTGCTAGTATAAATAAGGGTTGACAGAGAAGAGGCCCTCCAATTGGAGCTCTATGGTTTCCTTTGGATGTTTTCCCTAACCTTATCCCCCACACATTGGAACCACCCTCATTGGTTTATAGTGCAAACATATTCCTTTATATTTATAGCCCATGGGTAGAGGATGGAATTATATAGACCATAGTGATGGGGATTTCCATCTAACTTGTGAATAAAAATATTGGATACTTTAGTGATATGGATTATTGAATTCCATGATTATTCATACATATATATGGTTAGATACCACCATTATGCAACATGCTACTATATTTTTTTTTTGACCACCATTCCCCTCCTCCCTTCATGTGGCTTAGATAAGCCACATAGTAGATTTAATGTGCAATTTTTTGTAAGTATAATTTATTTCTATTTATATTTTATGCCAACAATGTTAAAATTTTCTTTAAAATTTCTTGGTCTAGTTAGCCATTTGATATTTTTAATGGTCTCTTTTTATCTAGAGACTTGTTTAATTTTAGGTTTAATTAAATTTCTTCTTTGATGCTTCTTCCAATTCTCATTTTATTTTACTTTTCCTTTCTTCTATAAAAAAATTATTTGGCTTTTGGGGTTAACATTATGCATTGATGAATTTTATTTGATTAATTTTGCATGTTTATAATTGACAGCATAAGTTTTGTAATGTGACATATGTAAACTACCATATCTAGGAGGGATCCCTAATAGGATGTATAGGGGAGTCGATGCACTAGAGAATTTCATTGTGAGAATGGGAGTTGAAAATGGGACCAGTATGGGACAGTCATAATCTATTCCTCCCTAATTTTGTGTGAGTTACTTTGTGAGTATTTATTTTTCAAAGGCTAACCCCCTTACACAAATCAAAGGAAGGTACAAGGAAATGTATGGAGGGGTCTGGAGAGAAGGGGTCTCAAGATAATATTTCCTTATGGTTATGGTATTTATCCATGTCCATCCTTGTAAAACCCATTATGTGTGCCTTGTGTTGTAAACAGTGTGTAACAATTGTGATGTATGTGTAAATTTTCAAATAAATGTGATATTTTATGTTGAACAAGACAACATAGAGGGGGAGGGTGAATTGGTTGTAGGAATTTTAACCTTTAAAATTCTTCACTAAAAGTTAGATCAATAAGAATTAATAAAACCCTTACTCTATTAATGTGTTGAATCATTAAGTGTAGAAATAAAAACTAAAAGTAATAATACCATGCACACAATAACACCAAATTTACATGGAAAACCCAATGAGGGAAAAATGACAATGAGGTTTAACTCACAATATAAAGAATTCCAAAATTGAATACAAAGGCCTACTGCCAGAGAGGCTCACTACCAAAAAGGATTACTTCCAAGATAGGGAACATTGTCCAATGAGGGCTCATTGCTTTGAGGGATCACTACCATAGAATTACAAAGAATATAGAAGAGTATTATTATAGAGAGAAAACTATATCAATGCAAAAGAGATTCCACCACAATTTTCTCAAACACTTGTAGATATGATTAAAAGATAGAGTACTCCTTCAACTCATTGCCTTCAGGAACTCAACACTTGAATTTTGAACTGATTTGCTCAAACTCACATCACACACACTATCTCACATCTATCTTATCTTTCACCAATATCTCAACTTGTATTTATATCGTCTTCAACCTTGAAACTCTTCCAAGGTCGACCATACATAATTTTAATTTACAAATTCAAATTAGGTTGACGTGAAAGAATTCTATGGTGGAACTATAACGAGGGTGACCTAAAACCATACTTAATGAGGACCTAAAAAAGTCCAAACATACCTCACCATGCTTCCATAAATTTCACAAGTAGTGTTTAACACAAGGTCAGCCAACACTCGTTTAAAACACATAAAACAATTAAGCACACACATCCTTAACATGGTCCAATCTTTTCAAACAAAAAACTTCAGTTGAACATGACCTTATCAACTTATTCTCAGAATTACAAGTCATGAAACAAAAATTTGGAGAAATCAGATTACTTAAATTTATCCTAGACCACAACAAGTCACACCAACATGCTTAGTTCACATACTCATGCAAATATCTCACACTATACAATGATCCAGAAGCCCCAATTATAGATATAGAAGCTACCAATAGCCATGAACAATATGTTAGGATCACATGAGCATAGAAGAAATATAGAGAACATCCTTTAGCATACATTGAATACATGTATGACACGGTTTTCTCTATTTATCAAACTTTCTCAAAAGCTCTTGGAACCCAAGTACTAGAGACATCATTGTAGTACATTACTTTACTCTAATACACCTCCAGACATAGAAATATAAGGATAACTCGGTGTACTTATAGCAATTCTTCAACATGTACAACCTGTAAACCTTCTTTATTATAATTTTCTCAATATCCTCAACATATATAGTAAATAACCAACTTCCATGACATCAATGACAACACCAACTAGTTGATAACCAGTTGACATCAATGACAACACCTTCGTACTTGCAACATCGTATACATGTGAGAATGATAGTGAATTATAATATGAAGCTAATATTTTCTCACATCATGAGTGATATTTATGGTACAAAAGTATCTTGAGGTGTACAAAAGGATGTTAATTTGTTTGTATATATTCATGTGTAATTTCATTGAATTTGGTTACAATGTCAATAATTTATAGCTACATGATGGATAGTTGTTAATATTTTTTTTATTAAGAGTATATTAGATACATGTTTTATCGTGAGAATTTTTGTTCTAAGTATTTGGATGTTTATTTCATGGAAAGAATGTCTCTAATGCGTTCTTACAGTAATTAGTATGCTTAATAGATTTATCTGCATTACTATATTGAGGTTATGTTCCCAAACCTTAATGAATTCTAGGAGGAATTTTAAGCTAAGGGGAGGGGGATGTAAGGCCTCACCTCACATGTGATTAATAGAACCCTAATTTCTTATATAATTTTCCTAGATAGTGTCGAACATCCAAAATAATGAGAGGGGGGTGAATCGGTATTCCACAAAACCATAATAAAATCCATTTAAACATTATTCTAATTATGACTAATTTATCAAGAGATATCATAGAAACAAGTCGATGCAACCATACACAAGAACACTAGGATTTTTAAGTCAAAAACCCAAAAAGGGAAAAAAAATGGTGAGGGTTAACTCACAATATATTATATCTTGGTATAAAATATTATGGGGCACATTTTCATGACTCACTATCCTTAAAAAGGCTCACAACCTAAATACAAAAGATGGCTCACTGCCAAAATAAATTGATAGTGGCTCACTACCAAAAGATTGAACTGTTAGAATACAACTTCAATGTGTAGGGTTCAAGTCCACTGAAGCTCAAAATATGAAGTACTACCTCACACAGTAATCACTCAAAAAAATTATACTAATTACAACTGATAAAGCATTTAGGCTCTCACTCTTCTCCTTTCCTTCGCACACACACTTCTTACTTCCCCTTCTTTCTCTTTCTCATCTAATCTTCTATTCATCAAAACATCTTATATATATACAAGAATATCATGATCATCAATTAGGTTGACACCAGATATGATTTAAGCATTATACCAATTCAACTAGCATGCGTAAAGAATAACTAGTCTTTAAAATATATTGTATATGCTAAGTCACCCAAAACTAAAAATCAATTCTCCAAACCAACAAATAATTCTCAAAGAAAACACCTTTTGGATCTGAGAGCACATTAATTTCTCATCTTACCACTAGCAAAGATACTATCAGTCAAAACCGCAACATAAGAATATTCGCCTTAGTAGAATGTGGAGTCTCCCACATAATATGCCATACATAGAACAACAATAAAATATAGAGTTAGACTCTACCAGAGATAACTTTTTTCTCATAATAAAAGATGTCTCAAGATCTAGGATACGGCTATCTGAATGATCCAAGAAAACATAGTTAAGAGAGTAGAGTCATATTAGATCTTGTGGTGAATTCTGGACTCAAATATCAACACACCAATCCATCACGAAAGGGTATTACCGATAGAGAACAACTTTTAGTAAACCAAGCCATCTTCCCATATAGTGATAACTAAGTTGACATCAATACAACATTGGAATAACCAACACAAACCATCCATACTTCATACTCATGTTGCAAGGTTTCCAATGATCTACCCCTTTGGAATTGATGGCAACATGCATGATGAAAACATTTTCCAACAGCTAAAACTGAATATTCTAAATACTCCCCCTATCAAAAATGTTCTTCACAATTTTTTTTTTTCCTTTGACTCTCTATCTGTTCATCTCTTCATGTCTCCCCCTTTGACATCAAAGACAAGTGAAGGGACAACAGTATATATGTACATATAAAAAAATGTATCCAAAAAATGATATGAACACATAATTGAATTAACCTAAAGAAGAACCTCTTGGACTCTCTAGGATAGCCTTCCACGATGCTTTACCTTCTTCCCATGAACCTTTTGCATTTACAAGTTTTTTGTAAAATAGCTCAAGCTTAATTAAAGACTCTACACTATCTGCTAAAGTATTGGGACTAAGATTGATCTTTGATAACACACCAATACAACCAAGAGCACTAGAAATAGTAGTATGTCTAAGTTTAATCATGTCTCTGAGTGCCACAAACCTTTTGATAACATCCTTCCTCTTATCCTATAGAGAAAATAATTTTTTCTGAACCTAAACAATGTAGGACCACCTTTGATTATCTTTATCTTATGCCAACCTATATGTATCTTCTTGAGTGCACAACTACGACTCACTCAACCTTATCTCATTCCTTATGTCCAGTGTACAACTAGACCAATCTAGGAAAAAAGAAAGTAATTTTTGTGCCTCTTCTTCACAAACTTGTACACACTCCAATTCCTTCATCACTCAACTATGTGCATTCACACATTTCTATTTGATATCTTCCAAATTTTCTCCACTTGACCTAATTCCAGTAGACACTTCAAGTCTGAAGATGTAAACCTTTAAAGAATCAATCATGCCATGAAGATTTTCCATAATAGAAATAGATAAATAAAAATTAGAATTGGGAATAACCTTCTACAATTCTTCCAAATCTCTTTGAATATTTATTATTTCATGCTCATGTTCAAGCTCACTTCCTTCTACAACTTCTTTCTTAACAACACTCTTCCTCTTCTTCCCTATTCCGATCATGCTATCGAAGGTTCCTTCTACACCAAAATTCTTAGGGATTTCCAAAAGAATTTTTGCATAGTTGTCAACTTCATCCTTTGACACTTCATAGTTCAATTTAGATATCCAAACTAAACTTGATTCAACTACTTCCATGTGACAAAAATTTGTAGACACAATAAAATTTATGCTTCCATAGTACCTTTCAACAACACTTACTGGAATCCTAAATGTATTGTTCATCCTCATCTGAAATGTTCCAAACAATCCAACAAGGGTAGACTCTTGTGCATCTGAGCTACCAAGATTTATCATGAAGTTCCTAATTTGATAATAAATAGGCTCTGAATTTGACCATTCTATCCTTCCTATTACTGAAAACTCTTTCAAAAATTAAAAGAGTAAATAGACAAGCAAATTTCCATACTGAAATGTATTCTTCTTGTTCTTCTTGATTTCCCTTAAATTCTTCAAAAGATGTATATAAATTAATTCACACAAGTCATATTCCATACCTCTTTTAACCATATCAACAATAGTATGTACAAAAATAGTAGAAATTGTAAGGTCACTGCTAGGGATATAAACTTTGTGACCAATGACCATAGCATCATACTGTATTACCAGATCAACAATAAATCTTAAATCAATCTCTTTTCCTTCAAGATTCACATAAGTAACCTCAAATATTTGTTTCTCATCCCCAACTTTTCATTTGGGAACTAGTCTAGAGGAACACAAACTTGTTACATCTCTAATAGCTTCTCTATTAATAAAATAAGCTTCATAAATCCATAAAGATTCATCATGATTTTTTCTCAACACTATTTGAATGTACTTCTTCTCAAATTCAAACAAGGGAACTTTCCTCAAAATATCCAAGTTTTTCTCAACTAATACTTTGTAGGCATCATGCTCAATTGAACTAACAACATCTATTCTATCTTACTGAAAACAAATGCATAGATATCTTCTATTGGAAACAATCTCAGAGAGATGCGAGAGAATGTACCAACATAGTCTTCAAATAGATCCTTCAAATATCTTCTAAAATTGACTTGCACTTTATTTATTGTATTCACAACCTTTGAATTATCCATAACAGTAAAAGTGAAAGATTGTGCAAACAGGAATACCTTTGAAAATGCCAACAAGAAATGTGTATATATCCTACTTCTAGAGCTCACTTAGAATCCACTTGACTTCTTCCTCAAACCTTGAAACTCTGAATTTCCTTCTAAACTCCCTTTGAACACTTTGAAAAAGATACATAAGCCTTTAGAATTATTTGAATTTATTCCTTCCATTCTAAATGATTTTGCAATAAATTCTTCAACTTGCAAGTATATTGCCTCAAAGACTATGAATTCCTTCATCATTTTGAATGATGTAGATCTTATCCTTCAAACATGCGAATGGAAACATTCTTAATTTCCTTACCACATTAAATATACTTCTCTCATGATATGACACAAGTACCGATGAGGGGGTTAATTAGGTTATCTAATGATTGTTCCCCCTTAGCCACTAATTTTCCTTAGAAATTGATAGGAGTATCTGCACTGGAGGTTGGTATAGATAAAATTGATGATTCTAATTCCTTTCTCCAAATCCTTTTTATTTATTTTCTTGCTTCTTCTAGATCAATGACTTTATCATTCTTCTTCTCCAGATAGATATTTTTCTTTCTTTTGTTGATATTGCCTAGATGTTTTAGATTGCTATACTTACAAATAACAGTATTATTCTTTGCATTTTCCTTTTTATTCAATGCACCAACCTTATATCCATTATTCTTACACTTAAAACACTTTTCAGATAAAGAAACATTGATTTTACTTTTGCAGTACTTTGCTTTGGGACCAAACTTATTGAAGGAGTAACACACACCATTGAAAGATAAGTACCTTTTAGCATCATAACGCTTGATAGGATTTTTTATGGGATTTCTTCTAGGATCCTTGGTTTCTCTATCTTTGTATTGAGTCTTCTTACCAGAAGATTGCTTCGCTTTAGAACTCTAACCTTTCTCAAACCCTAAACCACTCTTATCCATCATTGATCTCTAAGAAGTAATTAATTAATCAAGCATCATTGAGCTTATCTTAAATTTGACTTCAAAACTTCTTTCCTTTTCCAAATCAAATCTCAAAATTTTGTCTTCTTCTTCTAGCTTTAAGCATTCATCCATCTTCCTTTGAATTTCAAATTCTTGACATTCTTCAGTTCATTTCTTCTCATCCAATTGTGTAGTAGGCTAGAGATAATTTCTTCTGCTTCAACCAATAGATCACATGCTTTAACAGTTTTACTTTACAAATTTTCAATATACTCATGCACTTTTATCAACTTGTCCTTCAAATCTTCCATTTCTTCTAAACATTTGGCAAAGACTACTTTCGAGGGAAAAAAATTCTTATACTCAAATTTTGGGACCTCCCTCACACTATTAATCTTCCTCTAAGGGACCAAGCTCTGATACCAATTGTTGAAAATCTAGAATACTGAGGGGGGGTGAATCAATATTCTATAAAACCATAATAAAATCCTTTTAAACATTATTATAATTTTGGTTGAATCAACAAGAGAGATCATAGAAAAAAGTCAATGCAACCATACAAAAGAACACTAGGATTTTTACGTGGAAAACCTAAAAAGGGAAAAATCACAGTGAGGGTTAACAAACAATATATTATTTTTGGATACAAAATATTACGAGGCTCACTACTAGGAGTCACTACCCTTAAAAAGGTTCACAACCTAAGTACAAAAGATGGCTCACTGCAAAGATAAAATGATAGTGGCTCACTCCCAAAATTTTGAACTGATAGAATACACGTTCAATGTGTAGGGTTTAGTTCCACTGAAGGTCAGAATATGAAGTACTACCTCACACACTAATCGCTCAACAAAACTATACTGATCCTTATAAAGTATTTAGGCTCTCACACTTCTCTCCTTCACACACACACTTCTCACTTCCGCTTCTTTCTCTTTCTCATCTACTCTCTTATTACTCAAAACATCTTATATATGGGTATGTGCAGAATCATCATGGGCCAAAAAGTGGCGATATGATGAGTATGTGGCTGATGACATTTTTTTACCCAAAATTGATGAAACAAAAAAGGTTTTTAAAGGAAATTCTTAGATTTCCACCAATATAAATTATGCTTTACTTTGAATTTAATAAATAATTATTATTCATTTTCTATTTGAATTATGACTAAAGTTCTGATTGATAGGCTGATTGAAAAATATTTATAGAATTCAAATAGTATCACATTTTTTTAATTCAAAACATGTGTCACATTCTATGCTTCACATACTATAGGATTAGAAAAAATGATGAATTTCATGAAGTTTTGAATAAGTTAAGGTGGTCAGACATACGAATTTTTATATTTTTTAAAGTTGTAATAAAAAAATCATAATTAATTATTTACTTAGAAAAAATAAAAATAAAAAAATACATCACATCGTGACATGAGTCCTCTACTAATAGATCTAAAATATTATAAAAAAATATTATCATTTTATTGTGGTTAGGGTGATCAGACAGGCACCTACTTATTTTTTCCCTCAAATTTAAGTACTACTGCATTGAAATTTCAAATTTTCACCAAATAGGATTTAAGAAAAAAAAATCTAATAGTTTGAAAACTACATTCAATTTGCTACAGATTTTATTCTTACATATTTTTAAAATAATATAGATAACTTATTCAAATTTTAACTTCAAGTTTCCTAACTCTAATTTTTCTGAATTTTTCACCACTTACGAGCCTATTTTTTCCATGTTGATCCTGCATATACCCATATATTCAAGCATATCATGATCATCAATCAAGTCAATACCATATATGATTTAAGCATTATACCAAGTTAGCTAGCATCCACAAAGTATAACTAGTCTTCACAATATATTGTATATGCTAAGTCAGCCAAGACAAAAACATAATTATCCAAACCAACAAATAATTCTGAAAGAAAACACCTTCCAGATCTGAGAGAACATTAATTTACCATCATACCACAAGCAGAGAGACTATCAGTCAAAACTGTAGCATAAGAATATTCACCTTAGTAGAGTGTGGAGTCTCGCACACAGTATGCCATACATAGAACAATAGTAAAATAAAAAGTTAGACTCTATTTGAGATAACTTTCTTCTCACAACGTTTGAAGATCCATGATATAGATATTTGAAGAGCCAAGAAAACATGGTTAAGGGAGTAGAGTCATATTAGATCTTATAGTGAATTTTGGACTCAAATACCACCACACTGATCCATCACAAAAGGGTATTACTGGAAGAGAACAACTTTCGATAAACCAAGAAGTCTTCCCATATAGTTATCATCATGTTGACATCAATAACAACATAGGAAAAACCAACACAAACCATCCATATTTCATGCTCATCTTGCAAGGCTTCCAACAAATAGATGGTTAGATATATTGTTGATGATAAATAGGGTTATTATATGGCAACAATCTTATATTTCATTCTTAGTTTATGTTTAATCATCATAACCATGAAGGTGTTATGCACTCTTAAATATTGGAATAAGAATTTAAAATGACAAACAGGTTGTTGTATAGTTGAAATTTATGATATTCAATTAGATAGATTTAAGGTCATCAATAAAGTAATTATGTATGTGTGTCAAATTGGCAATACTCTTGACAATATTGGTAAATATATTGGAAGTTAAGTATCTCTCTTTCTTTAAAGCACAATGAGGAGAATGTATTTGAATTAGGGTGAATATTGAACAATCTTTATATATGGCCTATAATAGGGGGCCAATAACGCTTTTATTTCAATATGACTTATCATCATTATTATATTTAATGAAGATGTATGCACATACAAATTATTGGATATGATTTGAAATTATAATACAAATTGATGATCCATATTATATTTTGATGAGTAATTAGCTATGCAAAAGGTTCACAATTAGAATTATTAGGATTTTATTTACAACTAATGTGATTTATTATTGTGTTCTAACTATACTTTGGGTTGTGTTGTGCAGGAAAGTAAGTGTGCCAAAAGGAGAAAGGAGGAACATCCATACCAAATTGCATACTAATCTAATACATTTTAATTTTAACTCTTGTAGAATCAAGAAGTAATAATGTATAAATTGTTGGTTAATTGTGGTTTTGGGGCGTGATGATATGGGTCAAGATGGAATATGATTGACAAGGTATTTATTGTTAAGCTATGCAATGTTATGGGTGTGTAAGTGGAAGTTAGGATTTAGAAAACATTAGTTAGGTTTAAAATTTGGATTGACCATTAAATGGGTCTTTATAAGATAAGGTTTGTAACATTCCATCTCTTAATACACAAGTAAACTCAAGAATTTACTAGAAGGTAAATAACTTAGTAAACATGAGGGAGAATTTTTTTATTTTTTTTAAATGAAAATATTTGCATAAGCACAAGAATAAAGTACAACTTTTCTAGATAAATAAATTAAAACTTGAATTCACATGTAATCATAACTAGAATCAAGCTAATTCCTTATAGAATTCATTTATATCACATATAAGAGATTTAGCATAAAGAATAGTTTTACCTCATAGGTTTTTCTATCATAAGCCAGAACATGGAGTTCACCGCATCTGGAATGTCAATCTCTATCTTCACAAGCCTCAGATAGTCTACTGCTACGGAGGGAGAGCATCATCTGAGTGCTTTTCCTCCAACCACGGACTCAAGTGGTCCCCCGCGCACTTCCAAACTGGAAGTAACCCGACCCTTCTCGAAGAGTATAGATATAAGGAACTGCCAAGTTTCACCATCTGAGTCCTAGTGATGTGTACTACAAAACTCAATCGACCATACAACTCTAGATCCCTTCTAGCTAAGTATGATCATTCTGATTGGTCGTTCCATCTAGACACACACCTTTGACTCGTCTTAGAAACTATCTCATCCTATAGTTTTTCTTACTTTATTTGGTTCTCTAGACTCAACTAGTCATTAAAGAAAATCCATTCTAGCCAATCTGACTTAGAACTAATCCTTAATCTAGGATATTCATTCAATGTAATGATTTAGGTATTTCAACCCTTTTAAGAGTCCCTTATTGCATCCTTGCAATATCTAGGGTTTATGACTTCCTGTCATTTTACTCTCAAGATTCAATACCCGACATCTTGATGCGTTAAAATGAGTTTCGACATTATCGTAGAATCTCTTAAGGTATAATAAAGACTTCTTGTCTTGATCTATGGTTTTCTTTGACCTTTCACTATCAATCAATATATAAGTTCAATTTCATATCTGACATAAGAGTTATAGATGTTCTATATCCTCCTTGTTTCAATACTAGAGTTTAGCTTCTCTAACCCAACGCATGGAAATATCAACATCCTTGATTCTCCAAAGGTAATAACATAAGTATAACTAATCATAAGAACCAAATGCTTTTAGTCTTTCCTAGACCACTTGGCATTGTTTGAGTTCACACTATACATACATGAACAAACATAATTTTCAAGGTTTACCCTCACCAATATAATATCAAGAGGATACTAATATTTCATATCAATGATCTTGATCTAAGTTAATCTTCCAAGCCTTAAGAAGGTTTTACTTATAAAAGATAATAATCTATTTTCGACCCCTTGGTCATTTGAGTCTACTAACTTTCTACATAGGTTAAGTTATGAACTCATATATAACTTCCTTTATTACTTAAAAATTTATCAATCACTATAGTTTACCACCATCATATTGAATTAAGTTACGACTCTCTCCTTCTATCTCACCTTGAGGTAAATCATTCCAGTGATGCCCAATTTTGATTTTGTTTCAATCACTGGGTTACTATAGGATTAGGAAATTGTGACTCCTTGTCACCCAATTCCACTTTTAACTTATTACAAAAATGACCATAATCACCACCCAAGGTCCTTTATGTTTCACAAGTTTAGTTTTATCAACCTTGAAGTAAGAGTCAAATCTTGACTTACTAGGCATACCATGCCTTAGACTAAAGATTAGTTAATAATGGCTGACAACTCAGACTTACCCGTGTGAGCTTCTAGTGTTAAGTACTTATCTTAGAATTCTCATTCAGAAGAAAATATATACTAATCCAGACTTGAAATAATAACTATGCTCTGAAATGATCATACCACATTCCTCGCCAAGGTAACAAGCATGGTGATGGTATTCTAAATACCCTTATTGCATCACATACCCACTTTACATAAGTTGAACCCTCATCTGGTTTGAGTAATTTAAGCACAGTTTGGGGTTTAAGGCGCGTCGACCATCAACACAGTCATAATGACCGTTGTCATTCAATGCAGACCATGTCATAGTTGAAAGAAAAACACTAAAGATTACACATGGGCTCGGTTGTGAAGGCCTTGAGCTAGAACATAGTATGAGTTTCAATGTTTTACGGTCAGTTTTCATGGCCATGAGCCAAGGACACACAAAAAAGGCAGAAAGGGAAATACACACAGAACCACTCGGCCTCCATGGCCTTGAGGAGTGATACCATGAAGCCTACAATATAAAACCGCTCAACCTCCTTAGCCAAGAGTGATGACAGGATAAGAATTTGATTTAATAAAACTTGACCATTGACCTAAGTTAGACACAGTGAAGAATACATTACTCTACCACTCGGTCGTTGACCTTAAGCATTAACATAGATAAAATTACGTTATAATGTAGCTCAGCCATTGGCCTCGAGCATAAGCGTATGGAAACAACCATTGTAATACGACTCAGCTATAATGCTTTGAGCCTCCAAACAAAATAATATCTCTTCAAAGGTTGCCAGCTTGGCCTCCACAGCTTCGAGCTATAACCAAAGTATATAGTAGGTAAAATGTACCACTAAACGGTTAAACAACAAAGGTTCTTAGCGATATATACATATGACGAGGAAGTTCATTATTAAGAGAATCATACTCCATAGTGTAAATAAGAATATCATTCTTACATTACTTGAGCACTGTCTTTTGAGAGTGAGAGTAATCCCCATTCCATGACCGAGGTCTTGCAATGTAGAGGGTTACAAAAGTAGGCCATAGAGCTCGAACACCCATTGCTCTAGTCGTCCTCACTGGCTCTAGTTCGCTGCAACTCGAGAGAGGAGATCACAGTGTTCGCCACCTACTCACACAACGTTCCTCCAAGACTATTCTCCTACTCTTTTCATCCCATACGCTGACAAATAGACTCCTGTCCATCCACATAATTAAAGAGAGTTTTTCTTTTCAAAAGGAAACTATCTTTTCTTCTTTGGTAGTCTGGGGTCGGGAGACTCCCCAGTAACGAGTCAATCCCCCCTCTTTTCTTTCCCTCCCGAATTATTTCCAAAATCCCCCAAGAATCGGTTGCCAAGGATTTGTTAATCCATTCCAACCATCCCCCTCATTCCTATCAACGTGGTCTAAAATTTTACCTTCCACCTACATGACAACGTGGGTTTGCTACTTGGCACAAAATAATGGGCAGATATAAGATAGTTGCAAAAGTTAGTTGTGAAGAATTCAATTCTTCGGTACTTAGCTAGACACCAAAACATCCAGTAACTCCCTCGACCTTGTCATTGCAGGAGTTGGTTATTAAAACAATTATGAAATGATTACACTTACTCGCAAGGTCTAACGCCTCCAAGAGAACTCGATTTCAATAATGCTTAATTAGTTCGTTACATCGTCTTACTAGCATATTCATCAAAATGAATGAATTCAATGATGATCATAATAATGACTTCCTTTTGTGAGGAATTAGACTATCATATTAGTTCCTCGACTTATTAAGCCAATTCAAACTATTAGACAAAATGAACAACCAATTATGCAATTGAGGTCACAGTGAAACTTGTTTATGACATAAGAAGCGACATATTCACCATAAAGCAACTGTCTCAATTGCAAAACAACTAAAGTTCAACCATGACGACGTCACTATCCCCAAAACAACTAGGTTGACGTCAAACATCTTCAAATATATTTTAAACAACATCAACAACTTGTTGAGTCGAGAAATTAACTTAGACCAAAAAGGGTTGAGTATCACTTACCCGACTCAACTAGGTTCACCAATTTGCACCAATACTAGACCTAAGATGGTGACAACTTGTTCTTTACCTTATATCTATACCCTTCTCTCCGATGATGCTCTCCCTTCCTTTCACGAAGGGCGAAACCCTGTTTCCTAAATGCAACTTACCATCAACAACACATAATGAGTGTATCATTAATCATTTCATAATCCTTATAAAATCTTCACCTCTTGACTACTTTTAAACACATGTCAACTTTAGTCAAATAAACCTAACTCATGAAAACATTGATTTTCCTAACATCAAATCATTGAGTCATGCATAAGAATCTACTATTTACTTCAAAAGTAAAAAGTTAAACATAGTTAAAGTTAGGGATGTAACATATCTCCCCCCATAAGAGTCATCATCCTCGATGATCCAATGCCTCCAAAATCTTATCAGACAAAACTTTTGTTTACCCTGCAAAAGCATACCCATTTGAGAAAATATTAGTTATAAAATCATGGTAAACTTTCCACATCATATTACCCCCTGGTTATTGGTCCCATTGGACCTTGTATTGCAGAAGCTCAATCATGACCACTCCCTGGTCCTGTACCTGTAAAACATTCTAAGAATATAGTTATCATCTATTATATACTTTCAAATGTAATTCATATAAAGCATTTTTACCTCCTGGTAATAGCTAAGAATAGAATGATTATGTAATCAATCGAATTGATAACTTCAAGACTTTTGAAGATTTCTTTTATTTCAAGGAGCTAGTTTGGAAAACATTCCTTTCTTTATGAAAATTTTCTATCTATTATCATCTTTCGCCAATATCTTTGATTGGTTTGATTTGTTTATCCGTTTTGACGACATTTCAGGATTAATGCTAATCCTATCTTCTAGCTTACTTAGCTTATAGGAGTTCGACATCTTTTCCTGTCCAATGTCTCAAATGGAGTCACCTTGTTAACAAAATTATAGAAGTTATATCAAACACCATAAAAGGTGGATGCCTCTTTCTACCTGTAGCAATCAACTACTTTTAACACAGGTTTACAAAGAGAATTTTATCAAAAGTTAACAACATTAAGCAACTAAGGTACCACTATTCCTCATGTAAGATACAAAGAGTAACATCAACCTTCACTTTTCTAGCTGAAAATATTTTCATCAAGTACCAATTCCATTTATTTCATGCATCATTAAAATACGTTGATAAATAAATACCAGAGAAAGAATTAAAATTCCTTTTCTAGTTCAACTGTCCTCCAAGACTCGGCATGCCACTAAAAAGAGGAAAAGCATCACTTGCCTATTTTCCTTCCAACCACAGACTTAAGTGGTTCCTCCACACACTTCCTAACTGGAAGCAGCCTTACCTTTCGATGAAAGATTGTGTTGGAAACCCTCATAGTTGCCATCTGAGCTCTGGTGTGTACCCCCACTTAACCAACTCTATCGCACTACTAAGGATACCCTCCTACTAAGTACGACAACTCTGGTTAGCTAAGTGGCTAGAGTACTGTGAACTGACGAGTGCACGTCGTGGCAACGACACTCACTATGGCCATAGTTTTTATACATATGCTTTGCAATCCACGTAGTATGGTTCACCACCCTGCTCAACTTGGAGAGACTGTTCACTTGGGCTTAATGGACTACCTGTCCACCCACATACCATAGCACAAGGCTCAAAAGTGATAACAATTATATAACCCTAAAAGGGTTTGGAACCAATTCCTTTCCATTTAAGGTTTCTTTCATCTGTAAAGCTAAGGACATATCAAGTGCTTTGTTACAATTTACTCCCTTACACAATTCCATCAGAGGCCCATCCAGGACATGATAGAGAAGAACATTAAATCAAACATAGTGAACAACCAAAAGTTCTTGTATAGCCACCACAAAAAAAAACTCAACTCAATATCAAAATACAAGAGATTTGAATTTCAACAATAAATCAAAGAATGAGCTCTTCCAACAATAAATCAAATTTTGACCAACCGGTCATAAGATAAACAATCTTCAAAATTCGGTGGCTAGACCATAAAATAAAGAATAAACAATGACAATCCTTGCCAATATTAAATAGGAATTTTATCAAAAATCCAAGGGAGTGTCACAATCCAGAAGAACACTGTTAATGCACTATGTGACTTGACTAAGTCACTCCAGGGAGTAGATTGCAGCACTGAATTCATATTTTCCAAAAGCTTATAGCGGTTTAGAGATTGCGTTACAATCACATGAAACAAATAAGTCTCGTAAGACATACATCATGCTCAATCATTTTGTAAATAAAGGTGTTATATCAGATTCACTCCTATTCCTTGGAGTATCTATCATTCACCTGTCAGATGATATCATAAGATCATTTTATACGAAGATTACAATTGGAATACAAACTTCTTTTCTTGATTTTACGTTATAAAACTTTATTCTTATAGATCCATTTATTCCACTTGGCTCATTCCAAGCCATCTAAAACTTAGACTAAAACCCATCTTATCTAGGTGTTGTGGATATAGTTTCTAGGATTTCCAACAATCAGATGCTCCTACACTTGGTTGATTACTTTCGAATCTTCCCATCCTTAAATCATTGATAAAGAAGAGTAATCTTAAATTCATATAGACACTTCTCTACCTGAGCTCTTAGTCTGATTAGTAACTGACCAAGGTTTTACCTTTCAAGTCAAAGTATCAAAGTCTTTTAGAAAGTTTTTGAGGTTTTACTCTATGCCCTTCTGGCATCAAACCAACTCTACCTTAGCTAATATGCTAAATGTTTAATGATTTTTCTTGTAATGAGCTCATAGGTCCATGTGTTGAACCCGGTTAGCTCTGATACCGTATGTAACATTCCATCTCTTAATACACAAGTAAACTCAAGAATTTACTAGAAGGTAAATAACTTAGTAAATAACTTAGTAACTTTTCCAGATAAATAAATTCAAACTTGAATTCACATGTAATCATAACTAGAATCAAGCTAATTCCTTACAGAATTCATTTATATCACATATAAGAGATTTAGCATAAAGAATAGTTTTACCTCATAGGTTTTTCTATCATAAGCCAGAACATGGAGTTCACCGCATCTGGAATGTCAATCTCTATCTTCACAAGCCTCAGAGAGTCTACTGCTACGGAGGGAGAGCATCATCCAAGTGCTTTTCCTCCAACCACGGACTCAAGTGGTCACCCACGCACTTCCAAACTGGAAGTAACCCGGCCCTTCTCGAAGAGTATAGATATAAGGAACTGCCAAGTTTCACCATCTGAGTCCTAGTGCTGTGTACTACAAAACTCAATCGACCATACAACTCTAGATCCCTTCTAGCTAAGTATGATCATTCTGATTGGTCATTCCATCTAGACACACACCTCTGACTCGTCTTAGAAACTATCTCATCCTATAGTTTTTCTTACTTTATTTGGTTCTCTAGACTCAACTAGTCATTAAAGAAAATCCATTCTAGCCAATCTGACTTAGAACTAATCCTTAATCTAGGATATTCATTCAATGTAATGATTTAGGTATTTCAACCCTTTTAAGAGTCCCTTATTGCATCCTTGCAATATCTAGGGTTTATGAATTCCTTTCATTTTACTCTCAAGATTCAATACCCGACATCTTGATGCGTTAAAATGAGTTTCGACATTATCGTAGAATCTCTTAAGGTATAATAAAGACTTCTTGTCTTGATCTATGGTTTTCTTCGACCTTTCACTATCAATCAATATATAAGTTCAATTTCATATCTGACATAAGAGTTATAGATGTTCTATATCCTCCTTGTTTCAATACTAGAGTTTAGCTTCTCTAACCCAACGCATGGAAATATCAACATCCTTGATTCTCCAAAGGTAATAACATAAGTATAACTAGTCATAAGAACCAAATGCTTTTAGTCTTTCCTAGACCACTTGGCATTGTTTGAGTTCACACTATACATACATGAACAAACATAATTTTCAAGGTTTACCCTCACCAATATAATATTAAGAGGATACTAATATTTCATATCAATGATCTTGATCTAAGTTAATCTTCCAAGCCTTAAGAAGGTTTTACTTATAAAAGATAATAATCTATTTTCGACCCCTTGGTCATTTGAGTCTACTAACTTTCTACATAGGTTAATTTATGAACTCATATATAACTTCCTTTATTACTTAAAAATTTATCAATCACTATAGTTTACCACCATCATATTGAATTAAGTTATGACTCTCTCCTTCTATCTCACCTTGAGGTAAATCATTCCAGTGATGCCCAATTTTGATTTTGTTTCAATCACTGGGTTACTATAGGATTAGGAAATTGTGACTCCTTGTCACCCAATTCCACTTTTAACTTATTACAAAAATGACCATAATCACCACCCAAGGTCCTTTATGGTTCACAAGTTCGGTTTTATCAACCTTGAAGTAAGAGTCAAATCTTGACTTACTAGGTATACCATGCCTTAGACTAAAGATTAGTTAATAATGGCTGACAACTCAGACTTACCTGTGTGAGCTTCTAGTGTTAAGTACTTATCTTAGAATTCTCATTCAGAAGAAAATATATACTAATCTAGACTTGAAATAATAACTATGCTCTGAAATGATCATACCACATTCCTCGCCAAGGTAACAAGCATGGTGATGGTATTCTAAATACCCTTATTGCATCACATACCCACTTTACATAAGTTGAACCCTCATCTAGTTTGAGTACTTTAAGCACAGTTTGGGGTTTAAGGCGCGTCGACCATCAACACAGTCATAATGATCGTTGTCATTCAATGCAGACCATGTCATAGTTGAAAGAAAAACACTAAAGATTACACATGGGCTCGGTTGTGAAGGCCTTGAGCTAGAACATAGTATGAGTTTCAATGTTTTACGCTCAGTTTTCATGGCCATGAGCCAAGGACACACACAAAAGGCCAATTGAATACATAATAAAATCCCTAAAACTTGATTTATCCCTCCAAAAATTCTCATTAATATGAGTGACGAGTTTGGAGGTTGTTGGGGATAGATGGATTGAGAGTACGAACCCCACCCCCATACCTTATTTATAAGTAAAGACTTGGTGGGGGGGATGGTTGACCTTTTTTTCTTCCCCTCTTTATTTAGGAAAATACCCTTATGGAGAAATGGATGGGAAGGTGACAAGTTCCAACTCCCCATCAAAGGTTTTCAATTTGAAGCTTCTTTATCTTGGTTATAAAAGGAGGTTTTGTTACCCACTTATCCTTTTGGAAAATATTTGTTGAGCATTGAGATGGGGATAGAGAGTTGGGAGAAGGAAGGAGTCCTCGTTTATGGAAATGGAGGCCAAGATGCACAATTTTGAAAATATAAGTTTTTTTTGTATTTCCTTTATTCTTTATTTATGTGTTGTAAGATAGGAAATTATTTTTCAGGTTTGTGACTGGTTAAGGGAAGAGAAAATTCTGAAATAGGGAGTTTTGTGAGTGGTATCATTAAATTTGTAGTTGATATGGACATTTTTTTATGTATATTATCTTAAATCTTTTTAGAAGTATACATGGAGACCCCATTATCTTGTGTCTATATGAATGTTCTTCCTCTGAGGTTTTGATAGAGCCCATGAGGCTTCATATTTCCAATTTGGTAACTAGGTGGAGAGCAGGTCCTATAGGTGTCCTTTTACCTTGAGAGTATTTCTATTGGTTTGTTGATTTATTATATTCTAAACATTGTTGTAACATTGAAATATAATATTTTTTGTAGAAGAGCAAAATGAAATAGAGCAAGTTGTCACTCTATTGACATGTATTTCTCATAATGTTCTTTGAGTGAAATTGTTGGAGTTCAATTCTTGTTGCCTCCATCTTGAGGTACCTATTTGTAAAGTGGGAATAAAGGAAATATAACACTTGTTCACTAGAAAATTATATATATAGAGAGATGGATTTAGCTTGTAAGAGAGTATGTTGCATTATGATGTTGTGAAATGTTGGACTTAAGAAAAACAATTTCTAGTCAAAATTATTTCAAATTTTATAGTGAATAATATTTTTATCTTCTTTCACTATGAGAAAACAAAATAATGTGATAGTTTTAGTGTTAACTATTAAAGAATCTAAGGAAGGTAAAATAGGTTTTTTTGGATTTCTAAGAGTAAATATTTCTTGTCCGATTGGCATGTATTAGTTTTCATTCCATGATTTTAAAAGCAGAATTAAATTTCAAATTTTCCCCTTCTTTCTATTAATTATTTATTTTGTTTCTTATTTCTATCATAAAGATAATAATATTCTCCTTGGATTGCAATAGAAAAAATGAAAACTCAAAATATTTCAATGACATAATATCAAATGTTTACCATAAATTCATTTAATAATTATTTTTAAGTATAATTTATATTAAAAAAAGACATTTCCCTTAAAACATAAATCTGAGGTATCTACACACACAGACATATATATAATAAGGTATATTTTTAAATGTGTATTTTTCTTATAAACATTATATATTTTATATTGTATGCATTTAAATATTAAAAAATACATGCATATATATATACAATGAATATACATTAAATATTTTATATTATAAGGAAAGAAAATATGCTCCATAAATCTTGGATCCCATCTAATAGTGCTAGTAGGATTTTTTTGAAAAAGACTTCTCGTTCTGTGAATTTTTGCTCCTCCAATAGATGCCATCAGGTAGATCCTCATTCAAAGAGGGAGGTTACTAGAGCTTTTCGAGCTCATCCTCTGGTCGAGGTCCCTTTTCAACCCCAACAGTTTGGAAAATCGATGATTTGAGGCTTTCAACCTCATTTTGACATTTGTGCCTATGATTTGGATTCAAGTGGTCATGCATCCTTTATATGCAGGAGTTACTCTAAGGTAGTCTCTACTTCCCACTCACTAGCTTCTTATCTCAATAATATTCCCATCCTTGTCTCTTCAAGAGCTTCCCTCAATCCAAAATCGTCTCTACATTGTCCTACCACTTTCCTAAATAATATTCTTATTTCTTTCCCTAAACCTTCTACCCCTTTGAGATGTCCTCTGACCTTTCCAAACAATATCAATATCAACAAGAAGGTTCTCTCAGCTCCAAAGGTTTTTTTCATTGAATTGGCTATGTGGTCTGAGCATCATAAGCCTCATATGTAGGGGAAGGTCAATTTTTTAGGCTCTAACTTGGCAAGATGTGGATTCTGAAACAAAAACCCATTTCGTGTAGCGATCAAGTTAATATCACTCTTCCTCATGCCATGCTGTAACCACAAATCAAAGATCTCAAGGATGTGGCCCTCATTGTATGTTTTGGAACTTTTCTACAGATCTTGCACTTTTGAAAATTTGGATATTTCAAAAATGGGATGGATCTAACCAAGTATTCTTTTTAGATAAGGGAGAAAGTTTTTTTGTAGTGATTTTCTCTAACAAAGATTCTAGGAATGTTGTTTGTAAAAAAAAGTCATGGATTTGTGAGGGTAATGGTCTATTATCAACCCTATGGACTCCAAATTTCTCTCCATCTCAGAATCAGATCAATTCATTCCTTTTTGGGTTCACTTGCAAGGATTACCTTTGGAATATAAAGAATCTCACATCATTGAAATCTTAGGTAATCAGCTAGGCATTTTTTTGCATCAAGATTTGTAGTTTTTCTCTAGAACCCATCCTTGCCAGTCAAGTTTTGTATCCTTATTGATGTGAAAAAAACCTTCCAAATAGTAGTTAACATCAAGTCAATCCATGGTTTGTGGAAGCAAAAGGTGGTTTTTGAGGATCCAAAGTGAATTTGTTTTCTTTGTCACTTTCCTATCCATTTTCTAAAAATGTGTGGGGAGTGTAAGAATCTGATCATTGAAATGACTAGAGAGTCATTTAAAAAATTTGTTAATCTTTTGAATGAAAAATCAGTTTTTTTTCCACTCATGTCAAGGAGTTCATGTGAAATACATATTTAACCTTCTTCTCTAAGGTTTTTGAGGATTTTTTTAAGTGGAAACAATTTATCAATGCACTAAACACATAGTTTAGTTTTAAAGGTCCTCATGGTAATGTGTTGTATCAGTGGGGCATCTCAAAGTTTTCAGTGTTGGAATCAGCTGGGGGTCCCTGCAGTAGTCTTCTCCCTTCAAGGGAGTTTGAGGTTGTTCAATCACCTTTCTCTGTTGAGGTAAAATTTGTTCTTGATAGATCTTCCCCTATTCAGGGCAACAATTCATCACTAGTTGGTTACAATAATGATGCATCACCTAGTAAGGGTTTTGGTTTTTACTTCAAGCCTATCATTATTTCCTTTGTTTCTGGTTGGGAGAATCTTCTATTATCTCCCATAAATATTTTTCTCCATTCTCTTAAGCTTTTGGTCCCTCATATTTATATTGTTAGTTTTCAACTAGTGAATCAATGTGCTTCAATGCTAACATTGGGATTTCCAAATCAAGTGGAAGAATTGTTAGAGATTTTTGAGAATCAAGATGATGAGGGCAGTCACATTTTGTAGTCTCAGTTGGGTATTGAAGGTTCAAATGATCTTTCATCTAAATTTCCTTCTGATATGGTGTTTGAGAAATTTGTTGATGAAGCAATCATTACTATAGGTCAACAAATGATAGATGATATTGCTTCTGAGGTTTTTGGGGAAGGGGAAATGTTAGATATTCTTTTTTCTTTATCAATATCCCAATCACCATTGTCTCCTTCCTCAAATAAAAAATCACCTACAGAGAGGGGTAGGAAATATTTAGCTACCAAGTTGTAGGAGGAAATTGCAGTAGGTATACAATCGACTTTAGATGTTAAAATGGATGTAGGTGTGAAACAAAAAAGACCAAGGAGAGCATGATGATCTCCCAAGTTCTAATGAGGATAATACCATGGAATTTCAGAGGCATAAATGCCTCTAACAAAAGGTCCCAAGTCAAGTATCAGTTGGATGCTTGTGGGGTAGATGTAATTGTTCTCCAAGAAACTAAAACTTCAGAAGCGACCTTTCAATCTATTACAAAGAATTGGAACAAATGGAAAGCTTGTCACTCACCCTCCTAGGGTGCTTCTGGAGGTTTGATCACTCTTTGGAATGAAAAAATAGTTAGCATTCGTAATGTTTCTCATGAACATAGTTGGTAGCTAATGTAGGTTAATCTTTTTTATTTATCTTTTTGGTTGTTGCATGTTTATGGGCCTAATAGTACAACTGGTAAGAAGTTGTGGGAAATTTTGAATCAAAAATTGGATATGTTGGGTCATGAAAAAGTTGTTCTTTTAGAGGATTTTAATGCAATTACAAATCTATCAGAGAAGAAAGGTGGCATATTCCCTAAAAAAAAAGAAATGGAAGCCTTTGTTGCATTCATACAAGATAATGCTTTGGTGGACATAATACCACAAAATGGTGGGTTTACATGGACAAATAGAAGGAATAATTTTCTTCAAATTGTAGTTAGGTTAGATAGGTTTCTAACCTCACTGAATTGGGTCATAAGTGATTTTGAATTGACATCATAAATTTTTCCTTTAGCTGCCTCAAATCATTTTTCTATTTCAATTGATTTGATGGAAAAAAAGGTTAAGACAAAGTTTCATTCTTCTTTTAAGTTTGAGGCAATGTGGTTTAGACATCTCGATCTTATAAATTTTTTAAAACAATGGTGGTTGAATGCACCCTTCTATTAAGGTTCTAGAATGTTCCAGTTGAGCGAGAAGTTGGATTATGTAAAGAAACAATTAAAAACTTTGAATCAACAAGTGCTTAAGAATATTTTTCTACAGAAAGAGTTGATTTATAAAAGATTAGCAGCGGTAAATGAAAGCATCATTGCTAATGGTTGTGATAGTGTTTTATTTTAAGAAGAGAATAATTTGCAAGCAGAATGGAATGAGTTTTTATTGAGAGACGAGGTTTTTTGGAGATAGAAATCAAGAGAGTTTTGGCTGAAAGATGGTGATAGGAATACAAAATTCTTTCACATCTCAGCTGAAATCAAAAAAGCAAAAATACTATGTTCTCAATCCAAGATATTGTGTCTGGAGTCCTTATTACAAAAGAGGAGGAGATTCAAAATGAAGGAGTCAAATTTTTCTCTTCCTTGCTAGCTGCTAAAAATAATGACAATGCACATTTAGTAAGAGACAGAGCAAAGTTGTTGTAGAACATACCAACTCTAGTCTCTCAAGAAGATAATGCTAGATTTATTGCTCCTCTTTCTCTCAAGTAAAAGACGTGGTATTTTCCATGCCTCCAGACAAAGCTCTTGGACTTGATGGTTTCACTTCCATCTTCTTTCAAAAATGTTGGGAGTTTATTGGGGTTGATATGCTAAATGCTTTGGACGAGTCAAGAAAATCAAGGGGTATGTTGAAAAAATTCAATGCCACTAATATTGCTATTATTCCAAAAATTACCTATCCAAGTACTTTTTCTAATTTCTGGCCTATTTCGCTTTGCAACACAATATATAAATTTTTTACAAAGGCCATTTATCTTTGTTTACATCCTCTTGTGTCAAGAATTATTTCAAAGGAACAGGTTGGTTTTGGTCCTAGTAGAGAAACAATGGAAGGTGCAATTGTTTCCCATGAAGCTCTGCACTCCATTGTTGCAAATAAATTATCTTCTATGATTATAAAATTAGATATGCAGAAAGCATACGACAGGGTTGACTAGTCTTTTTTGAATCAAGTGCTTTTGAAGTTCAATTTTTCTTCTAAGTGGTGTAAGTGGATAATGTCATGTTTATGAGGTCCTAAGTTTTCAGTATTGTTAAATGGCTCAACAGTTGGATTTTTTGGTTCTACTCAAGTGGTTCGACAAGGTGATCCATTTTCTCCTTTTTTATTTATCATTTTAGCAAAAGCTTTGAGCAGATCATTCCACAAATCTCATGAACAAGGTATCATTCAAGGAGTTTGTATTCCAGACACATCCATATCAGTAACTCATTCTCTTTTTGCCGATGATACTTTTATTTTTGGAAAAACTTTTATCTCAGAAGCTTTGCAAATTAAGTTAGTATTGGATAAGTATACTAGAGCATCGGGTCAAAAAGTAAATGAAGGAAAATAAAAAATATATGTGTTTAATACAAAAAATACTATTGAGAAACATATTGTGAAACTGTTTGGATTTCAATGAGAAAATTTTCCTTGCAAATATCTTGGAATTCCTTTTTTTGTAAATCAAAATAAGATCTCTTATTAGAAAAAAATCATTCAAAGTATACAAGCTAGAATTTTATCATGGAAAGGGAGATGATTATCTTTATCAGGTAGAATTTTGTTGGTTAAAACTATGTTATCTACAATTCCAAATTACTATATGGAAGTTTTAAAAGCTCTAAAGTCCATTGCTCTTCAAATTCAAAAGATGATTAGAAAATTTTTATGGTCTGGGAATTTGGATAGTAAAGAGAAAATTGCTTTGATATCACTAGAAACCATGTGCTTGGAGAAGTTAAAAGGGGGAGTTGGGATACATAATTTGATTGAAAGGAATTTGAAATTAGGAGCTAAAACCATTTGGTGCATGTATACTAAACTATTCCTTAAATGGTGTCGCCTTATGCAGGATAAGTATCTGGATAATCTTTATTCATCAAGAATATTTACTATGTCAAATCAACCTTATGGGTCAGCAATGTGGAATTTTTTAGTCTCATGTAGAAAAATCATCTTACCTCATATAACATGGGAGGTAAATGATGGTACTGATGCCTTATTCTAGAAGGACTCATTAAATAGGTATTTGGATCTAGCTATCTCTTATAATCTTGAGAATTCTACAAATATATTGTCTCATAGTTGGGGGCCAAGAGTCAAAGATTATGTTCAACATGTGGATTCATTGACGAGTAAAGTCAAGTGGAAGGATTTTTCAAATGAACTAATAGATGATGATCATAAGAGTCAGATGTTATGCATCCTATAGGAAAGAGCAATTTATTTATCATTCAAACCTGATAGGTTAGTTTGGTCTAAAGAAAAATTAGGTTTCTATGTAGTAAAAGAGGGTTATAAATCGATTTCTCAAATTTCTCAACAAATAACAAAAAAAATGAGCATATCAATTTTGTTTGAACTCAAAAGTTTTTCCCAAAGCAAGTTGCTTCTCATGGCTAGCAGTTAAAAATAAAATTATTACAAGTGAGAAGTTGGAAAAATTAAGGATAGAAATCCCTTCAAATGTGTACTTTGTGATCTAGAGCTGAAAGATGTCAATCATCTTTTCCTTTTATGTCCAATAGCACAAGTTTGTTGATGTTTGTAGTGGCTAAAATGAATTGTTAGTCACCATTTCCAAATACTATTTGGAAACTATTCTCTAGCTGGCCTCAACTTTACAAAACATCATTTTTTGCAACCATTTGGTCTATAATACTATCTTCAGTTGTCTGGTCTATTTGTTGGGAAAGAAATAAATGCATCTTCAAGAAAGAGAAGTTGTACATTGATCAAGTGTTGTTATTATTGGAAAGGTCAATATCAGAAACAATAAATGCATGTGTAGAAATAAAAAAATGTTGGTTCAATATTTATTGATTGGATTCAAAGTTGTGCTCATGGACACTTTTATCCCTTCCCTTCAAAGGAAATCTTCATTAGCCTACACAAAAATTAAATAGAGCTTCCATCACTTGGTTACCCCCTCCAGTGGGCACTTTCAAGTTAAATATAGATGGAGCCTCAGGGGGGAATCTAGGTTCATCTTGTGCAAGGGTGATTATAAGATATCATAAAGGGATAGTGTTATGTGTCAAGTCCTTCAAATTGATATTAGGCACCAATAATGCAGCTCAGGCTCAAGCACTATTACAAGGATTAAAATTAGTCCTCAGTTACAAACTGTCCACAATCCAAATAGAAGGAGACTCATTGATCTTAATAAATGTATGTCGGGATCGAAAGATACAAAATTGGAAACCTGGGTATATTTTTAAATAGATCTAGTCTCTGCTTGACAAGATACGTAATTATCATCTTTTACACACATACAGAGAAGGAAATGTGGTTGCATATTTCCTAGAAAATCATGGTTGTGATCAAGTAGTAAATGAAATTACTCATGTGGCTGAATTGGGCAAGATGCACCCTTCACTAGAAGAACTACTATGAAAAGAGGAAAGATAATTTTTTCTAACAAACTTCATTGTTGCACATGGAAAATTTTTGCAAGATAGTTTTGTTTGCAGATGTTGTATCCTTGTCATGTTGTTGGTTTCAAGACAACAGGTCTACTAACATGGTTGAGTCATAAACATCACTGAATGTTGTTAGTAGAATGATATAGATATAGGAAACTATCATTTCACTTGCCATGGATTTTATTTGGATGCAATTAGAGGAGAGACTATAACTGGTGTAATTTATTTTATGTTCACACATAATTCAGATCATATTTTAGTAATTACAACTTGTAACATTATTGAAAATTCTAAGGGTACCAATGGCTTTGGTTATAAAGATCATTAAGTATTGAAGATGCTTCATAATAGAGGAGAATACAAGTGGTGTCACAAAAATATGACAGTGAATGCTTGAGGCAGCTTATGGTTTTTAAATTGAAGAGTATCACGTTGGAATAGTGTTGTACTAGAGATGCATGCCTTGCTCAATACAGTCAGGGTTTTTTCAGAGGTTTTTTGTGTTGTGGATTTTACATCTGCTGAAGGTAATGAAATATAGTGTTGGTGTACTTTTTGGATGGGGTTTTTTCATACTTGATAGATAAAGGATCCAAATGCTATAGTATTAATTATAGTGTTGGCACTATGGTATTTCAATATTCAAATTTGGGTCTTTACATAGTTGAAAGATTAAGTGTTGCTAAGGGGAAACAAGACAAGTAAACTATATCTGAAGGATTGAAGTGTTATTGGAAAAGGTCATCTGACTCAGCGTATTTGTTGTCTCATGAAGAAATAGATCACCATGTTTGCACATGATAAGCTCACACAAAAGTATGGTAAATCAAATTGACCTTTAGATAGATACTTTGCGTTCATCTTTGTTTTCACAACTGATCTGGTAATGAATAACTTGGCACAAGAAAGTTGAGATTTGATAGAGCTTTGGAATTTATGAAGTACAATCTATCATAAATTGATTTGTATGTAATGCACCTTAGCTTGGTATGAAGGCAAAATTTTTTTGGCGTGGGCTGGAATCTAAAAACATGATGTAAGAACATGACTACAATTTTTTTTTATTTAACAATGTTTGTAATGTGCAGGATACAGGTGGAAAGTAAGAAATAATTCCATTATCAGTCATAATAAACTAGTATGTGCGAGCCGTGCAAGTACCTATGTATTCTTTGGTGGTAGCATTACTAAAGATAGCTCTTCTCCTGGTGCCCCGACTATAGAAATAAAGTCTGTCGATAAACAAGTATCAAGTTTTGATGCTAAAAATTCCACTCGGAAACCAAGGCGTACAATGGCATAATTAGCTTGTATGCTAATTTTTCTCGGTAAAGCTATTGTTTAAATAGATAAAGCTATTATATAATCACATACTATGCATTTAAAAACAAGCTACCAAAAGTGGGTGTTCGAAGAAAGCCAGTCAAGTGCATGATACCTTAGGAAAATTCAAGTAGTGGGGAACTGTATGTTCCGACAAATCTCTGTGTAGAGTGTTGTAGAAAACTAATGGACTTTTATCCGAGAAACTATAGAATTTTACTGCCTGTAAATGAATGGGAGCTGCCATTTTCTGAAGAAATTGGCGATGGTGAACTTCACCTGGTGTTCAAAGATCACTTTAGAACTGTTATCAAGTCTATCAAAAAGGTTATGGGTGCTGAATTACTAAAACCAGGGGCAAAAAGTGTAATCTACCCATCTCAAATATTGTCAATATTCATTTCAAATATTATAGACTTGCTGCAAGATGTAAGGGTTGTGGTCTCTATTACAAATAAAGTTGCCCATGAAGAATATCTGCAAAATGGATCCCTTAATAAAGCATGTTAATTTCATGGTCTATGGAAAGGTCATGGTTATGTGGAAGGTTTATTCCCCAGGAATTTATTGCTTCATCGGTTGGCTTATAGAAGTTTATTTGTTGCAATTAACAAGACATTGTCTCTGCATGATTCTAGCAACATGATAAATTCTCTCAAGATTTCGAAGGGAATTTGAACCAGGGTTTACAGACAAAGTAAAGGAAAAGGTTCAAGCAATTTTGCCTTTGGTCACACATGTTCATGACCTACCAAACCTCACTAATCAATAACCTCATACACTCCAGGAAGAGAGTAATCAAGGACAACAGATGGGTGCTCGAAATAGCATGGAAACTGAAGCGGAAAATCAGGCTTTGGATGGGAAAGCTATCCAGAAAAATGTTGGGGATGGTATTCAACCAACGGAAATGCAATCATAGTCAGTGGGGGATTTGAATGTTAAGGAATTCAACCTTAATTATTTTCCTCCTAATCAATATGGTGAAAACTTTGAGCCAGAGGTCCAGGGTGGAATGTAAAATATTGGTGCTTTTGCTAACAGTGCATGGTGGTCTGCCCCTATTATTGAACATAACCTGACAGAAGGCCATGATGAAAATGACCAGCTAGTAAACATGCAGATAGAATGAAATATGACTGTACAGGTATAATATTTTTGCAATAAACAGATACGAGGATCAACGATAAGATTTTGAATGAAATGGGCTTATAATGTATAAAAGATGTCACCACTGAGGGAAATATTCCTTGAAGGACTCAACAACAAATGGTAAAAGCATTCATGGAAATGAGCGTACATATCCTCTGCTTATAGGTAGTAAGATTTATATTTTGTGTAAGGCTGTAGTCTAGAAAAAAATGTCAAATATGGTCTTGCAGCCTTCTTTTGATACAAACAAGGTGGATAGCTATGTAATAGGAGAAATTTGTATGAAAGTTTTTGTATGGCTATTTGAATGAAAATAGTAGATAGCAAGGAAGCACAGGCATATCTGGAAGTTAAATTTCAATTTTTTTTTTTATTTTTTTTTGGCATCTATGAAACTAAAATTTTATATATTAATATAATATATAGGCTTATTGCCTTTTGCTAAAATAAAATAAAAATTATATTATAAAATGATGAAGCTATAGTATATATAATAAAAATAATAAGTATATAAACAATAATGCAAGAAAAAAATAATGTTTACTATTTATGAAATAAAAAAAATTAAAAAAATATATAGGGGTGGCAAAGGTTTTTTCCCCTCTGCCATGACCCCTTTGTTGGAAGGGCCAGCTCCCATAGAGGAGTCATCGGTTCCAAAGGGGTTGTGATCTCCCTTGTAGGGAGTTGCAATACCCGAAGGGGGTCGTGGCCACCCCTATTGGGAGTCATGGTACCCAAAGGTGTTGTGGCTCACCTATGGGAAGACATGGCTGCTAGTAAAGGCGTTGCCTCCCCCCACCCCATTACAAGTTCATTTTGTATAGTTTAATTTTTTTAATAGTCCTTTATTGAATTTAACAATAATTAAAATAAATAAATCAATAAATAAAGCAATAAACCATGTTTTTCATTCTTTTCACAAAGGTGTGGGAACCCTCTATGAGGGTTCTACGCAATAATTCAAATAAATATTTAAATCTCTACTATGAAGAAATTTTATCAAAATGATTATTAAATAATATATTAATAATAATAACATTTTTTTATTATTTATATAAGTTCTTGATTTGGCTATGGGTATAGAAGCCCATCAAATATCACAAGCAAGATTGAACAGACAAAAATTCAAGCATAAATTACACAAGACATAAAATGAAGGACAATTTTATATAGCAATGTATTTAAGAAATGCAAAATTAAAGGAAGTATATATATATATACATAAAGAAGCAATAGGAAGGAGAAACAAATTCTTTTCAAAATCCTTGATGGTTTTTTTATCTTCTTCCTCCAAACTTGCAAGTCAAATTAAATGAAAGAAAGAGGAAGATACATTTTAAAATGCCTCCTTATGAATTATGTTTTTCTTGAGTTTCCCCAAGATCTAAGGAATAATATTAAGTCTAATCTAATGTCTAGGAATGAATGCACATTCTATTAAACTCTAATATGTGTTTACATTAATTAATCAAACTTAACTTTCAAATTTTTTCGTGGTGGGGGACAATGACATTATAACCCTCAACTTTAAGTTATAATTTAAAGTTACTTTCATAATTTTTGAATTTACATTAAGGAATTTAATAAATTAAGTAAAGTCGCTTTTTGCGATATTTAAATAGAATATTTTGACTTTATAAAATTTCATTTTCATCAACCTATACGACCTTATAATATTAAGTGAACTTACAAAAATTAAAGTTATGTTTGTAATAATTAATTAAGGGCCTTTGAACTTATAGATTTTTAAAAGTAATGTCTTATTGGTTCAAAGCAATTTCTTTTATTTAAATTAAAATTTGTGGTCTTCATAAGGCTACCCATTTCTATTAAACCTTGTGGCATTAAAATTAAATTAATGAGTTAATTAGGGACAACTTTAAGAAACCCCCTTCCCCCCCCTCTTGGCAAATGTGTAAAATCCTAATGAATCTTGTATACTTCCTAAAAAAAATATTAATTTTAGTGGAATTTTGTTTTTCTTTTTGGGAAAAAATAAAATCTCATTTGGTGAATCTTTTCTAATCACTAGAAGTCTGTGGAAAATCTTGGTGAATTGCAAATTTTTTTAGACCAATAAAATATTTTCATTGGCGATTAAAATCTGTTTTCAAACCTAGACAATATTTCCATTGGTGAATTAAACATGTTTTCAAAACAGAACCAAAAAAAAAATAAAAAATAAAAAATTGTGATTAAAACATTTTTTCAAACAAAAAAAAATTCATTGGCAAACTAAACCTATTTTAAAATGAATAAGAAAAAACATTGAAAATTTAACATAATCTCAAACTAATAAAAAAAATTTAGTGGTGAAAGGTCAGTGCAAATCAATATAACCATGACCGTTCGATGAAATTTTGATGCATAGTTGTAGTTTCATTCTAGAAGTAAATCTCCAAAGCACTAGACTTGCGAATTGAAAACTCTAGAATAACACTAGAATTTTTAGATGCAAACACGTGGCAAGATCAAGGCTCATTTCTCATTGTGGTAATGAACACGATGGGTTGAAGGATTTTGGTGATAAGTGATACAAGAACTTAAGTGGCAGAAATATGCACATGCATAAAGTTTGTTTGAAAAGAGGTACCTTCTAGGAAGAACATTTTACACAAAGGATGTAAAGGCCAAACAAGGCTAAATTATCAACCTTATAAAATAATTTATAATACAGTCCCAGGACCAAATTAATGAAGGAAATATGTGTGAAGGATATTCTATATATGTAGCCAGATGTCAGCGCAAATCAATATAACCACAAATGTTCGATGAAATTTTGATGGACAACTATAGTTACATTATGAAAGTAAATATCTGAAGCACTAAACTTGCGAATTAAAAACTATGGAATAGCACTAGAGCCACTTGATGTGGACATGTCGCGAGATCAAGGATCATTGCTCATCATGGTAATAAACATGATGGGTTGAAGGATTTTGGCAATGAGTGATACAAGAACTTAAGTGGCAGAAATATGCATGTGCATAAAGCTTGTTTTAAAACAAGGTCCGCCTAGGAAGAATGTAGGACCAAGGCTTAAAAACTTAAGAACATTTTACACAAAGGATGTAAAGGCCAAACAAGGTTGAATTATCAACCTTATAAAATAATTTATAATACAATCCCTAGACCAAAGTAATGAAGGAAGTGTGTGTGAAGTATATTCAATATATGTAGCTAGATGTCAGTGCAAATCAATATAACCATGACTGTTTGATGAATTTTCTATGGACGGCTATAGTTGCATTCTGAAAGAAAATCTTTGAAGCACTAAAATTGTGAATTGAAATCTCTAAAATAACACTAGAACCATTAGATACTGACACGTGGTGAGATCAAGGGTCAAGGCTCATTGCCCATTCTCTCTTTTCAATGCCTCAACGTACTACATTTCATTTAATTAAAATTATCAATATTTTTGGAGAAAGTGTGGTAGTCATACTACAGGAAATGATTAATTCCATATGAACATCTGAAGTGATTGATTGGAAAAATTATAGCTTTAATGAAACAATATTTGTAGTGATTTCATATTGTTTGTCATTTGAGTGGCACTAGCAATTTTGACAACTTGTCAGCTTGAGGTACAAATTGTATGTAGCCAAATGTCAATAAAATTAAACATTTTAACTATACATGTAAGTATTAAGTTACACGAATTGATTAAGTTAGTTTTTAGTTTGTGCGAATCAAGCTGGTAGCAGCACTGGTGGCCCATTAATAGCCCAGATAGTGATAGTGGATAGAATCATAAGGGTTTTCATTTTTTAGGGTTAATAAGGATTCAAGAAGAAGATGATGCACATGGTATTATTCAAGATAATCTAAATTCTCCTATCTCTAGTTATGTAGTTATAGAGTAAAAGACCAATGTCTTTCAAGTTCAAAATGAGTGGAATTGGAAAGAAGTTGATTTGGTTGACCTGACTTCTTAGATAAGTTTTGAACCAGGATGAGGAGATCTACTAGAGATAAGTGTTATCCTAGTGCATGAAGGTTATAAGTAGAAGATGGGAGCAATTTTACTACCCCTCATCTTCTGCATGATTCTAGTTCTCAAAGGGGATCAGTAAATTTTGTATCTTCAAAACTCCCTTTTCCTCAACATGGTTGGCAAGGAAAATCCCTTGCATTTATTTTGAGAGCCACATTTGTATTATGTTGTCACTAGCAGAAGCTTGGAATCATGCATTTATTTTTAGGTTCACATTTGTATTACGTTGTCACCAATAAAATCTTGGAAATTGGAATCCATTTGTAATCCATTGTCACAAGAAACAACTTGGAATTAAATTATTTCTATGTAAAGTGACATATGTTATTTATACAAAATAGGAGCTTGCCTGCTCTATAACTAATCATCTTTAAAAAGATATGTAATAATGTGACATTGTAATTTAGTTGTAATAAAATAAATGGTTTTCTTATTCTTCATTATTCTTTACAACAAATAATTAATTTTTGAGTTTAGTGTCTATGAATATATTCAAATTAGTTTTTCTTTCCTTTAAGAAATTAAGTATTATCTATTTATGAAATAATTGCACACAGATTTAAAACTGTTACCCTATAATTTTGACTTGGAATTGTGATATCTCAAGGTTCCCAATCTGTAAGCCAACAAAAACATAAAGCAATACAAATGAAAAAAGAACTTAGTTTCCATCAAATTGACAAAAAACATTATACATTGAAAGTTGTCACTCTTGTTAGGGTTTATCGAAATTTTATTGATTTCTAATTTCTTTTTTACCTTCTCCCATGGTTCCCAGTATCATTATTCATTTTATTAAGTCCTTTGCAATGTTAAGTTACCAGGCCCTTGGTCTTGATGTCAATCCTAGTGTATTAAATTTTAAAACCGCTTTCAAACAAGTGTTTATTATTTATATCATAAATTACTCAACCATTCGATGAAAATTTGAAGTATGGTTGTAGTTGCATTCCATAATGAAATACACAGAGTGCTAGGCTTGTGAACTTAAACCTCCAGAATCACCCTATAACTGTTAGATTTACAAGGATCAATGGTTTAGAATTTGTTGTCAATGTAGGACTAAATGTCTTGTTTTGAATTTTGTTAACTATGTACTAATTTTATTGTTCGGAAGAAACACGTATATGTTTCATTCACTTTAATGTTAAAAAAAAGAACTTTGTACTGCTAAGTGATGTTATTTTTAAGTGAGAGGGTCAGCACACTGGGAGATTTCATTCATCATTTTGCTCATTGCAGTGCACCACCATGTTTTGGGTTCCATAGTTCCACTTCCAAAAAATCCATTCCAGTAACCTAGTTTCCATGATTGTCAACATTAGTCTTTTCAAGAATCCAAATTCGAGTAAGTGAAAGAATTAATGCGGTTACGTTTCATCATTTGATGTTTCTTAAAATCTTATTTTTTCAAACTTTGAAGTTTGTATTTAGGGTTGAGAAACTTAAGAATTAAAAAAATTAAAGAGGGCTAATAGGGAATTCACAATTTCACATTGTATAAGAATTTCTACCACCAGTACCACTAGAGCAATGTTAGATAAAAAATTACATTATGCAAAATTTCTTAAAACCCTAGGTTTCACTGATGAATACCATGATATTTATGATCCTAAAACCTATGGTGGGCATACATCAGAACTTAGAATTTTATCTCAAAATAAGGCTACAAAGAAAATTCAAGTTAATAGTTTCAGTTCACCGTGGATAACTGGATTAGGGTGCATGATGTTACATGAGGTTTTCCCTTGCCCAAAATTATGATGATAACAAAAGAGAAATTGTTAATAAAGATAGAAAAGAATAATTGTTATCCATTAATACATAAAAACTTGGAAAAGTGTTGGGGTATACAACTGAGGATTTTGGAAATGTCCACATTGACCTAGAAAGCTTGTTAGTGATTATGAATTAGTGGATGAAATGGAGAAAAATTATTTCTTAAATAAAATAGTTCAGGATAGAAACAAATTGAAAGGTGACCATAAGCCTCCTTATGATTTGGATACTTTTAAACCATGGGTTTAGGATACTATTTCCATGTTAGCATTTTTCCTTGGACTGGATAACAATTTGGAAGTGGGTGCAAGCCTCCTTGAAATAGTATATCAGGAGAAGAACAATTATGATTATGATGATTATCGATGCTTGCATCCTCTTGTGCCAAACCTTTAGTGGATGATCTAGGAGAGATGAAGTCTTCAATGAATTCATCTGACATTTAAAATTCATCACTACTAAAGGGTTTGAATGATATGCTTTCTCTAAGGTTAACCATTTTTTCATTCATTTGTTGTGATGTTTGTAGGTTTTTGTTTTCATTTTCTGATGAAGTTGGTCTAACTAGGAACTAATACTAAAAATGAAAATTGCAAAAATCTAATGGTATCCACAATGGCCATGAATGTAAGAAATGCTTATTTCTAATGATTTAAATGTAGTAGAAGCTATGCAAGCTTAAAATGAAATGTAAAGACAGGATGAAATGCAACTTTTCATATTTCAAACAAAGTAATTTACTAATGACACTATACAATGATCTAAATATGAAATGTTGTGAATGCAAATTTGGAAGGAAGCAATGCATGAAATGCACCAATCTAAGCTATATTTTGTAAAATTCTTGTAACATAAATTAAACCCAATGAAATAGATAACCAATGGAAACGAATAGGAGATTAAAAACAAGGTTGTCAATGATATAAAAGGTAGTTTCAGATTTGTACAAGGACTAATTCGCCCAAGGTGGCGAATGAGTCCCAGTAGGGATTTTTTTCTTCAGAATTTTTAGAATTTTTTGATTGATTTGTATGTTTTCTATGCTATATGATGCAGATCTAAGATAGAAATATAAAATTTTAGAAATTGTGAATGATTTGAGATGCAAAAATGCAACCTATATGCACTTTTACTAATGCCAAATTTGAAACCCTAGAATGGAACATAACTAATGTAAAATGCAATGCAAGCTAATTATAGGATGAGGATGGAATCCAAATAAGATAAGAATATATTCAAAAATAAGGTTCACCAAAATTAACCATGGACTTTTGATGTAGGTGTTTTGACTCTCTTGCTCAATTAGGGTTTTTCACCTAAAGGAGAGAGATAGACCCCCAAAATCTAGGCGGTTCATTCAAACTAATGCAAGTACAATGAAAATATTCCTAAATTCAATGATCTAAATCCAAAGGAATGATAAAATGGATTGATTATTTATTCAAAACCTAAGAAATATGAAGTGTTTGAAAACAGGGTGTAGTATGCAAACATAAACTAAAAGACCTAGAAATGAAGGTAAATTGTAACAAAACTGAATGAAATTGAATGTGTGCACCTGAGAAGTTGCTAGAGGTTAGAAATGGCTTTTGGAATGTTGTTGATGTTGGAAATTTGGCCTATAGTGACTCATTCACCATTCTAGGAAAATTAGTCCTAGATCTAGGAAACTATTCTGGAGCCCATTTCAGACAAATGGGTATCCAAAAAGGTAGAAAACAATTTTCAGGCCTTAAAATGGGACACATTCACCACTAATGGTGAATGAGTCCAGTTCTAAATTTCTAAAAATCCAAAAGTGGAAACTGTAGTTTTCAGTTTTCCTTTCTATTCTTGATAGGTGTTTGCCTCTAAAAGTTTGCTTTCCACCACTATAGGTGACATTTAATGGATGTTTTGGATTGCTTAGTGAGAATATGACTTAAAAAAATTTGCAACTTGATCTTTAATTATTTTCAAACCCTCAAAATACCTAAATCTACAAACACACAAGAAAAGAAAAATAAATGTTGGATGTTAGGGCATGGGGGTTAGCCTTGGTCAAGCCCCTTTTTAGGTAATTAAACCAAATGAAGAAATAAGATGAAGCATGAACATGAAATGGAGAGATTAATACTTTTCCATAATGATAGATCTTGGATCGCTGCAATAATATGAAGGATCTACCCTTGAATGCCTAAAAATGCTATCTTAATGAATTGTAATGTAAAAATGCTAGCTTGCTTGACCTAAGAACTTGATGAATGATGGATGAATAATGAAGTTGATTGTGATTTAGGGTTTATAGGATTGATTTTATAGGTAATTGACCTTATTTTCCCATTAATTGTATCCCTAAGGTTTACGTGGAGAAAAATATAACTTAAAATCCAAAATTTCGTCCTCAAAAGTAAAAAATGACCCAAATGGGACCGATTCTCCACCTAGGTGAATTAGTCCCACCCAGCAGGGACTCATTCACCCAGATGGGAGAATTGGTCGTAGAGGGGGCCTTTTAACAACTGGAATATTGGGGAATGAGTAATTTTAGTTCTTATGTTGATTTCATTGGGTATTTGATCAAATTATGCCTTGGGACACAAAATTCAATGTGAAAGTGGGATTAAATACACTTTACAACACTAAAATGAGGTCCACTTAGCCTAGAAAGGCACAACATCCAATGTGAATGTGTTAGACACATTACAACACTAGACTAGAATTATGTTTAATTTACAAGCCTTCTAGATTGATGTGATTATGAAATTAAATATATTTTACAATGTTGAATTAAGGGAAATGGGTTCATTAAGTCTAGAGAGGTGTTAAAGTCTTTTACAATACTTTACAACACCTTTACAAGACACCAATAAATGAATTCTCAAAGGTCCAAGACCTAATGTAGACGTCTAAACACCTTACAACACTAAATTAGGGCCCCTTTAAGTCCAATTTATCATCAATTATTCCCAAATCAAGCATGTTTCCCTTTTTGTACGACACAAAATCAAGTTCATCAAACAATTTGCAATGTGAGTGACAATTTTTAGAAGTCAAAAGGGATTACTAATCAGCTTGCTACATCAATGGTGTCACCATATATCATTGAAAAGTGTTTGAGAATGTGTGAAACAGAGGAATATTTGCATTTGGCTGCAAACAAGATGAATAAGGTGGATGAAAAGGTAAGTAACTTCACAGAGCTTGGTTTTATAGAGGCTTTTGCCACAAATGAGTGATTCATTAAAATAATGATTTCATAAAGAAGATGGAGGGTTCAAGGGAGATTGATTTGGACTAGTTCCCTCAGAACCTAGATGTGGTGAACTATTTAGATTCCATCAAACCATTGCTAACCTTGAATACAAAATTGATTGAAGAATCAAAGACAAGTTCCAATTTCAATCATGAATTGTTAACAAATCTTCAAGTCAAATAACATTAGCTAGAAAAAATGACAATTCCACTGCCACGATAGTGGAAGTTGCTAGAAAAGGTGATACAGTGATTTTACTTTTGATAATATGAGTTTCCAAGTTCTAACTTAGCTCTGTACAGAGTTTTCTTTGAGCAAGATTTTTGTATTGCCAATTCCTCTATGTATTCCTTCATGTGAAAATCAATAAGAATGCTCAAATTCAGACTTCAGTAATGTGTTGATGTTCAATTATCTATATTATTTATTTAATCATTTGAAGAAAAAGTATGGTGGTGGTTTCAACTACTAGATACACATTAAACGATTGTTGATGTTCATTGTTGTATATGGTACTAATACTATTGTTATTATTATATTAAGCATTGAGTTGAGTGATGAATCATTGAGTACATGTTCAAGTTTTACTTTTAACACAATTAAAATATGAACAATAAGGTATTTTTAATTCCAGGCATCCATAATCTTATTGAAATTGCATTACAATTTACACATCAATACTCACACTCAACGACTACTTATCATATCCACTAAAAATTTATATGAATTCATGCTTTAATCAAGGTACTTTAATTAGTTCATTAAACCAGAGCCAAAATTAAAACACACATCAATGCATAATGAGAAAGAAGATTAATGAAAGGTCATTGATCAAATTTCATTAATAATTCATGTAAAATGTTACAACTGGAGAGACGATAGACTCAAAATAAGGGAGAAAAACAATCTTTAGGTCAAGATGTACATATGTCACATTTTCATTTGCAGATTATACCTATCATTTCCTTAAGAAATGGTTACAAAAAACCAAAAGATATTCTCATGAGCAATTATCCACTCCTTGCTTATAGCATGACTAGAACTAGTTGGTCCTTGAGACCTTAATATTTCCACTTGTTTTTTCCATAATGATAGCTTTTTTTTAAGTTCAAAAACCTTTTGTTGACTCTTATTAAATTCATTTTTAGTTCCTTGCTATTTATTTCTCTTGGAAAATGCTAAAAGTCGCATTTTTTGTGCTTTTCCTGACCTTATTCACTAGTCCTTCGAGTTTTATAACCTTGTCATGGGGTTATAAATATTCATAACTTCTTGATTCCCTGACTTGGTTGACTTTGATGAGTTGCAAGTCTTTGTTGGTCATCTTTGTAGTCAGTGAGTCAAAGGTTTCCAAAACTTCAAAACTTCTGACTTTGATTCTAAAGTTCCAAGTTTCTATGACCATGCAACATTATCGACTTATCTTAGCTTTCAATGGAACTATCATCTCATTGAATGCTATGTATGGACTAACCTTGAGTTGTCTTTATAGAAATTTTAAAAAGTATGTAGGTTTAAAGGCTATCTTTTCAAGGAATGAAATTGAATGTTGCATTTAATGCACATCTTATCAAAATAATGACATAAGTGGGTGGAAAAGTTTTACTAAGTCATTTATCCTACATTCTTATTCTTTTCCAATTCCAATAATTTTGAAGTGGAAAAATTCTATAACCATGAATTTTTGCTCATACAAATTGGAATTAAAAATCACTAGTCTGGTGCGAGGGACACTGAAATTGGGCACCTCAATTTGGAGGAGTTTTTGGTTCACCATGAGCAAAGTAATAGAAAAACAATGGAAGATAAAGTTATACAAAGTAGATTGGCACACACGGGAGGTTTTCACAAGGTTTTAATGAACCAAATATTTTAATGGTTAGGAATGCTATGATTCTCTTTTGCTCAATTAGGGTCTTTCACCTAAAGGAAAGAGATAGATGCCACACAACAAAATCTAGGGGGTTCACTTAATTTAAGGAAGGTATGATGTAATTATGACTAAATTCAATGATATAAATGAAACTAATTGATAAAATTGATTGATTATGAATGCAAAACTAATGAAATATGCAATGTTTGAAAACACAATGTGATATGCTAAAATGAACTAGAAATGAATGCCAACTAAAACAAAAATGGATGAAACTGAAAGTGTGCACCTAAAATATTGATAAAGACTAGAAATGACATCTAGAATGTTGTTGATCATGATTTTTAGGCATGGTGAGACTCATTATCCATTCTAGGAAAATTAGTCCTAGTTTTGGGAAACTATTCTAGAGCCCATTTTAGAAAAATGTGTATCCAAAACTGTACAAAACAAAAATTAGGCCTGGCAGTGGGACTCATTCATCACCCATGGTGAATGAGTCTAGTTTTGAATTTTTGAAAATATAAAAGTGGAAATTGAAGTCTTTGATCTACTCTTCGGCTCCTAACAAGTATCTGCCTCTGATAGTTTGATTTTTGGACCGGAAAGTTACTTTTTGTTTATATTTTTCCTTGGTCAATAGGAAGGTGTCTTCAACAACTTTACAAATTGATCTTCATTGAGTTCCAAGCCTTCAAGATGCCTAAATCTGCAAACACACAAGACAAGAGAGAGAAATGTTGAATGTTAGGGCATGGGGGTTTTCCTTGGTCAAACCCCTTTGTAGGTAATTAAACCAAAATGATGAAGGAATGTAATGAAGCATGAAACAATGGAGTCAATACCTTTCCATGATGATTGATCTTGAATTCCTATAGCAAAACATGAAGAATCTACCCTTGAATGTCTAAAATTTGCTATCTTAATTACTTGAAATGATGAAACCCTATCTTGCTTGACTTAAGATAGAAGAATGATGGATGAATAATGAAGAATGATTATGATTTAGGGTTTATAGACTTGATTTTATAGGAAATCCATCTAATTTATCGATAAATTGAATCCCCATGGTCGACATGAAGAAAAATAAAACTTAAATTCCAAAATTTCCTAGTGAAAAGTAAAAAATGGTCCAAATAGGACTCATTTGCCACCTTGGGTGAATCAGTCCCACCTGGTAGAGACTCATTCACCACACATGGTGAATTAGTCCCAGTGGGGCACATTTTCTTGGTAGGATGCTAGGAAGTAAGGAAACAAGGTTTATATGGTGACTTTGTCAGGTATTTCATCAAATTATGCCTCAGGAAGCACAATATGGGGTCATAGGGGCCCATTCGTAATGATGTAAAGAGTAATTAGGGCTTAAGACACAAAATTCAATTTGAAAGTGTGATTAAATTCACTTTACAACACTAAAATAAGGTCCACTTAGCCCAGAAAGGCACAATACCCAATGTGAATGTGTAAAACACATTACAACACTAGATTAACATTAAGTTTATTTTTCAAGCCTTCTAGATTGATGTGATAATGCAATTAAATACACTTAATAGTGTTGAATTAAGGGAAAATAGGTTTATTAAGTTTATATAAGCATGAAATTCTTTTACAACACTTTACAACACCTTTAAAGACATCAATAAATGCATTTACAAGGGTCCAAGACCTAGTGTGGATGCATAAAATACCTCACAACACTAAATCAAGGCCTCATTAAGTCTAATTTATCATGAAATATTCCCATTTCAAGCAAGAAATGTCCATTTTTCTATGCTACATTTAGCCCCCACTTTAGTGAGAGGATAAAATCTCTTCAAACTCGCACTAAAGAGGTCATTCAAGAGAGATGGGTATGTGCAGGATCATGATGGGCCAAAAAGTGGCTATATGATGGGTATGTGTAGGGTATGTGGCTGACAACATATTTTTTTCCAAAATTGATGAAATGAAAAGGGTTTTTAAAGGAGATTCTCAAATTTCCACCAATATACATTATGCTTTACTTTGAATTTAATAAATGATTATTATTCATTTTCAATTTGTATTACAACTAAAGTCTTGATTGATAGGATAATTGAAAAACATCTATAGCTTTCAAACGGTACCACATTTTTTGAATCCAAAACATGTTTCACATTCTATGCTTCTCATAATATAGGATTTAAAAAGAAAAGTAATTGAATTTCATGAATTTTTGACCAAGTTAAGGTGGTCAGACATATGAGTTTTTTATATTTTTAAAAAGTTATAATAAAAAATTCATAATTAATTATTTACTTGGAAAAAAATTACAAAAAAATATGCATCACATTAGGACATGAGTCCTCTCATTATATCTAAAATATTATAAAAAAATATTATCATTTTATTATGGTTAGGGTGGTCAGACAGACACCTACTTCTTATTTTTTCTCTGAAATTTAAGTACTACTCCATTGAAATTTCAAATTTTTAACAAATACATTTAAAAATAAATAAACCTAGTAGTTTAGAAAGTACATTCAATTTTCTATAGATTCTATTCTTACATATTTTGAAATAATATAGATAAATTATTAAAAAAATTATGTCAAGTTGCCTAACTCTGATTTTTCTAAAAATTTTGCCACTTAAAGGCCTGCTTTTTCCATGATGATCCTGTACATACCCAAATCTGAGTGTATAGATGTAGATGAAAAAGGATGATAAATATTAAGAAGGAACTCAATCTCCCAGGATCCAAGATCCTAAGTGAAACCAACAAGATACATACTCATACAATAGAAAGAAAGGAAAACAGGGTGGAAAAGATGTGCACACTCTCGGGCCACAGAACATAAGGTCATCTGCAGGGTGAGTTGTCCCAGAGAAGTGGTTTAGTGAGAAATTCATGCTAGTGTGTCAGCTTCCCACCATATAGTGATAAATTCATGTTGGTGTGTCAACTTCCCATTATACTAACCATACAAAAGTTATGCTCCTAATAACATTGATAAGGCACCACAATGTAATGCTTTGAAAATGTTTTGAATGCCATGCACAGATTTTCTTGAAGGATATTTTTGGTTATTCATGTAAGGTCTTTTTGCTAGGTAGCATTGTGTCGAATGTCTCCTGGAGAGGACAAGTCAAGGTGTCATATCATTATCCATGGGATGCCTTGTTCACATCAGGCCATTTCATTTGATCATTATTCCCTTGTGAGATCATTATCCATGGGATGATTTGTTCATATCAGGCCACTTTAGTTGATCGTACACTCTTGAAAGGAATCAAACCCAATGAAACCACCAAGGAGAGCACATGTCACAAGAAAAAGTAAATCACACCATGAAATTTTCAAAAATATGTTGTCTATGTATTCCCCAACTTTAAAGTGGTTGCTAGCACCATTAGTGTGAGCAATTTCTTTAAAGTAGAAGGAGGTATGAGAGGTTATTGAAAAATCCCTATGCCAAGTCATATTTTTTGATAAGTTCCTTCATGAAGAAAGGTAGTATGTCACATGCGAGTCAACATTAAAACATGTCGTTGACATCCCAAGCTTGCTCTTATACGTTCATGAAAGGTTAACGAATAGTCAAAAGAGACAATGAAAAGTGACATATAGGGATAATGCTTTATAACCTTTTTACCCCACTTAGTGTAGGACAAGGGTGATCCTAGAATGGATGATGGTATTCCACCCCTTGCAATGGATGCAAAACATGTAATAGTGAGTATGCAATTATCCTACAACTATTACATGGAAAGGGGCAACAACCAATGTTATTTATTTGGATAAGGAAACAACGTTTTTGCTTGATTGGATTTGATTTTATATACTTTGTTATATATGTGAGAAATGTCATTGTAACATGGTTGATATGAAACATTATTCTTAGGTGGGTAAAGGATGAGTTTGGGTTGGTGTTGAGTTTGTTACTTTTGTGATGGTGGGTAAAGAATCATAGGATTCTTAGGATATCCAACGGGATATGTATGTAGTTCATTGATTAAAGGGGATCTAATTGGTGCAGGAGCACCAAGCTTGAATTTTACAAAGAAAGTCAAATGTTAGGTTTTAGGTGGTTTTGTATCATTTTATGTTTAATAAGGTTGATTTAAACTATTTAAATGTATTCAAGTTGGTTTGGGGTCATTTGAGTCAAAAAATATAAAAAATACAAAATGTGTAAAAGTTGTCAAGGCAAAAATGTTGAAAAGTGCAAATTAGAGAGATTAAAGGTTATTTAGTGAAAATGAAGTTCAAAAGTCAGTTATTCTTGGTTGGGAAGGTTCAATATGTCTTTAAAAATATTTATCCATGTTTGTAATGAAGGTTGGAGGCATCTGGATAGAAATTTCAATAAAAGAACAATTGTGTTTTCCAGATTGTGCATATTTTTCACTGTTTTTAGGCCTGGTACAGAATTTTACGACCTTCCTTTTGAAAATTTCTTATATGGGTGAATAGATAAATGAATTATCTTTCCAATGCTTCTGGTTTGAGCGAACAATATTGAGTTTTACACATTTTACAAACGTTTTACTAAAACTGCCTGTGTATCTTTTGTATAAGGTTTTTGAGGGCACCTAAAGTGTGAAAAAGGTCCATTCCACCTTCTATAGTTGATGTATCTTGGTGGAATGGACAGAAATATGTATTCTTAGGTGTGTAGGGTTCTAATTTATGCAGGTATGTTCATTTGAGTGTCAAGGTGTGATGCCCTAGGTGGAAAAGTGTGAATTTTCATTGCAAGATGATGGCTCAAAGAAGGAATATGATGGTGCAACATTCGTAGAGGATGTGGGTGAGTTTCTAGAGAATTTTTAAGTGTATTGGAAGGTGTTTGAATAGTTGTTAAGAGTTTTAGAAGCCTGGAATATACCTTTTCAATAAACCCCTAAGAAACGTGCTGAAAAATGGGGGTTTTTGTGGGTGTCTTGTTGCAAGGTGATTCTCAATATGAAAGTTGTGGATTTGGGGGTTTTGATATATGGGAACTGCTGCCCAAATGATTTTTTGGGTTTTTGGTAGGTTTTGAAGGCACTTCCTTTGGAAAAGTGGCCTAATTAGGCCTAGAAACAGTGTAGAAAAGGTTGGATCAGCAGGTTGTTACAAAACAACAATATCTTATTTTCGGATATGTGATGGAATGTCCACATGGGTGTCTGGAAAGTATAATAGTTTGTGGGTTTGATCAGCCGTTTGTGAGTTGAGGTTCAAAAAAAACTAGTTTGGAGGGCTACTAGCCATGAAGGCTTGAAGAATGAAAAATTGATGAGATTGAGTGATAAGGATTTGAAGGTGATTTAGTTGTGCTTATTTTGTGTTGGTAAGGAGATTCTAATGCTTGTCTACATCAGTTGGTATCAAAGCTACAGGGAGTAGGTCTTTTGATTGGAAATTTGATGATTGCACAAGGAAGAGTTGGAAGGTGAAAGACAAGTTGCAACCAAAAGACAACATGGAAAAGGAGATCAGTGAAGCAACACAAAGGAATACAATTTTCAAGACCACTTGCAAGTGTCAAGGGAAGGTATGTACTGTGATGGTTGATTCAAGTAGTTTAGATAATTTGGTATCTCAAGAAATGGTTGACAAGTTGCAATTAGAAAGGATACCTCATGAGTCACCTTATTTTGTTTCTTGGGTGAATGGTGAGAATGCTTTGTTGGTCAAAGAACAAACTTGGGTTGAATTTCATATAGGTGCATATAGAGATAAATTTTTGTGTGACATTGTGCCAATGAAAGTTTGCCATCTATTGTTTGGAATGCCATGGATGTATGAAAGATTTGCTTTGTATGATGGAAGGAATAATAGTTACAAGATTAAGAAGGATGGGGTTTCTTTCACCTTGTTCCCATTGGTGGAATCAGATCAAGGACAAAGTAAGCATGCAAGAATACTAATGCAGGGCAGAAGAGAGTCTATGAGGCATGAGGAAAACAAAAATAATGAAGGTGCAGCTATTCACAAAGAGGAAAGCATGGAGACAACAAAAGTAGACAAAAGGGCAACAATAGCAAGGAAAAAAAATGAAGAGTTGGTGATGAGAGGAAAGGAATTACCTATGAAGGATCAAGAAAAGTTTAGAAAGCAAGAAGAAGACAACAAATGGACTTATTTCAGTCAAGTAAAGGCAAAAGGAAGGGTAGGACAGTCACATACTGTCATAATAGAGGTATGCAGATCAGGTATGAAGGATTGTGAAATGAAGAATCTTAGGGTAGAGACCCTAGTAAAAGGAAAAGACAAGATCAGGGCAGTTAAGAAAGAGAAGAGTCAAGAAGGACCTAGTGAGGTCATGATGAAAGAAGTGCATTGTCCAATGAAAGGACAAAGAGATAGAGAGCAGCAGCAGTTTAATAGCAAAGAATATATAAGACCACATGATGAGAAGGTCTTAGAAGAAAGGAAAAGGACTGCAGATGTAAAGGAGGGTGAATGGAATAAGCAAGATGAAGAGATCATAGTAGGGGCAGTTTTGTGTCCCTTGAAGGTAAATGAAGGCAAGGGGCAGTCAAGTACTGCAAAGATAGAGGTTTGTATGACTAAAAATACAGTGATAGCAGAGGTAGAAAGTCTGAGAATAAAAGGTGAAAAGAGCAAAAGGAAATGGAAAGTGAAAGAGCATAAGATAGATGAGGTAGAAGAGCAGCAATGTGAGAGTATGGAAATTAAAAAGGATGGTAGACAGTCAGGTTGTGTTCCTAAACTTGATAGGATAGAGTATCAAAAGCAAAGTGTGGAGAGTCAAGAAAATGAAGTGCAAGGTGAGAAGCAAGACGAGAAGATAAAAAGTACAGTGAGCCAAGGAAAATGGAAAAGGTTAGTGAAAGGAATTGTGAAGGTTGATAAAAGGATGAAGATTGCAGTCACCCCAAGAGGTGAAGAGTTAAAGGTAATGAGTTTGGAAAAGGTCTCAATGATGGAGGGGACCCAAGTTGTGAAGTTGTCAATGATAGACCAAGTGAAGGCTAAGAAAGAAAGGATGGTGAAGTCTCCAAATGAGATGGAGAAGAGATCAAGTGATGTGGTTAGGACATTGGATTGTCCTTGGTTGATGGAATTGATAATGGAGAAGTTGTATGCTGCTATGGGAATGGTTCTAAGCATAGTGAACCTGAGAATGATTGAGAGAAGAAGAGTTAAGAGATAAGAAATGAAGGGAGTCATTTTATACTTCCTTATTTTGATGATTATGTTACTGAGAATCAAGCCATGGGTTAAGATGAAAGAGAATAGACAGAGCATGGATTATTTTGCAAAGAATGAAGCTGAAGAACAAGGTAAGAGCAGATGGATGATGCTGGTAAGTACAAATCAGAACATGGAGGTGCAGATCCAAAATGAAAAGGCAAGAGGAGGACTACTTTGCATGGACAAATCCAAGCCAAAGGTGAAGATGAAGATCAATGGAGAAATTGCAAGAACAAGGAGGAGCATCAAATATTTGGAGATCAAAATATTATTGCAGGTCAAAGAGTTGAAGACTTCCAAGGGACTTGGAAAGATTTCATGGCTGGGTGTATGGTGCAGGAGCACCAAGCTTGAATTTTACAAAGAAAGTCAAATGTTAGGTTTTAGGTGGTTTTGTGTCATTTTATGTTTAATAAGGTTGATTTAAACTATTTAAATGTATTCAAGTTGGTTTGGGGTCATTTGAGTCAAAAAAATATAAAAAATACAAAATGTGTAAAAGTTGTCAAGGCAAAAATGCTGAAAAGTGCAAATTAGAGAGTTTAAAGGTTATTTAGTGAAAATGAAGTTCAAAATTCAGTTATTCTCAGTTGGGAAGGTTCAATATGTCTTTAAAAACATTTATCCACGTTTGTAATGAAGGTTGGAGGCATCTGGAGAGAAATTTCAATAAAAGAACAATTGTGTTTTCCAGATTTTGCATATTTTTCACTGTTTTCAGGCCTGGTACGGAATTGTACGGCCTTCCTTTTGAAAATTTCTTATATGGGTGAATAGATAAATGAATTATCTTTCCAATGCTTCTGGTTTGAGCGAAAAATATTGAGTTTTGCACATTTTACAAACGTTTTACTAAAACTGCCTGTGTATCTTTTGTATAAGGTTTTTGAGGGCACCTAAAATGTGAAAAAGGTCCATTCCACCTTCTGTAGTTGATGTATCTTGGTGGAATGGACCAAAATATGTATTCTTAGGTGTGTAGGGTTCTAATTTATGCAGGTGTGTTCATTTGAGTGTCAAGGTGTGATGCCCTAGGTGGAAAAGTGTGAATTTTCATTGCAAGATGATGGCTCAAAGAAGGAATATGATGGTGCAGCATTGGTAGAGGATGTGGGTGAGTTTCTGGAGAATTTTTAAGTGTATTGGAAGGTGTTTGAACAGTTGGTAAGAGTTTTAGAAGCCTGGAGTATACCTTTTCAATAAACCCCTAAGAAACGTGCTGAAAAATGAGGGTTTTTGTGGGTGTCTTGTTGCAAGGTGATTCTCAATATGAAAGTTGTGGATTTGGGGGTTTTGATATATGGGAACTTCTGCCAAAATGAGTTTTTTGGTTTTTGGTAGGTTTTGAAGGCACTTCGTTTGGAAAAGTGGCCTAATTAGGCCTAGAAACAGTGTAGAAAAGGTTGGATTAGCACGTTGTTACAAAACAACAATATCTTATTTTTGGATATGTGATGGAATGTCCACATGGGTGTCTGGAAAGTATAATAGTTTGTGGGTTTGATCAGCCGTTTGTGAGTTGAGGTTCAAAAATACCTAGTTTGGAGGGCTACTAGCCATGAAGGCTTGAAGAATGAAAATTTGATGAGATTGAGTGATAAGGATTTGAAGGTGATTTAGTTGTGATTATTTTGTGTTGGTAAAGAGATTCTAACCCTTGTCTGCATCACTAATGGAAAATTGTGCATTCATAACCTCGATGGTCTTGGTTTCATGTATCCCTAAGGAAGACATCGTTTTCTTGCACCATAATAGTATTCCTAGGAGAATAATTTGTAGGGGAATGACAATCCAAATGTTCTTGACTTTGAAGGATTTGTTCTTCTTCATCACAAGTAAGGGAGCATCGATTGGATCATGCAACACCATAATATAATCTTCACTAATAGGATAGATATTAGGAGAGGGAAAAATTTGATTGTTGTCCACAATCTCATTGTCATGTTCCATAACATCTACCCTAGTAGGCAAGCTTTTAGGAAAGTGACAATCAAGAGGTGCATAACATGTAATGGTTAGATGTTGTAAAGAAGCACCATCAAAAATAGGGGTGAGATCAAGGGAAGGACAACTATGATTTTCATGTGTGTCAATGATTGTATCTTGTTCAAATAGATCCTTCCAGTTGTTAGGAACATTAGGAAGGAGATAAATAATTCTATAACTCTCAATCATTTGGTTTCTTGATACCAACACATCCTTCTCAAAAAATGTGTTTGTCATCATTCACGAAATCATTATCACAAATAGGGGAGGTGTTGGGAGATGAATGGAGATTAGGTAAAGTGGTGGCAATGAATTCAACTTGTATTGTTATATTATCTTCCCAAGGGGAATGGGGAGAAGGACAAACAAGACCATGATTCTCAATGATTTTACCTTCTTCTACCAAGATACCTTCATCATTGAAAGGAGAGGTATTGGGAAAAGTACAATTATGATTATCATGTTTATCTATTTTTGTATTCCCTTCTAACACATCAACCTCACAAATGGGAGAGATTGGAGGGAGTGTAAGTTTAATACAAGCATTAACAATTTCACTCTCTCATGCTAAGAGATTATCATGACTAGGGAATGCATTGAATGAATGACTAGAATGTTTGTTAACTAACTTTTTCATTACAAAATTTTAAAGAAAAGATACTAAAATTTTGAAATAACAATCTATTCAAACTCAAAATGCAATGTAGAAGGCTGAAATGAAATGCAATTTTAAGCTGATAATTGACCGATTATGCTATGCAATGATGTGGGAATGCAAAATTTGAAATTAAGAAATGCATGAAATGAGCCTAATTAAGCTACATTTAATGAAATGCATGTGATAGGAACTCATACCAATGATATAGATAGTTGATGACAACAAACATAATCATAAAAATAGGGTTTTCAGCTCTATAAAAGGAAGATTCAGGGGTGAAAAGGGATTGATTCGCCCAAGGTGGCAAATGAGTCCCAGTGGTGATTTTTTTAGGATTTTTAAAAAGAAATGAGTGATTTTGATGTTTTCTGAGTTCTATGATGTAGATCTAAGTTAAAAATGTAGAATTTCAGAAAATTTTAATGATTTTAGATGACAAAAATACAACCTAAATGCACTTTTTATGAATGCAAAATTTTGAAACCTAGCATGCAAATCCTAATGCAAGATCAATGCAAGCTAGATGTATGATGAATAAATCTAAATCATACAATAAATTATTCAATAAATAAGGTTCACCAAAATGAACCAAATATTTTAATGGTTAGGAATGTTATGTGTCTCTTTTGCTCAATTAGGGTCTATCACCTAAAGGAAAGAGATAAATCCCACAAAACAAAATCTAGGTGGTTCACTCAAATTAAGGAAATTATGATGTAAATATGACTAAATGTAATGATATAAATGAATCTAATTGATAAAATTGATTGATTATGAATGCAAAACTAATGAAATATGCTATGTTTGAAAACATAGTGTGATATACATAAATGAACTAGAAATGAATACAAACTGCAATAGAAATGGATGAAACTAAAAGTGTGAACCTGAAATATTGATGAAGACTAGAAATGACATCTAGAATGTTACTGATCCTAATTTTTAGGCCTAGTGGGACTCATTCGCCATTTCGGACGAATTAGTCCCAGTTCTGGGAAACTGTTCCAGAGTTTGTTTTGGACAAATGGGTATACAAAACTATAGAAAACAAAAAACAGGCCTAGTAGTGCAACTCATTTTCCACCCATAGAAAATGAGTCCATTTTTTGAATTTTTGAAAATCCAAAATTGGAAACTGAAGTCTCTATTCTACTCTTCGACTCATAATAGGTGTCTGTCTCCGAAAGTTTGATTTTTGGACCTGAAAGTGACTTTTTGTTGATATTTTTCCTTGGTCAATAGGAAGGTGTCTTCAAAAAATTTACAACTTTATCTTCAATGATTCCCAAGCCTTCAATATTTCTAAATCTGCAAACACACAAGATAAGAGAGAGAAATGTTGAATTTTAGAGCATGGAGGTTTGCCTTGGTCAAAACCCTTTGTAGGTAATTAAACCAAAATGATGAAGGACTACAATGAAGCATGAAACAATGGAGTCAATACCTTACTGTGATGATTGATCTTGAATGTTTGCAACAAAACATGATGAATCTTCCCTTAAATGTCTGAAAATTGTTATCTTAATGACTTGAAATGATGAGACCCTAACTTGCTTGACTTAAGATGGAAGAATGATGGATGAATAATGAAGAATGGTTATGCATTACGGTTTAGAGAATTGATTTTATAGGAAATTCACCTAATTTACTGATAAATTGGCTATTGAAGGCTGAGATGAAGAAAAATAACACTTAAATCCCAAAATTTCTTGCTCAAAAGTAAAAAATGGTCCAGATAGGAATCATTTGCCACCTTGGGCGAATGAGTCCCACCTAGAAGGGACTCATTCACCATAGATGGTGAATTAGTCCCAGTGGGGCTCATTTTCTAGCTAGGATGCTGGGAAGCAAGGAAATAAGGTTCATTGGGTGACTTTGTCAGGTATTTCATCAAATTATGCCTTGGAATACACAATATGGGGTCATAGGTGTGTATTAGTGATGATTCAAAGAGTAATTAGGTGTTGAGACAAAAAAATTCAATGTGATAAGTGTGATTAAATACACTTTACAACACTAAAATGAGGTCCACTTAGCGTAGAAAGGCACAACAACCAATGTGAATGTGTAAAACACATTACAACACTAGATTAACATTAAGTTTATTTTTCAAGACTTCTAGATTGATGTGATAATGCAATTATTTACATTTTATAATATTGAATTAAGGGGAAAGTGGTTTATTAAGTCTATCAAAGCATGAAAGTATTTTACAACACTTTACAACACCTTTACAAGACATCAATAAATGTATTTGCAAGGGTCCAAGACCTAGTGTGGATGGATAAAATGCCTCACAACACTAAATAAATGCCTCATGAAGTCTAATTTATCATGAACTATTCCCATGTCAAGCATGAAACGTCCATTTTTCTACACCACATGTACAAAGCGTCAACCTGGTGATTACATGTGCAAGGGGATACATTCCAGAGACTCAATAAATTAGAGGTGTGGATGGATCAATCATTGCAAGAATTACTCCTAAAGTCATTTCTCGTGCATTAAGCATCCTAGAGGGGGAAACTATAGAGGAAATGTTTGTTGAGGCACTATTGGTGACAAGTTTTCTAGAATGAATGAGGAATGGTGCAAAAATTCCATTGCGAAGAATTGGATGAAGTATGAGAAAAAGGGTAAGTCTTAGTTGCCCTCAAAGCTTAAAAGGGTTCATTTTAAGGATAAAATTTTAGATGCTATCACCTTTCTACATCATGTAATTGGTAATGCATATTCAAACTCTTTTGAATTTTGGATGTGCCATTTTATTCTAGTGTTTTTTAGTGAAAATAAATTCATTGACTGGGCTGAGATTATTGGTTATTATTTAAATGAGCAGTTGATAAATTTCTGGAAAGTTCTTGCCTTCCACATGTGCTCATACCTAGTTTACATTCTAGCTAGTCAAGAGGCTATCTAGGTAGAGTTGGAACCACAAAGGTCTCTAACATCGGACATGCCTGTGTATAGAAGTTTTCCACAACTCAGTAAGGAGGTTGGAATGAGGAATTTCTACTATCTCGATGATAAATTTTTAATGGAAATTTTTAGAAGAATTGATGAAAAACCTGAGCTTCAGGTTTCACTTGAACTGGATGCTCTGGTATTGAGGTTTGGAAGTTTCTACATCAGTTCAACAAATTTACTTATCTTATAATTGGGGGTTTTGAGAAGGCTCCGTCAAAATTTCTATGTTATCCAAGTGATTTCCTAGTTTTTCTTGAAGTTTGTCAACAGATGGCTGTTGTAAATTTTAAATATTCAAACATGGGAAATAAGGGGTATGCTTTTCCATTTTCCATGCCTTCATTTTCTTGAAAAAGTAATAGTAATGCTAGGGATGTGGGGAAAGCCTTGAATGGATTCAATTTTCAATGTTTTCCGATGAGAACTAATTTTGATAGCAAGGGTTATGTTAAGAAAATTTGTATTGAGCTGGAAGCTATGAAAATCGCCCTAATATTGAATATTTTTGGGAAGAATATATAGATGAATGTGAGGTGTGGGTATGTGCAGGATCATGATGGGCCAAAAAAGTGGCAATATGATGGGTATGTGGCTGATGGCTCTTTTTTACCCAAAATTGATGAAATGAAAAGGGTTTTTAAAGGAGATTCTCAGATTTCCACCAATATAAATTATGCTTTACTTTGAATTTAATAAGTAATTATTATTCATTTTCTATTCAAATTATGACTAAATTCCTGATTGATAGACTGATTGAAAAACATTTATAGCTTTCAAATGGTATCAAATTTTTTGAATCCAAAACATGCATCACATTCTATGCTTCGCATACTATAATATTATGAAAATAAAAATTGAATTTCATTAAGTTTTGACCAAAATAAAGGTCGTCGACATACAAGTTTTAATATTTTTAAAAAGTTGTAATAAAAAATGCATAATTAATTATTTACTTTGAAAAAAATTATTAAAAAAATGCATCACATCGAGACATGAGTCCTCTACTTATATCTAAAATATTATAAAAAAATATTATCATTTTATTGTGGTTAGGGTGGTCAGATAGACACCTACATCTTATTTTTTCCCTCAAATTTAAGTACTACTGCATTGAAATTTAAAAATTTCACCAAATAGATTTTTTTTTTTTTTAAACAAACCTAGTAGTTTAGAAACTACATTCAATTTTCCACAAATTCTACTCTTACATATTTTTCAAATAATATAGATAACTTATTTAATGTTTTACGTCAAGTTTCCTAACTTTGATTTTTCTAATTTTTTGCCACTTAAGGGCCTGTTTTTTCCATGATGATCCTGCACATACCCGTGTATAGAAGAAATTTCATGAGATCGACCCTAAGGAAAATACAATTTTTTGGTATTTCTTTCAATATTCTAGAAGATGCGCAAGAAGACTTGATGATCATTGAACCCAAATATTGAGCCCCTGTTGCAAATCCCTTGTACATAATTAATTGGTCAGAAGATGAAGTTTTATAATTAATATTCCTTCCTGACCCTATTTTGAGAAGAACTTTAGACTAGTTGAATGGAAAATGGTTCCAAAGTTCAAGTTCTCCCAATGAGCAAAGAGTTTTGTAGAGAAAAGGGAAGGGGACTGTATACGCCTTTGGCATAAATATATCAGCTAGAAAGCAGTCAATTAGGTTGTCTGGAACTAGCTCACAGTCAGGAGGAGATGATGAGAAGCTAGAAGACACTGGGGCCAAGCTAAAATCAATTTATGAATAGGATAGTGTACCCTCAGTACCTAAGAAAAAGGCGAGTCAAGAAAATCTAGTGCCTATAGACTCTAAGGGTATTTTTCAACAAATAATTTATGATAATTGATTCCCACATTCTTTGAAGTTCCCCCTTCTCCAGTACGAGATACTTCTTTTTTTGTTCAATCAACTAAAAATAAATGTAAATATTGAAAGTAGAGACACTCGATTAGTGGCATCTTCCCCAACATGGTTAAATAAAGAAATTGAGAAGAAAAGAAAGAATATTCCTGCAATGAAAATTGAAGTATATACAATTGCCATGCTATTTTAGGGTCACCAGAAGCCCAAAAAGGCTAAGAGGATTTCACAACTTGTCACCGATTCCAATTATGGGCATCAACCGTTGGAGATTGCTGATCTAGAAAAGGACCTAAATGAAAATGAGATTATAGAAGCCAACTACAAGGTTACTCTTGTTGATATGGGGCCATCTACCCTAGAAGGTGATGTATATCATGTTGATTACTCTATTGATTCATTGATCAAAAGAGAAAAAGAATAGAAAAAGGAGAATCATATTCTTTCTTTAAGAAATTTTATTTCATCAATTGTGACTCTGACCACTGAGGAAGCCTCAGGTTCAAACATTCAAGGTATTGATTCTCACACTATCCAATAGGTCAAGAAATTTTTTGGTTATGCTAAAGTTTCCATTGAATGGATAGAAGGGCTTTATTAGGATGGTGTTTTATTCATTAGTAAATTTATACAATTCTATGGTAATGTGTCTAATAAAAGAAAGGAACTAGTAGTTTAGTTTCTATAGATCAAGAGAGAACATGGTAGCACGTTTTTTCTTTCAAGGGAAATTGCAAAATTACTCTCCATGGAGCACACTTTGTTAATAAAAGAGAAATTGGTGGATGACCCTAGAGAAATTGATCCTAGTTGGTATGATCCATTGGATTAGAAATTGTTAGTATATGAAGATTATATCAAGGAAATCAATAAAGTGTTAGAAAAATACTTTGACATATTGGTGAAGATCAAGGAGAAGTTAAATGCTCTTGAAGTGGACCTCACATATGAGTTTTCTGAAAAGGTATTGGATGTTGCACACATAACAAGGAAATTTAAAGAGGTGTATCATAAAGAAGTAGGTGATCCCAAGACAACCACTGGAAGTTCATTCAGAAATATGAGTAACTTACAAAACTATGTGAGTTTATGTTTAAGGTCAAAAGTGACAACATCTATGAAACACTAGATGAGTCAGATAATGCACTTTCGAAATTGAGGACAAGGATGCAAATCATCATGACTCAGGAAGGAAAAACATCATCGAAATTTCCACCAAGTAACGAGAATACAGGAAAAGAGTAAAGGCACAAAGGAATTACTGGAGTAGCATGAGGTGGAAATAATTAGAAGTGAAAGAGTTGGTGTTGAGACCGCTAATTAGTTTTTAGTTTTTATGTTATTTTCTTTAATTTGGATCTCATGATACTTTAAAGAATTTTTTTTTTAATTTCTAAAATGGTTGTCTTTAGGAAACTATTATCAAGACAATTTGTAATCTTTAAATATGGGGGTAGATGCTTGGCTAGGAGATCTTTTGGGAAAACTTTTTTTTACTCATTAGAACAAAAAAAAAATCTATTATTTTTACTACTCTTTTTTTAATTTCAATATAGAAAGACAATGGTGAGGTTCATGCATACATAATCTTTGAGTTATGGTTTGTGGATTTATTCTGCTCTTGCTGAGTATTTTGCCACTAGTGGATTATCTATTATTGGAATGATTGATTTTTGGTTAGTTTCATTTTTGTGGAATGTTTATCTATGAATAAATATTTTATGGTGATGGATGTGTAAGGATTTCTCAGTATAATTTAGGTGATTTTGTAGTTTAATATTTTATTGTTTAAGTTGTGTGGATGTCTTTATACGTTATTTATGTTGAATTGTTAACTTTTGTTAGCTTATAAGTTATGGATGTTGAACTGTTAGCTTCTATTCAAGGAATGAATTAATATTCCTTTTAGTTATTTATCAAATATTATGTGAATGGTAATGCAATAAGAATTTATAAGTAGTGTGATAAGTGTTGTTCTTTAAAAATGATGCAAAATCACATATCAAATTCAATACCATGGAATACAATATAAAATATAAAATATCACAATTTCATGAATACAATATAAAATATCATCAACTACAACTTGGAACAATGGAAACTGATTCATGAAGTGTTGTGTAAATACCTAAAAGCTTCTAATTCTCTTCCATTTTCCAAACGGAGCTAGGGTCCTCAAACTAATGTTCAACTTGAGATAAAGTAAAAGAGTCATTTTGATTCTGAGTCAACTCTTCATTTTATTCAGCCTATGTCTCAAATTAAACATTCATTATGTGATTTGTGTCAATATCATCTATCCTAGTCCCACTTCCACTACCAGTGCCACTGGTACCAACATTTGGAATTGGAGTGTTGCACAACCTGGTCCCTCTTCTTTAACATGTGGACCTCCAAATTGTGAGTTCCCTTTGAAAATGAAATTTTTTGACATTATACGCAGTTCCTTTCATCCTGAAGCAATTTTCCAAATTCTTGTCTAGTTTGTTTCTTAACTTTGATTTCAAAAATGCCAATGCACTAAAAAATTTATCGTCCTCCATTGACCCCAATATCATTGTTTGACTAAATCAACAAGTTTGAAATATTTTGATATCGAATCATGCAATATTTTACTCTGACCTAAGTTTTTCCTAACCTTTATTATTGATCCCAATTCAAAGGACTTCTCCATGGCCATGGATTTATATTTGTCCTTCATAGATATTGAAAAACTCTTACATTGTTTTCTATGGTTACCTTCATTTAAAATTCCTTCTATTGCCTACTCATTATATGTTACACTTTTCAAAAATTGTTCAATCAAGATTTTTACTTTATCATGAAAATATTTTGGGTTATCTCAGTTTACCCAAAATTGAGGATACACAATACCCATGGCTTCAAGTATTTCATGTTCAGGGAATCTTTCATGAATCTATGAGGAAAGTGATTTTGCAATTTTCTTCAAATTATCACTAACAAATTTAACAATTCCATTAAAATCTTCCTCGTTAACTGCTACTTCTCTACTAGAGTGCCTCGTTGTCTTACAATGGTACATTGGTATCACATATCCACGAACACAGATACATAAGTTCTTTCTTGCATTATACTATAAATAATTATTAGGTTATTCAAATCAGTAATTTTCTACCACATGAAATAATTTGGGCCATATTGTGTTAGATCTAGATATAGATGATTGAGGGCCAAACATGTATGTTTGCGTAGATTGGAATATTCATAAATATACACAGTTCTATCTTGGGATTTCTTCACAAGATTGTTCATCACATCTAGCATGGGGAGAATACTAGCTAAAGTCAAGAGTGTCTTTGTATCACTTAACTTATGTAAGAGGCTAGGAGCTTTGTCTACTATGATGCAATGCTCATACATCACTCCAATCAAGGATTGATATTCTAAAAGAACTTTTTGCACTAGTCCATATAGGGAGATCCATCTATTATTGACATGCTTGAGAAGCTTGTTTCTTGGTGTTATTCCCTCAACAAAATTTTGAAAATTTGTGAAGCATTTGGGACTTTGGAAAAAGTGTGCATGGATTTCATGGACTAGACTTTCAACTTTTGATATTGTAGGAAACTTCCTTACAATTTTGAATGATAAATTCATTATGTGGGCTATACAGTGAATTTGAAGCATGTATGGTGCACTAGTAGTTTGTAACTTTGTGCAAACACTACTCCTTTGACCTTGCATCATTGCAGCTCCATCAACTCCTACACACACCAAATTTTTAGAAAATTTCAACTCATCCATACCTACAATTTCATTCAAAGATTTCCTGACTAGTTCAAATAGATTTTGTGATGTTGAAATATCCTTCAATTTTTTAACATAGAGAAGATGAGTTTGGTGAACATGTCATTATATAGTATACAAATGCATACAGACCTAAGAAGTATTGTCTACCATAGTAACTTCATCTAAAGATAATGCAATGAAATTTGACTCTTTTAATTTCTCCTTTAAATCTTCCTTTTCCACTATAGCAAGACAATTTTCCCATTCCCATCTAGCGTTTACTGACCAATTTGAGAAGGGAAAGTGAGGAACACCCAAATAAGACAATAAACTAGAATATTTTGGGTATTTTGTCATAGGATGCCCTCTGGACAAAATATGAAAAACAACTCATCTAAATAGTTTGTGATAGGTTCTTTGCTTCCATTTCTTTTCCAAATTGAGCCTCAAGTGTACTTTGACATGCAACAAGCTTCAAAATTATTTGGTCATTCTCTTCATATTCCATGGAATACCTAACATGAAGGCATTCTTCCATTGATTTTCACTGTATGATTGATTGTTCCTTTCCATATATGATTTTTTTTTCATAAACTTTACTGATATGCTTTTCTATAGTGTCAAGATTTAGCTACAACATCTTGTCTCTTCCACATTTCCAACTATAAATTGTACATTTGGCCAATGTTTCACTTTCAATATCATTTTCTTTCCCCACTAGTATAATGAATGGGTACTTTGACAACCAACTAAGTTGAAAATTCCATTTCATTTCCCACTTGCACCCAATTTTTTATTTTCTTTTTCTTTTCTTGCTACCAACATCATCCTCATCCAAGTCAATTATCTCATTCTAGCTAACCAAGGTATCCCTTGGAACATATTATGTAGTATTTCCATCCTCATTTGATACATTTTGATTTAACTCAATGAAAATCTCACCTTGACCTTCTGGTGGTGGTGAGGTATTATGAATTCCTTCATTAATATTTGGTGGAAGATTTTGTGATGTAGCCCCATATTGATCTAATGAGCATAATATTTTCCAATTCCAAAGTAATATTGTATGGTACCTCTACGAATGGCCTCCCAGTCTCTTCACTACTCTGAGGAGTCTTACCCTTGCTGCTCGATATATTGATCTCTCACTTTGAATAAAAGCTAGAAAAAATGTTTTCTTTTTTAAGAACAAAAAAATATAAATCCCATTCCCTACTCAGTATCATCTTTAAGATTGAAGAAATAATGGAAAAGAGATAAATAAATCTTATTATTATAACTAATAAAGCTATGAAGAAATGATCACTCACTTTTAAGTCTATGTTTTTGTCTTTCACTAACTTGTGAATCGAGAAGTAGAACCTTAGAACTGAAAAAAATGTGTAAGAATAAATGATAGTTTCAATTATATTTATACCAATCCATATTTGGTGAATTCTATGGGACTTTAACTGGTATATTAAAAATTTGGTGAATCATGTGTGCTTATACAATCATACATTGTAATTTTAAAGGTGAAATGTGTCCTCAAATGTAATTATTTTTTAATGTTATTGGAAGAATAGGCCCTCATAAGAAACTATTTATAAATTTTAATTGGCTAATGGGTCTTCATAAGAAACTATTTTTAAATTTTAATTGGAAAAATGGGTCCTGATACAATGTATTTTTAATAGTATTGGTGAATATGTAGGTGTTTTATTGCATGCTTATAGGATTCGAGGTGAAAATATTAGTCGGTCCATTTGAAACACGTAGTTTCTTATGGAAAATTTGTTGGTTAAATATGCCTCCTAAAATAAATCATTGGTGAATGGAAATGCATTGGAACGATAATTTGTAAAAGATGGGTGATTTGAACTCCCTATTGGGTGTGATTAATTCACCAATTTCGACTTGGCCGATTTCTAGAATTCACTAATTGGTGAAGATTCACCACTAAATTTTTCCCTAGAGTTAATTTGACTTGCATTAAATTTTGATAAAACTAATGGTCTATTTGAGTATTAGACCTTTTCTCAAAAAAAATTATTTAATTAAATGACAATGAAATAAATATTAGAGAACTTGAACCTAGATGGGCTAGTCTTATTATTAATCAAAATACATGTATTAAGTAAATTAAATATGTTAATCGAAGAAAGAGACCTTCCTAATAGTAAACTAAATTTAAACCCCTTATATTATCATAGAATTTTAAATGAAATGTTTTATAATTAACATGGTAAAACTACTAAGAGGGCACATCACATTATCAAATAAGATATTATATAATAAACTATTAATTCATTCAGAGAAAATAAATCATGGGCTATTGATGTGTTGTTCCTCCTCAAAATTTGAGACAACTAATCCCTAACTGAATGCGGTTAAATATATCAATTGAGAGAAAGATCAAATTTTAAAAAATAACATTGATAAAATTAATGAGTATTAAATCTCTATTAAAATATCATAACAAAATGGTAGCCTTAGAGTTATTAATGATTAACATAAGGGAGATATTTAATTCTTGAAATTTATTCGGGTCTAAATTTGTGCTTCCCTATTAAAGGGTTATAAACTTAAATTATTCATAACCTTAATTCATTCAACTTAGGTAATTTGAAGATATGGTCATATCTAGAGTAATGGGATGAATGCGTAATTTACTATTCAATAACTTAATTAGATAAACTTGAGTAAGATCAATCAAATAAAATGTAGCATGAGATGTGAAGGAGCCTCCAATCCTTATCAAACTTGATCTAATGTATGCTATATTAAAAATAATGAATTTGGAGTATGAAGGAATCATTGCCCCTTGCATAGTGCAAATTCAATTTAGTTATTTTACTTGGATTAGGTAAGACGTAACCAATTAGTACATTTAAATTAATAACATAGGAAATATATACTAATATCTAATCTCTTCAAATGAACTTGTCGATATATAACCACATTATAATTAAATCAAACAACTAGATCAAATTGACTTTAAGGACCTTAGTCTCCTTAGAACTCAGTGATTATTTAACCTTCATTAAATCTGATTGAACCTAATGAGAATTTGAACTATAAATAGTTAGCCTTTGGTCCTAATCCTTAGTCTTACAAAGAATCATCCTATTCAATCCAAGGATTGTGTTACCTATAATATTGAAGGGTTCTCAACTCACATAATGTTAGTGTTTCACCTCAAGCACTTAGTGTGTGAATTAGCATAAATTATGGATCGAAAAATAATAATTATTTGGGTTTTCTTGGCAAAAAATTTTGGCATGGAAATATGATCACTCACACGTATCATTAGGAATCTTGATTAATCATTGAATTAAAATTTGTAGACATAAAAAATATGCATAACCATGTTTTTACTATAATTGGTGTGTCTTGAATCTACTTAAGAAAATTACAAATCAATAAACATGTCTTGAATTTCATTAAAATAAAACATATATCCCCCCCTCGATATTAGCTCCTACTAGTGGTTGTTATAAACATTTTTTTATACACAAAAGGTAGGATAATTTTTTAAAGATGAAACAAGATTTAGAGTTAGGTCATTCTATTTTCAGGGTCGTGAATCATATTTATGGATAAAATCTTAGGGATCAAGGTTGCTCATGTAGAATTAGAACTTTGACATAAAATAATTCATTTCCTAGTCTAATAGATCTTGACTATTGTAAATTTAATGGAAGAATCATAAGAAGGATCACATTTCAATTTTTATGAATATTTAATCCTTACCATACATAGAGTTAAGCACCCCTTTCACTCTTTCTAAATGTTTGTACCTTTTTTATATCTTTATGTAGACTTAACTCTTTTTTCCAAGTTCATTGTGATACTAACTGTTTACTTAGTTTATTGGCCTAAAATTTTTGGGAGGTTATATTTTACACTTCAAATGTCAAAAAAAATTAAATTTATTTGAACACAATACAAAGAAGTATATTATTCAAATTAATAAAAAATAGACATCATATTTATTTTTACTAACAAATATTGATCTATAGGCAAGAGTGGTATTGCTTAATCTATCATTATAAAAAGAATATACAAAAATTATCTCAAAAATACTCTAAAAACATACACTAACCACTTAGATTAACAAAAAGAGACATATCAAATAAAATATAGGTTATTAATAAATAGAAATAGTAGATAATAAAATACAAACATCTTGAACATGATTTACCCTAGTGAAAATCCAACTTTGTGTTCTATTAGGAAAATTTAGAACCTATGGTTTGAATAGGATTGTAGTGTAGGAAATTGTATACCTTTACAATTTCACACTTTCTTTGGGTCCCTTAATTTATTGGACTTAATTAATATTCTAATTTTCCAAAATATGCATTCCAAACCCTTATTTATCCCATTTTTGAAAGGGAAACCAACTTTTGATAAATGCAATTAATATTTTAATCACATTGGAGAATGAGTGTCCTAGATTTTTAGGTCAAGACCCATTCACCCAAGGGAAAATGGGTACCCTCTATGTCATAAGACCCATTTTTAAATATCTTTTTGGTGGTCTTTTAATGATTCAAATTTCATATGCAATTGTTAGCTTTTAGAATCTATTTTTTAGGAAATTAGATAAACACTTATAAATACAGTATTTTTATCAATTCAAATCTAAGAACACTTAGAACACACTTTTTGGAGACTTCATATTATTAAATATTATTATCAAGAGCATCCAATAGAAAATTTATCCATCATTTATTGCAAAATTTAAGATCCTAACATCATGTTCAATATTATGTGTGTTCATATCATCTTGTGAAGGCTAATATGCATTGTTGATCCTCAAAGCATCCAAGAATTCAAGTATCCAAAAAATAAAGAAAAGAAGGATTAAATTCCTTGGAGTAATGTGTTTGACTTCAGTCCTCTAAGGAAAGCCATTGAAGGTTTGGTGAGTTGTAGTAATAAAGTGTTCGCTCAACATTTCCTTCTCTATTGTCATTATCTTTCTATCAAGGTTTAATTACCAAACATGATGCTTGACTAAGGAACTACCCTATTAAAATGAAATAGATTTTCCATTTGTGTATGTGTAGACTATAGGTTGAAGAAGGATTGAAGATCTTGAAGATAAATTTTACAATCTTATATTTGTTGCATTCATTGTTGTCAAGTCATAGAAACTTAAATTCAAAATTTATTTTTTGGATGTACACCAATGGAACCTATATAATAAAGAAGCCAACATATCATCTCAGAGGAATGCAAAAATAATTTTTAGAACCCCAACCTAGACCCATTTTCCCTATGGAAAACCTAGCCTTCAACAAAGCTTAGATCCTACAATTGTCAGATCTTCTTGCAAACTATGTTTTCCATTTTTTGTACTTTTTGGAATTTGCATTTTATGTTGTAAGTCATATAGTTCATTTAGTTTAGGAACTACATATCATTTCAAATTCATTTTAAATCTATTCCACTACCCTAATTACCTAAAGGAACTAATATCTAGGTCTAATTAAGTCAACTTTGAGGTTGAATTTCAATCTCTACTCCTTGTGCTCTCTTTCCTAACGAATTTACCCTAGGGAATGACACCTATTGTGGATCTTTAAAGTCCTATTTAGGGAGTTACTCCATTCCCTACATTTCACTTTGGTGAACCTGACACTGTACATTATACCTTCTATGATTTGGGGATCTTTTAAATCCTAGATCTAGGTTTTGCATCACCCTTTCTTGCATTATATTTAGGATTACATATTGCATAATCTATCATCTCAATTCATAAAAAAAAATAAAAATATTGCATACTTTCTACATAGTAGCTTGCATTAAAGTGTGTCTCAAACATTTAGACCATAATTTTATTTAAAATTGCATTCAATTTTTTTTCATCTTGTTCATACATTGTCATAAAATTGAATTTGCATTATTATAATATTTCTAGGAAACTATCACTGAAGAATCTATTTGTTGTTGGGATTAGTGAGCTTAAACATCAATTTAAACATTCAAAAGTTATTTTTTTAAACCCCTATCCTAAGCCTCATTTTCCCTAGGGAGAACCTTTCTTGATATTGGTGATTTTACAAATTTCTACATACTATTTTATCTTTATTCTATTAGTTTGATTCAACTTCTAGATCTCTCTTTCAGTTTCATAAATTTCATGTTTATAATTTGTTTGCATCTAGTTCATTTTTTGAAAAATAGTGCACTTTTTAAATGAAATTTGGCATTTAAAATTAATCATTTTTAGGTCTTTGCATCTACAATTAGTCAATTATCATATTTCAAGCCTGAAACTTGCATTAAATATCCATTCATTTCATAATCAAAGTGTTGGAAAATGGTCAGTTCTCCCCTTGGGATTCGTGACATGGACTAATTGCCTCCCATGGATCCGTTAACTCTGGTGCTTGTATTGGGCATTAACAGGTTGAAATTTTGGTGCAATGACAACCATGTGGCCAAAAATTGGTATCAGAGCCAAAGGCATTGGGTTCAAATCCCCTTGGATTGCATTTAGGGGGAGATTGTTGGAAAATGGTCAACACTTCCCTTTAGATTCGTGACATGGACTAATCACCTCACATGGATCCATTAACTCTAGAAGTTGTATTAGGAATTAACAGGTCAACCTTTTGGTGCAACAAAAATTATGGGGTCAACACAAATAAAAGTATCATCATGGACATGTGTTTTCTTAAAATATGAATGTCTTTAATATCTTTGGTTGATGTTTCAAGTTGTGTGTTTGGTGATGATCCTAATGCAATTGAAAAAATTCATGAAACTTCACCTAATAATGAATGTCCTCAGAAGATAGACATCTTAGGCTAAGATAAATCTATCATTCAAGAATTTATACTAAATTACTTCTATAACCTTAAGAACAATGCATCCTTCTATCCCTCCATGCAATAACCAACACCTCCTTTTATCCGACCACTTAACATGTTCAACCTTTTACACCCTAAAATTAAATCACAAAGAAAGCCTCAACCATCAAATATGGAAAAATTCATTCATAATGACAACATTGTTACTCTTCTATCATATGCTCATAAAGTTAGTGATACACCCATCAACATAAAAGAGAGGTATCGCCAAGGATTTAGAATCTTAAGTAAATAGGGATTTGACATAAAAAAAAATGAGCATGAGATCCACTTTTTGGTAGAACAACCATTAGAAGACACCAAGGGATTAGGATATCAAGATCCTCCCCTCCATATCAACCAATTTCCCAATCAAGTAAGAAACCTAAGCCCTTTAAAATTAAGAAGATACCATTTTTACATACTGTAAATAAGACTGAATGAAAAATGGATAAGCTTCTTCATCTAGGATTGATTACATTACCATCTATTCAAGAAAATAAGAAAGGAAAAAATAAAAACATGTATTACTGTAAATTTCATAGAACTCTTGGACATCTTACTGATGAGTGTTGTGCTTCAAAGAAGATAATTGGAAAAAATGATATTACCTATATAATGATATAGCATGCATACACTTTTCTCTTTTCCATGTGATATTATAGAATCATAGCATACTCAATATTACATGTATTGCACTTTATGAAAATAATTTTGCAAGGAGCACCATATCATCACTTATCTTAGCTCATCCTTGTCCTATACTTAGGGGGCAAGGGGTTTGATAGACATTTCCTAGTATGGAACTTGTCATTGCTCCTTTTCTTATTTAACCGTATTTCATATATGATGAAAAAGATTAGGATTCAAAGGACCTACTATAGGTTGGCTCACATGTGACATAATATTTTTTTGTCCTCTATATTATTTGTGATTTCATGTATGTATTGTGATCCCCCAAATTTTTCTTCTTGGTGTTCCTTTATATTTGTGAGTTATCTTTGGATGTCCCTTTGTACTCTGTTGGTGCAATGATAGAAAGAAAATGAAATATTTCATGGCATTCCTCTATCTATTGTAGTAATTGTATTATGTTTTTCCTTTTGAGGATGATATTGATGTTTTTATCATTGATGTCAAATGTTTGTCTTAAGAAGAGGAGTTGATCATGTGTTTGTCATTGATAAGCTCTTCATGGATTCTTCATTCTTATGCTCTAGGAGTTGAGATGTTGATCATCATGTCATTAGAAATGGTGTCTATTGATTGGAAGTGTTGACATGATTGGAAGTGTTGACAAGATACTCTTTTAAGAATAGCACTCATGATGTCAAGTTAAAGGTTGCGGTGATAGCTTGAGTTGTCATGTGATCTCCATACATCATACTACAATTTTCACAGGGTTGTTTCTTTGTGTTGGAAGTTGGTTGTTAGTGTTCATACATTATATTCTTGATGATTATAATTTGAATTGTATTCTACTTCAAAGAGTCAAAGCATGATGTTTATTCAGTATAAGGAGGTTGGTGCATAAGTCTTGAAGGCATGGGATTCATCAAAGTATTGAAGCATCAAAGTAGGATGTTGATATTCAGTGATCATTCTTTAATCATTCATCATTTAATTGATGGTATTTGCAATTCAGTCAAAGTGATACAAAAGTAGTGTTGATCTATTAATAATTCAAGTAATCATTCTGTTTAGGAAAAAATCTTATTTGGTGTTCTTTTATGGAGCTAAAGGTTTAAACTTTGAACTTTGAACCCTACTAACCTAAGGTGTCTTGTTGTGAGCGTATTCAAAGAAAAATCACTTTTTTCTTATATTTTGAATATGACTTATAGTCATCAGTCATCATTAACTAAGGTGACCTGCTCAAGGTTTTCAATACATCCTTCAAATTGATCCCCTTTTATGAAGTAACATATTGGGTAGCTTAAAAGGATTGCTTAATCTATTTAAATAATGATCAATGGCTCCATTTTAAGGTTGATTTTAGAGGGAAGTGAAGATCAAGGACTCTCATTTAAACAGTCTAATAGTTATTTCATGTGGAAATTAGTTTGATGGGAGGTAGAACGTCATTGGTGGGTTTTATAGATTTGTTTCTATTTTTGAATGTGAAGATTCATTGGTGGAATGGTTGTTGGAACCAATTCTGAAGGTATTCTTTTTTCCTTTTGCATGGAATGTGTGTGAGCCAAGGTAATGAAAAGAAAAGCATATTTTTGGAGTTTTAATGAATTGAATGTATTTCAATGTTTTGAATGCAAGAATGGATAGTGAGAAAATGTAGATTGGTCAGTCAATATGAAGACAAAAGGTAGAGTGAGAAGATGAAGATTGTATAGTGTATGGGATATAGATGCCTTAAACTATTTTTAGTATTTGATGCAATGAATCTTTTATGATCAAAGAATAAATATGGTAGAATGAATCAATGTATTATGCTAGACAAATTATTGAAGAAGTGTGAGATGATCAAAAATCATATAAGGGTATGTGCAGGAGTATCATGGAAAAAATAGGCCCTTAAGTGGTGATGAAAATTTAGAAAAATCAAAGTTAGGAAACTTGACGTAAAAATTTGAATAAGTTATCTATATTATTTCAAAAATATGTAAGAATAGAATCATTAAAATTGAATGTAGTTTTTAAAATACTGGATTTATTTTAAAAAAAAATCTATTTGGTGAAAATTTGAAATTTCAATGCAGTAGTACTTAAATTTCAGGGAAAAAATAAGAATTAGGTGTCTGTCTGACCACTTTAACAACAATAAAATGATAATATTTTTTAATAATATTTTAGATATAATTAGAGGACTCATGTCCTGATGTGATGCATATTTTTTTGTAGTTTTTTTCCAAGTAAATAATTAATTATGAATTTTTTATTACAACTTTTAAAATATATAAAAACTCATATGTCTGACCACCTTAACTTGGTCAAAACTTCATAAAATTCAATATTTTCTCTTTAACCCTATATTATGTGAAGCATAGAATGTGACACATATTTTGGATTCAAAAAATGTGATACTGTTTGAAAGGTATAGATGTTTTTCAATCAGCCTATAAATTAGGACTTTAGTTGTAATTCAAATAAAAAATGAATAATAATTATTTATTAAACTGAGATTAAAGCATAATTTATATTGGTGGAAATATGAGAATCTCCTTTAAAAACCCTTTTCATTTTATCAATTTTGGGTAAAAAAATAGTAGTCAGCCACATACCGTACACATACCCATTATATTGCTACTTTTTGGTCCATCATGATCCTGCACATACCCATTATAATGTTAGAAAAGACATGGTGAGTATGATTTTAATTTAGATTTCAGACATGGTTATATGATAGAGAAAATATAAAGTTCTGATTAAGAGGATAATGAAAAATCATATGCAAAAGGGTTGTTTTCTCTTTTACATTTGGATATGGTATTAAATTTATCAGTGCATGATAGAATGAAGATAGTATGTGAGATTGCAAAGCTAGGTTCTCTATTAGACTGGTGTTAAAAGGATGAGGTAAATGAAAAGAAACTATGGTGAATCCTTCTTTTGCAGTGGTTTGAAGTGAAACAAGGTAACCCCTTGTATTCTTTTGTTTACCTTTTGAATATTGTCAATATGACATGGAGTTTTGCTACTGAGGCATAGGAATCAGCTAGTGAGGCAAGCATTCCCAGTGAAGCATGATGTTCATCCAGTGAGGCTTGTATTGCCAATGAGGCATGATGTTCAGCTAGTGAGGCTTGAGTGGTTTTCCAGTGAGGCTTGAGTAATTTTCCAGTGAGGCTTAAATGGTTGATAGTGAGGCTTGATTATTGACTAGTGAGATTTGTTGTATTTCTAGTGAAGCATAGAATCTATAAACAATAATTTTTTTAATATAGAAATTATTCAAAGTGGTTTTTTCATGCTTTTAGGGATTTTCCACTCATAAATCATGTTTCTTGATTATTCTTGATGATGTGTTGCTTTGTTCATGGCTGATGAGTCCTGATATAATGATTTTGATAGCATACATAATCTAGACAATTTGTGTAATCAAGTGTATTGAAATTAGTTTTATTAGACCACTGATTCATGCCCACTCTTAGTGGTCTTGTACTCCAATATACGATGCAAAGAGTTCATACATTTAGGTCCCCTCTATGTTGACCCAAAATGATTGTATGTATTTTATCTCTCTATGTGTCATTCCTCCTCTATGTTCATTGTTCCATGAGGTATTTAGGGAATGATGATGGTTCCAAGCTCTATTATACCACTATAGTGAATACATTCACTATCCTTGATCCATGGATCCCTTATGTGTTATCTTTTGAGATTACATGTGGGGAAAAAGCCTTTCCGTTTCATGATATAGCTTTATTTGGAAACATATGATTGGAATAAGGCTTTCCAAATAAGATCTCATAGCCCTCTTATCAATTAGAATATATCATTTGCACTTTAAATTAATTTCTCATAGTATGGTGTTTAGAAATTTATTTAAAGTGGAGTCATAGATTGGCATTATTACATTGGTATTATTATGACATGGAAATTGGCCTTCTTATTTTGACATGAACATATTGACATAATTCCTTCACTTTTTTTCACAAAGGTTGGGATTTGGGTAGCAAATGAATGGCATTGATAATTTTGGAATTGATTTATGGGTATTACTTTTCCCGTGTGATACCCTTTGTTATGGGTACACATCTTGTAGACCTAGTGTGTGTTTCTCATCCTGCCTTTGGGGATCACCTAGTGTATAACAAAATTACACTAGTTCTTGTGACCATATTTTCATGGCCACCTAGCATAATACAACTTTCTTATCAATGAATCCATGATCATATTTGATTGGAAATAGTGTAATCATGGCTACTCCATCCCTTTTACATTAGCTTTAACATTGTATTCTCTTGTATCTTTTCTTCTTGTACATACCTTACACATCTTGTGTGTCCCTTTGTCCTTATGTTGTTTTTTCCAAGTGATACTTTATCCTTGGGGCTTAGCCACCTCTGAGATCCTTGTCATCCTATCTTCCTAACATTTGTGAACTTGGACCTCTCTTGACATATATTTTTCTATGTAAGTGTGAGTTTGAGTCTGAGTTCATACTCTCACTAAAGTGGGGGATAAATAGTATAGGAAATTGGACACCCTTTACAATTTCACACTTTGTTTGGGTTCCTTAATTTATTCAACTTAATTAAGATTATAATTTTCCAAATTATGCATTCGAAAGCCTTATTTATAATTTTGTTTAAAAGTGAAACCAACATTTAATAAATTCAATTAGTGTTTTAATCAAATTGGAGAATGAGTGTCTTGGATTTTTAGGAAAAGACCCATAAACCCAAGGGCGAATGGGTCCCCTATAAGTCCTAGGACCCATTTCTAAATATATTTTTTTGGAATTATTTTGATGATTCAAAATTTATATGCAATTATTGAATTTTAAAATTTAATTTTTGGAAACTTATATAAACACCTATAAATACATAGTCTTTTTATCAATTCAAATCTAAAAAAACTTAGAACACACATTTTAGAGACTTCATATGAGAAAATATTATTGTCAAGAGCTTTAAAGAGAAACTTTATTAGTTGTTTGTTGTAGCATTCAAGATCCTAACATCATGTTCAATCTTATATGTTTTCATTTAATATTGTATAGGGTAATATGCATTTTTGATCCTCAAAGAATCCAATATTTAAGTATCCAACAAATCAAACAAAGAAATATCAAATTCCTTAGAGTGATGTGTTTGACTTCAATCCACTAAGGGAAGCCATTGAAGGTTTAGTGAGTTGTAGAAAGAAAGTGTTCATTCATCACTCCTCCATTATCATTATCTCTCTATCAAGGCTTAATTACCAAAATTAGAGTTTGACTAAGGTAAACCCCCATTCAAATAAAAAAAATTCCCACTTTGTATGTGCAAATTATAGGTTGAAGAAGGATTGAAGATCTTGAAGGTAAATTTGAGAATCTTTCATTTCTTGCATTCATTTTTGTCAAGTCATGGAAACTGATATTCTCAATTTATTTTTGGTCATCTAACATTGGATCCTATGCAAAAAAAAAAAAGATAAGATCATGTCACAAAGGACTAAAAAATAATAATTCAGGACCCATAACCAGGACCCATTCACCTTAGTCCAAATATGTCCTTAAATAGGGGTATGTATAGGATCATGATGGCCAATAAGTGGCAATATGATGGGTATGTGGCTGACAACTATTTTTTTACCCAAAATTGATGAAATGAAAAGGGTTTTTAAAGGATATTATCAACTTTCCACCAATATAAATTATGCCTTACTTTAAATTTAATAAGTAATTATTATTGATTTTCTATTTGAATTATGACTAATGTCCTAATTGATAGGCTAATTGAAAAACATCTATAGATTTAAAACAGTATCACATTTTTTGAATTCAAAACATGCATCACATTCTATGCTTCACATACTATAGGATTAAAAAAAGAAAAATTGAATTTCATAAAGTTTTGACCAAGTTAAGGTGGTCAGACATATGAGTTTTTATATTTTTTAAAAGTTGTAATAAAAAATCATAATTAATTATTTAGTTAAAAAAAATTACAAAAAAATATGCATCACATCAAGACATGAGTCCTATACTTATATCTAAAATATTATAACAAATAATTATCATTTTATTGTGGTTAGGGTGGTCAGACAGACACCTACTTCTTATTTTTTCCTTGAAATTTAAGTATTATTGCATTGAAATTTCAAATTTTCACCAAATAGATTTTTTTTTTAAAAACAAACCTAGTAGTTTAGAAACTAAATTCAATTTGCTACAGATTCTATTCTTACATTTTTTGACATAATATAGATAACTTATTCAAATTTTTATGTCAAGTTTCCTAACTCTTATTTTTCTGATTTTTTTGCCACTTAAGGGCCTATTTTTTCCATGATGATCCTGCACATACCCATAGATCTCAGATCCTACTTTTTGTGACTAGTACATGTGTCCTAACCCTTTTGAAATCTTCCTACTAATGTTTTCTTCCATTTCTATACTTTTGATAATTTAAATTTCATGTTCTAGGTCTTCTAGTTCATTTAGTTTAGGCATTGCATATCATTTCAAATTGGTTTTAGATATATTCCATTACATTACTTCCCTAAAGGAACTAAGATCCATGTCTGATTGACTCACCTTTGAGGTTGAAATTCAATCTCTACTCCTTGTGATCTCTTTCCTAATGAAATGTCTCTAGGGAAAGACACATATTGTGGCTCTTTAAAGTCCTCTTTAGGGAACCCCTCCTTTTCCACCATATCAAGGATAAACCACCTTTCACCTACATAAAATTGTGGGAATTGAAGATGGACAAGGGCATGAGATTAACTTGCATCTTTAAAGGTGATTCAACAAATCCTTGATAAATAATTCCCTTTTTGTGGGGTTGTGTAGAGGGATTTGAAAATAATTATTTTGATGAAATGTAATGATGCTACTATCTAAATATGAAAATAAACTATTATAATATGGATACAAATAATCTAGAAATTGATAATCCATTTTAATGACAAGAAATGAATAGAGTAAATATCTTTGCACTTGTAGTTTGAATTGGATCTTGATTTGAGTCGACAAGGATGACCTAGACTATAGATTTGAAACAATTAATTTATTTCATAGTCCTCAAGTCCATGGTCTATGGATTTTTCCTTTTGGCACTTGTTATCTAATCTTCATATATTACTAAGATAATTGAGCTTCTATATCTTTTCAAGTTTTAAGGCTTGAATGTATAAATGGCCAAATTGTGTTTATTCAGTTTCCAATCCACATTAGATTTGTACCTACACATTCAAAAGGAGAGGAATATTTATTCCATATAGGGGCTTTCCTCAGTCAAAGCCCTTGTTGGTATTTATACCTCCACAATATAAAAATTTATGATAAAGGGAGCTTATCCCTTTAATGGATAAAGGTTAAATGACAAATGAATATTGAATCCACAACTCACTACAACTCACCACTCAAATTTATTCTTCTTGAGGGACTAAAGGAATGAACATCACATTCAAGTCTTGATTGAACTTGAAAATCTAGAAGCATTAGTACCACAAACAAAATGTATGCATAAATATGATCAAACTTACATAAAATTTGACATGATGTTATGATGATAAAATGATACAATCCTTCTACAAATTTTCTCTTAACTTCTCTTAGGACACTTGATCTTCTCAATTGAATTTCCTTATGATTTCTAATTCTTTTTTTGTTAGTTAAAATTATGAAAATACTATTTATTTATATGCAATTATTCAAATTTCTTGCAAACTAAATATCGATAGGTGACATTTAGGATTTCATATTGAAATAGAAAATCTCTAACCATGTGACATTTAAATTTCATACCCTTTTAAGGGGATAAGGGCACCAAGGGTGAAGGGTGGCATTATTATACCCACTTTTTTAGGATCTAAAGTATTGAGGGCCAAATATTAAATGCCTCCTTAGATTTTTCACATTTGAGTTATTGATAAATGATATTGTGGGATGTTGAATGCATAATTTAGGAAACTAGGAGAAATATCAGGTCCAAGAACATAGGATGGAGCAAAATCTAGTGTGAAATTATCAAGGGTGATAATTTATGATGCTACACTTTTAGCAAAAATGTATAACTCTAGAAAGAAAATACTAATTTTTACATTATCATAATGTTCAAATTATAGATTTAACATTTTATTCCAATGATTAATAATATTACACAAAAATTATGGAGCTTCCAACATACTTTTAATAGTGCTTTAATCTAAAAAATACCTAAAAAGGAACTTATAACAATCAAGAAGATGTTCATAAACCACCATGTTATGAAAAAATGTAAGACCTTACTAAAACTATCAAACCTTTGAAAATGGAATACTAGTTCACAAATTCACAAATTGGATGATCATATATGCAAAAATCTTCAAATTACACTTGTTTTATCTGAGATTGTAATAAACAATTTTGATAGTTTGAAATTGTTTGGGAATAATTATATTTGTTGTTTGATCTAAGGAAGCAACACAATAGATATGACTTACTCCTTATAGTATTAGATTATCTGCTACAATAGATAGACCATAAATCATTCTATTTTGCAAATTACTATTGTCAAGAGAGATTGTTAAATAGATCACATGTTTTCCACTTATAAAAAATGTTAAATTCACCATAAAAAAAAATCTATCATTTTGAGGCCTAGAACTTTGAATAAAGAATCCTTAAGACATCAGATTAAAGTCCATAGTAATCCTTTACAATAATCACAATACCCATTTTTTGTTTTAATAAAAAATTCCATATCTTGTCTTCTTTTCAACATTCTAAGAAACATCTACCATATGCCCCCAATTCTCAAATATGATTCAACCTAATTTATAGATATTACATGCCCTAGTTGATGACTCATTGTCATCAAATGCTTATTGAAATTAAGAATGAGAAGTTATCTTTCAAATACCTTTAACAAGAATTATTTCAAAATTACTTGTGAAAAATATACACAAGGCCACTCATCATCTAAATAAAGATGAATAAGTCATGTGTAATGTCAAAAGTTCCATACCTTCCAATTTCTATTCTATATATTGTAATAATTTTAGCATTTATTTATACAACATAATTATTGATTTAACACAACCAATTACTTGATCTTTTTTCACTCATTAGTTTACCAAAATTTAACATCAAAAGCATCCTAAACCAAATTGTATGACCTTAAACTATCTTATATACATTTAAACATTTTTGCACTTGTGTGAAAAACACTATGACCAAGGTAGGATCCCCAATTGAAAATATATTTCAAATAAATGTTTTATTCCACCTCTTGCCACCTAAAAACTCAATATAATGAATTTCACTACTAACAAGTATTATTATGATGATAAGGGTAAAAGTCCAAACTTGTGTCAGACTTTATAAAGGAATTGGTTGAGAATTTTTTTTTCTCAAATTTGATTGCATAAAAGCGGTGTTTATGTTTTGAAATTCAAAATTGTGTAAACTAATTAAATGTGGAATTCCTCATGATATTTACTCTTGTAATTTTAAATTTTTTTAAAAAATTATTTAATATTTTTTATATAAATTTAAGAGTAGATTTTGAATTGCTAAAAAATTGAGGAAAGCCTAATGTTGAGTTGATGTCAACAAAAACATACAATTTTATTTATTTATCCCTAATTTTTTTCCCAAAAGAAAGGAAATAGGGTTCCACCTTTTAGGAGATGGAACTAGAGTTTACGCCCTATTTAACTCTTAGTTCATTAGGAAACCAAGATCCCTCAACCAAGTGACTCAATTGAGGAAAGGACACAAAAGGGGCGTGGTTTCCTTATGTGATTAAAAATGGGGTTCACGATTAAAATGAAGCTTCAAAGGGAGAATGAAAACTCTAATGCACTAATAACTAGAAACTTAAAACATGAAATTAAATTACTAAACAAAGAGAAAAAAAAAATTATCCAAAGGATAGGAGACGCTTAAACAAGATATGAAAATGTTGAAATTTTCTATTTTTCAAGTGCACTGGGACTCATACACCAAGATGGGCGATTTAGTCCTACTACTAGAATATGGGAATATTTTGGAATGTTTTGCTGACAAACTAGGATCTACAAAAAACTAGTAGAAAGTGGTATTATGGGACTCATACACCTAGAGGGGTGATTTAGTCATTGTATTAGGGTTTGAATAAAAATTTTGTAGCCTCGAGTGATCTTCTATAACTCTCATCTTGCTCAATAATAAAGTATGAAAAGTTTGAATTCTAATTTGTAGGTGAATTTATGTTAAGATGACAACTTCTTGACAACTTCAAAAAATTTCTTCAATCTTGCAATGTTTTCTTGAAAGGATGCTAAAGATCCAAAAAACCTAGAACTGCAATCACACATGAAGATGGAAAAATGTTGTTGTGTTAGGGAATAGGGGTTTTCCTTTGTCAAACCCTATTTTGCTAATCAAATGTTAATGAGAATAGGGGTTTCTTATATTTTCATTAGTGAAAGTGCATATAGGTTGCATTTTTTATTTCTTTCATAATTTTATTTCATTGAAAAACTAAAAAGTGCATTTTCAATCATCCTAATTATATTTTGGAACATTGTTATTGCATATAGAATTGAAAAAAATCTATTTAAATTTGCATCCAATTGCTTGTCAGTAGTTACTTTTTCTTGCATTCATTTGCACAACTTTCTATTTCTGAACATCAAGTCCCTTGGTAAGAAAACCTAGCAACACTATTATCAACTTATATTTTTTTCATTTACTAGAAAAAACATTTACTAGGACTAAAACTCCCTTACTGGCATCTTAGTCCCTCTGTGGGTTTTTGGATTAGAACCCTGTCTGAGTTCTTTATTGTCTTTTCCAGCTTCTAGAACCTCCAAATTTCATCAGGAGAACCAAGAGGCCCTTCCTAGAATCTTAGTCCCTATGGAATTTGAGGTTGCACTTTTTAGGGTTAAACAATAAATTTCTATGCTTTTGTTTATTGTATTTACTTTATTGTTTCAATCTATCAATTTATTGTTTCATGCATTTTCATAGTTGATGTTTACAATTTATTGATAGAGATAGATTATTGTACTTTCATTTTTTTAGACGTAGACTTCATTTTACATTCATTAAAAAAATGAAAACAAAAAAAACCATTAAAATAAAAAAATAAAAAAAGGTTAACTTTAGAGAAATCATATAATTCAAACCCTTTAGTAGAGATGACTTTGACATATTAGATGAAGCCCTTGATGAATTCATCTTCCATAGATCATCCACTAAATCTTTGACATAAAAGGATGCAAGCATCAACAATCATGATAATCATAATTGTTCTTCTCTCAATATCTCTCCCATTGGTGACGAAGGTATCTTGGTGAAAAAAAATACAATCATTAAAGATCATGATAGTCTTGTTTATATTCTTCTCCCTTGGAAATATATTATGATACACAAAGTTGAAAACATGGCCACTACTTTACTTAGTCTCCATTCATCTCCCAACACCTTCCCTACTTGTGAAAATGCTTTAGTGAATAAGGAAACAATCATGAATGATCATGAGAAACACATTTGTGTGAACGATATGTTGATGTTAAGGGATCCAATAATTGAGAACTATGACAATCCTACATCTCCTACTTGGGAAGACATTATAGGACATGGGGATATAATTATATATAATAATTACAATCAAACCTTTCCTTCTCCTAATATCTCTTCTAGAAATGAGCAAGATAGTTTGGTGTTAGAAGATATCCTTATTGAGACTCAAGAGAATATTCTTCCTCCCTTTCCTGATACACCTACCATTTAGGAAGACTTATTTGAACAAAAAATTACAATCATCTACAACCATGAAACTCATAGTTATCCTTCTCTTGATTCCTCTCATATGTGCAATGAAGCTACTTTACAAAAATCTAACCATGAAATGTAATGAACCTATTGTTTGTTACTTTCCTAAAAGCTTTCCTACTAGGGTAGATATTAGGCACAAGAGAATGAGGCCTTGGAGAAAAAGGATGAAATTATGGAAAAAAATAAAATTTCCCCCTTTCCTAATAACTCTCCTATTTATGATGAAGATAACTTTATGTTAGAAGATCCAATTGATGAGGGTTCTAAGAGTCCTATCTTCCTCTCTTCCCCTAGGAAAAAAATTATTGAACAAGAGAATGTCATCACTAATAAGCATGAAAATAAAACCATTGATGAGTCTATCTTTTGTGATGAAGTTATTTTAGAGGAACTAAACATATAATGCCATGAACATCTTGTTTGTTTATCTCCTAAAAGCTCTCCTACTAGGGAGGATAACATTGTGCAATAAAATGAAAACATTGGCATGCTTGTTTCAAACAATAGTAATACAATTTCCTTAGATGAGGATGAAGAAGTGAACTTAGAATCCACTTCACTAGGAGGCCTTGAAAGTAAGGATAAGCCCTTTGACATTATGCACACTAGATATCCCTTGAAACCAACCACCCATGTCGAACCCGTACAAAATAAAGAAAGAGAAAAGAAAATAGAACAAGCCACAAAGTTATTAGAAGAAGCTTCAAAAACCATTGATTTAATTTCTACATTCATGGGGGAATACATGATCATAAAAAAAAATCTAAAAAGGGAAGAGAAAAAAATGTAATGTCAAAAATATTCAATTCAACCACTTTTGAAGAAATGACAACACACATGACAAAATCTTAATATGAAAAACCACCTCATCCAAAAAGAGTGAAAAATCTCTATGGAAGAGGTTATGTGATTTTGAAACAACTTGGGTATAGTGAAAAATTATGTGGTGCTATAAAACAAGGTATCCATATCCCCATAGAGCCTAACACACAAGAAACAAATAAATTTCTTGGTTATTATCCCTCAAAAGAAATAAAAAATCCTTCATTCAATGTCAACAATATTTCACAAGATTCTTCCAAGACAACTTTAAATTTGATGCATTTGAAACTGTTAGATATCTCATTAAATATGTATCAAGTTTAAACTTTATTTACTCATCATAATAAATAACCATAGTTGTTGCTCCTTCCCATGTAATAGTTATAGGATCGTAGTATACTCTGTATTGCATGTTTTACGAGAATTGTGAATAATCTCCCTTTTGCAAGGAGCAACATATCATAATCTATTCTAGGCTCACCCTTGTCTTGCACTAAGTGGATGCAAGTGTTTGGATAGCCTTTTCCTTGTATGTCACTTCTCGTTGTCTCTTTTGGCTATTTGACCACCTTTCATGTACATATGGGAGCAAGCTTAGGATGTGTATGATATGCCTTAAGTTGGCTTGCACGTGACATACTACTTTTCGAGGGCAACCAATTTTCATGGCATAGCTTATTGGAAACATATGAATTGGCATAGGGATTTCCAAATAAGCTCTCATGTCCTCTCTTTTTTTAGAAATAATCATTTGATACTTTAAAGTAATTGCTCACAAAATGGTGTTTAGAAATTTCTTTAAAGTGGAGGAATACATTGGCATTATATTGGTATTATTTTTGCACTATTTCATTTGCATTTTTTTCATGTTCCTTGATGTTATTTTCTTACTTCATGCGATGTGTTTTTATCTTTGTGGTGACATGGGGAGTAATTTCCTTCAAGAGCGTGATCTATCTCAACATAGTGCATTCCTCTTAGTGGTGATGCAATACATTGCATTCCCTAAGATGTGAATCTTTTATCCTTTGATTAGTCATCTCTTAGAGACATTTGGAATGATGTCCCCTAAGATTAAGACGTCACACAAATTATGCAAAATCCCTTTGAAAATCCCTCTTTATTGTTGCATTTTCTTTTTGTACCTTATTAAAGTCATATACACATGGCGTTGATATGGTCCCTTGGGGCTCTCCTACTGAAAAACTTGCTTCACTAGCCCTTGTGAGCATGCATTTTATTTTTGTACCTTTTTAAAGTCATGGAGATGGATTTGATATGGTCCCCTAGGGCTCACCTAGTGAACAACTAGTTTAACTAGCCCTTGTGAGTGTACATTTTCTTTTTGTCCTTATCATAGTCATGGGGGTATGACTTTGATATGGACCTCTTGGGGCTCACCTAGTGAACATCTAGCTTCACTAGCCCTTGTGAGACTACAATTTGTTTGCATAGTGGACAATGTGTTCCACTTATAAACCTATTTTGAACAAAAATCCTAGACCCGGTCCATAGCATGTTGGATGGCCATTCGAAGCTTGATCCATAGAATTTTTCTTTTTCCTTTTTTTTCTTTTTCTATCTTTGATGGCATATTCTTGCAATTTGATTATGGCTTCATATATCATCTACATGTGTGTTCCTTTGTGCCCATGTTATTTTTTCATAGGATCTTGATCCTGGGGGCTTGATCACCCTCTTGATTATTCTCATCCTATATTACTAGCATTCATACCTTTGAACCCCTCTTGATTGCGTGGTTGGCTACTTTTGTGTGAGTTTGAAGCAAGTTCATCCTCTCACTAAAGTGGGGGATAAATGTAGTATAGGAAAATGCATACCAATACACTTTCACTCTTGTTTGGGCTCACATTACTTTATTTATCCCTATTTACATCTTAATTAGTCCTATTTTAAATCCACAAACCTAAGAAATTATATATTTTTATGGATAATCTTGACAATCATCAAAGGATAAATGATAATTTAATGATTCTAGCTATGTTTCCTTAATTTTTGGGTCAGGACTAAGATGCCATCTAGGGAATCTTTTTCTCACAAAGGTTCAGACCCTGATTTCAAAGGCACCTTAATTGGGCCCCTTTTGGAGTTTGTGCCTCGAGTTTCATGCCTCAAGACTAAGACACCACCTAGAGTGTCTTAGTCCCCCTTAGGTTATATTCAAGAATTAATTTAAAATATTTGAGGGATTTAGCCTCCTTTAATTAATGAATTCATATGTTAGCTTGTTGTGGTGTAATTTTGAGATATTAAGTATGGATAAGTATAAATACAAGGTTCTTTCATTCATTTTCATAACAAGACTTTTTTGAGAGCATTACTAACAACACAATTGAGCTCACAAGAGCATTCAAAATAAATTCATCAAGAATTTGGAGCCATCATCAAGATTCAAGCATCATGTCAAAGATCTTGCATCATGTGTGTTTTTGAGCTAACATTTGTGATGTAGGGTTTTGATTCAAGCAAGCAATTCAAGTCAATTTCTATCAAGAATTCCTTTGATTCAAGATCTACATTCAATCTAGCCAGTTTACACAAGTTTTTAGATTCCATAACAAGGGTTTGGTGAATTGCAACATAATACTTTATTCATTTGTCATTTCTCTCCATTATTCTATTTCATTTCAAGGTTTAATTACCAATAAGGGGTTTGACCAAGGAAAACCCCCATTTGCTAACAATCAACAAATTTTTGCTCTCTTGCATGTTTTTGTTAGAAAATTTAGGTTGAAGATCATTTGGAGTGAAAAGTTGTAAAGTTGCATTTCAAAGTTTTCATCTTCATGAAAACTCACCTACAAGCTAGATCTAGAAGTTTCAAAACTTGAGATATGGGAAAAAGGAAGTGCAGACATTGAGCCTTAGGATCACATTTAAATATTTTAGAAATTCAAGATGGAAATAAGTCAGTAGCAAGGGAATCTGAGTCCTCTTGAGGGTATTTTTTATAAATTCTTTTAGATTCTATTTTGTCATCTGAAGATCTCATATCTACCCTGAAAAACAATAGTGAGACTAAGACAACAATAAGGGCGTCTTAGTCCTCCCTAGCATATTTTTACAGTATTTTTTCATTTCTATAACCCTCATCACATTTATAGACTTCCTAGGTACATATACCCTATCTTGTTATTGCTTTATTTCATCATTTGCATTTATTATTTAGCTTGAATTACTAGGTTTTCTGAGTTGAATGTTAAGTTGTCTTTTTCAAACTTTTTCTTGGTGGTGAACCTATCAAAGCTTAAAGAACCCCCTCCTAGGTTTTCCTTGTTGTGAATTGACTCACCTTTGTGGTTGATACTCAGTTTGATTTTGGGTCCTAGGACATTCTTGAATGGCCTAAGGAGAATAGTGGCATTTCCAACATGTATTTTTCTTTAAAATTCAATAACAAGCCTTAGTGGATGAACCTTGTGAGATGAATTCCTCAAGGAATTCATCTAACATGTCAAATTAATCACTAATAAAGGGATTCAAGGAGAGGTTAACTTGGAAAAAGAGATTTGACATACTTAAATAACTAGGCTTTCTCCAAGGGGTTCATTAGTTTATGATTATTTGGTTTTAATGTAGTTTTCTAATGAATGCAAAATTTAATCTAATCTTATAAAACAATGAACTAATTCTAGAAATGGAACAAAAGCATAGTAATCTAATTCTATCCACAATTGAAACATGCACTTTAAATGAAACCAATATAAGCTAGATCTATTAGATTAAATGAAATAGAAAACCAATAAACTGTAATAGGCATCTGAAAAAAACAAACAAGAGCACAATGTAATGACAAAAAAAGGTCCCCCCTAACATGGCGTTGATTTAATGTAGTAATATATCTAACATATTCACATTAGGTCTTGGGCCCTTGTGAACTAAATCAGCTTATTGGTTCCTTTTTTCAACTATTCTAAAGTGTTGTAACACATTTTCACACTTTTCTAGGGTTTTAATTAATAATTGGGCTTTCTTATGTTTTAATTGGCCTTATTTTGCATCCAAAAACCCCATTTAATGCATATTTTTTAGGTTAATGCTAACACAGATCTATATCCAATCATACTTCAGGTGTTTTAAGCTTATGTGGCCCAGATTTAGTGATCTAGGACTCATTCATCACCTTGGGAGAATGAGTCCCACCTAGATTTTTGGGTCCTAAACCTGGTTTCACACCTTTCTAAGCATTATTAAAAATGGTCCCAAAAATTATGCTTGGTGGGACTCATTTGCACCTTGGGTGAATGAGTCTCATGTGCCCCAAAATCAAAATTAATTCAAATTTTTGGTAGGATTTTATCATCCTAGCTATGATGTTAGCTTGTAGTGTTGTAATTTCGAGAATTCTTGTACAATTAAGTATAAATACAAGGTTCTTTCACTCATTTTCACCCCAAGCATTCAAGTATTCATCCTTATAGAAATTTTGTGTTCACAAGAGCCTTTAAGTGTTTACAAGAGCATTCAAGAGCATTCAAGGGAAGATTATCAAGCATTTAGAGCATTCTTCAAGCATTAAGTATCATGTCAAGGATTTCATGCATCATGTTTGTTTTTGAGCTAACAATTGTGATGTAGGGTTTTATGATTCAAGCAAGTGTTCAATTCATGATCTATCATCTTCAAGAAAGATTCAAGAACTACATCCATTGGATCCATCTCACACATGTTTGTAGCCTGTCATTGCTAGGATTTGGTGAGTTGTAATGTCATATTTTTTTTCATTCATCATTCTCCATTCCTATTTCATTCTATTTCAAGATTTGATTACTAAAATAGGGTTTGATGAAGGAAAACCCCTATCGACTAACCCAACAAAATTTCTCCCATCTCTTTTGTGTGTGATTTATAGGTTTAGGTTGAAGGAACATCAAAGGGAAAGATTGGAAGAAGTTATCAAAGTGTATAAAGTTGTCATTTGAAGTTATCATCAAGCCTTGGAGAACATTGGAGAGAACCTATGGGTTGATTTATAGAGATTCAAATATGGAAACCTAAAGAAGGAGATTGAGCAGATTGAGAAGAGTAGATTCAAATCTCAAAGTTTTAAAAAACCCTCGCTAGACTGATTGGCCACTTCTGGCAAATGAGTCCCAGTTTTGGTCAAAAATCATATTTTTGTAGATTTAGATACCCATTTGGTAGATTCTTGTTCCCACATAGAAACCTAGATTCTAGACTGATTTCATAGCTTGGCGAATGAGTCCCACCCACCATTAAAATTATATTTTCCAACATTTCATACCTCCTTCTAGCCATCTCCAAATTTCTAGGTACATACATTTCATTCTCTACCATTATGTTTTGTTTCATTTACATTTCTACGTGATTTAGTGAAGGTTTGCATTGAACTAGGGTTTCACATTTCATCTTGCATTATACTTTGCATTGCACTTATCTTTTCAAGTTCTTACTTGGTGGTGAACCCTTTATTAGCTTACAAATAGCGTCTAGGACAACCTTGTTGCAAGATCTCTTTCTCCTTTGTGTTGAGATATCTAGCATTATCCTTGAATGAAATTGGAAAGTGGGTGTGCTCTATGTCCTACAATAATATTATAGCACTGTACCACTTTTTCAACATTTTATTTTGTTGAACCTACATTTAGAACACTATAATTCTGATTTGGATTGCATCATTATCCTAGATTTAACTTGCATTGGCATTGCATTAGATTTTGCATTAGTTAATTGGAATTCTAGGGTTTCTAATTTTGCATTAGTGAAATATCATATAGCTTGCATTTTCGTATCTCATTTCACTAAAAATTGTACAAAATTTTCATTCACTTAGAATTTAGGTCATATAGCATAAAAAGCATAAAATGAATTGAAAACTTCTAAATTTTTTGGAAAAAATCCCTACTGGGACTCATTCGCCACCCTGGGTGAATCAGTCCCTATGCACCTTCTACACTACATTTTCTAGTATTTAAAACACTATTTCTAAGATTTTGTTTGCTATTGTTACCTTTCTGTTCCATTTTATAGACTTTATGTTTCATTTAATTCATTCCATCTAGTTTAAATTAGCTCATCTTGTGCATTGATTAAAATTAAAAAATGCATCTAGAACATTTCATTTCACATTATTTCATAGTTTATAATCTAAATGTTGCATCTAAACTAACAATTTTGTATGTTTTATAGACTACTCTTCCACTCTTAGGATCTTCCACCTAGAAGTAGAGAGATAGAACACCACACAAAAATTGAAGTGGTTCACTCAAATAGAAGATTGTGTGATGTAATTAAGCCTAAATGCAATGTTATAAATGCAACTAAATGATGTAATTGATTAACTATTGATGCAAAACTAATGTGATATGCAATATTTGAAAACACAGTGAGGTTTGTGAAAAGCTTAAAAAGATGAACAAAAATGCAAATAAGACTAAAAAAAAAGATAAATTTTAGAATGTGTGCACCTATAAAGCTAAAGATGACTGGAAAGCACTCTAGAAATTTGATAAATCTTACTTTTCTTTGGATTGGGACTCATTCGACACCTTGGGTGAATAAGTCCCAGGATAGGGTTTTCTATCCAAAAACCGGTTTCTACTCACTAGGTATTTGGATCTACATCTAACTCAAAAATTCACCTTAGGAGGGACTCATTCGCCATCCATGGTGAATCAGTCCACTTTCAAATTTTGCAAGTTTAGATCTATATTTTGCACCTTCACACCTGTATAACACTTTTTGATGGAAACCCGGATCAAGATCTTAGAAAATTCCTGCAAAACAACTTAAAATTGGTTGTCTATTGTTGGGTTTTCCTTAGTCAAACCCTTACTTAGGTAATCAAACCTTGAATAGATAAAAATCTACATAAAATTTTTGTCTTATATGTGTCAAAGACTAAGAAAATCTAAAGCATGTCAAAACCCTATTGTATTGTGCTAGAATAAGATATGAAAATATGATTTGATTGATGCAAGACTCAAACCCTAGAAATATTACAACATATTAAAAATCAAGACAAAATACATGCAAATGGAATTTAAATGAAATGCAAACCTTAATCTGAAAATAGAGAAAAATGGAAGATGGAATCACTTTGAAAACAAGTCTTTAGGTGTGATTTGATGGCTAGATGCATCTAGTCAACCTAGATTTCTCCATGATTCACCATAGGTATCCATTAATAAATCTTTGCAATATTGAACCTTGAATGAAGAGTGAGATTCAAGACCTACAAAAACCCTAGTTTTCTACCCTAAAAATTCAACTTTGCTAATGAAAATTATTGTGGAAGACTAGACTTCAGAATTTTTTTTGTAAAAAATGACTAAGAGATGTGAAAAATGACCAAAAATGAGTATTTATAAGCATCAACACCTAATTTTCCCATTATTTATATCTAAGAGGCCAACATCCACTAGAAAATTAAGTTGAATTAATTGAATTCTTACTCAAAATTAAAATTTCCCTCAAAAGAGACTCATTCACCATGCTTGGCGAATGGGTCCCACCAAAGGGGACTTATTCACCCAAGGTGGCAAATGGGTCCCACTAGTGGTGTTTGAAGGTGGGTTTTTAGGATGTGAATGGATTAAGTGTTGTTTGTTGGGATTTAAGTGATTTCTGAAGTGAAATCAGCCTCTAGATCAAATATAATGGCTCTTTGGGGCCTATAAATGTTGTTTTGAAGAATGAATAATGCAAGCGTACTCAAAAGTGGGTCCAATTATGCGTGAAATTGTCTCTTTTCTTAAGAGTGTCCAATATTCTATGCCACATTTATCCCTAACTTTAGCACCCATATTACTCTACATGCATATGTAAGATAAAAGACTCTAAAGAATGCACTTTATTGCATAAAAGGATACTCAATCAAAAGATAGGAGAACGAATGCCCTAGTGTAGTTATCTACAAAAACTAAAACATTAGGAACCACATCTTACAAAATAAAATTGTTAATTTTTTCCAATAATCCTTTTTTCCAACCCCTAGGAATCCAATTCAAGGGTAGATGTATGCCCCTCTCGATTCAAGTTGCTTTTACAGAGGTGGATTCAAGGTAGCAACCTAGCCATGTCAAATAAAGAACATCATACTGTAGGGAATTTCCAAGTACCATGCTACATAACGATAGATGATTGCTGATTTTGGGTGTAGAATCATGATTCCAATGCATCAAACGGTGTCAAAAATGAAGTTCCCTAGCTCCCATTACATTGTGTTGAAGAAAAGATGCTTTATGAACTCTTAAGAGAAAATAAGCCTAATTTAATGCATAAAATTAGAAATGATGAAAAATAGGGTAAAAGAGGGAGAAGAAAGTAATTTGTCACTTACTATTGCATTTTACCTTCTTGTAGTATGAGAGTGATGAGTGAGATGAGAAGATTTCATGTAGATGGGATTATGCACCTTTGCAACTAGATGAGCTTTGAGAGCAAGTAGCACACGACAAGCTCTATCATGAGGTGAGTTGATTTTGCAACTTTTGCTTAGTGATTTTTGAATGATTTAATGATTTTTAATGCATTTATAGGTTAATTTAGGATGTTGGAATTTTTTTTGCAAAGTTTCCCTTTTGTTTGCAAAGCATTCCTTGTGTTTGCAAAGTGTCCCATTTCTTTGTGAAATGTCCCAAAATGGTTCTAAAGTTTCTAGGGCCTTTAGGAAAGAACACTAGATAAATTTAGCACACTTGGATGATGAATAATGTAAAAATTAAAGATATGAGATGAGTTTTAGAATATATTGTTATGATATCGATAGGTTCCATCCCATTCGTGACAGTGGCTAGGAGGGAGACATATTAGCTTTCTTAGAGATTGAGCCCCAACACTGTCAGCAATAGAGACAAAGCATCTGTAGGTAGTAGGCATTTATTGGGAATATCTGATGCCACCTATGAGATACCATGATGACATGTTGATGGCCCTATGTGAGTGTTGGGATGCCAATACTTGTACATTTCGTCTTCCAACTAGGGAGATGACCATCACCCTAGTGGATGTACACCAGATTGTTCAAGTTCCTATCAACAAAGAGCAGTTATATTTTTGAGGGGATTGGTCATTCCACGAGAAGAAGGAAAACACATAGTACTACTTGGGTGGACTGGTTCATAATGAATGCATGAGAGCATGAATCGAGCTTTGAATGCTTATATATTTGTGATCTCCTATTGTGAGACTAATTATGATGCATTCAATGGCTCTTGTTCTCAATCCTAATGGATGATCGACACACTTAGATGGAGGATTGGTACACTTGATCCGCATGATGTATGGGTATGAGATAGTCTATGATTGGGGTCATTGCATCTTAGCACATATTTAATATGATCTCAACCAATTTTTTATTTCAAGAGATCATTAGTATGGTGCACTACATGTTTCTACAGGTGTGGTTCCTTGAGCATATTACATGCACTAGGCCTGTCAGGTTCCTATGTACTATAGTTATAGGATATCCACAAACCTTTGGCTATCCGCTATGATGCTTGTCATAGTATAGAGATCTACATTTTTGAAGGGTGAGATTTGACCAATTGGAGGAGGATGAGATCCTTTGGATACATTATCTACTTACACTAGAGTATCCAGACCCCACAGTATAGTTGAGAAGGATTCAGATGGATAGATTTCTAGCTACATGGCATGACTATGTTGTACGACCTTTCTATTATGGGTGAGTCATGTGATAGTTTTGGGCAAGTGCAGACACCATTGAGGGTGTGCCCCTTCATTAGGAAATTAGTGCAAAGTTTCTGGAGGCTGGGTGATACCATTTGGCTCACTATGGATCATGTTCACAAGAGTGACTCTGATGATTCACAAAATGATTAGCCACCGGTTTCCAACATTGATGATGTTGGTAGCATAGATGAGCATGCTGAGTGGTGGTCAATGACATGAACAACTCTTGTATTTAACTTTGATGTACCTATAGGTGATGCAGGACCAATACTAGATGAGGGAGATGAGCTAGAGGATAGGGTTGAGGATGTGCAATATAGGCCAACATATATATTTACAGATGTTATCGATGACGAGTATGACTTAGAGGCTGATCCTAACTATGAGGAGCAAGATGGAGGAGAGGAGGATTATGAGGAGGGAAATTATTACGAGGAGCCACCCCTGAGTGAGGGTGATGAGGTAGCAACCAAGGATCAATATGAGCATGGAGAGGCTTCTCACACTTGTAGGACCAGATCAAATGTAGTAGCTAAAATAGACATCAATGTGCATAGTCAAAGAGAGGCTAATGTGTCCTCCATGCCCCCTAGAGAGGATGAGGTTGATATCCCTCACTCTATTGGAGACATAGGTGATGATATTTTATTTTATGCATGTACTTTGAGTGTTTTATACTTTGTATATAAATATATCATGATGATATGTACTGATTGTGTAAATTTTCTATCTTGCAGAAGCAATGCGAGAATAGTGAGAGTTCTATCGCCAGACTGTCATGGAGATAGTGCCTGTATCCATCGAGGAGGAGGAGATGGAATTGAACTACATGCCCCCAATGATTATGGAGGAGCAGCCATAGTCACTTAGACCTTTTGTGAGGCTGCAAGTTTCATACGAGAGTATGAGGAGATGACTCCATCGAGCTGAGAGTGCATGAAAATCATCACAAACCTCAGTAGAGGTTGAGAGATTGCATGTAGATCTAGCATAGGTATGAGCAGAGAGGGATCATATGGTAGTGTAGAAACCTAAATTTGGACACTTAATTTATCCAAATTTATTTCATTTCATCTAAACATCCCCTTATCCACAGTAATTAAGTAATATCACTATTATTTAATTAATATCTCTAAAGTTCTTCTAATCTCTAAGGTATCTAGTTAAATAATTAAATACCTTCCCCCTTTCATCAAATGAATTAAATAAATATGACACTTATTTAATTCCTCATATGTCACATCCTCCATAATTTTTATCTAATCCTAATTATTACCCTAATCTCATCATTAGGGATGTGCACATTCCTAATCCTTGATTAGGATGTGTCACATCCTCCAACTTTTGCAATTTGGCCTCTAATCTCTCTTAGCCACCTAACCCCCCTCTAATCCTTCATTAACTAGCCTAATCAACCTCTCAAGGAATTTTTAATTCCTTTTAGCCCTCAAAGGAATATTAAATTCCTTTTTCTCTTCCCCATGTGATCTTTGACTTTACACATCAAGTCACATGTCACATCCTCCATAATCTTCCACTTGCTTCTAATTTGTCATTAATTTGTCTAATCAGGCACTTCCACAAGCTTAATCACTTAATTAAGTCAACCTAATGTCTATGTCATGTGTCTTATGTAAACCCTATTAAAGGATTTCTCCTCTTGGAGAATGCACACCATTCCCCATGTGAATTTTTAATTCACATTGAATCCCCCAATGCATTTCTTGGAATTTAAAATTCCTTTTCTCATCCCCATGTGGATATTTGAGGAATTTTTAATTCCCCACATGTCCTCTCACCCACATGGGGAAAAATACCTCCTTTATGAGGAGATCTTGTCCCAATCCCAAGGTACTATGTACCACCTCCATGTCATGTACTATCTTTCCACCTCATGTCCACTTCATCCTTTTCAGGCCACTTCACACGCCACATGTCAAGAAGTGAGGGATTGTGAGTTTTCAACTCACCTTAGGCCTACATATTGATCTTGGTGGCTCAATATTGATCATCCATTTTTGTAGAGAATCCAAAATTCTCTATAGATACCCCCTCTTTTCTCTCATTTTGGAAGAGATCATTCATGCTAGCCAAACTCTTGCAAAAATTTTCCTCGAGCCATACTTAGCCAAAATTTCATATTTGTACCCATTTCCACTTATCTTTCCATCCCCATCTCATCTCATAGCTTGCATCTTGCCATCCAATGAGCATACAAATATCGAAGATCAAAGGACCAACCAAAGGGAAATTCAACAAGGTGAAACCTTCCATTTTTCTTTGCTAAGATAATCATTAGGCTAATCTTGAAGTGTAGGCTGTTTTTAGTTGTTATATGCTCTCTTTGTGTTTTTTTCATATTCTAGCAAGTATTTTCGCTCTATCACATTTATGGAATGCTCGGTGGGACCCACAAATGGGTCTCTTGCTTTGACATTTGCTATTTTTTTTACTTTTTGCAAGTACAAGTTACAGAGGGGAAAATACGACCTACAGAGGGGTGAACTTGACCTTCATGAGGTGGACCCAACATATAGGGGTGTACCTGACTTGATAGACAAGCAGACATTCCCTCCATAGGTGGACCCATCCTTGCCTAGGGGCAGACCTACCCTCCAAAGACTCAGAAACTGACTTTTTCCAAAATTTTCATCGAATGGAGGACCTGACTTGTAGACAAGTGGACCTGCCCTCTAGACAGGTGGATTTTCCCTAGACAAATTTTTTTAGAAGGTAAAATTTCACTTTTTAGCAATCCTTTTCATTGTTTTAAGGGTTTTTAACCCTTAATTTAAGTACATAGTTTAACCAGGGGTGTCAATAAACCTTGTTTGACATGTTTTTTGGTAAGCTATTTGACATATCCAATCCCCTTACACCATTTAGTGATCCTAGGTGATAAGAAATCATAGCTTACAAATTATTTTGAGTCATCCTTTTTTTAGTTTTCTTAGTAGGACCTTCCTGCAGATTTCATCACCCCAAGGGATGATTCCAACCATGCATATCAGTGGGGTATATAAAGGGGGGAGAGAAAAAGATGTACCTCAATCCAACCATGTTGTAATTGGTGAAGCGTTAGGATGACGTGAAGAGTTGGTCTGAGTCTTTAAGGTTCCCTGACTCACGCTTGTAATGGGTTGGTGTTCACGATTTGGGCCTCATGTACCATGTGTATATTGAGAACTCCCTAGTAACCATGTTCATCCTAGATTAGAAGAATTTGTCAGCCATATCCTCTCTAGTAGACTTAGGTTTTTACTGTCTGAATTGTCTTCTTTGTGCGGAACTAGTGATTTTCTTATTCATTTCGCTCAGCCATATCCTTTTCATTGATGATTGTTGTGTTCTGAGTCCTTTGCCTTAGTCATTTTTTCAAAATTTAAGTTTAAACCTATCCAAGGGTGAACCTGACCTCTGAACAGGTGGACCTGACCTCTTAATAGGTGAACCTGACATTGAACCAACCTTTTCCAGCCTCTTTCAGCCAAATTTGACCAACATTTTCTCCATAGGTGGACCTGCCCTCCCAACAGGCAGACCTGACCTCTGGACAGGAGAACTTTCCCTCCATGGGAAGACCTAACCCTTCTAGGGGTAGAGCTAACCTTTGAACCCCCCTCTTTTGGGCTTATTTTGACAAAATTTGACCATCTTTTGTTCCTTGGGTGGACCCAACCCTTGACTAATCAATTTTTTCATCCATTTCATCATTCTAGACATTCGTTTCATCATTTCATGCACTTGTTTCATCATTTTGATCACTCATTTCCCTGTTCTGAGTAAATGTCCATCCATTCTAAACCTTCTTCTATCATTTGAAGCTCTTGTTCACCTATTTCGATCAATCATCTACTCCTTTTGAGTAATCTATCACTCATTTCAAGCTTTCATATTCTTGTTCTAAGAGTCATTCATCTACTCCTAGCAGTCATTTAATTGTTTTGAGTAGTTTCCTGTCCCTCTTGTTCATTCGTTTACTCATTTTGGGTAATCTTCCACTCATTTTGAGCTTTCATCCATCCATTCCTTATTTTCATCCTACCATATTGGTCATTCATTTACTCGTTCTAAGTAAATGTTCATCCATTTCAAACCTCCTTTCATCATTTTGAATTTTAATTCTTCCATTTCGATCATTCGTTTACCTATTCCAAGTAAATATTCATCCATTTCAAATCCCCTTTGATCATTTTGAATTTTCATCCTTCCATATCCGTCATTCATTTACTCATTCTGAGTAAACGTTCATCCATTTCAAATGTCCTTTCATCATTTTCAATTTTAATTTTTCCATTTCGATCATTCGTTTACCCGTTTTGAGTAAATGTTCATCCATTTCAAACCACCTTTCATTATTTCAAACTCTTTTTCTTTCATTTTGATCATTCTTTTCCTCATTCCAAGTAAACATCCATCCATTTCAAACCTCCTTAAATCATTTTGAACTCTGGTTCAACAATCCTGATCAATAATTTACTCATTTTGGGTACTCATTCATCCATTTCTATCATCCCTTTCTCCAATCAAATCATCATTTTCCCTATCCAAATCTCTTGAACTTCATCTTGGGTTATTATCCAAATTGACCTAAGTGTCTAATCTGATCATCATCATATACATCCGCTTAGGATTTTCATCTATCCTAAGTTAATCATTATCATTGGCCCAATCAATCCATTTTTAATCTTAAAGTGGATTCAGTGCCGCGATCATCCATTTATCCTTTAATCCGATCAATCAGTATCCTAAGTCACCTAGGGTAATGTCTGAAGGGGGTTTATAGTCCCTTTCATCATCCTATCCAATCCATCATTCGATCTTATCGATCATTGATCAATCCAATCTAATTTAATCCAATCACATCCTTATGTAATCACTTTCAACCCAATCAATCTAGTTCCATCTCAAAGTAGATTCGGTGTCGTAATCATCCTTTGATAATCCAATCCGATCATCAAAATCAATCCCATCACTTCATCCAATCATCCTAATCTGAGCTTTAATCCAATCCCAGTCTAAGCTTAACCTAAATCCCTAGTCCACCAATCCCTAGTCCTAATTCCCCGCTAATCCATAATCCTTCATCCACTGCTACCACGCCATCTCAGCCTAGAGTATTCAAGTTTCTCACTCTAGAAGTTCTCCAAGGACCTATAACAAAGAAGACATCCCCTACTCCACACCTTGAAGATGTGGAATCATGCCATCCCAACCCATCATCCATGGTCATTAGTGAGGAGATTGTTCTCCACCCAACACCTATCATTGATGATACCTCCCCTATCACCACTCAAACCATTGAAACCATTACATCCTCTAAATCCACTAAGCCCCCATCTCCTATCACATCCAATGAGCCCCCATCGCCAACCATCACATCTACCGAATCCATTGAACACCCACTTCCTACTCCCAAAGTTTTCAAACCCATCGACAACACACAAATCCAATCCACTTCTTTCACTCCTAGTGTCACTAAAATCCATTCCCATGAATGCTATGAATCCTCTCTCCCTCCATCTTCCCCACTTAAAACATCCCACCAAGACTCCATTATCATGCTTCTCAAACATAATGAGTCATGCCAAGAGCTGATCCAAAGCATGCCAACATATCCCCTTCTCCAGATCAATATCCTACCATCCCATCTAGTCCACAACATCACAATCCCCCATCCATTCCATCCCATGATCCCCTTGTCATTCAAGCTTCCACCGCTCCATCTCCATCTCCATCGCATGAGACCACTACCACAAATCCAAATCCTATCATATCTCTTGATCCCTCTCCTGATACCACCCATCCAAAAGTTGCTATCCCATCATCTCCCTCTCATAATCCCCTATCATTTCCTAAAAGTGCTATCCCCACACCACTTGCATATCCCCTTGGTACTCTCACATTCTTCCATGGTTGTCTCCTTTCCCAAGAAAAAAATATTGTATATACCACCCATCATCCTCCACCTAATAATGGACTTGCATCATGTTTTTAGAATAACACAAATCCTATCATGGATCGCATGCTCAAGAAAATGAACTATCAAGAAAAATGTCTAGGCATTCATGAGCAAGGTATTTTAGAGCCCATCCAAGTCAAAGAACAAATCTATATGCAAGGTCTTGGACCTATTTCCCAAGACTCACAATCTAAAAATGTTGGTACAACCTCTAGACATCCTCAACAAGCCTTTTCCAAAATAAATTCCCGCTCTTCCCATTGCTCCACCAGATCATATATTGCCATCCCTCATCCTCTATTGAATCACCTCAAAATAACCATCCTTATTCCTCCCTCATCTACTCCATCCATTTTGGGTCCTTACATCCCTCCATCTACCATCTCCCATCCTCCATCTACTCTGTCCATGTTTCCACCAAGTCTTACATCTATTTTGGCCCCTATATCCTAAAATCACCTCCTCCATCTCATCCTATTCATCCTTTCATCCATCCAACACCTATATATGTCACCCATCATAAACATCCCACTTTCATGTTCCCTAATTAGGATAAAAAGAGGCACACACCTGCACATCCTCCATCCACATATAATCGTCATAATCTTGCCTCTATCACTCCACATCATCCATCTCATCACACCCATCCCATTGCTATCAAAAGCACCTTGGATGCTAAACTAAAAATGCATAAACCCAAACATCCACTTGAATATAAAGCTCCCCATGTCCCCTCTAAAATACATGGTGAAGAAAAGAAAAATCAAATCCACAGTCCAAATCAAGTCCATCGGCCACAAAGGCCCACCAAAGCAAAGATCAAAATCATCTAGATCCCAAAGAAAAAAGATGCCAGTTCTTCCAATGAAGCATCTATTACAACATCCAAAGTTGCTAATCTGAAATCGAATCATACACCCCTTCATATCCTAAATTTATTTTGGGTCCTTATGTCCCAAAATTAATTATCCCATCTCCTCCATTATCCCTGCATTCTCCATCCATTAATCTTCTTATCTTTTCACATCCACCACCACATGTGCTAATGTTGGTCTTGAACATATCTCCCCATCACAGATCCACCCCATCATTCCATCCATACACTTTCCAACATCCAACCCATTATCCCACGTATCCCCCCTCTCAAATACCTTTATTTCATCCTCTTGCATAATCCATTTCTCCTAATAAGGTTGTACCAACATCCAACAACCAGTTCAAGTAGGGGCTCTTAATACCTCATATAGAACTTGATGCTTGAGTCCTTTATCCATATCCTTATTATGTATCTTCTCAATCCCCTTATCCACATCCCTATCCTTATCCATTTTCATTCCCCTGCTATCCAAAAATTTAAAAAAAAAAAAATCCAAAAAAAAGTCCAAAAATCCAAAAAATTAGAAAAATTAAAAAAAATTAAAATAATAATAATAATAAAGAGAAATAATTCATCCAATGGTGAAAACTTGGAAAACAAGCACCTTGGATAAGTACCATGATGAAGACTTGGGAAATAAGCGTCATGCGTAAATCTCCCGTATCCCACCTATCTTACATAGCCTACCATCATATCTTGTTTATCTCCCATCCCTCCATCATTCTTGTGATCTTGAACAAAAATAGGGGCACCTGTCTATGCATGCTTTGGAAACCTCTTGGTATACATTCCCTTCATACATGCTCTATCATATCCCTTAGTCACCCATCCTATCCTCCTCCAATTTTCCCATCTTCCATCTCTCATGCCTCATTATACATGACATGTCTAGAGTGGGGGCATTTATCTTCCTTGGTGATATAGTCCTTGGAGAGATTATTCAGTGCATCTGAGCAATCCCTTCCATTTCCCTATCCTCAGCTCCTTATCAATACATCCATCACCCCATCATTAGCTTTTATCCCTCCAAACAATCCTTAAATCCATCTCTCCATTCTTATCTTACTATCCTTCCATCATAACATCCCTTTTCATCTATCCATCTTGTCACCTTTTCCTCATCCAAATCCTTATCTTCCTATCAATCAATCCAACCAATCCTTTTCATCCCCCAATCCTCATCTCCTTCTCCTCACCCCATCTTATAATCCCTTGTCATTGGTCTCTAGCTATAGGTTGCTCCCCATGCAATCCAATGCCATATATCTTATCATCATCACTTTGCCTTCTTTTGCACATATTTTCAATAGCCTATTCATTTCTAATCATTCATCTCCACTTTCATCGTTTCCTCTTGGATCCCTGACCCTGCCTTGGGCATGGGAAGACTTGCCCGGGCCCATGGGTGGACCTGACCTGGTCCATGGGTGAACCCGCCCCAGCCTAGGCAGACCCACTTGAGCCCAAGTGGACTTGCTTGAGCTTGGGCGGGCTCTCGCTTGGTTGTGGGTGGACCCACCCACCCGTAGGTTGACCCGCTGGCTCCGTGGGCGAATCTGCCTGAGCTTCTAGGTGGACCTGCCCGAGTCCGCAAGCGGACTCACCCGAGTTTAGGAGGACTCACCTGGATCTGTCTGCGGGAAAAATTGCCCCAATCTATGGGCAGACCCGCCCTAGCTCGGGTAGACCCACCTAGGTCCGTTCACAGGCAGAGTCGCCCAGGCACAGGGGGACCCGGCCCCGTCCATGGGCGAACTTGCCCGAGCATGGATGGATCCACTCTTCCATGGGACCTAAGCAAAGGTCCCCTACTCCTCTAGTTCTTTTCCCCTGCACTATTTATCCTTCTTTTTGGGGTGTACCTAACTAATTTATCCATCTTGTCATCCTCCCACTTCATCTTTGTTGATTGATTTTTATGCTAAAACTTTTGGAAGCCATAAATTTTGACTTTGGTGTTTGTTTGAGCTGAAATTGATGGGTGGTTGCATTATGAGGTGGCATGTGGATTCCCAGCTAACCTTGAGTTGGTTGGACCTCATTTCACCACACTTTCGGGGCTTGAAACTTTGATCTTGACCCTCAAAATCGCAATTTAGTGTTCTTTTTTTTCAGTTTTTGAAAAAAATCATTTTTGTCAATAACTCAGAATACATGTCTCAAATTTGGGATGTTAGTTGGCAATTCATCGTATCTTATTTTTGGGTTTTTTTTGGAAAAAAACTAAACTCTCAAACGTATGACCGTAAAGTTTCCTAAAATGGCAAAATTTGACAATTTTTGAAAATTGCCAAATCTGGAAAAATTTGATTGTTAACACCTTGCATCTTTTAAAGCCCATAATTTGGTCCCTTCACATCCTCCAATCATTCTAGGCTTGAATCCAATCCTAATATGAGCTTTAACCTAATCCCAATCTGATCTTAACTGAAACCTGAATTTGAGCTTTAGTCCATCTATAGTCAAGATCTTTGGATATCAAAACAAATCTTAAGATACCTCCCTCCATCTTCTTCAAATTTTTCCTATTCATCCATTCTAATCATTCGTTCACTCATTCCACATAACCATTCATGTATTTTGAACCATCATCTATCATCTCAACCATCCGTTTACTCGTTTTGAGTAAACATTCAACCATTTCAAACCTCCTTCTATCATTTCAAACTCTCATTCAATAATCTCGATCAATCATTTACTCATTCCAAATAATATTTCATCTATTCAAAACCTTCATCTTCTCATTACAAGAATCATTTATCCATTGTGAGTGGTTTTTTACTCATTTTGAGTAGTCGTTCATCCCTCTCAATCATCTATTTACTCATTTCGAGTAATCTTTCATCTATCCATCTTGTCTTCCTCCCACTTCATCATTTGCTGATTTGCATAACTATCCCATTCCTGAGCTTTGTGTAGTCACCATCCTCTGATCCAATCCAATGAGTCTATCTTGTCTCATTGTCTCGGTCCCATCATCTTATCCCCTTATCTAGGGTTATCTCATTATCCTTCATCCATTGTCTATTGCTGGTCTTTCATCGAACTAAGTTGTCTGTACACTTTCACGTAGGCAAGGTTGACCATTTGATCTTCCCTAGTGGCCCCTTTATCATCTATCGTCAATCTTCATCTCTTTTTCCTATTGTCTATCCCATCTTGGTCATACATCAAGGTCTTCATCATACACTTTCCGCTTTTGTCCATGATCAGTCATCAGTGTTTTATCGAACTACGAGGGCTCTGCGCTTTCACATAGGAAAGGTTAATCTTTGATCGGCCCTCAAGCCCCTAGGTCGCTAGGATGTGTCAGTCTCCTATCTTGTGTCATGTTGTCAAGCTATGCCCTTATCTAGCTGGTTCTTAACTAACAAGATCCAATTGTATCATCAGATCCAATCAGTTTTGAATATCCTGTGTCATATCGGTCTTTCAATTTAGTATCCATCATTGGTCTCACTAGGATGCATCCTTCCTAATAGACTTCATCAATCACATCCATCCCCTTGATCATATGGAAAAGGATGTTTGCAATTGATTGCGATCTTTTGATGCTTTTGGATTTTGTTTATCATTTGAGCTCCCTATCATCACTTGTCATGGTCGCCTTGATCCATAATATCATGGTGTACTTTGACTAGTCAACATAGGGGCATATCTTGATATTTTTATGTCTATTTTTGTCTTCTTGGATATCCCACATAGTACCCACCAAGATCCCTAAGGTTTTGTGTTACACTAGGGCATCCTTGTGTGCTTGTGGTTATCCGCATACCTGGCCCGACCAAGGTCATTGTGACTTTCGGGTGTTGGGATAGCCTTTTTGTTTGATGTGTTTGTTTCATGCATTAGACACTAATCTGCCTTGGTCATTTATACCTTGGTGTATTGTTTCTTCTGCTATAGCAAAAATCAGTGCTCCTAACAATGGAAAATTGTATTTCAATTTCATTTCATCTCCATCCTCTCATCCATCAAAATCCCCCCGCATCCATTCATCCTTCATCACTCTCCCCTACCAATCTCCTATCGCCTTTTCATCCTTTCTTACCCATCACTTCACATCATCTTCCTCATATCCCATTTTGCATCATCTTCTTCATCTCCCCTTGCATCATCTCCTCCATTTTGAGAGCAAACCCATGTTCTCTTGGACCTGCATGTCCTATCGAGGGGGCATCCTTCAACCCTAATTTTCATCATTTTTTCCTTCCTAGTCACTCCTTTGAATGATTGGGGCATATTTTCCAATCTAAGAAACTTTTTCTAGGTTCTATGTTTTAATATTCTTTCAAATGATGGTACTTTGTAACACCATCTCAAAGAGGGGAAAAATGTAGACACCTAAATTTGGACACTTAATTTATCCAAATTTATCCCCTTTCATCTAAACATCCCCTTATCCACATTAATTAAGTAATATCACTATTATTTAATTAACATCTCTAAATTTCTTCTAAATAATTAAATACCTGCCCTCTTTCATCAAATGAATTAAATAAATATGACATTTATTTAATTCCTCATATGTCACATTCTCCATCATTTTTATCTAATTCTAATTATTCCTCTAATCTCATCATTAGGGATGTGCACATGCATAATCCTTGATTAGGATGTGTCACATCTTCCAACTTTTGTAAGTTGACCTCTAATCTCTCTTAGCCACCTAACCCTCATCTAATCCTTCATTAACTAGCCTATTCAACCTCTCAAGGAATTTTTAATTCCTTTTATCCTTCCAAGGAATATTAAATTCCTTTTTCTCTTCCCCATGTGATCTCTGACTTGTCACATCAAGTTGCATGTCACATCCTCCATAATCTTCCACTTGCCTCTAATTTGTCATTATTTTTTCTAATCAAGCACTTGCATGTCATGTGTCCTAAGTCAACCCTATTAAACAGTTTCTCCTCTTGGAGAAGGCACTCCATTCCCCATGTGAATTTTTAATTCACATTAAGTCCCCCAATGAATTCCTTGGAATTTAAAATTTCTTTTCTCATCCCATGTGGATATTTGAGGAATTTTTAATTCCCCACATGTCCTCTCACCCACATGGGGACAAGGACCTCCTTTATGAGGAGATCTTGTTCCAATCCCAAGGTACTATGTACCACCTCCATTTCATGTACTATCTTTCCACCTCATGTCCACTTTATCCTTTTTAATCCAATTCACATGCCACATGTCAAGATGTGAGGGCTTGCGAATTCTCAAGTCACCTTAGCCCTACATCTTGACCTTGGTGGCTCAATCTTGACTGTCCATTTCCCTAGAGAATCCAAAATTCTCTATAAATACCCCCTCTTTTCTCTCATTTTGGGAGAGATCATTCATGCTAGCCAAACTCTTGAAATTTTTTTCCTTGAGCCATACTTAGCAAAAATTTCATATTTGTATGCATTTCCACTTATCTTTCCAATACAATCGCATCTCATAGCTTGCATCTTGCCATCCAATGAGCATACAAATATCTAAGATCGAAGGGCCAACCAAAGGGAAACTCAACAAGGTGAAACCTTCCATTTTGTTTTTCTAAGTTAATCATTAGGCTAATCTTGAAGTGTAGGGTGCTTTTAGTTGTTATCTACTCTCTTCATTTATTGTTCATAGTCTAGCAAGTATTTTTTCCCTATCACAGGCAAAGGATCAGCTTGTGGCTCTTGGTCGAGTACAGGCTTTAGAGTGTGCACTCAAAGTCGGTGGCTCACAATCACAGTCACACATGACCATGTCATGATATCCAGTGACTGGATCACAGGCACTCGAACCCAAGGGGCTTAGTTCTCACAGACCTTGGAGATTTTTTATATGATGATGTATATAAAATTATATATATATATATAAGTAGTTGATGTTGTTTCAATTTTTCTCAATGTGTTGGAATGGTAAATGACAATGTGATTAATTAAATGACTTAGTTAAAAGTAATTAATTAATGTCTACTTTATTTAACATGATTGATGTGATCTAATGTAAATATTTTTCAACTTCACTTTAGATACAATATTGTTGAGTTAAAGAAAGAATGATAAATTAGATGCAATTATAACTTTTTATAATGATCGAATTTAACATAGGATGAGGAGGAATAGTATGAAATCTAAAGTAATTATAAAAAATCATTTTAAATAATTACCTTAGTTTTCAAGAAAAATGCATGATCAATTGTCAAGAATGAAGAAATGTGAAAGCTATTTAGAATGTAACCAAAAAGCTTTAGATGACACTATTTTATTAATCATACTATTCAGAGATTAGAAATAATAATGATGCAAATGCACCACATTAATAGGTTTCTTAAGGGGTGTTCCATTGAGCTTAGTTAAGATGTAAGAACCAGACCCATAATAGGTAGCGATTATGTAAGTTTCTAACAAATTAGGGCTGAACTTATATTTGTCTGCATGATCGGCATTAGTATTGCATTGATTCTCATAAAGAATGAAATCACCCTTAGGAAATGTTTGAGGAATGACATGAAGCTAAAAGGTGTTAAGCTATAGGAATTTGATCATAGAAAGATGAAATAAATGGAACTATTGTTGAGAAAGAATAAATTATATAACATAAAACCCCTAGGTATAGGTTTGTGGGGTGAATTTTTGGGGGTTGTTGATAAATATTTTATCTTTTTCTTGTTGAATCGTTTCAAGAATGGAATCATTGTATTGGAAAAAACCTACTTGGTTACGAAGGAAGCAATTGAGGCAATCACTAGCTTATGTAGTATCAATGACATTCCTATGAAGAAAACTATGAAGTACTTAAGGATGTGGAGGAATTGACTGGAATTTGTAAAGACCTGTGAGCTCTATTGATAAATACTCTTGAAGACCTAGCTATAAGGTATATTTCACACATGATAGTTAAGGAGAATAAGAAATTTGATTTGTGAAGCTTGTTGGTTGAGAATATTTCTTAGAATGTTATAATGTTAGTAATTCAGTGTTACCCCTTTTGTTTCGGATCCTTGTTGGTATGCTTGGTGTTTTACTTTTTGAGTTCCTTGCTAGGAAAAGATAATGTGCTATATGAATCTAGGATTCCTATTGGAAAACAGGTCTACATGAATCTGGAGGCGTTGGAAGACAATGCAAGTATTTGTAAATCCTATTTCACTTCTTTGAAAACAAATCTCTGCTTTGGTATTTTTGCATCAAATTAGTTTAAGGTGGACACTTCCTTTGGTAAAAGAGAATTGGAGATTGTCACCAGTGAATCCCCTCCAGAATCGAAGAAGAAAAAAGTTATAATTGAAGATATCATTGGCATTTCAAAAGAAAAGGAGGAAGTATCCTTTAATGGAATCTAGTCTATGTTAGTTAAGGGGAAGATGAAGAAGATTGGTGAATTATGAAGTGAAACCTCTCCTATTGTCAGACTGAAGATTGATGATGCTTTAGTGGAATATCTTCTTTCAAAGGGTATTGGAGTATTAGCTATTTCTGATTTCCTGCTGGAAAATCTTGTTGAGATTGTTGAAGAAAGAATGTTACTTGAAGGTTCAGAAGGATGCAAGTTTGAAGCTTTGGCTGAAAAGAGGTGTATTAAAGCTAAAGGAAAACTATCTAAACTGATCATGGAAAAAAATAATTGCATTAAATAAATATCATACATTTACAAGTATCGTCTTTAGTGGCCTACTATGGTAGACAATTGCAGAAGTAAAATTGAAGCAATTGTGTTTGAAGTAAATAGTATTGGAAATAATTTTGAAATCTTTGAAGATAAAGAAGGAAATCAAAGATTGGGATTTGGTGACATGCAAGCTAAACTAGTTGTTGTGCAAAGACAAAGATATGATGTGGTGCAAACTTTTTGGTTCTTTAAGGAGATTGCTGAGGTCCGGTTAGACCATCTTTCTGGAATACTTACTGATGCAGAAAATGTTGAAAGATAGAGTTCATATTGGTCACCCTCCTTTACTCTATTAGGAATATTGGAAAGAATCTGTACTCGAATGGAGTCAACTATATTTACCTGCAAGAAATTGCATCTAGTTCTTGAGGAAATATACAAGAAACTGTTTTAGGTGAAAAGTGCCAATTTTACTTGAATCTCGGATGCTCTATTTTTGTTGTTTTTGCTATGGAGAAAGAAAAAGGGGAAGCAAATTGAATATTTTTTTGGTCAATTGGAAGCTTTTTATCAATTGGAAACTTTTTGAGTTTTGATGTCACCATGATAAAACTTTTGTTTACATCCTTTTTTTTGGCCGCCCTTTATCATTGATTTCAAAGGGGGAGAGATTGGAGGTAGGGGGAGAGAGTTAGAGCAGAGTTTGAGTATGGGGAGATTTTGAAGGAGAACTTTTTGTTACATCTTTCCATCAATGACAAAGGGGGAGATTGTTGGAAAAATGAAGAAGATTGATTATCTCTACAGTTTTATGTTGTCATTAATGTTAGAATATTGTGATTACAAGTTTAAGGTTGTCCCTAATCTGGTATTTTGGTCTGGTATCTAAACGAGTATTCGAGCTACTCTCTTTGGTATTTTTATCCTTACTCGTCCGCAGTTGACAGTTACTGCTCGCACTTTTGGTAAATTGTTTATAGATGTTGGGAACATGTACATTCTTGTTCTCATGTATCTAGATGCTCATATGGTGTATCGCCTTTACACTAGTATATGCAAATGTGTTGTTAGGTCTATCCTTGGCTGACCTAATGGATGTATTTTGTAATGGTGAATTAATTTTTCTATGTGGATATATGTGTGATCTATTTTAGGTATATGCCGGCTTGATGTAGCATGCTGGAAGTTTGAGTTACTTTCTTTGAAATATTTTGTGAATGATTGCCCGGTCCACGCTAAGCATTTTTGGTAAATATGATGTGCATCTAATTAGGCCAACCTAATTGATGCTTGCAGTAGGCTCAAGTATATATGTTGGATAAGGTTGAAGTTTGTGAAGCAAGTAGTTGGTGTTGTTGTGTGATAGTGTGTGTGATTAATGATGCAACAATGAATGTGAAGAAGAGTGAATAATGAAATGTGTTAAGTCATTTTATTGAGCATCATTGGAACTATATTAGAACTTGTTAGGTGCATTATTCTTAGTTCATTTTGGTTGTAAATCCATTTTTGTTCTATAAATTCTTTTTGTACGTAGTGAGCCTCCCTATAAGCAGTGAAATTTTGTATTTAGATAGTGAGTCTTTTCTGGTAGTGAGCCCTTGGTAGTGAGCCTTATATTTTCTATTCTAGAACAACTTTATATTGTGAGTTAATCCTCATTATGTTTTTTCCCTTCTTGGTTTTTCCATGTAAAATTTTGTTGTTCGGTTTTTTTATCTTACTTTTTGTTTTGTATCTCTTGCTTATGCTTAATAACATAATAGTATGACTATGGAATTGTAATGTGTTGAATTTTATGTTGGATTATGTGACAACTGATTCACCCCCCTCTAAGCTATCATGCACCCTTTAAAATTATTTAGACCTAAAAGGCCAACATCCACCAGAAAATTAAGTTGAATTAATTGAATTCCTACTCAAAATTGAAAATTTTCTCAAAAGGGAGTCATTTTCCACCCTTGTCGAATGGGTCCCACAAGAGGGGACTCATTCACCTAAAGTGTGAATGAGTCCCACTAGAGGGGACTCATTCACCCAAAATGGCGAATGGATCCCACCAGAGGGGACTTATTCACCCAAAGTGGCGAATGCGTCCCACTAGTGGTTTTTGAAGGTGGTTTTTCAAGATGTGAATGAATTAAGTGTTACTTTTTAGGATTTAAGTGATTTCCCAAGTGAAACGAGCCCCTAGATCAAACGTAATGGGTCTTAGGGACCTATAAGTGTTGTTTTTAAGAATGAGTAATGTAGGGGGTGCTCAAAAGTGGGTCCAATTAAGTGTGAAATTGTCTCTTTTCTCAAGATTGTCCAATTTTCTATGCCACATTTAGTCCCAAATTTAGCACCCATATGACTCTATGTGCATATATATGTTAAAAGACTCTAAAAAATGCATTTTATTGCATAAAAGGATACTTAGTCAAAAGATAGGAGAATGAAGCCCCCAGTGTAGTTATCTGCAAAACCACAACATTAGGAACCACATCGTGCATCACAAATTTGTTAATTATCCAATAATCCTCTTATCCAACCCCTAGGAATCTGATTCAAGGGTAGATGTATGCCCCTCCTTGATTTTGCTTGCTTTATGAAGGTGGAATGATGGTAGCAATCTAGCCATGTTGAATAAAGAACATCATACCGTAGGGCATTTCCAAGTACTGTGCCACATAATGATAGAAGATCAATGATGTTGAGTGCATAATCATGATTCCAATGCATCAAAATTTGTTGAAAATGAAGTTTCCTAGCTCCTATTATGCTATTTTAGAGAAAATATGCTTTATGAACTCTTAAGAGAAAATAACCCTAATTTAATGCATAAAAGTAAAAATGATGAAAAATAGGGTAAAAGAGGGAGAAGAAACTAAATTTTCACTTACTATTGCATTTTACCTTCCTATAGCATGAGAGTGATGAGTGAGATGAGAAGATGTTGAGTAGATGGGATTACGCACCTTCAGGACTGAATGAGCTTTGAGAGCAAGCAACGTGTGGCGAGCTGTATCATGAGGTGAGTTGATTCTTGAACTTTTGCTTAGTGATTTTGGAATGATTTAATGATTTTTAATGCATTTATAGGTTAATTTAGGATCTTGGAAAAATGTTCGTAAAGTGTCCCCTTTTTTCACAAAGTGTCCCTTTTGTTCGCAAAGTGTCCCATTTGTTTACAAAGTGTCCCAAAAGGGTTCTAAAGTGTTGAGGGTTGTTAGTAAAGCACACTAAATAAACTTTAGCACACTTGCATGATGAATAATGTAAAAATTAAAAATATTAGATGATTTTTACAATGTATTGTTATGATTTTGATAGGTTTCAGCCTTGTCATGACAATGGCTAGGTGGGAGACAGATTCATTTTCTTAGAGATTTAGCCTCAAGACTGTCAGCACTAGAGGCAGAGCATCTACAAGCAGTAGGAATCTTTTCAGTATACATGATGTCATATATGAGATAGCATGATGCCATGTTGATGGCCCTATGCAAGTGCTGGGATGCCGATACTTGTACATTTCATATTCTGATGAGGGAGATGACTATCAACATAGAGGATGTACACTGGATTCTACGAGTTCCTATTTGGGGAGAGTGGGTATATTTTTGAGGAGATCGGTCATTCCGTGAGAAGGTAGACACATAGTACATCTTGGGTGGACTGGTTCATGATGAGCACGTGATAGAAAAAATCGAGTGTGCAATGATTCTATATTCATGATCCCCATTGTGAGATGGATTATGATGCATATAGTGGCTCTTATTCTCAGTCTTGGTGGCCAAGTGACACACTTAGATGAAGGATTGGTACACTTGATTCATGGGATGCATGAGCACAATACAGTCTATGCTTGGGGAGGCTACATCCTAGCACATCTTTGTTATGATCTTGGTCAATTTTTGTTTTGAGAGATCAATAGTATGGTGCAATGCATGCTTCTGCAAGTGTTATTCCTTAACCATATTACATGCACTAGGTCTATCAGGTTCCCATGTGCTATAGTTGTAGGATATCCATAAGCCTTCGACTATTTTCTAGGATGCTTGTTGTAGTACAGAGATCTACATTTTTTGAGGGTGAGATTTGACTAGCTGGAGGAGGACAAGATCCTTTGGAGACCTTATCTACTCAAACTACAGTAGCCAGATCCCATAGGACAGTTGAGGAGGATGTAGATGGAAAGACTTTTAGCTAGATGACATTACTATGTTGTACGACCTTTCTATTATGGGTGAGTCATAAGATAGTTTTGGGCAGGTGTAGAAATGACTAAGGGCATGGTCATTCATTAGGTGATCAGTGCAGAGTTCCTAGAGGCCGGGTGATACCATTTGGCTCACTATAAATCATGTTCGTGAGAGTGACTCCAATGATTTAGATCACAATCAGCCACCAGTCACTGATACTAATGATGTTGGTAGCACAGATGAGCATGGGGAGTGGTGGCCAGTGACATGACCAAATCCTATATTTTCCATGAATGTCCCAATAGGTGGTGCAGGACCTACACCAGATAAGGGAGATGACCCAGAGGATAGGGTCAAGGATGTACAATACAGGCCAGCAGATATATTTATCAATGTTATCAATGAAGAGTATGATTCAAAGGCCAATCCTAACTATGATGAGTAGGATGGAGGAGAGGAGGATGAGGATGAGGAGGATTATAAGGATGATTATTACGAGGAGCCACCCTTGAGTGAGGGTGATGAGGTAGTGATTGAAGATCAGAATGAGAATGGAGAGGCTTCTCACTCTTGTAGGACCATATCACATGTAGTAGCTACAATAGACATCAACACCCATAGTTAGAGAGAGGCTAGCAAATCCTCCATGGCCCCTAGAGAGGATGAGGTTGATATCCCTCAATCTACTAGAGACATAGGTGATGATATTTGATTTTATGCATGTACTCTGAGTGTTTTATACTTTTTTATATATATTTATATATATATCATGATGATGTGTATTGATTATGTACCTTTTATAACTTGTAGGAGTGATGAGACACTAGCTAGAGTTCTATCGTTAGGTTTTCATAGAGATAGTTCATGTATCCATCAACAAGGAGGAGATGGGCCTAGACTACGTGCCCCCACCCATCATGGAGGAGGAGCTAGCATCACTTAGAACTTTCATGAGGTTGTGAGCTTTGTACGAGAGTGTGAGGAGACTACTCTATCAAGTTGAGAATGTAGTATAGTCATCAGAAACCTCATTAGAGGTTGAGAAATTGCACACAAAGCTAAGAAAGGTATGAGCGAAGAGGGATCAGATGGTAGAGCATCGTCTTGTGGTTCTTGGTCAATCATAAGGTCTTGAGTATGCACTCAGAGTCGGTGGCTCATGAGCACAATCACACATGACCATTTATGACATCCAGGGACTGGATCATAGGTGCCATAACCTAAGGGGTCTAGTTCTGATAGACCTTGGTGATTTTGTATATGATTATGTATATAAAACTTTTGATATATATATAAGTAGTTGATGTTGTTTCAATTTGTCTCAATGTGTTGGAATGCTAAATGACAATGTGATTAATTAAATGACTTAGTTAAAAGTATTTAATTAATGTCTTATTTATTTAACATGATTGATGTGATCTAATGTAAAATATTTTTCAACTTCACTTTAGATACAACATTGTTGAATTAAAGGAAGAATGTTAAATTATATACACTTATAATTTTTTATAAGGATCAAACTTAACATAGCATGAGGAGGAATAGGATGAAATCTAAAGTAATTATAGCAAATAATTTTAAATAATTACCTTGGAGTTCAAGACAAATGCATGATCAATTGTCAAGAACGAAGCAATGTGAAAGCTATTTAGAATGTAACCAAAAAAATTTAAACAACATTGCTTTATTAATCATACTATTCAAATATTAGAGATAATACTGATGCAAATGTGCATAATTAATAGCTTCCTTAAGGGGTTTTCCATCAAGCTTAGTTAAGACGTAAGCACTAGAGCCATAACAGGTAGCGATTATGTAAGGTCCTAACCAATTAGTGTTGAACTTATTTTTGTGTGCATGATCAATGTTAGTATTTTGTTGATTCTCATAAAGAACAAAATCACCCTTATGAAATATTTTAGGAATGACATGAAGTTAAAAGGTGTTGAGATAGAGGAATTTGATCACATAAAGATGAAAGAAATGGAACTAGGGTTGACCAAAAAAGAATCACAGAACATAAAAACCCTAGGTATGGATTTGTGGAGTGAATTTACATGGGTTGTTAATAAAGAGTTTATCTTGTTTTTGTTGAATTGTTTCAAGAACATAAGCATTGTATTGGAAAAACCCTACTTGGTTATGAAGGAAGTGATCAAGGCAATCACTGGCTTATGCAGTATTGATGACCTTCTTGGAAAGAAAACTATGAAGTAGAAGGATGTGGAGGAATTGACTTGCATTTGTAAAGACCCATGAGCTCTATTAATAAATACTCTTGAAGATCTGGCTGTAAGGTATATTGCGTACATGATGGTTAAGGAGAATAAGAAATTTGATTTGTGTAGCTTTTTTTTTAGAATATTTATGAGAATGTTCAAATGTCTTTAATTGAGGGTCACCCCTTTCATTTCGGATCCTTCCTAGTTTTTTTGGTGTTTTAATTTTTGAGTTCCCTGCTGGGAAAAGATAATGTACTATGGGAATATAGGATTCCTATTGGAAAACATGTCTATAGGTATCATGAGGCACTGGAAGATAGTGCAAGTATGTGTGAATCCTATTTCACATCTTTGAAAACAAATCTTTGCTTTGGTATATCTGCATTAAATCAGTTTGAGGTAGGCACTTCCTCAGGTAAAAGAGAATTGGATATTGTCATAAGTGAATTCCCTCCTGAGTTGAAGAAGATAAAATTTATAACTAAAATATCATCAAATTTTCAAAAGAAAAGGAGGAGGTATCCTTTGATGAAATCCAATCTAAGTTAGTTAAGGGGAAGATGAAAAATATTGGTGAATTATGGATTGTAGAATCTCTTATTGATAGATTGAAGATTGATGATACTTTGGTAGAATATCTTCTTCGAAAAGCTATTGGAGTATCAACTATTTATGATTCTTACTGGAAAATCTTGTTGAGATTGTTGAAGAAAGAATGTTACTTTAAGGTTTGGAAGGATGCAAGTTTGAAGATTTTGTTGAAAAGAGGTGTATTAAAGATAAAGGAATATTATCTAAACCGATCATGGAAACAAAGAAGTGCAATAAAGAAATATCAAACATTTACAAGTATTCTCTATTGGCTTGTTGTTGTAGATAATTTGAAAAGTAAAATTGAAGGAATTGTGTCTGAAGTAAACAATATTGGAAAAAAAATTGACATCTTTGAAGATAGAGAATGAAAGAAAAGATTGAGAGTTGGTGAACTACAAGCTGAACTGGTTGTTGTGCAAAGATAGGGAGATGATGTGGTGAATACTTTTTTTCTCCTTAAGAAGATTGCTAAGTTTTGGTTAGACCATGTTTCTAGAATATTTATTGATGTAGAAAATTTTGAAAGATAGAGTTCGTACTGGTCACGATCCTTTACTCTATTTGGAATAATGGAAAGAATCTACACTTGAATGGAGTCAACTACATTTAATTGGAAGAAACTGCCTCTAGTTCTTCAAGAAAGGTACAAGAAAGTGTTTCAGGTGAAGAGTGTCATTTTTACTTGAATCCTAGATGCTCTATTTCTATTGTTTTTGTTGTGAATAAAGAAAAAGGGGAAGCAAATTGAATTTTTTTGGGTTGATTGGAAGCTTTTTATGAATTGGAAACTTTTTGACTTTTGATGTCACCATGATAAAACTTTTGTATACATCCTTTTTTTTGGCTGCCCTTTGCCACTAATGTCAAAGGGGGAGAGATTGGAGTTAGGGGGAGAGTGTTAGAGCAGAGTTTTAGTATGGAGAGAGTTTGAAGGAGAAGTTTTTATTACATATTTCCATCAATGACAAAGGGGGAGATTTTTGGAAAAATGAATAAGATTGACTATCTCTATAGTTTTGTGTTGTCATGGATGTCACCATGTTGTGATTATAAGTTTAAGGTTGTGCCTGATCTAGTATTGTGGTTTGATATCTAAACTAGTATTCAAGCCACACTCTTTGGTATTCTTGTCTGTACTCCTCCATAGTTGACATTACTACTCATGGTTTTGGGAAATTGTTTATAGATGTTGCGAGCATGTACATTCATGATCTCATGTATCCAAATGCTCGCATGGTGTATCGACTTTACGCTGGTATTTATAAATGTGATATTAGGTCTATCCTTGGCCAACCTAATGGATGTATTGTGTAATAGTGAATTAATTTTTCTACACAGATATATGTGTGACCTATTTTAGGTCTATGCCAACTTGATTTAGTGTGCTAGAGGTTTGAGTTACTTTCTTGGAAATATTTTATGGATGATTGGGGTGGACACTTGGCATTTTTGGTAAATATGATGTCCATCTAATTAGGCCAACCTAATTGATGCTTGTGGTTGGATCAAGTATATATGTTGGATAAGGTTGAAGTTTGTGAAGCAAGTAGTTGGTGTTGCTATGCGATAGTGTGTGTGATTAATGAGGCAGCAACGAATGTGAAGAAGAGCGATAAAGAAATGTGTTAATTTAGTATATTGAGCATCACTAGAACTATATCTGCACTTGTTAGGTGCATTATTCTTAGTTCATTTTGGCTGTAAAACCCTTTTTTTCTATAAATTCTTTTTGTAGGTAGTGAGCCTCCCTGTAAGCAATGAGATTTTGTATTTGGACAGTGAGTCCTTTCTAGGCAGTGAGCCCTTGGTAGTGAGCCTTATATTTTTTGTTATAGAACAACTTTATATTGTTAGTTAATCCTCATCGTGGTTTTTCCCTTCTTTGGTTTTCCATGTAAAATCTTGTGTTCGGTGTGTTATCTTACTTTTTGTTTTGTATCTGTTGCTTATCCTTAATAAGAGAATAGTGTGATTATGGAATTGTTATGTGTTGAAATTTTAAGTTGAATTTTCTAACAACTAATTAACTGCCCCCCCTCAGTTGTCTTGCATCCTTTAACATTATTTAGAGCTAAGAGGATGACATGCAACAAAAAAATTAAGTTGAATTAATTGAATTCCCACTCAAAATTGAAGTTTCCCTCAAAAGGGACTCATTCACCACCCTTGGTGAATGGGTTCCACCATAGGGGATTCATTTTCCCAAGGTGGTGAATGTGTCCCACTAATCATTTTTGAAGGTGGGTTTTCTGTATGTGAATGAATTAAGTATTGCTTGTCAGGATTTAAGTAATTTCATAAGTGAAATGGGCCTCTAGATTAAACATAATGGGTCTTAGGGGCCTATAAATGCTATTTTGAAGAATTAATAATGAAGGGGTACTCAAAAGTGGGTCCAATTAAGTGTAAAATTTCCTATTTTGTCAAGATTGTCCAATTTTTAAACCACATTTAGCCCCAACTTTAGTGCCGATATGACTCTAAATAGTGCACTTTATTACATAAAAGGATACTTAGTCAAAAGGTAGTAAATGAAGCCCCCAGTGTAGTAATCTACAAAACCGCAACATTAGGAACCACATCCTACAATAAAAATTAGTTAATTTTCCAATAATCCTTTTATGCAACCCCTAGGAATCCAATTCAAGGGTAGATGTATGCCCCCCCTTGATTTTTCTTGCTTTACAAAGGTGAAATCAAGGTAGCAATCTAGCCACATCAAATAAAGAACATCATACCATAGGGAATTTTCAAGTATCATGCCACGTAACAATAGACAATTAATGATTTTAGGTGTGGAATCATGATTCCAATGCATCAAATGGCATAAAAAATGAAGTGACCTAGTTCTCGTTATTTTGTTTTGAAGAAAATATGTTTTATGAATTCTTAAGAGAAAATAACCCTAATTTAATGCATAAAAGTAATAATGATGAAAAATAGGGTAAAAGAGGGAGAAGAAAGTAATTTTTAACTTAGTATTACATTTTACCTTCCTATAGTGTGAGAGTGATGAGTGAGATGAGAAGATGATGAGTAGATGGGATTACACACCTTCGCTATTGGATGAGCTTCAAGAGCAAGTAGTGCACAACAACCAGTATCATAAGGTGAGTTGATTCTGCAACTTTCACTTAGTGATTTTGGAATGATTTAATGATTTTTAATGCATTTATATGTTAATTTAGGATCTTTGAAAAAGTTTCCAAAGTGTCCCTTTTGTTCATAGAGTGTCCCATTTCTTTACGAAGTGTCCCAAAAGGGCTCTAAAGTGTCTAGGGCCTTTAGGAAAGCACATTAGATAAACTTTAGCACACTTGCATGATGAATAATGTAAAAATTAAAGATATGAGATGAGTTTTCTTAGAGATTTAGCCCCAATAATTTCAATAGTAGAGATAGAGCATCTATAAGTAGTAGGAATCTATTGGGCATATTTGATGCCACCTATGAGATACCATGACGCCATGTTGATGGCCTTATGTGAGTGCTAGGATGCTGATACTTTTACATTTCATCTTCTAATTGGGGAGATGAACATCACCCTAGAGGATGTACACTAGATTCTCTGAGTTCCTATTTGGGGAGAGTGGGTATATTTTTAGGGGATCGGTCATTTTGCGAGAAGGAAAAAACATAGTATTACTTGGGTTGGCCACTTCATGATGAGTGTGTGAGAGCATGAATCAAGCTTCCAATGCTTCTATATTCGTGAGCCCTCATTATGAGACAAATTATGATGCATATAGTGGCTCTTGTTCTCAATCCTGATGGATGAGAGACACACTTAGATGGAGGATTGGTACACTTGATTTGTGGGATGAATGATAGTCTATGCTTGGGGATGCTACATCCTTGCACATATTTATTATGATCTTGGCTGATTTGTGTTTTGAGAGATCGATAGTATGGTGCACTACATGCTTCTACAGGTGTGGTGCCTAGAGCATATTAAAAGCACTAGGCCTGTTGAGTTCCCATGTGCTATAGCTGTAGGATACCCAGAAGCCTTTAGCTATTCACTATGACACTAATGGCAGTATGAAGATATACATTTTTGGGGGGTGAAATTTGATTGATTGGAGGAGGAGGGGATCCTTTGGAGACCTTATCTACTCACACTATAGTGGCTAGATCCCATAGGAAAGCTAAGGAGGATGCAAATGGATAGATTTTTAGCTGGAAAACATGAATATGTTGTACGACCTTTCTATTATGGGAAATTCATGCGACAATTTTGGGTAGGTGTAGACACCACTGAGGGTGTGCCCCTTGATTAAGTGAGAAGAAGGAAGACACACAATACTGCTTGGGTGGACCGATTCATGATGAGCACATGAGAGTATGAATCGAGCTTCCAATGCTTCTATATTCACAAGCCCCTGTTGTGAGATAGATTATGATGCATACAATGGCTCTTGTTCTTAATTTTGATGGATGAGTCACACACTTAGATGGAGGATTCATACACTTGATTCATGGGATGCATGATCACATGATAGTCTATGCTTGGGGACACTGCATCCTATCACATCTTTATTATGATCTTGGTCGATTTGTGTTTCGAGAGATCGACAGTATGGTGCAACATGCATTTTTGAAGGTGTGATTCCTAGAGCATATTAAATGCACCAGGCTTGTCGAGTTCCTATGTGCTATAGTTGGAGGATATCCACAAGCCTTCAACTATGGGTGCTGCCACAATAGTGGTTTACACTTTCTGGGAGATCCTGATTTTTGTTGAAATCACATATTCTTAGAAAGTATAATGATTTAAGCCTTACAAAGTTCCAATCAAAGGATTCCAATTGAAGATGGTTTGATCAAACCACCTTAGACCAAGCCCCTTGGATAGAACCCTGCTAGTTTTAAACCATACCTATAACAGAGTCTCCTTTACACCTATCAAAATGCTAATAAAAACCCACTTTTCATTTACCTTTTGGAGGATCAAATGAATTCATTTAATTTAATTTTTTTTATAATTATGTATTACTTATTATAAGCTTCCACAAAAGTATAATTTTAATTACATTTAATTTGATTATTATATTTATTTATTTTTTCTTGTGAATGTAGGTTTTCCACTGAAAATCAATCTCTTTGTTTTGCATATGTGGAAAAATAGAAGATCATAAAAAATAAAATTTTAAAAATATGAGTGCACCATATTTTGAAGTCCTTGATCCAACAAAAAAAATAAAATTGAATTTTGATACATACAAAAAAAAGTATGCATTATACAGTCGTGCTATGTCTGAATTGTAATTGGTTTGACTTCAAAACTTGATTAAAGAAAAAATATTCAATAAAAAATTATCTAACCAAGTGGAAGCACTAGATATCGGAGTTGCAAATCTAAATTCAAAAGTATTATAATTTTATCCTTCATGGAAAAAAAAATTATGCATTATAAGGTGAGCATCACTTTTTAAAAATGTTGTTTTCTGAAAAAAAACTAGTTTTTAAGGGAGATGGAAAAATAAGTGCAATCTGGTTCCAAAAATTTTGGAAAAAATATATTTAGAATCTACAGATAAAATGTCATGAAACTCTATTTTGTATAATTTTCAAATTCCTCACAGTTTAGCTACTATAGGTTCCTAAAAGTGAAGATTTAGTTAGAAAAAATTATTTCAGTGTCTAGTTTGGCCAAAAATTGTAAACCACTATTATGGGGTCACCCCTATCCACTATGACACTTGTGGTAGTACAAAGACCTACACTCTTGGAGGGTAATATTTGACTAGGTGGATGAGGAAAAGATCCTTTGGAGACCTTATCTACTCACACTACAGTGGCTAGATCCCGTAGGATAGCTGAGGAGGATGCATATGCATAGATTTTTAGCTAGACAACATGACTACGTTGTATGACCTTTCTATTATGGCTGAGTTATGCAGCAGTTTTGAGTAGGTGAAAACACCACTAATGGAATTCCCCTTAATTAGGTGATTAGTGTAGAGTGCCAAAAGGCTGGGTGATACCATTCGGCTCACTATAGATCATGTTCACGAGAGTGACTCTAATGATTCAGATCATGATCAGCCACCAATCACTGACATTGATGATGTTGGTAGTATAGATGAGCATGAAGAGTGGTGATCAGTGACATGACCAGCTCTTATATTTCCCATGGATGTCCCCATAGGTGATGTAGGACCAGCACTAGATGAGGGAGATGAGCTAGAGGATAGGGCCGAGGATATGAGATATAGGCCAAAAAATATATTTATTAATGTTATCGATGATGAGTATGATTTAGAGGCCAATCCTGACTATGAGAAGCAAGATGGAGGAGAGGAGGATGGGGATAAGGAGAATTATGAGGAGGACAATTATTGTGAGGAGGAACCACCCCTATGTGAGGGTGATGAAGTAGCGATGGGATATCATCATAAGGATGGTGATGCTTCTCACACTGGTAGGACTAGATCACATGCAATAGCTATAGAATACATTAGTACCCATAGTCAGAGAGAGGCTAGTGCATCCTCCATGCCCTCGAGAGAGGATGAGGTTGGTATCCCTCACTCTCTTGGAGACATAGGTGATGATATTTTATTTTATGCATGTACTCTGAGTGTTTTATACTTTATATATATATATATCATGATGTATTGATTGTGTACCTTTTCTATCTTGCAAGAGACATGAGAGACTGGTGAGAGTTCTATCATCATACTATCATGTAAAGAGTGCATACATCCATCGACGAGGAGGAGATGGACTCAGACTACATGCCCCCACTGATCATGGAGGAGGAGATAGATTCACTTAAACCTTTCGCGAGGCTTTAAGCTATGCATGATAGTGTGAGGAGACGACTCTGTTAGGTTGAGAGTATAGGACAATCATTGTAGACCTTAGTAGAGCTTGAGAGACTATATGTAGAGCTCGCATAGGTACAAGTGAAGAGGGATCACATGGCAGAGGATCAACTTGTGGCTCTTGGTCAAGTACAGGGTCTAGAGTATGCACTCAAAGTTAGCGGATCGCGATCACGATCACACATGACCATCTCCCAAAATCCAAGGACTAGATCACGGGTGCCAAAACCTGAGTGGTCTAGTTCTCACAGACCTTGGTGATTTTATATATGATGATGTACATAAATTTTTTGATATATATATATAAGCAGTTGATGTTATTTCAATTTGTCTCAATGTGTTGGAATGCTAAATGACAATGTGATTAATTATATGACTTAGTTAAAAGTATTTAGTTAATATCCTCTTTATTTAACATGATTGATGCGATCTACGGTAAAATATTTTTCAACTTCACTTTAGAGACAACATTGATGAATTAAAGAAAGAATGTTAAATTAGATATACTTATAATTTTTTATAAGGATCAAACTTAACATAGGATGAGGAGGAATAGTATGAAATCTAAAGTAATTATAAAAAATAATTTTAAATAATTACCTTAGTTTTCAAGAAAAATGCATGATCAATTGTCAAGAATGAAGCAATGTGAAAGCTATTTAGAATGTAACCAAATAAATTTAGATGACACTACTTTATTAATCATACTATTTAGAGATTAGAGACATGAGTACTATGTTTTTGTTGTAATTGTTTAATGTAATCTTGAAGGTGCTCAAGAGCGTTAATGTGATTTTCATTGAGCATTTCAAGCTAGTGCAATCATTGGTCTATATAAGTGGCATCATCAATAAGGTCTTGAAGAGCAATTCGCAATGTAGGAATCTCTAACTCAAAGAGCATGACCACATTAGTGCCATAAACAATTTTATATTGTGTAGTTCCCATGGATAATCAGACACTCGTTCAATAAGATCAAAGCCAATAATGTAATTGTGTATTCCAATCCTTGTGATGTTTGTTAATAGTTTTCTTAAGTATTTTTTCAAGGATCTTGTTAGTGCTTTCAACTAATCCATTGGATTGCGCATAGTATGGCATAGAGAATTGATGTTGGATGTTCAATGTTTCTAGAAATTTCTTTACTTCATTATTCTTGATTGGGGTTTCATTGTCAGAAATGATTGCGAAAGGAAGGCCAAAGTGAGCAATTATGTGTTCAAATATGAAATGACAAATTACTTCAGTGTTTGTAGAGTGAAGAGGAATAGCTTCCACCCGTTTTGTGAAGTAATATGTTGTGGTTATTAAAAATGTATGTCCAATGGAAGAAGGTGGTGAAATTTTTCCAATAAGCTCCAATCCCCATACTGAAAATGAAAAAATAGGAATTTGGGCAGCGAGTTGAGACGCATGAGCATGAATCAAATTACTATGTTCTTGACATGTGTGACATCGTTTAACGTAAGAAAACTAATTTTTCTCCATATGTCTCTAATAATATCTCATACGAATGAGTTTTTTCACTAACGACTATCCTCCAAAATGACCTCCACAGGCATTAGCATGAGTCTACTCCAAGGCTATAGGAATTTCAAATTCCTTAAGACACCTTAGTAAGAGACCATTGAAAGTTCTTCTATACAAGACATCAACAAGGATGATGTATTTGGCTGCTAATTTGCATAAATGATTGCAAGTGATTGTTGTTGTGGGCTAAAGAATGGTACCATCTTTTAAATAATTGTATATTGTATCATACCATTCATGGGATTCTTCTTAAGTTGTGGTTAAAATGTCTTCTAATCGAGTATAAATCAAATGTTTCATGATGGGGTGAATAACAAAGGTGAATTTTTTTGAAGGAACATGTGGGAATATGAGAGAGGCTGCACTTTCCATCACATTTGCATGTCAATTGTCTTTTCAAGGGATGTTATCAATGGAAAATGATTCAAACTTCTCAAAAAAATTCATTTTGAGTTCCTTGTATTTTGATAATTTGTCATGTTTAGTTTGATATGTCCCATTGATTTTTTTGATTACTAATTATGAGTCACCAAAGATCTTGATATCTTTAGCACCCAAGGTTAAAGCAACTCACAATCCTTTGATTAATGCTTCATACTTAGCTATGTTATTTGTGCATAGAAAATTTAATCAATAAGACAAGGGAATATGCTTTCCATTAGGCAGAAGTAATACCACTCTAGCACTGGAACCTATTCTACACTTAGATCCATCAAAATACAATTCCCACATTTTAATATTAGCGGTCAAGACAGTATCGTCAGGAAAGGAGTCATGATTAGGTAAAGCGAGAGGGGAAGGAGCATTATCTAAGTGATCATTTAAGGCTTGTCCTTTGATTTCTTTTTAGGAAACATACTTAAGGTCAAATTCAGCTAACAACATTATCCACTTAGCTAAGCATCCAAATAAGTTGTTTTTATTAAAAATATGTTTAAGGGGATCAAATTTGGTTATGAATTGTATTTTAGCATTTAGTAAATAATGTCACAATTTACTAGTAGTGAATACAAGAGCTAAACATTGTTTTTCAATCGGGGAGTAGTGAGTTTCATAATCGATTAAAGTTCAACTAATGTAATAAACAGGGTGCTATTTTCCATGATCATCTTGTTGAGCCAACAATGTTGCAAGAGCATGGGATGATGCAACTATGCACAGGATAAATAGTTTGTTTTGCACAACAAGTTGTAAACTAGGTGGAGTTGCTAGGTATTCCTTTAAACTCTCAAAATCTTGTTTACAATTCTCATTCCAACCAAACAACATATCATTTTTGAGCAGATGTGTGAAGGGTAACATGCAATCAACTAAAGATGCAACAAAATGATGGATAGCTTGAATTCATCCTTGTAACATGTGCAATTGAGAAATGTTCTTAGGAGGTGGAATATTAATAATGACATCAATTTTCCTTGTGTCTACCTCAATACCTTTGGGAGATATGAAAAGCCCCAAAAATTTACCACTATCTATGCCAAACACACACTTTTTTGGATTCAATCCCATATTATATTTACGTATTCACTAAAATATTTTTTGAGGAACATTTACATTGTCCTATCTTTTCAAGGATTTAGCAAGGATTTCATCAACATAATCTTCCAAGATTTTATGTATGTAATCATGGAAGATCAAGGTCATCACACATTGATAAGTTGCACATGCATTCTTTAAACCAAAAGGCATCACAACCCAATAAAATGTTCCCCAAATAGTTGTAAATGTGGTTTTGTATTGATCTTGAGGGTTGATAAGGATTTGATTTATAACCAGAAAACCCATCCATGAATGACAACAAAGTATGTCTAGCAGTTGAATCCACAATCATGTCAATAGTAGGAGGTGGAAATTCATCTTGTAAAGAAGCTTTATTCAATTCATGAAAATCCATACATACCTTAATATGATTATCGGGTTTAGCAACTACAACAATGTTTGAGATCCAAGGAAAATAACGAATAGGTCAAATGAAGCCTACAACAAGGAGTTTTTCAAGCTCTACTTTAACATGCAAGGCTATGTTAGGGTGAATTTTTTGTATCTTTTTGTGAATAGGTTTAGCATTTCAGTGACAACAATGATACGTGTCATAATTTTTGAGTCAATCACTGGTGTATCAGAATATTTCCAAGCAATTTTTTTTAGGAAAATCATGAAGTAATGTTGCAGTATCCTCTTGTTCTTCATCATCAAGAAACTTCCCAATATTAATAACTATTTCTTTATCATCTATGTCCATTGAAACATCAATGGTATCTCCTAAAGGGAGTGCATTAGATTTAGGAACTTCAGAATCATATGGTTCTTTAGTGATCTCACTATATTTTTTCTTGGTAATTATGACAACACAAGTAACCCATTTCATGGGAGTAGTAGAGGATGTGTTATCATTAACTCCTAACATTTGTTTCAAAGTTTCATCACTATCAACATAATACCATGATGATGGTAAGTTCATATCAAGCAACTCAAGATGTTTGATTGTGAGTTTGTGTTTTGGTTGACATGTAATGGTGTTGATGTTTAAAGATGGTTGTTGAGTAGCTTTTGTTTTCTTAGGAAACGAATAGCCCAATCTAGTTTTTGTCTCTTATGTATTAGGTTCTATAGGAACACAGATACATTGTTCATGCTTTCCACATCCTTTTCCTATATATCCCAATTTTTTCATAAGTTCATAAACCTTTCCATAAAGACTTTCCATTTATTTTTTATTAGGCAGAGGTTGATAATATATCTCATCAAAATTTCTTGTGTACATTGTATTTTCTTCCAAAGTAGAGGAGATAAATGTTGGAGAATTTTTTTCAGAATTTTGAGTTGACATGATGGTTGGTTTTTCTTGTTTCTCATCTATCTTTTGTGTGATTATGTATTCACCCATAAATGAACGTGTGAATTATAAGGATCCCTAATCATTACCAAATAATTTAGAGATTGATTCCTCATTTTTTATTCAATTTCAAGAGGTTCTATAATAGATGTGGGAATTAATGTATTTAGAGGACTTATAGATCCTTTTTCAAGATGAAAGGAACTTTCAGGCTCAGGGTCTATTTCAACTTAATAAATTTTGTCATTATAAACATATTTCATGATACGATGAAGGGTTGAAGTCACTTCATTCATCTCACAACTCCATGGTCTTCGTAGGAGAAGATTAGATGAAAGATTATAAGGAAAGACATGAATAGGAGTTTGAAAAGTAGACACCCCAACTGCAATAGGAAAAGTGATTATACCGAGTGGTTTCTTTTTTGTATTGTCAAATCCTCGAATGGATAAGGAATCATGTTTTTTTTGTGACTTATCAACATACCATCTATCAAGGAGATTCAAACTACACACATTAAGGGCATAGCCATTATCAATGAGGGTTCTTTTGATACCTATTCGATGGAATTGAGCAATTATCATAAAGGCTTAATTTTTTTTTCACAACTCTAAATGAGGGTGCATGTGTTGATGGAAATTAATGTCAAGGTTAACCTTATGCATTCCATGTATTAAAGCTTGCACATCATTTTGAGTTGTACTGGGAGGAATCACAATTTGTTGTAAGGCTATTCGAAGAATAATGTCGTAATTTGGTGAACTTTGAAGTAAATCCCAAAGGGAAATATTTATAGGAGTATTCTTTAATTGTTCAACAAGATCATACTCCTTTGTGTGAGGGGAAAAGAAAGGAGCACTAGGCGGATTAGGTAAAGGTAAAGAAGATGGGGTTTGTTGCAATGGTTGCAAATTATTTTGGGTATTATATGTATGAGAAATAGTAAGATTACTAGATTGTTGCAACACATTAGTTTTAGGTGGGTAAAGAGTGAATTCAAGTTTATTGGAAGGATGAATTTTATGTGAGGATGGGTAAATAATGAGTCAAAGTTGAATCACATTAACGTCCTTAGTTTGAGATTATTCACAACAAACCATAATAGATTTCTTAGATGAGATAAATTCCTAAAGAACTCCATCTAACATATCTAAGTCATTACGAATAAAAGGTTTGAGGGGTAAGTTATCATTAATTGTTTTATGTTTCTCATGGAAAACTTTAGAGACATTAATTTTCTTTATTGTAGGTTGGTCATAACAAAGCTTAGTGGATGACATAGATGAGATGAAGTCATGAAGAGCTTCATCTAACAAATCAAGGTCATCACTAATAAAAGGTTTGAGGGATAGGTTATCGTTAATTGGTTTAGGTTTCTCACGAAAAGCTTTAGAGGATGAAGTGAGCAAGATAAATTCCTGAAAAACTTCATCTATCTTGTCTACATCATCACTACTAAGAAGCTTGGATGATATTGTTTTTATAAATTGAATCATTTGTTTGAAAGGTGGTTTGATGTTTCTATTTTTTTGATTTTATGAACTAACAAATCTGATTTAAAAGAACTAAGAACTAATGCTAAAAAGGAAACATGGAAAAATATAATACTATCCATAAATTTCATGAAGGAAAATGATGCTTATGTTGATGATTGAGATATAACAAAAAGTAATTGAGCTAAAAAAGAAAAGGGAACTACAAAAAATAGAAAAGTGAAAATCAATAAACTAAATTCTAGAAACAATAATTCAAAAATTACAATGGGACCGATTCGCCCATGGTAACGAATGAGTCCCAATAGAGGTATTTTTAATTTTTTCTTTTTTTTTTTTTACTTTTCTGGGTGTGTTCAAGTCATTACAGTGCAAATAAACACAAAAAATGCAGAATGTTGGAATGATGCAGCATAATAAGATGCAATAATGAAATCTAAATGATACTTTCACTAATGCAACCTTAAAAATCCCTAGGATGCAAAAACTATTCAAAATACAATGTAATGGAGTCCAAGGATGCAAATGGAAATGTAAATAAGAAAAATATAATGTTCAATATGCAAGTTCTCCAAAATGAACCAACAATTTTATATGTTCTATAGACTACTCTTGCACTCTTAGGATCTTCTACCTAAAAGGAGAGAGATAGAACACCATACCAAAATTGAAGTGGTTCACTAAAATAGAATATTGTGTGATGTAATTAAGCCTAAATGAAATGTTGTAAATGCAACTAAATGATGTAATTGATTAACTATTGATGCAAAACTAATATGATATGCAATGTTTGAAAACACAATGAGGTTTGGAAAAAGCTTAAAAAGATGAACAAAAATGAAAATAATACTAAACAAAAAGCTAAATTTCAGAATGTGTGCATCTGTAAAGCTGAAGATGACTAGAAATCAATCTAAAAATCTAATAAATTTGACTTTGATGTGGATTGGGACACATTCGCCACCTTGGGTGAATTAGTCCCAGGATAGGGTTTTATGCCCAGAAACTAGTTTCTACTCACTAGGTATTCAGATCTTCATCTATCTCAAAAATTCACCTTAGGAAGTACTCATTCACCATCCATGGTGAATAATTCCACTTTCAAATTTCTACAAATATAGATTTCTTTTCTACACCTTGACACTTGTACAACACTTTTTGATGGAAACCTGGATCAGGATCTTAGAAAATTCCTATAAAATAGCTTAAAATTGGTTGTCTATTGTGGGTAATCAAACCTTCAATTGATAAAAATATGCATAAAACCCTAGTCTTAGATGCACAAGACTAAGAAAATCTTAAGTATGTGAAAACCCTATTCTATTGTGCTAGAATAAGATATGAAAATATGATTTTATTGATGCAAGACTCCAACCCTAGAAATCTTACAACACATAAAAAATGGAGACAAAATACATGCAAATGGAATGTAAATGAAAAGAAAATCTTAATCTTAAGATTGAGAAAATGGAAGATGGAATCACTTTGATGGCTAGTTGCATCTCCTCAACCTAGATTTCTCCATGATTCACCATAGGCATCCATTAATAACTCTTTTCAATGTTAAACCTTGAATGAAGAGTGAGCTTCAAGACGTACAAAAACCCTAGTTTTCTGCCCTAAAACTTCAACTTTGCTAAAGAAACTTATTGTGGAAAGTTTGACTTTAGAATTTTTTTTATAAAAATGACTAAGAGATGTGAAAAATGGCCTAAAATGAGTATTTATAAGCATCAACACCTAATTTTCTTGTTATTTAGACCTAAGAGGCTGACATACACAACAAAATTAAGTTGAATTAATTGAATTCCTACTAAAATTTAAAATTTCCCTCAAAAGGGGCTCATTCTCCACCCTTGGTGAATGGGTCCCACTAGAGGGGACTCATTCACCCAAGGTGGCGAATGGGTCCCACTAGTGATTTTTGAAGTTTGGTTTTTGGGATGTGAATGAATTAAGTGTTGTTTGTCAGGATTTAAGGGATTTTTCAAGTGAAACAGGCCTCTAGATCAAACATAATGGGTCTTAGAGGCCTATAAATGTTGTTTTGAAGAATGAATAATGTAGGGGTACTCAAAAGTGGGTCCAATTAAGTGTGAAATTGTCTCTTTCCTCAAGAGTGTCCAATTTTCTATGCACAACATCATGGATATGTGCTTCAAATGGTAAACTATGGATGTCCTTGAAGTCCTTAGTGAATGTGTCAAGTTTTTCTTTTGGAAATGATCCTAATGAAATTGAACTAACTCATTCTCCTTCAAATCCTAATGCATTTCCTCCTCGTGATGTTGACATCATTAGAGAAGATGATGACATCATGAATCAGTTCCTAAATGATTTTCTTAACAACCTTGAAGCTAATGCATCCTTTTATCCATCAATGCGATAATCAATACCCCTTGTAATACTACCCCTTGAGATTTTTGGCTACTTACATCTTGAAACTAAGACAAAAATTGAACCTAAGTTCCCTATAATAGGTGAATCTAGTTCCTCTAAGCAAGCAAATAGTCAACCATTCTATGTTAACAAAGTGATGGAAACTCCTATCAACCTAGAACAAACATGGAAAATGCTTTACAATCTTGAGTAAACATGAAATCCAACAAATCTTAGAACAAATACCAATTGAAAGTACTAAAGGAATAGGATATCAAGATCCTCCTCCCGATATGAATATCCTCCTTTGTATAGAAGAACTGGTGTTTCTCAAGGAAGAAGAGATCATCTTCAATTTTCCTCCTCAACCTTGAACTTGAGAAATTGGTGAATCTAGCAAACCAAAAATACAATACAAATTAAAGAAATTAAAATTCCTTTGTCTTCCAACTCAAAGTGAAAGAAAATTAGAAATACTTCTAAACTAAGGACTTATACTATTGCAACCTATGAAAGAAAAGATAAGACTATATCATAAAGGTGAAAATGTTCCACATTACCGATACCATATAACTCTTGGACAGAGTAGTGATGAGTGTCATGCATTCAAAATCATCTTGAGTAAATATCACATTGATAATGATAATTGTTATCCAGTGATTGCATAACATACCATTTTCACCCCTTGGAACATGTAGTGGGTGTATAATCTTCAATTCTCACCATTATATGATCTCTCCCCTCACCTACCTCAACTCATTCTTGTATTGCACTTAGTGGGGGCAAGAGGTAGATATCCTTGTTCTATTAATACATGTGTCATTGTCCCTTAGGCTAGTGGTCTATCTTCTATTTAGATAGACTGAGAATGGGATGTAGATAACCTTCTTTAGATTGACTCGCATGTGTCTTACTACTATTTTTCACCATTTTATATTTATTTATTTTTATGATTGCATGTGTGTAATGTTATCCCCCATAATGTTCTATTTTATGTCTCTCTCTCTTTGTGGCATTCCTCTATTTGTATCTTCACTCTTCTCTATGTCATAAATCTTTTATCTTTTCACCTTTTATCTTTTTCATTTGTCTTGTGTTTTCCTTTTGGGGATGGCAAAAGGTGTCGAGACATCCATGTATCTTTTATGTTGACCCAAGAGGATTTTCCTTTTCTTTGTACTTTTTGTTGTGTTTTCCTTTTAGCGATGATGCAAGGTGTTGAGAAATTTATGTTTCTTCCATGTTGACCTGAAAGGTTTTTCTTTGTTTTCACTCTCTTTGTATCATTCTTCCAGTTCTATGTTTATTTAGGGAATGATGATAGTTTTGAGCTCTCTAATAACATTGTAGCAAGAATATATTGACCCCAAATCTATAGATCCCTTATGTGTTTTTATTTTCATTTTTGGGGCAAATACCTAGGTATGGGCAGGATCATCATGGAAAAAACAAGCCCTTAAGTGGAGAAAAATTTAGAAAAATTAGAGTTAGGAAACTTGATATAAAAATTTGAATAAGTTATCTATATTATTTCAAAAATATGTAAGAATAGAATCTATAGAAAATTGAATGTATTTTTTGAACTACTGGGTTTATTTAGAAAAAAAAAAATCTATTTGGTGAAAATTTGAAATTTCAATGTAGTAGTACACTTAAATTTTAGGGAAAAAATAAGTAGGTGTCTTTCTAACCACCCTAACCACAATAAAATGATATTTATTTTTTATAATATTTTAGATATAAGTAGAGGACTCATGGCCCGATGTGATTCATATATTTTTGTATTTTTTTTCCAAGTAAATAATTAATTATGATTTTTTTTATTACAAATTTTAGATTATATTAAAAACTTGTATGTTTGACCACCTTAACTTGGTCAAAACTTCATGAAGTTCAATTTTATTCTTTTAATCCTATAGTATGTGAAGCATAGAATTTGATGCATGTTTTGGATTCAAAAAATGTGATACCGTTTGAAAGCTATAAATGCTTTTCAAACAACCTATCAATTAGGACTTTAGTCGTAATTCAAATAGAAAATAATTAATAATTATTTATTAAATTGAAAGTAAAGCATAATTTATATTGGTGGAAATATGAGAATCTCATTTAAAAACCCTTTTCATTTCATCAATTTTTGGTAAAAAAAATTCATCAGTCACATACCCATCATATCGCCATTTTTTGGCCCATCATGATCCTGCACATACCCCCCTCTCTTTTCCTTTTCTTTTTCATGACATAGGTTTACTCACAAACATATGACTTGGCATAAGGATTTCCAAGTTGTCTCTCATGTATAATTTATCATTTTCATTTATCATTTGCTATTTTAAAATAGTTTCTCACAACATGGTGTTTAACAATTTCTTTAAAGTGGGGGCATACATTAGCATTATTATTTCACATTTTTCTTTCATGTTTCATGGTGCAACCTTTCTACTTTATGTGATGCATTTTTCACTTTGTGGATGACATTGGGTGTGATTTCCTTCAAGAGCATGATCTCTCTTAGCATATTACATTCCTCTTAGTGGCTTGACACATTGCATCCCCTAAGTTGTGAATTTTATATTCTTTGATTGGTCTTCTTTTGGAGACATTAGGCACAATGTTCCCTAAGTTAAGACCTCACATGAACTAAGCAAGACTCCCTTGAGCATTCCTTATTGTTGCATTTGCATTTTTAGCTATATGGTCACCTTACATAACACACATTACATGCCTGTGGATCCATCTTGTATTTTCATGAGCTCCAAGCATACGAAGCTTTGCTTGCCTCATGAAGCTTGAAAATGCTTTTTGCATGCTGCCTTATTAAAGTTATTAGGAGGTATAACTTTGTTCTTGTTTGATAGGAAGTTGAATGAGGGCATGACTTTCCCTTAGCCACTCACATGTGTGTGTGAGCACATACCATCCATGAGTTTATTTGTCTCACCTTCTTGTACATCTCACCTAGCTAAAAACCTAGAGTTCCATTGCCTTAGAGTGAGTATGCATTTTTTTTGGACAAAAAGCCTAGATCTAATCCACATCACATTGGAAAAATGTTCGAAGCTTGATCCACCCTTTTTCTTTATCATTTTTTTTCATTTTCTTTATGTCTTTCATAGTGCATTCTTGTTCCTTATTGTTTCTCTTTATATCATTTTCATGTGTGTTCTTTTTTGCTTATATTGGTTTTCCATAAGACCTTGGCCCTGGGGGCTTGCACAACCCTATTGATCATTGTCATCTTATCTTACTAGCATTGGTACATTTGAGCCCCTCTTGATCATGGTTGTCCTATCTTAATGGCATTTCTACATCTGGTTTACTTTAGTGTGAGTTGGAAGCAAGTTCCTCATCTCACTAAATTGGGGGCTAGATGTAATGACAGAAAAAGGTCCCCCCCTAACATGGCCTTGATTTAGTGTTGTAATATTTCTAACATATTCGCATCAGGTCTTGGGCCCTTGTTAACTAAATGAGCCTATTGGCGCTTTTTTTGGAGTGTTGTAAAGTGTTGTAACACATTTTCACACTTTTCTAGGGTTGTCATTAATAATTGAGTTTCTTATCCTTTAATTGATCTTATTTTGCATTCACAAGCCCCATATAAGACATCTTTTCGAGGTTAATCCCCATGCAAATGAATAGCCAATTATAATTTAGGTATTTTTAGTTTGTGCGACCTAGATTTAGTGATCTAGGAATCATTCGCCATCTTGGGTGAATGACTTCCACCTATATTTTTGGGTCTTGAACTTGGTTTCACACCTTTCTAACCATTTTTAAAGATGGTCCCAAAAATTATGCCTGGTGGGACTCATTCACCACCTTGGGAAAATGAGGACCTCTTGTGGCCCAAAATCAAAATTAATTTAAATTTTTGGCATGATTTTGTCCTCCTAGATTTGATGTCAGCTTGTAGTGTTGTAATTTTGGGAATTCTTCCATGATTAAGTATAAATATAAGGTTCTTTCACTCATTTTCACCCCAAGCATTCAAGTACTGATGCTTATAGCAAGCTTGAGTTAACAGGATCATTTAAGTTCTTACAAGAGAATTCAAGAGAATTCAAGGGAAGATTATCAAGAATTTTAGAGCATTCTTCAAGCATGAAGTATCATCTAAAGGATTTCATGCATCTTGTGTTTTTTTGAGCAAACAATTGTGATGTATAGTTTTATGATTCAAGCAAGTGTTCAATTCAAGATCTATCATCTTCAAGAGTCAAGAACTACATCCATTGGAGCCATCTCACACATGTTTGTAGCACTTCATTACTAGGGTTTGGTGAGTTGCAACACCATATTTTTTCTATTCATCATTCTTCATTCTTATTCCATTCTATTTGAAGGTTTGATTACCAAAATGAAGTTTGACCAAGGAAAACACCTATCTACTAACCCAAAAACATTTTTTCCCTCTTTTGTGTGTGACTTTGTAGGTTTAGGTTGAAGGAACATCAAAGAGAAAGATTGGAAGAAATTGTCAAAGTTTTCAACAAGCCTTGGAGAAGATTGCAGAGCACCTATAGGTTGATTTATAGAGATTTAGATTTGGAAACCTAAAGAAGAAAATTGAGTAGATAGAGAAGAGAATAATTAGATCCTAAAGTTTTAGAAAACCCTAACTGAACTGATTCACCAATTTTAGAGAATGATTCCTAGTTTTGGTTAAAAATCATATTTATGCATATTCAGATACCCATTTGGTAGATTCTTGTGTTGGAACACAAGGGTAGACAACTTAGACGGGGAGGGTGAATTAGTTGTCACAAAAATTTAAACTTATTAAACTTATTCTGAGATCTGATTAATAACCATGAAAGCTTAACTCATTACCACATCTGAAACACACATAACACCAATACTTTTTTTACATGGAAACCCTACTAGGGGAAAATCCATGGTGGAGTCAATTCCACAAGATTATACCCTATTAAAAGTATAAAAGAATAAATGGGGAATGCACATGCATTCAGGCACACTCCCTAGAGTTCACTATTCAAATACAAAAGGCTTACTACACATGGAAGAATCATAGACACAACAATATTTGGATTACGTCCACAAGATTTTGAATTGAGAAAATAGCATCTACTCATGCCTGATTACAGTTCTGGTTAAGCAAATAAAATCTGCTCACTCCTCTTCACACTTAACTTTTTCCTTTGAAAGATAAGAAAATTATTCGCACACATGACTCACACACTTTTCTTTACCATTCATTCAAATGATTAAACAATTGCTCATATACATCAACAACCAAGAATAACATCATCTACATGTTAGCTTCAATAAAATATAAAATCAATACAAAACGTCAACCCAAAACATAAATAATTATCAATGTGAATCAACCAACATTGGCCACCACATAGCGAGGACCAAAAAAAACATCTTCAAACATGAAACACCTTCAATAATTATTCCTCGAAGATCCACAACATGCTACATTCATCCTGTCGGCCAAGAACATGAAAAACATGAATACACAAAAGAAAATTTTCAATTGCGAGCACACCGATCAATGTGGACGTACAACACAAATAGATCATGATATAGAAACATCCACAAGCATTATGAATAACTAATAAGAATCCACAACACTTCACATTACCAGAATCACATCATCTTCTTTCAGGAACACCAACTGAAGCAACAGAAAAACTATCAAAACATAGGTACTCATAATTGATCAAATCTTCATGTGGATCTCTAAGAATTAATGTGGATAAACTAGATATAATTGACAAGAAAACCTTTAATCCACAACCTCTAATCATCAACATATTGATTTGGCCAACATATTGAACTTCATTGCACCACCGACAACCTGCAATTTACTTTATTACAATTTTCTCCATATCCTCAACATATACAAACCTCTAATGACATTAATACCAATATTGTTGACATCAATGAAAACCACATATCAGAAACATCCAACAATATCCCCCTTTTCCATTGATAGCAACACATGATGTGAAAAACACCATCAACCCAACGTTCTCTTAGCACTTTCTGCCCCTTAGGTTTTGACTCTTCTCCCTAGATAATTTACAATTTTTCACATGACTCTTCTCCCCCTTTGAAATCAATGACAAAAATGATGTGTACCTTTCTCCACACAATATTTGAACCATATTTCTAAACATTTGACTACTCCCCCTGAGTAGCAGCCACCACAACATCAATCTGGATCAAGATATGAAATGAAATGCATGGACTGATGCAAGTCAATGCATCTTAGTTCTGATTAGGAGAGGTAATCACCCCTAGACTCACTCTGAGATACTCAAAAGTATCCTTAGGAAAAGGCCTAGTAAAGAGGTCATAAATCTATTCCGGAGTGGGCACATACTCCAATCTGACTTCCTTTTCACTCACCTTCTCTCAAAAAGTGAAACTTGATAGATATATGCTTGGTTTTTGAATCCAACACTAGATTCTTATAAATGTTAATTGGACTTGAATTATCATGGAATATAGCAATAGGTTCATCATAAACAACTCTGATATCTTTCAATATATGCTTCATCCACAATACTTGAGTACAATTGTTAGGAGTAGTAATGTATTATGCCTCTATAGTAGATAAAGAAATGCATTCTGCTTCTCACTTAACCACGAAATCAGCTTCTTTCCCAAGAAAAATGCACCACCACTCATACTCTTTCTGTCATCCACATCTCCTACCTAATCAACATCAGTAAAAGCACTCAAAGTAAAGTCATCTTCTTCAGGATACCATAGGCCAAAATCAACTATCCCCTTCAAGTATCTCCAAATCCTCTTTACATTAGTCAGATCTGATTACTTAGGATTAGCTTGAAATATTACACAAATGCATACATCATTCATGATATGAGGTCTATTTTGAGTCAAATAGAGCAATCCACCAATCATGGATCTGTATCTAGTCTATTTTTCTTTAGGAGAATCATCATCTTGTGTGAACTTACATCCGGTCACCATAGGTGTACCAACTAGCTTTGAATCTTCGATACCAAACTTCCTTAGCAATTCTTTCACATAATTGGAATGAGATATAAAGATCCCTTTGTCTAGTTGAGTAATTTGCAATCCCAAAAAGAATTTCATTTCTCTGATCATAGACACCTCAAAATCACTCTACATCTCATCAAAAAAATTCATGCAAAAACTATCATCTCCTCCAAAAATGATATCATCAACAAAGACTTCAACAATCAAATATTTATCATGATCAATCTTGAAAAATAGATTACTATCAGTAGTACCTCTATTAAATCCAAGTTTGAGCAAATACTTATCTAATCTTGAATACCATGCTCTTGGGGCTTGCTTAAGTCCATACAATTATTTCTTTAACCAACAAACTATATCTCCCTGATCAGTCAATTGAAATCCATCAAGTTGCTCAATATACACTTCTTCTAATTTACCATTTAGAAATGTTCACTTGACATCCATCCAATAAACCTTGAATTTTTTGTAAGCAACATAAGCAAGAAATAATCTCACAGCTTCAATCCTAGCAACAGGGGAAATTTTTTCTTCAAATTCAATTCCTTCCATCTCTAAATATCCTTTACACACCAATCTTTATTTGCTTCTAACAACTTCACCTTCTTCATTTAGTTTGTTCTGAAAGACCCATTTAGTTCCAATTACATTTTTGTCCTTAGGTCTATGAACAAGAATCCATGTAGAATTCTTCTCAATTTGTAGTAGCTCTTCTTTCATTGCTTCCATCCAATGTTCATCTTTGCATGCTTTAGTGAAACTATTAGGCTTAGTCTTTGAAATCAAATAGCATTCTTCTTCGATTATTCTCCTAGTTTGAACACCATTGTTCTTATCACCTGTAATATGATATTGAAAATGATTCAGTCTTAGATACCTTGGGTTATTAGGATGTTCTTGAACTTTAGGCTCTTGTGATCTCACTTGTACACTTTCACTAGTTCCTTCCTCTTGGCTTTCCTAGTTCACCGGAATGATCTACACTTGATTCTGAGTTTGAACTGAACTGACATTTTGATCATCTTTATCATATCCATGGGTTTTGGATGGTCTAATTGTGTCTTCATCAACCTTGACATTAGCACTTTCAACTACTTTCCTCAATCTCTTGTTGAAGCACTGGTAGGATTTACTTTTAGTATAGTAACCAAGAAATATTCCTTCATCACTTCCAGCATAAAAAATTCCTATATCTTCATCTCTTTTGATATAGCATTTACTCCCAAAAATTTTGAAGTATCTAAAAATAGGCTTATGACCAAACCATAGCTCATAAGGGGTATTATCGATATCACCTTTGATATGTACTTGATTGAGAGTGTAAACAACAATAATCAAAACTTCTCTCCAATAGATATGTGGGACATTTCCTTCCAGTATCATAGTCCTAGTAGCATCTAGAACTATCTTGTTCTTCCTTTCTATAACTCCATTTTGTTCAGGGGTCTGCAGGGCATATAATTATCTCTTTATCCCATGCTATTCACAAAAAGAATTAAACTCACAAGAAATGAATTCACCACCTCTATTTGATGTCAAAAATTTAATCTTCAGACATGTCTCTATCTCAACCTTACCCTTAAAATTTTTGAACTTCTCTAGAAATTCATATTTTTTTCTTAAGAAATAAACCCACATCAATCTAGAATAATCATCAATGAGTAACATGAAATACCTATCTCCTTGTAAACTTATGACTCTAGAAGGAAAATAGAGATCAGTATGCACAAGCTCCAATCCTTCATTTAAACAATGTTGTTTTCTCTAAAATGAAACTCTAGTTTGCTTCCCTAACTAACATTCCTTCCATATGGTATTATTAGGCTTTACCAACTTAGGAAGATCTCTCACTACATGAGTAGAACTTATCTTGATAATATTGTCAAAGTTTACATGACACAATCTCCTATGCCACAACCAAATTTCATCAACTTGAGCAATAAGAAACCTTTTACTAGCAACACTTAGGTGAAAGATATTACCCTTTGTTTTTGTACTTGATGCAATCACATTTTTGTAACTCACCAATCTTCTACACTTTCCATCCTTGAATTGAAGATTGTATCCCTTGTCAACCATTTTGTCCAACACTTAAAATATCATGCTTCAAACCTTCCACGTATAGAACATCATTAGTATTATTCTTACCATAAGGAGAAATGGATCCTCTACCATGGATTACACCAGCTTTATCATCGCCAAATGTTATAACACCACTATCATACTTTTCAAGACACTAAAAATTATGTTTATCACCTGTGATGTGATGAGAGTAAACATTTTTAATCACCCATTCATCTTTCTCTTCAATTTTGGCTGCCAGAGCTTTCTCCACATTCATGCAACTAGTAGATTCAGTAGGTACCAAATCATTTTCCTTGATATTAATAAATACCCATTCATCTTCACTTACATTCCCTTTATCAGATTCATCATCTGTCACACCTTTATCATTAGTATAATAGCACTTTCTTTTAAATCTAGGCTTGTTAGGTCTTATCTTAGGAAATATTTATGGACACCTTGAGGTAAAATGAACTATCTTATTACAAGAAAAAAATTTAAGAGGAAATTTCCATTTATACTTACCTTCTCCTGTAGGTACCCTCTTAACAAGAAATGCTTCAAGCTCATCTAACTTTCTCTCTTCTTCTTCAATCTCTCTCATTTCCTTCTCATACTTGGACAAGTTTGTAGAAGAACTTTTTCCTAGATCATGTCTCTACTTACCTTTTCTGGAGGTAGTACCTTCAAATGTAGATTCCATCTTAGGGAGAGCACCACCAAACTAAATTAACTCAAAAGTAGCAAGCTTACCAATCAACATGTATTTGTTTAGATTTTTCACTGTCTAGATCTCCTCAATAGTAGTAGCTTTGTGTTTGTATGTAGTAGGAAAGGATCTAAGCACTTTAGCAACAATATTTGATTCTTCCAATGTTCCACCAACACATCTGATATAACACACAAGTTCATTCACTCTCTGCATAAAACAATTGATATTCTCATCTTCACCCATTTTCAATGTTTCATATTTCCCTTTTAGACTTTATAGCTTAGCAATATTCACATGGACATCACCTTCATACAAAGTTTCCAAATTTTTCTATATCTCATAAACAATCTTCAGATCCATTACATTTGTCATCTTGGAATTAGTCAGAGCACTCAAAAATGCTTCCTTAGCCCTGATATTGTACTTGACATCTTTAATCTCACCTACAATAGAAGGACCATTCTATGGAATGATATACCTATTCTTTGTAATGTTCCAGTAAGTTTTACCAATACATCTAAGATGACACTCCATTTGAGTCTTCCACAGAATAATTTTCTCCATAAAATTTTGGACTATCCTTCTTATATGTCACCATCTCGAATCACATCAAGCTATTAAACTTCTTCCAAGGAACCTACTCTGATACCAATTGTTGGCAACACAAGGGTAGACAACTGAGAGGGGGAGTGAATTAGTTGTCACATAAATTTAAACTTATTAAACTTATTATCAGATCTGATTAATAACCATGAAAGCATAAATCATTACCACATAAGAAACACACATAACACCAATATTTTTTTTTATGTGGAAACCCTATTAGGGGAAAAACCATGGTGAAGGTTAGTCTACAATATTATACCCTGTTAAAAGTTTAAAAGAATAAATGGGGAATACACATGCATTCAAACACACTACCTAGAGCTCACTACTTAAATAGAAAAGGCTTACTACCCAAAGAAGACTCACTATCTTACATAAATATTTGGACTACATCCACTATATTTTGAATTGAGAAAATAACATATGCTCATGCCTGATTATGGCTCTAGTTAAGCACATAAAATCTGCTCACTATTCTTCACATTTAACTTCTACAATCAAATGATTAGAACATTATTCAAACAAAGGAATCACACACTTTTCTTCACCATTAATTCAAATGATTAAAAAATTGCTCATATATATCCATAACTAAGAATAACATCATCTACATGTTAGCTTCAACAAAATATAAAATGAATACAAACTATCAAGGAAAAACATAAATAATTATCAATGCAAATCAACTAACCTTGGCAACAACATAGTGATGACCCAAAACAGCATATTCAAACATGAAACACCTTCAATAATTATTCCTTGAAGATCCACAACATGCTACAATCACCCTGTTAACCAAGAACATGAAAAACATGAATAAACAAAATAAAAAATTCAATCACAAGCACACTGATCAATGCAGATGTACAACACAGATAGAGCATGATGTAGAATCATCCACGAGCATCATGAATCACCAGAGAAGCATCCTCAACACTTCACATTACCAAAATCACATCATCTTCTTTTAGGAACACCAACTAAAGCAATAGAAAAACTGTCAGAATATAGGTACTCATAACTTGATGAAATCTTCATGCAGATCTCTAAGAATTAACATGGATAAACTAGATATAATAAAAAAAAAACCATTTAATCCACAACATGTGATCATCAACATACTGAGCTGGTCAACATACTGAAATTCACTGCACCACCGACAACCTGCAACTTACTTTATTATAATTTTATCAATATCCTAGACATATACAGGGTGATCCCATAATAGTGGTTTACAATTTTTGGCCAAACTGGACACTAAAATTATTATTTTTAACTAAATCTTCACATTCAGGCACCTATAGCGGCTAAATTGTGAGGAATTTGAAGATGGTTTAAACTAGAGTCTCATCAAATTTTTTCTGTAGATTCTAAAAATATTTTTTTCAAAATTTTTGGAATTAAATTGCACTTCTTTTTCCATCTCCCAAGAAAATAGATTTTTTTTCAGAAAACAACATTTTTAAAAAGTGACGCACATCGTATAACGCATAACTTTTTTTTCCATGAAGGATAAAATTCTAATTCTTTCAATTTACATTTGTACCTCTGATATCTAGTGCTTCCACTTGGTTAGATAGTTTTTTATTGAATATTTTTTCCTTAATCAAGTTTCAAAGTCAAACGAATTACAATTCAAACACAACGCGACTGTATAACACGTAACTTTTTTTGTATATGTAAAAAAAAATTTATTTTTTGTTGGATCAAGGACTTCAATATCTGGTGCACTCATATTTTTCAAATTTTTTTGATAATCTTCTATTTTTCCACATGTGAAGAACAAATAAATTCATTTTCGATGAAAACCCTATGTTTAGTAAAACTTAAAAACAAATACATAACAAAACCAAAACATATTAAAATTATATTCATTGGATAGCTTGTTCTAAGGAATACCATAATCATTTCAAATAAATTTTAAATGAATTCATTTGATCCCCCAAAATCTAAATCAAAAGTGATTTTTTATCAGCATTTTGATAGGTGTAAAGGAGACACATTTATAGGTATGGTTTAAAACTAGCAAGATTCTATCCAAGGGGGTTTGATCTAAGGTGATTTGATCAAACCCTCTTCAATTGGAATCCTTAAAATGGAACTATTTAAGGCTTAAATCATTATACTTTCTAAAAATATGTGATTTCAGCTAAAATTTGTTCCTCTCAGGAATTGTAAACCACTATTATGACATCACCCTACATCCTCTAATGACATTAATGCCAATATTGTTGACATCAATGACAACCACATATCAGCAACATCCAACATCCTATTGACGTACAAACCCAAATTTTGGATTGATTCACCCAGCTTGTCAAATAAGTCCCACCCAGCATTAAAATCATATTTTCCAACATTTTAGACCTCCTTGTAGCCATCTCCAAATTTCCAAATGCATACATTTCATTCAGTAGTTTTTCATTTTATTTCATTTGTATTTCTAGGTCATTTAGTGAAGGTTTGCATTTAATTAGGGTTTTACATTTCATCTTGCATTATACTTTGCAGTGCACTTGTCTTTCCAAGTTCTTACTTGGTGGTGAACCCCTTATTAGCTTATACTCAGCCTCTAGGACAACCCTATTGCAAGATCTCTTCCTCCTTTACATTGAAACCTTTAGGGTTATCCTTGAATGAAATTGGAAAGTGGGCGTGCTCTATGTTTTAAAACCATATGATAGCACTTAACCACTTTTCCAATATTTCACGCATACATGAAGTTTTTAATATTGTAAAATGTAGATTTAGTTTTGATACTGGACTAAATCTCCCAAATGGGTGAATGAGTCCCAATAAGGGTTTCTGGAAGGTTCAAATACTAAAAAAAAGACAACATAAAATTCCCAAAAATCTTGAAAAACCACCTATATAGGGACTAAATTACCCAAGTACGTACATGACTTCTAGATTAGGGTTTTTTTAAGTAAAATTTAGAAAATTTTGAGTGGATGTTAAATTTTCTAGATTGTATGTTCAAATGCCTATTTGCGATGATATATTTCAAATGAAATTTAATGATGCAAGATGCAAAAATGCAATCCATATTCACTTTTCACTAATGTAAGATTTAGGAGTCCTAAATGCAATTCCACTAGTGCAAATCTAGCACAAAGTTAACCTAGATCTAGGACTACAATGTTCTCCAAATAAAAAATGTAGGTTTCCAAAGTTCAAGTTCACCAAAATGAACCAAAGGAAATAGGGTTCCACCTTTTAGGAGATGGAACTAGTGTTTAGGACCTATTTTACTCTTAGTTCATTAGAAAACCAATATCCCTCAACCAAGTGACTCAATTGAGGGAAGGACACAAAAGGGGTGTGGAGAAACAAAGAGAAAAAAAAATTACCTGAAGGATAGTAGATGTCTAAACAAGATCTAAAAATCTTGAATCATGTTGTTTCTAAAGTGCACTAGGAATCATACGCTAGGATGGGTGATTTAGTCCTACTAGTGGAATCTGGGTAGATTCTAGAATCTTCTACATAAAACAAGAAAAAAGTGGTATATTGGGACTCGTACACCTAGAGGGATGATTGAGTCCCAGTATTAGGGTTTGACTGAAACTTTTCTAGCCTCGAGTGATCTTCTGTATCTTTTTTCTTGTCTAATCTTCAAGTTTGAAAAGTCTAATTTCTAGTCTATAGGTGAGTTTTCATGAAGATGACAACTCCTTGACAACTTTGACAACTTTCTTCAATATGCAACCTTTTCTTCAAAGGATCTTCAAGCTCCAAAAAACCTAGAACTACAATCCCACATGAAGAGGGAAAAATGTTGTGTTAGGGAATAGGGGTTCTCCTTGGTCAAACCCCGTTTTGGTAATCAAACCTTAATGAGAATTGAATTATGAATGAATTGAAACATGAAACATAATATGAAACAATAGAACCTTGTTTGAAACCTCGTAGATCTAGAAACAAGCAAGAAGTAGCCTTAATGGATGTATTTCTTGATCATGATTCGTAATGAAAGATAATGCATTTGGATAATTGAATTGATCTTGAAAAATACATCACAACATTAGCTCAAAACCACATGCATGATGCATCAAGCCTTTGACATGATAATGGATCTTTGATTGCTAAAACAAATAATGAAGAAATTTTTCCTTGAATTCCTTCTTGAATACTCTATAATGGTCTTGCGAATTCTTAGGATGCTTGACATAAAAATTTCTAGGTGAAACTAAGTGAAATAGCCTTACATTTATACTTGTTTATTCCAAAATTCTTGAAATTACAACACTACAAGCCAACATTAGATCTAGGATAATAAAATCCCACCAAGAATTTGATTTAAAATAGTTCTTGGTTAAAATGAGACTCATACACCAAGTTGGGTATATGAGTCCCAATGGCTTAAACATGGGACACAAACTCTGAAAAGTGTTAAGTTTAGTGCAACATTTGAAATCAGGTCACGAGACCTAGGTGGGAGCCATATGCCCAAGGTGGCGTATGAGTCCCAAATCACTAGATCTAGAACACAAATTCAAACATTGAATTATGATTGGTCATTTGTTAAGTGTCGGGATTATCATAAAAAAAACATTTAATAAGGCTTTTAGATACAAAATAGGACCAAATGAGGCATAAAGAAGCCAAATTTTAGCAGGGAGGGCCCAAAAAAGTGTGAAAATGTGAAGGGATACATTTTTGTACACTACATTTCCAAATAGGTAACTTCAATATATAGTGCATGGAAAAAAAATTAAAAATTTTGATGTATATTTTTCTTGTAATAACGTTTTAAAGTCAAATGTACTAGAATTTTATAGTATTCATTTAACGTCAACTATTATCTAATTTTTTATCATTTAAAAAACAACATTATACCTTTTTGAAGATGATTATTTCCTCTCGTGCATTATATATCTTAAATTTTTTTCATATTTTTTAGTATTTGGGTATGTGCAAGATCATCATGGAAAAAACAAGCCCTTAAGTGGCAATGAAAATCAGAAAAATAAGAGTTAGGCAACTTGATGTGAAAATTTGAATAAGTTATCTATATTATTTCAAAAATATCTAAGAATAGAATTTGTAGTAAATTAAATGTAGTTTCTAAACTACTAGGTTTATTTATTTATTTTTAAATCTATTTGGTGAAAATTTGAAATTTCAATGTAGTAGTACTTAAGTTTCAAGAAAAAATAAGTAGGTATCTTTCTGACCACCCTAACCACAATAAAAATGATAATATTTTTTATAATATTTTAGATATAAGTAGAGGACTCATGTCCCAATGTGATGCATAGTTTTTTGTAATTTTTTCCAAGTAAATAATTAATTATGATTTTTTTATTACAAATTTTAAAAAATATAAAAACTTGTATGTTTGACCACCTTAACTTGGTCAAAACTTCATGAAATGTAATTTTTTTTTAATCCTATAGTATGTGAAGCATATAATGTGACACATGTTTCAGATTCAAAAAAAGTGGTATTATTTGAAAGCTATAGATGTTTTTCAATCAACCTCTCAATCAAGACTTTAGTAGTAATTCAAATAGAAAATGAATAATAATTATTTATTAAATTCAAAGTAAAGCATAATTTATATTGGTGGAAAGTTGAGAATCTCCTTTAAAAACCATTTTCATTTCATCAATTTTGGGTAAAAAAAAGTTGTTAGCCACATACCCTACACATACCCATCATATTGCCACTGTTTGGCCCATCATGATCCTGCACATACCCATTTTTAAAAAAATTTCTAGTCGGCCTCATATTTAATTTTAACAACCCACATTAATTATTTAAAATAAAAAAACATATTAAAACTAATAAAAATGTCAATAATATCATATATGTGAATTCTTGACTTTGAGATCTACAAAAGGGTTTTCTTGTTTTTTTGTTTTTTTAAATCATTCTAACTAAAGAAATATCATGTTCAAGTGGAAACATTCTAAAATTTGTAAAAAGGTGAGGTGGTCGCCAACAAGGATGCCACATAGATAATTTTGGGTGAAAGGGTTTTTCCTGAAACCATTTCAACCAAAACTCTTTCTATCAAAACTTTATATAAATTGACTCACATTTTAAAGCGACAAAGAGAAAATATCAAATTTTGTGGTTTCAGAAAAAAGGATTTCACCTGAAACTCTTTGTACCACATATAGGCCATACATATTAATGCAAAATTGTTTCGATTGAAACTGTTTAGGTCAAAAGTGTTTAACTTATAACTATTTAGTTGGCTAAAATTTTGACACAAGTTTGTGCTTTTGAAACCTTGAAAACGGTTGTTGTATAATTTAGCTAGATACAACTATTTTTCTACAAGTTTCACTCAAGAAACCTTAGAGATATCAGTCTAAGGATGGAATAAGAGAAAGAGATTTGCATTAAGGTGTCCTATGGTGTAATTAAATACTAAAAGGGGGTTCACTACCAATCTAGTGCTTGGAAAGATAAGGAATTTATATAGCATGCAAAACTTAAATAAATGACCTAGAAATGAATTCAAATCAGAACAATAAACTAGAGATAAACAAAGGTGCACATGGAAACTAAAGATGTTTGACTAAAGGCCTAAAAACTTGTGAATGTTGAATTTTGATGCACATCGAGACTCATATGCTAGCAAGGGTTATTTAGTCTCAGTTTTAGGGTTTTGGGCAAAACCTGGGATCTGGAAGTGCTAAACCAAGATCTATAGAAAATGCCTTAAAACAGGTATATTGGGACTCATATGCCACAAGTTTAGATTTAGTCATAGTATCAAGGTTGATCTAAAACTATGACATCCTCTAGTGACTTCCTCTAGCTTCTCTCCTATCAAATCTCTGGTTCTGAAACATTGAATTCTATTCTATAAGTGACTTTTTGTGATCTTGTAAACAAGGTGACAACTTTGACAACTGGACAACTTTTCTCCAATATTTCTCTTCAATGAATCTTCAACCTAGATCTACAAATCACACATAAATGATAGGGAAATTTTTTTTTTTTAGTGGATAGGGGTTTTCCTTGGTCAAACTTCGTTTCGGTAATCAAACATAGAAATGAATAGAAATAGAAAAAAGGAATGATGAATGAACAAAAAGGAAATATTCCAACTCACCAAACCCTTGAATAAAAGGGTACAATCATGTATGTAATGGCTATCATGAATTTAGATCTTGACTCTTGCTTAAACAATATGGATCTTTACCTAAATGCTTGCTTAAATCATAAAACCCTACATAACAAATGTTGACTCAAAAACAAACATGAGGCATGATCACTTTGACATGATGCTTGAATCTTGAATAATGCTCCAATGTGCTTGATAATCACTCTTGAATTCTCTTCAATACTCATGTAAACTCTTGTGATCTCAATTTTCTATAGGAATGCTCTCATTAACATTCTAGGTGACTTGTAATCTCGCTAGGTTAAAAATGAGTGAAATAACCCTGTATTCATACATGTTTATGCCAAATTTTCCAAAATTACAACACTACAAGCTGACATTAGATCTAGGAGAATAAAATATCACCAAGAATTTTAATTTAAATTAGGTCTAAGCTATATAGGACTCATACACTAGTTCAGGTGTTTGAGTCCCATTAGGATAAGCTTGGGACACATCTTTCAAGAAAGATAGATTAATGTGAAATTCATATCCAAGCCCCAAAAATTAGCTAGGGCCCATATACCCAAGGTGGCATATGAGTCCTAGATCACTAAATATAGGCCATATAATTTGAAATCATTAATTTTTGACTGGTAGCTTGATATATGTTAGGATTATCCTCAGAAAGATGCATTAATTAAGGCTTGTGGATGCTAAATAGAACCAAATAAGGCACAAAGAAGCCTAATTATAGTAGGGAGGGCCCAAAAAACTATGAAAATGTAAAGGGATTCATTTTTCTATAGTACATTTAGGTCCCACTTTAGTGAGAGGATGAACTTGCTTGAAAATCACACTAAAGTGGACAAAATCACATCAAGAGGGGTATAAGTGTACTAATGCTAGTGATATAGGATGTCAATGATCAAGAGGTTTGTGCAAGCCCCTAGGATCAAGATCCCATGGCAAACGAACATAGTCACAAAAGAACACACATGAAAATTATGTAAGGAGCAACAACAAGGTACAAGCATACATTGTCAAAGACAAAGAGAAAGAAAAAGAAAAGTAAAAAGTAAAGGGGTTGGATCAAGCTTCGACCATTTATCCTGCATGTTGTGGATTAGATCTAAGTTGTTTTTCCAAGAAATTTTACAAGTGGAAAATGGTGTCTACTTCATAAACCAACACATGCTCACAAGGGCTAGTTGAACATTAGGCCATCCACTAGGTGAGCCCCTAGCAAGATAGATATAGATGTGGGTAGTATGCACTCACATAAACAAGCAAGTGGCTATGGGAAATTCATTCATAAATTTTTCTCCCATACGTAGAACCATACCAAAGCTACACCTCCTGATAACTTTGATAAGGTTCCACACAAGAATGATCTATGAGCTCCATGAGGCAAGAAAAGATTTGTATGCTTGAAACACATCAACAAACAAGATGGTTCCATAGGCAAGAAAAGTGTGTTATGCAAGGTGGCCACATTTAACCAAAATTTTACATGCCAAAAAATGTGTAAGGTACGTTCAAAGGAGTTTTCCTTAGTTCATGAAAGGTTTTAACTTAGGGAACATTATTCCTAATGTCTCCAATAGAGGAGCAATCAAATAATAGAAGATTCACAATGTAGGTGATATAGTGTGTCACATCAAGCCACTAAGAGGAATATAATATGCTAAGAGATATCACACTCTTAAATGACATCGCACCCAATCTCACCATGAAGTGTAAGATGCATCAAATGATGTATGAAGACTACACAATGAAAAATGAAATGCAAAAGAATAATGCTAATGTATGCCCCTCTTTAAATAATTTTATAAAAACCATGTGTGAGAAATTACTTTAAAGTAGCAAATGATAAATGTTAACAATAAAGAGGACATGCAAGATTATTTAGAAATCCCTCTACTAAGTCATATGTTTCTAAATAAAGCTACATCGTGAAAAGGGGTCACCCCTAAGATAAAATCTAAAAATCACATAAGGGATCCATTAATTCGGGGTTAGTATGTCTTTTGTACAATTTTTTTAGAGAGATTGGAAATGTAATCATTCCCCAAATACTCATGGAGCAAGAAGAATGATACAAAGAGAGTGAAAACAAACAACAAGCCTTTTAGGTCAACATGGAAGAGACCTAAATGTCTCAATGCCTTGCATCATCCCCAAAAGGAAAATACAAGACAAAGAAAAAGATAAAGGAAAAGATTTTGGGTCAACATGGAAGAGACCTAAATGTCTCGACACCTTACGTCATCCCCAAAAGGAAAACACAAGACAAAGAAAAGATAAAGGTTTATGCAATAGAGAAGAATGTAGATACAAGTAGAGGAATTTCACAAAGAGAGAGGCACATCAAATAGAACATTAGGGGGGATCACATTACACACACTGAATCACATACAACATGACAATGAATGAAAGGGAAGACTAGTAATGCACATGTGAGTCAACCTCTAGTAGGTCGTCTGCATCCCCATCTTGTTCATCATCTATGAAAGGTAGACAGCTACCTAAAAAGACAATAGTAAGTGTTGAACTAGGGTCATTACCAAGTTCAACACTCTGCTTAAGAGAATTATCATTTAGGCTCATAGAAGAGGAAATCAATGTACTCAACTCATTATGCACTTCTTCATCAATTTTTGCAACCTCATAATTGCCATCCAAGTTAATCACAATTGGAGGTTGAATGATAATGCCCAAATAAGGGTTTATCTCTTGTTTTGGTTGCAATATAGGATATTTTTGTTGTGGAGAAGGGGGAGAATCATCATGTATTACTTCATTCAAGTTTGGATGTTTATTTTCTTTCTTGTTTTCTTCATTTAACCTTCAAGCAAGGGCACAAATTTTATGGCTATGCCCTCTAGCATTTCTATTTCTTTAACTACAATTTTTAATTTGTGTTTGTGTAGGAGCAGGTTTATCAACCATAGGTTTCTTTTCTTCCCTAAGGGTAGGAACAAAAGGAACCATAGGAGGTTCTTCAACCACTTTCTCTTTAGCTTTGTACACTTTTTTTTATCTTAGGAGGTGTGATAGGATTGGTTTTTCTATCTCTTTGTATTTTATAGGAGATAATGAAGGATCTATCTTAGGTTGATCTTTGTTGTTTGGAATGTCTTTAGGTTCAAGAATGCTTTCATCAAGGATGGTAAGCTCAATTATAGGTTGATGCATGTTTGTAAAGGATAGTTTTTCTATGTGTTTTGTATTAAAATTTTGACATTATTTGAGAAAGAAGTCCTCATGAGGTTTAATAGGTTGATCCTAGTTGTTTGAAATTCCTTTAGGTTCAATAATTCTTTCGTCAAGGATAGTAGACTCAATTATAGGTTGAGGCATGTTTGTAAGGGATAGTTTGTCTATGCATTTTGCATTAAACTTTTGACATGATTTGAAAAATAATTCCTCATAAGGTTTAATAGGTTTGATTGCCTGAGGAAAAATAAAATCTAATAAAAAAATACCAAGGGAAGATGGAGAGTAAAAGCCACTATGGTGCACAGTGAAGATTTCATTTTCAAAGGGAAACTTTAAGCATTTATGCAGAACCGACGAGTTGACTTCCATGGAGTGTAGCCATACATAACCAAGCTTCACACAAAATTGATCCAATGTCAAGATGATGGAGAATGGGACAGCTAATTATTTTAGTCTAATTTTTAAAGGAAGGGTGATTGATATTATCATAGGGAAAGTGAAACCATTATTCATTTATATCCATGCTTTTAGATTGTCATATTTTCTTGATAGAGTTAATGCAAAAGTAAGAATTCCCTAGTGATCACATTCTCTCCATTGATGGGATCAATAAATATCACATTAGAGGGCTTATCACTAACTCAACCGACTATGTAAGGAGGACCATCAGGTGCATTTCTAATTATATCTTTAGATGAGGAAGAAATGTCAAGAGGATTTTTAGTTTGACCCTAATGAGGTAGAATTTTGATCAATCCAACCATATCATCCATAGGATCTTGTTCATCAATATCCATAGGACCTTGTTCAATAGTATCTGTATTGTCATCGTCTGTGTCTAAAATGAAGAAAATTGGTGGGGGGATTTCTTTCACTTCTAGTGTTTTGGAACCAAAAGGAGAAAGACCAAATTCCAACTTTTCACTCAAGAACAAACCCTTTAGATTTCAATGCAAAGGAGATTGAAATCTAGAAAAGGGAAGGTTCTAGGAATTGAATTATGTATAATGAGGGGTTCACCACCAAGTGTAAACTTGGAAAAGAAAATATGCTAGAAAACATATTGTATATGCGAACACATGTTAAATGATTTTAAAAGATGACCAAACTATAATGAAAAGCTATGAAACTTACAGTTTGCACCTGGAAAATTGAAGAAGGTAGAATGGAGGTCCAAATCACCAAAAAATCTATTGTTGAAACAGAATTGGACTCATACACCAGACTGGGTGAATCAGTTCAACTTTTGGGAAAATGTGCAGGAATAGGTTTCAGTGAAAAGGGTATCTAAATCTACAAATATCTTGTTTAGGCCTATATAGTGGGACTCATTTTCCAATAGTGGAAAATCCATCCACTTCTGCTTTTCTATAAATTTTAAAGTGGATTCTATGCCTCTTGGTTTTTTTTTGTTTTTCCTGACTAGTTTGTAGATCTGAAACTGCAAAATACCACCTGTAGGTCTTCTCCAAGTTTCTCCAAGGCTTGGTGACAACTTTGAAAACTATTAGAGACTTCACAAATTTTCTCCACCTTAGCTTCTTAGAAAATCTATAACCTAGCCCTACAAACCACACACAAGAAGAGGGAAAAATGTTGTGGGGGTTAGTGAATAGGGGTTTTCCTTGGTCAAACCCCTTGTCGGTAACTAAACCTTGAAATATAATGAAACATGTAAAGAGAATGATGAATGCACAAATGGTAATGTTGCAACTCACCAAACCCTTGCAATAAGATGATGAAAACTACAATAAGAGGATGAAAACATGTAAGTGATTGCTCCAATGGATGTGGTTCTTGACTCTTGCTTAATGTTGATAGATCTTGAATGCAATGCTTCCTTGAATCATGAGCCCTACATCACAATTGTTAGCTCTAAAGTAACATGATGTAAGCAACCTTTCACATGATGGATGACACTTGAAGAATGCTCTATAATGCTTGAAAATCTACCCTTGAAATTCCTTGAATGCTCTTGTGAATGTTTAAGTTCTCTTGTGAACTCTTGAATGCTTGTAAAGTTTTCTAGGTGAGAATATAAGTGAAAGAACCTTGTACTTTTACTTAATTATTCAAGAATTCCCAAAATTACAACACTACAAGCCAACATCAGATCTAGGAGAATAAAATAATGCTAAAAATATGATTTAAATTTAAAATTTTGTCACACAAGAATCATTCGCCCAAGCTAGCAAATGACTCCCATTACACATAATGTATGGGACCAAAAATTAAAAGTGTCTAGAAATGTGTGAAACCTACATTAGGGAAAAAAAAGACTTAGGTGGGATTCATTCACCCAAGGTGCAAAATAACTACCAAACACTAAATTTGGGCCACACAAGCTAGGAACACCTGAATTATGATTGGTTACTGATTGGTGTCAAGATTATCCCCAAAAAGATGCAATAAATGAGGCTTGTGGATGCAAAATAGGACCAATTAAAGCATAACAAAGCCAAATTTTTAATGAAAAGACTAGAGGAATGTGAAATTTTTATACAAAACTTTACAACAGTCCAAATAAGGTAAGGTTAAAGTTTATTATGATTAAAATTATGTTTATTATGCTTAGTTAGTTGATGAAACCCTGAAAAGTGTGAAAGTGTGTTACAACACTTCACAAAACTTTTGGAAGGAACCATTAAATTCCATTAGTTCACACGGTCCCAAGAGCTAATGTGAATGTTTTATCCACATTAAAAAACCAATTCAAGAAAAAATTAAGCCAAAATTCAGAAGGAGGACCCAAACAAGTGCAAAAATTGTCAAAGGACCCTTTTTTCGACATTGCATGTAGTCCCTGCTTTAGTGAGAGGATGAACCTACTTCAAACTCATACTTTAGTAGAAAAATAGGCAACAAGAGGGGTTAAAATGAACCAATTATAGAAATATGAGATGAAAATGATTAAGAGGGGTGATCAAGCGCCCAGGACCAAGATCCCATGGCAACATGAAGCAGACATGAATGTCTCGATGCCTTGTGTCATCCCCAAAATGAAAAACACAAGAAAAAGATAAAAATGAAAATGAAAAGGAAAAATAAAAAAGAATGCCTTTTGGGTCAACATGAAGAAGACATGAATTTCTTGATGCCCTGAGTCATCCCCAAAAGGAAAACACAAGAAAAAGATAAAGATAAAAAGTGAACGTGATGCACGACATAAAGAAGAATGAAGGTAAAAATAGAGGAATGTCATAAAGAGAGACAAAACATAAAAAAAAATGTCACAGGGGATCATGTCACGCACATGCAATCATACAAAAGAAAAATAAAATGCAAAAGACTAGTAAGGAAAATGTGAGCCAACATATGAGAAAGTCATCCACCTCCCAATCATGTTTTGTGTATACCAAAGGGGGGCAACTGGCCAAAGGGACAAGGGGAAGTGATGAACTATGAGAAGCACCAAGTTCAACACTCTTTATATGATATTTTCCATTTAAGCTCATGGAAGACAAAAAAATGTGTTTAATTCATTAAGTACCTCTTTGTTGATTTTAACGGTCTCATCATCATCAGATAGGTTAACCACAATAATAGGTCAAATGATAATGTCCATTAAAGGGTTTAAATCTTGTTCTATTTTTTTATATTGGGTCATTTTGTTTCAATTGGGGAGGTGGATCATCATGCATTGCATCAGTCAAGTTTGGGTCTTGATTTTATTTGTTGAATTTTTTCTATAACTTGCAAGCAAGGGCATGACATCTTCACCTATGCTCTCTAGAGCCTCTATTTCTTTTTGTTTTGTTTTCAAGTTTCATTTGTGTAGGAGTGGGTTGATCAATCATAGGTTTATTTTCTTCCCTAAGGGGAGGAATAGAAGGAACCATAGGAGTTTGTTCATCCACTTTCTATTTGGCGTTGTAAACTTGTTTTATTCTAGGAGGTGTGACAGGTTTGTTTTCATTATCTGTTTGTCTTTTGGAGGATGTAGGTGAGGTTTTTTTTTTTTGTTTGGTCTTGGTTGTTTAGTTTTTGTTTAGGTTGAACCACGGTTTCTTCTAGGATGGGAAGTTTAGAAGTGGAGGTGACATGTTTCAGAGAGATAGTTATGCTATCTTCTTTTTCTTGAACTTTTGATAAGATAAGAAAAAGAAGTCTTCTCTTGGCTTGATAGGTTCTATGGACTCAGGCCAAAATGCATCTAGGGAAAATTTTCCTCTAGAGGACAAAGGGTTAAAGCTTCAATGGTGAATACTAAATATTTCATTAAAGGGGAAATTTAAGAATTTATGCACAAATGAAGGGAAATATTTCATGGAGAGAAGCCATGGGTGGCCTAGCTTCACATGAAATGGGTCTGACTACGGGATGATGGAGAATGTGTCATCTGATGTTTTTGGTCCTATTTACAATAGTAGGGTGATCGATCCTATCATAGGGAACGCAAAGCCATTGTTTGTATTGATCCATGATTTTGGTCTATCATATTCATCTTGATAGATTTCATGCAAAAGTACAAATTCCTCGGTGATCACATTCTCTCCATAGGAAAGATCTATTAGCATCCCATTAGTGGGCTTTTCATAGATATGACCAGCTATGAAGAGAGGACCATCAGGAAAATGATTAAGTATATCCTTAGAGGAGAAAGAAATGTCAAGAGGACTCTTAGGTCAGATCTTACAATGGATGACACCAATTTCCCCTATCATTTCATCCATAGGATTGACATTGATAGCATTATTTAGAATATAATCATTGTTTTCATCATCTGTATCAACATTCATCACATCCTTCTTTGTAGTTTCACTTGGTTTGATAAATGAAAGGTTATGTTTGGGCATTGGGTTGGTGGAAATTTGCAAGTTTTAGTTCAAAGGGGCAACAAACTTATTTCCTTGATCACTAACACCTCTAATGGATAGATGGCCGAAATCAATGAGTTCTTGCACAAGAAGTTTAAGATTCTTTCAATGTTCCATGTCATGTTCATTTTGTCGATGGTAGTGGAAATAAGAATTTTATTTAAAGCTTGGTGGTAAAGGCTTATTAGGGTTGAATACTTTGATGGGTGGCAAGGTAATCATTTGTTGTTCTAGGAGTTGGGACATTGTGTTATGAAGGGTATTGGCTAAGGGAGTGAATTGTCTTTTCAAATCATCGTAACTAAAGGGCACCATGGTTTTGACATCAATTACTTGGTTTTAAAAATTTTGTGTTGGTCATTCAGGGGGTTGAATTGAAGGAACCCTTTATTTTATTTCTAAAAAGTTGGGAATTATTTTGATTTATGGGTTTGAATATCTCCATTATACTGGAAGTGGACTTCATATCATGACTACTAACCGAGTTTTGATAATCATAGAGGTAAGTGCATACATGCATGAAGGATGGGAATTTTGTCATGGTCAACATGTCTTGAATCTTAGTTTTGATTTTTTTTCTATAAAAATATTTTGAAGGTATGGGTTAGGGACCTTGACATCGATTTGGGAATAAAGTGATTGATAGTGTAAGATAAAATCCATTATCTTTTCATCCTCTTTTTGCTTGGATCCCATCAAATCATCAAAGTTCATCTTGGGATTCATATGCACTTGGAAATGGTTTACAAATTCCTCAATGATTTCATCGAATGAATGAGTTTAGGTATTTGGTAAAGAAGAGAACCATTCCAAGGTAGTGTGCTTCAAGGACCTAGGAAAAAAATTTCCCAACAATTTATCATGAAGGACAAAGTCACTACATAAGGCAATGTAGGCATTAACATGGTTAGAAGGATCTCCCTTCCCTATATATTTCTCAAATGTAGGCACCTCTACACCTTGTGGCTTCGGTGTTGGAAATATATCCAAGGACAATGGAATAATTTCAACATAGTATGTGGGTTGGCCATTTTGATTTTGGTTGATGCTGGAAATTTTCTTTTGAAAGGATGAAACCGTTTGGAAAAGTTGTGTTATGGCAGGGTCATTGTTGGTGTTATGAGATGGAAGTGAAAGTGATGATGGAGTGTATGTGGTCATAGGAAAAGTGAATGGAATTTTTATAGATGGAAAGGTAAGAGATATAACATGTGATGTCACATAGGAACTAGGGATGCTAGTAGGAACACCTAGGGAAGGAATCACATTACTAACTTGTTGCATTGTTGTTGTGACTTGAGGGTTAGTATAGGTAGGTATTGAGGCAATTGTTGAGGGATGGGAATTTGAGCTCCTCCTTGGCTTGTGACATTTCTTGCAGGTAGAGGACAACTAGTGGTTAAGGAAATATGCTTGCCAAATATTTGAACTACATTTTTCATGAGGTCAAGGCCATCATCCATTTCAATTATGCGGTGAATGTTTTCTATTGTAGGAATTGTAGTAGTTAAAATGTTTTCAAGGATGATTTCATTTTGTACTCATGGATGTGAATTATGTTTTCTTATAGGATTGCATCATTCCTTGTTTCAACTTGCATGCAATCTAAAGGAAAAGAGTTACTAAGGGTGTTATCCATGCATAGTGTATTGGTGTCAATACTAGGAGTACAAGCTCTAGATAACCCAAGATCCACAATGATTGTGCTATCATGAGATGACATGAGTCTTGAACTTCTTCTCACTAATGTATTTGCAATAGGACACCAAACACTCATGGAAAGGCTCCTAAATTCAAGGTAAATGCAGATGCAATGGAAACTAATTAGAATAAAATGATTATAACTAAAATTTTGGAAAGTAAAGCTGAAATGTAGAAACAACAAACAAAAACTTAGAAATTGAACTGTAAATGCCAGAAAATGGAGTGAAAAATATGCATTGGGACTAATTTTTCCAGGGTGGTAAATGAGTCTAGGTACTAATTTTTTTGAAATTTTTTAGAATTTTTGAATTGAATTTTATGCTTTTTTGTGTTTTTTGATGTAAATCTGAGATGCAAATGAAAATTTTTACTTATTTTCAATGAAATTAAGTGCAATAATGCAAGCTAAATGATATTTTCACTAATGCAAAATTTGAAACACTAGGATTTGTTAGCAAATGGAATGACTCTTGACACATATACTTAAATAATCACTCCAATCTCAAATTTAGCACCAATTGAAATCTGTTAATAGCTCTGAAAAGTCCACAATTGCATTTGTGGCTTTTCTCTAAATTTTTTTGATGTACAACTCCCTCAACAAATTTTCAATGAATTATTCTATTCTAATGCAAAGGGTGTTCTTTTAACCAGAAAGCATAAAAGGAGACAAACATTAGTCCATAAATATGAAGCTAGCACAAACAAAATAACCAAAACCACAAATTGTCAATTCAAAGATTGGAAATTAATGATCGTACAATTCAAGAGATAAATCAAACTATAATAAATGAAAAAATACAACTTATCTTTCAAAGAAGATACAACCATATTGTACACATAATTTCCAGATCAGCGTACCAAATCATTAAATTCATAACAAATAGATTATAAATCATCACAATATGGAATAAATTTTAATTCCTTCTCCACAACACCCCGTGGTGTATCCAAAAAAAAGAACCCCTTCATCCCTTTACAATTTCAAATTTATAACATAGCTAGTGCCATTGGATGGGTGCCAAAGCCATTACTAAACCAAGAACTTGTATTCCTAATGTTTCTTGGGGAATTGGTCAGAATAATTGAATTTAGTTGAGGAATAAATATTGCCAAAGAAAAACAATCTTGATCCCACCAACAACCGCTAAAGGACCAATCATACCACCCTCTATCAATGTAATGCATAGGGGTATCAAGTTATAGCACATGTGTGCTACCTGATGGGAAATTGTAATTCCAAGTGACATAAACTAGCCATAAATGGGAATTAAATTAATATCTTATCAAGCTCAGGTGAATACACCCATGTCTAGCCAAAACTCTATAAATTGAACCAACGTCACCTTTGTTTTGCAATTAGATGCATCCAATATGGTTAGTTCTTAGGGTGATGGAAATTTCACCAATGACTACATCATTCTAGAGGAAATCAAGTGCAACACACTATTTAGGAACACATCAGACCAACTGAAAGAAGTTTTCATAGTGTAGAACAAGGTGGACAAAGAAGTGGTATGGAGCATCCTCGATGAGGAATTCCTGGGCTAGGATCATGTGCATAACACTACCATGTTGGAGCACTTTATCTATATAGTCATCAAGACTTCTGGTCATCATCACTAGGGTGTGAGAACACTAGACACCTGGTGAAACCTGAGTTTCATCATCATGTTAAGGTGGAAATTAATATGCTCAGCTACTATCCTCAAAGTGGATTAATAGCTAATGCTATATGCATTACATCAACTATTCAAGATGAGAATCTAGAGGAGGTCATGGCTCTTCTACGCACAAAAGTGGTGAGGAATGATATGGGACTTTTTGGACAATTCCTCCAGTCACACGAGAATCTATTGTCACCAAATCAAGTTGAGTGCCTACAAGTTGTTACTAAGGTCATTTAAGTCCTAATGTTTACTCTATGTACCAGTGAAGAAATACCCCTTTTGTCCTTTTTTTTCTATGACCTAATTTTTGTAGTCGTTCTAGGAATTTTTTGGAAATTCTAGTGCAATGTAAAAATGTTTATGTAAAAATAAAATATCATTTTGAATTCATTGTGTTTTTACATGCATGGCTTGATTGATTTTTTGTTCATATATGTTTGAAAATGTTGGTTTCGTTTCTGCAAAATGCACTGGTTAGATAAACTAGGCTCGTTATTTCATTAATCACTAAAAACTTTCTAGGGGACAAAATGGATAGTTCGCACAACTTAGTAAAATCCTACTTATTTTTTGAACAACATCAAGAATACTGCCTAAGGCATAAATTTTGAGTGAATTTTCCAAATTATGACATGCAACCCATCAATTGGTTTATTATTATTATTATTATATGTGTACACCCCCTTTTGGATAAAAGGAAAGTTCAAAAATGGTGAGAAAACACTGCCTGGTGAAGGAAAAACAACATAAGTGGTAGAATGACAGGTTCAGTGAACAAGTGAAAACCTCACCCAAGTTCAAATAAATTAACAAAAGGATACCCAAACATAAGTTTGAGTATAGAACTTAGGCGAAAAGAAAGGATAGCAACAAGAAGCAAAGTTAAGGGAAACTTTATGGTAACAGTGGCTTTGGCTAGGGACAAGGACTACAAAGGGCAAAGCAAGGAATCCAAAATCTTAAGCATGCACCAATCCTTATGCATTGGGCACGAAGTCAAAGAGCATGGATGAGCTAGGGAAAAAACATACCAAAAATGGAAGAAGGTAGGAAAGGAAAGCACCTAAACTATCAACACAACAAAAAATCCCACACTATACATGGTAGGAAGACCCTACCTTAGATGACCTCCAGATTGATCATACAAATCCATTAACAAGCTGGGAAAATTAGTTTCTTGTGCAAAACAATGTTGGGTGACTAGAAATCATGTGTACAACCAACTACCAAATTGTGACTAATACCATTGAAAAGTTAAAACAAGCATCGTATGAAAATTATCTGAATAAAATTTGGTAGGCTAAAGTGAATGATGACATTTCCCATGACTCATCATCTTCATCATCACTGGATGAGCTATCGTCACTTTCAACTTCAAAATAAGTATATAAGTTTAAAGTTGGATCATTACTATGTTGATCTTGTCTCTCATTAGGTCATTGCATGTCATCAAAAATTGTTAAATTATTGTCTTTCGTAGTAAGGTGAGATAATCTTGCCTCTTTGTGAATTCCAATCAAGAACTTAGAAGATGCCTTGCAATTGGATTCAAGCATCACATTTGAGTCTAACTTCTATTTACCTGCGGCAATAAAATCATCCTCAACCTTCACTGCTTCCAATTGAGCTTGCTTGATTCCATGCACTGTCTCTTTTGAGGATTAATTGTATGTTTGGTTTGAGAGAAGAAATGAATAAATGATACTAGATATCTACACTTGGTCTTTCTAGAGTAGGAATCTTTTTAAGGGACTGATTGAACTGATAAAAAAAATTCATCATTGTTTCCACTCTATTTTTCTTGATCTAAAATAAGACGTAAAGAAGTTGCAGTATTAATTGGAATTCCATAGCATTGGAGAAATTTTGTTTCAAGAACATTCCATATAGTAACATGCCCCTTTTCAAGCCCTTTATACCATTATGTCACTTTCTCTATCATACTATCAATGAAAATTCTTACAAAAATATCTTCTTCTTAAATTCCTAAAATTGCACTTACAGTAGTTATAGTTGAAACATGTTCTTTAGGATCTTGTTCATTCTAACTACAAAATTTAGGAAACCTCTCATGGGAACCTTGGGTTAAATCATGATATTGTGATAAAGCAAGAGGGACAACTTGATTGCACTAGATATTTGAAGCTATAAAAAAATAGACAGAGTCACCAACTCACACAAGAGTAAAATTATGGAAAGAAAATTACTGTGGTAGACAAGTTGGAGGTAGATTCTAAGGTCAATGTACTGGTAGGTCCCTTGGTTGACATAGTGGCCAATTTGGCTGATTATGATGATGAGGAGGGTCATTGTAGTATTTGAATATCAACCTTCGAGGATGTTCAATCATTGGTACAAGTGCTCGTTGAGCCCATTCCTTCTCCTCTTCCAAGACAAAATTTACTCACATATAATCTATCGTATTCATCCTATATCTCCATTCGAGTGTATTTAATTGTGATATTATTTCTTCTCACTCTACTCCAACCCAATCTAAGTCTAGATTGAAAACAAGAAATACATTATTGTGAGGAAGTACCATCTTCCTGCATGACATGATGACAATATCGGATTTTCCAATCAATTCAATTTCCATAGCGGAGTCACCAAAAATATGTTTGTGAATAGAATGGCTCTTGACAAATATATTTAAATAATGACTCCAGGCCCAGACTTAGCACCAATTGAAATCCGCTAATAGCTCTGAAAATTCCACAATTAAATTTTTGGTTTTTCTCTAAATTTTATTGAGGTACAACTCCCTCACCAAATTTTCAATGAATTATTATATTCTAATGCAAGGGGTGTGCTTTTAACCAAAAAGCGGAAAAGGTGACAAACACCAGTCCATATATATGAAGCTAGCACAAACAAAATAACCAAAACCACAAAATTTCAATTCAAAGAATGGAAATTCATGATCTTCCAATTGAAGAGATAAATTATACTATAATAAATGAAGACATAAAACTTATCTTTCAAAGAAGATACAACCATATTGTACACATAATTCTTAGATCAACATACCAAATCATTAAATTCATAGCACACAGATTATAAATCATCACAGTCTACAATAAATGTTAATTACTTCTCGATAACACCCTCAGGTGTACCCAAAAAAATGAACCCCTTCATCCCTTTACAATTTCAAATTTATAACATAGCTAGTGCCACTAGATTGGCACCAAAGCCATTATTAAACCAACAACTTCTTGTATTCCTAATGTTTCTTGGGGAATTTATTGGAATAATTCAATTTAGATAAGGAATAAATATTTGCAAAGAAAAATGATCTTGACCCCACCAACAACTGCCAAAGGACCAATCATACCACCCACTATTAATGCAACACATAGGGATATCAAGTGATAGCATGTGTGTGCTAGCTGATGGAAAATTGTAATTCTAAGCAAAGAAAGGCAACCATAAATGGGAATTAAATTAACATCTTATCAAGATCATGAGAATACACCCATGTCTAGCAAAAATCTATAAATTCAACCAGTGTCACCTTTCTTCCACAATTAGTTGCATCCAATATGGCGAGTTCTCAGAGTGAGGGAAATTTTTCCAATGACTATATCTTTCTATAGGAAATCAAGTGCAACCCACTATTTAGGCACACCTTGGACCAACTAAATGAAGTCTTGATAGTGCATAACAAGGTGGAGGAAGAAGTGCTCTGGAGCATCCTCGGTGAGGCATTCTTGGGATAGGATCATGGGTATAACACTACCATGTTGGAGTGCTTTATCTATATAGTCATCAAGAATTCTAGCCATCATGACTAGGGTGTGAGAGCACTAGAGCGCCTAGTGAAACCCAAGTTTCATCATCTTGTTAAGGTGGAAATCAACAAGCTAAAATACTATCCTTGAAGTGGATTAATAGGTGAAACTATTTGCATTGCGTCATCCATTTAGATTGAGACTCTTCTACACATAGAAGTGGTGAGGAATGATATGGGATTTTTGTAGAATTCTTCCAGTCAGAAAAGAATCTGATGTCACTAGCTCAAGTTGAGTGGTTGTAGGTTGTTACTGAGGGAATTTGTGTCCTGATGTTTACTCTATGTACCTAAGAAGAAATACCCTTTTTTCCTTTTTTGTATCCACAACCTAAATTTTGTAGTTGAACCAATTGACTTTTTGGAAATGCTAGTGAAATGTAGAAATGTTTCTATATAAATAAAATATCTCTTTTAAAATCATTGTGTTTTTACATGCATGGCTTTATTGATTTTATTTTCATATCATGTATGAAAATGTTGGTTTCCTTTCTAAAAAATGTACTGGTTAGATAAACTAGGCTCACTTTAATTACATTAATCACTGAAAACTTTCTAGGCAACAAAATGGATAGTTCGCACAATTTAGCAAAATCCCACTTAGGTTTCGAATAACATCAAGAATACTGCCTAAGGTATGACTTGTGAGTGAAGTTTCAAAATTTTGACATGCAACCCATCAATTGGTTTATTATTATTATTATTTTTATATTCATACACCCCCTTTTGGAGAAAAGGAATGTTTGAAAATGGTGAGAAAACACCGCCTAGTGAAGGAAGAAAACACGAGTGGTAGAATGAGAGATTCAGTGAACAAGTGAAAACCCGGCCCAAGTTCAAAGAAAATAGAAAAATTCTACGTAAAAATAAGTTTGAGTATAGAACTTAGGAGGAAAGAAAGGCTAGCAACAAGAAGTTAAGGGCAACTTTATGGCAATAGGATGTAAATTAACTAATGCAAAATGTAATACAAAGTTAATGCAAGCTAAATGTATGATGTAAATGCACTCCAAGTTAGAATTATGATGTTGTATATGCAAGTTGTAATGTCCCCATTTTTTTCTCTACACTTTCTAGTGATTGATAGCCTATCTCTGGTGTGCTGTCGGCTAGTCAAATATAGAATTAGGGTTTTCGGTTGCTTGGTGGGTTCTTTTGAAGATTCAGGGATTTACATCTTGGATTTTGGGATTTTGGATTACAGATTCTTTCTGGGTTTTTAGAAAGCTTCGCAATGGTATTGCTTTCACTTTGATCTGAGCAACTTTCTAAATTTACTATTTTTAGTAAATTCTTTTTTAGCAGTGGTCTAGTTTGCATCAGCTCAGCAAGCTTTCCTCTTCTAGCTGTTCAATTGGTAATATTGATTTTGGCTTTAAGGTGCTCATTTTGGAGAGATAAGTTATTTTAAATTAATAATGTTTTATTTTCATCTTATGAGCCCTTGGCCTAGTGTTACAACTTCAAGTTGTTTTTAAAAGGAGGACTTTGAGGGTGGTCATCTCATGAGGAAATATTTTAAATATTCCTAAAGTCAAAATATTGCTTGGAGAAAGGGATGCAAAATTTTAAGGAGAAGGTAATTTTAAATTAAAATAAATATTGCCTATTGAAGTGGATGCAACTTTTGGAGGGAAATGGGGGTCAAACACAAGTTTGAATATTGTTGGCTATTCTGGGCACCCTTCTTGAAGTTTCTAGAGGATTCTCTCAAATCTATAAATATAGGCCTCAGCTCCTCAATTCAACATCTTATGACTTGAATATTATTATGTTGTTGGAATGGTACTAGGACTGCTTCGAGGAATGAATTCCTCCTAGCCTTGGCTCAACTTCTTGCTTGAAAGATAGCAACTAGTGGAGAGTTAGTTTGTAGTTGAGTGAGTTTTTGTAGTGATAAATTGCATTGTAGAAGTTATTATGCATTTGTAGTCTAGTTTGAGCATGTTAGTGAAGTTTTGGTGTTGCTGACTTCAAGTTGCTGAATGTTGTTTTTGCTCATAAGTCCAAAAAATAAAAATATATTCTTTTTGGGTATTGTCTAGAACCATTTCTATGCCCTAGTGCCCATTTGTTCAAATTTTGGTGATTTATAATGAAGAATCTTATTTTATCTTGTTGATAGAACATTTCTAGAGGCTGTACCATTCTGTTTTGCCTGGCAAGTGTTTAGAGAAAAAAATACTTCAATTTGTATGTTGTTTCTTTGTCTAGTCTTCATTGTCATCATCCTAGCATTCATTTGCATCAAGTCTCATGTCATTTTGACAAGTATTGAGTGAGTTGTGATCATTTTAGTGGATTCTAGGGTTGTTGGTTATGCATTTCAAGTTGTTGTTCTGTTATATCAGATTTTGGAAAGTGCATTTTTTGGTGAAGGGTTGGTGTTAGGAAATCATACTAAGCTTGGTGTAGGTCACATTTACTATTATAGAAATTGAATAACTTCTAATCCTTGTTCTTCCAGACATTCTCTATATTATTGTAAATTGAACAGTAGTACTACCATCATTTATTCTCATCATTTTCTTTATGATTGTAATACCCACTGAATAAGTGGAAGAGGCTAGCTTGCTTCCTATTTACAATTTAATTGCATTGTATTTTCTTAGCATCTTCACCCTATGGTAGCTCCATTCCCACTCTGGGATTGAAAGCACATTCTGGGTATTGAGTTTACTTTCAGCACTTGTAGTTGGTAGGGATCCTCTGATCATATGTTCGTCCATCTTGGGAACATTCTTGATTAGAGTTAATCTTTTAGCATTGCATTGAGATCCTCTAACCATATGCTCGCTGTCATCTGGCACATTCTTGGTTAGAGTTGAATTTTGCATCACTTTGGTTTTTAAGTGCCAACCCTAACAGGTGCATGTTGTTGTAATTGCATTCAAAAAATTGAAAAATTTGGTTTAGAATATTTTAGTGATATCAAAGAAAAGATCTTGCCATCCTATGAAAAAAAGATAGAGTCAATTGACAGACGAGTTACTGAAAAAAAAATAGCACCTAAGAGCACATTGTGAATCTTCTCTAGAAACAAAAATGCAACCAGGAAATGAGAGATTATTCAGTGACAAGGAGGAAAGAGGAAGAAGGTTGGATAAGAAATTAGACTCAATAATGGATATGATATCCCTTGTGTTGGGAAGGATGGGTCAAAATACAATACTGCAAAATAATCTTCAGAGCAATACAAGGCCTATAGGAGAGCATAGTGCTTCAAATCAGCATAATGGTAATTGGGATCAGCGTACTTCAAATAACACATACATCTCTTCAAGACCATTCAAACCCACTTTCTTCACTCTAGATATTTCTCAACCTGACCCAAAAAGCTCTATGCCATTTGTGGACAATGAAAGACAAAATCATGCTGAGTATAATTCCCTTCCTAATGAAGTCAAGTGTGACATGACTTACAATGACTTTGTGGACCTTAAAAGAAAGAATAATGGTCAGGGAAGATATTATAATCAAAGGGGACCAACAATGCAGAGGAAATTACAACATGCCATCAAAAAAATTACGCTACCACATTTTGATGGTACAAGCAAGGTGCATGCCACCTCATATTGATCGCGAGCTTGATGAAGAAACTCTGATAGCTGAAAAGTGTGTGGAAGAATCCGAAAATACTCCATTAGACTTGCATGTGATAGGAAGTGATGAAGAACAGTTCAGTGAAAAGAACATAACAACAGTCTTGATTTCTAATGAAAATACATCCAATGAAGGTCTCGAGGCTAAGGGCTTCACAAAAAATGTTGGTATGATGGTTGTGTGGGATGAGTTCGTTGAAGAAGAACAAGATGAAGAAAACACTAGTGGTGTCCTTGAACCAGATTATGATCATTTCCATGGTGATGTTGTTAATGGTGATTCTGATGTGTTTATACCTCTTCTTGTTGAGGATTTGGTCAAGGATTATTCACCTCTTGCTGTTGTTCAAATCTCTCAAGAATTATCACTAGACAAATTTATAACAAGTAGCCAAGAAGACCTCCTTGGTATTCATTGGGCTGCTAATGAAGAAATCAATGACATACTTCCCCATGATGAAGATAATGGTAATGAAGTTTTCAAAATAGCAAGCATTGAAGATTCTTCAATTCCTTATGATGGTGACATTGGGTTTGAGCAGCAAACTGAGCCATTGGAGAGAAATAATTTTGATGATATTAGCTCAAGTGATTTGGGAGTTGAGTTATTCAGAGAGTCATCACTTCAAGGGGAGCATGATAAGCATTTTCCTGTTGACCATCTCAATCAACCCATTAGCATGTGGGATCCGGGTGTGTTGGCTTCAAGATATAGTAAAGAACCTATGTGGGATAAGTTTCCCTTTGATCCTGATGAAGAACAAGAACCAGATTGCATGACAAACTATGAGGTGTCCACAGAAGGAGAAGTAATTTTCGATGAAGAAGCTTGCTCTGAAAAGGTCCATGGTGATCCCTTCGAGTTGGTTGCAGCCACCAAGCAGGATGTTGTTACTTCTGAAATGTTTAGAACATTCAATGATTCTTCGTTCAAGATACAGGCTGTCATAGTCTTTGATCAAGAAGACAGTGAGGTGGATGAAGAGCTAGAAGACCTTTTTGCTCTTGAAGAAGAAGGGGGTAAAGTGGTTTTAGAACACAAGGCTGATGTATCAATTAAAGAAGCTGATTGCGAGAATTGGGTTGAAAAATTTGTGAAGTATGATGCTTTTTATGACAATGAGCATTCTCCACTTGTCAATGGTGAAGTACAAGGATGTTGGAGCAGCTTTGAGGGCAACAAAGACAAGGGATAGGGTTCTGATTTTCAGTTACAGCCTATCAACAGTTCACCATCTTGGCATTCTTATGAGTGGGAAAGATAGTTCAAGGTGTCCTCTGACAAGGAAGTGCAAACTCTATCCATGTTTGATCACACACTTAGCTTGGTTGAAGAGCTTTATTGGAAGGCCTAGCTTGAAGAGAGACAAATAGGAGTGAAAGATGAAGTTGCTCTTTCCAATTTGCAACTTATTAGAGATTCTTTGGTGACCTTGAAGTCTGAGTACATGCACTTGATTGAAGATCGTGATCACGCCATTGAAGTTGCAAAGAAGACCATTTGTGCTTCCCAAGGTAAAGAGAGAAAGGTTGATGAGCTTACTCATGAGCTTGAATCAACAAAAGCTATGTTAGAAAAAACTCAAGTAGTATTAATGGAGGTAGAAGATCAGTTTGCTGATTTCAAACTTTCCAAAGAGCAAGAAAATGGACCGAGAGTTGAAGAAATAAAACAAGTAATGGAAGAACTTGATAGTCTTCAAGAGGAGTTCAATCTAGGAAGATTCACAAGAAAATAAAAGATTGCTAATGCTCATTTGGAGCAGCAAGATGGAAGGAATGACTTCTTAGTGTATGACAATCCCCTTTTTGAATCGAGTGAAGAGGAAGCTTATGAGAAACATTCCTTTGTGGTAGATGATGGGATTTCAAGCCTTGAGGAAATATTTTTTGACACCATTGTTGAAGAGGGAAGTTCTAGCACTTCTTCTAGCAATGGAACAATGATACATGAGCTACATAATGAAGACTCTGCTATTGTTCCTAGTCTTTCCATTCTTCAGGAGGTGGAAAATCAAGAACCATGGAGAAATGAGGTCACTAATCTTGACTAGGAACAAAGAGTCGATTGGAACTCCAATGAAGTTTCCATGTGGGAGGTGTCTAAGCAAGGAAATTTCAACATCTAGGACATCAAGGTGTTGATGAGACCAGTCTTGGTAGCTATTGGTAACTCCATTACAGTGGCAAGAAGTGAAGATTTCAGACTTACTACTCAGGGGGAATGGGAGAAAGGTGAAACAAAACTTGGTGTTTGCACTCTTGACAATCCATCCCTTGGGTGGAGTGATGTTTGGACTCATTCTAGTCCATTTTTGGAGTTCGTTTTGCAAACAACATTTGTTTCATGTTCCATAGATGGGAATGCTTTAATGGATTGGTTTCAAGAGTTCATGAGTGAAGCTATCAATTTCTTGAGTATGCACTTGGTTTTGACTAGCACTTGGGGATGTATTGAGTTTTCTTAAATTCAGTGTGTTGGAAATCATTTTTAGTTGGGTATCCATACTTGGGATCCTCAACTTGGATTGATGAAGCTTTTTACATATGGAAGGAAGGACTTTTGGAGAGATAAGGGTCAAATTATCATATTTTTTGGTATTATTTCTTTCTTTTCTAGCCACATGATGGTTCCATTTGTTCATCAATAGATGGATTGGAGAGAAATTTTGAGTATGGATTGGACTGATGAATGATTGGTTGCTCTTGTGAGTGACTCTTGGATGAGACAAGGGAAAATTTTGAGACATGAGCTTGCTGGTTGGAGGTAGACCAACCACCTTACATGGGAAGTTACTCTCATTCAGGAGAGTTGGTTCATCACTTCTTGTCAAAGAGGTGGTAGTTTTCAGTTGGTGGTTTCTCTAGTGTATTTTTCAGCCACTTTGGAGGTGTTATCTTGCAACTCAGTGCCCACCTCACCCGCTCACACTTGGAAATTTCATTGGTATTGTTTTTCCTTATGTAGAGCTCTAGAATCATATTGTACTACATTGATTCCAGCCTTTAACAACATTGATTATTTGTCTCTTCACACCCTTCCTACTCTCCAAGTTCATCTTATGGAGGTTGGTAATGTTAACTTTGATAGTTTTCTCTCATTGTGGGTTTAGGACAACGAACTACCACTTGCTTTGATTCATCATTCTATGACTCGTGAGGTTTGGACTATGAGAGTTTTTTGTAGTCTTCATGGTGGTATTAGTATAATTCAGATGAGGCATAGTAGCTCCATGCGGAGTTATGAGTATGAGATTGTTGAGCTCTTGAAAAGGATTGCTTTTCTCTTTGCAAGAAGATTCGAAGATGTCACATTTGAAGTCTTGGCTCCATTTGTTACCGTATGGAGGTATGCTGAGGAGTTTTATTTTTAGTTGAGTAGCCTATCTTTCTTCTTGCCTAGGATTGTGATAGATAGTGGTATGGTTGATATTGTTGACTTTGGGCATCTTGGACATGAGACGTTGCATGATATGGATCTCAGTCCTTTAATATTTTTCAATTTGAGCATCAAGGATGGTAACATTTTGGAGTTACAAAGGAGGTAACTGCAGCATTGGCATGATGTTTTCACTGATCTAATTAGAGTAGTGCCATATTGACATGTTGGATCATTCTTGAGACAGACATGGGATGCTAGGATCATACTTGTTGGGGTATTGATCAGTTCTATATTCTCTAAGGTTGTGGTGGCTTTGCTTGAGGACAAGCAATTCTCGGAAGGGCAGACTGTAATGTCCCCATTTTTAGCCCTACACTTTCTAGTGATTGATAGCCTATCTCCAGTGTGTTGTCGGCTAATCAAAGACAGAATTAGGGTATCTAGTTGCTTGGTGGGTTCTTTTGAAGATTCAGGGATTTACATCTTGGATTTTGGGATTTTGGATTGCAGATTCTTTCTGAGTTTTCAGAAAGCTTCGTAATGGTATTGCTTTCACTTTGATCTGAGCAATTTTTTGAATTTACTATTTTTAGTAAATTCTATTTTTAGTAGTGGTCTAGTCTGCATCAGCTCAACAAGCTTTCCTCTTTTGGTAGTTCGATTGGTAATATTGATTTTGGCTTTAAGGTGCTCATTTTGGAGACATAAGTTATTTTAAATTAACAATGTTTAATTTTCATCTTATGACCCCTTCGCCTAGTGTTACAACTTCAAGTTGTTTTTCAAAAGGAGGAATTTTAGGGTGGTCATCTCATGAGGAAATATTTTAAATATTCCTAAAGTCAAAATATTGTTTGGAGAAAGGGGATGCCAATTTTTGAGGAGAAGGTAATTTTAAATTAAAAGAAATATTGCCTATTGAAGTGGATTCAACTTTTGGAGGGAAATGAGGGTCAAACACAACTTTGAATATTGTTGGCTATTTTGGGCGCCCTTCTTGAAGTTTCTAGAGGATTCTCTCAAATCTATAAATACAGGCCTCAGCTCTTCAATTCAACATCCTATGACTTGAATATTGTTATGATGTCAGAATGGTACTGGGACTGCTTTGAGGAATGAATGCCTCCTAGCCTTGGCTCAACTTCTTGCTTGGAAGATAGCAACTAGTGGAGAGTTAGTTTGTAGTTGAGTGAGTTTTTGTAGTGAGAAATTGCATTGTAGAAGTTATTATGCATTTGTAGTTTAGTTTGAGCATGTTAGTGAAGTTTTGGTGTTGCTGACTTCAAGTTGCTGAATGTTGTTTTTTCTCATAAGTCCAAAAACTAAAAATATATTAATTCTAGGTATTGGTTAGAACCATTTATATGCCCTAGGTGCCCATTTGTGCAAATTTTGGTGATTTATAATGAAGAATCTAATTTTATCTTGTTGGTAGAACATTTCTAGAGGTTGTACCATTCTGTTTCGCCTGACAAGTGTTTAGAAAAAAAAAATACTTCAATTTGTTAGTTTTTTCTTTTTCTAGTCTTCATTGTCATCATCCTAGCATTCGTTTGCATCAAGTCTCATGTCATTATGACAAGTATTGAGTGAGTTGTGAGCATTTTAGTGGATTCTAGGGTTGTTGGTTATGCATTTCAAGTTGTTGTTCTGTTATATCAGATTTTGGAAAGTGCATTTTTTGGTGAAGGGTTGGTGTTAGGAAATCATACTAAGCTTGGTGCATGTCACATTTACTATTGCAGCAATTGAAGAACTTCTAATCCTTGTTCTTGCAGGCATTCTCTATATTATTGTAAGCTAAACACTAGTACTGTCAGGATTTCTTCTCATCATTCTCTTTATGCTTGTAATACCCACTAAATAAGTGGAAGAGGCTGGCTTTCCACCTATTTACAATTGAATTGCATTGTATTTTCTTCACATCTCCGCCCTATGGTAGCTCCATTCCCACTTTGGGATTGAAAGCACATTCTGGGTGTTGAGTTTACTCTTAGCACTTGCAGTTGGTAGGGATCCTCTGACCATATGTTCATCCATCTTAGTCACATTCTTGGTTAGAGCTAATCTTTTAACATTGCATTGATATCCTCTGACCATATGCTCGCTGCCATCTGGTGCATTCTTGGTTAGAGTTGAATTCTACATCGCTTTAGTTTTTAAGTGCTAACCCCAACGGGTGCATGTTGTTGTAATTGCATTCAAAAAATTGAAAAAATTTGGTTCAGAATATTTCACAAGTTTACCAAAATGAAATGATGAAAATTGGTATGGGGCTTTCTTTCGCTTCTAGGGTTTTGGACCTAAAAGGAGAAAGACCAATTTCTAACCTTTCACTCAAGAAAAAACCCTGTAGAATTCAATACAAAGGAGATTGATATCTAGCAAATGGAAAGTTCTAGGGATAGAATGATGTATAATGAGGGGTTAACCACCAAGTGTAAACTCAGAAAAGAAAATATAGTGTGATATGAAAAAAATGCTAAATGATCAAAACAGATGACCAAACTATAATGAAAAGCTACTAAACTAAAATTGTGCACCTGGAAAAATAAAGAAGGAAGAATGGACGTCTCGATCACTAAAAGAATTGTTGTTGAAGCTAACTAGGACTCATACACCAATTTGGATAGATTAGTCCAACTTTCAAGAAAATGTGCAAGAATAAGTTTCAACCAAAAGGGTATCCAAATCTACAAAAATCTTTTTTAGGACTGTATAGTGGGACTCAGTCGCCAATAGTGGAAAACTAGTCCACTTCTACTTTTCTAAAAATTATGAAGTGGATTTTGTGCCTCGCCATCTACTTTTCTTTTCCTGACTGGTTTATGGATCTGAAACTAAAAAATACCACCTACAGGTCTTCTCCAAGCTTCTCCAAGGCTTGATGACAACATTGAAAAAATTTAGAGACTTGAAAAATTTTCTCCACCTTTGCTTCTTGGAAAATTTGCAACTTAGCCCTACAAATCTCACATAATAAGAGGGGAAAATGTTGTTGGGGTTAGTGAATAGGGGTTTTCCTTGGTCAAACCCCCTACTAGTAATTAAACCTTGAAATAGAATGAAATATGGAAAGAGAGTGATGAATGAATAAATGGTAATGTTACAACTCCCCAAACCCTTGCAATAAAAGGTTGCAAACATGTAAGTGATGGCTCCAATGGATGTGGTTCTTGAATCTTGCTTGATGTAGATAGATCTTGAATGTAATGCTTGCTTGAATCACTAACCCTACATCATAATTGTTAGCTCTAAAACAACATGTTGCAAGCAATCTTTTGCATGATTGATGAAACTTGAAGAATGCTCTATGATGCTTTAAAATCTACCCTTGAAATTCCTTGAATGATCTTGTGAATGGTTAAATTCTCTTCTGAACTCTTGAATGCTTGTAATGTTTGGTAGGTGACAATATGAGTGAAAGAACCTTGTATTTATAGTTAATTATGCAAGAATTCATAAAATTTCAACACTACAAGCTAACTTCATATCTAGGAGAATAAAATCCGAGCAGAAATTTGATTTAATTTTGAATTTATGTCACATAGGACTCATTCACCCAGGGTGGCAAATGACTCCTATTACACATAATGTATGGCATAAAAAATAAAAAGTGTCTAGAAATGTGTGAATCCTACATTGGGGCCAAAAAGACCTAGGTGGGACTCATTCTCCGAAAGTGGAAAATGAATCCTAGACACTAAATATGGGCCACACAAGCTAGTAATGCATATATTATGATTGGTTACATATTGGTGTTAGGATTATCCTCGAAAAGATGCAATAAATGAGACTTGTGGATGCAAAACAGGGCTAGTTAAAGCATAAGAAAGCCAAATTGTTAATCACAAGCCTAGAAGAATTTGAAAGTGTGTTACAACACTTTACAATACTCTAAATAAGGCAAGGATAAAGTTAATTATGATGAAAATTATGTTTATTATGCTTAGTTAATTGATGAAACCCTAGAAAAGTGTGAAAGTGTGTTACAATACTTCACAACACTTCTGTAAGGCACCATTAAATTCTATTAGTTCACAAGGGCCCAAGACCTAATTTAAATTTTTCATCTAGATCACAATATTAAATCAAGGAAAAATTAAGCCAAAATCCATAAGGAGGAACCAAACAAGTGCAAAAAATATGAAAGGACCATTTTTTTCGAAACTACAATGTCAACACTCATCACCTATTTTTCTTCTTAGTTTCACTAGCTTTGAAAAAAGAAATTTTGTGATTAGGCATAGGATTGGTAAATATTTGTAAGTTTTGGTTAGGAGGGGAAACAAACTTATTTCTTTGATCATTAACACCTCCAATTAAAAGACAACCAAAATCAATGAGGTCTTGCACAAGAATTTTAAGATACTTACAATATTTTGTATCATGTCCATTTTGTCAGTGATAATGGCAATAACAATTTGGTCTAAAGTTTAGAGGTAATGAAACCTTGAGAATGATCATTGTATCATTTAGGGAGATACAACAACTATTTTCTACAAGTTTCACTCAAGGAAACCTTAGAGATCTCAATCCAATAATAGAATAAGAGAAAGAGATTTGCAATAAGGTGTCATGGGTGTGATTAAAGACTAAACAGGGGTTCACCACCAAGATAGGGATTGGAAAGATAAGTAATGTAGATAGAATGCAAGACTTAAATACAATACCTAGAAATGAATTCAAATCGAAATGATAAACTGGAGATAAATAGAGGTGCACCTCAAAACTGAAGAGGTTTGACTAAAGGCCTAAAATCCTAGAAATGTTGACTTTTGATACAAAATATAACTCATATGCTAGTAGGAGCAATTTATTCCTAGTTGAGGGTTCTGGTCTGAAATAGGGATCTGGAACTACTAACCCAAGATCTATAGAAAATTCCAAAAAATAGGTATATTGGGACTCATATGCCACCAGTGGCGATTTAGTCCTAGTATCAGGGTTGATCTACAACTCTAATATCCTCTAGTGACTTCCTATAACTTCTCTCCCATCAAATCAATGATTCTGAAACACTGAATTCTCCTTTATAGGTGACTTTCCATGATCTTGCAAACAAGGTGACAACTTTGACAAATTGTAAACTTTTCTCCAATCTTACTCTTCAATGAATCTTCAACTTATATATACAAATCACACATCAAAGAGAGGGGAATATGTTGTTTTTTTAGTGGATAGGGGTTTTCCTTGGTGGAACCCCATTTTGGTAATTGAACCTTGAAACTAATAGAAATAGAATGAAGGAATGATGAATGACCAAATAAGCAATGTTGCAACTCACCAAACCCTTTAATAAAAGGTTGCAATCTTGTATGTAATGGCTAGCATGAATGCATATCTTGACTCTTTCTTGAATGATATGGATCTTAACTTGAATTCTTGCTTGAATAATAAAACCCTACATCATAAATGTTAGCTCAAAAACAAACATGATGCATGATTACTTTGACATGATGCTTGAATCTTGAATAATGCTCCAATATGCTTGATAATCACTCTTGAATTCTATTTAATACTCTTGTAAACTATTGTGATTTAAATTTAGCTATAAGAATGCTCTAATTAACTTGTTAAGTGACTTGTAATATTTTCTTTTTAAAAATGAGTGAAATAATATTATATTTTTTCTTGTTTATGCCAAATTTCTAGAAATTACAACACTACAAGCCGACACTAGATCTAGGAGAATAAAATATGGCCAAGAATTTGAATTTAAATTAGGTCTAAGTTAAGCAGGACACATATTCCAGTTGGGGTGTATGAGTCCCATTAGTTTGAGCTTGGGACAAATTTTTTAGAAAGGATTAGATTAATGTGAAATTTAGATCCAAGCCCAAAAATTTACGTGGGACCCATATGCCCAAGGTGGTGTATGAGTCCCAAATAACTAAATTTGGGCCATACAATCCAAAATCATAAATTTATAATTGATCACTTGATATATGTTGGGATTATTCTTAGAAAGATGCATTAATTAAGGCTTGTGGATGCAAAATAGGACCAAATGAGTCATAAAGAAGCATAATTCTAGCATGGAGGGCCCAAAAAAGTGTGAAAATCTAAAGGGCTACATTTTTCTACACTACAACTTTTACCCATAACAATGTTCATTTTAATAATTTTAAAGGTTAAAAAATATCCTAAATTTTTTTCTCTTCCATCTCCAAAATTCATCTTTCCCTTCTACTTATTTCCTTGTTATTCTCTCAAAAAATATTATGATAAATTTATAATATATTTCATAGAATCTATGTAGGAATTAATAGTTAGATTTTTATTGAACTACTTAAATTTGATGTTTCATCTAAAATTATTGTGATATCTCATTGATCATTTTATTTATTTACATTTTGTGAAATAATTTATGTAAAATAACATCTTATTTAAAGTATCTATATTTTATTTTTTTGAAAATCATCCTCTTTCCCTCCCCATTGTCATTTAGGAACATTGGGTGGTTTCCTCATATATATAATTCTAATATAAACATTAAGTATCTTAAGGAAGGTTTATAATCCATTAGATCTATTATCATCTTTGAATTTCACAGATACATTTCTTAGAGGAAAAGAAAATTATGTTGGCAACACAAGAGTAGAGAACTAAGAGGGGGGTGGTGAATCATTTGTCACAAAAATTTAAACTTATTAAACTTATTCTCAGATCTGATTAATAACCATGAAAGCATAAATCATTACCACATCATAAACAAACATAACACAAATATTTTTATGTGGAAACCCTATTAGGGGAAAAACCATTGTGGAGATTAGTGCACAAGATTATACCCTATTAAAAGTATAAATGAATAAATGGGTATGCACATGCATTTAGGCATAGTCCATAGAGCTCACTACTCAAATACAAAAGGCTTATTGCCAAAGGAAAACACACTATCTTATAGAAAAATTCAAATTACATCCATAAGATTTTGAACTAAGAAAATAGCATCTACTCATGCTTGATTACAGTTCCTGTTAAGTACACAAACTTTGCTCACCCTTCTTCACACTTAAATTTTTCCTTTGAATGATTAGAAAATTATTCACACATAGGACTTGTACACTTCACTTCACCATTCCATTCAAATGATAAAATAATCACTCATATATATCCACAACCAAGAAAAACATCATCTATAAGTCGACTTCAATAAAATATAAAATGAATACAAACTGTTGGCTTCAAAACATAAATAATGATCAATGTGAATCAACCAATGTCAGCCAGAACATAGTGAGGACCCAAAACAACATCCTCAAACATGAAACATCTTCAATAATTATTCCTTGAAGATCCACAACATGCTACAATCACCTTGTCAGCCAAGAACTTGAAAAACATGAATACACAAAGGAAAATATGAAATCGCGAGCACACCGATCAATGCAAACATACACCACAAATAAAGCATGATCTAGAAACATCCATGAGCATCATGAATCACCAAAGAAGAATTCACAACACTTAATATTACTAGAATCGCATCATCTTCTTTCAGGAACACTAATTGAAGCAACAAAAAAACTCTCAGAACATAGATACTCATAACTCTATCAAATCTTCATGCAGATCTCTAAGACATAACATGGATAAACTAGATATAATCAGAAAAAAAACCCTTTAATCCACAACCTCTAATCATAAACATAGTGAGTTGGCTTAGTATGTTGAACAAACTGAATTTCACTGCACCACCGAAAACTTGCAACTTACTTTATTACAATGTTCTCAATATCCTTGACATATACTCCTTTAATGCCAATAGTGTTGAAATTAGTGAAAACCACATATTAGAAACATACAACAAGTTCCTCCTTTGGAATTGATGGAAACACATGATGTGAAAAACACCATCAACCCAACTTTCTCTTAACACTTTCTCCCCCTTAGATTTTGAGACTTCTCCCAAGATAATTCACAATTTTTCACATGACTCTTCTCCCCCTTTGACATCAATGACAAAGATAATGCGTATCTTTCTCTTCAAAAGCTTTGAAACACATTTCTAAACATCTGACTACTCCCCCTAAGTAGCAACCACCACAACATCAATCTGGATGAATATATGACTATGAAATGCATAGACTGGTGTAATTCAATTCATGGACTGGTGCAATTCAATGCATCTTAGTTTTGATTAGGAGGGGTAATCACCCCTATCTTCCCTCTGAGATACTCAAAAGTATCCTTAGGAAAAGGCTTAGTAAATATGTCTACAATTTGTTCCTTAGTGGGTGCATACTCCAATCTGACTTCCTTTTCACTCACTTTCTCTCTCAAAAAGTGAAACTTGATAGATATATGCTTGGTTTTTTAATGCAATACCAAATTCTTAGAAATGTTAATTTCACTTGAATTATAATAGAATATAGCAATAGGCTCATCATAAACAACTCTAATATCTTTCAACATTTTCTTCATCCACAATACTTGAGTATAATTGCTAACTGCAACAATGTATTATGCCTCTATAGTAGATAAAGAAATGGCATTTTTCTTCTTACTTAACCATGAAATTAGCTTCTTTCCCAAGAAAAATGCACCACCAATGGTAATGTTTCTATCATTCACATCTCATTCCCAATCATCATCAGTAAAAGCACTCAAAGTAAAGTCTTCTTCTTTAGGATACCATAAGCCAAAATCAAATGTCCCCTTCAAGTCTCTAAAAATTCTCTTCACAATAGTCACATGAGATTCGTTAGGATCAGCTTGAAATCTTACAACAATGCATAGATCATTCATCATATTAGGTCTAGTTTGAGTCAAGTAGAGCAATCCACCAATCATGGATATGTATCTAGTTTGGTTAGGTTTAGGAGAATCATCATCTTTTGTCAACTTACATCCGGTCACCATAGGTGTACCAACTTGCTTTGAATATTCCATACCAAACTTCTTTAGCAATTCTTACACATACTTGGACTGAGATATAAAGATCCCTTTATCTAGCTGGGTAATTTTCAATCCCAAAAATAATTTCATTTCTCCAATCATAGACATCTCAAACTCACTCTGCATCTCATCAACAAACTTATGCACAAACTATCATCTCCTCAAAAAATAATATCATCAAAAAAGACTTCAACAATCAAATCTTTATCATGATCAATCTTGAAATAAAAATTAATATCAGTAGTACCTTTATTAAATCCAAGTTTCAACAAATACTTATCCAATATGTCATATCATGCTCTTGGGGGTTGCTTATGTCCATGCAATGCTTTCTTCAACCAAAAAACCATATCTCCCTGATTAGACAATTGAAATCCATTAGGCTACTCAATATACATTTCTTCTTCCAGTTCACCATTTGGAAATGTTGACTTGACATCCATATGACAAACCTTAAAGTTTTGTAAGAAATATAAGCAAGAAATAATCTCACAACTTCAATCCTAGCAAAAGGAGAAAAGTTTCTTCAAAGTCAATTCCTTCCATCTGTGAATATCCTTTATACACTAGTCTTTATTTATTTCTAACAACTTCACCTTGCCCATTCAATTTGTTTTGAAAGACCCATTTTGTTCAAATTACATTTTTGTCCTTAGGTCTAGGAACAAGAATCCATGTATCATTCTTCTAAATTTATAGAAGTTATTCTTTCATTGCTTCCATCGAATGTTCATCTTTTCTTGTTTCATTGACACTAATAGGCCCAGTCTTTGAAATCAAATAGTATTCTTCTACAATTCTTCTCTTAGTTTGAACACCTTTTTTCTTATCACCTATAATTTGATCTTCTAAATGATTAAATCTTACATTCCTTGGAGTCTTAAGATGTTATTGAACTTTAGGCTCTTGTGATCTCACATCTACACTTTCACTAGTTCCTTCCTCTTGGCTTTCCTAATTCACCAAAATTATTTGTACTTGATTCTAAGTTTGAACTAAACTAACATTTTGATCATCTGAATCATATCCACAGGTTCTGGATGGTCTAACTATGTCTTCATCAACCTTGACATTAGCACTTTCAACTACTTTCCTTAATCTCTTATTAAAGCACTAGTAGGCTTTACTTTTAGTAGAATAACAAAGAAATATTCGTTCATCACTTATAGCATCAAACTTTCCTATATCTTCATCTTTTTTGATATAGCATTTACTCACAAATTTTTTAAAGTATCTAATAGTAAGCTTAAGACGAAACCATAGCTCATATGGGGTCTTACCAGTATCACCTTTGATATGTACCCGATCGAGAGTGTAAACAACAGTTCTCATAGTTTTTTTCCAATAGATATGTGGCACATTTCCTTCCAGCATCATAGTCCTAGCAACATCTAGAACTGTCATGTTCTTCCTTTCCACAACTCCATTTTGCTAAGGGTTTTGTAGGGTAGATAATTGTATCTTTATCCCATGCTCTTCATAAAAATAAGTAAATTCACTAGAAATGAATTCACCACCTCTATCTAATCTCATAAATTTAATCTTTAGACCTATCTCTGTCTCAATCTTAGCCTTAAAAATCTTGAATTTCTCTAGAGCTTCATATTTTTCTCTTAAGAAAGCAACCCACACCAATCTAGAATGATCATCAATGAGTAACATGAAATACCTATCTCCTTGTAAACTTTGGACTCTAGAAGGACCGCACAGATTAGTATGCACAAGCTCCAATACTTCATTTGAACAATGTTGTTTGCTCTGAAATGAAAATCTAGTTTGCTTCCCTAATTTACATTCCTTGCATATGGTATTAGTAGGCTTTAATAACTTAGGAAGATCTCTCATAGTTTGAGTAGAACTTATCTTCATAATATTGTCAAATTTTACATGATACAATCTCCTATGCCACAACCAACTTTCATCAACTTGAGTAATTAACCAACTTTTAGTAGCAGAATTTAGGTCAAAGATATTACCTTTTGTTTTTGTACCAGATGCAATCACATTTCTGGAACTCCCCAATATTCTACATTTTCTATCCTTGAATTGAAGATTGTATCACTTGTCAACCATCTATCCAACAGTTAAAATATTATGCTTCAAACCTTCCACATATAGAACATCCCCAGTATTATTCTTGCCATCAAGAGAAATGGATCCTCTACCATGGATTACACCAACTTTATCATCACCAAATCTTACAACACCACCATCAAAACTTTCAAGACTCACAAATTTACTTTTGTCACCTGTCATGTGATGAGAGAATCCACTATCAATTACCCATTCATCCTTTTCTTCAATTATGGCAGCTAGAGCTTTCTCCACATTCTTGCAACTACTAGATTCAGTAGGAACTGGATCATTTTCCTTGATAGCAATAAATACCCATTCATTTGAACTTACATTCCCTTTATCGGATTCATCATCTGACACACCTTAATAAGTAGCATAATAACACTTCCTTGGGAATCTAGGCTTGTTAGGTCTTAGATTAGGAACTCTTTCTAGACACCTTAAGACAAAATCACCTATCTTATTGCATGAAAAACATTTAAGAGGCAATTTCCCTTTATACTTATCTTCTCCTCTAGGTACCTTCCTGAAAAGAAGTGCTTCAAGCTCATCTATCTTTCTCTCTTCTTCTCCAATCTCTCTCAATTCTTCCTCATACTTGAATACCTTTCTAGAATAACTTTCTCCTAGATCATATCTTTTCTTATCTTTTTCGGAGATATTAGCTATCAACATATCTCTGGTTACATTTTTCAAAATTTGGATCTCCTCAATAGTAACAAATTTGTGTTTGTATGTAGTAGGAAAGGATCTAAGCACTTTAGCAACAATCTCTAATTCTTCCAATGGTCCACAAGCGCATTTGATATTACACACAATTTCATTCACTCGTGGCTGAAAAGTAGTAATGTTCTCATCTTCACCCATTTCAGACTTTGTAGCTTAGCAATCTTAGCAGTCTTCAAATCCATTACATTTTTCATCTCAAAATTAGTCAGAGCACTCAACAATGCTTCCTTAGCCCTGATATTGTACTCGAAATCTTTAATATCAGTAGAAGTTGAAGGACCATTTTGTGGGATGACATATATATTATTTGTAATGTTATAGAAATATTCACCAATGTATCTCAAATGACACTCCATTCAATTCTTCCACAAAGAATAATGTATTCCATCCAATCTTGGACTAGCCTTCTTATATGTCATCTTCCTAGATAACCTCAAGCTATTAAAATTCTTTGAAGGAACCTGCTCTGATACCAATTGTTGGCAACACAAGGGTGGACAACTAAGAGGGGGGGTGAATCAGTTGTCACAAAAATTTAAACTTATTAAACTTATTCTCAGATCTGATTAATAAGCATGAAAGCATAAATCATTAGCACATCAGAAACACACATAACACCAATATTTTTACATGGAAACCTTGTGTGCCATAGAAAAATGGTCCCTTGACATTCTCATGGCCTTTTAGATCTTGTTTCATTGTGTTGGCACAATGTTGCTTTGATTTTATGTTGTAACATGGCTTGAACATGCTTATTTAGGTGTTAAAATTCAAAGAGCGACATCTTGTGAAGGTGTTGTGAAGTGTTGTAAGAAATTTCTACATTCTCCTAGATTCTATTTAATGCATTTCACCTAAAAATCACCTTTTTACACATCAACAAGTCCTATTTTGAAGTGTTGTAAAGTCTAGTAACGAAATTTCACATTCTTCTAGGCGTATTTTCACTATTTACAAATTTCTCATGCTTTATTTTGTCTCTTTATGCACTCATAAGTTGTAATTAAGTGTATTTTTTCATATTATCTTGACAAACAACATTAAATACAACATTTTTCTTGACACATGTTTTTAGGTCCTAGGTGGGACCCATTCACCATGGGTGGTGAATGAGTCCCCCTTGGCCCCAAATTCAAAATATTCCAAATTTTGTTTCAGGATTTTATTCAAAAACACTTGATGTCAGCCTGTGATGAGGTATGAGCATATACTAAGACACAAGAACTATTTAAATATGTGATTTTCACCTCATCTTACACCTCCTCATTCATTCAAGCATTCCATCTCACATTTTAAGCATTCAAGCATTTTATATCATCTTTTCAAGCACTATTCAAGCACTTTGAAGTTGACATTGACATTACTTTAGATTTACATCATCCAGGGTTATGTAAGTTCATAGCAATGGTATGCTATTAGTTTATCTTTCTCTTTCATTTCATTATCTTTTAAAGGGTGTGATTACCAAAAGTGGGGTTTGACTAAGGAAAACCCCTATTCACTAACCCTAATAATTTCTCCCCTATTACATGTTTGTTTGTAGCCCTTTGTATGAAAATTTGATAGGATATTAGGTGTTGAAGATTGATTTCAAATTCAACTAGGTGCTTCAAGTCAACATTAGTCAATTCCAAGCTTGGAGAGAGTTATTTGTCCTTTTTCTATAGAATTGACTTCAACAACCTGACAAGCAGAATTTTCCATATCTGGTGTTGCAGAGTTGTCTCCTGACTTTTTAGAAATTTGGGAGAGGACTTATTCACCACCTATGGCAAATGAGTCCCACCTTATGACTAAAAATCTGAATTTTTCTGGATTCTGGATCCCGACACACATAAATCAGCTCCCGACACTTTTTCACTAGTAGGATTTATTTTCCACCCTAGGTGAATGAGTCCCACTGTGAAAAATTAGTAATTTTCATCAACAATCAAAACACTCCAGATTCATCACAATTCATCTAGGTGCACTCAGATTTATCTCTATTTTTTCTATTTTGCATTATTTCTTTATTTACATAATTGTTTTCATATCACAATTTGTTTTCAAACATAGCTTAAATTGCACTTTCACATTCAATTTCATTCATCTAGGTTAATAAATTGCATTTAGTTAAGTTCATTTACATTAAAAAAACATTGCACACATTAAAATTTGAGTGAATCATTAGCTTTTTTGGCCTTATTCCTCTCCTTTTAGGTGAAAAAACCTAGAAGTGCAAGAGTAGCATTAGGGTCCCAAAAATCTATGTTTCATTTTGGATGAACATGTTGCAAGTTCTCCTTGTAGGGTAGATAATATGGCACAAGAGAATGAGGCATTACAAACACCGAATGATTGCATGAAGTGTTCCCCTAATCAAAAACATTCAACCATTAATAACTCCCTTGGTTGTGATGAAGTTATTTTGGATGAACCAAAACCTAATTGTCATGACCATGTGGTTTTTTGTTCTCCTACGAACACTCCTTATAGGGAGAATATTATGATCCCAGACAAAGATAATATCCCCTTCAAAGACAATGAAAAATCTCACTTGTTATAAGATATTAACAATATTCAACCTCACTACACCCTTTACCCACCTTCACACCCCTTAGTATCCCTTTCACTTGCCTTCACACCCCTTACATTCCATCACCGTTTTATCTTCCATCTCAACCTACATTCCCTGACCCTATTCTTACACAACACTTTACCACTGTTTCGTCCATGCAACATCAACTTTCCACCATTAGTCAAGGTCAAACTGTTCCCCTTCAAAGACAATGAAAAATCTCACTTGTTATGGGATATTAACAATATTCAACCTCACTACACCCTTTACCCACCTTCACACCCCTTATTATCCCTTTCACTTTCCCTCACACCTCGTACACTCCATCACCATTTTATCTTCCATCTCAACCTACATACCCTAACCATGTTCTTACACAACACTTGTTATGGTAATCTCACTTGTTATGGGATATTAACATATTCAACCTCACTACACCCTTTACCCACCTTCATGCCCCTTAGTATCCCTTTCACTTGCCATCACACCCCTTACACTCCATCACCATTTTATCTTCCATCTCAACCTACATACCTTGACCCTATTCTTACACAACACTTTACCACTGTTTCTTCCATGCAACATCAACTTTCCACCATCAGTCAAGGTCAAACCATTCCACCCACATATCATGTCCATAGGAGCCCCTTATCCTTAGAATTATTACATACCCCAATTCCACAAGGGATAGAAATTCCTTAGTTTGAGAAATGTAAATGAAAAGGAGATCCTATCAACCATGTTAATGCTTACATGACTTTATGTAGTGACTTTGTCCTTGATAAGAGAATTTTAGCAAAAAAAAAATTGAGAACCTTGAAAGACACTACATTAGAATGGTTTTCCAACTTTCCTAATTATGCCATACATTCTTTCAATGAACTTTTGGATTCTTTCATAAGTAACTAGGTGCTACCACAATAGTGGTTTACACTTTCTCGGATATCCTAATTTTTCCTAAAATCACATATTTTTAGAAAATATAATGATTTAAGCCTTGAAAAGTGCCATTTCAAGGATTCCAATTGAAGAGGGCTTGATTAAACCACCTTAGACCAAGCCCCATTGGGTAAAACCCTGCTAGTTTTAAACCATACCGATAATAGAGTCTCCTTTACACCTATCAAGATGTTGATAAAAAACCACTTTTGATTTACCTTTTGAGGGATCAAATGAATTCATTTAAAATTTATTTTTTGTAAGTATGCAGTCCTTATTATAAGCTTCCATAAAATTATAATTTTAATAAAATTTAATTTGATTATTATATTTATTTTTTATTTCTTGTGAATGTAGGTTTTTCACTAAAAAATATGAGTGCACCAGATACTGAAGTCTTTGATCCAACAAAAATAAATTTGAATTTTGATACATACAATAAAAGTTACATGTTATACAATCACGCTATGTCTGAATTGTAATTGGTTTTACTTCAACACTTTATTAAAGAAAAAATATTCAATAAAAAACTATCTAACCAAGTGGAAGCACTAGATATCAGAGTTACAGATCTAAATTCAAAAAAATTAGAATTTTATGCTTCATGGAAAAAAAATTATGCATTATACGGTGAGTGTCACTTTTTTAAAATGTTGTTTTCTAAAAAGAACTAGTTTTTGAGGGAGATGGAAAAAGAAGTGCAATTTGATTCCAAAAAAATTGAAAAAAATATATTTAGAATCTTCAAAAAGAATTCCACAAAACTCTAGTTTGCATCATCTTCAAATTCTCACAGTTTAGCCACTATAGGTGCTCGAAAGTGAATATTTAGTTAAAAAATATATTTTAGTGTCTAGTTTGGAAAAAATTTGTAAACTACTATTGTGGGATCACCCAACTTCCAAGTTCGCATGACACCTAAGAAAATAATGACTGACCTTATGTGATCTAGACAAAACACAAATGAAAAATTCATGGATTTTATCTCACGATACCAATCCTTGTATGCTCAAATAGATGTCAAGATTCCTTATGCGCATCTACAAATGATGTTCATTGAAAACTTGCAGACAAATATTTAGTATAAGTTAACTATGATGAAATTCTCTTCATTTATGCATTTATGCACAACATTGTGTGAATAGCATAACTTGGTCTCAAGTCATGATTTGAAATCCACTTCTCACTAAGTTGACAAACTTGAACAAAATAATCAAAACTTTCATAGAACAAATAGAGGCTTTTTATAGTTTATTCCACCTCCTCAAGAACAACCACAAACAACCCAACAAGTTCAAAATTCAATGGTTGTTGTTAAGGTAGTCATGCCTTATCATCATGGGGATCCAAAAAGATAACTCACTCCATTACTTGATACCCTTCATAATACAATGAAGCAATTAATTCAAAAATGCATGCTCACATTGCCACCCATTAGACCACTTGATCCAAACCAACCATTACCACCCAATTTCAAGCCTAATGCTTATTGCCATTTTCATCACTAGAATGGAAATGACATTGAATATTGTAAGCGCCACAAACATTTAGTTCAGGACCTCATTGATTCAGGCCATTTTTCCATTGAGGGTGTTAATGATCAAGTTAATAAGTCTGTTGCATCCCCTAACTAGAATTTACAAATTTTCACCAATCCTATCCCTAAACATACTACTTCATTTGTCAAGGCTAGTGAACCTTCAAAGACTAATGTAATGACTGTTGATACAAATAGTGAACAACATGATACAACTCCTATTGTTACCCAAGTTAGTCCTATGGATAACCTTGTGGCTACGATATAAATTCTCCCTCATAAGGGCCAAACCACTAAATCGCTTGATCTTACTTTTTCTACTAAAGACCTACACCAAAAGCTTCCTGATGGTCCTCTCTACATAGCTGGTAGAATCTATGGCAAGCCCACTAATGGGATGTTAATAGATCTCGCTTGTGGTTAGAATGTAATAACATAAGAGTTTTTGGTATTACATGAACCATATCAAGATGATTATAATAAACCCATTGCATGGATTAAGACACATAATGGTTTTGCATGCCCTATGATTTTTTTGATTGTGCTACCTTTACAAATAGGACGTAAGACTTTGACATTTTCCATTGTTCCACAATCTGACCAATTTTACTTTTGGATAGGCCTCCCATGACTTCACTCAATGAAAGTGGTCCCTTCAGTTTTTCATAAGTGTTTGAACTTTCCACATGGCAATGTGATATTTATTGTACACCATAGTGGCTTTCATCCTTTATCTTCTAAAGGTAACTTTTCATTAGAATCCTTTTGTCCTGAACCCATGAAACCTATCACACCTCAAAAGGACTTATTTTACATAGCATATCAAAAATTCAAAGACAAGAATATCACTGAATTATCTCTTTGTGATATGTCCCAGTCCACTTGTGCACCTCCTATCATAGATGAAACCAACTTCAACGTGAGTCAGACATTGAAAAAACTATACAACCTTTTGAATTGTTGGATGTTGTGGATATGGTTGTTGATATGCGGTTGTCACTGATGTCAACACTATTAGCATTTGGTGTACTAGAGGTTGTATATGTCAAGGATATTAAGAAAATTATAAAAGGAAGTGTTCTAGGTTCCCTATGGAACTGTGCAAGTTATGAAGGTGCTGTTTTTTTGTACATTGAAGATTAGCTAATGTGGATTAAAGGGTTTATTTTTGAATGTTTCTCAATCATCTACTAGAATTTTTAGAGGTCCACGTGAAGTTTTGAGTATGTTGTGGTTTGATAGTGTTTCTATGGTCTTTATTAGTGTTCCTGAATGAATATTTTGTGATTCTAGTAATCTTAGTTGTTGCGGATCCTTCTCTATTATTTCTTGGTGTTCTTGGATGTCTCTATGTCATTCTCTATCTTTGTGGTACATTTGCATTACTCACAGAGCTCGTGGTTGAAGATCTTTCTTGTGCATGTTGTATTTTTCATGTTCTTGGCCTAGATGTTGATGGTAGCGTGTTGTGGATCTTCATGGAGAAATTAATTAAAGTATTTTTTAGTTGGAGATATTAATTTGGATCCCCACTGTGTTGTGGCTGACCTTGGTGGATTTTCATTGGAAATTTATTTGTAATTTGGGTTGACATTGAAAATATGTTTTATTTTTCTGGCTGACTAAGTTGTGATGAAATCCCATGTAGCAGATATATATGAGTGATTGGTTGAGTGAAGTTAGTGTGTGCATAAGTGTGAATGTATACCAGAGAAAGTGTAAATTACCCTTCATCCCCCCATTTTCATTAATCTTGATGATGATGATTACAATGCGAAGATTGCAAAAATAGATGAAGAAATACACAATAATTTAAACTCTTTATTTTCCTCCACAATGAGCTTAGATGAAAAATCCTCTCCACCAAGTGAAGAACTTGGTGTGACTCCTAGTTAAACACTTGCAATTATTCCTTTGGATAGTCAACTACCTTCACATTACATTGAAAATGATTGGGAGGTGGATGACTTGTTAGATGGTTGACTAGCATTCACCTAAATTGTCTTTTTTCTTTTCTCTTTTTCTTATGCATATTGTGATCCCTTGTATCATTTGTTTGATATTTTCTCTCTTCGTACACTTCTTCTATTTGTACCTTTATTCTTCTATTTTTTGTACCTTGTCTTTTTCTTTTCTTGTTTTGAGTTTTCCTTTTGGGGATGATGCAAAGTGTAGAGACGCCCTACGTCTCTTCCATGTTGACCCAAATGGTCCTTGTCTTTTTCCTTTCTGTTTTGTGTTTTCCTTTTGGGGATGACACAAAGTGTAGAGATGCTCTATGTCTCTTCCATGTTGACCCAAATGGTCCTTGTCATTTTCCTTTTTGTTTTTTGTTTTCCTTTTGGGGATGACACAAAGCATTGAGATGCCCTATGTCTCTTCCATGTTGCCCCAAAACCATTTTTATTGTCCCTTTTTCCTATTGTATTTTTCTTGTGTTTTCCTTTTGCGGATAATGGAAGGCATTGTGAACAAAATTTCTCCTTCAAGTTGACCCAAAATATTTCACATTTTTCATTTTCCTTTTCATTTTCTTTCTTTTCACTTGTTTTCTCCTTTTGGAGACGATGCAAGGCATTGAGGCTGCAATTTCTCTTTCATGTTGACTCAAGGAAAACTTTCTTTTTCTTTTTTTTTCACTCTCTTTATGTCATTCTTCTAGTTATATGTGCTTTGGGGAATGATGTCAATTTCGAGCTCTTTCATAAAAACATTGCAGCAATTAGCATACTAACGCCAAATCCATAGAACCCTTACGTGTTTGGTTTGCTTTATTTTCTGGGGGGAAACTCCCTTTCTTTCTTTGTTTTTCATTCTCATTGACATGACACAGTGTAACTTTAAGACATATGACTTGGCATAAGGCTTTCTAATTTGGCTCTCATGTCTTGTTTTTCTTTTTCATTTTCTTTCCTTTTCTACTTTAAAGAAATTGCTCATAAAATGTTGTGCAGTAATTCCTTTAAAGTGGGAGGCATAAATTACCACTATTTCATTTGCATTCTTAGTTCCTAGTGTAGCCTTGTCATTTGTGTGATGTGTTTGTCACTTTGTGGATGACATTGGGTGTGATGTCGTTCATAATTGTGATCTATCTTAGCATATTACATTCCTCTTTGTGGCTTGATGTGATGCACTGCATCCCCTAAGTTTTGAATATACTATTATTTGATTGGTCCTCTCTTGGAGACATTAGACACATGTTCCCTAAGTGAATAACCTTGCATAAACTAAACAAGACTCCTTCGAACATTTTACACTCTTACACTTTACATTTTTTCCACCTTGCATAACATACCTTGCATGATTGTGATACTGTGTCTTTTTGTTCATTAGCATTTTTTTTGTGGCACCTTGTTAAAGTTATCAACGGGTGTAGCTTTAGCATGGTTGAGTGGGAAGCCCACCTAGTGGCATAAATTTCCCCCATAGCCACTTTTATGTTTGTAAGTGCATACCAACTAGCATATGTATCTTACATTTTGGGCTTTCTCACCCTGTGGACAACTAGTTTCATGGCCCAGAGTGAGTATATAGTTGGGATTTCTCACCCCATAGATAGCCTAAAGTTCCATGTCCCTAGAGTGAGTACACATTTTCTTTTTCAAAACAACTAGCCTATATATCTCTTCACAACTAGTTGGATTGATGATCGAAGCTTAATCCAAATTAATCTAAGCACTTGTGTGTTCCTTTGTTCTTATGTTTAGTTTTCCATGGGATCATCATCCTGGGGGCTTGATCATCTCTCTCGATCTTTGTGATTCCATTTTGTTAACGTAAGTTCATTTGAACCCTCCCCTCAATGTTAATGCCTACTTTAGTGTGAGTTTGAAGTATGTTCATCCCCTCACTAAAGTGGGGGCTAAATGTGCCATAGAAAAATGGCCCCTTGATTTTCATGGCATTTTAGATCTTGTTTCATTGTGTTTGAACTATGTTTCTTTGATTTTATGTTGTAACATGGATTGAACATGCTTATTTAGGTATTAAAACTCAAAGAACGACATCTTTTGAAGGTGTTGTGAAGTGTTGTAAGAAATTTCTACATTATTCTAGACTCTATTTAATACATTTCACCTAAAAATCACCATTTTACACATCAACAAGTCCTATTTTGAAGTGTTGTAAAGTCTTGTAGCAAACTTTGACATTCTTCTAGGCATATTTTCACTATTTACACCTTTCTCATGCTTTATTTTGTCTCTTTAAGCCTTCATATGTTGTAATTAAGTGTGTTATTTCATATTATCCTAATAAAAAATATAAAATACAACATTTTTCTCGACACATGTTTTCAGTTCCTAGGTGGGACCCATTCACCATCGGTGTCGAATGAGTCCCCCTTGGCCCCAAATTCAAAATATTTCAAATTTTCTTTCGATATTTTATTCAAAAACACTAGATGTCGGCCTATGATGAGGTATGAATGGATACTAAGGCACAAGAATTGTATAAATATGTGATTTTCACCTCATTTTATATCTATTTATTCATCCAAGCATTCCATCTCACATTTTAAGCATTCAAACATTTTATATCATCTTTTCAAGTACTATTCAAGCACTTTGAAGCTGCCATTGACATTACGTCATATTTGCATCATCAAGGGTTATGTAAGTTGATAGCATTTTCATGTTATTAGTTTATCTTTCTCTTTCATTTCATTATCTTTTCAAGGGTTTAATTACCAAAAATAGGGTTTGACCAAGGAAAACCCCTATTCATTAACCCTAATCATTTTTCACCTATTACATGTTTGTTTGTAGCCATTTGTATGCATATTTAATGGGTTATTAGGTGTTGAAGATTTATTTCCAATTCAACTAGGTTCTTCAAGTCAACATTAGTCAATTTCAAGCTTGGAGAGAGTTATTTGTTTGTTTTCTACAGAACGTACTTTGACAAGAAGACTTTTCCAGATCTGGTGAACAGAGTTGTCTCCTGATTTTTTAGAAATTTGGTAGAGGATTGATTCACCACCTATGGAAAATGAGTTGCACCTTAGGACTAAAAATCTAAATTTTGTCAGATTTTGGATCCCGACAGACATAAATCATCTCCTGACACTTTTTCACTAGTAAGAGGACTAATTTACCACCTTGGGAAAATGAGTCCCACTGTGAAAAATTAGTAATTTTCATCAACGTTCAAAACACTCTAGATTCATCATAATTCATTCAGGTGCACTCAGATTTATCCCTTTATTTTGTGTTTTGCATTATTTCTTCATTTACATAATGGTTTGCATATCATAATATGTTTTCAAACATAGCTTAAATTGCACTTTCACATTCAAGTTCATTCATATAGCTTAATAAATTGCATTTAATTAAGTTCATTTACATTAAAAAGCATTGCACACATCATAATTTCAGTGAATCATTAGGGTTTTTGGCCCTAAATCTCTCCTTTTAGGTCAAAAACCCTAGAAGTGCAAGAGTAGCATTAGGGTTCCAAAAATATATGTTTCAGCCTATTAGGGTAAAAAACATGATAGAGTTTACAACACAATATTATACCATGTTGAAAGTATAAAAGAATAAATGGGAATGCACATGCATTCAGGTACACTTCCTAGAGCTCACTACTCAAATACAAAAGGCTTACTACCAAAGGAAGACACACTGTCTTACAAAAAGATTCAGATTACATCCACAAGATTTTGAACTAAGAAAATAACATCTACTCATTCCTTATTACAGTTCCTGTTAAGCACATAAACTCCACTCACTCTTCTTCACACTTAACTTCTACCCTTGAATTATTAGAACATTATTCACACATAGGACTCACACACTTCAGTTCACCATTCCATTCAAATGATAAAAGAATCACTCATATATATTTGCAACCAAGAATAACATCATCTACATGTCAACTTCAATAAAATATAAAGTGAATACAAACTGTCAGCCAAAACATAAATAATGATCAATTTGAATCAACCAACATCTACCACAACATAGTGAGGACTGGAAACAACATCCTCAAACATGAAACATCTTCAATAATTATTCCTCAAAGATCCACAACATGCTACAATCACCCTGTTGGCCAAGAACATGAAAAACATGAATACACAAAGTAAAATATCTAATCACGAGCACACTGATCAATACAAACATACAACACAGATAGAGAACAATCTAGAAACATCCACATGCATCATGAATCACCAAAGAATCATCCAAAAAACTTCACGTTACCATAATAACATCATCTTCTTTCAGGAACACCAACTGAAGCAACATAAAAATAGTCAAAACACAGATACTTGTAACTCAATCAAATCTTCATGTGGATCTTTAAGAAATAACATGGATAAACTAGATATACACAACAAAATAACCATTTAATCCACAACCTCTGATCATCAACATACTGAGTTGGCTTAGTATGTTGGCCAAACTAAATTTCACTACACCATCGACAACCTGCAACTTGCTTTATTACAATTTTCTCAATATCCTCGACATATACTCCTCTAATACCAATAGTTTTGACATCAATGACAACCACATATCACCAACATCCAACAACTTATATATTTCCATCCATATTCACTAAGAAAATTGAACTAGAACAAGATGATTATTCAAAAATAATCAAGCTTTGAAACTATATCCTGACTTTGAAATCCCTTCATACTATGATGCATCAATACAAGTTCTAAAACCCTAAAAAATAACCATTTCTTGGCTAGGGTTCCCTCACCCATATCTAGTCAATTTTGCACCAAATTCATATACCAAGTTCCTCTATGTGTGCACTTTCAATTTTGCGTCATGTTCCTATATGTTTGCTTTAATTTTTCTTAATTTTATAACAATTTGTCTATTTGGTTTTGATTGACATAGTTTGTGACAATTAATAACATCACATTAACCATCATCCTAACAAAAAGGGGACCAAAACTCTGACTAATTGTTTGGCTCTCCCTTGTGGACAATAGTGAGCTAATCTCTTATGGTTACTTTTGTGTCCCCCAATATTTTATTAAGGAATGAGTGATTTGGATTGAGCATTAGTCTTAGATCCCTTTTCACCATCTTACATTTTAGTGAACCTGACGTATCCTACAATTGCAATTGTTTTGATCTAAATAATGTGCATTTTTTTAATTGATCAAGCATTAGATTATATGAATATATTGTTCCTCATATTGTATAAATTTTGAAAAATTAAAGCATTCAATTTTCATTGCATAAAGCATAAACTTAAAACATTTTCTTTTTATCATTTCAGCAATAGATTCAATTGGTTATCAAACTTTTCCTTCTTGGAATATTAATGTGTTGAGCACATTGATTATATTTTCTCCTTTGAATGATTTAATACCCTAAATTCATTTATTTATATACCTCTCATGAAAAATAGGGCATCTACAATTTTCCAAATTTTATAAGGTTTCATATCTGAGGCTTCATAGTCTACAATCTATGAATACTTCTTCATCTATTTAGAATTTTAAGCCTTAAATTTTTTCATTTTTGAACTAGGGTTCCCATACCCTTGTCTTGATAATTTTAGGTCAAATTTCAATTAACTTTCATCTTTGCATATTTTTTCAATATTTTCTCTCTATCTCCACTAATATGTTCCTTAACAACTATATTATATCATTCTCTTAAGAAATTGAAATTGAATCATTGCATTTATTTTTTTATCCAACATTAAGAATTTTGTTTAGTATAATTGGGTTAGTATCTTGCAAACAATGCTAGAACTGGATTTTTTTCTCAATGGTTTCCTTCTACTTCTCCTATCTTCATTCTACCTAAACATCCAACTCTCTTGTGAGATAAAGTTACCAACTTATGTCTTCTTGTGCTTTAAATAGATCCAATATTGAGTTTGAATTTGTTGACCCTTCACTAAAGGAACTACAACAAAACAATAATTCTTGAATCCCACTCCTATTTCTGCTTAAGAAATGTCCTCTTCACATCAATCCATTCATGTGGACTTAGGGTTGCAAAACTCTATTGTGCATGCTCTTGACTTGAAAATTATTGAATCTAGATAAAGACTTAGCAAGTCTCTAGTTATACTTGAGTACTAAATCTTTGGCTAGAGAAAGTTTCAATATTTTGGATAACCTTAGAAAATGGGTCAATGATTCACAAGGAATAGAAGTATTATATAGTCTAGCTCACATAGTAGATTCTAATATTTTGATGGAAACTACCTATGCTCAAATTCTTAAAAATTCTCAAAACCAAATTCAAACAAAAGTGTCTTCTCTTGTGATCACACATTCTATTCCGAATTTAATTCTTTAATACATACATATGATACGTAATATGTTAATGGCCTCAACACTATTTTGGTAATTTCATGTGTAAATCCTATTAGCCATGAAATGAAGGAAAAGGGGGTCTACCAAAATGAGTCATCAAGATGATAAAACACACCATTGCACTTGTTACTTCATTCAATTATGCATATAACAACATCCAAAAATAAACCTAACTATTATAACAGTAAAAGGATAGGTTTTAGATGTTAAAATGATGTGTACCTTGTTGAAAACGTGTTGTTTTTGGACCTCACTAAGGACTCATTCACCAGGTAGGTAATGGGTCCCTATTAGGGTTCTAGAAAATTAGTTTTGGGATCATGTTCATCAATGTCTACAATCCTAGATCCTTGGTGCTTATCTCCCAAAAGTTGAAAATAATTCCAATAGCTTAGTGTATGTGATATTGCAACAAAGATGACAACTTTTGAAACTTTTATTCTCCACTTGAACTTCAATCTAGATCCTCCAAGCACACATCAAGATATAATAACATTTATTGTTTGTTAGGGAATAGGGTTTTTCCTTGGTCAAACCCCATTTAGGTAATTAAACCTTATGATGAAACAATGAAACATGAAACTTGAAACAATAATACCTTGAATGAAGTCTAGGAGTAAAAATCAATAATCTAGCATGAAGTTCCTTTAAGGAATGTAGATCTTTATCTTGAATTTGGATGTGAAGCAATGCTTGAATTGGATATTCAATGATATATCAACACACAAGATCAACAACATGCATGATGCACTATGCCTTTGACATGATGATATGACCTTTGATTGCTGCAATAAAACCTTGATAAATATACCCCTAAATTCCTTTAAAATACTCTCTAATGCTCTTGTGAAAGCATAATGAAATAACCTTGTATTTATACTCAACTTAAGACTTAAATCCGAAATTCAAAAAACACAAGCTGATATCAGATCTAGGATTCTAAATTTGTAAAATACCACCAAGAATAAGTTAAAAAAAGGTGTGTCCTAAGTTATGGAGGACCCATTTTCTAGGTGACTAATTGGTCCTAGCACACTCAAATAGGACATGCTTCAGGGATATGAAATAATATGCCAAAAGGGGGTCCTAAGACCTAGGAACGACCCATTTTCTAGGTGGTTAATGGGTCCTAGGTCACTATCCTAGGACTCAAACCTCACAAAATTAATTGTTGTGAAACATTATTAATGAGTGTCAAGATTTATTCCTAAAAAAATGTAGTAAATCAGGCTTGGATTTGAATTTATGGGGAAAATTAAGCTCAATTAACCTTAATTAATTAATTAAAGTCCCTATATTAGTGTGAACATATAAAGATACACTTTTACAACACCCTAAATAAGGCATCATTAAGTCAATTTTATTAAAAATGGTCTTATAATTAATGTGAATGTGTAAAAAGAATTACAAGACTAAATCAAGACAACATTAGGTTGATTTATTGTTAATTACTCCCAAATTGAGGAAAAAGGGATACTTTTTTCACTACTACATTTTTCCCCCACTTTAGTGAGAGTTCCCCCCATAAAAAACCCACACTAAAGTAGACATTTAAGACACTTACGTATGTAGCAATGAAAAAGATACACAATCATACCCTATCAAACACCAAGAAAAATAAAGGAAAATAAAGGATCAAGCATCAACTGTTCTAACACAATGTGGAACCTAGTTGTGTGTCCCAAACAAGGATCAAGCTCCGATAGTATATCAAACACAATGTGGACTAGGTCTAGACTAATTGTTTGTAACATGTGTGCTCACTCTAGGGTAGTGGAACCTCAAGCCATTAGCTAGATGAGTATCCCAAAAAGGTGATTAATGAGAGAATCATACTAGCTTCCCATACCATATTGAAGATATCCTCCTAACAACTTTGATAAGGAACAACAATGATAAATGATTTTGAATGTTATGTTTATAGGTTTTAAATTTTTTTTGTCTTTGTTTAGGGGATCTTGCTTTGTGTAAGGTCTTGTTCTTAGGGAACATCGTGCCTAATTTCTCCAATAGAGGACAAGTCAAGAATGTCAGATTGCCACTTATGGGATGCCTTGTTTTGCATCATGTCACTAAGGGAAATTATATGCTTAGAAATATCACATTCTTGGAGAACATCAAAACTAATTACACCACAATGAAAAGGATGTGTCATAGGAAAAAAGATCACACCATGAAATATGAAAACTATCAAGAGATGTCATCAATGTATGCCCCCACTTTAAAGTAGTTGCTAACACCAGTGTTGTGAGCAACTATTTTAAAGTAGCCAATGTTTTCTCCTAGTACATGAGATATTTCCTTAGAAAACCCTATTCCAAGTCATATGTTTTCAAAATAAAGCTACGTCATGAAAAAGGAAGGAATTTCCCCCAAAAATATGGAAGGTATCTATGTGTTCGACATCAATATATCTTTTCTACAATTTTTTCAAAGAGAATAGAATTGTTATCATTCCCTAAATAGTCATAGAACTGGAAGAATGATACAAAGAGATCGAAAAAAATAAAAATCCTTTCAATTCATCATGAAAGAGACCTAAATTTCTCAATGCCTTACATCATCTTTAAAATGAAAACATAAGACAAGTGAAAAGATAAAATGTTTATGACATAAAGAAGAATGTAAATATTGTTGCAAGAATGGAAAAAGGAATGAAATGCTTTCATTGATGTCAACTGGTCGGCTGGTTATCTACTAATTGATGAACTGATTGTATATGTTGAGGTTTGAGAGAATTTTTGTTGGTCCATATTTCTCTTTGTTGAAGTCTTATGGCTTGTGGTTCTAGAATTGTGTTTCCCTAGTGCTATTGAAGATGGTTTCGACATTTGGAAGCATCAAGCTTAATTAATCTATTTTTTCTACACTTGTTTGGCCGACTATGTGTCAAGCACTATTTTAAAAGTTGTTGAAGCATGTTGGATCTATTATGGGTCCCAATGAAGTGTGTGCTTGGGTCACCCTCATTGTAATTCCACCCTAGGATGTTTGGTACCAACCTAATTTTAATTTGAAGTTGGATGGATGAATTTGTATATTTTTCAAGGTTACAGATAGTATAAATATAGAATGTACTAGCGATGAAAATTGTACATAAGAAAGGAAGGAACATAAGTGAAAGATTAGATGCGACTTTGATGCTATTCTTAAAGAGTGTGAATTAGGTGTGTATTTTTATAGTGTGAAGGTTAATGCCAAGTTTTTGAATGTAGTGATGAGAAGGTTAACTCTATCATTCTTCCAAGTTGATCAGTGATTGCAATGGAATCTTTGTTGCATTGGGATTTCTATCTCTCTATAACAAGTATTATTTTTCTTCTTTGTATATCTATGGTAGTGAGCCCTCTAGGTTGTAGCCCTATGGACAATGAGTCATTATTTTAGGTAGTGAGCCTTATCTCAGGTAGTGAGCCTTTTTGTAATCAGTTTTGATATTCTCTATAGTGTGATTTAATCCTCACCCTTGTTTTTCTCTCATTGGGGTTTCTATGTAAATCTGGTGTTATTGTGTTTGTGCATTTGCATTTGATTATTAATCACTTAATCAGTTTATGTGTTAGTTCTGGTAATTGAATTTAAGGTTATAATATATGACAACCGATTCACCTCCCCTCTGAGTTGTCCTATCCAATAATTGGTATCAGAGTTTGGATACTTGGTGAAGAGCTTAATTACTTGAGGAAGGTTTAGGATGGCTAGTAAAATGGTCTTTGATTATCCAAGGTATGATGGAACTAATTATTTTATCTAGAAAGTGTTAATGGAAGAATATCTAGAGTATTGCATATATGATGTGGAGAAAGCTTATAAGAATCCCTACAGTCCTCCTGTTAATGGTCTGAGTACATCTGAAGAAATTAGAGCACATGAAGTGAATAACAAGGAAAACTTCATCTTGAAGAATAGTTTCATACATTTCGAGTTGATTAAAGTTCAGAATGTGAAGATAGCTAAGGAAGTCTAGGATACTTTAGAAAGAGTGTATGATGATGATGAAAGGGTAAAAGAGGCAAAATTATAGAATTTGGAAACACAGTTTGATCTTATATATATGTCCAAAGATGAGAATGTTAAAGCCTATGTATAGAGATTTGATGAGGTAGGGTTAGGAATGTGATCTCCTGGCACTATTATAGATGAAACTAGAATTGTAAAGAATATTCTTAGAACTCTTCCTAATGCTTACAGTAAATAGGTAAGTTCTATTAAGTAGACTATAGATTATAAGACTTTTACTAAGGTTTTTTTGCTAGGATTTTTGATATCTTATGAGATGAGGAAATCAAATGTAAGAAGTGAAGCCAAAATAGAGACTACTTTTAAAGCTACAAAAACTAAAGATCTGGATGAAGAGAACTTTGTTGAAATCGAGGCTAATTTTGTAAGAACAATGAGAAAAGGCTCCAGTAAGTATGAAGGTAAATTTCCCTTTAAGTGTTTTAGCTGTGGAGAAATTGGTCACTATGTTACAAAGTGTCTGAAAAGAGATAAACAGAACAAAAAAGATATGATAGCTTAGAAAAGAAAGGAAAGAAGACTAATAGAGCTTACTATGTTAATGAAAATGCTAGTATTTCAGATGAAGATTAAGAATATGAAGATCCAGATGATAATAAATGCCTGAGATATGACAGAGGTGGTGAATTCACCTCCAATGAGTTCAATATGTTTTGTGAAGTGCATGGAATAAAGAGACATTTATCTTCTTCGAGAACCCATTAGCAAAATGGAGTTGTTGAAAGGAAAAATAGGATAGTTCAAGAAGCTACTAGGTCAATGATCAATGAAGCTAGATTACTAGAAATAAGCTATTCACATTGTTGTATATGTATTCAATTGAGTTCAAGAAAGAGAAAATAGTACAAAGACTCCCTATGAGCTATGGCATAGAGGAATTCCTATATTTAAACATTTGAAGGTATTCAGAAACAAATGCTATATTAGAAGAGATGAGGAAACATTAGGAAATTTTGATGCAAGAAGTGATGAAGGAATGTTTCTTGGATACTCTACTAAAAGAAAGGCATACATATGTTTCAACAAAAGATTGAGGAAGATTGTAGAAAGCTCGAATGTGAAGATTAATGAAATAGTGAAGAATGCTATTGATATTAATGGATATGTGTCTGATGAACATGATTGTGTAAGAATAGAAGAAATAATGGAAGAACATGATAAAGATGAGCACAAAGAGCATAATGAATAGAATGAAAGAGAAGAAGATGCTCTAGTGATCTCCCCTAGAGCACCAAAATATGTAATGAGGAATCATTCAGAAAGTTAGATTATTGGAGACAACACAAAAGGTGTGTTAACTAGAAGCAAAGCTACTATTGAAGTAAAATTGTGCTTATTTTCTGAAATTGAGCCGAAGTCAGTTAGTGAAGCCTGTAAGGATGAACATTGGAAGGAAGGAATGATAGAAGAAATTTTGCATATTGAAAAGAATCAAACTTGGGAATTGGTCCCAAGACTGGCAAAAAAATAAATTCATTGGATCAAAATGGCTATTTAGGAAAAAGCTGAATGAGAATGAGAAAGTTGTTAGAAACAAAGCAAGGCTTGTGTCTAAAGGCTACTCACAAGTGGAAGGTATAGATTTTTAGGAAAAAATTTCCTTGGTAGAAAGAATGGAAGCTATAAGGATGTTCATGGAATTAGCTGCTTTTAAAGATTTCAAAGTCTATTAGATGGATTTCAAGTCAACATTTTTGAATGGTGAACTAGATGAAGAGATCCACATGGAAGAACCAAAAGGATTTCAGTTAATAGATCAACCGGATATGGTGTATAGATGAAAGAAATATTTGTATGGTTTGAAGCAAGCTCCTAGAGCCTAGTATGTAGGGCTAGATAAGTATTTGAATTAGCAAGGATTTAACAAAGGTACAACAAATAGTAATTTGTATTTCAATACTAAAAATGAAAAAACTTTGATTGTAGTTGTATATGTTGATGACATTATCTTTAGAGGAAATCAAGATATGTGTAAGATGTTTATGGAAGAGACACATAAATAATTTGAAATTTCTATGTTTGGCGAGATGAATTTCTTTCTTGGGATGGAAATTAATCAAATAGAGAAAGGAATTTTCATTTCACAATTTATGTATGTGAGAGAGATGTTGAGAAATTTAGGATGGATGGTTCCAAATGGGTAAGTACTATGGTGACTAGTTGCAAGTTGGGTAAAGATGATGATTCACCTAAGATTGATCAGAGCAAGTATAGATCTATAATTGCTAGACTACTATATTTGACTGCTACTAGACCCGATATTATGCATGTGGTTTGTCTTGTAACTAGATTTCAAGAAAATACAAAGGAAACACATATTACTATAGTTAAAAGAATATTCAGATATTTGAAAGGAACTCTAAATTATGGATCATGGTATCTTAAAGATACTAATTTTACACTCAATTCTTATACAGATGTAGATAGGGTTGGAAGTATAGATGAGAGAAAGAGTTCAAGTGGTGGTGCATTCTTTCTTGGATGTATATTGGTGGCATGGTTGAGTAAGAAGCAAGATTTAGTCTCTTTTTATATTGTTGAAGCTAAGTATATTGTTGTTGCATCTTGTTTTACACAAGTTTTATGGATGAAACATACATTGAAAGATATGACAGTGCTACATGATGATCCTATTTCAATCTTCTATGATAAATCAAGTACAATTAACATTTCAAAGAATCCTATGATGCACTCAAGAATGAAGTATATATCTATCAGGTATCATTTCTTAAGAGAAAAGGTCATGGAGAATGAAGTCAAGCTTGAGTATGTTTTGACAAAGGATCAAATTGTAGATATATTTACAAAGGCTCTTCCTAAAGATACTTTTGAGTATCTCTGGGATAAGTTAGGGGTTATTTCCCCTCCTCTTACAAAATAAGATGCATTTGGAGACACATCAGTCTAGTTGATTCATGGTTCTATCTTTTTGGACTTATGTTTTTTGCTGGCTACCCCTCAGGAGGAGCAGACAGTTTTTTAAATGTTATCATTATGAGTATTCTATTTTCATGTCAAAGGAAGTTTTAATGGACATATCTTTTTCCTTTTCCATTGATATCAAAGGGGGAGAGAGAAAGCATGTGAAAAAGAAAAGAGAGAGAGAGAGAGCATGTGAAAAGGAAAATAAAGTTAATAAGAGAAAGTAGCTAATGAGGAAGAGATCATCTAAAATGAAATTTTCACCAAATAGATTAAAAAAAAAAAAAACCTACTAGTTTAGAAACTACATTCAATTTTCTACATATTCTATTCTTACATAGTTTTGAAATAATATAGATAACTTATTCAAATTTTTACATGAAGTTTCCTAACTCTGATTTTTCTGATTTTTTTGCCACTTAAGGGCTTGTTTTTTCCATGACGATCCTGCACATACCCTCATGTTTTTCATCAATGACAAAGGAGGAGATTGATGCAAGAATGGAATAAGGAATGAAATGTTATCATTGATGTCAACTGATCAGGTGGTTGTCTACTAGTTGTTGTTGATTGTATATGTTGAGGTCTGAGACAATTGTTGTTTGTCCATATTTCTCTTTGTTAAAGTCTTATGGCTTGTTGTTCTAGAATTGTGTTTCCCTAGTTCTATTGAAGATGGTTTTGGCAATTGGAAGCATTGAGCTTAATTGATCTATGTGTTTTACACTGGTTTGACCGACCATGTCTCAAGCACTATTTTCAAAGTTGATGAAGCATGTTGGATCTATTATGGGTCCTGGTGAAGTGTGTGTTTAGTTCACCCTCAACCTAATTCCACCCTAGGATATTTGGCATTGACCTAATTTGAATTTGAAGTCGGATGGCTCACTTTGTATATTTTCAAGGTTGGAGATAATATAATTATAGAATGTGCTAGCGATGAAAATTGTACATAATAAAAGAATGAAGATAAGTGAAATAGCACACGCAAATTTGATGCTATTCTTAAAAAGTGTGAGTTAGGTGTGTGGTTGTTCAGTGTGAAGCTTAATGTTGAGTTTTTGAATGTGGTGAGTAGAAGGTTAACTCTATCATTCATGCAAATTGATCAATGATTGCAGTGAAATATTTGTTGCATTGGGATTGTTGTCTCTCTGTAACAAGTATTTTTTTTTTCTTTGTATCTCTATGGCAGTGAGCCCTCCAAGTTGTAGCCTTGTGGAGAGTGAGTCCTTATTTCAAGTAATGAACCTTATCTCAGGAAGTGATCCTTTTTGTAATTGGTTTTGATATTCTCTATAGTGTGAGTTAATCCTCGCCATGGCTTTTCCCTCATTGGGCTTTCCACGTAAATCTGGTGTTATTGTGTTTGTGCATTTTCATTTTATGGTTAATCACTTAATCAACTTATGTGTTATTTCCAATAATTGAATTTAAGGTTATAATCTATGACAACTAATTCACCCCCCTTCTTAGTTGTCGTATCTAACAAATATAAATAGAAGAATGCACAATAAGAGAGGGAGTTTCATGAAATGAAATATCATGGGGGATCACATTACACACAAACAATCACATAAGGAAGCATGAAAAACAAAGGAAAAGACTAATAAGGTTCCTATGATTCAACCTATAAAAGGTCATGTACATGCCAATCTTGGTCGGTATATGCGAAAAGTGAACAACTAGCCAAAGGGACAACAAGAAGTTCCAAAACTAGGAAAAGGCTAACTAACCCCTTGCCCCCACTAAGTGTAGGACAAGGATGATCCATGAATGGATGATGATATGTTGTCCCTTGCAAAAAGGAAATAATTTGCAATGAGTGTAAAACATGCAATAGAGAGTGTGTTATGATCCTACAACTATTACGTGACAAGGAGTATTAACTAATGTTATTGATTATAATGACTAGACAAAGTTTCAACTTGATGCCTATCTAATGATATATTTCCACATGTAGTATCTATTAGTTCAAGATACACCAAAGTTAAGGTTGGATTAGAAGGATATTTTGTAAGAGTGTTGATATTGATTGAGGGCCTTTTTTTTTTTCAGAGGACAATAACCAAGACCATTAGTTGTTTCTTGTGTGTTAGGATCTATAGGGATAATGATACCTTATTCACTAGTACTACATAATTTTCCACTATACCCAAGTTGTTTCATAAGTTAATAACCTCTTCCATAAATATTTTTCACATCTTTTGGATTTGATGGTTGCTCATAATCAACTTGATTAAAGTTTGCTATGTATGTTGTTTTTTCTTCTAAAGTGGTTGAAGTGGATGATTTAAAATTTTATGGAGGCATTACCACTTTTTGTTTTCGCTTGTCAGAATCTTTGTTTATGATCTTGTATTCTTCGATGAATGTTGGTGTGAAATCCAAGGAACCCAAATCATCTTCTAACAATTTAGTGACTTCATCAATGTTCTTCTTGTTTCCTTCTTCCTTCATGGCTTCCACTTTTGTAGTTGATTTCTATTATTTCAAGGGATCTCATCCTTCTCTCTCAACAATAAAATAAATTTCAAGCATAGGAGCAGGTTTGAGTATATAATTTTTTTTTCATAAATGTACTTCATTTTATGATGAAGGGTAGAAGGTACCCCACTCATCTCATGAATCCATGGTCTACATAAAAGAAGATTATATGAAATATCATGAGGCATACCATGGGTATAATTTTGCAAGGTAACCCTTCCAACCCTAATAGTTAATGGGATGACTCGAAGCTCTTGTTTTCCTACATTATCAAATCCATGAATAGATAAAGAATTGGGGACAATGTCACTCTTATCCATATGAAGCTTATCCAAAAGGCTTAAAATACACACATTAATATTTGAACAACTGTAAAAAAGGGTTCTCTTTATCCCAATTCGATTAACATAAGCTATTATCACGAAAGCTTCATTTTATTTTTTGTCTTCTAAGGATGGTAACTTTTGTTGATGGAAAGTAATGTCTAGGTTGATCAAAGTTAGAGCTTGAATTTATGCTACCACATCATTTTTTTGTACAATAGGAGGTGTAGGAATTGTAAATAATTTTGAAGCATGCTATGATAACTAGGTGAATCTTGAATGAGGTCCCATAAGGATATCTTAGCAGGAGTATTCTTAAGTTTTTGAACAAGAACATACTAATTTCCACTTTGTAAAGGAAAATGAGGAGCACTAGGCAAGATAGGATTAGGAAATGAGAGGGATGTTGGAGTTGGTTGTCTTGGTTGTGGAGTATTCCTCATGTTATATATATGAGCAACAATATTTTAACTCGGTTGTTGCAAAATATTATCATTATCAAGTTTCCTTTTAGGTGGTTCTATGATAAGCATAGGTTTATTTTGAACTTGTGGTTGTTGTGATGGTGGGTAGATGGTAAGAATTTCCTCAGGATACCACTTCAAGGGATATAATGTGCATAACATAAAAATGCTTCTTATTTTCATGATCTCTTAGTGAAGGGGATTCTAATGTCACTTCATCATTTTGATCTAAGTAAAGCTCATTAATATTGTTTGAAAGACATGTGTCAATGTTCTCATTTTCTTCCACCATGATATTCCCTAGGTGGTGAGTTTTTAGGAGAGCTACAAACTAGATGCTCATGGAATTCAATTGTTGGTTCTTTTAAAATAACTTCATCACAAGTAGGGGAGTCATCAATAGTTGGATTGTCTTTCTTATCAATGATGGTACCATCTTTTCAATAATGCTTTTCCTAGGGGAAGAGAGACAAATAGGATTCTCATAACTATCATTGGTTTGATCTTCTAACATCAAAATATCTTCTTCAAAACTAGGAGAGATATTAGGAGAAGGCCAAATTTGATTGTAATGATTATCCACCATTGTATTATGTAAAGTATTATCATAAGTGAGGGGGATAAAATTTCTTTTGGAATGCTTAGAAAGATAATATAATAACATTGTGTGACAAAAAATGAAAAGTACATTGTTTACATTCTTTAAACATTTCCTAAGATGGCTAGAAGTACTTTTCATTTTTGGTCAAACAATGTTAGTATATTATCTTTCTAGGGATGAAAAGAAAAATTCCACCCCCCACAATTATGAGAATGCTTTAGAGAAAGAAAATACAATGGTGGATAATCATGACAATCAAAATTTTCCTTCTCCTAATATCTCTCCTAGTTGTGAAGAAGACATTTTGATGTTAGAAGATCAAACCAGTGAGAGTTATGAGAATCAGATTTGTCTCTCTTCCCCTAGGAAAAACATTATTGAACAAGAGGATAACATCCTTGATAAGCAAGAAAATCCAACCATTGATGACTCCCCTACTTGTGATGAAGCTATTTTCAAAGAAAAATCCATTGATTGTCATGAACATATAGTTTGTAGCTCTCCTAAAAACTCTCCTAAAAAAGGTAGTTTTCCTATCGCCTTCCTGAAGCCAATCAATCCAAGATTTCTATTTCTAGAAAATATCCTCTCAAAGCTCCCATTCAACTAGCTCCCTTAAGTATTTGGTTTCTTGTTGAAGCAAACCCATGATCGTTACCTCTTCCTTGAATTTGAAAGTGATACAATCCAATTGGTCTTGAATCAGCTTCCGCTTATGAAATAGGTTACCAAAAACTATTTTATTCCATTTTTTGAGCTTGTATTTGACAAATTGAAGTCTCTTGAAGAAAGAAAACATTGTAGTACCATAAACATGCCTCCCTTTAGTCCACCATAGCTCCCAAAGCTAATGCAAGATATGGTCCTTGTGCCACACCAATTGAAATTTAAAGGGGGTTTTCTTAGCAATAGAGAACCACAAAGAGGAAAACTTAGTTGACTAGTGATTTGATCCTTTCCACCCTAAAATCTCAAAGGAAGAATTCCAGTTATTGCTAATCTGGTCAGTAGAGATGAGAAACCTTTCAAGCCTCTTAAAGATAGATCCTTTCCCACATCTATGATTATGCCAAGTAAATTTTCCATTAATTGATTTAACATCCACTAAATTAAAAAGCCTAATATTTTCCTATAACAAGGAATAAGAAGGCCCCAAAATGAAGAGATAAAGTATGCTAGATATAGAGTTAAAGTATCCTGCTAGAATCCAAGGATAATATGGAGGAAGAGAATAAATAAATTTTATGTGAGAATAGAGCATAGTCCTACCAAGAAGATAATTAGATACATACACATTGGTGAACAAAACCATTATACCCAAATTAAAATAAAATTACTAGAAAAGAAAGAGAGTTCTTACCAGCCATCCACCTAAGAAGTGAGATCCTATAGTGATCCCATAAACAAGAAACACCTCCAGTAAAACCTTAAGGTCCAATACATTAACAATAACCCATCCAAATTTTTGAAGCAATCTTCACCATATCTACAAGATGAAGTTTGGTTTCCTAAATGAAAATCATATCCGCTTTGTGATAAAAAAATAAATCATGAGTATCCTTTTGTTTACGGATTCTACTGAAACCCCTTGCATTCCTAAATATCAGAATAATTTATGAAAGGAAGTAAAGTGAGAGTCTAATGTATTAACCACACTAGATTCCACTAGAGATTCTCCCATAATTTTCATCTTCTCCAAATATTTTTTCCTTCCTACTTTGGGCATTTTATCACTAGTCACTTTCTTTTAACTCTTTTAATATATTCATATCTATGGCCCATTCTTCTTCTTTCCATCATCCTTGATCCTAGAATTAGTCTCCAAATCATTTTTCTCATCAACGATAGTATGTTCATGAGGATCATCCACCAAGAGGTTATGGACCAAATCATCTATTGGAAACTCCACATTAGCTTGCCCAAGAGCTTCCTCCACATTCAGAGCAAAAGGTGTAGCCATTTTTTCCTTTGAGGCTATAGGAATTTCATTTTTTTGAGTCAATACAACTCTTCAAAAATTTCAAGAATATCAAATCTATTTCCAGAGGATTCTCTTAGCACAAATTTATTTTGGTGGTTTGGCACCTTTGCATTTTACTAGGGTTTCATATGAACAAACCCATTCACATTCAATCCCTCAATATGAACCAGAGATTTACCTTTTGTGTTGGAATTATTTTTATGCACACCAGAAGGAGGTTGTTGTGTTTTGGTTGTTATCTTTGAGCGGTTCCTTTGCAAACTCCCATATTCATGGAAACTATGAAAATGAAAAGGTACAGATTCATAGTCCACATATTGAATCAAACATTTGCTTCCTAGCATGATTTTAAGAGACTCCAATAAAATATTGTTTAAATTAATTTCCACACACAAACAAGAAAAAGAAGTTACCCTTCGATTAAGTGTCTAGTGAGAGGGGCCCAAAGGCTTCCGTAGAGTAGTTTCCATAGAATACAAGATATCTTTGCACCAAAATTCCATTGGAAGTCAAGGGAGATAAATCCATATTGAGATTCTCGATGGAAGCTCTTTTGTCTTGTCACAATTTAAATGCCAAGGTTTGATCAAAAGTCCCACTTGATTGTGGAAGTACTAGCCCCCTTTGAAGACCATGTTATAGTCTACAATCTAAGAGAATACCACAAAGAAATACCCATTAGAAGACAAAATGATTTCCAAATCTCCTTCAGGGTTCTAGTTTTATGAAAAGGAAATTGGAACCCCCTTAAATTTTTAGATCAACACATGCTCAGATAAATAAAGTGTTGGAAACACAAGGGAAAACAACTGAGAGGGGGGGTGAATCAGTTGTCACAAAAAAATAACCTTATTAAACTTATTCTTAGATCTAATTAATAACCATGAAATCATAAATCATTACCACATCAAAAACACACATAACACAAATATTTTTATGTGGAAACCCTATTAGGGGAAAAACCATGGTGGAGGTTAGTCCACAAGATTATACCCTGTTAAAAGTATAAAAGAATAAATGGTGAATGCACATGCATTTAGGCACATTTCCTAGAGCTCACTACTCAAATAAATCAAGGATTACTTCCCAAAGGGAGACAAACTATCTTACAGAAAGATTAGGATTACATACACAAGATTTTGAACTGAGAAAATAACATTTGCTCATGCCTGATTATAGTTTTGGTTAACCACATAAACTCTACTTGCTCTTCTTCATAATTAACTTTTTCCTTTGAATGACTAGAACATTATTCAGAAAGAGGACTCGTACACTTCACTTTACCATTCACTCACACACACTTCTTCAAATGATAAAATAATCAGTCATATATATCTGCAACCAAGAATAACATCATCTACATTTCAACTTCAATAAAATATGAAATGAATACAATCTGTCAGCCCAAAACATAAACAATTATCAATACGAATCAAACAACATTGGCCACAACATAGTGAGGACCCAAAAAAACATCCTTAAACTTGAAATATCTTCAATAATTATTCCTCGAAGACCCACAACATGCTACAATCACCCTATCAGCCAAGAACATGAAAAACATGAACACGTAAAGAAAATCTCTAATTATGAGCATACTGATCAATGCAACATGCACCAAAGATAGACAATGATCTAGAAACATCCATGAGCCTTATGAATCACCAGAGAAGCATCCAAAACACTTCACATTACCATAATTGCATCATCTTCTTTTAGGAAAACCAACTGATGCAATAGAAAAACTCTCAGAACATAAATACTCATAATTCAATCAAATATTCATGTGGATCTCTGAGACTTAACATGGATAAACTAGATATACTTGAAAACAAACCCTTTAATCCACAACCTTTGATCATCAACATACTGAGCTAGGCTAGTATGTTGGCCAAACTAAATTCCATTGCACCATAAAAAAATTTCAAAATATCCTCGATGTATACTCCTCTAATGACAATATTGGTGACATCAATGACAACCACATATCATCAGCATCCAACAATCTCCCCCTTTGGCATTGATGGCAGTACATGATGTGAAAAACACCATCAACCCAACTATCTCTTAGCACTTTCTCCCCCTTAGGTTTTGACTCTTCTCCCCCTTATAGATCAATGACAAAGATGATGTGTATCTTTCTCCACACAAGCTTTGAACAATATTTATAAACATGTGACTACTCCCCCTAAGTAGCAGTCACCACAAAGTCAATCTAGATCAAGATATGACTATGAAATGCACAAACTGATGCAAGTCAATGCATCTTAGCTCTAATTAGGAGGGGTAATCACCCCTAGCTTCCCTTTGAGATACTCAAAAGTATCCTTAGGAAAAGGCTTAGTAAAGATATCTACAATCTATTACTTAGTGGGCACATACTCCAATCTGACTTCCTTTTCACTCACTTTCTCTCTCAAAAAGTGAAACTTGATAGATATATCCTTGGTTTTTGAATGCAACACTAGATTCTTAAAAATGTCAATTGCACTTGAATTATCATATAATATAGCAATAGGCTCATCATACACAACTCTGATATCTTTCAACATTTTCTTCATCCACAATACTTAGTACAATTGCTAGCAGCAACAATGTATTATGCCTTTGTAGTAGATAAAGAAATGACATTCTTCTTCTTACTTAACCATGAAAGAAAATTCTTTCCCATCAAAAATGCACCACCACTAGTACTCTTTCTGTCATTCACATATATTTCCCAATTAGCATCAGTAAAAGTACTCAAAGTAAAGTCATCTTCTTTACGATACAATAGGCCTAAATCAACTGTCCCCTTCAAGTATATGAAAATCCTCTTCACACTAGTCACATGCAATTCCTTGGGATTAGCTTGAAATCTTGCAGCAATGCATACAACATTCATGATATCATGTCTAGTTTGAGTTAAGTAGAGAAATCCACCAAGCATGGATATCTATCTAATTTGGTTAGCTTTAGGAGAATCATCATCTTGTGTTGACTTACATCCAATCAACATAGGTGTACCAGCTGGCTTTGAATCTTACATACCAAACTTCTTTAGTAATTCTTTCATATACTTGGACTGGGATATAAAGATCCCTTTGTCTAGATGAGTAATTTGCAATCCCAAAAATAATTTCATTTCTCCAATCATAGACATATCACACTCACTCTACATCTCATCAAAAAACTTCATGCACAAACTATGATCTCCTCCAAAAATGATATCATCAACAAAGACTTCAACAATCAAATCTTTATCATGATCAATCTTGAAATACAAATTACTATCAACAATACATTTATTAAATCCAATTTTCAAAAAATTCTTATCCAATCTGGCATACCATTCTCTTGGGGCTTGCTTAAGTCCATATAATGCTTTCTTCAATAGAAAAACCATATCTCCCTGACTAGGCAATTTAAATCCATCAAATGCTCTTGGGGCTTGCTTAAGTCCATATAATGCTTTCTTCTTCTGGTTCACCATTTAGAAATGATGACTTGACATCCATCTGATAAACCTTGAATTTTTTTAAAGCAACATAAGGAAGAAATAATATCATAGCTTCAATCCTAGCAAGAGGAGAAAAAATTTCTTCAAATTCAATTCCTTGCATCTATGATTATAGTTTACACACTAGTCTTTCTTTGTTTGTAACAACTTCACCTTGCTCATTCAGTTTATTTTGAAAGACCCATTTAGTTCCAATTTTTTTTTGTCCTTAGGTCTACAAACAAGAATCCATGTATCATTCTTCTCAATTTTTAATAGATCTTCTTTCATTGCTTCCATCCAATGTTCATCTTTGCATGCTTCACTGACACTATTAGGCTGAGTCTTTGAAATCAAACAATGTTCTTCTACAATTCTTCTCCTAGTTTGAACACCTTTATTCTTGTCACCTATAATCCAATCTTTTTAATGTTTCATTCTTACATACCATGGAGTCTTAGGATGTTCTTGAACTTTAGGCTCTTGTGATGTCAGTTCTACACTTGATTTTGAGTCTGAACTGAGCTGACATTTTCATCATCTGAATCAAATCCATAGGTTTTGGATGGTCTAATTGTTTCTTCATCAACCTTGACATTATCACTTTGAACTACTTTCCTCAATCTCTATTGGAAGTACTGGTAGGATTTACTATTAGTAGAATAACCAAGAAATATTCCTTCATCACTTCTAGCATCAAAATTTCTTATATCTTCATCTGTTTTGATATAACATTTTCTCCCAAAAATTTGAAGTATGAAACAATAGGTTTAAGACCAAACCATAGCTCATAAGTGGTCTTACTATTATCACCTTTGATATGTACCCGATTGAGAGTGTAAAGAACAATACTCGCAGCTTCTTTCCAGTAGATATGAGGAACATTTCCTTCTAGCATCATAGACCTAGTAGCATCTAGAACTTTCATGTTCTTCCTTTCCACAAGTCCATTTTGTTGAGGTGTCCATGGGGAAGATAATTGTGTCTTTATCCCATGATCTTCACAAAAATAATTAAACTCACCAAAAGTGAATTCACCACCTCTATCTGATCTCATACATTTAATCGTCAAACTTGTTTGTCTCTCAACCTTAGCCTAAAAAATATTGAATTTCTCTAGAGCTTCATATTTTTCCCTTAAGAAAGCAACCCACATCAATCTAGAATAATCATCAATGAGTAACATGAAATACTTGTCTCCTTGCAAACTTCAGACTCTAGAAGGACCACACATATTAGTATGCACAAGCTCCAATACTTCATTTGAACAATGATTTTTTCTCTTTAACAAAACTCTAGTTTGCTTCCCTAATTGGCATTCCTTTCATATGGTATTAGTAGGCTTTACCAACTTAGGAAGATCTCTCATAGCCTGAGTAGAGCTTATCTTGATAATATTGTCAAAGTTTATATGACACAATCCCTTATGCAACAACCAACTTTCATCAACTTGAGCAATCAAATAGTTATTAGTAGCAGCATTCAGGTGAAAGATATTACCTTTTGTTTTTGTACCAGATGCAATCACATTATCAGAACTCCCCAATATTCTATATTTTCCATCCTTGAATTGAATATTGTATCCCTTGTAAACCATTTGTCCAACTCTTAAATTATTATGCTTCAAAAATTCCACATATAGAATATCATTAGTATTATTCTTAATATCAAGAGAAATGGATCCTCTGCCACAAATTACACTAGCTTTATCATCACCAAATCCTACAACACCACCATCATACTTTTCAAGACTCACAAATTTACTTTTATCACCTATCATGTGATGAGAGAATCCACTATCAATCACCCATTCATCCTTTTCTTCAATTTTGGCAGCTAGAGCTTTCTCCACATTCATGCAATTAGGAGATTTAGTAGGTATTGGATATTTTTGCTTGATAGAAATACATAACCATTCATCTTCACTTACATTCCTTTTATCAGATTCGTCATTTGTCACACCTTCATCATTAGCATAATAACACTTCCTTTGGAATCTAGGCTCGTTAGGTCTTGTCTTAGGTACTCTTTCTAGACACCTTGAGAAAAAATGACCTATCTTATTGCAAGAAAAAAAATTTAAGAGGAAATTTTTGTCTATACTTACTTTCTCCTTTGGGTACCCTCCTGACAAGAAGTGCTTCAAGCTCATCTAGCTTTCTCTCTTTTTCTTCAATCTCTCTCATTTCTTCCTCATACTTGAAAACCTTTCTAGAAGAACTTTCTCCTAGATCTTATATCTTCTTATCTTTTCTAGAGGTAGTAGCTTTCAATGCCGATTCTATCTTAGGAAGAGCATCACAAAACTCACTTAACTCAAAAGTAGCAAGCTTATTGATCAATATGTCTTTGGTTACATTTGTCACAGTATGGATCTCCTCAATAGCAACAACTTTGTGTTTGTATCTAGTAGGCAAGGATTTGAGCACTTTATCAACAATCTCTGATTCTTCCAATGTTCCACCAACACATATGATATTAAACACAAGTTAATTCACTCTCTACATAAAGTAGTAATGTCCTCATCTTCACCTATTTTCAATGTTTCATATTTCCCTTTCAGACTTTGCAGCTTAGAAATATTCACATGGGAATCACCTTCATAAAAGTTTCCAACTTTTTCTAGATCTCATAAGCAGTCTATAAATACATTACATTTCTCATCTTGGAATCAATCAGAGCACTCAACAATGCTTCCTTAGCCTTGATATTTGGTGCAGGACCACCTAATGGATTTTATGCCTCCATAAGGCCATTTTGTAAAATTTGATTTAGTTTTATGTTTGATGTATGTAATAAGGTCGTTTAGACCATATTGAATGTGTTTGAGTCAGTAAATAGTTTATTAGGTGGGTCATGAGTTCATTTTTTCAAATGTTGTCAAAAATGTAAAAAATTGTCAAATTGCAAAATTGTAAAAATGAGGAATATGAAGGGTCATTATGGGAAAAGAAGTTATTTGGTTATTGAAACTCAAGGGTCAGTTGGGAAATTGATTAAATATGTTTAAATTAATCCTTGGAGGGTTGAATCCAAGGAGGAAGAGGTGGTTGTTATATTTTGAAGTGAAATTAATAAATGACCTCTTTGTTTTCTACATTTCTGAACATTAAATTGATGTTTCAGAGCTTTGTACGGCTATGTACAGAGTTTTTATAATTTATAGTTTATTTTAATGGATGGAAAATTGAATTAGGTTTCTAATAGTTTTTGTCTCATCGAATTTCATTGAGTTTTGAGTGTTTTATGGTCATTTTACTCAAGATAGGTTTGTAGAATTAGGCCTTTGGGACAGCGTAGCAGAAAATTTTTGAGGGATACATTCCAAAGTAACCCCACTTGAATTTAATATATGTTATATAAGAGATTAATGGGTATCCAAATAAGTTTTTAGATCTTTTTTTGAGTTTTATTCTAAAAATTATGTCAAAATTACCTTATTACTCTCATCAAAGAATAGTGAGAGATTGTGAGAAAAATCATTTGATTCAAGTGTTAGAGTTTTGGTTTTGAAAATTTCATTGAATTTATGTCATTTTGGAGTCCCCTTACCTATGCATCAAATTGGTATTAGAGCTAGATGATCTGGGTTATTGAGTTATTGTTATTGAGTTTGGTTGTAAGTGCTTGGTCCATCTAACTGCAAAGAGGAAAGTTTATGAATTGTGTGTTGGAAGACGAGGAAAGGTTTGTAGTCACCATCCTCCAATGGAGATTAAGCTGGGTAGAAGGTGCAGAGAAGAAGAGAGAGTCATCTTTCAGGATCTGTTTTTGGGTAGATGGATGGTTTGTTGAGTTAGTGTTTGAGTTCATGTTTGCAGGTTAAAGAGAGATGGATAGTTTTCTGAAGAAGCACTTGAGTTTGCAGCCTAAAGAGTACTCCACTGATGGGAGTAGATGAGAAGTTGAACAAAGAATTGGTTAGAGAAGACAAAGAAAATACAAATGAAGATGAAGAAGGAACAAAGAATAAGGAAGATTAATTTGTTTTACAGGTACAAGAATGTTTCCAAGGGACTTGGAAAGTTTTGCTGGTTGGTTGTATGGTGTAGGAGCACCTTGCTCACAAATTCCTTCAAAAGGATAAATTTAAAAAATTGACTCTTTGAATGTAAAATTTATGTAAAATCATTTTAAAATGTTTTGGGTGGTTATATTTTAATATATTTAAAGTCACTAAGGGGTTGGTTGAGTCATTTTGTTGCAAAAGTTGCAAAACATGTAAAATTGCAAAGGTGCAAAATGTGAACAAAAGCAAGAATATGAAGGGTCAATTGGTTGTAAAGGGTAGTTAATTAGTTGTAAATGAAGGAACAGTAATTATTTATGTCGTAAGCATCTATTTAAGCCTTGGAGAGGCGAACTAAAGGAAGGCAATGTAAATTGGAATCAATTTTGTCAATTTTAATACCCTATTTTGAAGTTTTAATAGTTTTCTCCCTATTTCTAGGCCTTGTACAGTTTAGTACTACCTAGAAACTTTGTGAAAGTAGTTTTATGGTGTAGGTTATTGAATAATCTTTCCATTGGTTCAAGTATCATTCATTTTCATTGAGTAATATGAAAGTTATGATGATTTTTGTGTAGGCAGGCAGTTCAGAAAACGTTTTTCAAAAATTACAGTTCAGAAAACATGTTAGTACGTACAAGTACAGAATGGTACGGACATAAAACTTGAGTATATGGAAAGATATTGATGTGGTGAAAAAACTTTATTTTTACCAGTAATTTTTATAATTCCATTTAAGGGGTCAAACAAGTCATTTCCTAAAAACTATTCTGAACATAGGGTTTTGGGGGTTACATACAAAAAAAATTGATTTCTTCTAATTTGTATGTGGAAACTTCTAAAAATTTGTGGAAATATTCATTTTGAGGTTTTCTTCCTATATCCAAGGTTTCGAAGAATTTGAATAAGGTTTGATATATTTTTTGTGATGCCCTAGGCTGCCCTAGTTATTAAAATTGCAAATATTCATTTTGAGGTTTTCTTCCTATATCCAAGGTTTCGAAGAATTTGAATAAGGTTTGATATATTTTTTGTGATGCCCTAGGCTGCCCTAGTTATTAAAATTGCATGTTTTGGGTGAATTTGAGATGTTCAAGGATGGAAAAGTGTGAAATCTTTTGGGGAAGCAATTTTTATGATTGTTTGAGTTTGTGTAGACATATTCCAGTATGATTGAAGGTGTGGCAAGTTGGTATGAGGTCTAGAAAACATACTTTCTACAAACCCTCATTGAATGGAGCTTTGTTCAAGCCTTGAGTATGGGTTTTTGTATTTGCTGCTTTAATAGATGATTTTTCTTGAGAAAGATGATTTTTTTGATGGTTTTATGAGTTTTTTAAATGCTTCCTCTAGTTATTTGTGGTTTTGGATTTGATTTGAGGGTACATGCTTTGTTATATTGGCCTCTTTGGAGCCTTATTTCTCAAGAATGAGTAGTTGAAATTGTCTCAAAGAAAGAGTATTCTATTTTATTAAGTCATTTAGACCATATTGAATGTGTTTGAGTCAGTAAATAGGTTATTAAATGGGTCATGAGTTCATTTTTACAAATGTTGTAAAAAATGTAAAAAATTGTCAAATTGCAAAATTGCAAAAATGAGGAATATGAAGGGTCATTGTGGGAAAAGAAGTTATTTGGTTATTGAAACTCAAGGTTTAGTTGGGAAATTGATGAAATATGTTTAAATTAATCCTTGGAGGGTTGAATCCAAGGAGGAAGAGGTGGTTGTTACATTTTGAAGTGAAATTAATAAAATACCTCTTTGTTTTCTATATTTCTGAACATTAAATTGTTGTTTCAGAGCTTGGTACGGCCATGTACAAAGTTTTTATGACTTATAGTTTATTGTAATGGATGTAAAATTCAATTATCTTTCTAATAGTTTTTGTCTCATCGAATTTCATTGAGTTTTGAGTGTTTTATGGTGATTTTACTCAAGATAGGTTTGCAGAATTAGGCCTTTGGGACAACGTAGCAGCAAGTTTTTGAGGGATACATTCCAAAGTAACACCACTTGAATTTAATATATGTTATATAAGAGATTAATGGGTATCCAAATCAGTTTTTATATCGTGGTTTTGAGTTTTATTCTAAAAATTATGTCAAAATCACCTTATTTGCTACTCTCATCAAAGCATAGTGAAAGATTGTGAGAAAAATCATTTGATTGAAGTGTTAGATTTTTGGTTTTAAAAATTTCATTGAATTTATGTCATTTTGGAGTCCCCTTACATCTACATCAATATTGTACTTGGCATCTTTAATCTCAACAGAAGTTGAAGGACCATTATGTGGGCTAACATTTCTATTATTTGTAATGTTGTAGAAATATTCACCAATGCATCTCAAATGAAACTCCATTCAATTCTTCCAAAAATAATAATTTTTTCCATCAAATCTTAGACTATCCTTCTTATATGTCTCCATCTTGGATCACCTCAAGCTATTAAAATTCTTCCAAGGAACCTACTCTGATACCAATTGTTGGAAACACAAAGGCTGACAACTGAGAGGGGGGGAAGTGAATCAATTATCACATAAATTTAACCTTACTAAACTTATTCTTAGATCTGATTAATAACCATGAAATCATAAATGGGTAAGTGCATGGATTTGTGACAATTTTGGTGCAAAATTACAAAAAAAACCCGCAATAGGCCATATTGCGCTTGCCAAATTTGAAGAGAGCCAAATTTGGCACTCACCATATTTGGAGCTCTCCAAATGGCTTGAATTTTTCAATGAGTGAACTTGTGAACTCGTTCTTTCTACAATGACTTTTGGAATGCATTTTTCTAAACTCTTTCATTTTCTCTTTCTCTTCCAAGGAAACTATATAAATGAAATAAAAATTTAAGTATAAGTTGAAATTTACATATCGACATCTACTTTCTTATACTTTAAGTTAAATTTAATGTATATAGTTTTACGATGTTTTAGAGTGGTTTCAGATCTCTAGGAGTTATAATGCAAATTTTAGTTTTTGGAAGAGCATAAAATTTTTAGACTTAGTCAAATTTCAGCAATGAACAATTCAAATTTTAGTAATCAGGAGGTCAAATTTTAGTAGTCAGCAAGATGTATCATCTTTTTCTCTCACTCTCTCCTCTCTACTCTCTCTCTCCACTCCCTCTCTCTCTCCCTTCATCCCTTTCTCCCCTCTCTCTCTCTCTTTACCTACCTCTCCCTCCATCACTTTTTATCTCACCTATATCTCCTTCCCTATCTCTTTCCCTCTCTACTCTCTATCTCTCCTCTCCCTCCCTCTACCTACATCTCTCTCTCTCTCTCACCCTCTATCCCTCTCTTCCCCCTCTTTCTCTCTAGCTCTCTACTCTCTATCTCATAATTTTCTCTCCATGCCTCTCACCACTCTCTCTATCTCTCTCTCTCAAAAACCTCTACCTCCCTTTTTAACACTTCCTCACTCCCTCTTTCCCTCTTTTATTTTCTCCATCTCTCCTCTCCCTCCCTCTCTCTACCTCACCCTCCCTCCCCTTCTTTTTGTCTCTCTTCCCAATCTCTCTCACTATTTTCCATCCTTGCCTCTCCCCTATTTCTCTCTCAATTGCTCCTTTTCTCTATCTTATAATTCTCTCTCTCTCTCACTCACACATAGACACACATCTATCTCCCTCCCTCCCCTCTCTAATCTCTATCTTTCCTCTCTCTTTCCCTCTCTATACCTACCTCTCCCTCCATCACTCTCTCTCCATCCCTCTCTATCTCACCTATGTTTCCTTCCCTACCTCTTTCCCTCTCTACTCTCTATCTATCCTCTCCCTTCCTCTACCTACCTCTCTCTTTGTCTCTCCATCCTTCTCTTTGTCTCTCACTCTCTCCTCTCTATCTCACCATTATCTCCATCCCTACCTTTCAACCCCTCCCCTCTAAATCACCATTCTCTCTCTCTCTCTCAATTTCCCTCCTTCCCTCTCATTCCCTCCTCTCTAAATCATCATTCTCTCTCTATCCCACTTTCCCTCCGTCCCTCTCTATGTCTAACTTATCCCTTTCTACCTCCCCCTCCCTCCAACATACTTCTCTCTCTCTTTATCTCTATTTATCATTATCTCCTTACCTCTCTAATCTCTATCTCACCACTCTCTCCTTCCTATCCCTCCCTCTCTCCTTCCCTCTCTACCTACCTCTCTCTACACTACCTACCATTCTCTCTCCCACTTTCTCCCCCCTCTTTCTCTCTTACTCTCTCCTTCCCTCTCTACTCTCTATTTCTCCCCCTTCCCTCTCTACTCTCTTTCTCTCTCTCTCTCCCTTCCTCTCTCCCATCATTCTTTCTCCTCTCACTCTCTCTCCCTCTCACACACACTCACCTCTATCTCCTCCTTTCCTCTCCCTACATCCCTCCACTCTCTACTTCTCTCTATCTATCATAACTATATTTATCTTTATCTCCCCTCTCCACCTCTTCCTCCATCACTTTATACCTCAAATATGTCTCCTCCCTACCTCTTTCCCTCTCTACTCTCTCTATCTCTCTATCTATCTATCGCACACACACACACACATACACTCACAAATATCTCTTCCCTACTAGTCCCTCCCTCCCCTCTCTACTTCTCACTATCTCTCCTCTCTCTACGTCTCCTTCCCTCTCTACCTCTATTTATCCCCCCTCCCCCTTTGTTTACCTAACTCTCCCTTCATCACTCTGTATCTCACCTATGTTTCCCTACCTACCTAGGGTTGAGGGTTGAGAATTGAGGGTTTAGGGTTTAATGTATAAGGTAGAAGGTAGAGGGTAGAGGGTTTAAGGGTTTATGGTTTAAGGGTTGAGGGTTGAGGGTTGAGGGTTTAGGGTTGAGAGTTGAGGGTATAGGGTTGAGGGATTCTGGTTTCAAGTATAGGAGTTGAAGGATTAGGGTTTAAGGGCTGAGGGATGAGGGTACATGGTAGAGGGTTGAAATTTTAAGGGTTGAGGGAATAAGGGTTGAGGGTTAAGGTATTAGGGTAGAGAGTTTACCTATGTTTAAGGGTTTAAGGGTTGAGGGTAGAGGGTATTAGGTTGAGGGTCGAGGGTAGAGGGCTTAAGGGTTAAGGGTTATGAGTTTAGTCTTTAGGGTTGAGTGTTTAAGGGTTTAAGGGTTGAGGATATAAGGTTGATGGATTAGGGTAGAGAGGTAGGGAGGGAGGAATCAAGGGAGAGATGGAGGGATAAGTGAGATAAAGAGGAGAGAAGAGGATGGAGGGATAGAGATATATAAGGTTTGAGGATCCAATGTATAGGGTAGAGGGTTGATGACATATAGGGTTGATGATTTAGGGTATTGGGTTGAGGGTCTAGGGTAGAGGGTAGAGGGTATTGGGCTGAAGGTAGAGGGTAGAAGGTTTAAGGGTTTAGGGTTTAAAGGCTTAGGGTGTAGGGTTTAGGCTTGAGGGTGGAGGGGTTACGATATAGGTTTGAGGGTATATGGTTGAAGGATTAGGTTTGAGAGTCAAACTATAGGTAGAGAGTATAAGGTTTGAGGGTTTAGGGTTTAAGGGTTGAGGGTTGAGGGATTAAGGGTTGAGGGTTGAGAATTGAGGGTTGAGGGTTTAGTGCATAGGGTATAGGGTTGATGGATTAGACTTTAGGGTCCAACATATAGGGTAGAGAGTATAGGGGTCAAGGGTTTAGGGTTTAAGTGTTGAGGGTTGATGGTTTAAAGGTTGAGGGATAAAGGGTTGAGGAATAAAGGGTTGAGGGTTGAGGGATTAGGGTAGAGAGTTTAATTGGTCTTAAGGGTTTAAGAGTTGAGGGATTAGGGTTCAGGGTAGAGGGTAGAGGGTTTGATGGTTTAGGATTTAAGGGTTGAGGATTGGGGGTTGATGGTTTAGGGTTGAGTGTTTAAGGGTTTAAGGGTTGAAGGGTTGAAGGTGTAGGATTGAGGGATTAGAGAAGAGAGGAGGGGATGGATGGAGGGAGAGATTGTGGGATAAGTAAGATAGAGATAAGGAGAGAATATGAATGGACATAGATATATGAGGGTTGAGGATCTAATGTATAGGGTAGAGGGTCTAGAATTGATTTTATAGGGTTGAGGAATAGAGGGTTGATGGTTTAGGGTAGTGGGTTGAGGTATAGGGTTGAGGGATTAGGGTTGAGGGTTTAAGGGTTTATTGTTTAGGATTTAAAGGTTAATGGTTTAGGGTTTAGGTTTAAGGGTAGAGGGGAGAGATATTGAGGGAATAAGTGAGTGAGAGAGAACTAAGAAAGGGTTTAAGGGTTAAGGGTAGAGGGGAGAGAAATATAAGGAGTGAGTTAGTGAGTGAAAGATACTTGAGAGAGGGAGTGGGGGTAGGAGGGAGAGGCTTTAGGGTAGAGGGTTGATTAGAGTTTGTTTTAAGGGTTTATGGTTTAAGGGTTAAGGGTTTAAGGGTTGAAGGTGTAGGATTGAGGGATTAGAGAAGAGAGGAGGGGATGGATGGAGGGAGAGATTGTGGGATAAGTAAGATAGAGATAAGGAGAGAATATGAATGGACATAGATATATGAGGGTTGAGGATCTAATGTATAGGGTAGAGGGTCTAGAATTGATTTTATAGGGTTGAGGAATAGAGGGTTGATGGTTTAGGGTAGTGGGTTGAGGTATAGGGTTGAGGGATTAGGGTTGAGGGTTTAAGGGTTTATTGTTTAGGATTTAAAGGTTAATGGTTTAGGGTTTAGGTTTAAGGGTAGAGGGGAGAGATATTGAGGGAATAAGTGAGTGAGAGAGAACTAAGAAAGGGTTTAAGGGTTAAGGGTAGAGGGGAGAGAAATATAAGGAGTGAGTTAGTGAGTGAAAGATACTTGAGAGAGGGAGTGGGGGTAGGAGGGAGAGGCTTGGGAGAGAGAGAGATAGGGTAGAGGGTTGATGGTAGAGTTTAGAGGGTTTTAAGGGTTTATGGTTTAAGGGTTAAGGGTTTAGGGTTTAGGGTTAATGGTAGAGGGGAGAGAGATAGAGGGAGTGAGAGAGAGACAGAGGGAGTGGGAGAGAGATAGAGGGTAGAGGGTAGAGGGTTAAGGTTAGAGGGGAGAGAGATAGGAGTGAGTGAGTGAGAGAGAGACCTAAGAGAGGTAGAGGAGGTAGGAGAGAGAAACTTGAGAGAGAGAGGGAGGGAGTTGGAGAGAGTTAGAGGGTATAGGGTTAAGTGTAGAGGGTAGAGGATTTAAGGGTTAAGGGTTACATGTTTAGGGTTTAGTGTTAAGAATAGAGGGTAGAGGGTTTAATGGTTTAAGGTTTAAGGGTAGAGGGATAATGGTAGAGGGGAGTGACATAGAAGGAGTGAGTGAGTGAGAGAGAATTGAGAGAGAGAGAGATAAAAAGAGAGGGAGAGGGAGTGGAAGAGAGATATACGGTATAATCTTAATGGTAGAGGGTAGAGGGTTTAAGGGTTTAGGGTTTAAGATTCGAGGGTTTAAGGTTTAGGGTTAAGGGTAGAGGGGAGAGAGATAGAGAGAGTGAGTGAGAGAGGGACATGAGAGAGGGAGAGGGGGTAGGAGGGAGATACTTGACAAAGAGAGAGGGTATAGGGTTGAGGGTAGAGAGTATTGGGTTGAGGGTAGAGGGTAGAGGTTTTAAGGGTTAAGGGTTAAGGGTTTTGAGTTTAAGGGTTGAGGGTTTAATGGTTTAAGGGTTGAGAGAGAGAGGGAGGGAGCGGGAGAGAGTTAGAGGGAGGGAGGGTTAAGAATATTGGGTAGAGGGTTTAATGGTTTAGTTTTTAAGGGTTAAGGGATTAGGGTTTAGGGTTAAGGGTAGAGGGGAGATAGATAGAGGGAGTGATTGAGAGAGAGAGACCTAAGAGAGGGAGAGGAGGTAGGACAGAGAGAGGGAGGGGGAGATAGATGGAGGGTAGAGGGTTAATGGTAGAGGGTTTAAGGGTTAAGGGTAAAGGGTTAAAGGTTAAGGATAGAGGGGAGAGAGATAGGAGTGAGTGAGAGAGGGAGAGAGACCTAAAAGAGGGAGAGGGGGTAGGAGGGAAAGTCTTGAGAGAGAGGGGATAGGAGGGAGAGTCTCTATATCTCCTCTCCCTCTCTCTCTTTGTCAAGTATTTCCCTCATACCCCTCTCCCTCTCTCTCTCTCACTCCTATCTCTCCCCCCTCTATCCTTAACCTTTAACCATCTACCCTTAACACATAAACCCTTAAACCCTCTACCCTCTATCTCTCTCACTCCTATCTCTCCCCCCTCTATCCTTAACCTTTAACCATCTACCCTTAACACATAAACCCTTAAACCCTCTACCCTCTATCTCTCTCACTCCTATCTCTCCCCCCTCTATCCTTAACCTTTAACCATCTACCCTTAACACATAAACCCTTAAACCCTCTACCCTCTATCTCTCTCACACTCCCTCTCTTTCTCTCAAATATCTCCCTTTTAACCCCTCTCCCTCTCTTAGGTCTCTCTCTCTCAGTCACTCCCTCTATCTCTCTCCCCTCTAAACCCTTAACCCTTAACCCTTAACCCTTAACCCTTAAACACTAAACCCTTAAACCCTCTACCCTCTACCCTCAACCCTTTGTACCTCTATCTCTCTCTCACTTCTCTTCCTCCTACCTCCCTCTCTTAGGTCTCTCTCTTTGTCTATCTCACTCCTCTATCTCTCTCCCTCTACCCTTTACCCTTAACCCTTAAACCCTAAACCGGAAACTCTTTAACCCTCTACCCTAAACCCTAAACCCTTAACACTTAAACCCTAAACCCTTAAACCTCTACTCTATACCCCTAACTCTCACTCTATCCCCCTCTCTCTCTCAAGTTCTCCCTCCTACCCTCTCCTCTCTCTCTCTCTCTCCTCCCTCTATCCTGACCCTTAACCCTCTACCTCTTAACCCTTAAAACCTTAAACCCTCTACCTCTACCATCTATCTCTCTCCCACTCCCCTCTCTCTCTCTCAAGTATCTCCTCCTACCCTCTCTTATGTATCTCTTACTCCTTTGTCTTCTCTACCTTAACCATAAAACCTAAACTCCTTAACCCTTAAACACTAACCATTAAACCATCTACCCTCTACCATCGGCCCTCTATACCTCTATCTCTCTCCCCTCTACCCTTAACCATTAACCATTAAACCCTAAACCCATAAACCCTTAACACTCTACCCTATACCCTAAACCCTTAACCCTTAATTCTTAAACCATTAAACTCTCTATTCTATACCCTTAATCCTCCCTCCCTCTATCTCTCTCCCACTCTCAGCCTCTCTCTATTTCTCAACACTCTCCCTCCTATCCCCTCTCCCTCTCTCACACACTCACCTCTATCTCCTCCTTTCCTCTCCCTCCATCCCTCCACTCTCTACTTCTCTCTAGATGGTAGAGGGTTGAGGGATTAGGGTTGAGGGTTCAATTTATATGGTAGAGGGTATAAGAGTTGAGGGATTAGGGTTTAAGGGTTTAAGGGTTGAGGGTATAGGGTAAAGGGTTGACGTTTTAATAGTTGAGGTATTAAGTGTTGAGGGTTGAGGGATTAGGGTAGAGAGCTTACTTGGGTTTAAGGGTGTAAGGGTAGGGTTGAGCGTAGAGGGTATTAGGTTGAAGGTAGAGGGTAGAGGGTTTAAGGGTTTCAAGTTTAAGGGTTAAGGGTTTATGCTTTAGGGTTTAAGGGTTGAGGGTATAGGGTTGAGGGATTAGGGTAGAGATAGAGGTAAGGATGTAGGGAGATATGGAGGGATAAGTGAGATAGAGAGGAGAAAAGAGGAGGGAGAGACATATATATATGAGGGTTGAGAATTGAGGGTATAGGGTTGATGGTTTATGGTATTGGGTTTAGGGTAGAGGGTAGAAGGTTTAAGGGTTTAGGATTGAGGGTAGAGGATTTAGGATTGAAGGGTTGATGTTCAATTGTTTAAGGTTGAGGGTAGAGGGTAGAGGGTATAGGGTTGATGGATTAGATTTGAGGGTCCAACATATAGGATAGAGGGTATATGGGTTGAGGTATTAGGGTTTAAGGCTTGAGGATTGAAGGTAGAGGGTTGAGGGTTGAGGTTTTAAGGGTTGAGGGATAAAGAGTTGAGGGTTGAGGGATTAAGGTATATAGTTTAATTGGCTTTAAGGGTTTAAGGGTTGATGGATTAGGGTTGAGGGTAGAGGGTAGAGGGTTTATATATTTAGGATTTAAGGGTTGAGGGTTTAGGCTTTAGGCTCTAGGGTTGAGTGTTGAGTGTTTAAGGGTTTAAAGTTTAAGGGTATAGGATAAAGGGTAGAGGGTAGAGGGTTAAGGGTAGAGGGGAGAGAGATAGAGGGAGTGAGTGAGTGAGAGAAATAATTGAGGGAGTGGTGCTAGGAGGGAAAGACTTGATAGAGAGAGAGAGAGGGAGGGATTGGGAGAGAGATAGAGGGAGATGGGGTTAAGGGTAGAGGGTAGAGGGTTTAAGGCTTTAGGGTTTATGGTTAAGGGTAGAAGGGAGAGGGAAAGAGGGATTGATTGAGATAGAGAGAGACCTGAGAGAGGGAGAGGGGATAGGAGGGAGAGAATTGAGAGAGAGAAGGAGTGGGAGAGAGAGAGAGGGTAGAGGATTAATGGTAGAGGGTAGAGGGTTTAAGGTTTTAGGGTTTAGGGTTAAGGGTCAAGGGTAGAGGGGAGAGAGATAGAGGGAGTGAGTGAGTGAGAGAGAGACCTCAAAGAGGGAGAGGGGGTATGAGGGATACACTTGAGAGAGAGAGAGAGAGGGTAGGGTTTAAAGGTTTATGATTTAAGGGTTAAGGGTTTAGGGTTTAGGGTTAAGGGTAGAGGGGAGAGAGATAGATGGAGTGACTGATAGAGAGAGATACCTTAGAAAGGGAGAGGGTGTAGGAGGGAGATACTTGAGAGAGAGAGGGAGTGGGAGAGAGATAGAGGGTATAGGGTTAATGGTAGAGGGTAGATGGTTTAAAGGTTTAGGGTTTATGGTTTAGGGATAAGGGTAGAGGGGATAGAGATAGAGGGAGTGAGAGAGAGAGAGACCAAAGAGATGGAGAGGGGGTAGGAGGGAGAGACTCTAGAGAGAGAGAGAGGGTAGAGGGTAGAGGATTTAAGGGTTTAGGGTTAAGGGTAGATGGGAGAGAGATAGAGGGAGGGAGTGGGAGAGAGATAGGGGTAGAGGATAGAGAGATAGAGAATGAGGTGTATAGGGATAGATAGGTAGAGAGAAGTAGAGAGGGAAGGTGAGATGGAGGGAGAGGTAGGGATGGAGAGAGAGAGGTGGTTATAGAGAGGGAGGGGAGATATAGAGAAGTAGAGAGGGGAGGAGAGAGAGATGGAGAGGTAGGGATGGAGGGAGATAAGGATTTAGAGAGAGATGTGAGAGAGAGAAATAAAGAGAGAGGTAGGTAAGGAGAGGGAGGGGCAGATAAAGAGAAATAGATATGAAAGGAGAGATAGAGGGAGATGTAGGGATGGAGAGAGAGGAGAGACAAAAATAGAGAGAGGTCTAGGTAGATAGAGGGAGGATGAGATAAAGAGAAGCATAGAGGGAAGGAGATAGGGAGGAAGAGGTAGGGAGGGAGAGAGAGAGAGGTGAGAGAGATAAGAGAGAGGAGGGAGGGATAGGTAGGGAGAGAGAGGTGAGATAGAGAGAAAGAGAGTAGAGAGGGAAGGGGAGAGAGAGAAGTGTGATAGGTGATAAAGATTTGTGATGGAGAGAGAAGTAGAGAGGTAAGGAGGAAGGTGGATAGATTGAGAGGGAAGGAGGGGTGACACAGAAAGAGATATAGAGGGATAGGTTGGATAGTGAGAAGTAGAGAGAACATGTGGGTGAAAGGAAGAGAGAGAGAGGGAGAGAGAGAGGAGGAGAAAGAGTGTTGAGATCGAGAGAAGTAGAAAGGGAAGGAGAGAGAGGGGGGGAGATAGAGAAAATTAGAGAGGGAGGGAGGGAAGGAGAGAGAGGTGAGATAGAGAAAACTAGAGAGGGAAGGAGAGAGAGAATGGCAAGATAAAGAGTAGAGAGGGAAGGAGAGAGAGGGAAGTAAAGTGTGAGAGAAAGAGGGGAGAGAGAGGGAGATAAGGATAGGTAGGTATAGAGAGAAGTAATACAAAGAGTAGATAGAGATATATAGAGATGAAAGGAGAGGGAGGGGAGATAGAGAAATGTAGAGATGGAAGGAGGGAGGGAGGAAGATAGATATTAGAGAGGGAAGGAGAGATAGATGGACATGTAGAGACATAATTCTTGAGGTCAAGTGAGAGAGTGTGAGATAAAGGGATGGAGATAGTGTGTGAGAGAGATAGGTCTAGAGAATAAGGATAACAATGAGTGAGATGGAGAGAGAAAGATGAAATTTGACCTCTTGATTACTGAAATTTGTCATGCAGATTACTAAAATTTGACTAAGTCTAAATTTTTTTAAAATCTTCCAAAAACTAGAATTTGCATTATAACTCCAACAGATCCGAAACCGCTTTCAAACATCCTTCCTATATACATGAAATGTAACTTAAAGTATAAGAAAGTAAATTTTCATATGAATGTCAACTTATACTTAAATGTTTATTTCATGTATCTAGTTTCCCTGGCAGAGAAAGAGAAAATCAAAGAGTTTAGAGAAATGCATTCCAACACTCATGAAATACATTTGGCAAGGGCCAAATTTGGCACTCTCCAAATTTGGCACTAGCCAAATGAAGCAACCCATTTGGCGAGTGCCAAATTTTGCGTGTTCCAAATAGGTTGCATTGGGAAGTACTAACCCAATGGGTTGGATTTTTCATTTCGTGTCTGACCCAAAGGTTTCGACAATCCTTTCATGCAAAAGATGTGTTAATTGATAGGATTTTCCAAATTTCCTCATATTTTCATTAGTGCTCCCTATCTCATTTGCACGTCTTTCAATGCAATTTTTTTTTTTAAATGTGATAGTGTTAACCTCTCTCTTAGCTATCTAAATATATAATTCTTTTTTCATTTTGATTTAGTTAAGGTTTTCATCCATGACTTCTATTATAAATGCCTCCATTTTAAGTAAAAAACCAACATACATTCTAGTTTTACGATAGATTTTTACTCATTCATCGAAACATGAAAGAAATTGCATTTTTTGCAACTAGACTCCATTCTACAGATGATGAAAAAACAATAATTTTTTGATTAGTTTTCAAAAAATTTAGGGGGGAGCACGCTCAAATTTCAGCATTTCAGGATGTTTCCACTTTGAAAATTCACAAAATATTATATATTCATTAAAAAAAAATTCTAAAAGAAGGAGAATAAACTACATGGTGTTAGCTAACTTCTCACTATTGGGATTTTTAAAATTCTAAAAAAGAGTTAATTAAAAAGGGGGGAACCCTTAGGCGCTATGCCAGTTTTTTTGAGAAAAATAGGACCTATTTTGAGCCCCTCCTTTTTAAGACCTTTAATCTTCACTAATTTAAAAAAAAAATAGTAGCTTAGAAACTAGACTCATAGCAACTCAACTTTTGTTCTTGCTGCATCTTAAAATTGTGAGTGTAATTACATTTTCTCGCGCAAATCAGATTTTGTTGATTTTAGAAAAAAAGTGGCATCTTAAGAGCCAAAACTATGTCACAGATCCATGCACTTACCCAAATCATTACCACATCAGAAACACACATAACATCAAGATTTTTATGTGGAAAACCTGTTAGGGGGAAAAGCACAGTGGAGGTTAGTCCACAAGATTATACCATATTAAAAGTATAAAAGAGTAAATGGGGAATGCATATGAATTCAAGCACACTTCCTAGAGCTCACTGCTCAAATACAACAAGGATTACTACCCAAAGGAAGAAACACTATCTTATAGAAAGACTCAGATTACATCCTCAAGATTTTGAGCTGAGAAAATAACATCTTCTCATGCCTGATTACATTTCCGGTTAGGCACATAAAATCTGCTCACTCTTCTTCACAATTAACTTTTTCCTTCAAATTATTAGAACATTATTCAAACATAGGATTTGTACACTTCACTTTACCATTCACTCACACACACTTCTTCAAATGATAAATTTTTTTTTCATATATATTTGCAACCAAGAATATCATCATCTACATGTCAGGTTCAATAAAATATGAAATGAATACAAACTGTCAGCCCAAAACATAAATAATTATAAATGTGAATCAGCCAACATCAGCTACAACATAGTGAGGACCCAAAACAACATCCTCAAACATGAAAAATATTCAATAATTATTCCTTGAAGATCCACAACACGCTACAATCACCCTGTCAGCCAAGAACATGAAAAACATGAAAATGCAAGAGAAAATATCCAAACACGAGCACACCGATCAATGTTGACATGGCAAAAAGATAGAGAATGATCTAGAAACATCCACAAGCATCATGAATCACAAGAGAAACATATTCAACACTTCACATTACCAAAATCACATCATCTTCTTTTAGGAACACCGACTAAAGCAACATAAAAACTATCTGAATATAGATCCTCATAATTCAATCAAATCTTCATGTGGATCTCTGAGACTTAACATGGATAAACTAGATATAATAAAAAAAAAACCCTTTAATCCATAGCCTCTAATCATCAACATATTGAGTTGGCTTAGTATGTTGGCCAAATTGAATTTCATTGCACCACTGACAACTTGCAACTTACTTTATTACAATTTTCTTAATATCCTCAACATATACTCCTCTAATTGCAATAGTGTTGACATCAATGACAACCACATATCATAAACACCCAACATAAAGCATATCCTTAGCCACTACCTCTAGTTTGGTCACCACGACCAAGTGATCTTTACTTCTTTCCAAACACCAATTGGGTTGTTGACATTAACCCTAAACATCATTGTCTTTTGACTACTTTGCTACATGCAAAAGGAAATTTAGTGCATCCTTTTTCCCCTATGAAGAAGAATCACCACTTGAAACAACCTCTTTGAAGGATATAAAATGTGGGTACCTTGGACCCCTACATGGGCTATGTAACCTACACACCCATGATCCCACAAAAACACCTAAAGGAAGACTAAATAACACTGCATTGAGAAAAAAATTAAGAAAACTGATAAAATAAAAAATCCTACACACGTAAGACACCACCAGAGCTCCCCACATAGCCAACACAAGGAGAACCCCCTTCAAAATTCTCCTCATGCCTTGCACAAAGATCCCACCCACTTCACAACACTCCACACAACAACATCTGACTTACCAATGTAGAGAAAAGTAGTATTCAAGCTTGGCAAGGCCCTGCAAACTCCAGAACAATACAAGAAAGTCGTACCTACTCCTCCCATCAATGTCATTCTCCTACAATCATCCATTGTGTGAAATATCCCTTATCTTCTTTTACATGACATTATTGTATTCTTTTTGTGGCATATGACTTTGAAAAATATCTCATACATCATTTGATAAATATCACTCTTTCTAATTTGAATGAAATTGCTCTCAATCAACATTAGCAATTACTTTAAAGTGGGTACATATGTTACATTATGTGCTACACTTTTCTCAAACACCATGAACTTAGTGATGCTATGAAGACATTTCTTGATCATTTTTGTAGTAATTTATTAGAGTTACCTATCAAACAACATGTTTTCCTTGTCTCATAATTTATGATATTATCGATATGGAGCTCACCTAGTGAAAAATGGATTTCACTAACCTAGGTTGTTCTCATTTCCTACTTATGAAGCTCACCTAGTCAATATCGAACTTAACTAGCCTATGGTGCTTTCACTCATTCATCAATCACCTAACAACTATCAGACATTAATAGTATATAACATAAGAATGTCATATTTTTTGTATGGATCATATTAATAATCTATGAGTCTTGCTAGTCCATAATGGCATACCTTTCATGTTCTTTTTCCTCGTTTACTTCAAGTTTTCTTTGTGTTTTCTTTATTTTTCTCTATGTATTCCTTAATTATTTTTTTATTAGTATAGATTATCATGTATCTTTGTTGCATCATGTCTTATGTGTGTTTCCATTCATTTTATCTTGACATTTTTGGTTGGTAGAATCTTGAGTTAGGGGCTATCAAATCTCCCAACTTCATGTTATCTTTCCTTCTTAATGTTGTGACCAAAGGACTCTTTTCTTCTCCATACATTATTGTGAGTTTGAAGATAAGTTCATACAATCACTAATGTGGGGGCTAATACATAATTGTAAATTATCACACTTGACAATTTCACACAATATTTTGCTCCATCCTAAGTGAATACACCTAATTATTCTTATAAATAACCTGTTAAATTGTCATTTATCAAAATTAAGTTAAATATAGGAAATTAAATTAGAAATATATTTAAGAAACATTTACAAATAAAGATAGTATTAGATTAGGGAGCCCATGCCCCTATCCTTTCTAATCAGACCCCAAATCTCATATTTTATTATCGAGCTCAATGAATCCAAAATCAAATGTTGATTTTTCAAAAAGGTTAATGAGAAATATATTGAAACTCATAAATATAATTCTTTCCTTGAATTTGAACATTTAAGTGTTCTTTGTTAGAGAGAATAATTTATCGATTCTTTATACTTAAGTGTACTTAGGTTGATGAGGGTAGACAACAACTTGTCTAATTGAATGTGCAACCTTTTAGACCTCTAGAGCTTACAAATTTATTTAGTAAACCTCATGTCCTACCTTTTTGATATTGGAAGAATTTCCATCTCACCTCAAAGATTACTCAACACTTGACATCAATGTTGATGACTTGGTCAAATAGGTTGTTTGTTTAAACATTCCAAGTGATCCTAAGGTTGAAACCTATAGGACATTTTTACACTCATTTGTGCCACCTCATGGGGCCCTTGTTAATCCACCTCATTGCTTCTTTACTTCCTATATATGCAAGGTCCTCTACTCATTGTAATTTGGGTCAACTAAATAGAATCTTTACATTGTTCATTTTTGCTTGTTATTTTATCTCCTATATTTTCTTAATTCTTCACACCTAAATCCTTGGAAAGCACTGTGCGAAGTCTATTTTGTTAAATTCCTAATTTTAGGTGCCAAGTCAAAATGTTGTTCTAGAAAAATGACAATAAAGTGATAGTGGTGATTGTTGGATCTCACATGCAGATCCACACAAGTTGATGCATGCAAATAGGACTCCTCCATCGACCTCCACCTTCCCTTTAATGTAGTCTTCCTCTTCATGACCCATGGTTTTTCTTTTGGATATTTGGCTACATAGTAAAATATTTTTAACAGTCCAAATTTAATTTCTTTTGGTATCAAACTACTATCAATCTTAATCAAGACTAACTATGTGGAAACATTCAAAATAGGGGATCATATTGTCAAAATTTTGAAAGGGGGAGGAGAATTTTTTTCATTAGTTAAAAATTTGTAAAAGAGTAGTTGATTTTTTCTTTAACAATGAATTTGGAAAAGTGAAAGCATTTAAAGGGGGGAGACATTTTTTTCTATAGTTAAAAATTTGTAAAAGTTGAGTCAATTTTTTCTCTTTTGCAATAAATTTGGAAAAGGGGGGGTATTTTAATGGGGGTTTCATTTTATATTTGTTTCTTTTGTTGATGTTTTCAAGACATAAATTAATCTATCTTAATCCATCTCATGAGAATAGGCTTGAAAAGCTCAACAACAAATATTCCTATAAATACACTCGTACAAAGTGCCACAAAGTTGAATTTGTGAAGGGAGTTTGGGAAATTATTGTCCTTACATTGAGTTATAAATTGTAATTTGGGGTCATATCATCACATCAATGAAGCCTCATGATTATCACCTCATTTGTGTGTACCTTAATGCACACCCTTTCTTATTTTCATGTTCATCCCTAAATTCCTTGCACATTCTCAATTATTGTCTTAGCATTAAGAGAGGACTGTGATGTGTTATGCTAATGCTTCTTTCCATGAAGCAGTGGAGGAATCTTCTTTTTGGAGCACTCATGACCCTTCTATCTTGATCTCTTGTATGGGGAATTATTTCAAAGAATCACTTTTTGAGATTCTAGTACTCCTAATCATAGTACTATTAGTATTTTCAACTTCACAGACTTTGATTGAATTAGTGTACATTGGGTGAGTTGTTTTCATATGTCCACTCATGCAAAATTTTGTATCTCCCATTTCTATCTACATTTTGTTAACATTTGTTGATTCTTGCGAACACCAATTCATCGTCAATAGAATTTACAACTTCTATATGCATCAAGAGTCCTTCATCATCATTTTTGTATCATCAAAAAACATATTTTTAGAAGGCCTAAATCATTCTCTTTCTCTTTTTTTGGAAAGGAGTATTGCTCCCATTTAGTTTTTTCTTTTTTTCTCCATTTATATGAGAATAAATTGTAAATGTTTACCTAATATCAAATATTTAGGACCCATTTCTATCTATTTTCACTTTTTTGATCTCACCAAGTACCACTTCAGTGGGGGTGTTAGAGTGAATAATGTATCTATTCACTATGATTAAGTGTACTTAGGTCGATGAGGTTAGACAAAATCTTGTCTAACTAAATGTGTGACCTTTTAGACCTCTAGAGGTTACTAAGTTATTTTGTTAACTTTATTTTCTACAGTTTTGAGCTTGGAAGAATTTCCATCTCACCTCAAAGGTAACTCAACACTTGACATCAAGGTTGATGACTTGATCAAATAGGTTGTTGGTTTGCACATTCCAAGTGATCCTAAGGTTCACACCTATAGGAAACTTGTCTAATCATTTGTGCAACTTCATGGGGAACTTTTCAATCCACGTCATAGGTTGATTGCCTCTTTCTTGCCTATATATGAAAGGTCTTCTACTCATTATAATTTTGGTCAACTATTTATAATATATGCATTCTTCTTTTGTGCTTATTATTCTATCTGATAGATTTTCCTAATACATATATTCTTGAGAAATTTAAATATTTCTTGAGAATCTGAAAGGAAATTAATACAACTTGAAGAGAAAAATAAGAAAAATATCTACAACACTTTGTCAACCAATTTCATATCTAGAACACATGAAAAATATATGTTCATGCATTGTAATATTTATTATTATTATTTTTGTTTGTTATTATCAACACTAATAGTTGAAAGATCTCCAAGAATCATCTAGTTTTTCCATGTAATTGATTAGAAAAGAGACTCCAGTCCAAAAAGAAATGTAGATCTGAGTTGTAAGTTGCAATGGTGTCATTTATCATTAATTTTTATCTATTTTCCTTTTCTCTCCATACATCACATGATTTATATCATTACCATCATATCTGTTTGTAGAGGTGGAAACACCAAAATGGATGGGGTTTGACTAATACAAGCCCCTATATGACACAACCTTCTCCCCTTTTCCTTCTTGAAATTTATAACGTCTAAAGTGGATTCAATTGGATTGAAGATATCAAGGACTAAAAATCCTAAGACAATTGTTCAAACACCTTCCTTCATTGAATTAGTGCAAGCTGATTATTTGCAAACTATTAGACTTTGAAACCTAATCCTAACTATTGAATACCTTCATACTATGATGCATCTGTACACCCTCTAAATATCTAGAAATCACCATTTCTATATTAGGGCACTCATGCCCTTGTTCAACCAAATTTGCACCAAATTTATATGTTAGTCTCTTCTTTGTCTACACTTTTCAATTATGCTTCCTATTTCTATATTTTTGTTATGAACTTTCCAAATTTTGTAATAGTTCATCTATTTAGTCTTGATTTATATAGTTTGCAACATTTTACATTATCACATCAACAATCATTCTAACAAAAGGGAGACCAAAACCCTGACCAGTTGTTTGGCTCTCCTTTGAGGACAATAACAAAATAGTGTTGTATGATTACTTTTGTCTCTCTCTATGTTTTATGGTGGAATGGGTTATTTAGGATAAGAATTAACCTTAGATCCCTTTTCACCATCCAATGCCAACACCTTACCATAGTAAAATTCTTGAGGGAATAATAAAACAAGCACCTTGTCCTCTCAAGGTTACCCAAGGGAATCCAACACCACTCCTTTCCTCTACCTATAGTGCTCAACTAGTTAAGAGGACTCATAAAATATTTTCTACTCCCAAACACCTTGATTAATTGTACTTGGTAATTGCACTTATTTAAGGTCAATTATTTGTACAAATCAATTTATTTTTTTGCAACACAAATAACTTCCTCAATCAAGATTCATATGAATAAATAGGTGGCAATATTATCCTCTATCTATTATTATTCAATACTTTAATTCTTCTTTTAATGGAGGATTTTATATGGTCTACAAGATTTTTTTCACTACTTAATATAGAAGCCCCAATCTATGTTGACTCATTCTATCAAAAAATTCTATGACATGATCATAATATTATCTCTTATATAATCTTGGGTGATGACATAATAAAAAACTATATTATCACATTCTTCAATTATATCAAATTAATTAAAATACACCCCTTTCCTAATTACAAAATCAATTTAGTTTCCATAATTCTTCAAATAATTTTTCTCCTAGTGAAGTAGCCAAATTCTCTTCATACTAGATAGCATGAAGAATTCATTTTATTCGACCAACTGCGATATTCAATAGATCACCCATCAGTTTTTAGAGCATTCTAGAATCAAATTTAATGAAGTACTCATGTGTGAATTCAATGCTCATCAGTATTCAATGCACATCAATCAAACCAAATAAAAGAAATCTTTTGATACCTAATACAAAGGTAATTAATGTTCTTGAACTATTCTTTGTCATTTTGGTTGTAGGCCCTTTATATTCACTTTCAATATTATCAAAGGGATGGTGGTTATCTATACCCGTAGGAAATTTAAAGCTAAATGTTTGAAGTATTCTATGTTGATAAGTGTCCTATTTTTATGATTGGTATGTTTAATTAATATATTTATTATTTGTGTGAATTAATTACATTTTTTATCTAAACAATCAATATATGTGTGTGTGTGTGTGATTTCTAAATTAATAGAAGGAAAATATTACAATATCTACAATAAAGATAGGATAGTAAATGACACACCTTCAAAGTTGAATAGGACAATAAAAGGAGGTCAAGTCTACAAAAGACTGAAGTAGTTAGAGTAGAAGAAGGTGAGAGAGGAGGATCTTAATCATTAGGCTTCACTCAAACATCACTGGGGTAGTGTCTTCAATTGACTCACATCCAATGAGAGCACCAATTTCATCTACATTCTACTCAGTAAGCTACTGAGTATGGACTATAGAAATGGTAAGTTATTGATGAGGGAATTTGCTAGTTCTTTTTCAATCAATATCTCACCTAGGAGATCATGGACGGGAAGGTTGGGACCATCCTCCATGGGTAGTAGAATTCTTAGGATACTAAAGAAAATAGTCGTGATAATTAGAACCATGATCTCCACAACTTCCATGATCACACCTAGCCAAATGGTTTCCTCCATGCCAACATTATAGTGGGATAAACATATTAATTTTGAAAACATATATATAATATTAATTGTGGTTCTTTTAAATAATCTCAGAAGGTCCCATTTACTCAAACCTTTGTCAAATGTATTGCATATATATACCTGTAGTAATGGAAAAAGTATCCCTTTTCCTTAAATAATTTGGGAGTGAATAATTAATGATAAAATGGACATAATGGAGCCTTATTTAGGGTGTTGTAAAGTGTATGTTTACACTTTTACACTAATCTAGGGATTTATTAATTAAATGAGGTTAATTTGAGCTTAATTGGTCCCTCAAATTCAAATCCAAGCCTAATTTATTGCATTTTTCAAGAAATAAAGCTTAAAACTCTTATATGAAATTCCACAACAATTAATTTTGCAAGGAATGTGTCCTAGGCTAGTGACCTAGAACCCATTTTACACCTAGAAAATGGGTCCCCACTAGATCCTAGGATCCCCTTTTGGAACATTATTTCACATCCCCTAAAATGTGTCCTAGTTAGGTATGCTAGGACCCATTCGCCCTATGGTGAATGGGTCATCCTTAACTAAAGACACCCCCTTGGAATGTGTTTTTGGTGATATTTTAATTATTTCAAATCCTAGATCTGATGTGGGCTTGTACTATTTGAATTTTGGGATTTAATCTTAAGTTATGTATAAATACAAGTTTATTTCACATAGTTTTAGCTAGAAATTTCAAATTATCATAAGAATACTTTCACAAGAGCATTCAAGAGAATTTAGAAGGAATTTAAGGGAAAATTATTAAAGTTTATTACAACAATCAAATATCATATCATCATGTCAAAGGCATAAAGTATCATGCATTTTGTTGAGATAATATGTTGATGTAGCATTGGAGATCCAATTTAAGCATATTCAAGGTGTTGTTTCATATCAAGTGTTGCGATCAAGATCTGCATTCATTGAGACCAATTCATGCAAGATTATTGATTTGTACTCCAAGGTTCAATTGAGGATTGGTGAGTTGTAGCATAACCTTGTTCATTCCTCTCTCTTGTTATGAATTGTTTTAATTCAAGGTTTAATTTCCAAAATGAGGTTTGACCAAGGAAAACCCGTATTCCCAAAAAAAAACCTAATTTTCTTCTCCTTTGATGTGTGATTGCAAGTTTTAGATTGAGGATCATGTGAAGAACAAAAATTGTCAAAGTTGCAAAGTTGTAAAAGTTGTCATCTTTCTTCCAAGATCACGGAAACTCTTCTACATAATTTATTTCTAAATTTTTGGAGCTCAACACTTGGGATGTTGGAGTGTAGACATTGAAGAACAAAACCCATAAATCAATTTTCCATAACCCTAGTAGAGACCCATTCGCCACTAGTCGAATGAGTCCTCAATGAGGCCCGAAAAAGCACTTTTTATAGCTGGTACACATCATTTTACCATATTGAAACCTACATTTTTACTATTATATTAGTTAGGTTTGTTTCATGATGTTCTTCTATGTATAATTGAATGAAATAGCTACTAAAAAGAATAGGTTCATCATCTTCTTAATTCATTTTGGTGGACCTCTTTTCCTATGTTTCATTATGTTGAATGCAACTCCTTGATCATTGTATTTTTCTGATTTTGGATTCTCTCCTTTCATCTTAGATTATATCATACATTCATTTGCATTCATTTGTATTGAATTATATCTCATTTAGGGAGTCTTAGTTTGCATTCAAAATTTCATCTCATATAAGGTTTTATAATTGCATTGTTTGCATTCTTTAAATCTAAAAAATACAAAAAATTCAGTCATCTTGCATATCATTTAGATCATATAAACCTGCATTTGAAAGTTGAAAAAAAAATGCATATCAAACTAGGTATTTTAGTTCCTTATTTTGTCACATTTTCAACTTGTATTTAACATTACATTTATGGAAAATTAAAACTAAAATATGTTGTAGTAGACCTCAATCTAATAATAATTAAATAATCCTTAAAAATCTGTAAAAATCAGCTTCAAAACCCTAATCTAGGACCCATTCTCTCTAGGGTGAATGAGTCCCTAGTCAAACCTAAATCTACATTTCTGGAAATTGAAATCTTTAGTTCTATGCTTCTATTTGCTATTGTCAGATCTCTGTTTCAATTTGTTGAATTTTTATTTCATTAATTTCATTATATATATCTTAATTTGTTTCATTTAGTGCATTGTCTAAATTCAAATTTTCATTTACAAAATTTTATTTTTAGATTGTTTGATAGTGTAATTAGTAAATTTCCTTGTTTAGACTCTAAAAAATTTCATTTACACATTTCATTCTAGGCCATTGCATTGCATTTTAATCCTCTTTCTATTTTGCATTTGTAGGCTAAGTTTCTAAAAATTGTATGAGATTTACAACTTGGTTTCCTATTAGCAATAGTATAGCGAGACATAGTTCAAGACTCGTGTCATCCTATGATATACCATTCATTATGGATCTTGGGTTTTCTAGCTTTCTTCCTAATAGTGTTGATAATCAACCCCCTATGTATAATAGTATGCATATTTCACTTCCCACAACTTCCCTTCCAACAAATAATGTGCAATATAATGATAATATCCCACAAAAAACATGAGGATAGATGAAGAATTGAAAATCTTACAAAACTTCATAGAAACAAAACCTATTAGTTGTCATGCTCTTCCTCATATAGGGAATTATAGTGTATAAAAATGTATCCCTTTACATTTTCATAGTTTTTTGGGCCCTCTCTATCAAAAATTGGCTTATTTACGCCATAATTGGTCCCATTTTTCATCCACAAGCCTAATTAAAAGTATTTTTCTAAAAATAATCTTGAAATTTAACAAATGACAAATCATAATTTAATTTTTGAAGTTGTGTGTTCCAGATCTAGGGATCTAGGACTCATATGCCTGTTTAGTCATATGGGTCCAACCTAGGTCTCAAGGCTTGATTTTAAATATTACATTCAACTTAACACTTCTTGGAGTTTGTGTTCCATGTTTAAGCCATTCGGACTCATACACCCAACCTGGCGTATGAGTCCTGCTTTAACTTGGACTTATTTTAAATCAAATCCTTGGTGGGATTTTATTATCTTACATATAATTTTGGCTTGTTGTGTTGTAATTTCAGGAAATTAGGCATAAAAAATTATAAATACAAGGTTATTTCACTTAATTTCTCCTAGCAATTCAAGTATTCAAGTATCCTAGAAATTTTGAGGTCAAGCATAATTAAGGAAAGTTTATGATCAAGAGAGAATTCAAGAGAAAACAATCAAGCATTTGGAGCTACCTACATTCAAGATTCAAGCATCATTTCAAAGTCTTCATACATCATGTGTATTGTTGAGATAACATTTGTGATGTAGGTTTCATGATTCAAGTGAGCATTCAAGAAAAAGTTTCAAGCATTTAATCACAAGTCAAGATACACATCCATTGAAGCCATTTCATGCAAGTTTGTAGCCATTATTTCAAGGGTTTAGTAGTTGCAACATTTCATTTGTTCATTCATCATTCCTTCATGATATTTCATTTCATTTCAAGGTTTAATTACCAAAATGGGTTTTGAAAAAGGAAAACCTGTATTCCCTAACACCACCAAATTTTTCCCTCTTCATGTGTGTTTGTAGATCTAGGTGAATTGAAGCTTTAATATCCTTTAAAGATAAAGTTGAAAAAGTTCTCAAAGTTGTCAAGAAGTTGTTATCTTCATGGAAACCCACCTATAGGAAAGAATTCATATTTTTGGACTTGAAGAATCAGACAAGATGTAAGCTACAAAAGATCACTAGAGGCTACAAAATATCAATGAAAGCCTAATATTGGGACTAAATCAGTATACCCTTTTTTTTAGTTTTTTGTAGATCCATAACAGTCACCAAAAGATTCCAAATTCTACCCAAATTCCTATAGCAGGACTAAATCAAACATCTTGGTGTATTAGTCCTAGTGCACCTTAAATCTTGAATGAATTCCAAGTTTTTCATGCCTTGTTTTGACCTCTCCATTCATCTAGGGAGTCTTGTTTCATGTTGTTTTTCAATTTGATTAAGTGATTTCAAGCTTCTAGGGTTTAGTGAATTAGAGTTTGCATTTCTCCTTTGAAGCTTCATTTAATGGTGAACCCCCATCTAATTATAATAGGAATCCCCTAGTCCTTCCCTCAATTGATTCACTTGATTGAGGGATCTAGGTTCCTAATGAACTAAAGATTGAAATAGGTCCCAAAGTTGCATCTCCCAAAAGGTGGACACCTATGTCCTTTGGTTAATTTTTGTGAACCCGACCTTGGGACCCTTTTATTTCTGATTTGGAGAACATTGTAGTCCTAAATATAGAATGCATTAATTTTTCATTCGATTTGCATTAGTTGAATTTCATCTAGCGCTTCTAAAATATTGCATTAGTGAAAAGTGCATACACTGATAAAATTTGACTCAAAATTTGACAAAAGTTCATCAGAATTTCAACAAAATTTCGTTGGAATTATTTCGTCGATTTTTTGACGAACTTTGAAATGTCAAAATTCTGACCTAGCTGACGATACTGGGTCAGAATTTTGATGTTTCACAGTTCATAAAAAAATTGATGAAATAATTCCAACGAAAGTTTGTTGAAATTTTTTTGTCGGATTTTGAGTCAAAATGTATCAGTGATATAGGTTACATTTTTGCATTCTGCATCATTCAATTTCATTGGACATTTGTAATTGGGAATAGTCAAGCCACCATACAACCTAGACACCTTAAAATCAACTCAGAATTTATTGAATCTAGTTTCAAAACAATAATCTAGGACTCATTTTCCCACCTGGGCAATTTAGTCCCTTTATAGGTTGTTTTTCCATATTCTTGGGTATTTTGTGCTCTTTGATTTTCACTATTTTTAGTGTAGGAAAATGCATATGCTTGCATTTTCACACTCTTTTGGGGCTACCTTGCTTTTTTTATCATTATTTATGTCTTAATTAGTCCTATTTTTCATCCACAAGCCCAATGAAATATATCTTCTTATGGCTAATCTTGACAAACATCAATGGATAAATGATAATTTAATTATTCTAGCTTTGTCCCCAATTTTTGGGTCAAGAATATTGGGACCCTGATTTAAAGTGTTCCTTAAATGATCCCCTTTTTTAAGTCTATGCCCCGAGTTTCATGCCCCAAGACTAAGATGCTACCTAGGGTGTTTTAGTCCCCCTTCAGGTATTTTTGGGATTTAATTTCAAATATTGGTGGGATTTATCCTCTAATTAATTATTTCATGTGCCAGTGTGTTGTGGTGTAATTTCGAGATATTAAGCATAAATATGTATAAATACAAGGTTCTTTCTTAAATTTCTCATCAAGAAAGTTGAATGAGCATTCCTAAGGAAAGTTTATGAGATCAAGAACAATTCATCAAGAATTTGGAGCCATCACAAAGATTCAAGTATCATATCAAGGATATTGTTACATCATGTTTGTTATTGTGCTAACATTTGTGATGTAGGCTTTATGATTTAAGCAAGTGTTTTATGCAAGATCAACATCATTCAAGCAAGAGTGAAGAACCACATCCATTGTAGTCATTTCAAGAATATTTGCAACCTCTTATTACAAGGGTTTGGTGAGTTGCAACATAGTATTTTTTTCATTCATCATTTCCCTCCATTTCATTCTATTTCAAAGTTTAATTACCAACAAGGAGTTTGACCAAAGAAAACCGGCCATTTACTAACAATCTACAAGTTTTTCCTCTCTTGCAGGTTTTTTTTTATAGATTTAGGTTGAATACTTGAAGATCATTTGAAGTATAAAGTTGTAAAGTTGCAAAGTTGCATTGCAAAGTTGTCATCTTCATGAAAACTCACCTACAGGCCAAATCTAGAAGTTTTAGAACCTGAGAACAAAGAGGAAGGAAGTGCAAACATCAAGATTTAGGATCATATTTAGAGATTATAGAAATTTAGATTGGGACTAAGATGGTAGTAAGGGCATCTTAGTCCTCCAAATGGAACTTTCTAGAGATTTTTTCAGATCCTATTCTAACATCTAAAGATTTTGTATCTACCCCAAAAAAGAGTAGTAGGACTAATAAGATAGTAAGGGCGTCTTAGTCCTCCATAAAAAAATTTCATAGCTTCTTTCTATTTCTAGAATCCTCATTATATTTCTAGACTTCCCACGTATACATACCTTAACTTACTGTTGCATAATTTCATCATTTAGCTTGCACTACTAGGTTTTTGAGTTTAATGTTAAGTTGTCTTTTCCAAGATTTTGCTTGGTTGTGAACCCTTCAAAGCCTAAAATAACCCTCCCTAGGTCTTCCTCGTTAAAAATTTACTTACCCTTTGGGGTTGATAGTCAATCCAATTTAAGGATCCTAGGACATAATTGAATGATGTAAGGAGAATAGTGGGATCTTCCCCCATCTATTTTTGCATTAGTTCTTTTTGGTGAACTTGAATTCATTTTAGAGCATTCATTTTCTAATTTGGAGTCCATTAAAGTCCTATATCTAGGTTACATTCATTCTTTCATTTCATCTTGTATTAGTGAAAGTACATCTAGGGTTTCTCATATTTTCATTAGTGAAAGTGCATAGAGGTTACATTTTTTGCTTTCTTGCATCACCCTATCTCATTGAAAACCTAAAAAAGTGCAATATCAATCATCCTAATTGAATTTAGGAGCATTTTCAATGCATTCAAAAAAAAAAAAAAATGTGTTCAACTTTGCACTCAATTTATTTTCATTAGTCACTTTTTCTTGCATTCATTCTCATATTTTTCTATTTCTTAACATCAGGTCCCTGGGTAGGAAACCTGGGAACACTGTAAACAATTCAAAATTGTTTTTTTTTCGAACAAATCTTCTATTCGCACTAAAATGTACTTCCTGGTGTCTTAGTCCCTCTTAGGGTTTCTAGCTAAGAATATTTTCTTTGTTGTTTGCTATCTATTCCAACCACTAGAACCTCAAAATCTCACCAATAGGACCAAGATGCCCTTACTAGCATCTTAGTCCTTGTTGACTTTGACTTTGTAGTTTTTAGGATTTGAAATTTCTTTTTTGTTCTTCTACTGGCTACTTTCAATTTTTGGTTATAGTTTGCAGAGTTTCTATTATTTCAATTTCTTTCATTTCAATTGCAATTGTAAACATCGGATATTATGTTCATTGCAATCTCTTTGGTTTATCCCTTGCATGAGTTTCACTACTTGGTGTCGCACTATCAATACTGTGGTTAGATGGAGTGTGAGAATCATGGAATCCTACGATAAAACACTCATTGTAGATCTTGGGTTATCTAGCTCGATTACTTCTAGAGTTGGTATTGGTTCACTAGGTATGGACCATACCTTTGATAACTCTTTTGCTTTGCCTACCTTACCTAGAAGTTCTATTCCAACTATTAAAACAATGGTTTATCATATCCCTCAAGAAAACATAATGAAAATGCATGATGACCTGACCCATTTACAAGATAGTGTGAGTATTGATAATATTTCCAATGCTATCATACCTGCCATAGATAGTATTCACCACATGATGGAAAGTGATGAAGGACTAGAAGTTGTGTGCAACATAGCTCACATATTTGGAAAAAATCTTCCTTCCACCACCAATGGTGCTCAAACTTCAAACAATGTGCAAAGAGAAGAAGGAAATCAAACTCCTCCCCCTTCAACCATACCATCTATTCAAACCTATATGAATCATCAAGTGACCATAACAATGCAGAAAACTAGAAATTCCCTTCCTACCTCAAACATTTCCACTAGTGCTCCTTATATCTATGTGGCATCTAACCCTATATCTCCTCAAATAACCAATCCATTCACTTATCCTTCCAATACATACACACCACCACCATATTCACCTCCATATCCAAACACACACATTGACCCTATCATTAACCATCTTTTACAAAGCTTTTCATCCATTCAACGTTAATTTTCCACCATAAATAAAAATAAAAATGTTCCACCTTCATACAATGTCAAAAGAAACCCACTATCTTTTGAGATTTTGAGAACTCCTATGCCACAAGGTATAGAGATCCCTTGATTTGAGAAATATGGAGGAAAGGGGGATCATGCTAATCATGTTAATGCCCTAACTACTTTTTGTAGTAATTTCATCTTTGACTAATCATGGAGGAAATATGGAGGACTAGTTTCTTGCATTATTGAATAACTCAATTAGTTCATTTAATGAACTTTTTGAAGCCTTTATTAACCATTTCCAAGTGCACATGGTTCTTGAAATGACATTAATTGATTTGAGGAGATGTAAGAAAAATGAGAGTGAAATTTTTTTTACTTTATTTCGCATTACCAATCACTTAAATATTCCAAAATTAGTATGAAGTTTCCGGATTCTCACCTTAAAAAGATGTTCATATAAAATTTACAAAGATACAATACAAGATCACCATGATGAAATTCCCTTCATGCACTTATGCACTGCCCTTCAAGATTATCAGAATTATGTAGGTAGTTATGAACCAAAATACACCTCTACCCATCCTAAAATGTCTAAATCTTCAAACTGAAACACTTACCAGCCTTTCAAAAGACAAAACAAAAGTTTCCTTGAACTAAATTCCACCTCCCAACCTACCAAATAGGTTGATACCCAAGTAGCTACTATAAATAAGAGTAATCCTTATATCTTTAGGGATCTATAAAGACAATTTACTCCCTTACCCAACACACTTCAAAACATATTAACTCAACTATTAAACAAGAACATGCTTACCTTACCTCTTGTTTGACCTCTTGACCCTAGCAAGAATTTACCTCTAAGCTTTAGACACAATTCCTATCATGCTTATCGCCAAAAAAAAGAGACATGATACTAAACATTGCAAGCGTCTTAAACATCTTGTGCAAGACCTCACTTATTCCAATCATATCCAAATTGGAGGTGTGAATGACAAGGGAAATAAATTTATAGATCCTCCCAACCAAAACTTGAAAAAAAATTACCAACCCCATGCCTAACTATAATATTTCATTTGTTAAAGCTACTAAAACTAAGCCCAACGTGATGAGTGTTGACACGAATAATGAAAACATGAATAATAATGAACAAAATCATATGGATACTCATGAACAAAGTGTTACGCATTGCATAACCACCACATTTTGTTTTTAACAAAAGTGGGTCCCCTTGTGTTTGTTTTTCCTTGGTGTTTATGTTTCGATCTTAGGAGTTTCTCTTTTTCCTCCTAAGTCCTTGTTCCTTTTGTTTGGATAAAGTGGAACTAGAATGGAAACTGGACTCAAAACTTTGTGAAGGTCCCAAGTTTGGATTTAGTTCCAGCCCCAACCTCATTCTTGCCTTGTTGGTTTTATTTATTTGTCTAGTTCATCTTGCACTCTTGGGTTCATTTATCCCTTGAGTTGTATTTTATTTTCTTTTGGTTTCTTTTCCTCCTGGCAAAAGTGAAATCGAAAATAGAACCAAACTTGGAACTTTCCTAAAAGTTTTGGATCAAGTTTTGGTTCTGATCTCACTCCAATTGGTTTTCTTTGTGTTTTTTTCCTCAATTGTTTCTTGTTTGGGATGGGTTTCATTCCGGTCGCATTTCCTTCTACTTTCCTTTTCTCATTTTTCTTGTGTCGATGTTTGTTCCTTTGGTGAGAGTGGAACTGGAATTGGAACTGAATCTAGAACTTTGCAAAAAGATTTGGATCCGGTTTTGGTTTTGATTCCACCCATGTTCCTTTGTTATCATTTTCCTTGCCACGGGGACGAAACTAGAACTAGAAAAAAATGTGGAGCTTTCATCAAGTTCCTAATTGCATTTCAACTTTTCTTCCACTTCCTCTTTAGCTCTTATGTATGTAGATGTTGTGTCCTCATCCCCATTTCAATTCTGCACCTAACCAACCACATTAATTACATTAATTACAACCTCTTCACAGGTGTAAAATGAATTTTAAACCTTAATCAAGGTTAATTGGCTCATTATCATTATTGCCTAATTTGTTTTAGTGAATCAGAGTCAAGAAAGTGTGAAAGAGGAGCATGATTTGGTCAAGGGAAAGTATCTACAAGTGGATTTAGATCGAGTTTCATATGATTCGGTAGCATTGTGAGGTGGGTGGGGTTTCGCCCCTATTTCATTTTGTTTCTTTTCTTGTTTCTTATTCGTGGTGTTCGTTGTGCATTCAAAAGACCTTTCTCATGAATTTTTATGTGTTTGTGTTTGTGTTTCACTTGCTTCTTTTCAGTTTTTGTTTTGTTTTTCCTTTTGTTTCCCATTTTATTTTTTTCTTTTCCCATTCATTTTTGTCGTTCTATTGTCATTTTCCCATTTTGGTGGTATCCATACTATCGTGCACTAGTTTTTCTTAGGGTTACATATTTGAAGGATCTCGTGTGTTTTAAAAGGTTGGATACTTGTTTGATGACACTTTTGATCTTATTCAAATGTTGATTCAATGGCTTTCATGTCGGGTTTTTGATACCCTAATTTCTTGAGTAGATGGGTTGTGCAAACTAGTGTTTGTATGCTATCTCTTTACAATATCCTGCCCTAGGTCTCCTCGTGCATTCCTGTGACCTTGTCCCAAGTTGTTATAAGTGTTTGGTTAAATTTTCTTCATGCTTAATGATAAAGTGGTGAAAGTGGAGCCAGGAGCGAAATCAACTCATGAGTATGTACGTAGGAGTTTAGGTCTGATTTCAATCCCACTCTTGATAATGTTTCTTCTCCATTCCACATCCTTTTCTATTGGTAGAAGTAGAACCAGAATGAAATTAAACTTGGAACTATTGAATGGTTCTGAGTCTGGTTTCTTTTTTGATCCTAATTCTGATTTTGATACTAACCTTGACCCTGATCCCACCTTTTTTAGAAGCTTTCTAATTCCTAATCCCTTCCTACTTCCACCTGAATAAGTTTCAAATTTCACTAAGTATGAGATACTACCTAGGGAAGGATAGGGAAATATCAAAGGTAATCTACTAATGTTATTTTTGTTCTTTCTATTGGTCTAATCCAAGTTTTTTTTGTAGGAGTAAGCAATGTCAGGAGCATATGGAGAAGTTTCACAAGTGGAGGGCCACGCTAGCGAGGGTTCAAGGTAAGTGAACCCTATGAGGATAAATGTGGAGTTGCTCCCCTATACCTTGAAATACAAGCACAAGGGTCCTACTTTCATTGTAAGCAAGTTAGACTCAAATTGGGCTGATATTACCAATACTAATCTAGGCCCATTCAACTATGAGGAGTTGTTGGTAGACATTTTTTTGAAGATGTGATTGGGATAATTAAGATGATACCCCAATTCGGGCTGGCACATGTGACTATTTTGCCACTATCATTCTAGTGTCTAGAGCTTATAATTTAAATAGCAGGGCTTACAACCCTACAATAAGGTAATATGTGGACCTTCAAGGAAATGTGATCATTTATCTCTCCCCAAAAATGATGAATTTGATGTTCAATGCACCTACCCCTCAGAACCTTAAGCAACTGAATGAGGCAGAGGCATTGCAATTGTTCAACCAACATAAAGAAACCAATAGGTCTCACATGAACAAGAAGCAGTTAAAGGTTGAAAAGAAGTCTCTAACTAAAGTGCCAGATCAACCTAAGAGGGGAGATTTCCAAAAGGATATTGATGACTTGATCATTATGTTGTCTAGGGTATTTGGGAAAAGAGATTTTCATGCTTCAAGGATGGGAAGTCTCCTTTTATTGAGGAAATTTTGAGTGGAATGAAACAATTTGATTGGGCAATGATCTTGTCAGACAACCTACACAATCAAATGATCAAAGTGAATCAAACAAAGACCTTCTTCATGACTTCAGGTGTTGTATATGTTACTGCAAGGATGGGTATATTTCCTAGATTGAATAGAGTAGGACATTAGGGGAAGCTCCTGGACAAAAGAAGGCATAGTAGGATTATGATCAATTAACCTTGCAAACATTAGAGCTGCATTATAGAAGGGTTAATGATGCATTCCTTTATGTCATCACTAACTAGTTGACTTGAGATGTTGGATACAAGTGGAGTAGAGATGACATGGATTTCATTGCTGAATGGGGATATTGGTATATCCAATACCCCAAGTTCTCTTACTTTAAGTTGGTATGATTTGATGGACATCCCCACCTACTCCCAAGATGTTGCAATGATAGGATTTTCCTAATGGAATTCATATATCACGCCTTGGTAGTCAATGGAAATTTTGCAAGTAAACAAAAAACAGGATGCCACAAGTTTCCCATGAAGTTGAGAGAATACAATTGTGCTCATATTGTCACTGCAAAAGTAGTATGTGATGATTTGAGTCACTTAAGGTAGGGATTGTATACATCCTAGAATCATTTTGATCCAAAACATAAGATGAATGGTTTGCTTCCTACCATTTTTGAGAAATATTATAACCTATTGGAGCATTTTTGGATAGATTTGTAAGATGAGTATGATGTTAGAAAGAGAAGCTATGAAAGGATTCCTATTCAACTGATGAATGATTTTGCAGTAGAAGAGGACACTCCTGATACACTATCTGATGATGGTGTGGTTTTGGATCTCGATAATGAGGTAGAAAACATTGGTAGCAACAAATTGGACCCCATAAATTGGGATGAGGAAAAATTTAGTGATATTAGATAGATTTCTAAGATAGTAATGGATAGAAGTATCCAATGGGTAGTGATGAGGATAAAGGAGCAAGAGGATCAAAATTCAAGGAAGAGGAAAGTGCAAGGCACCCAAGGATACAAGAGAACAAAGAGGAGAATGAATCCTAAAGAGCAATTAGAATATATCCCTCCTAGCTCTAGAGGAGAGGTTGATCTATAAATACCTACCCTAGATACTCATGAGGCACAAGGAGAAGAAAATACTATAGCTACAAAAGGAACTTCATCCCAACCTTCTCTCCCAGGAGAATCTACTGAGGAGATACCTACATGTAGTCTTCATAAGCAAGTAGAGACCCCTAAGTGGAAGGAAATGGAGGTTTACATTCATGACATTGATATCAATTCCAAGACCACACAGTCAGATGATGAGCTTTCCAAAGTTGTGTTTTCTTAGAACATTAGAAATGTTGAGGAAGAACATGTGTTGACTTTGGAGGACCAGTGGAAACTCTTTGAGGATGCAAAACGAGACGCATATGCTAAAGCACAAGTTGAGGCACTTGCAAAGAAGAAAGAAGTTGACGCCAAAGCACAAGCTAGAGCACTAGCCAAAAAACATGAATTAGAGGTTAGGACCAAAGATAAAGAGCTTGCAAGGAAGCTCAAGGAGAATGAAGATCTTCTGTAGCAACAAAAGAAAGAAAAGCTAAAACTCAAGGAGGACAAAGATAAGTTAGCTCTGTTGCATAAAATCCATGAATTGGAAAAAGAAAAGGCTCAAAAAAGAAGAGAGAGAGAGAGAGAGAAGCCATTGAATCCAAGTTCAAGGCTATAGTTGAATCCCAAATAAAGAAGGATAAAGAGGAGCTCTTGCTAAAGAGGTTGAAATTCATGACATTGATATCAATTCCAAGGACACACAGTCAGATGATGAGCTTTCCAAAGTTGTGTCTACTTAGAACATTAGAAATTTTGAGGAAGAATATGTGTTGACTTTGGAGGACCAGTGGAAACTCTTTGAGGATGCAAAAAGAGACGCATATGCTAAAGCACAAGTTGAGGCACTTGCAAAGTAGAAATAAGTTGATGCCAAAGCACAAGCTAGTGCACTAGCCAAACAACATGAATTAGAGGTTAAGATAAAAGATAAAGAGCTTGAAAGGAAGCACAAGGAGAATGAAGATCTTCTGCAGCAACAAAAGGAAGCAAAGCTAAAACTCAAGGAGGAAAGAGATAAGTTAGCTCTCTTGTAGAAAATCCATGAATTGGAAAAAGAAAAGGCTCAACAAAGAAGAGAGAGAGAGAGAGAGAGAGAGAGAGAGAGAGAGAGAGAGAGAGAGAGAGAGAGAGAGAGAGAGAAGCCATTGAATCCAAGTTCAAGGTTGCAGATGAATCCCAAAGAAAGAAGGATAAAGAGGAGCTCTTGCTAAAGAATTTGGAAGTAGAAGAACAAGCCAGGCATGAGCAAGAAGTAGCCAAAATGTGGGAAAAAGTTAAGGAATTTGAGAAATAAAAGATGACATGTATGAGTAGAGTAGATTGGAAGAGGAAAGAGACAAAGATGGAGCTAATAGGCTTGAAAAGGAAGTAGAAGAAAAAGAGCAACAAGAGGTTGATTCTCAACCTAAGGTAACAATTTTGCAACCTCTCTCCTCTACCACTTCTTCCTCATAACAAGTGGTTTTACTCATGTTGCCCCAACATGGTTGAAGCTTAACTTGGAGAAAAAGAAAATAGTACAGCCCCAATCTTTGTACTGGGATGACATGATGAAAGAGATTGAGAAGGAGAGGCCCAAGAAGAAGGCTCAAGTCCTTTACTCCATCAAATTGAAATATGCTAGAGAGATTGTGGTTAATTGTGCCATTCCAAAGGTAGATAAGGTCAGATCAAAGATCTAGTTAAGTGATTATCAGCTAGGGACTATGAACTTGGGAAGGCCATGAGATTATTATAATAGAGTCGTCAAAAATTGAACTAAAGATCCTGATGGGTAGTCATCTTATGCACTTCCAGTTTTTCATTAATTGGTGGATCTCAATTTTTTGATTGGAGAGATTAGTGTTAGGACTAGTCTATATGTAGTTTTTCTCTCCATATTGTAAAGGTTAGCTAATTGAAGAAATATTAGCAACCTAAGGAGAATTTAGGAGAATTTCTACAACTTTAGAAGATTTTATTATTTTTATGCAAAGCTACTTAGACTCTTTTACAATTTTAATACAATTCATGTTATTTCCAAGTTTGAGTTTTAATGGTGACGTCAATGAACAATGGACATTTGTATTCCAGTGAATGTTGTGCATAAATATTTCATATTTGATGAAATTCAATAGAAGATTATGAATCTGAGACTATTTCCATTGAATTATCTCTGAATGAAGTTTTCTTTGTGTTCATTGATCTATGATTTTTAATGATGAGCTGATAATATGTTCTTGTTAATTTTGGAGTTCAAGAATGATGAATGATTTGTTTCTCTTGAATTTTCACTATGAATGAATGCAATAGTATATATGTGCTATAGATTATATCATTTTATGGTTTAGTTGTTTAGAAATAATGCTTGGTGTGAATTTTGGATGTTTGAATTGAAGGAAATCTAAATTTATGATTTTTTGTCCTAAGCTCTATCCAATATTTGTTTATTATTTACACCCCCCCAAAAGTTAGATTAATTTCTATGATGCAATTTGTACCCTTTTTACCAACAGGCCCCTTGAGCATTATAGTTGCACAGGCCACTGAACAACATCTGTGCAGTTGAGAACCAATTACAGAGACCTTGGAAGATAGATAGCTTTAGGTTATTTACCATTTTTAGGAGAAATAGGGTACAAATATTTTGTTTAACGTTGTGTTACTTTGACCATCAATAGATCTAGTGCTAGAAGGAGGGCCTTAAGTAACATACTAGCTCAAATCGGGTCATTTTCACTAGAAAGGTTTAAAAGAGTTCTTAGATCTACTACAAATCTAGAACCATTAGTTGAACTCCAAACCCATGTTAGACCCAAATCCTATAGACTTTTGATCCCACCATTAACACCACAACTTACTCCACCTAGGTTTCCATCAATACCACAGGTGGGACAACCAAATTCACCACCACCACCACCACCTATGACATTCTTTGACAATAATCCTTCACCACTAGGAGTCATTCTTGGTGGCATACACAAAATGCCAAAGAACCTAGAGAAATTCTTACCTAGGTATGCTCATGGTGAGTCAAGAAGGGTTGAAGAGCACATATAGACATTCAAAGATGCATGTACCCATGCTCAAATTGAGCACCATGATGTTTCATGGAGGTCATTTCCTTATTCATTAAGAGACATGGCTTATAACTGGTATCTGAATCTACCTACAGGTTTAATTTTGAGTTGGACAAAATTAGAGGAGGCCTCCATTAACCAGTTTCAAGTTTATGTTTATCTCGCAATACCCTTGTTCAATACCATATTCTAGAGGATGTATAGGAGGTTGCAAGATCCATACTTGGTGGCTAAAATTATTGCCATGCAAGCTTACTTGAAGGCCATAGACCCCCTGATTGGTGTGTTTTTGCAGAGAACATACAATGCAAATGGAATTAATTCTCTTTCCAAAGTTTACCACCTTTCTATTAAACTACAACAATAGATTAGCTCACAAGCATGAGGTCTAGGAGGATTTTTCCCTCCTCTAAGATACTCCCAAATGGCTAATCCTACCCCACTATTTAATATAGTCCCAAGGATGTCTCATTCTACATATGGAACCTTAGTTGAGTTACAATCTCCATCTCAACAACTATTCTTTAGTGGACCAACTCTTGACCCATCGCAGCAAGTTTTGAATTCTCATAACCAAGTTGGAAGATCTAGCCCCATTACACATCCATCAACTACAACCACTGTAGAAAGTGAGTGTACTAATCACCTAACAACAGAGTTGTAGACCCTTAAGAAAACATTGTCTTAGGTCACTAATGAGATGGCACTACTTAAATTCAACCCCCTTCAGAACCAAAATCAGGGAGGGTATTCTAATCAGGGTGTTTGTTGCAATCAGAATTCCAGTCAGAACACCTATCAGAACTAGAGGAACTTCCAAAACTAGAATTCCCCTAATAAAATTACCATAATCAAAATAGGGGATACAACTAGAGATCCAATAACAACATACAGTGGAATATTGGGCCAAACAATGAGGGAGTTTCCCATAACTATCAAGCATCTGATGAAAAACTGCATACTCCAAATGTTGCAGACCTCAACTTCATGAAAAATTGGTGTAGGTTGCACAACACTGTAACACATTCTGAGGTTAACTATCCCAAAATAGAGAAGATGGTCAAGATTGCACAGATTGATGCTTTGTTGCAAGGTTCTCCCAACAAGTTTGGTGGATCCATAGATACTGCCATGGCTTATGAGCTCTTCGATGAGGAATCTCCATTCCCCAATAAGAAGAAAATGAACAAGTAGAAGACATATATGATGCTCAAGCTTTCCAATCCAAAGGAGGTCATTTCTTGAGGAATCAAAATAAAGGCCTATTCACCACATCTACTCCTTGAAACACCATGGTTCCACCCAATCAAAATGTAGACAACAACCTACCTCCACCAAAGGCCCACTTGAATTTAAAAAAAAAGGGAACTCATATATTGTTCCTAAATATCAAATGAAAAATGACATAGAATTTGATTTTATTTCAAAAAATAAAAATAAAAAGACCTCATTATCCTTCTCTGACATTCTGAAGTGGTGGCTTGCCTAGTTAGACATTGTGTTGAGAGCTCTAGAAGAGGAAAATCAGTCAAAAGGAAAGAATAAGGAAACTCCAAAAGATGAAATGAACGCAACCTTGTACAGAGGTAATACGAGGATCCCACCATTCCTTTTAAGCTTGAGAATCTTTTGAAAAAATTTGCACAACTGCCTCTTGGATTTTGGAGGCTCAGGTAATGTCATGCCCTTCTCCATTTGTAAAAATTTAGGTTTGAAACAGCTTTAGAATCACAAGAAGGTAATTCAGTTTGATAAAATTGAGGTTAATGTGGTAGAGGAACTAAAAATTATTCATGTATAGGTTGGATCTGACCCACGGATCCATACTTATATGGATATTCAGGTGGTTGATATCCCTGAGACATATGGTATGCTTCTAAGCCAAGACCTAAAGAAAATTATTTGGGGTTATTTATTCTTAGACTTTTCATACATGTGGCTACCATGGAAATGGGTACCAAACTAAATTAGGATTGAAAGTGACCCTCATCTCAAAGATATGATCACTGAGCACATCTACCCTAACGAGGTAGCATAATTTGAAGCTGAGATAGGAGTATATAAAAGAGAAGAAATCTTGACCTTTAAAATGGTCAATCCTAATGATCTACAACCTTTAGAACATAGTGACCCAATGAACACTATCAACTAGAAAATTCTAATTAGAAAATTGCAATAAGATATGATAGTTTTAGGAGAAGAGGTTGATCTATGGAGTTTGTTGCTCCCCAATTGGTGCAGGATTCATTAACAAAGTCATTCTGAATTGATATGTCAACCTTGCATAGACATTTTGAACCATGTCTGTCAGTCTAAGGAAACTTGTGAGTGTCAACCCAAAACATCCCTAAATCATTTTCCCTTTGAGGCTATAAATTCCAATGTATTGACAAGGATCAATAATACCCAGGAAGAAGTCCTTCCCCCAATCAGACAAAATCAAGCTTTGTGTTCAGCCTTGGGAAATGAGATTGTAGAATTTCAACAACTATTTGACACACCAACCCCTGCTAATCTTCCAATTCCAAGGGGGTTATTGAAACTAATTACTAGTTGTAAAACCAATGATCAAGATCGAAGTCAGGAAGAAGTGACCCCACAAGTCAAAAATATGAATAAGATTTATGATGATCATGATTCAGACCATTCCCCATGTCTAGAAGTCCTAAACCAGTATGAGTCACCATCTACTTCTTGTGAACAATCACCCTCGGTTAGTCCTAGGAAAGAAATACCTGCCCACAATCAATTGTAGTTCCTCAAATTCGATGACTCTAAGTCTAAATTAGGGAGTGGAGTGGGAGTTGGCCTAACAAAATTGAAAGGGACATAATTTTCTTCTTACAGGTTGCAATTTGGCTATACAAACAATGTGGCAGAATATGAGGTGTTGGCCAGAGGACTGATGTTTGTGCATTAGAAAAAGGTTACATCTCTAACAATCATGGGAGATTCTGAGGTCATTTTCAAGCTGGCTCGTAGTCAATACACATGCCATAACAAGAGGTTGGCTGCATATAGAAACAAAATACATAATTTGATAGAGGAATTTGATGCCTTTGGGATCAAATTGATTCCTAGAGAGGGAAACCAAATTGCAGATACACTTGTTGTGGCTGCCAGTATGTTGGAACCCATGCAAAATTCCAAGTTGAAGAGGTTTTCAGTAGAGTTAGTCTCAATTCCTTCCATTCTAGATAACATTCAAAATTTCCAAGTCTTTGATGATGACCAACATATACTTGCCTTCTTGGAAAGTTCAAACATCTTTGAAGGGTAGATTATTGATGAATCAAAAAGAGATCAGGGAGAGTGCAATCCAAAAACATGTGATGTAGAAGGGAATATGAATCTGAAAATGAACATTCCTAATGGAATGGTAGCATTGGAGAGGATATTTGATTCTGATCCTTGAGCCTGTGAAAATATTCCTACTAACACTAATGGAGGGAAAGAAGAGTCAGTTAACTTAGCAGATTTAGGCCCTAAGAAGAATGTGTTCCTTGGAAAAACTTGCCCCAAATACATTCGGGAGAAAATCCTGGCAGCATTAAAAGTGGATATAGTAGCAATTGCTTGGAGATACAAAGACTTGAAAATTTTTGATACATCATTAATGACACATACTATCCCCTTGAAGCCTAAAGAAAAGCCTTTTTTCCAAAAGTAGTGCCCAGTTAATGCCCTGATCGAGCCCTTAATTTAGAAGGAAGTGCAAAATTTTTTGTCTACAAAGATAATCTTTCCAGTGAGACATTTGACTTGGGTTGCTAACTTGGTTCATGTTCATAAAAAGAGTAGAGAGATCAAGTTATATGTTGACTTCAAAAATATTAACAAAGCATCCAAGAAAGACAATTATCCCCTTCCTTCTCTAGATGAGGTGCTATAAATAGTGAATGGTTCCAAAATGATTCCATTCCTAGATGGATATTCAGGATTCAATCAGGTAATGGTTAATTACACGGATAGGATGAAGACCGCTTTCACTACCAAGTGGGTTTCATTTTCTTATTAGAGGATGCCATTTGGTTTTATCAATGTTGGAGCTACTTTCAACGAGTGATGGATGTGGCATTAGGTAAGTGTATTATTATATATGTGAATGATTTGACTATGTTTTCAAAGAATAGAGAAAAGCATGCCACTGACCTATCAAAGGTCCTTCAAAAGTGCATAAGTTATGGAATCTCCCTCAATCTAAAAAAGTGTGTGTTTTAAGTTTCAGAAGGAAAATTACTAGGCCAGATAATATCAGAGAAGGGAATTTCAATTGACTCAGACATAGTGGAATCCATTCTGAAACTGACCATTCCTGGTAGCAAAAAGGAGATGAGATCCTTTTTTGGGAAGATAAAATTTGTGCATAAATTCATAACTGGGTTTGCGGTGATCATCAAACCCCTCAAAAAAATGATGAATAAAGAGACTAAGATTTAATGGAGCAATGAGGCTAAATCTGCATTCTTTCATATTAAACAATCTATTTTAGAGGCACTGGTTTTAGCTAGCCTTGACTATCTAAATCCCTCTTACATATATTCTTTTGCATCTAACCATTCTTATACTATTATTTTGACACAATGAAAAGGTGAAGGAGATGAAAGGCCAATTGTTTTCATGAGTTCTTAGTTCAAGAATGTTGAAGTTAGATATCCACCACTAGAGAGCTTTTTCAGTAGCGTGAGTTTTCAAGAAGTTTTCACACTATATCATCCATAGTCAAATTATTGCCACAATTCATAACCCTGTCATAAAGTCTCTTCTTATGTAGAGTGAACTATTAGAAAGACAAGGAAATTGGATGGAAATATTACAAGAATTTGACCTAGAAATCCATCCAATGAAGTTAGTTCAAGGAAAAGGCCTATCCAAGGAAATGGTAGATGTTGATACTAATATTACCTATTAGTAGTATACGATGCAATCATTTACAAGTGATCCTTGGTATGTTGATTTGATTTTTTGGTTGCTAAACAAAAAATTTCTAGATGAGATGAATGCCACTCAGAGGAGAGCAGTTAGGATGAAGATTTCCCACTACATGCTCAAGGGGGGAGCTCTATACCAAAGAAACTTTGAGGGTGTTTATCTGCACTACCTTGATCAACAATAAGAAAAACAAGCCATAACAAAATTTCATTGAAAACATGGTACTAGAGATGGTTCTGCCAATTCCATGGCTCACCAAATTTTGAGATTAGGTTACTACTGACCCCATGTGTTCTATGATGCTCACCAACATGTGCAGACATTTCGTACATGTTAGAATTCTGCATCTATGGAACATAACTCAATAATACCTCTACAACGAGTATATGAGGTAAGCCCATTTTCCTAATGGGCATTAGAATTTGTAGGTGTAATTAACCCCAATTCTTCTATAGGTCACAAATTTACCTTGACGACAACTAATTACTACACATGTTGGACTAAATCTCAGCCTTGTATGAACAACACCACTGAGGTTGTCATCAAATTCCTTACTGAATGAATTGTTACCAGCTTTGGAGTGTCATTTTCCCTGGTATGTGACAATGGCCCTACTTTCTCTTTTGTAGAATTTATTCAATGGGAATATGAGCATAAATTTTTGTTAAAGTATTCTTCTAATTACTACCCATAGGCGAATTGAGTAGCTGAGTCTACAAATAAAAATCTATTAGAAGTGATTAAGAAGCTGTTAGAAAGTAATCCTAGGGATTGTCATAGTCAAATCAATTTTTCCTTATGGGTAGATAGAACTTGAATCAACGATAGCTTAGGAAAATCACCATTCAAGTTAGTCTATGGAAAAGATCCAGTCTTTCCTATCCATTTATAGATACCTATTCTTAGGTTTATACAAGAATTCTACTCAAACGATGATAGGAAAGAAGTTAGGCTAACTAGTTTATTGAATATGGAAGAACAAAGAGATGCTGCTTTACAATAGTTTTCTAAACATCAAGTTGTTTTCAAATGTTGGTTTGACAAAAGAGTGAAAATAAAAGCTTTTAGGATATCATACCTAGTACTATTATGGGATAAAGCCAGGGAAAAGAAAGGAGACCATTAGAAATTTGATCAACTTTGCTTGGGTCCTTATCAAATTGTTGAAATCCTTGATGAAAATGCCTTTCAATTGAGTACTTTAATGGGAGAGCCAGTTCCATTTCCTGTCAATGGACAATTTATCAAACACTATTTTGGTCAATGAGGATATGATGTCTTGGCTAGTTGTACATATGTAATTAGCTGGCTCATTTGTTTGCTTGTTTTGGTTTGTTCTTTAGCTTGTTTGTTTGTTTGTTTTGTTTTGTTCTTGTGGTTTCTATTTCTATTCCTATGTCTTGGGGTGACTTCCATTTTACTCTATTTCAAAATACAGAGTGGTTATTCACTGTATGCTAAAGGTACTAGGAGAGAAGTTGGTTTAGGTATTTTTAGGTATTTCTGTGGAAATTTTTTCATTTCAAGACCTATGTCTTGTGTTACTTTTAATATAATGGTTTGAAAGGTTAAGAAAAAAGGTATATTGTAAGAGATCTCATAAACCATAGTTGAATCTATCACACAATAGATAAGAACATTTGTTCTATATAAAATCCCATTTGTCTCTAGGTGACTGTATTTTAGATTCAGGTGAAAAATCCAAATCCTAACACTTTTATGAAGTCCATTGTAGTTATCAACCCTAGAATTCAGATTGCTACATCTAAGTATTGAGAAAATATAATAAAGAATTCCTTCAAGAAAATCTTATAAAATGAGAAGAAAAGAGAATCATTGAATAATGAAAAACTCAATACAAGGGAAATTAAAGTATCTCTATCATCGCTATGGATTCCTGACTGATAGTAGAGCAATACTTTGAGAGAACTAGAGGTATCTCCATCAAGGTTGTGGATGCTCATCTGGTAGTGGAGCAATACGTAGGATATCATTGCACGATTGTCATAGGGATTCAACTTACATAGCTTGAATCTTAAATAAAGTTGTTAAAGAGTAGAAAGAGCTTTTATCAAAATAGATGCACCATACATGCACACACTCAAATTGAAAGTCATTAATGTTGATTTAAATTTTGAGATTCCACATCAACCTTGTTTTCCATAACTGATCATACTTGAAGTTTAAAATGTTCATGAACCAGAGGTTATGGGTGACTTAATTCTTCAGTTTCTTGAAAATGGGTAAACTATTTTCCCAGCCAAGTCACCAATTGTTATGCCACATAACCACCCCATTTTGTTTTTGATCAAAGTGGGTCCCCATTGTTTTTTTTTGTTCTTGGTGTTTTTGTTTCATTCTTAGGAGTTATTATTTTCCCACCTAAGTCCTTGTCCCTTTTGTCTGGCAGAAGTGAAACCAGAATGGAAACTAGACTCAAAAATTTTTGAAGGTTCCAAGTCTGGATTTGGTTCTAGTCCTAGCCCTATTCTTTTGTTTCCTTGTGGTTGCTTTTCCTCCTGGCGGAAGTAGAAATAGAAAGGAAACCGAACTTGGAACTTTCCAAAAGGTTCTAGATACATTTTTGGTTCTGATCCTACTCCCATTGGTTTTCTTTATCTTTTTGTCCCCATTGTGTCTTGTTTGGGATGGGATTTGTTTCGGTCTTATTTCCTTTTGTTTTCATTTTCTCTTTTTTCTTGTGGTTGTGTTTGTTCCTTTTCCTGGAGTGGAACTGAAATCAGAACCGAATATGGAACTTTGGGAAAAAATTTGGGATCTAATTTTGGTTTTGATTCCATCCCCGTTCCTTATTTGTCATTTACCTTGTCCTAGGGCCAAAACCAGAACTAGAATGGAATGTGGAGCTTTCATCAAGTTCCTAATTCCATTTCAACTCTCCTTCTACTTATGCTTTACCTATGAAATATGCAGATGTTGTGTACTTATCCCTATTTTGATTCTACTCCTAGCCAACCGCATTAATTGCATTAATTACATCCTCCTCACATGCGTGAAATGGATTTTAAACGTTAATCAAGGTTACTTGGCTCATTATCATTATTGCCTAAGTTTTTTTAGCAAATGAGAGAAAAGAAAGCATGAAAGAGGAGCATGATTTGGTCAAGGGAAAGAATCTGCAAGTGGATTCATATCGAGTTCATCTTGTTTGGTAGTGTTTTGAGGTGGGTGGGTTTTCACCCATGTTCTATTTTGTTTCTTTTCTTGTTTCCTATTTGTGGTGTTCATTGCATGTTCACAAGACCTTTCTCATGAATCTTCACATGTTTTTGTTTTTGTTTCACTTTTTTTTTTCTTTTTTTTCTTTCCATTTCCCATTTTCTTTTTGTCTTTTACCATTCATTTTTGTCAATCTCCTATTTTCCAGTTTTGGTGGTATCCATACTGTCATTCCCTAGTTTCACTTAGGGTTTCATATTTGAAGGATCTCATGTGCTTTAAAAGATTGGATACCCATTTGATGACCCTTATGATCTTATTCCCGTGTTGATTCAATGGATTTCATGTCAAGTTTTGATGACCTAATTTCTTGAGTTGATGGGTTGTGCAAAATAGGGTTTTTGCACCATCTCTTTCCAATATCATGCCCTACGTGGCTTGATCCCACCCATATTTTGTCAATGATGAAGTCATGCCTTTATTCTAAGTCTTCTTGTTCCTTCATGTGACCTTCATCTCAAGTCGTTATAAGTGTTTGGATAAATTTGCTTCATGTTTAATGATAAAGTGGCAGAAGTGGAGCTAGGAGCAAACTCAACTCATGAATATGTGCATAAGAGTTTAGGTCTTATTTCAATCCAACTCTCGATAAGGTTTTTTCTCCATTCTGCATACTTTTCTTTTGGAAAAAGTGGAACTAGAATGAAACCATACTTTGAACTATTGAATGGTTATAGGTCTGGTTTCCATTCTAATCCGAATTCTAATTTTGATACTGACCCTAACTCCATCCTACCTTTGTTAGAAGCTTTCTAATTCCTAATATATTATAATGTTGATTTTCATGCTTTCTATTGGTCTAGTCTAGGGTTGTTTTGTAGGAGTAAGAAATCTCAGGAGTGTCTAGAGAAGTTCCACAAGTGGAGGGCCAGGCTACCAAGGGTTTAAGGAAAGTGAAGCCTAACAAAATAAAGGTGAAGCAATTTCCCTATACCTAGAAATAGAAGCACAAGACTACTACTGTCACTACAAGCATGTTAGACTTAGATTGGGCTAATATTACCGATACTAATCTAGGCCCATTCAACTATGAGGATTTTTTGGTAGAAATTTTCTTTGAAGATGTAATTGTGAGAACTAAGAGGATAGCCCAATTCGAGCTAGCATATGTGACTATTTCCCACTATCATTCTAGTGTTTGAAGCCTATACTCACAATCATAGGGGCTTACAACCCTGCAACAAGGCAATGTGATCATTTATCTCTCCCCCAAAATGATAAAGTTTATGTTCAATGAACCTACCCCTCAGAACCCTAAGGAGCTAAATGAGGTAGAGGCATTGCAATTTTTCAGCTAGCATAAAGAAACCAATAGGGCTCACATGAACAAGAAGTGGTTAAAGGTTGAAAATAAGTCTCTGACTAAAGTGCCATATCAACCTAAGAGGGGAGACTTCAAAAAGGATATTTATCACTTGATCATGATGTTGTCTAGGGTATCTGGGAAAAGAGATTTTGCATGCTTCAAATAGTGGATGTTTCCTTTTATTGAGGAAATTTTGAGTGGAAAGCAATAATTTAATTGGGAAATGATCTTGTTAGACAGCCTGCACAATCAAATGATCAAAGTGAATCAAGCAAAGACCTTCTTCATGACTTCATATGTTGTATATGTTGCTACAAGGATGGGCATATTTACTGGATTGAATATAGTAGGAACATTAGGGGAAGCTCCTAGACAGAAGAAGTCATCGGAGCATTATGACCAATTAACCTTGTAAACATCAGAGCTTCATTATAGAAGGGTTAATGATGCATTCCTTTATGTCATCATTAACCGGTTGACTAGAGATGTTGGATACAGGTTGAGTAGAGATATCAAGGCTTTCATTACTAAATGGGGACATTGGTATATCCAATACCCCATGTTCTCTTACTTCTGGTTGGCAGGATTTGATGGCCATCCTCACCTACTTCCAAGATGTTGCAATGATAGGATTTTCCTCATGGAATTCTTATATCAAGCCTTAGCGGTCAATGGAAAGTTTGCAAGTAAACACCAAATAGGATGCGATGAGTTTCCCATGAAGTTGGGAGAATACAATTGTGCTCATATTGTAGCTGAAAAAGAAGTATGTGATGATTTGAGTCACCTAAGATTGGTATTGTATACATCCCAGAAGCATTTTGATCCAAAACATAAGATGAATGGTTTCCTTCCTACCCTTTTTGAGAAACATTATAACCTGTTGGATGATTTTTGGATAGATTTGCAAGATGAGTTTGATGTTAGAAAGAGAAGCTATGAAAGTCTTCCTATTCCATTTATGATTGAGTTTGGAGTAAAAGAGGACATTCCTGATACACTATTTGATGATGGTGTGGGTTTGGATCCTAACTATGAGGTATAAAACATTGGTACCAAGAACTTGGACCCAATCAGTTGGGATGAGGAAGAATCTATTGATATTAGACAAATTTCTAGGACAATAATGGATAGAATCATCCAATGGGTAGTGATGAGGATAAATGAGCCAAAGGCTAAAACTCCAAAGAAGAGGAAAGAACAAGGCACCAAAGGATAAAAGAGAACAAAGAGGAGAAAAACTCCTAAAGAGAAATTAGAATATCTCCCTCCTAGCTTTGGAGGAGAGGCTAATCTAGAAATACCTTCCTGAGATACTCATGAGCCACAAGGAGAAGAAATTACAATAGCTGCAACAGGATCTTCATCCCAACTTTCTCTCCTAGGAGAATCTATTGAGGAGATACCTACAAGTAGTATTCATAAGAAATAAGATACCCCTAAGGGGAAGGAAATGGAGGTTGAAATTCATGACATTGATACCGATTCCAAGGCCACACAGTTAGATGATAAGCCTAGAAAAGTTGTGTTTGTTGAGAACATTGAAAATGTTGAGGAAGTACATTTGTTGACTCTGGAGGACTAGTGAAAACTCTTTGAGGATGTAAAGAGAGAGGCAGATGCTAAAGCACAAGTTGATGGTAAAGCACAAGCTAATGCACTGGCCAATAATTAGGAATTAGAGGGTAAGGCCAATGTTGAAGAGATTGCAAGGTAGCACAACGAGAAGGAAGACCTCCTACATTAACAAAAGGAAGAAAATATGAAACTCAAGGAGGAAAAAGATAGGTTAGGTCTGTTGCAAAAATTCCATGAATTGGAAGAAGAAAAGTCTCAAGAAATAAGAAAGAGAGAAGCCATTGAAGCCAAGTTCAAGGATGCAGAGGAAGCCCAAATAAAGAAGGATAAAGAGGAGCTCTTGCTAAATGAGTTGGAAGCAGAAGAACAAGCCAAGCATGAGTAGGAAGTAGAAAGAATGTGGGAAAAAGTTAAGCAATTGGAGAAACAAGAGATAACATGTATGAGCGGAGGAGATTGGAAGAGGAAAGAGAGAAAGTTGAAGTTGATAGGCTTGCAAACGAAGTAGTAGAAAAGGAGAAACAAGAGGTTGATTCTCAACCTAAGGTAACAATTCTGCAACCTCTCTCCTCTACCACTTCTTTCTTAGAACAAGTGGTTACTACTCAGGTTGCCCCAACATTGTTGAAGCTTAACTTGGAGAAAAAGAAAATAGTCCAGCCCCAACCTTTGAATTGGGATGACATGATGAAATAGTTTGAGAAGGAGAGGCCCAACAAAAAGGCTAGAGTCCTTCACTCCACCAAATTGACAAATTATAGAGAGATTGCGGCTGAGTGTTCCATTGTAATGGTAGATAAGGATAGATCAAAGATCTAGATAAGTGATTATCAACTAGGGACTATGAACTTGGGAAGGCCTATAGGAAATCAGCAAATGGACTTAATTGATATTGTAGCATCCTCCACCAAGTCAAGAATGGTAAAGGACAAGAAAAGAAAAGATGAGCTCAAGACACAATTAGATCAATTGCATAGGTTCTTAAAGGACATATCCTATCCTATTTTTGTATAATTTGTTTCTCCTACAACACCCATTTTCTTAAGTAAGAAAGATGCTAATGACCTTGTTGAAATGAGAAGCAAGGTAGGGATGTTGGATAAATGGATTGATAGGTTGAACAAAGAAGTGGAGGAGTTTCTTCTTCAAAGTTACAAATCTCATGATGATGCATTGGAGTTGGTTAGCGACATCAATTCACATGTTGAGGATCTTGGGAAACACAAGGAAGAATATAGAGAACATACAAAGAAGTTGAAGGAAATCAATAAGTTTTCTAAACAAACTTTGTTGGAGTAGTCCATCCTTGAGGAGGATAATGAAAACCTTATTGAAAATACCATCAAAATTATTAGGTTTCGATCCTTAATCATTTTTTATCATAGGAATGAGGTACAATAGGTTGGGAAAGATTTGAATGAACAAATTGAGGAGTTGGGAGTAGTCATTGCTATGCTTATAAATGAAGACATCCCTTTGAAATATGGCCTGCCTTTTGAAAAACTTAAGGAAAAATGGAATAGTAGGTTTGAGGAGGCAATGCACAAGGGGGATGATGGTGATGACTTGTTGATTGATAGACTTATGGATATCAAGGATGAGATAAAGGCTGCTAGAAGAGAACTTATTAAACTTGGGGATATGCAAGAGTTTGCTTCTACAAAATTGAAAAGAATAAAGTTTGAAGATAGTTGGGTGGGGGGGCCACATGAAGATGTGCTCAAACAAGTGTTTAATAATAATGATGAGTACATGATTGAGAAAAAAATAAAAGAATAAAGTGGTAGTGGAATGTTTTGTTCCTAATGGACACCTAATGACATGGTCAGCTAGACAACTCTCTCTCTCTCTTTCTCTCCTATTTTTTAGGATCATGAAGTGACTTCAAATGGAGATTCCCAACAGTTCTACCTTACCTCTTTATGCATCAAATTTTGATAACAGAGTCATCAATAATTGAACTAAAGATGATGATGGACAGTCATCTTATGCACTTCCAGTTGTTCCTTAATTGGTGGATCTCAAATTTGTGATTGGAGAGATTAGTGTTAGGACTGGTCTATATGTAGTTTTTCTTTCCATATTATAAAGGTTGGCTAATTGAGGAAATATTAGTATCCTAAGTAGAATTTAGGATAATTTCTACTTCTTTAGAAGCTTTTACTTTTTTTATACAAAGATACTTAGACTCTTAATTATTGTTTTAATACAATTAATGATATTTCCAAGTTTTAGTTTTAATGGTGATGTCAATGAACAATGGTCATTCGTATGTTAGTGAATGTTGTGCATAAATGTTTCTTATTTGATGAAATTCAATAGAAGAATCTGAATCTGAGACTGTTTCCATGGAATTATTTGTGAATGAAATTTTCTTTGTGTTCATTGATCTATAAGTTTTAATGATGAGTTGATGATATGTTCTTGTTAATTTTAGAGTTTAGTAATAATGAATTATTATACATGTATTGAATTTTCACTATGAATGAATGCAATAGTATATATTTTGCTATAGATTGTATCATTTTATAGTTTATTTGTTTGGAAATAATTTTCATCGTGAAGTTTGTATGTTTGAATTGAAGGAAATATACATTTGTGTTTTTTTGTCCTAAGCTTTGTCCTATCTTTTCATATTTATTTACACCCAGGCCCAAAAGTTAGATTAATTTGTATGATGCAGTTTGTACCCTTTTTACTAGTAGGCCCCTTGAACATTATAGTTGCATAGGCCACTAAAAAAAATCAACACAATTGAGAACCAACTATAGAGACCTTGGAATATAGATAAGTTTAGGTTATTTATCTTTTTCAAGAGAAATAGGGTAGAAATATTATGTTTAACATTGTTGTGTTACTTTGACCATCAACACAAAGTCCTACTGATAGAATGATAGGAGTGATTGACATCAAGCCTCATAAATAACAAACCACAATGCCTATTGACATTACTTTCTCTTTAGAAGAAACAATAAAAAATGAACATGATGGTCCTCTTTACATAGCTGACATAATAAATAATAGGCCCACTCTTGGGATTTTAATTGATCTTTTCTATGGAGAGAATTTGATCATAGAGGAACTCTTATATGTGCATGAACTCACTCAATATACATATGATAAATTGAAAGCATGGATTGAAATGCATGATGGTTTTTCTAATGCTATGATGGGCTCGATCACACTCCCTTTACAAGTAGGAGCAAAGAAGTTAAATGTATCATTCTCTATCATCTCTAATTCGAATCAATTTCATGTGAAGTTAGGCTACAAATGTCTTCACTCCATGAATTTTTTCCCATCTATTGTCCATAAGTGCTTAAAGTTTCTAGTCGACAATGATATACTCACTATCAATCATAGTGCCTTTAAACCTCCATCTTCCCATGGAAATTTCTCAAACTATTTTTGTCCTAAGCCCATGGATTCCATAAGACCCTATGAGGACTTACTTTTACTATCCTACCAAAGGTTCAAAGAAAAATGCATAGCCAAGCTATCCCTTAAAAAATTTCCTACACCTATGTTTGAACCTCCATCCCTTGATGAAAAAAATGTTCAACTTAAGGCCCTTCCAACTAAACAAGACCTATGCATAAAAAATCCTTTTCCTATCTCCCATGAAAGGACAAGAGAAAAATAAAGAAATCATATTCCACATCCTAAAAAAGTTGATAAAGCCAATGAGAAAGTGGTTGAACAAACTTCCATGGTTTCTTTCGTTCTTCCCTCACAAGAAGAAAAGGAACCTATCATTGAAAAACCCACTCCTACATAAACACAACTTGAAAACCATAATAAAAGAAAAAAAAATGCTAGAGAGCATAGGCATAGACGTCATGCTATTTCTCGAAAGATGAATGAAGGAAACAACATTGAAAATAAAAATCCAAAAGAAACAATAAACGATGAGCCTCCTCCATTACGAAAATCAACCGATCAAATGTCTCTGACATAGCAAGAACCAACACCTTTTATGGATACTATCATTTGTCCTCCTATTGTTGTTAACTTGGATGATGATAAAGAAAAAACTAGGATTGATGACCAAGCACATAAATAATTGAATTTTTTACTTACCTCTTTCAGGAGCTTAAACAATAATCCTCCTAAATTGAGTGATGCACCATGTGTTGAACCTGGTGATTCTCATAGTACAACACTTGATGTTGTCCTTCTCACTAGTGATTTGCATTTCACATATACTAAACAAGACTACTATGTGGATGAACTGTTGGATGGTTGACTTGCATGTGATTTACTATTCTTTTTGCTTTTCTTTCGTTTATTTATTTTTGTGTGATTGCATATGTGCAATGTGATCCCCTGTCTCATTTGATGTTTCCTCTCTTTGTGCTTTCCTCTATTTGTATCTTCATTCTTCTATATGTTGTAAGCTTTTGTCTTTTCCATTATCTTTTCTTTTCCTTTCTTTTTTTTTCTTGTGTTTTCCTTTTGGGGATGACGCAAGGCATCGAGACACCTTATGTCTCTTCCATGTTGACCCAAAATACTTTTCATTATCTTTTCTTTTCCTTTCATTTACATTTTTGTCTTGTTTTTTCCTTTTTGGGATGATGCAAGGCATCAAGAAATTCATGTTTCTTCCATGTTGACCCAAAAGGTTTTTCTTTGTTTTCTCTCTCTCTTTGTGTCATTCTTCTAGTTCTATGTGTATTTGGTGAATGATGATATTTTTGAGCTCTCTAATATCATTGCAAGAAAGAGATATACTAAAACTGAATCCATAGATCCCTTATGTGTTTCTAGGGGGAACCCTCTTTTCCTTTTTCATTTTTTTTTTCTACTTTAAAGTAATTGCTCACACCATGGTCTTAGAAATTCCTTTAAAGTGGGGGCATACAATGGTATTATTTTGGCTTGATTTCATTTTCATTTGTTTTCATGTTCCTTGTTTGATTTCCTTTCTTCTTGTAGTGCATCCTTTTCTTGGTGGTGTCATTAGGTTTGACTTCCTCCAAGAGCATGATATTTCCTTGTCCTCTCTTAGAAACATTAAGTACAATGTTCCCTAAGATGAGACCTTTCCACTTGTCCTCTCTTGGAAATATTAGGTATGATGTTCCCTAAGATGAGACCTTGTATTTATCCTCTTTTGAAGATGTTAACAATGATGTCCTCTAAGATTAGGACCTCAAACGAACTAAGAAAAGTTCCTTTAAACATCTCTCTCTCTTGTTACATTTTCCTTTTGTACCTTATTAAATTCATGAAGGTATGGCTTTGATATGGTCCCCTAGGGCTTACCTAGTGAACAACTAGCTTCACTATCGCTTGTGAGCATTCATTTTTTTACCTCATTAACGTTATGGAGGTATGGCTTTGATGTGGTCCCTTGGGTCTCACCTAGTGAACAACTAGCTTCACTATCCCTTGTTAGAATGCATTTTATTTTTGTTCTTATCATAGTCATGGGACTATTATGTTCATATGGACCTTTTGGAGCTCACCTATTGGTCAAGTAGCTTCACTAGCCCTTATGAGCATGCACTTTGTTTGAATAGTAGACATCATGTTCCACTTGTAAATATTTCTGGAAAAACAACCCAGACCTAGTCCACAACGCATTGGACAACCAATCAAAGCTTGATCCATTGTATTTTTCTTTTTCCTTTTTTTCCTTTTTCTATCTTTGATGGTGTATGTTTGCGGTTTGGTTATGGCCTCATATATCATCTACAAGTGTGTTCCTTTGTGCCGATGTTGGTTTACCATAGTATCTTGATCCTAGGGGCTTGGCCACCCTCTTGGTTATTGTCATCCTATCATAATAGCACCCATACATTTGAACCCCTCTTGATTGCATGGATGGCTACTTTACTATGATTTTGAAGCAAGTTCCTCCTCTCACTAAAGTGGGGGCTAAATGTAGTGTAGGAAAATGCATACCCTTGCATTTTAACACTTGTTTGGGCCCAAATTTCTTTGTTTATCCTTATTTATGTCATAATTGGTCCTATTTTGCATCCACAACCCTAATGAAATATATATTCTTATGACAAATCCTGACAAACATCAATGGATAAATGATAATTTAATGATTCTAGTTGTGTGTCCCTGATTTTTGGGTCAAGAATAAGATGCCACCTAGGGTGTCTGTGTCCCCCTAAGGTCTTGGGACCCTGATTTCAATTGTGCCTTAAATGAGCCCCTTTTTGGAGTTTGTGCCTCAATTTTCATGCCTCGGGACTAAGATGCCACCTAGGGCATCTTAGTCCCCCTTAAGGTATTTCTAGGATTGAATTTCAAATATTGGTGGGATTTTTACTCCTTTAATTAATGAATTCATGTGTCATCTTGTTGTGGTGTAATTTTTTGATCTTAAGCATAGATATCTATAAATACAAGGTTCTTTCTTTCATTTCTCATCAAGAAAGTTGAATGAGCATTCCTAAGGAAAATTTATGAGATTAAGAGCAATTCATCAAGTATTTGGAGCCATCATCAAGATTCAAGTATCATATCAAGGATATTTTAATATCATGTCTATCATTGTGATAACATTTGTGATGTAGTGTTGATGATTCAAGCAAGCATTTTATGCAAGATCAACATGATTCAAGCAAGATTCAAGAACCACATCCATTGCAGCCATTTCAAGAATATTTGTAGCCTATTATTACAAGGGTTTGGTGAGTTGCAACATAGTTTTTTGTTCATTCATCATTTCCCTCCATTTCATTCTATTTCAAGGTTTAATTACCAACAAGGGGTTTGACCAAAGAAAACACCCATTTAGTAATAATTAACAAGTTTTTCCTCTCTTGCATGTTTGTGTTTGTAGATTTAGGTTGAAGACTTGAAGATCATTTGAAGTGAAAATTTGAAAAGTTGCAAAGTTCCATTACAAATTTTTCATCTTCACATAAACTCACCTATAGGCCAAATCTGGAAGTTCCAAAACCTAAGATCAGAGAAGAAGGAAGTGTAGACATCAAGCCTTAGGATCACATTCAGAGATTTTAGAAATTCAAATCATGACTAAGATGGTAGCAAGGGCATCTTAATCCTCTAAGTGGAATTTTGCAGAGATCCTTTCAGATCTTGTTTCAACATCCAAAGATTTTGTATTTTTCCTGTAAAACAACAACACTAATAAGACAATAATGGAGTCTTATTCCTTCATAGCACATTTTGATAGCTTCTTTGCATTTCTAGAATACTCATTACATTTCTAGACTTCCCAAGTACACATACCATAACTTGTTGCGTTATTTTATCATTTTCATTCATCATTTAGCTTGCATTACTAGGTTTTGTGAGTTGAACGTTACTTTGTCTTTTCCAAGCTTTTTCTTGGTGGTGAACCCTTCAAATCCTAAAATAACCCCTTCTAGGTCTTCCTTGTTGAGAGTTGACTCACCCTTTGGGGTTGATAGACAATCCAACTTAGGGATCCTAGGACATAATTAAATTACCTAAGGAGAATAGTTGGTTCTCCCCCCATCTAGTTCTCCATCAGTTCACTATTTAAACCTTCCAAAAACCCTAATTGGGACTCATTCATCCATCTAGGGAATTTAGTCCTGAATCAGGTCTGAACTATATTTTACAACATTAAAATATTCATTTCTATGCTTTTATTTGTTGCTAACAAGTCCTTGTTTTAGTTTTCTTATTTTTTGTTTCATTCATTTCATTAGATATACCTTAAAATGGTTTCATTTCAAGTGCATTTGTAATCAGAATTGGAATTAAAGCATATCATTTATCTTGTGTTCATTTCATTTACAACATTTTAGAACCCATTTCAATAGTGAAAATCATCAGATTTGTTAGACAATTGCTTACATTTTGAAACATGGTATTTTAGGCACATACTCACAATGTTAGTATCTTTTGTTTCCAAATTTGTAAAGAAAATTTTTATTAACAAGCATGTTAGTCATTCCTCCAATATATTTCCTAGTTATGAGAACTTCTCTTAGTGCAAGAGAGTGAAGATGTTAACATATTCCTTAATTCCACACCCCTCATATCTCTTCTATTTGTGGTAGTGATGTAATAGAAGAATATGAAAACATAGACAATCATGATAATCGTATTTCATCTTCTCCCAATTCCTCTCCTACTTGTGACCAAGGTATTTTGGTTCTAGAAGATACACCCATTGAGAATCATGACAAGGTTGAAAGCTCCTCTTCTATAAACTCTCCTACATTGGAAGCTATTATGGTAGAAGAGAATGAGATCATAGACACATTTCTAAACATCACCCTATGTAGTCTCCATTCATCTCTTGCTTGTGATATTATTTTAGTGAAAGAGGATGAAGTCATAAATAAATATTATTATAATTACATCTATTCCTCTCCTAATATTCCTCCTATTTTTGAAGAAGATATTTTTGTGTTACAAGATACACTCATTGAGAGTCATGAGATTCTTTTTTCTCCCTTTCCTAGTGCTTCTCCCAGTAGGAAGCATCTAATTGAACAAAAGGATCCAATCAATCATACTTGTGCTTCTTTTGATACCTCCCCTACTTGTGATGAAGTTACCGTACAAAACCTGACCATGGAATGTGATCAACATATTTTTTTATCCTCTCCAAAAAAATCTCCTACTATGGTAGATATCATGGTGTAAGAGAATGATAGAATTGATGCATGTATTTCAAACACTAGTAATCCAACTTTATTCGATGAAAATGATGAGGTAATTTTATACTCTCCTTCACTAAAATAGCATCACAATAAGGATTAGTCTTTTGATTTTATGCACATTATATATCCCTTGAAGTGATCTCATAATCTAGTTCTTATCCTTTATCCACCCCCACAACAACCACAAGCTCAAAATAAACCTGTGCTTATCTTAGAACTGCCTATGAGGAAACTTGATAATGATAATGCTTTACAACAAAAATGTTACAATATCATTGCTCAAATATAGTTCATACAAGGAACAATAGGAAACAACAAACCACTCTTGTTTCATTACCATTTCCTCAACTTATCTTACCTAGTGCTCCTCATTTTCCCTCACAAAGTGGAAAGAGTATGATCTTGTTGAACAACTTAATAATCCTCCTACTAAGATATCCTTATGGGACCTTATTCAAGCCTCACCTAGTTAGCATAGTATGCTTCAAAATGAATTACAACAAGTTGTGGTTTCCCCTAGTGAAAACCCAAATGACATAGCAGCCGTAATTCAAGGAATGAATGCTAACTTTATTTTCCACCAAACTTGGATCCCTCCTTTGGAAGTGAAAAAAAATGATGCGTTCATGATAATAGATAATACTCTACATGGAAGATGAAACAAACTCTAATTGACAATGGTTTTGACACTTAATGTGTGTAGTGAAAACCTTCTTGATAAGATTAGAATATAAAAAATCCAAATTCAACCTAACTCTTTATCTATTTGTGGGTTTGATAACATAGGGAAGAAATCACTTGGTGTTATAACATTACTTGTGAGAGTTGACAAAGTCACATTGAAAACTACTATCCATGTTATGTCTCATGATATTTCATATAATATTCTTTTAGGTAGACCATGGATTCATGACATGCAAGCAATGCCTTCTAGTCTTCATTGTAAAATCAACTATGTTTACAACAATAAAGTTTGCATAGTCCAAGTCAATCCTAAAACTGAAAGTTGTTGGCACACTGAGAAAGATAAACAAAGTCCTTTGAAAACATTGACACCAACCATACAAGTGGAACCCATGCATGAGAAAGAAAAGGAGAAGCATATTGAAGAAGTTATGAATTTATTGGAAGATGATTGGGGTTCTTTAGATTACACACCTACAGTCATGGGGTAATACAAGATCATAAACAAAGAGTTTGAAAAGGGAAGAGAAAAGTGGTAATTTTGACACAAAATTTGAGAGAAACCACTTAAAGAACTTTAGAAGAAGAAGAAAATTACACAACAAACTTTGAGGAAGTTGATTATGTACAACCACCAAATCCAAAAGAATTGAAAATGCATTATGGTAGAGGTTATGAACTTATGAAACAACTTGGGTATAGTGGAAAGGATGTGTTTCGAGAGAACAAGGTATCTATGACCCTATAGAGCCTAACACATAATAAATGACTAATGGTTTTGGTTATTGTCCCTCGAAACAAACAAACAATCCTTCAATAAATACCAACACTCTTACAAAGGATTCTTCTAAGCACACCTTAACCTTAGCGCATCCAGAACTGATAGATACTAGTGGTTGTGATTATAATACTTTAAAAGAGATGAAAGAAATAAATAAATATTCACTTAATATAAATGTCATCATACAAAACACCAACGATTTGAGTTCGTTAGATTTTACATCTTCCTTTAAAGAAGAGTACAAAATATCACCATCTAAAGGGTCTTGTGTAAGTATGACACCTTGTACTAAGCAAGAGATATGTTTGTCACAAAATAATGGAACATCTTCTACTATTGATGAAGAGGGTATCTTGTTGAGACTCCTCCTAGATTGTTTGCTATCTCTCCCTCTAAAAAAAAAATTAAAAAAAATTACAGGTTTTCATTTTGTTCATATCATATAGCTCATGGTCATTCTAATAATGAATGTAAGGCTTTGAGTAATGAAATTCAACATCTTAAGGATCCTGGTGCTCTTCCTTATGTTGAAGCACCTAGTTCATCTAATTGATATAGATTTCCAAGTCTTTCATCAATCACATCAGCTCACCTGTGTCTTGCACTAAGTGGGGGAAAGATAGTTAGGTAGCCTTGTCCTTGTATGCCACTTTTCATTGTGTCTTTTGGATAGTTGACTACCTTCCATGTATATATAAGAGAAAGCTTCGGATGTGGCTGACATTCATTAATCTTGATCGCATGTGATGTACTAATTTATCTTTAGTTGTTGCATTTTGGGGGAAAACCCTTATCCATGATGTAGTTTCATTTTGGAATATATGACTTGGCATAGAGTTTTTTGAATAATCTCTCATGTCTTCTTCATTGGCTACTTTAAAGTAGATTTCTCACATTAGTGGTGTTAGCAATCACTTTAAAGTGGGGGCATACATTGACATTATCTTGTGGCATTTCTCATGTTGCATTGTGTAATTTTCTCTCTTATTGTGATGTGTCCTTTTATGGGTGGTGTCATTGGGTTTGATTTATTTCAAGATTTTGATATTTCTTTGATTTTTCCTCTCTTTGAGACATGAGGTGTGATGGTCCCTAAGAAGAGACCATACATGAACTAAGCAAAGTCTCTTTGAACAAATCTTTACTTTCATGTTGTTCATAAGGTTGAAGTTTCCTTTTGTGGAACCTTATCAAAGTTATCATGGGGTATAGCTTTGGTATCGTGAGTACATATGGGAGCTAACCATAGGCATGCCTTTCCCATAACCACTTGCTCATATGTGTGTGAGCATATACCAGTCATGTGTGTATGTGTCTCAGCATTTTGGGGGTTCACCTAGTGGATATCAGATTCTACTATCTTGTGTGAGAATGCATTTTGTTTGCATAGTTGACATCGTGTTCCACTTGTAAACATTTTCTTGGAAAAGCAACTGAGACCTAATCTATGTATCAAGATGGAAAAATAGTTGAGGCTTGATCCATCCCTATTAATTTTTGTTTTTAATTTTTAATTTTTCTTTCTATTAGTCATTGTCATTGTATGTTTGTGTATCTTATTGTTGCACTTGTGTTGGCTTGAAATAGGATCTTGGATCCTAGGGGCTTGACCACCTCCTTGATCTTTTTCATCCTATACCATTTGCATTAGTACAATTGGACCCCTCTTTATGTGAATTTTTCTACTTTAGCGTGAGTTTTATGCAAGGTAATCCTCTTACTAAAGTGGGGGCTAAATGTAGTGTAGAAAAATGTATCCCTTTACATTTTAACACTTTTTTGGGCCACACCTGTCAAAACTTGTCTTATTTATGCCTTAATTGGTCCTATTTTACATCTACAAGCCTAATTAAATGCATTTTTCTAAGGATAATCCTGACATTGAACAAATGACAAATCATATTAATTTAATGTTTGAAGTTATGTGTTCTAGATCTAGGGATTTGGGACTCATACACCCCTTTGGGCATATGAATCCCACCTAGGTGTGGGTCTAATTTTAAATATTATATTAAACATAACACTTCTCGGAGTTTGTGTCTCAGGTTTAAGCCATTGGAACTTATAAGCCAAACTTGTAGTATGAGTCCTACATTAACTTGGACCTATTTTAATTCAAATTCTTGGCGAGATTTTATTATCCTAGATTTGATGTCTACTTGTAGTGTTGTAATTTCAAGAAATTGGAAATAAACAAGTATAAATACAAGGTTATTTCACATAATTTCTTCGAGCAATTCAAGTATTCATGTATCCTAGCAATTTTGAGATCAAGCATTCTTAAGTAAAGTTTATGATCAAGAGAGCATTCAAGAGAAAATCATCAAGCCTCTGGAGCTACATTCAAGACTCAAGCATCATATCAAAGTCTTCATGCATCATGTGTTTTTGTAAGCTAACATTTGTGATGTAGGTTTCATGATTAAAGTGAGCATTCAAGATAAATTTTCAAGCATTTAATCAAGATTCAAGATCCACATCAATTGAAGTCATTTCATACAAGTTTGCAACCTTTATTTCAAGGGTTTGGTTAGCTACAATATTGCATTTGTTCATTCATCATTCCTTCATGATATTTCATTTCATTTCAAGGTTTAATTACCAAAACGGGGTTTGACCAAGGAAAATCCCTATTCCCTAACACCATAACATTTTCCCCTCTTGATGTGTGTTTGAAAATCTAAGTGAACTGGAGCTTGAAGATCCTTTGAAGAAAAAGTTTCAAAAGTTGTCAAAGTTGTCAAGAAGTTGTCATCTTCACAAAAGCTCACCTACAGGCCATAATTCAAATGTTTGAACTTGAGGAATCAAAAAAGGTGACAACTACAAAAATATCAAACGAACCCTAATACTAGCATTAAATCATCCCTTTGGGCATATGAGTCCTTGCATACCCTTTTTGCTAGCTTTATGTAGATCCAGAATAGTCACCAAAAGATTCCAAATTCTTGTAGCAGGACTAAATCACCCAACATGGCATACCAATTTAGTGCACCTTAAAACAACAATTTCCAAGTTTTTAAGGCACTTTTTTGACCTCTCCATTCTTCTAAGTGCTTTTATTTTTCATGTTATTTATCAATTTGATTAAGTTCTTTCAAGTTTCTATGGTTTAGTGGATTAGAGTTTGTATTTTTGCTTTGAAGCTTCATTTAATGTTGAACCATTGTCCAATCATAATAGGAATCCTCTAGTCCATCTCTCAATTGAGTCACATGGTTGAAGGATGTTGGTTCCCTTATTAACCAGAGCATGAAATAGGTCCAAGTTTCATCTCCCAAAATGTGGACACCTATTTCCTTTGGTTTAGGAATATACGAACAACACTTAAACATAATGATGGGATAGAGTTCATATGTTCCTTACTCCATATCATTTACTAATATTTTCCTCCTTAACCACCTTAAATTACATCTCCCTTGCAGAAGAGAGATTATCTGACAAGTTTTGAGAAATTTGTTACTCCTAACGCATCCTTTTGTGAAAAAGGAAATTTTTTCTAGTTAGAAGAAAAAAGTGATGACAACATCATAATCAAACCAAAGAAAAAGAGACCTAGAGTACATGAAAACTAGAAACACCAATTGCAGTAGCTGTATGAGCCTCCTAAATCTCTTTATAACTTGTTAGAACTATAAAAAACTTAGATGATTTTCTATGCTCTTTTGTGTTGCCAACTAATCGAATTACCACCTAAACATGAAAACTTGAGAAAAAAAAAATAATAAAACCTAACTAATTTATGCTTATCATAGATTCTTTGGACACCACACTAATGATTGTCAACCTTTAAAGAATATACTGAAGAAGTTTAAACCCTTTAAGTATCCATCTTGACCTAAATCATTCCCTTTTTCTCCTTGCCATGTAATAGATGTACGATCCTAATATTCTCACTATTACATTTTATTCATTCATTGCAAATCATTCTCTTTATTGCAAGATCATTCTCATCACTTATCTCGGCTCATCCTTGTCCTTCACTTATGGGGGAAAGGGGTTAGTTAGCCTTGTCCTATTATTTATATGTGTTGTGGTCCCTTTTGCTAGTTGATTCACATGTTCCTTACTAGTATTTTGCATTGTTTTTCTCTTTCATGTTTCTTTATGTGATTGCATGAGCATAATGTGATTGGCCATGATGTTGTATTTGATGTATCTCTCTCTATTTTTGTGCATTCCTCTATATGTTTCTAAATTCTTCTAAATTTCATAAACATTTTATCTTTTTCATTTGTCTTGTGTTTTCCTTTTGGGGATAAAACAAGGCATCGAGACATATAGGTCTCTTCCATGTTGAGTTGAATGAGTTTTCCTTGTTTTCACTCTCTTTGTGCCATTATTCCTATGAGTATTTGGGGAATGATGATAGTTCCACGCTCTATGATAAAATTGGAGCAAAGATATATTGTCCTCGGATTCATATATCCCTTTTGTATTTTTGGGGGAAACCACTTCTTCCTTTTACATGACGTAGCTCTATTTCAAGAACATATGACTTGGTATAGGGATTTTTGAGTGAACTATCATGTCTTGGGATGGATCATTGGATACTTTAAATTAGTCTCTCATAGAAATGGTGTTAGCAACCATCTTAAAGTAGAGGCATACATCGATGAAATATTTCGACATTTAGCATATTCCATGGTGTTATGTTCTTTTTCTTGTGATGCATCATTTTCTTGGTGGTGTCATTGGGTTTGGTGTGCTCCAAGAGTGTGATATTTCTAAGCATACGATTTCTCTTAGTGACATGATGTGAAGCGAGTCATCCCATAAATGGAAATATTATATTCTTGACTTGTCCTCTCTTGGAGACATTAGGCACGATGCTACCTATGAAGAAGACCTTACACAAACAAAGCAAGATCCCCTTGAACAAAAATAATAATAATAATAATCTCTACACCTAATATTCATAAGCTTTTAGCATTGTGGTGCCTTATCCAATTTTTCAGGAGGATAACTTCCATATGGTATGGGAGCCTAATATAATTCTCTCATTTTCTGCCCTTTTGGGATAATCACATAGTGGACAACGAGAGGTTCCACAACCCTAGAGTGAGCGCGTGCACATCGCTCACATAGTGGACATCAAGTTCTGCTTGTGAACACTTTCAAACAAATAATTGAGATGTGTTCCACATCATGTTGGATAGTCGAGGCTTGATCCTTCCCCTTTCTTGGACAAACAGTCATGTTCCTCATCGTGTTGGGATGGTTGAAGCTTGATCATTTATTTTATTGGCCTTTGATAGTGTATGGTTGTGTATCCTTTTCATTGTTGCAAACATAAGTGTCTTGAATGTCTACTTTAGTGTGAATTTGACATGGGAGAAAACTCTCACTAAAGTGGGGGAAAATGTAGTAACAAAAAGAGTATCCTTTTTCGTTACTTAATTTGGGAATGAATAATTAATGATAAAATGGACTTAATGGTGCCTTATGTAGGGTGTTGTAAAATTTATTTTAACACTTTCACACTAATGTAGGGCTTTATTAATTAATTGAGGTTAGTTTGAGCTTAATTAGCCCCTTAAATTCAAATCCAAGCCTAATTTATTGCATTTTTTGAGGGATAAAGCCTGACACTCTTAAATGAAATTAAACAACACTTAATTTTGCAAGGAATGTGTCCTAGGCGAGTGACTTAGGACCCATTCACCACTTGGTGAATGGGTCCCCACTAGGTCCTAGAACCCCCTTTTGGCATGTTATTTCATATCCCACAAAATGTGTTCTAGTTAGGTATGCTAGGACCCATTCGCCCTATGGCGAATGGGTCCTACTTAACTTAGGACACCCCCTTGGAATGTGTTTTTAGTAGTACTTTAATGTTTTCAAACCCTAGGTCCGATGTCAACTTGTGTTATTTGAATTCAGGATATAATCTTAAGTTATGTATAAATACAATGTTATTTGACATAGTTTTAGCTAACAAATTAAAGTTATCATAAGATTACTTTCACAAGAGCATTCAAGAGCATTTAATAACCATTCAAGGGAAGATAATTAGAGTTTATTACAATAGTCAAAGGTCATATCATGTGAAAGGCATAAAGCATCATGCATGTTGTTGAACTAATATGTTGATGTAGCATTGGAGATCCAATTCAAGCATATTCAAGGTGTTTATCAAGTGTTATGATGAAGATCTACATTCATTGAGACTTCTTCATGCAAGATTGTTGATTTGTACTCCAAGGTTCAATTGAGGATTGGTGAGTTGTAGCATCACTTTGTTCATTCATCTTTCCTTTTGTGCATTGTTTCAATTCAAGGTTTAACTACTAAAATGGGGTTTGACCAAGGAAAGCCCATATTCCCTAACCCAACAACATTTTTCTTCTCCTTTGATGTGTGATTGTAGGTTTTAGATTGAAGATCAAGTGGAGACAAAAGATTGTCTAAGTTGCAAAGTTATAAAAGTTGTCATCTTTCTTGCAAGATCATGGAAAGTCTTCTACATAATTTATTTTCAAATTTCGGGAGTTGAACACCTGGGATCCAGGAGTGTAGACATTGAAGAACAAAACCGAAAAATCAATTTTCTATAACCCTAGCAGTGACCCATTTGTCACTAGACAAATGAGTCCTCAGTGAAGCCCAAAAAAGAACTTTTTGCAATAGGTACACATCATTTTAGCATCTTAAAACTTTCCTTTTCACTTTTATATCAATTAAGTTTGTTTTTTGATGTTCTTTTATTTATAATTGAATGAAATAACTAGTGAAAATCATAGGTTCATCATCGTGTTAATTCATTTTGGTGAACCTCTTTTCTTATGTTTCAATACCTAATTATTAATATTTTGGTTTTGCACCAAAATTATAATGCTTACATGTCAACATCAAAAATCATCTTTTTTTCAATTACAAACAAACAAGTTTATTAGAAAAGTCCTCTTCAACAAATACAATGTGAAATGATGCAAACACATAACTAAAATCCTCTTAAAAAATTTATCAAATTGATATAGTATAATATATTAAGTTGTATTTTTTAAAATTAATCTATAGATCCATATTTCATAAATAATAATTTCAAAAATGTTATTTCTTATAAATATGAATAATCTATTCAATATATATAATTTAATACCTGAGAATCAAATAAAATATGTACAGCCAGCATCGAATCTTCAAAATATGCATCGAATATCAGTACTAGAACTGGAAAGCCGGATGAAATTGGGTGATTTCCACGTATATATGAGCCTGACAGGAACATAGTATATCTCAAGATAGCTTTAGAATCCATCAGATCTATCATCATCTCTCTACTTCAAACGTACATTTATTGAAGACAAACCAACTTACAAATTGCCATCCACATTCGTTAGTGGAATCACCGACAGCTTTAGTTACTATCATGGTCGGTCGATTTTTCCTCTTAACATAATATAATAGTGCCCACACCTTGACATTGCTTCCATTCTTATTTAAATTCACCTCACATAGCGAATTCAACGGTATTATTTGCGTGTGGTGTAAATCCATGTTTATTAGTTCTTACAAAGTAAGCAAAAGAATGTTAAAAAGGTTGGGTTGAACGTTAGAGATGGAATGTTTCAATGTACGAAGATAATATCAACATATCCTTTCTTATCCGTTCTTTGCAAATCGCAAACATGTCTTTCTGCAACATCACTATTCGATTCCCAAACTCCTATGTAAACAGGCGCAGCGCTTTAATAGACTTTCAAAAGTCACAAACTCTATAAAGCAGATTTGATCAGACTTTGTATTCGGATATATTAAAATCCAAATGGGATTCGAGACATTGATCGTTCTTCTTTTTACAGATATAACTTAGAGTTCGTAAATTAATTTTAAACAGATATTACAGTCGACTATGAACTTAATAAGCGCTACAATTCTCCAACCAACTTTATGTCCTTGCGAACATGGCAAAGCCTTTAAACAATTCCTCCATTAAATGAGATTACTCAATATTAAATTTAATAAAATTTGATAGATTTAAATAAACCTTGATTATATTGTTTAGTTTTTATGTTGGAGATCAAGATATCTATTTCCATCAAGTCATTTTAAGGTGGGAAGAGGGGTTTAATGGGCACCTTAGTACTTCATTTATACGTGGATTGATGTAACAAGAATGTGGATAAATATAGACGGAGTTTGCATAACGTGTATCGTTACAATAGTATGTTGTAGAATCATATACAAAGTTTTGATCATTTCAAAAATCATCTTTATTTAAATAACTAGATAAATAAAATCTTAATTTTTAATGAAATTGAAAAAAATACAAACTAAAATCTTTAAAGTTGAGTCAAGCAAATCTTAGAGTATCAAATATAACAAGCAATTGTATACATACATCATAAAACTATGGAATCAACATAAAGCTAAGATGGTTCAAAATAAATTTAGTGGGTCTTGAGTTCCCTATGTTTAAGCATGTTTTGATGAAAAAGATTTGGATCTAATACATAATTTTAATGTTCATAGTATTAGGTCAAGATCAATTAGATAACCATAAACATGATATAAGAATACACACAAAAAACTAGATTTTGATTTGAATATTAAAAAGTATTATGCTCACAAATTAATTGGACTTAAGCTAGTCATGACATGCTAACTTGAGCATAAAGTATTCAAATTTGAGTGCTAGGGTGATTTATAAGATAAAAATACCTAGATTATTGAGATGTCTAGAAGGACATCATATGATCACTCACAAGTATCATTAGGCATCTTGAGTAATCATGTAATTAGCATTTTCATATATAAGAAAACATGCATAAGTATTTTTTATTATAATTGGTGTGCCTTGAATCTATTGCAAAAATTATAAAATCAATAAACATGTTTTGAATGTCATCAAAATAACACGTAAAATACCCCACTTGATAGTAGCTGCTACTAGTGGTTGTTATAAATATTTCATCTATACACAAAAAATAGGATAAGTTCTTAAGAATGAAACAAGGTTTAGGGTTAAATCATTCTATTTTAAGGTCCATGGATCATATTTATGGCTAAAAACTTAAAAATCAAGCTTTCTCAGTATTTTCCTCCCTCTATGATTTTCCCCAATTTCTTACAAAAGGAACACTTGACATATTTCTTAGTATTTTCCTCCTTCTTTGATTTTCCCCCTTATATTTCTTGATCTTTTTTTTCTTCATTTTTGGGTGATCCCACAATACTAGTTTACAATTTTTGGCCAAACTGGACAATCAACTGATTTTTTCAAACTAAATCTTCACTTTCGGGCACCTATAGCGGCTAAACCATGATGAATTTGAAGATGATGAAAACTAGTTATTTGTGACATTTTTTCTGTAGATTCTAAATATATATTTTAAAAAAAAATTGGAATAAGATTGCACTTATTTTTCCATCTCCTTCAAAAACTAGTTTTTTAAGTAAACACCATTTTTAAGGAGTGATGCTCACTATATACAACATAACTTTTTTTCTAAGAATGATAAATTTTATTTTATTTTCAATTTAGATTTGTAACTACAATATCTAGTGCATGAAATATGTTTCATAGCATTTCATTGAATATTTTTTCCTTAATCAAGTTTCAAAGTCAAACTAATTACAATTCAAAAATGGGCGGACTATATACAACATAATTTTTTTGTTGGGTCAAGGACATCAATATCTAGTGCACTAATATTTTTCAAAAAAAAAAATTGATAATCTGCTATTTTTCCACATGTGTAGAACACAGAGTTTGATTTTCGGTGAAAAACCTATGTTTAATAAAACTAAAAAAAAAACATAATAAAACCAAAACATATTAAAATTATATTTTTTGGATAGATTGTTCCAAGGATTACCATCATCTAGTTGGGTCTATAAATTATCCTCTATTTTCATCCTCAACTCGAGCTTCGAAGGAAATTTTTTTGTAGATTTTTGGTGTCAGAGGAGGAGAAGGGGGGAAAAGAGGGGTTTGAGTGAACCTCCCTTGTAGATTCACTCAAACTTAGGTTTGCTTGAACCAGGATTTGAGAGAACTCCTTTTCCAGAAAGTAGTCATCAGAACGATCTATCCAAAAAATATAATTTTAATATGTTTTGATTTTATTATGTATTTTTTTTAGTTTTATTAAACATAGGTTTTTCACCGAAAATCAACCTCTGTGTTCTGTGTTCTGCACATGTGGAAAAATAGCAGATTATCAATTTTTTTTTTGAAAAATATCAATGCACTAGATATTGATGTCCCTGATCCAACAAAAAAGAATTGAATTTTGTTACATGCAAAAAGAATTATGTTGTATACAATCCATCTATTTTTGAATTGTAATTGGTTTGAATTTGAAACTTGATTAAGGAAAAAATATTCAATGAAACGGTATGAAATAGATTTCATGCACTAGATATTGTAGTTACAAATCTAAATTGAAAAAAAAAAATTAATTTTATCATTTGTGGAAAAAAAGTTATGTTGTATACAGTGAGCATCACTCCTTAAAAATGGTGTTTACTAAAAATACTAGTTTTCAAAGGAGATGGAAAAATAAGTGCAATCTGATTCCATTTTAAAAAAAATATATATATTTAGAATCTACATAAAAAATGTCACAAATCACTAGTTTTCATCATCTTCAAACTCATCATGGTTTAGCCGCTATAGGTGCCTAAAAGTGAAGATTTAGTTAGATAAAATCAGAAAAAAAATACAAGGGGGAAAATCACTGAAGGAGGAAAATACTAATAAATATGTCAAGTGTTCCTTTTGTAAGAAATTGGGGCATAATGTAGTTGACTGTATGAGGAAACAAATAAACAATCTTACTCAAATCATTGAGGAAAGTAAGATTGTAAATTCTGGATCTCCATCATCTACAGACACTAAAAAGGAAAAAGAGATATCAAAAGGTCATGTTCTCTAATTGATTGCAAGATCTATTGTATTACTTCTATTATTTTGTAAAATGTCTGTTATTACTCTCCTTTAGGAGGCTATTTTTTTCCCATTGGGTTTTCTATCTTTCTGTACTTTATTTGAGAGTTTGCATTGTTAATGAGTACCTTATCAGGACTTGTTGTTGGGATTCAAATTTCCATTGTTTTTTTTTCCCACCTAAGTTGTGCTTAAGGGGGGGTATTGGTGTAATTATTAATATTACACCTTAGTTAAGCTTACTTAGGTAAATAGTATTATTTGTTTAAGTTAATTAGGAATATTAGGAAAGTGTGTGTCATCACTCCTTGATTGATGGGAGTTAGACCTGTACCACATCTCCCTCATGAAGTGAGTTACTTTGACACCACTACACTTTTAAGTTGAGTTGGTCTTTTCATAACTTAGGTTTACTAGGACACTTGTCACTCTTGACAAGTGCATCCTAAACCTATAACTTTGTAAGCATTCCTAATGTTATTCACTTCATTTTGAGATCAATTTCAACTTATTGATCTTGGTAAATCTTATAATATGTAATAATACGAACTACTGAAACAAATAATATCTCATGGAAAAAAATGGTGAGTCCACAAAAAGATTAAAAAATGTACAAACATTTGAAAAGAGTGAAAGGGGTTCTTATCTTTATGGATGGTAAGGATTAAATATTCATAACAATTGCAATATTATCCTTCTTATGATTCCATTTTAAATATTCAATAGCCATTACCCATTACACTAGAAAATAAATTATTTTATGCCAAATGTTCAATTTTACATCGATGGACGCATAGACACCAGTGCAGGCAACGATTCATAGTTAGGCTAGGCATTGTTAATGTCCCACTTAGGTTGAGCTGGGTCGAGGTGCTTTTTTCTTGGTTGAAAGCAACACCATTACACAACGAACTACAAAATCTATTGAGGATGATTGGAATGACCCTACCGTTCTTTCAAATTTGGTGTTTGGCATTGTAGAGGCAAAGAGGCACGGTTTATGTTTCATTGCTACGTGAAGGGTTTGAAATCTTTGTGAAATACAATCATTAGCATTGGGTTCCCACACCCTCTCCCAACACATTGGCAAGTGGCTCATTAGTGGCAGGGGCTCTTATACCATATAAAATTTACCAAGATCAATAAGCTGAAATTGATCACAAAATGAAGTGAATAACATTAGGAATTATTACAAAGTTATAAGTTTAGGATGCACTTGTCAAGTATGACAAGTGTCTTAGTAAACCTGAGTTATCAAAAGACCAACTCACTTGATGAGGGAGATGTGGTACTTAACTCCCATCAACCAAGGAGTGATGACACACACCTATCTAATATTCCTAATTAACTTAAGTAAATAATACTATTTACCTAAGTAAGCTTAACTAAAGTGTAATATTAATAATTACACAAATACATATTTTTAGAAAGTTATTTTTTACACTCTTAAAATATAAATATATACAAAAATTATATTAACAAAATACAAAGAAGTATATTATTCAATTTAATCACAACTAGACATAATATTTACTTTTACCAAAAAATATTGATCTATAGACAAGAGGGATATTTTCCAATCTATCATTAGCAAATTAATATATAAAAGACTTACCTCAACAATACCCTGAAACCATATTTTAGCAACTTTAAAAAATAAATAGATTAACAAAGTCACTCTTATATTAAATCAAACATAGGTTATGAATAAATAGAAATATAAGATAATAAAATAAAAACAACTTGAACATGATATACCCTAAAACCATACTTTAATAACTTTCAAAAATAAATAGATTAACAAATTCACACTTATATAAAATCAAATATAGGTTATGAATAAATAGAAATAGTAGATAATAAAATAAAAATAAATTGAACATGATTTACCCTTGAGAAAATGCAAATATATGTGAACAAAATTTATCTCTAGAAAGAATATACTCCTTGTTCCATTATCACAATGTTCAAATTATAGATGCAACATTTTCTTCATACTACTAATGAGATTATAGAACAATTATGGAGCTTCCAATATAATTATAAAAGTTCTTTAATCTTAAAATACCTAAACTTACACTTTAAATAATCAAGAAGACAACATCAACCACCATCCAATAAAATCCAATCATCACCACATTATTCAAAATATATATATAATGTTCCTCCAACCATCCAACTTTTAAAAATGGAGTACAAATTCACAAACTGGATGATCATCTATTCAACAATCTTAAAATTACACTGGTTGGTTATCTTAGAGTGAAATAACTAATTTTAATAGTTTGATTTTTTCAAGAATCATTCTATTTTCTATTTATTACAATAGATAGATCATAAATCATGATATCCTCTAAATTTTCATAGTAGAGAGGGAATGATATATAGATTCAATGTTTTCCATCTATAACAAGTGTTAAATTCAAAAAAAAAAAAAAAAACCATTTAGAAGCCTAAAATTTTGATCAAGGATTCATCAATATATCCAGTTAAAATCTCTACTAATAACTCATAATCATCAGAATGCCTATTTGTATTTTGATAATGAATTCCATCTCTTAGCTTCTTTTCAACATTCCAATGAAATACTACCAAATGGCCCTAAATTTGATTTGACCTAATTTATAGATCATACCTCATCTATTACAATACTCATGTTCAAAATATGCTTATTGAAATTGAGAAATGAGGAGTTATCTTCCCAATACCTTGATTAAGTGTTTTTTGAACATGAGTTGGAAAAAATAAATCCAAGGCCATTCATCATCAAAATAAAGATGAATAAAGTATGTGGTATCAAAAATTGCATAGCTTATAATTTTCATTGTATATAATGTAATCATTTTATTGTCTATTTTCTTCAAATTAATCCTAAACAAAATTATCTTACCTTGTACTACCCTAGATACATTTAGACAAATTTTCCATTGTGCTAACAACAACATTGTGATCAATATAGAATTTTCAATTGCAAAAAAAAAAAAAAATTCCATTCTCGATACCTAAAACCTTAATGCAATGAATTTTACTACTAATAAATAATTATCATGATGATAAATAGGTTCATTTGAAGAATTGTGTTAAAAAATATCAAAAAAAGGTTTTCCACCTCCATCTCCAAAATGCCTCTTTCTCTTCTACTTTATATATATATATATAATTTGAGCAAATCAATGTAGGAATTAATAGTTGGATGTTTATTAAAATATTTAAATCTGCCATTGCTTCGACAATTGTTGTGGTGTTTCATTGATCATTTTATTTATTTAGATTTTGTGAAATATTTTTGTGTATACTAACATCTTATTGTTAGTCTCTATAGTATTTTAGCTTGACAATCCTCCTCTTGGCCTCCCCTTTGCTGTTTAGGAACATTGGGTGATTTCCACGTATATATGAGCCTAGCAGGAACATTAAATATCTCAAGATAGGTTTCAAATCCATTAGATCTATCGTAGAGGTACATTTTTTTGTTGACAAGTCAACTTACAAATTGCCATCCACGTTCATTAATAAAATCACCACAGGTTTAGTTACTCTCATGGTTGGTCATTTTTTCCTCTTTACATAGTACAATAATGCTCTTCCTTGACATTGATTCCATTCTTATATAAATTCACCTCACATAGTGAATTCAATTGTATTTTCATGTGGTATAAATCTATGTTTATTTGTTGTTACAAAGTAAGTTAAAATGTATAATAAAGGTTGGGTTAGCTGCTATGAACATTCAAAGATGGAATGCAGTAACGTATGAATATGATACAAAATTATCCGCATCCTTTTTTTTCTGTCCTAAGTTGCATATCTCGACCATTTCTTTCTGTAAGGAAATTAGAGTAGCGGAAACAATTTCCTATGCCAATCTTGAGGAGAAACACTATGCAAAACTTTAAAAACTTGATCAAGCAGTTACAAAAAATCAGCACATTCAAAACATGAAATAAATAGTGAAAACACAAAAGACTAGATATACGTGGGGAAAACCCTTTTGCGAGAAAAACTCCACTCCAAAGCCTGCTCAATGTATTTCAAATCCAACAACAAGACTACATACACTTGCAGAGAAAGTCTTTTATAGGAGTATCACCAGTTAGCAACTCTGGAAGAATTCTAGTAGCATTCAAGTAGCATAACAATACCTGCAAACTCAATATGTAAAACTACTCTTCAAGCCTTCAATTTATAGACCTCCAGCAATACAAGAAACCACTAGTGGCTTACAAAACCATGTGCTTGGCTTCTCCAGCAAGATTCCAGTCTAAAATAACCTCTCACGTCCAAAATGAAAACGTCTATTTTTTACCCTTACAAATGTCATAAATTTTGTCATAATATGCCTAAAAACTAGGCCTTTCATAATATACCACTATGTGGGCATCTTATGACACCTAATAAACCAATTTTCAAAGCATCAACAATGTGTAACAGTTGTAGGAAAATATTAAATGAAAATAACTATTATGGGAAATATGCAGCAAGGTTGAGACACCTCATTTCCCAACATTCTCCCACTTGTCAAATACCTTGCAAGGGCCGAGGGTAAAACACCATCATGGATCAATTGCTAGTGGCCAAAAGGACCATAGACTCAGAACACCACCTGAATTTCATTGTGCTCACGGGCTTAGTTAATGCATCTGCAAAATTTGCCAATATCTCTACCTTTTCTAGCTTCACCCTACCATCCTCGACCATATCTCTCACAAAGTGATACTGAACATCAATGTGTTTGGTCCTATCATGAAAAGTCGGGTTCCTCGCAAGGTAGATTGCACTATGACTATCACAATAAACTATAACTGCACCCTGTTTCAATTCAATATCTGAACAGAAACGCTTCAGCCAAATGGCTTCTTTACAAGAATGAGTAGCTACCATATACTCTGCCTCAGTAGTGGACAAAGTGACCACAACCTGTCGCTTGCTCATCCAATTGATTGCACCACCATTAAGAGTAAACACATATCCACTGGTGGACCTTCTACTATCAACGTCACTAGCCCAATCTAAATCTACAAAACCATGAATACTCAGGAAATGTTGATCTCCTATACCATGAAAACATATAGAGTACTCTGTTGTACCCTGCAACTATCTGAAGACCCTCTTAACTGCATCCCAATGCACTCTTCCAGGATTAGACATAAAATGAGAAAAAACTCCCACTACTTGGGCAATGTCTGGTCTTGTACAAACCATAACATGCATTAAGCTTCCTATTGCACTCTAGTAAGGCACTTTTCTCATGTCTTCCATCTCCAATGGGGATGTTGGACATTGTGAAATAGAGAGCTTCGTTCCCAATCCAATAGGAACACAAAGTGGTTTACAATCTTGCATGTTAAACCTTTGCAAAATTGAACAAACATACTTACCCTAGCTAAGCCATAGCTTTCTATTCTCACGATCTCTTCTAATCTCCATCCCAAGTATGTGTTTTGTTGCACCAAGATCTTTCATTTCAAATTTCATAGAGAGCTAAGATTTCAATTCTACAACCAAACTTTTGCCTTTCCTAATAAACAACATGTCATCAACATATAAAGCAATTACCAAGAAATAATCACCATCAGATTTAAAATATACATAGTGATCAGATTTAGACTGCACAAATCCCAAACTCAATACATATGTATCAAAATTTTGGTACCACATCCTAGGACTTTGTTTAAGGCCATACAAATATTTCTTTACCTTACATACCAACTTACTTTTAGCTTTTACCACGTAGTGCTCTAGATGTGTCGTATAAATTTCTTCCTCCAAATCACCATGGAGGAATGTAGTTTTCACATCCATTTGTTCCACCTATAGATCATAAGTTGCTGCAATAAATAATAAAAACCAAATGGATGTCATTTTAGCAATAGGAGAAAAAATCTCACCATAGCCAATACCCTCAACCTGAGATTCCATCTGCAAACAACCATGCCTTATACTTTTCAACATTTCCATCTAAACCAATCATTTTCTTAAACACCCATCTACATCCAACGGATTTTTGACCTTCAGGAAATTGTACAAGGTCCCATGTTTCATTCCTTTTAAGAGCTGCCATCTCTTCATCTATGGCTAATTTCCAGGACTTTGCATCATTCATATCCAATGCCTCTTGCACAGATCTTGGTTCATCAACGTTAGTACTCAAAGAAAATATACACTTCCAATCATCAGGTGAATACCCATACCTTTGAGGTGGTTGCCTTTGCCTTGTAGACCTTCGAACAAGTTGAGGTGGAGGTTCTTCCACTTCTTCCTCCCCTTTAGATCTTGATGAACTCTCTTCAACTTCTTTTCTATTTTGGGGTGTCATTTCAACTTCCTCAGGCATAGAAGAAATTTGAAACACATCCTTTTCCTGTTCAATTTCTTTATGTTGTTCTGGCTGAAAATTAACAACAAAAGATGTAGTCTCTCTAAAAATAACACTTATGGAATAAATTACCTTTTGTGCAACAGGGTCCCAAAGCTTGTATCCTTTCACACCATAGCTATAGCCAATGAAGATACATTTGACAGCCTTAGAGTCTAATTTTGTTCTCTTCTCCTTAAGCACATGTGCATATGCCTCACAACCAAAAACTCTCAGATGTCTAAGTGAAGGATTTTTCCCTAACCATGCCTCCATTGGAGTTTTATCAACAAGCACTGATGTAGGAGTTCTATTTATCAAATAACAAGCAGTGGCAACAACTTCAGCCCAAAACATTTGTTCTAGATCAACTCCACTCAACATACTCCTAGCCTTCTCCATCAACATTTTGTTCATTCTTTCTGCAATTGCATTCTGCTGCGGAGAATACAAAGTTTGCTTTTGTCTTTTAATCCCACAATCTATATAGAATCTGTCAAATTTTGTAGAATAGTACTCACTGCCATTGTCAGTTCTCAAACATTTAGTTTTCTTTCTAGTCTGAGTTTCTACCATAGCCTTAAACTCCTTAGAATGACTGAAAACTTCATATTTACTCTTTAAAAAAATACCCATGTTCTTCTACTGAAATCATTAGTAAAAGTAACATAGTAAACTAATTTACCAATAAAAGAAACATCAACATGACCAAATACATAAGAGTGAATCAAATCCAAGATACATGAAGACTTATGAGAAGACGAGTAAAACTGAACGTGGTTATGTTTACCATAAATTCAATGTTCATAGAAATCAAACTCTAGATTGCAATCATTCAACCCCTCAACGAGGTTCTTATTTTTTAGGGCTTTTAAACCCCTCTCTCTAATGTGGCCAAGCCTTTGGTGCCATAACATGGTCTTCTCTACATGCAACTTAGATTCAGTAGACAAAGCACCCTTGGGTACCCAAAATCCACGACCATCCGCATAAGAGGAAACCTTCTATTTTTTCAGGGAAGTAGTTTCTAGCTTAATCTTATCAAAAGTGCTATTGCACTCAACTATGCATGCATCAAGCTAGCACAATGTACCCAATTTGCTTCCTCTTTCTATCACCATAGCACCTCTCACCATTTTCACACCTGCTTTAGAAAATTGTACATGCACACCCGCATCTATTAGCTTGCTAACAGATAATAAATTTCTTGCTAGTCCTAGGATATGCAAGACACCATCAAATCATCTAACTCTACCATTAGAAAATATTACATGAATACTACCATAGCCAACAATATCAAGGAAAGAATTATCACCCAAATACACCTTACCACCATCATAATTTTCATACTTACTAAACCAGTTTTTGTTAGGAGTCATATGGAAAGATGCACTTGAGTCTATCAACCATACATTATCACCTACACGAGTGGAAAAAGATGCAATAAAGGCATCTCTATCTTCCTTCTCAGACTCAGAATCAGAATCTTGCTTCTTCTTCTTCTTTTTCTTCTCTTCTTTATAGTCCTTTTGGAAGTGTCTGGGTTTGCCACAGTTCCAACATATTACCTTGGACTTACCAGGAGATTTTGATCTCCCCTTATTTTTGGACTTAGAACGACCACACTACTTCTCATCTTTGCCTTGTTCTTTTTGTCTTCCTCAAACACTCAAAGCCTCTTTGGCATTCAGAGAGGCCTTCCATCTCATATCTTCATAGAGTAGAGAACCAACAACATCCTCCATCTTCAAGACGACATAAGTGCTCCCAATGGCCATGACAAGGTTGTGCCATGAGTCTGGTAGTGAACACAGCAAAGTTTGGCACCTTTCTTCTTCATCCATCTTAACCCCAACTGAGGTCAACTGAGTCACAAACATATTAAATGTTTTGAGATGCTCATAAATTCATCCACTTTCTTCCATTCTCAAGGAATACAACTTCTTCCTCAAGAAAATATTATTTACTAGAGATTTGGCTTGGTATATAATACCCAACTTCTTTCAAAGATCCTTCGAAGTGGGTTCTTCGTGGACATTTATCAGGATTGAACTTGCAAGACATAGTCTAATGCGACCTTTAGCTTTTCTATCCATTACATCATATTTTGCAGCCAAAGCCGCATCTATAGGCCTTTGGACATTTGCATCCACTACATCCCATAGATCTCGATCAATCAACAGATCTTCAATTTTCAACTTCCACATTTCAAAGTTCATACTGGAAAATTTCTCTACCTCAATCCTCCCAGATATGCTCGCCATTTGAAAAATATATCTGCAACAAGATCACAAAGTATCCTCTGCATAAGCTCCCACTCAAAACCTTGATTAGCTCAAAAAACCCAACAAACCCACAACTAAAACCAAAGGTGATCAAGCTCGGATACCACTTGTAAGGAAATTAGAGTAGCAGAAACAATTTTCTATGCCAATCTTGAGGAGAAACACTATGCAAAACTTTAAAAACTTGATCAAGCAGTTATAGAAAATCAAGACATTCAAAACATGAAATAAATAGTGAAAACACAAAACACTAGATACATGTGGGGAAAACCCTTTCAAGAGAAAAAACCCACTCCAAATCTTGCTCAATGTATTTGAAATCCAACAACAAGATTACATACACTTGTAGAGCAAGTCTTTTATAGGAGTATCACTAGTTAGCAACTCTAGAAGAATTCTAGTAGCATTCTAGTAGCATAACAATACCTGCAAACTCAATATGTAAAACTACTCTTCAAGCCTTTAATTTATAGACCTCCAGCAATACAAGAAACCACCAGTGGTTTACAAAACCATGTGCTTGGCTTCTCCAGCAAGATTCCAGTCTAAAAATAACCTCTCACGTCCAAAATGAAAACCCCTATTTTTTACCCTTACAAATTTCATAAATTTTGTCATAATATGCCTAAAAATAGGCCTTTCATAATATACCACTATGTGGGCATCTTATGACACCTAATAAACCAATTTTCAAAGCATCAACAATGTGTAACAGTTGTAGGAAAATATTAATTGAAAATAACTATTATGGGAAATATGCAGCAAGGTTGAGACACCTCATTTCCCAACACTTTCCGCAACAGGTTTCAATCCATGTTGCGTCTTTATACATTCCTTTGCACATCACTATTCGATTACCAAACACCTAGGTGAACATGCACAACCCATCTTTAATAATGAACATTTGAAAGTGATAAAAACCATAAAGTAGATTTGATACTAGTTTGTATTCGGATATATAAAATCCATATCGGATTCGAGACATTGATTGTTCTTCTTCTTAAAAAAAAAACACAGGGATCGTTCTTATTGATTCGTGACTATTAACTTAATAGGCACAACAATTGTCCAACCAAGTGGGTTCCCTTATGACCATGATAAAGCCTTGAAAAAACCACCCCATTAGATATAATTACTCCATAATTAATCTTATAAAATAGTTTATATTTAATTAAATATTTATTAGATTGTTTAGTTTTTATGTTGAAAATCAGTATCAATTAGAAGATCTAGGTGCTTCAACACAAGGGCACCACAATCTTTAAGATGCTGAATTTTGTTACTCAAAGTCTTACATTCATTAGTATATTGACCATGAACTCTATGATATGCACAAAATGAATTTTGTAGTAACATTTATTTCGTGTTCTTGGAGGTAGGGATATCAAATGATCTTGGAGGAGTCTCAAAAAGATACTCTCTTGATCAGTAGTAGAGGATGTTCTTTTATTTGCACAATATGTCCTACACACTAATTGATAAATTCTTGGTTGAAAATGGAGATAAAGGTGGCGAACCTAGATCTTTCTTGAAAGAGTATGGTATATACTTCACTTGTTCTCTATAAGTTTGGTTCGTGTTTTCATTGTATCCATGTTTAGGAGCGAATTTATATCCAAGACCATAACAAAATTTCAATTCTGATGAAGGGGGTTTATTCTTCTAAGAAGGATTGGCTTCTTCATGAGAACACAAGTCCTGTTTAGGTTTATTAATGTTATGCATCATCCTCTCATGTGCGATGGGAGTTAAATAGCCCCCATCACCACCATTGGTTAATGTTTTTGACATAGAACCAAGTTGAACAACTAAAATAGAAGGTTGTTTTGGTTCAAATTGTGAGATTTTGCACTCTTCCATAAAGGAGGGCATAAAATTTGATTAAGCCCAATCATCACTAACACTTGTGTCTAAAAACAAATCATTTGTATATGACTCTTTGGACTTTGAGGGTGAGAGTTTGGATTCTTCATTGAAACGAGGCATAAAATCTTACAACACCCAATTATCACTAAAGAGTTTGGTTGTAGCTGAAAGACAATGAGGATTAACATCAACTTATATAGGTTGGACTTTTGATTTTGGAATGAAAGTATTAGGGGAGTTTGGAGTGTTGTGATCGTATGATTTATAGCTTTGTTCACTAACTTCAAGCATGTATATCTTGTTGTATTCAAATTTCATCACATGGTGAAGAGTATATGGGACTTCTTTCATAGCAAGAATCCATGGTCTCCCTAGGAGAAGATTGTATGAAAGAGGTCCTGGCATAATATGGATAGGGGTAGGCAACACTATAGGTCCAACCTAAATAGGTAATGTGATCATTCCTAATGGTTTCCTATTAGCATTTTCAAAGCCATTAATATTAACATCATTAACTTGAATAAGCCTCTTGCCCATGCCAATTTTTTCTAGGAGGTCAATGCTACAAACATGAAGACCTGCTCCATTGTCTGTGAGAGTGTACCTAACCGCGGTTTCATTAATGATCACCTTTATCATCAAGGCTTCATTTTTTATTTTGAATCTCAAATGAGGCTAATTCATGTTTAGGGAATGTGATTTCTGACTATGTGACTTGCATATGATCAAAGGATGATGCTAAATCATTAAATTTAATAGAAGATTGGATATCCTCCTACTTTATTTGCAAGATTTCTCAGAATATCCAATTATATGTAGGTGATGTTTGAACAAGATTCCATAAGGATATATTAGTGGGAGTCTTTTTAAGGTATTCAACTAAATTATGTAAAGGCGAATGAGGAGCACTAGGAAAAATATGTTGAGGAAATGGTAATGAAATGGGAGTGGTTTGTGGTTGCCTACATATTTGAGCAATTGTATTATAACTCGGTCGCTGCAAAAAATTGTTACTATCAAATTTTATTATAATTTTCAAGAGACCTCTTATTTTCTTTTTATGTGGATCACTAATGGGAGGTGACTAAGGAGGATTGCTAATAAAGGAAATCCAATTTGTGCCATCATAGCCTCAACAAACTTATCCTTATTTTCATGATATCTTAGTGAAGAGGAGTCTAATGTCACTTCATCATCTTCATTTAAGGAAGCCTCATTACTAGTGTTTGAAAGATGTGTCAATGTTCACATTTTCTTACACCATGATATCCTCCCTAGTAGGAGAGGTTTTAGGAGAACTAAAAACTAGATGTTCATGACATTCAAAGGTTGGTTCTTCTAAAATGACTTCATCACAAGTAAGGGAGTTATCAATGGTTGGATTCTCTTGTTTATCAATGATTTCATCCTCTTTCACTAAGACATTATCACAAGAAAGGGATGAATGGAGACTAGGTAAATTGATGTTTAAAAATGTGTTTATGATCTCATTTTCTTATGCCATAATATCTTCCCAAGGGGGAGAAGGAGGAAAAGCAAGGCCTTCATGATTCTCAATGAATTCATCTTCTTTCACCAAGATAACTTTGTCACTAGTAGGAGAGGTATTGAAAGAAAAGAAATTATGATTATCATGATTATATATACTTGCATCTTCTTCTATCACATCATTCCCACAAATAGGGGAGATATGAGGGGGTGTAGATTTAAGGAAAGTGTCAACATTTTCACTTTCTTGTACTAAGAGACTCTCATAACTAGGAAATGTATTGAATGAATGTCTAAAATGCTTATTGATGAAATTTTTCATTTCAAATGTGGAAAAGATAGATACTAAAATTTGTGACAAGTAATCCATACAAACTCAAAATGGAAAGAGACCTAAAATGCAATGCAATGACCTAGAACAAAATGTGTAAATGCAATTTTTCAGTTTATAAACAAGGTAATTTTGTGATTACACTATGAAACAATTTGAAAATGAAATGTTGTAAATAAAAATTTGGAATTAAGCAATCCATGAAGTGAACTAAATTAAGCTAGATCTAATGAAATGCATGTAACATAAACTCAACAAACTGAAATGGTTATTCAATGATAGTAAACCAAAGTATAAAAATGATGTTTTTAATGTTGTAAATGGTAGCTTCAGATTTGATGTGGGACTAATCCACCCAAAGGGGCGTATGAGTCACAGTCAAGGTTTTTGGAAAGGTCAAATGTTGAAAAATACACAACACATAACTCCCAAAAGGTAGGCAAAACAACCTGTACTAGGACTACATCACCCAGAGGGGCATATGAGTCCTAGATTAGGGTTTTACATCAATTTTAGAAAAAAATTAGTTGTTTCTAAGTTTTCTAACTTGTATCCTTTTTTGACTATTTGCAATTGTAGAATTTCAGTTAAATTGAATTATCTAAGTTACAAAAATGCAACCTATATGTACTTTCACTAATGCAAGATTTTGAAACAATAGATGTAAATTATCTAATGCAAGACCTAATGAAAAGTTAATGTACGCTAGATCTAGGACTATGATTCACTCCAAATCCAAAATAATATGTTCTAAAGGCTAGTTTCACCAAAATGAATAGAAGAAAATAGGTGTTCACCTTTCGGGAGGTGGAACACAAACTAGGGTTTAGGGACCTAGACCAATTTTCTTCAAGTTTCATTCAAGAAAACCCTAGCGATCTCAATCTATGGATAGAACAAGGGAAAGAGATATTCAATAAGGTTTCCTAGGGTGTGATTAAAGGATAAAAGGGGGTTCACCACCAAGAAATGGCTTGGAAACAAAATAAATGAATGTAATGTGAAAACCTAACTATATGACATAGAGTTTGAGACTGAAACATAGAATGACAAACTAAGAATGAACAAAAAGGTACATAGAAAAAATATTGTTCTTTGATGCTCATTGGGACTCATACATGCCAGTCTAGGTGATTTAGTCCTAGAATAGGGTTTTTGTGCTAAAACATGAATCTATCACTAACTAATTTGAATCTCCTGAAATCTAGAAAAAGGTAGTACTAGAACTCATATGCCACGAGTGGAAATTTAGTCCAAGTATTAAGGTTTGGTTGAAATTATGGTATTCTTTGTTGATCTCTTATAGCTTTCTTCCAATCAAATCTCTAAGTCAGAAACCCTGATTTGCAACATGCAGGTGACTTTCAGTGGTCTTGGAAGTAAGGAGACAACTCTGAAAACTTTCTTCAATCTTGCAACTTAGTCTTCAAATATCCTTCAATCTCCAAAACACATAGATCTAAAATCACACATGGAGAGAGAAAAACTTGTTGATTTTTAGGAAATAAGGGTTTTCCTTGGTCAAACCTTGTTTAGGTAATTAAACCTTATGATGAAACAATGAAATATGAACATGAAACATGAACAATGATACCTTGAATGATGTCTTGAGATGTAAATCAACAATATGACATGAAGTGGCCATGTGGAATGTAGATCTTGATCTTGAATTAGAGGTAGAACAATGCTTAATCTTGGATCTTGAATGCTACATCACAACACTAGCTCAACAACATGCTTGATGCACTATGCCCTTGACATGATGATGGATCTTGAATTTTTGCAACAAATGATGAAGAAATCTTCCCTTGAATTCCTTACAAATGCTCTTGAATACTCTATGAAGCTCTTGTGAATTCTTAGGATGCTTGATTCTTGATTGAATAGGTTGTTATGATGAATGCTTAGGTCAAATAATGATTTAAAACCTTTTTTATATAGGCATTCCATCTAAATTACCATTTACTAGATCCCAAATATCGACATTCATGAAATTTGAGTTCAAAACCATGATTTCCTACTCAAAACCCTAAAAAGGGGCCAAATAGGACTCATACGCCACTTATGGCATATAGGTCTTGTTTACTTGGAAATTAGGGTTTACCAAAATAAAAATGATAGACCACTAATTCTCACCCTAAATCATGTGATTTTGTGTGTGACATAGTGCAAAGAACAATCAAACACTAACCCTAACTATTATAGAAACTATGAGGGGAGTTATGAGTGCATAAAATGATGTGTACCTTGTTGTAAGAAGCTTATTTTTAGCTCACAAAGGACTCATTTTCCTTTAGTGGTGAATGGGTCCCTATTAGGGTTACTAAAAGTGAGATATAGGTTATGATCATTGATTCTTTCACTCTCACATCCTCAATTGTCAGCTCCCAAAAACCTATAGAAAATTGTGTATCATTCTTTCTACATTCTTGCACTATGAATGATAACTTTGAAAAAAATTCTTCAACTTTGTTCTCCACTTGGTCTTGAACCTTTAAATCTAAAAATACACATTGAAGAGAATAAAAACTTGTTGATTGTTAGTGAATAGGGGTTTTCCTTGCTCAAACCCCTTTTAGGTAATTAAATGAAATGGTGAAATAATGAAATAGAAGCATGAAAGATGAAATGATGAAATTTTGATACCTCACAAGTTGTCTTGGAATGTTAATCTACAAACTAACATGAAGTGGCCATGAAGAATGTAGATCTTGATCTTAAATAAGTTATGTAACAATTTCTTTCAAGTAGATATTCAATGCTACATCAACTATCTTAGCTCAAGAACATGCATGAATGCACTATGCCTTTGACATTGTGAAATGACATTGAATTGTTGCAATATACTTTGATAATTTACATTTGAATGCCTTCTTGAATGCTCAAAAATTATCTTGTGAAAGTGATATAATGATAAGTTGAACATGCTATGTCAAACAATGTGAATTCACCTCATATTTATACTAAATCAAGATATTAACCCCAAAATTCAAATAATTCAAACTGACAACAGATCTAGGATTAAAAATCATTAGAATCTTGCCAAAATTAAATTTTAAAAGGGCTATCTGATGTGAAGAGGACCCATTCGCAACTAAAGGCGAATGGGTCCTAGCACAAGTTTCTAGGACCTTGCTTCAGGGGGGGTGGAAAGAGCATCAAAAACCCACCTCAAAAATGCATAGAAAGGTGGGTCTTATGTGGAGCTGACCCATTTTCCACTAGAGGCGAATGGGTCTTAGCACTATTTTCTAGGACCTTGATGTTTCCAAATTAAATTTTATGTAATTTGATGACTAGGTGTCTCGATAGATCCTTTGAAACATTAATAAGCCTTGAGTTTGAATTAAAGGGGATAATTAAGCTCAATTAATTAATATAACCCTGGATAAGTGTCAAAGTGTAATACAACACTTTACAACACCTTAAATAAGGTACAATTTAAGTGCATTTTATTAGAAAGGGACCTAGATTAATTTGAATGTTTTCAACACATTACAACACTAAATCAAGGAATTATTAAGTTAATTATGTATCGCTTACTCCAAAATTAAGTGTGAAAAAGGGTTACTTTTTTCTACACTATATTTTCCCCCCATTTTAGTGAGAGTTTTACCCCATGAAAAACTCACACTAAAGTAGACATTCAAGAAACTTAAGTATGCAAAAATAACAAAGATGCATAGTAATACCCTATGAAAGGCCAAGGAAAACATAGAAAAACAAAGGATCAAGTGCAACTATTCCAACATGATGTAGAATAGGGCTATTTTTCCATAACATATGTAGCTCACTTTGGGGATATTGGAACATCAGCCTTTCCACTAGGTGAGTTGTCCCAATCATGTGTGCTCACACTAGGGTAGAGGAACCTCAGTCTATCGACTAAGTGAATTTTTCCAATCATGTGTGCTTACTCTAGAGTAGGTGAACCTTAGTCTATCCACTAGGTTAGTTAGATCCCAATGAGGTGGCCAACCATACTAAAGTTTTCCTAAAAACTTCGATAAGGAAGCACAATGTAATGATTTTTCTATGCTTTTGAATGTCATGTCGGTATATTTTTTTATGCTTTGTTTATGTAAGGTCTTCTTATTAGGGAACATCATGCCTAATGTCTCCAAGAGAGTAAAAGTCAAGAATATTGGATTTCCACTTATGGGATGCCTCTCGCTTCGCATCATGCCACTGATGGAAATCATATGCTTAGAAATATAACACTCTTGGAGGATACCAAACCCAATGAACCATGAAGAAAAGGACATGTTACAAGAAAATGAAAATTGTGTCGTGAAATATGTCGAAAGATGTCATCGATGTATTCCCCCACTTTAAAGAGGTTGTTGACACCATTAATGTGAGCAACTACTTTAAAGAAGCCAATTTTTTTCCCTAAGACATGAGAACTTTCCTTGGAAAGCCCTCATAGAACTTGGAATAGTCATAATTCCCAAAATACTCATAGAACTGGAAGAATGACACAAAGAGAGAAAAGACAAAGAAAAACCCTTTCGGGTCAACATGGAAGAGACCTTAAGGTCTCGCTACCTTGCGTCACCCCTATAAGGAAAAAAATACAAATGAAAAGTATAAAAGGAAAAGGTTTTAGGTCAACATGGAAGAGACATGGATGTCTTGATGCCTTGAGTCATCCCTGAAAGGAATCACAAGATAAATGAAAATTTATTATGACATAGAGAAGAATGTAGGTACATATAGAGGAATACACAAAAAGAGAGAGAGATACATCAAAAAAACCATCATGGGGGATCACATTACACACATGTAATCACATAAAGAAACCTGAAAAAGAACAAAACACTAGTAAGACACATGCGAGTCAACCTAAAGTAGTTAATCCACATCCTAATCTTGGTCGGTATAAATGGAAGGCAGACAACTAGCCAAATGGACATCAACAAGTGCCAATGTAAGGGAAGCACCAAGTTGAACACTCTTTTTAGGAGATTTTTAATTTAAGCTCATAGAAGAAGAAAATAATGTATTCAATTCAGTATGCACTTCTTCATCAATCTTCAAAATATCAATTCCATCATCTAAATTAATCACAACAAGAGGTTGAAGGACAATGTCCATGGAATGTTTTTGTTATGTTGCAGTGATCATATATGATCATCATGTATTGGTTCAAGAAAATTCAGATTTTTATTTTCTATGTTGTTCTTGTCTTCTTGAGTTTGTAACTTATGAGAAATAACATGATGTCTATGTCTATGCTCTATAGTGCTTCGATTCTCTTTCAATCTATCGTCAATTTTTGTTTGTGTAAGAGTGGGTTTTTCAATCATAGGTTCCTTTTCTTCCTTGGGAGGAATGGAAGAAACAATAGTAGCTTGTCTAACCACTTTATCTTTAGCTTTATGAACTTGTTTGACTATAGGAGGGGCAACAAGATTTTTTGATTATCTCACGGTCTTTTATAGGAAATGGTAGGAGGTTTTTCTATAGATTGTTCTTGAATGTTTGAAAGGGATTTTGGTTCAATCATTGCTTCATCAAGGATAGGTGGTTTAGTTATAGGTTGAGGCATGCTTTAAAGGGATAATTATGCTATTTTCTTTGCTTTGAACTTTTGATATGATAGTTTGCAAGGGATTTACTCACGGGGCTTAATAGATTCCATAGGCTTGGGCCAAAAGAAATCTAATGAGAAGTTCCCTTGGGCTGATGCAGGATTAAATCCACTATGATGCACAGTAAGGATATCATTTCCAAATGGAAACTTTAGAAATCTATGCACAAATTAATGGATGACATCCATGGAGCAAAGCCATGGATATCATAACTTCACACAAAATTGGTCTAATTGTAGGATGATGGTGAATGAGACATTTAATGTTTTTAGTTTGACTTTTAAAGGGATATATATTATGTCGATCGGAGTACAAGAAAGACCATTGTGCATCTTGATCCATTATTTAAATTTTTCATATGTATCTTTATATAGTTCATGCACAAAAAGGAATTCTTTTGTGATCACATTCTCTCCACAAACGAGATCAATTTATATCCCATTAGTGAGATTATTATTGTTTTGGCCATCTATGTAAAGAGGACCATCAAGTGCACATTTAAGTATGTCATTTTGTGAGAAAGAAATGTTAGGAGGCTTCGTAGTCAATCCCTTATAAGGTCTAGCTTTGATAAATGCTATTGTTTGAATCAGTTGTTCTTCATTTATATTTTCATCATCCATGTCAACATTCATCACATCATTCTTCATTTCACTAGTTTCAATAAGGTTGATTGTGTTTGTTCAAGTACTCATGAAAGAAGCAACTAAGGCTATAGAAATTTTTTGTTTCATTTCGAGTTTTAAGAAGTTTCCTTATATTTTGTATAATATGAACCAAGCTAATGTCTATGATTTCACTAAGGATACAATCTTGTAAGTTTTCTAGTTGTTCATCTAGTTTGTCTAGAACAACATGCTCATTGGTTGTAGGAGGTGAAGTCAAGGGAAATGAAGTATGAAGACTATGAACCATGGAGGGTTGATTATCAACACTACCAAAAAGAGAGCTAGAAAACCAAAGATCCATGGTGAGTGACATATCATGGGATGAAATGAGTCTCAAACTTCATCTTACAATAGTATTGCTAATAGGATACCAAGTTGTAAATCTCATACAAATTTTACAAATCTATTGTGCAAACCCTGAATGGAAAGGGGAAATGAAATGACCTAGAATGAAATGAAAATTTCAAATTATACAAAATGAAATTTATTGATTACATAATGCAATAAATTAAAAATGAATGGTTGTAAATACAAATTTTGAATTTTGACAATACACTAAAATGAAGCAATTTAAGCTAGATGCACTAAATTTGATGAAACAACAAATAAAAAAACTGAAACAAAAATGCAATAGCAGAAAATAGAAGCCTAAAACTAAGATTTTATTTTCCAAAAAGTTTAAATCAAGATCTAACAGGGACTCATTCGCCAATAAGGGTGAATGGGTCCTTGTTAAGGATTTTTGGAATGTTTTTCTTTATTTCTAAGTGATTTTTAATGCTTTTCAAATGCTAGAAAAGTTTAAGCCTAGCCTAATCAGGGAATCATTTTCCATTAAAGGTGAATGGGTCATTGATTAGGGTTTTGTAACTATTTTTGAATGATTTTGAAGGATTATGTAATGCCTTTTAATTCCAGATTTCAGATAGTAACTTTTAGTTTCAGATTTTCCAAAAATGAAATAGAATGATGAATGCGAAGGCCTAATTTGAAATGCAATGTTTTTTTTATTTTCAAATGTAAATGTATGAGATATAAATGATATGCAATATGACTGATTTGTTTTTGTATTTTTCAGATTTAGATAATATAAAAGAATGCAATTTTAAACCCTAAATGAGATGCAAGTTTGAGTGAAAAGTAAGAAACCCTAAATGAGATCTAATTCAATGTAAATTAAATGCAAATGAATACATGATATAACTTAGTATGCAATGAAAGACCTCAAAATAAAAAAATAGCAATGTTCAATATGTTGGGTTCACCATTAATGTTTAGGTGGAAAATAAAATGATAGACCACTAATTCCCACCCTAAATCATGTGATTTTATGTACAATATAGTACAAATAACAATTAGAAACTAAACCTAACTATTGTAGAAACTATGAGGGGAGTTTTGAGAGCTTAAAATGGTGTGTACCATGTTGTAAGATGCTTGTTTTTAGGTCGCAAAGGACTCATTCGCATTTAGTGGCAAATGGGTTTTTGTTAGGGTTCCTAAAACTAAGATCTAGGTTTTTTTCCTTGTTTCCTGCACTCTCAAATCCTTAGTTGTTAGCTCCTGAAAACCTATAGAAAATTATGTAGCCTTCTTTATGTGTTATTACACTATGAATGATAACTTTCCAACTTGACAACTTTGACAATTTTTCTTCAACTTTGTTCTCCATTTGACCTTTAACCTATAATTCCACAAGTACAAATTTAGGAAAAGAAAAACTTGTTGATTCCTAGTGATTAGGGTTTTTCCTCAATCAAACCCCTTTTAGGTAATTAATCCAAATGATGAAATAGAATCATGAGAAATTAAATGATGAACTCATGATACCTTGGAAGTTGGCTTGGAATGTAAATATGCAAACTAACATGAAGTGGCCATAAATAATGCAAATCTTGATCTTAAATAAGATGTGTAACAATTTCTTGCAAGTCGATCTTCAATGCTACATCAACTATCTTAGCTCAACAACATGCATGAATGCACTATTCCTTTGACATGATGAAATGAACCTGAATTGCTGCAATAAATTCATCAATCTTCCTTTTAATTCTTTATTTAATTCTCTTGCATGCTCCAAAATTCTCTTGTGAAAGTTCTCTAATTATAACTTGAACTTTCTAGGAGAAATAATGTGAATGAACCTCATATTTATACTTAATCTAGAGATTAACTGCAAAATTCAAATAATTCAAGGTGAAACTAAATCTAGGAATAAAAATAATTAGAATCCCACCAAAATTAAATTAAAAAATGGGTGTCCTATGTGAGGATTCCACTAAAGGAAAATGAGTCCTGGCACAAATTTCTAGGATCTTGCTTTGGTGGATGGAAAAAACATCAAAAACCCACCTAAAAATTCATAGAAATGGGTTTCCTATGTGGAGAGGACCCATTCACCACTAAAGGTGAATGGGTCCTAGCACAATTTTCTAGGACCTTGATTTTATGCAATTTGATCAAAGGGTGTCGAGATAGACCCTTCAGAAGGTGTCATTAATAAGGCTTAAATTTGAATTAAAGAGGCTAATGAAGTTCAACTAATTAATAGAACCCTAAATAAGTGTGAAATTTCAATTTACAACGCTTTACATCACCTTAAATAAGGTACAATTTTAGTACATTTTATTAAAAAGGGCCCTAGATTAATATGAATGTGTTCAACACATTGCAACACTAAATCAAGGCATTAGTAAGTTAATTTTGTATCAATTATTCCCAAATTAAGTGTGAAAAAGGGACTATAGGTCCCATCTAGGTGGGACTCATACGCTCAAGGTGGCATGTGGGTCCCACAAGGCTTTTTAGTCAGAGGAAATGTCGAGGAATTAGGATCTTAGGTGTATTTGTTGATTATGTTAGGATTTTGGCTGAAATAAGCCTCAGGATGTATAATAAAGGGTCTTAAAGGCCTATTAATGATGGTATGAAGGTTGTAAGTGCAAGACGACTCAAAACTTAATGTGAAGGTGTAAATAAATACACTTTAGAACACTAAATTAAGGAAAAATTAGGCCAATTTAGGTTAAAAGGGCCCTAAACATAATGTGAATGTGTGAAACACATTACAACACTAGATCAAGGAAAAATTGGGTTAATTTTAATGTTAATCATATCCAAATTAAGTGTGAAAATGTAAGGTATAACATTTTTCTACACTATAAATATTTTGAATTTTTTTTAGAATAATTATGTTTGTAGTTTCATCTAAGGAAACAACACAATAGATATAACTTACTCCATATAGTATAATATTATCTACTACAATAGATAGATCTAGAACTCATTTTATTCTCTAGATTACTATATTAGAGAGATATTGTGATAGATTTTGCATGTTTTCCACCTATAAAAATTATTAAATTCACCATAAAATTATTTCTTTCCCATTTCGAGGGATAAATAATTGATCAAAGACTCCTCAAGGTATCTAGTTAGAAAACCTAATAATCCTTCACAATAATCACAACACCCATATTGTATTTTTATAATGAATTCTATATCTTAGCTTATTTTAAACATACCAATAAAATTCTACCACATGCCCCCAATTCTCCAATATATTTTTTCCTAATTTATGGATCATACTTGTCCTAGTAGAAGGGTCTTTATCATCAAATTCTTATTAAAATCGAGAATGAGAAATTATCTTCCAAATACCTTGATCAAGAATTCAATCAACATGAGTTGGAAAATATAAAAAATGCCATTAATCATTGAAATAAAGATGAATAAGTCATGTTTAATGCCAAAAATTATATAGTGTAGTGTCAAAAAACATCGTCGGGGACATTTTCCCACTTATTTGGGTCTTCGTGAAATTAGGCTTAATGTTGCCTTGATTTAGTGTTGTAATGTGGTTGACACATTCACATTAGGTCTTTGGCCCTTATGAACTAATGGATTTAAATTGTACCTTGCTAAAATGTTGCAAAGTGTTGTAACACACTTTAACACTTTTCTAAGGTTTTATCAATTAATTACACATAATAAACCCATTTTCAATTAAAATAAACATTAATCTCACCTTATTTGAAGTGTTGTAACACACTTTCACACTCCTCTAGGCTTGTCATTAATAATTGGGATTTCTTATGTTTTAATTGGCCCTATTTTGCATCCACAAGCCTCATTTATTGCATCTTTTTGAGGATAATCCTGACACTAATCAGTATCCAATCATAATTTAGGTCTTTTTGGCTTGTGTGGCCTAGATTTAGTGATATAGGACTAATTCTCCACCTTAGGTGAATGGGTCCCACCTAGGTTTTTTGGTCTGGAATCAGATTCACACCTTTCTAAGAACTTTTGATTTTCGGTCGCATACATTATGCTAGATGGGACTCATTTTCCATCTTGGGAAAATGAGTCTCATGTGGCCCAAAATAAGAATTAATTCAAATTTCTGGTACGATTTTATTCTCTCAGATTTGATGTTGGCTTGTACTGTTCTAATTTCAGGAATTCTTGCATAATTGAGTATAAATGCAATGTTCTTTCTCATATTTTTAACTAGCAATCTACTAAGAAATCAAGTATTCACAAGAGTATTCAAAGGAATTCAATTGTATTCAAGAGTAGATTTTCAAGCATTCTAGAGTAGCGTTCAAGCAACAATCATCATGTCAACAATTCCATGCATCACATTGTTTTAGAGCTACCCATTGTGGTGTAGGATTTTTTGATTCAAGCAAGCATTACATTCAAGATAAACATCATTAAAGAAAGATTCAAAGTATACATCCATTGCATTCATTACAAGAATATTTATAGCACCATATTGCTAGGGTTTGGTGAGTTGCAACATTGTTATTTGTTCATTCATTATTCTCCATTCTTATTTGATTTCATTTCAAGGATTGATTTCCAAAATGGGTTTTGACTAAAGAAAACCTCTATCCACTAACCCCACAACATTCTTCCCTCTCCTTTGTGTGTGATTTGTAGGTCTAGGTTGTAGATTTCCTAAGGAGAAAGATTGGAGAAAAGTTGAAAATCATTCAAGGTTGTAAAAGTTGTCATTAAACCTTGGAAAACCTTGGAGAAGACCTACAAGTTGCAATTTAGGGATTCAAATATTGAAATCAATTGGGAAGGATAGAGCAGAAAGAGAAGAGCAAGATCAGATTTTGAAGTTGTAGAAAATCTTAAATGGGATTATTCGCCACTTAGAGTGAATGAGTCCCAATTCTAGTCAATTTTCAAGACTTTGCAGATTTGGATACCTTTTTTCTCAAAACTTGTTCCTACACAGTTTCCCAAAAATTGGATTGATTCACCTAGCTTGGCGAATGAGTACCACTTAGTAAAAGCAAAAAAATTAGTGATTTAAACCTCCATTTATCCATCTCTAGTTTCCTAGGTGCACACCTTCCTATCTTTAGTTTTATATTTCATTCCATTTACTTTTATAGGTCATTTAGTGCTACTTTACATTCAATTAGGTTTTAGTGTTGCATATTGCATTTCTTTCTTTTTTCCAAGTCTAAACTTGGTGGTGAACCCCTAATTAGATCATATTTATCCCCTAGAACAACCCTCTTGTAAGATGTCTTTCTTGTTTGCATTGAGATATCAAGGGTTTGATCTTGAGTGAAAGTTAGTGAAAATTTCCCTTTTAGGTCCTAAACCCTAGAAGGGAACCAAAATAATTTTCCACCTTTCATTTTGGTGAACCTATATTTAGAAAATTTCATTTTCTTATTTGGAGTGCATTATCATCCTAGACTTAGCTCGCATTAACATTGCATTAGGACTTGCATTGGTTAACTTTCATTCTAGGGTTTCAAATTTCGCATTAGTGAAAGTTCATTTAGTTGGCATTTTTGCATCTCATTTTACTAAAAATCATTTAAACTCTACATTTGCATCTTAGATACATATCAGAAAGCATAAAAAGTATAAAAATCTAATTAAAATTTTCTATTTTTTTTTTTAAATATCATCATTGGGTCCCATTCACCACCTTGGGTGAATTAGTCCCTTTCCATATTCTTTATTGCATTTTTTGGAATTCAAAATTTAGTTTCCAAGTTTTTGTTTATTGTTCATACCTTTTTGTTTCATTTTATAGATTCTTTGTTTCATTCAATTCATTGCATCTAGTCTCAATTACTTCATTTAGTGCATTACTTGAATTCAAAATTGCATTTCATTTCACATTGTTGCATAGCTTAGAATGTAAAATTTTCATCATGGATATGTGCTTTAGTAAGCTATCCTTAAAGTTCTTAATGGATGCGTCAAGTTGTGCTTTTGGAAATGACCTGAACAAAATTGAACTAACTTATGCTCCTTCAAATCCTAATGCATATCCTTCTTGTGATATTGACATCATTGGAGAAGATGATGGCAACATGAATAAGTTCCTAAATTATTGTCTTAACAACCTTGAAGCTAATGCATCCTTTTATACATCCATGAAATAACCAAATCCTCCCATGATACAACCTCTTGATATGTTTTCTTACTTACATCCTAAAACAATAGGTGAACCTAGTTACTCTAAACAAGCAAATACTCAACCATTTTATGATAACAAAGTAACAAACACTACCATCAACCTAGAAGAGACATATGGAAAAGGATTCACAATCTTGAGTAAACAAGGATGTGATACAACAAGTGTACATAACATTCATCAAATCCTAGAGAAAATACAAATTAATGAAAACAAAAAAAGGTTAGGATATCAAAATCTCCCTCACAACATAAGACCTCCTAGAGAATTCCTAAGGATTCATAACGATGGTATGGTAATCATGGATTCTCCTCCCGATATGAATGTCCTTCCTAAAGAACAACCAACAACTAATAACAATGACAATGATGATAGGATCACTTTAGGTTATCCTCCATGTTCAACTCGAGAAGTTGGTGAATCTAGAAAATGCAAGAAGCCTTGCAAGCTACATAAACTAAAGTTCCATTTCCTGCCACTTGAAATTGAAAGGAAATTACAAATACTTTTAAACAATGAACTAATAACATTACCACCAAATAAAAATAATTCATACTATATCCTAAAGATGAAAAAGTTCCACATTACTGAGACCATATAACTCTTGGACATAGTACTGATGATTGTCATGCTTTCAAATTAGTATTGAACAATTTTTACTTCGATGGTGCAATGATTACCATTGAGTGATTGCATAAAATTATTTTCCATCCTATTGCCATGTAATAGTTGTAGAACATTCTATTCTCACTATTACATGACCTTTCCCATCACCTACCTCGACTCATTATTGTCTCACACTTAGTGGGGGTTAGAGGTAGATAGCTTTGTCCTAGGAGTAGTGCATTTTTCATTGTCCCTTATGCTCGTTGTCTGCCTTCCACTTATATAGATTGAGACTAGCAGATGGATGACCTACTCATAGGTTGACTCGCATGTACCTTACTAGTCTTTTGCATTATTTCATTTTCATTTTCTTTTGTTTTATTGCATGTGCGTGATGTGATCCCCCATGATGTTTTGTTTAGTGTTCTCTCTCTCTTTGTGACATTCCTCTATTTGTACCTTCATTCTTCTCTATGTTGTAAATCTTTTCATATTTTATTTTCATTTTTCTTGTGTTTTCCTTTTCGGGATGGTGCAAGGCATTGGTAAATTTGTGTCTCTTTTGTGTTGACCCAAAAGCTTTCTTTTTCATTTTATCTTTTGCATTTGTCTCGTGTTTTCCTTCTGGGGATGACAATGCATCATGACATTCATGTCTCTTGCATGTTGACCCAAAAGGCTTTTCCTTTTCCTTTTATTTATCTCTTTTTCATTTTTTTTTGTTTTCCTTTTTGGGATGACACAAGGCATTGAGACATTCATGTCTCTTCCATGTTGACCCAAAAGAATTTTCCTTTGCATTTTCTTTATCTCTTTTTAATTTGTCTTTTATTTTCCTTTTAGGGAGGACGAAAGGTGTTGAGACATTTGTGTCTCTTCCATGTTGACCCAAAATATTTTCTTTTCATTTTTCATTTTTTTTCTTTTGGGGATGACGAAAGGTGTCAGGACATTCATTTCTCTTCCATGTTGACCCAAAATCTTTTCTTTATATTTATCTCTTTTCATTTTTCTTGTGTTTTCCTTTTGGGGATGATGCAAGGCATCGAGAAATTTGTGTTTCTTCCATGTTGACCCAAAAAAAAATTCTTTTTTTTCACTCTCCGTGTCATTCTTCTAGTTCTATGTGTATTTGGGGAATGATGATAATTCCAAGCTCTCTTAAAAACATTGTAGCGAGAACATACTAACCCCAAATCCATAGATCACTTAGGTGTTTGGTGTTTTCATTTTGAGGGAAACCCCTCTCTTGTCCTTTTTTCTTGCATGATGTAGCTTTAATTGGAAACATATAACTTGGAATAGGAATTTCCAAGTTATCTCTCATGTAATAATTGTTTCTTGCATTTATCATTTTCTACTTTAAGGAAATTTACCACAATATGGTGTTTAGCAATATCTTTAAAGTTGGGGAATACATTGGCATTATTCTTTTGCACTCTTCTTTTTCATAGTTCATGTTGTAGTTTTCTTATTTCATATGATGCATTTTTCACTTTGTGGTGACATTGGGTGTAATGTCCTCCAAAAGCATGATCTCTCTTAGCATATTATATTCCTCTTAGTGGCTTGATGTGAAACACTGCATCCCCTAAACTATGAATTTTTTCTTCTTTGATTGGTCCTCTCTTGGAGACATCAAGCACAATGTTCCCTAAGTTAAGGCCTCATGTGAACTACGAAAAACTCCTTTGAACATCACTCATTATTGCATTTTCATTTATATGGCCACCTTGCATAATCCAACTTGCATGCCTATAGAGCCATCATGTTTGTTCATGAGCTCCAAGCATAAAAAGTTTTGCTTGTCTCATGAAGCTTGAAAATATTTTTTGCATGGAACCTTATTAAAGTTATTATGAGGTATAACTCTGGTATGGTTTGAGCAGGAAGCCCAACTAAGGCATGAATTTATCCATAGGCACTTGCATGTTTGTGTGAGTGCATACTAGCCATGAGTGTATGTTTCTCTCCTTTTTGGACTTCTCACCTGGTGGAAAGCCTGAAGTTCCTTCACCTCAAAGTGAGTATGCATTTTTCAGAAAAAATAACCTAAATTTGATCCACATTGTGATGGACAAAGGATCAAAGCTTGATTTGACTCTCTTTTATCTTTTTACCTTTTTCATCTTTGACACTGCATGCTTGTGTTTTGTTGTTGCTCTTTATCGCTCTCATGTGTGTTCTTTTGTGCCTATGTTGGTTTGCCATGGGATCTTGATCCTAGGAGCTTGATCACCCCTCTTGATCATTGTCATCCCATATTATTGGAATTGGTGCATTTGGACCCCTCTATATGTTTGTTTTATACTTTAGTGTGACTTTGAAGCAAGTTCATCCTCTCACTAAAGTGGGGGCTAAATGTAGTGATGAAAAATGTCATCGGGGAAATTTTTACACTTGTTTGGGCCCTCATGAAAATGGGTCCTTGTGAACTAATGGATTTAAATTGTACCTTTCTAAAGTGTTGTAAAGTGTTGTAACACACTTTCAAACTTTTATAAGGTTTTATCAATTAATTACACATAATAAACCCCTTTTTAATTGAAATAAACATTAATCTTTCCTTATATGAAGTGTTGTAGCACACTTTCACACTCCTCTAAGCTTTTCATTAATAATTGGGATTTAAAATGATTTAATTGGCCCTATTTTGTATCCACAAGCCTCATTTATTACATCTTTTCAAGGATAATCTTGACACCAATTAGTATCCAATCATACTTTAGGTGTTCTGGCTTTTTTGTCCCATATTTAGTGATTTGGGACTCATTTTCGACCTTGGGTGAATGGGTCCAACCTAGGTCTTTTGGTCACAAACTAGATTTCACACCTTTCTAAGAAATTTTGATTTTTGGTCCCATACATTACGTTAGATGGGAGTCATTCACCATCTTGGATGAATGAGTCCTGTGTGGCCAAAAAATAAAATTAATTCAATTTTTTTTGCAATATTTTATTCTCCTAGATTTGATGCCAGCTTGTAGTGTTGTAAATTTAGGAATTCTTGCATAACTAAGTATAAATACAAGGTTATTTCTCTTATCTTTCCACCTAGAAATATAATAAGCAATCAATTCTTCACAAGAGTATTCAAGTTTCTTCAAGAGAAAATATTCAAGCATTCTAGAGCAACATTCAAGCATCAATAATCAGGTCAAGGATTTCATGCATCATGTTGCTTTAGAGCTAACAATTGAGGTGTAGGATTGTGTGATTCAATCAAGAATTATGTTCAATATCAACATCATTCAAGAAAGAATAAATTCCTAAATCCATTACAACCATTGCAAGCATATTTGTAGCACCTTATCTCTAGGGTTTTGTGAGTTGGAATATTTCTTCATTCATCATTCTCCATTCTTGTTTGATTTCATTTCAAGGATTGATTTACAAAATGATGTTTGACTAAGGTAAACCCCTATCCATTAACTCCACAAAATTTTCCCCTCTCCTTTGTGTGTGATTTGTAGGTCTAGGTTGTATATTTCCTAAGGTGAAATATTGGAGAAAAGTTGCAAATCATTCAAAGTTGTTAAAGTTGTCATTAAACCTAGGAGAACCTTGGACAAGACCTGAAGGTTGCAATTTGGGGATTAGGATATATAAATCACTCGAGAAGGACAGAGCAGAAAGAGGAGAAAGATCAACTTTTGAAGTTGCGGAAAATCTCAAATAGAATGATTCACCACTTCTGGCGAATGAGTCCCATTTCCAAACATTTTTTAGGACATTGCAGATTTGGATATCCTTTTTCTCAAAACCCGTTCCTATATAGTTTCCCAAAAATTGGATTGATTTTACCAGCTTGGAAAATGAGTCCTAGTCAATAGTAAAAGTAGAATATTCAGTGATTCAGACCTCCATTCAGCCATCTCCAGTTTCCCAGGTGTACACCTTCTTGTCTTCAATTTTTTGTTTCATTCCATTTACTTTTGTAGGCCATTTACTATTTGTTTGCATTCAATTTGGGTTTTTTTTCATCTTACATTTCATTATCTTTTCCAAGTCTAAACTTGGTGGTGAACCCCTCGTTAGATCATATTCATCCCCTAGAAAAACCCTCTTGTAATATTTCTCTCTTTTTTGAATTGAAATCTCAAGGGTTTGTTCTTGAGTGAAAGTTAACAAAAAATTCCCTTTCAGGTCCTAAACCCTAGAAGGGAAGCAAAACAATTTTCCACCTTTCATATAGCTTACAATTTCTATTCTATATATTGTAATAATTTTAGTTTCCATTCATACAACAAATTTATTGATTCCACATGACCAATTACTTGACCCACTCATCATCAAAATAAATATGCATAAGTCACGTGTAATGTGAAAAATTATATAGCTTACAATTTCTATTCTATATATTGTAATAATTTTAGTGTCCATTTATACAAAAAAGTTATTGGTTTCACATGACGAATTACTTGAGCCTTTTCACTCATTGGTTTACAAAAATTTAACATCAAACTAACCCTAAAAAAAATTTATGACCTTATACAATCCTATATACTTTTAGAGAATTATTCAATTGTGCAAACAAAACTATGACCAAGGCAGGATCCCCAAATAAAAAAAAAATGAATAAATGTTTTATGTCCCTTTTTGAAAACTAAAAACTTAGTACAATGAATTTCACTACTAACAAGTATCATTATGTGTAATGGAGGGGAATCAACAATCCAAACTCTCTAGGATAGGGAAGATTCAAGGGATGGATAGCCCTAGGTTACCTCAATGACATATCTAAAATGATATGGTCACAAATGGAGGAAAGACTAAACAATGTTTTTGGGTTTTTTAGATTGTGGACTTTAGAAATTAGGTGAACAAACCTCACATGTCTCAAGAATAAGACTACCAAACTCCCAACTAAAAGATGAGAGTGTGGACCAAGGATGAGAACGTAGTGTGCTAGTGTCTCTCATGTTGATATCTTACATGGATAGAGACAAGAATATATAAATAGAAACACTTGGGACCTTCTAGCAACTCAAACGCTAAAATAAAATAGTTTTAACAAAAATGAAAAAAATAGCAAAAATACATGATAAGTAGACAAGTACAACAAGAAGAATAATTTAAATGAAAAATAAAATATCCATGAAAAAAATGACGAGTAGGAGGAAAATATATCTAACTCATGGTAGGTTTAGCCTATTGCAAGCTCCTCATGAATACTACCTACACACATGAAAATGAGAAAATTTTGGGGTTCCTTTTCAATGCTTTCCTTAGTCAAACCCTTGCTTTGGTTTTTCTACCTCGATGAACAATGAGATATACCATAACATAGATATAGATAAAGAAAGTAATAAGATGAAACATAGAGAATTCAAAGATAATAATATGCTAATTGTAAGATAGATAATGTAATAAAATGTCAAAATTACCCTCCCAACTACAAGATTGGAGAAGCTGAGAGGAACAGTGAGAGCTTCAAGGACACAAGATAATCATCCAAGACTATAGTGACAAGAGCCTAAAATCTACAAGAATAATGGTGTAGAGAGCAATAATTGAGAGAATGACATTCTAAGAAGTGAGAATGAGAGAGTAAATTTGCAAGAATGAGAGAATGTAAATTCAAATATTAAGAATGAATGAGAATGAGGAAAGGAATGAAGGAAATTGGAAACTTAATTGTCAAAGAGTCATTCCTAGGTATTCCTACGACTGTAGAGGCATTACACATCATGAGTAGGTGATAGTACAATGTCCCAACAGTTCAAGAATTAGGAATATTGTTAGGACATTCATGTGATGTGTAGACACCTACACAACATGGAAGCATCGAGGGAAAAAAATTCCCACTAACCAAAAATAACAAGGTATGAATAGGAATTAAGGCTTAGGATGGTGGTATTTTGCATTATCACATTATAATCTATTAAGGTAAGGGTGGTGTTATGGGAAATTGCATGTTGGTGGAATTTTATGCCATAACATTTCCGCTCCCCCCCCCCTTTAGCAAGCATACGTATCTAAGCATGTGTGAGCTAAAGTAGAAACAAATTGAAGAGAATATATCAAAAAGTGAGAGCAAGAAATACTTTATGTGGTATGCCTAACATGAAAGTTCTTCATAAAAATGCAATGAGGACATGAGTCTTTGATCTTGCAATGCTAGTTGTGGTCTCACTACAAACTTGTTAAGCGAAAAATTAAAAAATAATAGAAATGATTAAAATTTTATAAAAACAAGATAATTTGATCAAATAAAGATGTTGATAGATATGGTTATCATGGCTACAGACCATATGACAAGCATATAGGCCTGTATCAACTTTCATGATGTGTCTTAGTGGACATATGTATTACAGTTAAATGGTGTAGATTATATTTGCATTATACATCAAAATTTTATGCCATGCATAATATTTTTTTTATGCATCATAACTAAATGAAACTGAATCTTATATTTGATTTTTTGAATGGAGTATGACATATGCATTAGGTTTAATGGCATACATGAAAACATTGAACAAGGAATTTCTCACTTACCAACAAGTGATGCACCCTCTACAACTAAAAGACATAGTTGGGGGTTGAATGTCTCAACCTTGTCAACTTTAATTTCTTCACCATCTCCATTGCTAGTATGTTATCAATGTTGTCACTATCCATAATGAATTTGTAGCATTTACCTCTAGATTTTCATTTGGTTTTAAATAGATTTATCCTTTTCTCTTTCTCTTATTATACCTTATCTAGTTTAATAAAGGGAAAGAGTTAAGAAAAGGGAAATACCCTATCCTTTTCTTATTATACCTTATCTTATTTTATGTTATCATGAATAAAGGGAAGTAGTTAAGAGAAGGGAAACAATCATAGTATTATTCATGAATAAATGACATTAGTGAATAAAGGGATAATCCATATAAGGGTTTTGGTTCCTAGAGATCTGTAGATGATAGTTCCAAAGGATAATGTTCCATGAAGAAATAGTATTGAAGGTGGATAGTATCTAAGGTTCATGTAGAGTTAATGATCAAGGATAGTCCTGACAATGAAAGGATAGTCAATGTCAAAAGGAAAATATCTTACAAGCCTACATAAATGATGAAGATAGTGATTCCAAAACTTAAAATTACCATGCTTAGCACAAAATTTAGAGTGATCACAAGTTTTAATAACAATGATGAATGAAAATCCTTTTTGAAATCATGGCAGTCATATGAGATAGGGTTTTAAAGAGAGGGCAATGATGATAAAATCTTTTGGTGATTAGTGAAGTCGTAGGAGTAAAGGGTAGTAAAAACCATTAACCAAGGAGATGTCATTTTCATGAAAGGGTGGAAAAGATAACTAATAAGAGAAGAGTCAAAACCATGAAAGGTAAAATTGTGATGTTGTAGTCTTTGTTAGAGATAAATACTCATCAAGGTTTGAGGGTGGTGTAAGAGCACCTTGTGTACTGAATTCCTTAATTAGGAAAATTTGTAAAATTTGAGTTTTCAAATTTAAAACAATGTGAAAAGGTCATGTGAAGGTCATATGTAATGTGTTTAAAGTCTCAAATAGGTTTCTAGAAGGTGAGTCAAATTAATTTGCAAAAAAATTCCAAAAGTTGCCAAACATGTAAAATGCCAAAAAAACAAGAAGGTGAAGAGTCCTTTGTGGGAAAATGAAAGGATGGGTTTTTGAAATGGAAAAGAAAGTCTCCTTAACTGATGGAAAATATCTATAAAGCATTGTAATGGGTGAGGGAGAAATATATTTTTTATTCTTGACCAACAGTCTATAAGCTATACAATTGTTTTGTTTCCTTAGGGCACAAATTCAACATTTAATTGAAGGTATTTTGATAGGTTTCCTTTAGATTTAGAACAAAGAAGATCAGGTTTTTGTGAGTTGTCTTAAAAACCTAGTCAAGGGTTTGAGAGTCTTGTAAGGATTTAAATTCTCCATCCCATTGTTTTAGGTTTAGTAGAATGGTGGGATGAAATATTTTGAATGTAGTTAGAATTATTTAAATGTTGTGTGTGTTGAAAAGTGTTGGCAACAAAAGGGAAGACAACTGAAAGGGTGAGGTGAATCAGTTGTCATAGAAATTTAAACTTATTAAACTTATTCTTAGATCTAATTAATAACCATGAAAGTATAAATCATTACCACATCAAAAACACACATAACGCTAAGATTTTTACATGGAAACACTACTAGGGGAAAAACCATGGTGGAGGTTAGTCCACAATATTATACTTTGTTAAAAGTATAAAAGAATAAATGGGGAATGTACATGCATTCATACTCAAATACAGTAAGGCTTACTACTCAAAGGAAGACACACTATCTTACAGAAAGATTCATATTACATCCACAACATTGAATTGAGAAAATAGCATCTTCTCATGCCTAATTACAATTCCGGTTAAGCACATAAACTCTACTCACTTTTCTTCACACTTGAATTCTACCTTCGAATGATTAGAAAATTATTCCCACACAAGAATCACACACTTTCCTTCACAAACTATTCACACACACCTTAAAAGGATAAAACAATCACTCATATATATCCACAACCAAGAATAACATCATCTACATGTTGACTTCTATAAAATATAAAATGAATACAAACTGTTGGCCCAAAACATAAATAATTATTAATGTGAATCAACCAAAGTCAGCCAAGACATAGTGAAGACCCAAAATAATATCCTCGAACATGAAACATCTTCAAAAAAAATTCCTTGAAGATCCACAACATGCTACAATCACCCTATCGGCCAAGAACATGAAAAACATGAATACACAAGAGAAACTCTCCAATCACGAACACACCGATCAATGGGGATGAACAAAAAACATAGATCATGATCTAGAAACATTGACAAGCATCCTAAATCACTAGAGAAGAATCCACAACACTTCACATTACAAAAATAACATCATCTTCTTTTAGGAATACCAACTAAAGCAATAGAAAAACTGTCAGAAAAAACATACTCATAACTCGATCAAATCTTCATTTGAATCTCTAAAACCTAACATGGATAAGATAGATATACTTGACAACAAACCCATTAATCCAAAACCTCTTACCATCAACATACTAAGCTAGAAAACATAGTGAACTCCACTACACTACTAAGAACCTGCAACTTATTTTATTACAATTTTATCAATATCCTCAACATATACAACCTCTAATGACATTAATGCCAATAGTGTTGAAATTAGTGACAACGACATATTAGATACATTCAACAATCTTCCCCTTTGGAATTGATGGAAACACATGATGTGAAAAACACTATCAACCCAACTTTCTCTTAGCACTTTCTCCCCCTTAGATTTTGATTCTTCTCCTTAGATAATTTATAGTTTCTTAACATGACTCTTCTCCCCCTTTGACATCAATGACAAATATACACATTATCTTTCTCACACAAGCTCTAATCCACATTTCTAAACATCTGACTACTCCCCTTGAGTATTGGCCACCACAACATCAATCTGGATCAAGATATGACTATGAAATGCATGGAGTGATGCAATGACCTGCATCTTAGGTCAGATTAGGAGGGGTAATCACCCCTAGCTTCCCTTTGAGATACTCAAAGGTATCCTTCGGAAAAGGATTAGTAAAGATGTCTACAATATATTCCTTAGTGGGCACATACTCCAATCTGACTTCCTTTTTACTGACCTTCTCTCTCAAAAGGTGAAACTTGATAGATATATGCTTGGTTTTTGAATGCAACACCAGATTCTTAGAAATGTTAATTGCACTTGAATTATCATATAATATAGCAATAGGCTCATCATAGACAACTTTGATATCTTTCAACATCTCCTCCATTCACAATACTTGAGTACAATTGTTAGCAGTAGCAATGTATTCTACCTCTATAGTAGATAAGGAAATGGAATTTTGTTTCTTACTTTACCATGAAATCAACTTCTTTCCCAAGAAAAATGCACCACCACTGGTACTCTTTATGTCATCCACATCTCCTACCCAATCAACATTAGTAGAAGCACTCAATGTAAAGTCATCATATTTAGGATACCATAGGCCAAAATCAACTGTCCCCTTCAAGTATCTAAAAATCCTCTTCACATTAGTCACATGATTATTCCTTAGGATCATATTAAAATCTTGTAACAATGCATACAACATTCATGATATCAGGTCTAGTTTGAGTCAAATAAAGCAATCCACCAATCATGGATCTGTATCTAGTTTGGTTTACTTTAGGAGAATCATCATCTTGAATCAACTTACATCCAGTCACCATAGGTGTACCAAATGGATTTAAATCTTCCATACCAAACTTCTTGAGCAATTACTTCACATACTTGGATTGAGATATAAATATTCCTTTCTCTAGTTGAGTAATTTGCAATCCCAAAAAGAATTTCATTTCTCCAATCATAGACATCTCAAAACTCCCTCTGCATCTCATCAGCAAACTTCATGCATAAACTATCATCTCCTCCAAAAATGATGTCATCAACAAAGGCTTCAACAATCAAATCTTTATCATGATCAATCTTGAAATATAGATTACTATTAGTAGCACCTTTGTTGAATTCAAGTTTCAACAAATACTTATCCAATTTTGCATACCATGCTCTTGGGGCTTGCTTAATTCCATACAATGCTTTCTCTAGCCGACAAACCATATCTCCCTGATCAGTCAATTGAAATCCATTAGGTTGCTCAATATATACTTCTTCTTCCAATTCAACATTTATAAATGTTGACTTGACATCCATTTGATAAACCTTGAAGTTTTTGTAAGAAACATAAGCAAGAAATAATCTCATAGCTTCAATCCTAGCAAGAGGGGAAAAATTTTCTTCAAAGTCAATTCCTTCCATATGTGAATATCCTTTATCCACCAGTCTTGCTTTGTTTCTGACAACTTCACCTTTCTCATTCAGTTTGTTTCGAAAGACCCATTTAGTTCCAATTACATTTTTTTCCTTAGGTCTAGGAACAAGAATTGATGTATCATTCTTCTCAATTTTTTGTAGCTCTTGTTTCATTGCTTCCATCAAATTTTCATCTTTGCATGCTTTATTCACATTACTAGGTTCATTTTTTCAAATTAAACAATATTCATTTGCAATTATTCTCCTAGTTTGAACACCTTGTTCTTATCACCTATAATCTGATATTTTAAATGTTTCAGTCTTACATATCTTGGAGTATTAGGATGTTCTTGAGTTTTAGGCTCTTGTGATCTCACTTCAGCACTTTTACTAGTTCCTTCCTCTTGGATTTCCTGATTCACTAGAATGATTTGCACTTGATTCTAAGTTTGAACTAAACTGAAATTTTCATCATCTGAATCATATGGATAGGTTCTAGATGGTCTAATTGTGTCTTAATCAACCTTTAAATTATCACTTTCAACTACTTTCCTCAATCTCTTGTTGAAGCATCAGTAGGATTTACTTTTAGTAGAATAACCAAGAAAGATTCCTTCATCACTTCTATTATCAAACTTTCCTATATCTTCATCTATTTTGATATAGCATTTACTCCCAAATATTTTGAAGTATCTAATAGTAGGATTATGACCAAACCATAGCTCATAACGGGTCTTACCAGTATCACCTTTGATATGTACCCAATTGAGAGTGTAAATATAGTACTCAACTTCTCTCCAATAGATATGAGGGGCATTTCCTTCTAGCAGCATAGTCCTAGTAGCATCTAGAACTATCCTTTTCTTCCTTCCCACAACTCCATTTTGCTAAGGGTTCCATGGGGTAGATAATTGTATCTTTATCCCATACTCTTCACAAAAAGAATTAAACTCAAAAGAAATGAATTCACCACCTCTATCTGATATCAGAAATTTAATCTTCAGACCTCTCTCTGTCTCAACCTTAGCCTTGAAAATCTTGAATTTCTCTAGAGCTTCATATTTTTCCCTTAAGAAATCAACCCACTTCAATCTAGAATAATCATCAATGAGTAACATGAAATACTAGTCTCCTTGTAAACTTCTAACTCTAGAAGGACCACACAAGTTAGTATACACAAACTCCAACACTTCATTTGAACAATGTTTTTTGCTCTGAAATTAAACTCTAGTTTACTTCCCCAACTGACATTCCTTGCATATGGTATTAGTAGGCTTTACCAACTTAGGAAGATCTCTCACATCCTGAGTAGAACTTATCTTGATAATATTGTCAAAGTTTGCATGAAAAAATCTCCTATGCCATAACCAACTTTCATCAACTTGAGCAATCATGAAACTTTTACTACCACCACTCAGGTGAAAGATATTACCTTTTGCTTTTGTACCTGATGCAATCATATTTTTGTAACTCCCTAATATTCTACACTTCCCATCCTTGAATTGAAGATGGTAAACCTTTTCAATCATCTATCCAACATGTAAAATATTATGCTTCAAAACTTCAACATATAGAACATCATTAGTATTATTCTTACCACCAAGAGAAATGGATCCTCTGCCATGAATTACACCAACTTTATCATCACGAAATCTTACAACACCACCATCACACTTTTCAGGACTCAGAAATTTACTTTTATCACCTATCATGTGATGAGAGAATCGAGTTTCAATCACCCAGTCATCCTTTTCTTCAATTTTGGCTACCAAAGCTTTCTCCACATTCATGCAACTAGAAGATTCAATAGGTACCAGATCATTTTCCTTGATATTAATAAATACCCATTCATCTTCACTTGCATTCCCTTTATTAGTTTCATCATTTGTCACACCTTCATCAACAGCATAATAATAATTTCTTTGGAATCTAGGCTTGTTATGTCTTGGCTTAGGAACTCTTTTTGGACACCTTGAGGCAAAATGACCTGTCTTATTGCAAGAAAAAAATTTAAGAGGAAATTTCCTTTCATACTTACCTTCTCCTCTAGGTAATCTCTTGACAAGAAGTTCTTCAAACTCATCTAGATTTCTCTCTTCTTCTTCAATCTCTCTCATTTCTTACTCATACTTGAACACCTTTCTAGAAGAAATTTCTACCAGAACATATCTATGCTTATCTTTTTTGAAGGTAATAGCTTTGAATGTAGATTCTATCTTAGGAAGAGAATCACCAAACTCACTTAACTCAAAAGTAGCAAGCTTACCAATCAACATGTGTTTGGTTACATTTGTCATAGTCAGGATCTCCTCAATAACAACAACTTTGTGTTTGTATGTAGAAGGAAAGGGTCTAAGCACTTTAGCAACAATATTTGATTCTTCCAATGTTCCACCAGGACATCTAATATTACCAACAAGTTCATTCAGTCTTTGCATAAAAGTAGTAATGTTTTCATCTTTACCCATTTTTCAATGTTTCATATTTCCCTTTTAGAATTTGCAGCTTAGCAATCTTCACATGAGCATCACCTTCATCCAAAGTTTCCAATTTTTTCCAGATCTCACAAGTATTCTTCAAATCCATTACATTTGTAATCTTAGAATCAGTTAAATCACTCAAAAATGCTTCCTTATCCTTGATATTGTACTCAACATCTATGATCTCAGCAAAAGTAGGACCATTCTATGGGATAACATACCTATTTTTTGTGATGTTCCAATAAGATTCACCAATGCATCTTAGATGACACTCCATTCGATTCTTCCATAAAGAATAATTTGTTCCATCAAATCTCAGACTATCCTTCTTATATGTCACCATCCCAAATCACCTCAAGCTATTAAACTTCTCCCAAGGAACCTGCTCTGATACCAATTGTTTGAAACACAAGGGGAGACAAATGGGAAGGGGGTGAATTAGTTTTCACATAAATTTAAACTTATTAAACTTATTCTCATATCTAATTAATAACCATGAAAGCATAAATCATTACAACATTAGGGTATTTTTAGGACCACGATGGGTCAAAAAGTAGCAATATGATGTGTATGTGGCTAACAACAATTTTTTTACCCAAAATTGTTGAAATGAAATGGTTTTTTAAAGGAGATTATCAAATTTCCACCAATATAAATTATCCCTTATTTTGAATTTAATAAGTAATTATTATTCATTTTCTATTCAATTTACCACTAAAGTCCTAATTGATAGGCTGATTGAAAAACATTTATAGCTTTCGAACAGTATCACATTTTTTAAATCCAAAAAATGTGTCACATTCTATGCTTTGCATACTATAGGATTAAAAAAATAAAAATTGAATTTCATGACTTTTTCACCAAGTTAAGGTGGTCAAACGTATGAGTTTTTATATTTTTTTAAAAATTCTCATAAAAAAATAATAATTAATTAGTTACTTGGAAAAAAATTACAAAAAAATATGCATCACATCGGGGCATGATTCCTCTACTTATATCTAAAATATTATAAAAAAATATTGTCATTTTATTGTGGTTAGGGTGGTTAGACAGACACCGACATCTTATTTTTTCCTTGAAATTTAAGTACCATTGCATTGAAATTTCAAATTTTCACCAAATAGATTTAAAAAAAACCTAGTAGTTTAGAAACTACATTCAATTTGCTACAAATTCTATTCTTACATATTTTTGAAATAATATAGATAACTTATTCAAATTTTTACGTCAAGTTTTCTAACTCTAATTTTTTAAAACTTTTTCCACTTAAGGGCCTTTTTTTCCATGATGATTCTGCACATACCCATTGGAAACACACATAACACCAAGATTTTTACGTAGAAACCCTATTAGGGGAAAAACCACAGTGGAGGTTAGTCCACAAGATTATACCTTGTTAAAAGTATAAAAGAATAAATGGGGAATGCACATGCATTCAGGCACACTCCATAGAGCTCACTACTCAAATACAACAGGGATTACTACCCAAAGGAAAACACACTATCTTACAGAAATATTTAGATTACATCCACAAGATTGAACTGAGAAAATAATATCTGCTCATGCCTAATTACAGTTCCAGTTAAGCACATAAACTCTACTCACTTTTCTTCACAATTAAATTTTTCCTTCAAATGATTATAACATTATTCACACATAGGAATCACACACTTCACCTCACAACTTACTCACACACATGTTCAAATGATAAAACAATCTCTCATATATATCTGCAACCAAGAATAAGATCATCTACATGTTGGCTTCAATAAAATATAAGGTGAATACAAACTGTCAGCCCAAACACAAATAATTATTAATTCAAATCAACCTAAGTCAACCACAACATAGTGAGGACCCAAAATAATATCTTCGAACATGAAAAATATTCCGTTGAAGATCCAAAACATGCTACAATCACCCTGTCAGCCAAGAACATGAAAAACATGAACATGCAAGAGAAAATATCCAATCGCGAACACACCAATCAATGCAGATGAACAACAAAGATAAAGCATGATCTAGAAAATCCAAAAGAATCATGAATCACTAGAGAAGCATCCAGAACATTTCACGTTACTAGAATCACATCATTTTCTTACAAGAACACCAACTAAAGCAACAAAAAAACTATCAGAACACAGATATAGCTCAATCAAATCTTTATTAGAATCTCTAAAAATTAATGTAGATAAGATAGATATACTAAAAAAACAAACCCTTTAATCCACAACCTCTGATAATCAACATAATGAGCTAGACAACATACTGAACTCTACTGCACCACTGACAACCTGCAACTTATTTATTACAATTTTCTCAATATCCTTGACATATACAACCTCTAATCACATTAATTCCAATAGTGTTGACATCAATTACAACCACATATCAGCAACATACAACAACAAGAATAGGGAAGGAAAGAATGTGAGGTTGTGGTCATTGCCCTTACAAGAAAAATACAAAATTTTCCATGAAAGAGGATGTAACCTTAAAGTTGGTATACATTGAAGAAGTATGCATAAAGGTTGGAAATTGATTCCTTAAGTGTGTGTAGACATATCCTAACCTATTTGAAGAAATGGCTAAGTGTAAAGAGGTTTGGAAAAGGTATTTTCAATAAACCCATGTTTTAAGAAGTCTTCAATGGCATATAATGAGGGTTTTTATTCTATGAACTTTGGAAAGGCTTAAGAGACCAAAACTCTCTAGATTCAGAAGTTTTGTGACCTAATTTAATGTTGTCCAGGGTTGTTAGAGGATTTCAAGTTTATTCAATGGTGGTTGTTTTGCAATTTTCACCTAATTTGATGCATTTTCCAATGAACAGTTTATTGGATCTCATACATTTTCCAAAAAAAGTATATTTTCTCTTCAGTTATGTTAATTTAGGTGAAAATGGGTTCCTAAAGGTGTGTTTAATTCTAGGGAATTCAATGTGGGCTTGATGGTACAACCATTTTTGTTGTCTAGCAATACTACAAGGGTTTTGAGTCTATGATTGCAAGAAAGTGTAATTCTATGAATACAGAGATCTAAGTGATTTCCATTGTATTGAATCTATTAAAGTGATGATATTAAAGGTGTAATAATGATTTTGGAAAGGTCTAGAATCAAAACTTGTTGTTTTGAACAATATGATCCCATGGTGCAAAGTGGTATCTTGACTGCAGAGATAGGAAGTCTGTTGGTTCAGTGTTATGAAGGTGTGTTACTAGTTTATTTTAGTTAAAGCATGTTGATTACATTGTCTTGGAAGTTTGATAATGTATTAGAGGCATGAATGGTTGGTTTGGTGTCATTTTTCCTTGTGGAACAAGTCGCAATGATGAGTGAATTGAAGCATGTTAATGAATGAATTATTTCAAAGTTTCTAATCGGGATTTTGCTTGATTTTAGTCAATATGAGGATTTTTATGGTGAGTTCATCTTTGTTTGGTGAATTTGGAATACTGAAGTGTTGTTTTGAAAGTCTTGTAGCAATGTGGAAACAAGTGAAATTCTGGTGAATTTGGTAAATGGTTAGTGGATCTTCTCATGATTTGCGTCTAAGGTTAGAAGTACCCTTAAAGGTTTTTTTTTTTGGTAGATGCTTTGCATCAATTGGTATCAAAGCTCATAAAGGTATGGGTTGAGAGAGAGTTTGGAGTTTTTTTGTGGTTGTGTGGTTGTGTGTCTATGCGGGTTGAAGAGAGAACCTAACAGCCAAGAGACTAGGTACAGGGAAAGTGAAGGGACCTAGGTGAGGAAAAGTGAAGAGGAGGTAAGTCAAGACTTGCTTGAGTAGATAGAAGATGGATTTGTTGAGATGGAACTTGTAGGTAGCAGAGTCACAAAAGAAAGCAAAAAAAGAGAGGAAGAGAAAAAAGATGACAAAAATAGAGAAAGAGATAGAAGAACTAGCACAAACCATAGAAAGAGTAGAATTGGAGTTCCAAATGGAGCTGGAGTAGTTCCTAAAACAAGCACAAAGTTGGAATTTGACAGTAAAAAGGAAATTTTTGTGGCCTATAAAATAAATTGTCAAAAGGAGATAAGCAAGAATGGCAGCTAGAAGGCAATAAGAAGAAGAGATGCAAACTGAGTTGAAAGAAGAAGAATCATTTCAATATGCAGAAGAAGAATTCATGGATGAAGAAGACAAAGACAATGTAGCCATTCCCAAGCATGAAGGTGAAAATGTAGTAGAGATAAAGGACCTGATCTCAGAGGGAAAAGATATTGAGTTGGTGTTGTGATTGGTCAGAGAAGGTCAAGGATGAATTGTGAAGAAAGAGGAAAGGTTTTCTTAGAAAGAAAATTTGAAAAGGAAAATCCTTTGTCCTCTTGTTGAGAAAGAGTTAGTGGAAAGTTGAGAGCTATGAAAGTAAAATCATGTGTCCTTTTAAATGAGTAGAGTGATTGTGAACTTGAAGAGTAGACAAAGAGAAAGGAAAAAGGAAAATAAAAGACAAGTGAAGACAAGAGAAGTCATAAATGAAAAAAAATTGAAGACAAAGGATGGAACCAAGACAAAGAAAAGAGAAATATTAAAGAGAATGATTTCTAAAGAATGAAGAATCAAGATAGATGCAATACATGTTTCCAAAGGGACTTGGAAAGCTTTTTTAGGCTAGTTGTATGGCTGAGGAGCACCTTGTATATTGAATGCATTCATTAGGAAAATTTGTAAAATTTTAGTTTTCAAATGTAAAACAATGTGAAAAGGTCATGTGAAGGTCATATGTAATGTGTTTAAAGTCTCAAATAGGTCTCTAGAAGGTGAGTTAAAGTAATTTGCAAACAAAATGCCAAAAGTTGCCAAACTTGTAAAATGCAAAAATAAAAACAAGAAGATGAAGAGTCTTTTGTGGGAAAATGAAAGGACAGGTTGTTGGAATTGAAAAAGAAGATGACTTAACTGATGGAAAGGCTCTATAAAGCATTGTAAAGGGTGAGGGAGAAGCAAATTTTATATTCTTGAAAAATTTTCCTAACTAAAGTTCCTTGTTTCCTGAATTTACAATGTTTCATTCTCTTGACTAGCAGTCTATAAGCTATATAATTTTTTTATTTTCTTAGGGAAGAGAGTCAAAAAATACTTAAAGGTGTTTTGATGGTTTGCATCAGATTTAGAACAAAGAACATCAGGTTTTTGTGATTTGTCTAAAAAACCCAGTCAAGCATTTCAGAGTCTTGTAAGGATTTAAATTCCCCATCCCAGCATTGCAGGTTATGTAGAATGGTTGGATGGACTATTTTGAATATAGTTAGAATTATTTAAATTTTTTTGTGTTGATAGGAACAAGGAAGGAAAGAATATGAGGTTTTGGTCACTGCCCGTACAAGAAAAATACAAAATTTTCCATGAAAGAGGATGGTTTCAAGTTGGTATGCATTGAAGAAGTATGCATGAAGGTCTAAAATTGATTCCCTAAGTGTCTGCAAACATATCTTGACCTGTTTGAAGCAATGAATAAGTGTAAAAGGTATGGAAAGGGTATTTTCAATAAATCCTTGTTTTAAGAAGTCTTCGATGTCATATAATGAGGGTTTGTATTTTATGACCTTTGGAGAGGCTTAAGAGATCAAAAGTCTATGGATTCTGAAGTTTTATGATCTAATTTAATGCTATCTAGGGTTTTTAGAGGATTTCAAGCTGATTCAATGGTGGTTGCTTTTTATTTTTGACCTAATTTGATGCATTTTCAAGAATAGTTTATTGGTTCTCATACATTTTCCAAAAAAAGTATATTTTATCTTGAGATATGTTAGTCTAGGCTAAAATGGGTTCCTAAAGGTGTGTTTAATTCCAAGGGATTCAATATGGGTTTGATGGTAAAAGTGTATTTGTTGTCTTGCAATACTATAAGGGTTTTGCATTTATGACTACAAGAAAGTGTAATTAGTGAGTACAAAGATCTAAGTGATTTCCTTTGTATTGAAACTATTATATTGATGATATTAAAGGTGTAATAATGGTTTGGGAAATGTCTGGAATCAAAACTTTTTGTTTTGGGTGTTTTGAACAATATGATCCCATGGTGCAAAGTGGTATCTTGACTGCAAAGATAAGAAATCTATTGAATCAATGTTATGAAGGTGTGTTCCTAGTTTATTTTAGTTTAAAGCATGTTGATTACAATGTCTTGGAAGTTTGGTAAAAGATTAGAAGAATGAATGGTTTGTTTGGTGTCATTTTTCCTTGTGGAAAAAGTGGCAATGATGAGTGAATTAAATCATGTTAATGAATGAATTGTTTCATAGTTCTAATCAATATTTTTCTTGATTTTAGTTAATATGAGGATTTTTATTGTGAGTTCAGGTTGTTTGGTGAATTTGGAATACTAAAATATTATTTTGAAAGTCTTTTAGCAATGTGGAAGCAGGTGAAATTATGTTGAATTTTGTAAATGGTTAGTGGATATTCTCATGACTTGTGTCTAGGGTTAGAAGTACCCTTAAAGGTTGTTGTTTTTGGTAGATGCTTTGCATCATAGGGCTTAAAAATAACAATCAACAAGAGTTTAGGTAGAAGCACAACCATGTGTCCAAAGAATGGTTGTCAAGACTATGAAAAACCATGGACATAAAAATGGAAAAGATAGTTTTAGAGACTCATGTAAGGATGGTGATGATGAGTTAACAATGAAAAGTATAGTCATCGATCACATTCAAAATGCTAAGACATTCCACATTCATAGACTCAAGGATAGTCCTTTCAAATGAAGGTTTATGCATGAAAGGCATAGTTGGCAAGTTTCTCAAAGGATAAGGTCAATGAAATGAAAATTATAACTATCATAAATACAAGGAAAGTAAAATTAGAACTATCATAAATATAAGGACTGTGCAAATCAGAGGATAGTAATCATTGAAACCAAAGTATTATCATGATAGAGGGATAGACCTATGAATTTTTACCCTATATAGCTACCATTTATGGAATGAGATGACAGTCCTTTCAATCTTTCATAATGAAAGCCATAAAAAACATAAGAAAGGTAGATTATATACATATTTTAATAGATAAAGGATGATTGATAGTGCATTTTGAATTTTCATTACAATTAGTTGGTGAATGTGGCAACTAAATTAGTGTTTTATACCTTTGAATTAAATTAAGGGACAATTATATTCACCTCCATACACATTTTACATTACATATTCATCAACAAAATAAAAAGGGACAATCCCATCTAAATATGAATGACATGATACTTTACAAAATGGTAGTCATATTTTGAAAATAAGATGGCATTGGAGTATGGAAAGGTATGCAAGTGAAAAGACTAAGGGGGCATTGTCATGCAAGAAACAAGTGGTGGCCTTGAAAGGGAAGATATGCATTAGTGAAGAATAGTAATGGAATGATAATGCTAATGAAGAATGATAGTTGAATTTGAATATGAACAATAAAATATCAAGTTGCACAAGGAAAATGGACCTGATTTTCTTTGAGGTTTTAAATGTAAAACTAGGTCTAATTTCCATTCAAGTGCAAGGTTACAAAAGTGGACATAGTCCAAGCTTAATGGAAATCCTCAATAAGTCATACTCATGATTATGATTATGAGAACAACTCACCATACCCAAATTCCAAAGAAACTATAATACATAGTCAAGGTGTACAAAGAAAACTATGGAGGGGGAAACAAATTGATCAAAAGGGGGCGGCCATGAGTTATAGTTAATAGTGTTGAAAAATAATGGATGATAGTCAAATGCATTTTTTAGCATCTTTAGCATGATTGTTGTATTGAATTCTTTCTTCCATCAACAATGTGATGCACAATCTCAACTCCAATTGATCAAGACGACAAAAATCATGCATTAAAGTGGACATTAGTCATGAAAATATGAACTATGACCATTATGCATTGAAACTATGAACTATGAACATTATGCATGGAACTATGAACTGTGAACATTATGCCAAACCTTTTATATAAATTAAACTAAGATGGAGTAATGGGAGAGAATTAAAATCACTTACAATGCATACCATGAACAAAATTCACTAAATATGATCATCACTAAAGTGGAAATTCCTATCTTACCTCTACTAAAGCATTCTGTTGACTTTGACTACATTTCTTTGAGGCATTTTTTCAAAAAACACACTACCTTTTCTAAGCTACAATATTTTCCATACATGTCTACCAAATAATTTTATCAAACATGTCTATGCTACAAAAATTTTCATACATGTCTACCAAAGTATGTTTCATACATTTCTAGCAAATCATTTTTCATACATGTCTACCAAAGAATTTTATGAAGAAAGATAGTGAGATGTTTGAAAAAATGCCTCAAAGAAATGTGATCTCATGGTGATGGACATCACTATGAGACCACATTTATGTGAATATTTGTTTCAAACAACTCATTGTATTTTGATTCCTACCACATTTTCCAGAAACTTCTACTAAAGCATCTTATCAAATAGTTCACTTCCTTGCTACTATGGCTAAAAGCCTAAAATAGGTTCTTTTTAATACAAAGGAAGGATATATTAAAATAAAATACAAAAAAACAATCAACTATAAATGGTAGTGTTTGATAACAAAGTTTTTAGATAAAATGCAAAGTCATTATGACTAAATTGTATAGAAAAGTTTGGAGTTCTAAAACTTTTACAATCATAATTATAAGGACAATATTCTTTGGTTTTAGTTGTGCAAACATAAGAAGGCATAAAGGATAGTGACTTTAAGCTATTTCAAAGGATAGTGATTACATCAAGCATTGCACATCTTGAAAAATCAAAGCATTACTTCACATTTCATAACTAATGTAACTAGATGTTTATAGATGATAAAATTTCAATTACAATCTAATGTTTTTGAAATTCAACATGTGTGCAACTCTTATGCAATAATTTCACATTACATAACTAATAACTAGGAGCAGTTGCCAATTTCATTTTCTTTTCATTGCATTCCATGAGACCACATTAGTTTGAGGAATTTCCTTGAGGAATTGTTTCAAATTCTCTATATAAGTTTACATGAATTCATCTATTATGTCATCTTTTTCAATTTTTATCTTCAAAATCCTAAAAATTATACTTTTATATGCAACTTCTATCTAATTCAATGTTGAATTCTATGTATAACAATGAATATTAATAAAATTATGAAATCAATGGTCTATATTGTAAAATAAAATAAAAAAATCCAATATAAATATCTAGCTAAAATGAAAGAGAGCGAATTAAACTAGCCATAATGGAAATGGACTACTATAAGTAATGCAAATGGAATTCATAAGAAAGTTTGTGTTAAGTTGATATCCTCTATATAAGTTTACATGAATTCATCTAAATTATATAATGTTTTCCATGTTTTTCTTTAAACTCTTAAAGAATAAACTTTTTTTATCCTGGAACTTCCATCTAATTCAATGTTCAATTGTATGTAAAATTATTATGATTAATAAAATCATGAAAGGAATGGTTTATATTGTTAAAAAAAAAAAAAACTAAATATAAACATCTCAATTGTACCAAAATGAACATATTACTTGAGATAATTAAAAATGATGTACAAACCTCAAATTGTCTTCTTCTATGTTGTTTAGCATGCAAATTAGTGCTAAAAAGGTGATTGATCAAATAAATTTGGTACAACAAGTCAATTGCATATAAAGTCATTTTTAAGTCAGATAAAGTGAAAAACCAAACAAATGCAGAGAATTGTGGGCTTGAATCATGGGGTAAACTCCATTTTTTTTCTTTTGGAAAATGAAAATTTGGCACTCGCCAAATTTGGTGAGCCCCAAATGTGATGGAAAATGTGATACATTATTAGGACTTCAATATCAAGAACATGAAAAACTAAGAACACACCATTTAACTACACTTGGATATAAGTAAAGGTGGTAAATTGTTAGGACTTGAATATTTAGAAAGATTAAAATTACAAATATATCAACCCTTAAACCCTAATATTGTAACCCTTGACCATCTACCCTACCAAATAAAACTACAACCCTAATTGTTGAACCTTAATCCTTGAATCCTCAGACCTTGACCCTAGTCCATGAACCCTATACCTTAAACCCTAAACCCTCTACCATTAACCTTCTACCCTACACATTAAACCCTCAACCCTAATCCTTCAAAACTATCCCTTAAACCCTAAACCCTGAACTTGAAACGATTGACCCTAATCTGTCAACCATATACCTTAAACCCTAAAACCTCAACCCTATACCCTCTACCCTACACATTAAACCATCTAGACTCTAATCTCTCAACATTATCCCTTAAACCTTAATCCTTCAAACCTTAACCCTTGAACCATAATACCTCACCCCTACACCCTTAAATTGTAATACATCATGGAGTGTGAGAGATGGGGTTGGATTGAGAGAGAGATTTGTCTAGGTAGGGTGGGAGGGATTGATACCTGAGAAAGAGAGACTTGAGAGGGGGTGATCCCATAATATTGGTTTTCAATTTTTGGCCAAACTGGACACTAAAATTATTATTTTTAACTAAATCTTCACATTCAGGCACCTATAGCTACTAAACCGTGAGGAATTTGAAGATGGTGAAAACTAGAGTCTCATCAAAATTTTTTTGTAGATTCTAAAAATATTTTTTTCAAAATTTTTGGAATCAAATTGCACTTCTTTTTCCATCTCCCACGAAAATTGATTTTTTTTAGAAAACAACATTTTGAAAAAGTGATTCACACTGTATAACGTATAACTTTTTTTCCATGAAGGATAAAATTCTAATTCTTTCAAATTTAGATCTGCAACTATGATATATAGTGCTTCCACTTGGTTAGATTGTTTTTTATTGAATATTTTTTCCTTAATCAAGTTTCAAAGTCAAATGAATTACAATTCAGACATAGTGTGACCGTATAACGCGTAACTTTTTTTGTATATGTCAAAATTTAATTTAATTTTTTTGTTGGATCAAGGACTTCAATATCTGGTGCACTCATATTTTTCAAATTTTTTTTATTATAATCTTCTATTTTTCCACATGTGAAGAACAAAGAAATTCATTTTTGATGAAAAACCTATGTTTCATAAAACTTAAAAAACAAATACATAACAAAACCAAAACATATTAAAATTATATTCATTGGATAGCTTGTTCTGAGGAATACCATAATCATTTCAAATAAATTTTAAATGAATTCATTTGATCCCCCAAAAGCTAAATCAAAAGTGATTTTTTATCACCATTTTGATAGGTGTAAAGGAGATGCATTTATAGGTATGGTTTAAAACTAGTGAGGTTCTATCCAAGGGGGTTTGATCTAAGGTGATTTAATCAAACCCTCTTCAATTGGAATCCTTAAAATGGAACTTTTTAAGGCTTAAATCATTATATTTTCTAAAAATATGTGATTTCAGCTAAAATTCATTCCTCTCAGTAATTGTAAACCACTATTATGACAACACCTAAGGGAGAGGGATATTTATCTAGTTAGGGTGGGGAAAGAGACCTTAGAGAGGGAGAGGGGTTGGGAGTATTATTTTAAGAGAGAGATCTAAGAGAGAGGGAGTGGGAGACACATGAGATGAGAGGGAGAGAAAAAAATTAATACTTGAGAGAGTGAGTTGGAGAGAGAGAAAGAGAAAGACTTGAAAGTTAGGGAGAGAGAGACAGAGGGACTCTAAGAGAGGGGGTTGGAGTGAGATAGAGTAGTCTAGGTAGTGTTGCAATGAGTAGGACCTGATAGAGAGAGAGAGAGAGAGACTTGAGAGGGAGTGAGAGAGAGAGTTATCTAGTTACGGTGGGGGTAACACTTGAGAGAGGGAGAGGGGTTGGGAAGGATATTTTGAGGGAGACACCTAAGAGGGAGAGATGAGAGGGAGAGAAAAATAAAGACCTGAGAGAGGGAGATGGAGTGATAGAGAGAGAGAGAGAAAGACATGAGAGGGAGAGAGAGAGAGAGGGAGTATGAGAGAGGGTTGGAGTAAGAGATATTTATCTAGGTGGGGTGTGAGTGAGTGATACCTTAGAGAGAGAGACTACTACATCAAATAAATAGAGTTATCTAGTTAGTATGGGAGGGAGAGAACTGGGAGAGGGAGAAGGGGTGGGCGGGATATTTTGAGGGAGAGGCCTCAAAGAGAGGGAGTGTGAGAGAGGGGGTTGGAGTAAGAGACAATAGTCTAGGTAGGGTGAGAGGGAGTGAGACTTGAGAGGAAGAGAGAGAGTTAACTAGTTAGCATTAGTGGGAAATAATTAAGAGAGGGAGAGGGTTTGGGATGGATACTCTAAGGGAGAGACCTGAGAGAGAGAAAGATTCATGAGAGAGAGAAAGATAAATACTTGAGAGGAGTTGGAGTGATAGATAGAGAGAGAGAGGGAGTGTGAGAGAGTGGCTTTGAGTGAGAGAGATTTATCTAGGTAGGTTGGGATGGAGTAAGACCTAAGAGAGAGAGAGAGACTTGAGAGGGAGAGAGATTTATCTAGTTAGGGTGGGAATGAGAAACCTGAGAAAGGGAGAGCCATTGAGAGGGATATTTTGAGGGAGAGACTTGAGAGAGGGGGTTGGAGACAACTAAGAGAGAGACTTGAGAGAGAGAGAGACATGAGAGATATACTTGAGAAAGAGAGATATGAGAGGGAGGGAGAAAATAAAAGACCTAAGAGAGGGAGTTGGAGTTAGAGAGAGAAATACCTTAGAGGGAGAGAGAGAGAAAGGGAGTGTGAGAGAGGACATTGTAGTGAGATATTTTTCTAGGTAGGGTGGGATGAAGAGAGACTTGAGAGAAAGGCTAGTACATGGAAGAAAGATAGTTTATCTACTTAGGATGGGAGGGAGAGACTTGAGAGTGGGAGAAGTAGTGGGAGGGATATCTTGATGGAGAGACCTAAGAGATAGAGACTTGAGAGGGGGAGAGAGAGAGTTATCTAGTTAGGGTAAGGTGAGGGATGTAAGAGAGAGAGGGGTTGGGAGAGATATTTTTAGGGAAACACCTAAGAGAAAGAGATGAGAGGGAGAGTGAAAGATAAATAAATTCATGAGGGAGAGGGAGTGAGAGAGAGAGAGGGAGTGTGAGACAAGGTCTTCGAGTGAGAGAGAATTTTGTAGGTAGGGTGGGAGGGAGTGAGACCTGAGAGAGATACTACTACATAAGAGAATGAGAGTTATCTAGTAAGGATCAAAGGGAGATATGTAAGAGAAGGAGAAGGTGTGGAAGAAATATTTTTAGGGAGAGATGTGGGAGGGAGAGACCTAGTAGTATTCTAGGTAGGAAGGGAGGAAGTGAGACCTAAAAAAAAGAGACTTGAGAGGGAGAGAGAGAGTTATCTAGTTATGGTGTGGGGGAAAGACTTGAGAGGGGGAGAGTGGTTGGGAGGGATATTTGTAGGGGGACACCTACGAGAGAGATATGAGAGGAAAAGAGAAAGTTAAATACATGAGAGAGGGAGACTTCATAAGAGAGAGAAATAACTGAGAGGGGGAGAGAGAGGGAGTGCGAGAGAGGGTTGGAGTGAGAGATATTTTTATAGGTAGGGCGCGAGGGAGTGAGACATGAGAGAGACTACTCCATCAAAGAAAGAGTTTTATCTAGTTAGGATGGAGGGAGAGACCTAAGGGAGAAGGGGTCAGAGGGATATTTTGAGTGAGACACCTAATAGAGAGAGAGTGTGAGAGAGGGGGTTGGAGTGAGAGAGGGTAGTATAGGGAGGGTGAGAGTGAGTGAGGCCTAAGAGAGAGAGAGAGGGAGACACTTGAGAGAAGGATATGAGAGGGAGAGAGAAAGATAAAGGCCTATGAGAGGGAGTGACAAAGAGAGAGAGAGATAGAGAGAGAGACTTGAGAGGGAGAGAGAGGGAATGTGATAGAGGTGGTTGGAGTGTGAGATTTTTCTAGGTAGGGTTGGAGGGAGTGAGACCTGAGAGAGAGACTACCACATAAGCGAAAGAGATTTAAATCTAGTTATGATGGGAGGGAGAGACTTGAAAGAGGGAGAAGGGGTGAGAGGGATATTTTGAGGGAGATACCTGAGAGAGAGGGAGTGTTAGAGAGGGGGTTGGAGTGAGAGAGAGTATTCTAGGTAGGGTGAGAGGGAGTGAGACTTGAGAGAGAGAGACTTGAGAGGGAGAGAGAGAGTTTTATTGTTAGTGTGGAAGGGAGAGACTTGAGAGAGGGATAGTGCTTGGGAGGGATATTTTGAGGGATATGTTTGAGAGAGAGGGAGTGGGAGACACCTGAGAGAGAGAGATGGGAGGGAGAGAGAAAGATAAAGACATGAGAGAGGGTGTAGAAGTAAGTGAGAGAGAAAGGAATACCTGATCGAGAGAGAGGGAGTGTGAGAGAGGGATTTGGAGTGAGAAAGAGTTATTTAGGTAGGATGGAAGGTACTGATACCAGAGAGAGAGAGACTCGAGGGAGAGAGTTGTCTAGTTAGGGTAGGCAGGAGAGACCTGAGAGAGGGAGGAGTTAGGAGGGATATTTTGAGGGAGAGAGATGGGAGAGATGGAATGCAAGACACATGAGAGACAAACCTAAGAGAGATAGAGTTAAGAGAGAGATAAGAGGGAGAGATAAAGATAAAGCCTTATGAGAGGGAGTTGGAGTGACAGAGAGATAGATAACTAAGAGGAGGAGAGAGAGGAAGTGTGAGAGAGGGGGTTGGAGTGAGATATTTATCTAGGTAGGGTGGGATGGAGTGAGACCTAAGAGATAGAAACTACTAGTAGTGAAAGATAATTATCTAATTATGATGGGAGGGTGAGACATAAGAGAGGGAGATGTTATGGGAGTGATATTTTGGTGGAGAGACCTTAGAGAGAGGGAGTGTGAGAGAGGGGGTTGGATTGAGAGAGAGTAGTCTAGGTAGGGTGGGAGGGAGTGAGACCTGAGAGAGAGAGACTTAAGAGGGAGAGAGAGAGAGTTATCTATTTAGGCTGAGGGGAGAGATTTGAGAGAGGGAGAGGGGTTGGGATGGATATTTTGAGGGAGAAACTTGAGAGAGAGGCATTGTGAGAGAGGGTGTTGGAGTGAGATAGTTTTCTAAGAGTGTGGGAGGGGGTGAGACTTGAGAGAGAGAGAGAGACTTGATAGGGATAAAGAATTATCTAGTTAGGGTGGGGAGAGTGACCTTAGAAAGGGATAGGGGGTGGGGGGTATATTTTTAGAGAGATACATAATAGAGAGGGAGAGAGAGAGGGAGTGGGAGGCACCTGAAATAGAGACCTAAGAGAAAGATACTTGAGAGAGACAGACTTGAGAGTGAGAGAGACCTAAGAGAGAGACATAAGAGAGAGAGACCTAAGAGGGAGAGATAGAGGGAGTGGGAGAGACCTAAGAGAGATAAACTTGAGAGGGAGATAGAGTTGTCTTATTAGGGTGGTACCTGGGATAGACTTGAGAGAGAGAGGGGATACAAGGGTATGTGCAGGATCATGATGGGCAAAAAAGTGGTGATATGATGGGTATGTGTAGGGTATGTGGTTGACAATTTTTTTTACCCAAATTTTTTGAAATGGAAATGGTTTTTAAAGGAGATTCTTAGTTTTCGACAAAGATAAATTATGATTTACTTTGAATTTAATAAATAATTATTATTTGTTTTCTATTTGAATTACAACTAAAGTCTTGATTGATAGGTTGATTGAAAATCATCTATAGTTTTCAAATGGTATCACATTTTTTGAATCCAAAATATGCATCACATTCTATGCTTCGCATACTATAGGATTAAAAAAAATTGAATTTCATGATTTTTTGACAAAGTTAAGGTGGTCAGACATATGATTTTTTTATATTTTTTAAAAGTTGTAATAAAAAATTCATAATTAATTATTTACTTGGAAAAAAATTACAAAAAAATATGCATCACATCAGGACATGAGTCATTTACTTATATCTAAAATCTTAGCAAAAAATATTACTATTTTATTGTGGTTAGGGTGGTCAGAAAAACACCTACTTATTTTTCCCTAAAATTTAAGTACTACTGCATTGAAATTTCAAATTTTTACCAAATAGATTTTTTTTTAAATAAACCTAGTAGTTTGGAAAGTACATTCAATTTGCTACAGATTCTATTCTTACATATTTTTTAAATAATATAGAAAACTTATTCAAATTTTTATGTCAAGTTGCCTAACTCTGATTTCTTAGATTTTTTTGCCACTTAAGGGCCTCTTTTTTTCGTGATGATCCTGCACATACCCACAAGAGATCTAAGAGATAGAGGGTGGGAGGGATAGAGTAAAGGACAAATATTTTTCTAGTTAGGGTGGGAGGAAGATACTTGAGAGAGGGAGAGGGTGCGCAAGAGATCCAATAGATAGAGGGTGGAAGGGATAGAGCAAGGGAGATACATGAGAGGGAGGGGGTGTTAGAGTAAAGGTTTTAATTTAATCATGTTGATTAAATTACCTTTATTCCTCTTAAGATTTCACTTTAGTTTGCATTTTGTGACATTTAATAATTATATTAATTATTAAATGTCTACCTATTAGGGTTTCTTTTAGGGTTGTACAATATCCTTTTATAAGGATTCATCATTGTAATTTAACTCTTTCGGATGAATACATTTTTCAGCTTTCAGAGCACCCTTGCTTGTTTGTCTCCATTTCTTCTTTCTGTGACAGGTTATTTGCATGCAAGTGATCTTCGGGGTCTGTGAAGTTGGCTTTCTCAACTTCTACATGGTATCAGAGCTCCAGACCTACTGCTTCCTGTTCGTCTTCTGAAGAATTTGGAGCTACGAGGGTTAGATCTGACTTTCCGGCTGATTTTGAGTAGATTTTGGTAACTCCTTTTGTTGGATGCAGTTTGGGCCCAAACGGACCTCATAGTTGGATTCAGAGCGGCCAAAAACCCATATTTTCATATATGGCTTGACCTATTTAGGCATAGTTGATCTAGGAGGCCATTTTTTTTGCCCAAGGGTCGTACGGCCCCCAGGCACGATTTTTGAGGTCAAAAATTCAAAAAAAAAATTTAAAAACGGCACCGCCATTAAAATGCAGCCCGCCTGCTGCCACCAAGCGGCGGCCACCACTTCCAGCATGCCACCACCTTCGCCACGGGCCGCCCAGCCGCCGCCGGCAACGCCGAGCTCCGCCCACCTCCTCCGCCACCTCCGCGCCACCCACGCCACCTCTGCCAGCGAACCACCCGCCCAACCCCTGGTCGCCCAACGGACCAAGGGCCAGGTTTTTTAGCCCCCAGGGCTTCTGAAGGACCTTATTGTGCTTTTTCGAGCTCTTTCAGTAAATCGGGTGTAAAATGGGCGTATGATCTCCGTTTTTTTCAAAAAAGATACCGTTGGAAAGCTGATTCCGGCGCCAATCTGATGGTGTAGGTCTGATTTTCAGTTTTTTCCGTTTTGATGCTGTTTTTCTCAGTCAAATTCAGAACAAATTTTTTGCACTCCCAGAGCCATATCTTTTGCATACGGACTCCATTTTTCGCAAACAAATAGGCGTTGGAAAGGGGTTTCTGTGTGCTTTCGAGATCTATCATTTATTTTTCCAGAATTTGCACCAGGTACCTTTTATTTAGTATTTTGTGTTTTCACACATCTGTTAGTTACTTGGATGTTTCAGCACTTGGAAATGATTTGTTTGTGTGGGATGGAATATGTTGATCTGATTTATCAGTGTTGAGATCAGTTAGTCTCAGATTTTTAATTTGAAGAGTTATCGTGGGTTTTTCTACTCACCCTTCAGTTGTATTTCTGGAACGGGGTAATTATGAGTCATGGGCAAAGGGCATACTTACACATTGTAGGTGGCTAAATTTGTTACCTTATTTGTATGATCTCATACCTAAACCAGCAACTTCAGAGGGAAAACTAGCTTGGGATATCATTCAAAATCACATAGTAGGAGTTATTTTGTCTAGTGTTGTTTCTGACACTGTGTGGGCTATATCGGGCATTGATTGTCCTCACTCACTTTGGACACGTCTTTGGGAGATCTATGGAAACCCCAATCTTTCTCCATTCCCAGAGAATCCTACTTCAGATTGTCTTGTACCCATTGGTTGGAGAGAAAACACACCTTTTGATCATGATACTTTAAAGGAACTTCAGTATTTAGACACCCTTCTATATTTCGATGAATCAGAGGATTGTATCACAGTTCCTACTCTTCAGACTGAGATTATACATGTATCAAAATCCTCTCCTGTTGTTCCTAATCAGTTTGATATTGCCTCTTCTCTGGCTTCTATTGATTCAGCTAAGCAGGACATCATACATCTTTCAGACAAGGCTACTTGGGATTCTTATCTTGGAGGCATTTCATCTTTGTTTGTAGAGTCCTATATTGCAGATTTGGAGGATTACTTTGAGGATTTTCAACTCCTCTTTGTTGACAGCCATATTCCAGTTGTTAGCCCACCATCATCTGTGCATTCATAGGTTGCAGTTTTTGAGTCTTCAGTTCAGTTTGGATTTGACATCTTTTGTTTCAGTTCAGACAGAAAGATTCTTCAGCATCCTATCATGGCACACATCTTGAGACATCTTGGTTCTTCTCTCTTCACAGGGTTTCTTCATCTTCGTCCTTTGGATCCATTTCTTCCCAAGGGGAGGAATATTATATGCCGCTTCAGGATCTCTTTCTGGATTCTACCTCAGGCATCCATATGTGCGACAGGAGTTTCTTCATTGTGGGGGGGCCTTCTAGTCTCTTTCTTTTTCTCCTATGGAGACCATTGTACATGTACTTATATGATAGAAGCTGTCTATGGGGGGTCTTATGTTAACCACCTCCTATCCTTCTATTATTAGTACATTTATTTCTTTCATCTCTTTTTGGAGTAGAGTTTTTCCCATGAGGTTTTCTCTATTTCTCCACTTTATAGAGATTTGGTTGTAATTGGGTACCTGATCAGGCCTTGTTGCCGGGACCCAAGTTTACTTTCTTGCATTGTAGTTACCTTTTCTTCATATGTTTGTAGCTGCACTTTTCTCATCTTAAGGGGGGGTGTTAGAGTAAAGGTTTTAATTTAATCATGTTGATTAAATTACCTTTATTCCTCTTAAGATTTCACTTTAGTTTGCATTTTGTGACATTTAATAATTATATTAATTATTAAATGTCTACCTATTAGGGTTTCTTTTAGGGTTGTACAATATCCTTTTATAAGGATTCATCATTGTAATTTAACTCTCTCGGATGAATACATTTTTCATCTTTCAGAGCACCCTTGCTTGTTTGTCTCCATTTCTTCTTTCTGTGACAGGTTATTTGCATGCAAGTGATCTTCGGGGTCTGTGAAGTTGGCTTTCTCAACTTCTACAGGGGGTGCGAGGGATAGACGAAGAGAGAGACTTGAGATATAGGGGGTGGGAGGGATAGAGGGAGGAAGAGACCTAAGAGGGAGCAGTGGGAGGGATAGACAAATAGAGAGACTTGAGATATAGGCGATGGGAGGGATAGAGAGAGGAAGAGACCTAAGAGGGGGAGTTATCATATACATTAATGCTTCAAGATTATACATTAAACCCTAATGATGGAATATATGTTAGAGAGTGTAGGAGAGACCTAGAGAGGGTTGGGATATCTAATGGGTGCAAATTGGTTGAGAGGGAAGGAGAAAAAGAGGGAGTGAAAGGTAAAACCTCATCTATCCATTAATGATCATAAATTGTGAACTCTAAGCATTATCAAAGTGGTGGATAGAGACACAAATAGAAAGAAAAGTTAGTTTTTTTGAAAGAAATTCATTTTGTGAGTGCCAAATTTGGCACTCACCAATGAGCTACTTATGGACATGATTTTCTTAGGAGGATACCAAATTTACACTTGTTTTTGGTCATGCTAACTATCTCATTTGCACATATTTCAATACAAGTTTATAAAAAATACGTGATGACATTAGGCTCTCTCTTAGCTATTTAAATATACAAATTTTTTTATGTTTTGATTATGTTAAGGTTTAGATCCATAACTTATCTTGTTATTGCCTCCATTTTTTGTTAAAATCCAACATGTGCTAGTTTTAGGATAGATTTTTACTCATTCATTGAATCTTGAAACAAATTACCAATTTTTAAACTAGACTCCATTCCACACATGATGAAAAAAAGAATCAATTTTCGATTAGTTTCAAAAAAAATTAGAGGGGAGCATGCTGAAATTTTATCTTTTCAAGATGTATCCACTTCCAAAATTCATAAAATATTATATATTCATTAAAAAAAAAGCTAAAAGAATGAGGATAAACTACATGGTGTCATCTAATTTCTCACCATTCAGATTTTTGAAATTATAAGAGAAATTTAATGAAAAAGGGGGAGGGGCTCAGATGCTATGCTAATTTTTTTAATAAAAATGGGACCTAATTTTCCCCCACCTTTTTGAAACTATTAATATTCATTATTTTAAAAAAAAAAAATAGTGGCTTGGAAACTAGACTCAGAGCATTGAAACTCTTTGTTCTTTCTATGTCTTCAAATTTTGAGTGTAACTATCTTCATTTTCTCATGCACATCATATTTTGTTGATTTCAAAAAAAAAGTGGCATATTAAGAGCCACTTTTGTGTCATAGCTTGGTGCACTTAGCCTTAAGGGGTTCCTAAATAATTGTGAAAGTGTAAAAAAATACATTTTACAACACTAAATTAAGGAACATTTAACTCCAAATTAACTAGGATGACCCAAAGAAGTGAGAAAATGTAAAGGGATACATTTTCCATCACTACATTTATCCCTTAATTATGTGAGAGGATGAGCACAAGTGCAAAATCACACTAAAGTAGACATTCAAAACATATGTATGCAACAACTACAAGATTATTGAATCAAACAACATTAAAATCTAAAAAGAAAAGTAAAAACAAAAAAAGGAAGATCAAGCCTTGACTATCCAACATGATGTGGAACATGTCTCAACTATTTTTCTAAAAACGTTCACAAGTGGAATGTGATGTACACTATGCAAAAAATAATGCACACTCACTCCAAGCTAATGGAACCTTGGGATGTCCACTAGGTGAGCCCCCAAAAAGTGTCTAGGTGAGAAAGTCATGCCACGTTTATAGGCTCTCACATTACAATGAGAAATTCATGCTTGATCTATAGGCTCTTGTCATACTTACCATACAAAAGCTACACCTCTAATAACCTCAATAAGGCACCACAAAAATATGAACTTCAAGCTTCATATGGGTAACAAGTTGTGTTATCCTAAGAACTTATTAAGAAAATACAAATAAACATGTTTAAATGGATTTTATTTAGTTCATGTAAGGTCTCCTTTTAGAGAACATCATTCCTAACATCTCCAATAGAGTACTAGTTGAAGATAAAATATTCACCACAAAGATAATGCAATCCATAGCATTACCACTAAGCAAAATATAATATGCTAAAAAATGTCACGCTTTTTAGGGAAATCAAACTCAATGTCACCAAGAAGAAAACACATCACATGAATTTAGAAGACCACACTTTGAATAAAATAATTCACAATTCCTAGGAGGTATATAATATCATCACTAAGAAAGGAACATGAAAATAATGGATTGGGGACACCATTCCCCCAACTTAAAATGTCAACATACATGCTATGTTGTTATTTTAAGTAGAATAATAGGAAGAGATGATCCTTGAAAAGAATGCACACCTTGAAAAACTAGTTATCCTAGCCCCCCAATCATAGTGGCAAAGACAACCACCAAGAACTATCATGTTTCTATCTAGAGAGATATGGTTTCACCTAATATTATACCACCATGAATGGAAATGAGCAAGACACATAGAGCTACTAATTCCACATAGTGATGAGCAACAAGATAGGATTGAAATCAATATTAATTAGATGAAATAGGTGTTCAACATAGGGGAGAGCACCAAATTCCTTAAGATATTGAATTTTTGTAGAAAAATCCTTACATTCATTTGTAGAATAGCCATGAACTCTATGATATGCACTAAAAAAATGGGAAAAGGGGGAGAGGATTGTTGCATATGGTTTAGGACATACAATAACCCATCTTCCTTCTCCTTAGTTTCACTCAAGGATAACCCTAGAGATCTCAATGTAAAACAGAATGAGATCTTGCTATAGGGCTATCCAAGGGGCTGAATATAAGCTAATGAGGGGTTCACCACCAAGTTTAGACTTGGAAAAGAAAATGAAATGCAAGATAAAATGAAAAACCCTAATATGATGCAAATTTGAATTAAATAACCTTGAAATGTAAATAAAACAAAATAGAAAGATGCAAGCTAGAATGTGTGCACATGAAATCCTAAAGATGATTGGAAGGAGTCCTGAAAAGTTGGAAATGTTGACTTTTTGACCTAGTGGGACTCATTTTCCATTCTAGGTGAATCAGTCCCAATTATGCATTTTTCCATAGGAGAAAATTTTGGGAAAAAGGTATTTGAATCTGCAAAGATCTCTATCATACACCTTTAGTGGGTCTTATTCTCAACTTGTGGAAAATAAATCCACTTCTGCCTTTTCGAGGATTCAAAAATTGAATCTATTCTTCACAGTATTCTCTATCCTTCCTAATTGATTTTTGGATTTGAAACACAAATTTGCAACATGTAGGTGATCTCCAAGTATCTCCAATGCTTGATGGAAACTTTGAAAAAATTTATCCAATCCTTCTCCTTAGGAAATCTACAACCTAAACCTACAAATAAAACTCAAAGGATAGGGAAAAACGTTGGGGGTTAGTAGAAAGGGGTTTTCCTTGGTCAAACCCCATTTTGGAAATCAATCCATGGAATGAAATCAAATAGGAATGGATAATGATGAATGAACAAATAACAATGTTGCAACTCACAAAACCCTTGCAATAAAGTGCTGCAAATATGCTTAAGATAGATACAATTGGGTGTAGATCTCGATTCTTGCTTGAATGATGTTGATCTTGAATGAAACACTTGGTTGAATCAAAAACCCTACTTCACAATTGTTAGCACAATAACAAACATGATGTGTGAAATATTTAACATGATGATTGATGCTTGAATGCTACTCTAAAATGCTTGATAATCTACTCTTGAAGACTCTTAAATGCTCTTGTAAACACAAAATTTCTAATACAATGAACACTTGAATGCTTCAGGTGAAAATGAGTGAAAGGCCTTTGTATTTATACTTAATTATGCAAGAATTCCCTAAATTACAATGCTACAAGCCAACATCAGATCTAGGAGGATAAAATCCCACCAATAATTTGAATTAATTTTAATTTTGAGCTAAATGAGACTCATTCGCCTAAGGTGGTGAATGAGTCCCACTAGACATGATGTATGGGACAAAAATTCAAGAATGGTTGGGAATGTGTGAAATTAGGTTCAGGATCCAAGAATCTAGGTGCGACTCATTCGCCCAAAGTGGAAAATGTGTCCCAGATCACTAAATCTAGGCCACACAAGCTTGAAACACCTAAATTGTGAATAGGTGATGATTAATGTCAAGATTATTCTTAAAAATATGAATGAATTAAGGCTTGTGGATGAAATTTAAGGAAAATTAAAGCATAATAAATCCCAATTATTAATGAAAACCCTATAAAAGTGTGAAAGTGTGTTACAACACTTTATATATGGTAGGATTAATGTTAAAAAGTGGTTTATTAAGTGTAATCAATCAATAAAATCTTAGAAAAGTGTGAAACTATGTTATAACACTTCAAAACACTTAAGCGAGGTACAATTTATATCAATTAGTTCACAAGGGCCCAAGACCTAATGTGAATGTGTCAAACACATTAAAACACTAAATCAAGGAACCATTAAGCCTAGTTCACAAGGAGGGCCCAAACAAGCAAGGAAAAGCAGAAGGGATACTTTTTTCATTACCACATTTAGCCCCCACTTTAGTGAGAGGATGAACTTGCTTCAAAATCACACTAAAGTAGACATTCAAGAGGGGTCCAAGTGTACCAATGTAGATTAAAAAGGATGAAAAAGATCATAGGATGTGGCCAAGCCCCAAGAATCTGAGATCCTTCATCAAACCAACATGAGCACAAAGGGACATGCACAAGGTGTATAATATGCAGAAAAACAAGATACACAAACATGCAATGCAAAAGATATAAATAAGAAATAAAAGAACAAGATGGGTGGATCTAGCTTCAAAAAAAATGTGCTCACTCTGGGGCCATGAAAATTCAAGTCCTCCATTGGGTGAGTATCCAAAATACACTCACTTTGAGGTCACAAAACTTTAGGTTGTCCATGGGGTGAGTATCTGAAAGGGTTAGAAACACAACTGGTATGTTTCCACATATGCAAGTGTTAAGGGAATTCATGCCTTTGTTTGAATCCCATACAACCAGACCAGAGCTATACCTACTCATAAATTTGATAAGGCACTATGATATAATGATCTTCAAGCTTCATTAGACAAGAAAAACTTCATATGCTTGGAGCTAATGAACAAAAATGAATTTTGAGCTTCATGAGGCAAGTAAAACTTTGTATGCTTAGTACTCATGAACAAACAAGATGGCTCCATAGGAATTAAAAATGTGTTATGAAAGGTAGCCATATAATGATTGTTATAAATGGAAAATAGTGTAAGGAATGTTCAAAGATATTTTTCTAAGTTCGTGCAAGGTCTCTTTTTAGGGAACATTGTGCCGAATGTCTCCAAGAGAGGAAAAGTCAAAGAAATATCACACTCTTAGAGGAAATAAAACCCAATGACACCAACAAGAAAATGAAACATTACAAGAATAAATATATCACACAATGAAACATGAGTGTTAATGTATTCCCCCACTTTAAAGTAGTTTCTAACACCATTATTGTGAGCAATTTCTTTAAAGTAGAAGAAAACATGAGATGTTATTCAAAAATCCCTATGCCAAGTCATATGTTTTCGAATCGAAATACATCATGGAAAAGGTAAGATGTCACATGTGAGCCAACTTAAGGCATGCCATCCACATCCCAAGCTTGCTCTTATACGTTCAGGAAAGGTGGTCAACTAGCCAAAAGAGACAATGACAAGTGGCATATGAGGAAAGGGCTACTTAACCCCTTGCCCCCACATAATGCAGGACAAGGATGAGACAAATAGAATGGATGTAAGTATAAATTAGAGGAATTAGGTGCTTCACCACAAGGAAGAGAACCACACTCCTTGAGATGTTTAGTTTTGTTATTCAAATCCATACATTCATTAGTAGAATGACCTTGAACTTTATGATATGTACAAAATGAACTCTTGTGGCATAATTTCTTTTTTGTTCTTGGAGGGAGGCATATCAAATGATATTGGAGGATTCTTGAAAAGATACTCACCTGATCAAGAGTAGAAGATGTTCCTTTATTTGTGGAAGATGTCATACACACACTAAATGATAAGGATTTAGATGAAAATAGAGATAAGGGAGGTAAACCTAGATCTTTCTTGAAAGAGTATGGTATGTTAGATTGCTTCATGTGTTCATTGTATCCATGTGTACGAGGGAGATTGTATCCAATACCATAATGATCTTTCAATATAGATGAATGGATTTTATGCTTTGGAGAAGGATTGGCTTCGTCATGGGAACAAAAATCCTTTTTAAATTTATGCATTGTCCCCTCATAACGGATAAGAGTTAAATAGCATCCATTGTTATCATGGGGTAATGTTGTAGAACCAAGTTACACAAATGAAACACAAGGTTGTTTTGATTTAGATTATGAGAGTTTTCAATCTCCCATAAAGGAAGGTGTAAAATTTCAATCATGCCTAGAACTTGTATCTGAAAATGAATCATTTTTATATGAATATTTGGACCTTGAGGGTGAGATTTTTTATTCTTTATTTAAATGAGGCATAAAATATAATGACCCCCAATTATCACTAAAGAGTTTTGTTGTAGGTGAAGGATTAGAATCAAATTGTATAGGTTCAAATTTTGATCTTGGAATGAAAGTATTAGGGGAGTTGGAAGTGTTGTGATCATATGATTCATAGCTTTGTTCATATGCTTCAACCATGTATATTTTGTTGTTGTATTCAAATTTCATTGTTTGGTGGAGAGTAGATGCAACACCTTTCATAGCATGAATCCATGGTCTCCATAGGAGAATATTGTATGAAATATTTCCTAGCATGATAGGGATAGGGATAGGAAACACTATAGGTCTGACCTCAATAGGTAATGTGATCATTCCTAATGGTTTCCTATTATCATTGTCAAAGCCACAAATATGATCATCGTTAAGTTGGATAACACTCTTTTCCATACCAATTTTTTCTAAGAGGTCAATGCTACAAATATTAATTTCTACTCCATTATCTATGAGAGCGCGCCTAACCGCAATTTGATTAATGATAACCTTTATCATCAAGGCTTCATTCTTCTTTTGAGTCTCAAGTGAGGGTGATTTATTTTTAGGGAATGTAATTTTCAACTGTCTGACTTGCATATGATCAAAGGAGGATGCTACATTGTTTGATTTAATATAAGATTGCATTTCCTCCTACTTTAGTTGCAATATTTCTTGAAATAGACACTTGTATGTAGGTGATAATTGAATGAGTTGCCACACAGATATATTAATGGGAGTATTTTTAAGGTCTTCAAAACTAGGAAAAATATGTTGAGGCAATGGTGATGTTACATGAGTGATTTTTGGTCCCCTACATGTTTGAACAATTGTGCTATATCTTGTTTGCTGAAAAACATTGTTAGATTGCATCCTAGATTTCAAGAAATTATCTCTTATTTTATTATGTGATTCACTAATGGGCGGTGAGTTAAGAAGCTCACTAATTAAGGGAGATGCAATTTGTGTCATCATAACCTCAACAAGCTTGTTCTTATTTGTGTGATATCTTAGTGAAGAGGAGTTTAATCTCACTTCATCATCTTCATCTAAGGAAGCCCCATTACATGTGTCAATGTTCAATGTTCATATTTTCTTGCACCATGATATCCTCCATAGGAGGAGAGTTTTTAGGAGAAATAAAAACTAAATGTTCATGACATTCAGAGGTAGGTTCTTCTAAAATGTCTTCATCAAAAGTAGGGGAATGATCAATGGTTGAATTATCTTACTTATTAATAATGTTATTGTCTTGTTCCATAATGTCTTCTGACATAAGATTCTCATGAATTTTATTAGTTATTTTTCTAACATCAAAGTATCTTCTTCACAACTAGGAGATATACTAGGAGAATAAAAAATGTCAAGATTGTCCAGATAATTTTCACTTCTTTTTCCCATATAATCTCTTCTAAAATAGGATAGGTAGGGAAAGATACATAAGGAGGGTTATCATAAATCTTGAAGGTTTGTTTATCTAACACCAACATATCCTCATGATTATCACAAGAGGAGAAAATGTTGGGAGATGAACGTAGGTAAGTTTCAACGGTCTCTTGTTGTCTTATGTTATCATTATGAATACTTATCACTATGTCCTCTTGTTTAGTAATGTCTTACCTAATAGGAGAGGTAAGAGGAGAGAAACAACTCAGGTTTTGAAAACTCTCATAAATTAGTTCTTCTAATGATACAATATCTTCTTCACAAGTAGAAGAGATATTAGGAGACGAAAAAATGTGATTTTCATGATTACCCAAGGTTTCTTTCACTAGACTAACCTCACTGAAAGAAGGGATACTAGGAGAAGGATCAATGATGAAAAAAATGACAGGGGAAAGGTCCTTATATTCATATGTACTTATCAAAAGTTTCCAACCTTCTACAATTTCTAGAAATAGAACATAAAGTATGATAATCATGGATTTTTGCAATGAAAACATGGTTTAATAATTGTCCTACATACTTGAGAGAAAACAAGCAAAAGAGTAATACAATTTTTCAAATTTTCAAGATGAAAATTAACTGATTATTCTATGCAACAGTGTGAAAATGCAAATTTGAAATTAAGCAATGCATGAAATGGACCAAATTAAGCTAGATTTAATGAGATGCATGTAATAGAAACTCAGACAATTAAAATAAATAGTTAATGCCAACAAACAAAAGTGAAAAAACAAGGTTTTTACTACTGTAAAAGGTAGTTTTAGATGTGCACTAGGACTAATTTTCCCAAGGTGGCGAATGAGTCCTAGTCATGACTTTTTTCAAAAAATTTAAATATTTTCAATTGATTTTTATGATTTTTATGTTGTATGATCTGTAACCTAAGTTCAAATGTAGCTTTCAGATGATTTTCAATGATTTGAGATGCAAAAATGCAACCTATATACACTTTCACTAATGTAAAATTTTAGAAGCCCTAGATGCCAATTAACTAATTATGAAAACCCTAATGCAAAGTCAATGCAAGCTATATCTAGGATGGTGGTGGACTCCAAATTAGAAAAGAATGTATTCTAAATGAAAGTTCACTTACACTTTTTTAGGGATTCAAAATGTGAAATTTTTCTTCTTAGTATGCCATGTCCTTCCTGATTGATTTTCGGATCTGAAACCCAAATTTGTAACCTATAGGCAATCTCCATGTATCTCCAATGCTTGATGGAAACTTTGACAAATTTCGATCTCTTTGACAACTTTTCTCCAATCTTTCTCCTTAGGAAATCTACAACCTAGAACTACAAATCACACTCAAAGGAAAGGGAAAAATGTTGGGGGGTTAGTAGAAAGGCATTTTCCTTGGTCAAAGCCCATTTTGGAAATAAATCATTCAAATTAAATCAAATAGGAATGGAGAATGATGAATGAAAAAATAACAATGTTGCAATTCACCAAACCCTTGCAATAAAGTGTTGGGTATGTGCAAGATCATGATGGGCCAAAAAGTGGCTATATGATGGGTTTTTGTAGGGTATATGGTTGACAACTTTTTTTTAACCCAAAATTGATGAAATGAAAAGGATTTTTAAAGGAGATTCTCAGCTTTCCACCAATATAAATTATGTTTTACTTTGAATTTAATAAATAATTATTATTTATTTTCTATTTTAATTACAACTAAAGTCTTGATTGATAGGTTGATTGAAAAACATCTATAGCTTTCAAACGGTATCACATTTTTGAATCTAAAACACGTGTCACATTATATGCTTCACATACTATAGGAATAAAGAAAAAGAAATGAATTTAATGAATTTTTGACCAAGTTAAGGTGGTTAGACATACGAGTTCTTTTTATTTTTTAAAAGTTGTAATAAAAAATTCATAATTAATTATTTACTTAGAAAAAAAAATCAAAAAAAATATGCATCACATCGGGACATGAATCCTCTACTTATATCTCAAATCTTATAATAAAAGTTTCTCATTTTATTATGGTTAGGGTGGTCAGATAGACACCTACTTATTTTTTCATTGAAATTTAAGTACTACTACATTGAAATTTCAAATTTTCACCAAATATATATATAAATAAACCTAGTAGTTTACAAACTACATTCAATTTTCTAAAAATTCTATTCTTACATATTTTTGAAATAATATAGATAACTTATTAAAATTTTTACGTCAAGTTGCCTAACTTTGATTTTTCTAAATTTTTTGCCACTTAAGGGCTTGTTTTTTCCATGATAATCCTGCACATACCCTGTAGCAAATATGCTTGAGATGGTTGGAATGGATGTATATATTGATTCTTTCTTGAATAATGTTGATCTTGAATGAAATGCTTACTTGAATAAAAAAACCCTACATCAAAATTGTTAGCATAGTAACAAACATGATGAATGAAATCATTGAAAAACTTATTGATGCTTGAATGATGCGCTAAAATTCTTGATAATCTTCACTTGAAGACTCTTGAATGCTCTTGTAAATCCAAACATCCAATAAGGATAAAAACTTGAATGCTTAGGGATAAAATGAGTGAAAGAACCTTGTATTTATACTTAATTATTCAAGAATTCCTGAAATTACAACACTACAAGTTGACATTAGATCTAGGAGGATGAAATTCCACCAATAATTTGAATTAATTTTAATTTTGAGGTAAATGAGACTCATTCACCCAAGGTGGTGAATGAGTCCCATCAGACATACTGTCGAGGAATAAAATTTAAAAATGCTTGGGAAGGTGTGAAATTAGGTTTTTGACCCAAAAATCAAGGTGAGAATCATTCACCCAAGGTGGTGAATAAGTCCCAAATCACTAAATATTGGCTAGATAAGCCTAAAACACCTGAATTATGATTGGGTGATGATTAATGTGAGGATAATCCTTGAAAACATGCATTAATTAAGGCTTTTGGTTACAATTTAAGGCCAATTAAAGCATAATAAAGACCAATTATTATTGACAATCCTAGAATAGTGTGAAAGTGTGTTACAACACTTTAGATAACACAAGATGAAGGTTAAAAAGAGGTTTATTAAGTATAATTAATCAATTAAACCTTAGAAATGTGCGAAAGTGTGTCACAACACTTAAGCAAGGTAGAATCTATATCCATTATTTCACATGGGCCCAATACCTAATGTGAATTTGTCAAACACATTACAACATTAAATCAAGAAACCATTAAGCCTAGTTCACAAGGAGGGCCCAATCAAGCAAGGAAAAGCATAAGGCTTACTTTTTCCATTTCCTCATGCACAAAATGAACTCTTGTTGTAAATTTTATTTTGTGTTCTTGGAAGGAGAGATATAAAGAAATCTTGGAGAAGTATTGACAATATACTCTCTTGATCGATAATAGAAGATGCTCTTTTCTTTTGCTTCAAAGATATATCATGCTTAGTACAAGGTCTCATTGTTACATAAGACTCTTTAGATTGTGATATTTTTTACTCTCTCTTAAAGGAGGGTGTAAAATACAATGAACTTCAATAATTACTAAGACATTTCCTAGGAGTGTTTTGTTTGATGATATTGATATTAAGAAAATATTTCTTTGATTCTTTCATTTCTTTCAAAGCACTATAACCAAAACCACTAGTTGTTTCTATTAGTTTAGGATGCACTAATGTTAAATTTCGCTTAGGAGAATCTTTCTTAATAGTGTTGGTATTAAGTGAATTATTTTTCTATCCTTTAGTTTCTTTTGAATGATAATAACATACATGTGCACAATCATGATGGGCCAAAAAGTGGCAATATGATGGGTATGTGGTTGATGACTATTTTCTTACCCAAAATTGATGAAACCAAAAGGGTTTTTAAAGGATATTCTCATATTTCCACTAATATAAATTATGCTTTACTTTGAATTTAATAAGTAATTATTATTCATTTTCAATTCAAATTACAACTAAAGTCCTGATTGATAAGCTAATTGAAAAACATCTATAACTTTCAAACGGTATCACATTTTTTGAATCCAAAACATGCCTCACATTCTATTCTTTTCATACTATAGGATTAGAAAAAGAAAAATTAAATTTCATGAAGTTTTGAACAAGTTAAGGTGGTTAGACATACGAGTTTTTATATTTTTTAAAAAGTTGTAATAAAAAAATCATAATTAATTATTTACTTGGGAAAAAATTAAAAAAATATGCATCACATCGGGGGATGAGTCCTCTACTTATATCTAAAACCTTATAAAAAAATATTATCATTTTATTGTGGTTAGGGTGGTTAGACAGACACCTACTTCTTACTTTTTCCCTAAAATTTAAATACCACTGCATTGAAATTTCAAATTTTCACCAAATAGATTTTTTTTTTAAACATACCTAGTAGTTTAGAAACTAAATTCAATTTTATACAAATTCTATTCTTACACATTTTTGAAATAATATAGATAACTTATTCAAATTTTTATGTCAAGTTTCCTAACTTTGATTTTTCTGATTTTTTTGCCACTTAAGGGCTTGTTTTTTCCATGATGATCCTACACATACCCCAACCAAAACAACTATTTGTTTCTTTTGTATAAGACTCTATAGGGACATAGATACCTCATTCTCTAGCACCACATCCTTTTCCACTGTACCCAAATTGTTTTAAAAGTTTGTAATCTCTTCCATAAATATTTTCCATTTATGTTTTATTTGATGTTTTTTCGTGATCAACTTTGAATTAAATTTTATTGTTTAATTTTATTCTTCTTCTAAAGTGGTTGAAGAAAATGATTTCAATGGCTCTTCTAAATTTTTTGTTAACATTAACACTTATTATTTTCCCTTTTCAGATTCTTTTGTTGTTACCTTGTATTTTCCCATGAATGTAGGTGTGAAACCCAATGAAGCCTAATAATCTACTAGTAACTTCATGAATTCTTCAATATGATTTTATTTTTCATTATATTTCATGGGTTCCACTTGTGTAGTTGGTGTTAATGTTGTAAAATAATTTTCCTTTTCTTTCTAAATGTTAAAAAAAAAAACTGGTTTAGGGTTGGCCTTGATTGTATACACTTTTTTGTTGTAGACATACTTCATTTTATGATGAAGAGTAAAAGGCACCCCATTCATTGTATGAATCCAAGGTCTACCCAAGATAAGGTTATATGAAATATTATTGGGCTTGACATGAATAGAAGTTTTCAGTGTTTCCTTTCCAATAGTAATAGGTAATGTGATTACACCAAGCAATTGCTTTCCTATATTATCAAATCCATGGATATACAAAGAAACGGGTTCAATCTTAGTCTTATCCACTCCAAGTTTATCCAAGATGCTTACAATACACATATTAGCAGCTAATAAACTTTCAATAAGGGTTGTATTTATTCCCTTTATATTAATAATAGCTATTATCATGAAATATTCAAAAAAAAATTCCACTTCCATGAGGGATTTCACTTTGGTGGAAAACAATGTTTGATTTCATTCCCTGAATTATTGCTGCTATATCATTTGGTTGCACATTAGGATAGATAGGAACTTGTTGTAAATCACTTTAAACCATGTTATGATAACTAGGTGAGGCTTGAATAATATCCCATAAGGATATCCTAGCAAGAGTATTTTTAATTTTTTCAACAAGATCACACTCATTTCCATAATGTAAATCCAAACAAGGAGAACTAGGAAAGATAGGTTGAGGCAATGGTAATAGAGTAGGAATGGTTTATGGTTTCTCATTGTTCCTTGTATTATATGTGACCAATAGTAATTTAACTCGATTATTGTAAAAAATTGTTACTATCAATTTACCTTGTAATGGTAAAGATATCTCCTAGAGCTAATGGTTTATATTTAGGTGGCTCTAAGATAAGCACGGGTTTCGTTTGAACTTGAGGTTAATGTGAGGGTGGGTGAAGGATAAGAACTATCTCAAGAGATTGTTTCAAGCGATATCTAATGTTCATAACCTCAAATTATATATTGTTGTTTTGATTATCTTTTAGCAAAGGAGATTCTAAGATGACATCATCACTTTCATCCAATGAAGCCACATTACTATTGTTCATGTTGTCATTTTCTTCCACCATGATATCTACCCTAGTAGGATATTTTTTAGGAGAGGTTAAAATAATATGTTGATTACATTACAAGGCTAGATTTTGTAGGGTAACTAAAACATAGAAAATAGGGGTCTCTCTCTTTCACTTCTAGGGTTTTGGACCTAAAAAGAGAGAGTTTATTTTCAATCTTTCACTCAAGAAAAAATTCTTGAGATTTCAATGAAAAGGATATTGAAATCTAGTAGAGGGAAGGTTCTATGGAAATGATAATATAAAATGAAGGTTCATCAAAAAGTGTAAACTTGGAAAAGATAAAATGTTTGAAAACATAGTGTGATATGCAAAATTAAACTAAATGACTTCAAAATGCAAGAAGAATAGAACAAAAAGTTGTAAAATTGAAAGTGTGCATATAGAAACTTTCTAGATATGAAATGGGGTTCTAAAATCCTAAAAATATTTATTTTGGACTTGGTCAGACTCATTCACCATTCTGGGAGAATCAATCCTGATTCTAGAAAACTACATCAGAACCTATTTTAGCCAAATGGGTATCCAAATCCATAAAAATATCTAAAAAATAGGTATAGTGGGACTCATTCACCACTCTTGGCGAATGATTCCACTTTGAATTTTCTAGAAACTCAGAAGTGGAACTTGTAGCTCTCAGCCTGCTCTTTCTATTCCTTCAGGTGTCTAGATCTGAAACCTTGATTTTCAAGGTTTTAAATGACTTTTTGTGAATATTTTAACCTTTTGGGTAGGAAGATGACTCCAACAAGTTTGAAACCTATTATTCAAATATCTCCAAGCCTTCAAAGCACCTAGATCTGCAATCACACAATGAAAGGGAACAAAATGTTGATGGTTAGGTAATGGGGGATTTCCTTGGTCAAACCCCATTTAGGTAATTAAAATAAAATGAAGAAATATGATAATGAAGCATGAACATGAAGTAATGCAATTAGAACCTTGCCATGATGATGTATCTTGAATTTCTACAACAATTAATGAAGAATCTCTCTCTTGAATTCCTTAGAAATGATCTTGAATGTTATCATGATGACCTTATGAAGACTTGAAACACCTAACTATTGCTTTCTTGAATTGAAAAATTCAATACCTTATGCTTCGATGAAATGAGGGTTTGAAAGCTTTTTTATATAGGAAAGACACTCAAATGGTAATTATTTTGATCATCAAGGCCAACATTTGTCAAAATTTAGGTTAGAATTGCAATTTTCCCACTTAATTTTGAAAAGTTCCCAAAAGGGACTTATTCACCACACTTGGAAAATGGATCTCACCTAAGGGGAATCATTCACTCAAGGTGGTGAATGAGTTCCATCTTGAGGTTTTTGAGGTGGGTCTTCAAGATTTCAAGGTTTTTACAGTGTTTTTATCAGGATATTAGTTAAACTATGCTTCAGGATGCAAAAATAAGGACCCTAGGGGCCTATTAATGATTATATAAAGGGTGATTAGGTCTAGGGACACAAAGTTCAATGTGAAAGTTTGGTTAAATACACTTTACACCATAAAATGAGGTCCACATAGCCTAGAAAGGCACAAGATCGAATGTGAATATGTAAAACACATTACAACACTAGATTAAAACTAGGTTTTATTTACAAGCCTCCTAGATTAATGTGAGAATGTAATTAAATACATTTTACAACATGGAATTGAGGGAAAAATAGGTACATTAGACTTAAATGCTTAATAAAAGTCTAGAAAAGTGTGAAAGTCACAACACTTTACAACATCTTTACAAGACATCAATAAATCCATTTTATTCAGTTTGCAAGGGCCCAAGTCCTAATGTGGATGTGTGAAACACCTCACAACACTAGAACAAGGAAACAATAAGCCAAAATCAATAAGAAGGACCCAAATGAGTGCAAAAAAATTGAAAGGACACTTTTTTGATACTATGTTTAGCCTCCACTTTAGTGAGAGGATGAAATTTCTTCAAACTCATACTAAAGTAGACATTCAAGAGGGGTCCAATCATACCAATGCAGATGGTCTAGGATAACAAAGATGAAGGAGGAGATCAAGCCCCCAAGATCCAAGATCCTAAGTCAAATCGACATAATCAAAAGAGGACATGCAAAAGGTGAATGATTTGTAGCAAAACAAGATATGCAATCATTTAATGGAAATAACTAGAAGGAGAAGTACAAATGAACAAAAATAGAAAGGTGGATCAAGATTTGATCATTTTTCCAACACAATGTGGATCAGATCTAGTTTAATTTTTTCCTAAAAAATTCCTACTCACTTTGATGCAATGGAACTCTTGGATGTATGTCAAGTGAGAAGTCCAAAAAGGTGAGAAACATACACTCGTGGCTGGTATGCACTCACACACATGCAAGTTGCTATGGATAAATTCATGCCTCAGATTGGGCTTCTCTCTCAACCATACCAAAGTTATACCTCCTGATAACTTTAATAAGGTGCCACCCAAAAAGGATTTTTGAGCTCCATTAGAAAAGTAAGACTTCATATTCTTGAAACTTATAGACATTGTAAATGTAAAATAGTGTAAGTAATGTTCAAAGGGATTTTACTTATTTGATGCAAGGTCTATTATTAGGGAGCATTGTGCCTAATATCTCCAAGAGAGGAAAAATACAAGGTCTTATCTTAGGGAACATTATACTTCATGTTTCCAAGAGAAGAAAATTCAAAGAAATATCATGCTCTTGGAGGAAATCAAACCCAATGACACCACCAAGAAAGGGACACATCACATGAAGAAATAAAATTGCTTAATTATGAAACATGAGTGTTGATGTATGGCCCCAGTTTAAAGTCATTGATAACACCATTATTGTGAGAAATTGATTTAAATTAGAAGAAGATATGAGAGCTTATTCAGAAAGCCCTATGCCAAGTCATATGTTTCCAATAAGCTACATCATGAAGATACTATGTCACATGTGAGACAACTTGAGGCATGTTGTACACATCCCAAGCTTGCTTTGATATGTACATAAAAGGTGATTCACTAGCCAAAAGAGACAAAAAAAAGTCACATACAAGGACAAGCATAACTAACCCCTTGCCCCCACTTAGTGCAGAACAAGGATGAGCTGAATAGGATGAAAGTATATATCATTTAGAGGAATTAGGTGTGTCAACACAAGGAAGAGCACCACACTCCTTGAGATGTTGAATTTTGTTACTTAAAGCCTTGTATTCATTAGTAGAATGACCATAGACTCTATGATATGTGCAAAATGAATTTTTGGAGGAAGGGATATCAAGTGATCTTGGAGGAGTCTCAAAAAGATACCCTCTTGATCAACAGTAGAATAGGTTCCTTTATTTTGTGACAAAGATATCTCTTGCATAGTACAAGATGTCATACTTATGCAAGACTCTCCAAATTGTGATATTTTGTTCTCTCCTTTAAAGGAGGGTGTAAATTCTAAATAATTCAAATCATTAGTGTTTTGCGAGATGACATTGACATTAAGGGAAAATTTCATTGTTTGTTTCATTTATTCCAAAGGATAACAATGAAGACCACTAGTTTCTATCAGTTCAAGATGTACTAATATTAAGGTTGGCTTAGAGGAATATTTTGTGATGATGTTTATATTGATTGAAGGATTTTTTATTTCTATCAAAGGACAATAACCAATACCATGAGTTTTTTTTTACATGTTAGGTTCGATGAGGAAACAAATACCTTATTCTCTAGCACCACATCCTTTTCCACAATGACCAAGTTGTTTCATAAGCTCATAATCTTTTCCATAAAGTTTTCTTAGTTCTTTTGGATTCAGTGGTTTCTCATGATTAATCTCATTAAAGTGTGTAGTGAAATTTGTTGAAGTGGTTGAGGTGGATGCTTTCGAAGGGTCTTCTGAATTGTGTGTTGACAATACCACTTTTAATTTTCCCTTCTATTAATATTTGTTTATGATCTTGTATTCTAACATTAATGTATGTTTGAAATCTAAGGAACCCCAATCATCTTCTAATAGGTTTGTGATTTTTTCAATATGTTGTTCTTTGTATTTTTGTTGCATGGGTTCAACTTGTGTGGTTGGTGTTAATGTTGCCAAAGGATTTTCTTTACTTTTCTCAATGCTTAAATAGCTATTTGGGTCAGGATTAGCTTCAAGCATGTACACTTTGTTGTTGTAGATGTATTTCATTTTATGATAAAGAGAAAAAGGCACCCCATTCATTGCTTGAATCCATGGTCTTCCTAAAAGGAGATTATATGAAATATTTTCGAACATGACATGGATCAGTGTTTCTAGTGTAGCTTCTCCAACTATAATAGGAAAAGTAATCATATCGAGCTATTTTTTTTCTATATTGTCAAATCCATTAATAGATAAAGAATCAGGTTGAATGTTTGATTTATTAATGTGAAGCCTATCCAAAAGGCTCGCACTACATGCATTAAGGGTAGAGCTAGTATCTACAAGGGTTCTCTTTATCCCTTTTCTTTTGTATTGAGATATTATTATGAAAGGTTCATTTTTTTTTGCACTTCCAAAGGGTGGAGTTCACTTTGGTGGAAAACAATGTCTGTGTTTATTCCTTGAATCAAGGTTGTTATGTCATTCGGTTGTGCATTAGAAGGGAAATGAGCTTGTTGCAATTCTATTTGAAGCATAGTGTGATAAGTAGGTGAATTCTAAATTAGGCCCCATAGGGATATCTTTCCCTTGTTCAAAAAGATTGTACTCCTTTCCAATTTGTGCAGATAAACGAGGACCTGGTAAGATGGGGTTAGGTAGGATAGGATTAGGCAATGGGAGGGAGGATGAAGGTGTTTGTGTTGGTTGTGGATTGTTCCCTGTCTTATATGTATGAGAAATTGTATTATAACTAAACTACTGTGATACATTATTCTTAGGTGGGTAAAGGATAATTTTGGGTTTGTTTTGAGTTTGCAGTATGTGTGAAGGGGGGTAATGGGTGAGTTGAGGTTGAATAATATTAAAATCCCTTAGTGAATGAGAGTCTAATTATACTTCATCATCTTTGTCTAAGGGTCCAACATCATTATTTTCAATGTTGTTTTCTTGCATCATGATATCTTCCCTAGAAGGAGAGTTTTGAGGTGAACTACAAATGAAATGCTCTTGAAATTCAATGGTTGGTTCTTTTAAAATGACTTCATCGCAAGTAGGGTAATGATCAATGGTTGAATTGTATTTTTCATCAATGATGTTATTGTCTTGTTCCATAGGATTCTCATGACTTTCATTGGTTGTGTTTTCTAACACCAAAGTATCTTCTTCACAACTAGGAGAGATACAAGGAGAAGAACAAATCCTATTTTCATGATGGTCCATAGTTTGATTCCTTTGTCCCATGATGTCTTCCAAAATAGGATAGCTGGGGGAAGGAACATAAAGAGGGTTTTCATTGGTCTTAAAGGTTTGCTTATCTAACACCAACATATCCTCATTATTGTCATAAGGGGAGGAAATACTAGGAGATAATTGTGAGTAGGTTTCAATGGTCTCTTTTTGTTTTATGTTATCGTCATGATTACTTAACACTATGTCCTCGTATGTAGTAATTTTTTTCCTAATAGGAGAGGTAAGAGGACATAAAAAACTTGGGTTGTCAAAACTCTCATCAAATAGTTCTTCTAACACTTCAATATCTTATGCAAAAGTAGGATAGATATTAGGAGAAGAAAAACTGTGATTGTTATGATTACCCCAGGTTTCCTTCACTAGACTAACGTCACTCTTAGAAGGGATACTAGGGGAGGGATCAATGACGAAAAAAAAGAAAGGGGACAAGACCTCATATTCATATGCACTTAACAAAGCTTTCTTAAAACATTCAACAAGATTGAAAAAGAGAACATGAAGTATGATAACTATAGCTTTTGAAATGAAAACATGATGTAATGATTGCTCTACAAGCTTGAAATGAAACAATGATAGATCAAACATGAAAAAGAGTAATGCAATTTTTTAGATTTTGAAGATCACAATTGACTGATTATGCTATGTAACATTACAAATTTGAAATTAAACAATGCATGAAATGGACCAAATTAAGCTAGATTTAATGAAATGCATGTAACAAAAACTCCATCAACTAAAATAGATAAGCAAACCTTTAAGACCAAACCAATCCTTCTTAGATAACAAACTTACCTTAGCAACTTGCTTTACAAGGAAAATTAATAACAAACCAATCCTTCTTGCTACCAATTAGTGACCAGTCTTTCAAGACACACGATTCATCACTTTTTTGAAAGAAATCAATTCAATACATTAGCAAATAAACAACAGATCTACTTACTCTGCATTCAAGACACCAAGACACACAATAGAATCACCATTCCCAAATCTTCAAAACAACATATACTACCTTCAAATCTGATCTATACATAGATATATCTTGTGGTATCATCAATAAGACAAATTCAACCCACAATAATTTTCTAATATTATTGCAAGTATTGTTTATATCAATCGACCACCATGTTCCTATCTAGACATCTTATTGCTCCACTACCAAAATGACAAAGTTGGATCCCTTTGTTTTATCCAAGCATTGAAACAACCATAATATCATTAAATAGGTAAGTTTCAATCAATAACCAACACCCATAACACTGTTTTACTAGATTGCCAGTTTCAATAAATTCAAGCCACCATTAGACAAATAACACTCCATACCCTAAATCGGGTAAAACACTCACTCTAGATTCAAAATCCAAGATAAAAAGGCACATTTAGAGGCATCTTAATGCCCAAATAAACATATCAAGAAACCAATCTGGCTTAAATTGAAGAAATTAATAGATCTCAGACTACATGCTTAAGATAGGCTACTAAAATAGCTTGTTTTACAAAGGAGTGCCCTTTTAAACTACTCCAAATCAGTGAGAAACCTTGAATAGTCTAGTAAAAGGTCACAAAACCTTGGATTTATCTACTTTCAAGGATTAGAAGGCCCATTTAGATAACATATTAACAAACCCTTATTTGTAGGTTGAAAACACCCAAAATAGTGAGGGTTTCATAAAGAAGACACTTGCAAACCTCCAATACTTTAGGCATCACTTGGATAATGCTTCATCATGTCAGAAAATTATTTTGAAATATTCTTCAAGTCCATCCATGTGTTATTCCTTCAATACCCTGCTTAAAACCTCCAATTTTTAATGGAAAACTCAAATTTTGGCTATGTAATGGCATCGTACTCTTTATTCTTTGACGCCCCTACAACCATACATACATCTAACAATGAAAAAAATTTAGAAATGATCCATTCCACCAACCATATATTTCTACATTGGTGGAATGGCCATGGGATCACTTGTAGACACTCAAAACCACTATTGGAAGAATACAAACCAAGGCAAAGGAAATTTCTTCTAATTCATTTGTTTCTTAAAAAGTTAACCTCACAACTATTTTGAATGAAAACTAACTCTTTCCTTAAATGAGATCACACAAAAATATGTCTTCTAGAATTTTTAACTATCAATACAAAGATAGAAAATACTAAAGATTGCTGCAAATTAAAAAAAAATAGTGTTTTTATTCAAAATTTGGTCACAAGAATACAAGATTCTCATTTTGTGAGGTTTTTATATATTTGATCTTCTCTTGATTCTATTGCAGTTATAACTTGATGGATTCTTGTCTGAAGAAGCATTGAAGAGTTGTATCCCTGATGAAGGATACTCCATTGATGGGAGTAGATGTGAAGTTGAGAATGTGAAGGAATTTTGCTGAGGAGAAGAAGTAATTTGCAAGGACAACCCTGTGTCCTTGGAGGAAAGTTGAAAGTGTGCAAGGATAGTCCTATGTCATTGGGTAAGCAAAGAATTGGAGAAGAGATGAAAAGGATAGTCCTGTGTCCTTTTGGAAGAGAAATTAGTTTGATAACTTGATGATGAAGATTGAGAAAGGAAAGAGGCAGAGATGAAGATAGAGATGAAGGAAAGAAGATGACAAGAGAAAACAAGGATAAAGTGAAGACAAGTAAAGAAGACAAGGAAAATACAAATGAAGATGAAGAGGACAAAGAATAAGGAAGATTGCTTTTTGTTTTGCATGTAAAAGAATGTTTCCAAGGTACTTGGAACTTTGAGTTGGTTGGTTGTATGGTGCAGGTGCACCTAGGTCATGTAGTGCCTTTAAAAGGCTATTTTGTCCAATTTGTAATGTTCAAGAAAAAAATAATGAGTGAAGGTCATGTAATGATGAATTTTAATGTATTTACACCATGTAATAAGTCACTAGGTTGTAAAAGTGGGACAAAATGCAAATAATTCAATATTGTCAAAAGATGTCATGATGTAATTATGCATACAAAAGAACATAAAAAAGAGAAATCAAGAAAATCAAAAGTAAAGAGGCAGATTAAACTGAATGGGAGTTAGAAATTCAGTTGTTAGGAGGGAAATAAACTATAAAAAGGAATTTTAAGGCATGCAAAAGGAGAATCTTGTATTCTTGTAACCAAAATTTGAATAAAAATCATGTTTTTTTCTGAATTTGTAGCAATCTTTTATAGATTATATCTTTGTATTGATAGTTAAAATTCTAAAACATGTATTTTGTGTGATATAATTTAAGGAAAGAGTTAGTTTTAATTCCAAATAGGTGGGAGGTTAACTTTTTAAGAAACAACTAAATTAGTAGCAATTTCTTGTGCCTCGGTTTGTATTCTTCTAACAGTAGTTTTGAGAGTCTACAAGTGATTCCATGGCCATTCCACTAATGTAGGAATTTATGTTCAGTGGAATTGATTATTTATAATGCATTTTCATTGTTAGATGTATGTATGGTTGCAGGGGTGTTAAAGAATAAAGACTATGATGTTATAGAGCCAAAATCTATGTTTTCCATCCAAAAATGGAGGTTTTAAGCAGGGTATTGAAGGAATAACACATGCATGGACTTTACAAAGATTTAAAAAGTGTTGGAAGACATAATGAAGCATCATACAAGTGATGGCCAGAGTATTGGAGGTTTGCAAATGTCTTCTTTATGAAACCCTAACTCTTTTGGGTGATTTCAACCTAAAAATAAGGGTTTGTTTATATGATGTCTAAATGGGCCTTTTAATCATTAAAAGTAGATAAATCTAAGGTTTTGTGACCTTTTCTTGGACTATTAAACATTATTTAAAGATTTGGAGTAGTTTCAAAGGACACTCCTTTGTAAAATAGGTCTATTTTAGTAGCCTTTCTTAAGCATATAGTCTGAGATTTGTTAGTTTCTTCAGTATAAGTCATACTAAGTTCTTGATATATTGATGTGGGAATTAAGAGGTCTCTAAATGTGCCTTTGGATCTTGGATTTTGAATCTGGAGTGAGTGTTTTACCAGATTTAGGGTATGGAGTCCTATTTGTCTAAGGGTGGCTTGAATTCATGGGAAGTGGATATCTGGTAAAATAATTTTATGGGTGTTGGTTAGTGATTGAAACCTACCTATTTAATGATTTTATGGTTGTTTCAATACTTGGATAAAACAAAGGGATCAAAATTTGTCACTTTGGTAGTGGAGAAATAAGATGTCTAGATGGGAAGATGTTGGTTGATTGATACAAATAGTACTTACAATAATATTAGTGAATTCTTGTGGGTTGAATTTTCCTTATTGATGATACCACAAGATGTATCCATGTATAGATAAGGTTTGAAGGAATTATATGTTTTTTTGAAGGTTTGGGAATGGTGATTCTATTGTGTGTGTTGGTGTCTTGAATGTAGAGTAAGCAGATCTATTCTTTATTTGCTAATGTATTGAATTGATTTCTTTCAAAATGTGATGAATCTTATGTCTTGAAGGACTGATCACTAATTGGTATCAAGAATGATTGGTTTATTATCAATTTTCCTTGTAAAAAAAGTTGCTAAGGTAAGTGCATAGGATGAGTTAAAGAGTTCCTTGGTGAATAAATGGAAGAATGAATCTTACAAGTGTCAATAATTAGGTTTGATTTTATTTTGATGTTGCTTGAGTTGTGTGTGAAAAACTGATATGGTGAGTGGTCTATAGATAGCCTCAAGAGATTAAAGGATTTTGTTGACTAAAAAAATGTGATGAATTTGGTTGAGTAAAGAAGTGTGTTGGTAGAGTTTTTGAGGAAAATTACATCAAATGTTGAAGTTTATATATGTGATCTTCTCCTGATTCTGTTTGGGATTGAAACCCCTTGAAGAAATGATGGTGTTGAGGAGTTTGGTATGATTCCATGCATAAAATTGGTATCAAAGCTTGAAGATGCTCTAGGAAACCTATTTTTGATTAAGTTTTTGTTGATAATAGGTTGAGATTGTTGGTTGGTTGTAGGTGCTTATCCATCTAAGTTGCATTGAGAAAGTCCAAGAGACTAGGGAGAGTAAGCGAAGACACCTAGGTGAGGCAAGCTTAGTTGTGTTATAGTTAGAACCTAATAGATTCCTATTTGAAGAAGCACTGAAGAGTTGCAGCCCTGATGAAGGATACTCCACTGATGGGAGTAGATGTGAAGTGGAGAATTTCAAGAAAGATTGTTGAGGAGAAGTAGTTTACAAGGAAACACCATGTCCTTGGAGGAAATTTGAAAGTGTGACAGGAAATTCCCATGTCCTTGGGTAGGAAAAGAGTTGGAGAAGAGATGAAAAGGACAATCCTGTGTCCTTTTGGAAGAGAAATTATTTTGAGAACCTGATGATGAAGATAGAGATGAAGGAAAGAAGATGACAAGAGAAAGTAAGGATAAAGTGAAGACAAGTAAAGAAGACAAGGAAAAGAAAAATAAAGATGAAGAGGACAAAGAACAAGGAATATTTATTTTTGTTTTGTAGGTACAAGCATGTTTCCAAGGGACTTTTAACTTTTTGTTAGTTGGTTGTATGGTGCAGGAGCACCCAGGTCATGTAGTTCCTTTAAAAGGCTAATTTGTCCAATTTGTAATGCTCAAGTCAAAATGATGAGTGAAGGTCATGAAATGATGAATTTTAATGTATTTACAACATATAATAAGTCACTATGTTGTAAAAGTGGGACAAAATGCAAATAATGCAATATTGTCAAAAGATGTCATGATGTAATTATGCAAATAAAATAACAAAAAACAACGAAATCAAGAAAATCAAAAGTAAAGAGGAAGTTTGAACCAAATGGGAGTTATAAATTCAATTGTAAGGAGGGAAAGAAACTATAAAAATGAATTGCAAGGCGTGCAAAAGGAGAAATCTTGTATTCTTGTAACTAGATTTTGAATAAAAACCCTATTTTTTGAATTTGCAACAATCTTTCATAGTTTCTATCTTTGTATTAATAGTTAAAAAATTTAAAAGACATATTTTTGTGTGATTTCATTTAAGGAAAGAGTTAGTTTTCCTTCCAAATAGTCAAGAGGTTAAATTTTAAGAATCAAATGAATTAGAAGTAATTTCCTATGCCTCAGTCTATATTCTTCCAACAATGGTTTTGAGAGTCTACAAGTGATTCCCTGGCCATTCCACCAATGTAGGAATAGATGGGCAGTGGAATGGATCATTTCTAATTTATTTTCATTGTTAGATGTATGTATGGTTGTAGGGATGCAAAAGAATAAAGTGTATGATGTTGTTACAAAAAGTTGAGTTTTCCATTCAAAAATGGAAGTTTTAATTAGGGTATTGAAGGAATAACAAGTACATGGAATTGAAGAAGATTTCAAAATATTTTGTAGACATAATGAAGCATGATCCAAGTGATTTCTGGAGTATTGGAGGTTTTGAAGTGTCTTCTTTATGAAACCCTCATTGGTTTTGGTGTTTTCAGCCTATAAATAAGGTTTGGTTAATATTCTATCTAAATGGGCCTTCTAATCCTTGAAAGTATATAAATCTAGGGTTTTTTTCCCTTTTCTTGGACTAGTCAAGTTTTTTCAGAGATTTGGAGTCATTTAAAAGGCCACTCCATTGTAAAAAAAGCCTATTTTAGTAGACTTTCTTAAGCATAGAGTCTGAGATCTATTTGTTTCTTCAATATAAGTCATACGGATTTCTTGATATGTTGATGTGGGAATTAATAGGTCTCTAAATGTGCCTTTGGATCTTGGATTTTGAATCTAGAGTGAGTGTTTTACCCAATTTAGGGTATGGAGTCCTATTTTTCTAAAGGTAGCTTGAATTCATCGATAGTGGAAATCTGGTAAAACAGTGTTATGGGTGTTGGTTATTGATTGAAACCTACATATTTAATGATATTATGGTTGTTTCAATGCTTCGATAAAACAAATGGATCATACTCTATTATATTGGTAGTGGAGCAATAAGATGTCTAGATGGGAACATGGTGGTTGATTGATATAAATAGTACTTATAGTAATATTAGTGACTTATTGTGGGTTGAATTTGTCTTATTGATGATACCACAAGATGTATCTGTGTATAGATGAGGTTTGAAGGAAGTATATGTTGTTTTGAAGATTTCAAAATGGTGATTCTATTGTGTGTCTTGGTGTCTTGAATGTAGAGTAAGTAGATCAGTTGTTTATTTGCTAATGTACTAAATTGATTTCTTTCAAAACATGATGAATCTTGTGTCTTGAAGGACTTGCCATTAACTGGTAGCAAGAAGGATTGGTTTGTTATTAATTTTCCTTGTAAACCAATTTGCTAAGGTAAGTGAAAAGGATGAGTTGAAGAGTGCCTTGGTGAATAAAGGAAGAAATAATTGTACAAGTGTCAATAATCAGGTTTGATGTTATTTTGGTGATGCTTGAGTTGTGTGTGAAAAACTGATATGGTGAGTGGCCTATAGATAGCCTCAAGAGATTAATGGATTTGTTTGACTGAAAGAATGTGATGAATTTTGTTGAGTAAAGAAGTGAGCTGGTAGAGTTTTTGTGGAAAATTAGGTGAAATGTTGAAGTTTATATCTTTGATCTTCTGCTAATTCTATTTTGGATTGAAATCCCTTGAAGAAATGATGGTGTTGAGGGTTTTGGTATGATGCTCTACATCAAATTGGTATCAATGCCTGAAGATGCTCTGGGAATTTTTTTGGTGATTAAGTTGTTGCTGACAGTAGGTTGATATTGTTGGTTTGTTGCAGATGCTTATCCATCTAAGTTGCATTGAGAAAGTCCAAGAGACTAGGGAGAGTAAGCGGAGAAACCTAGGTGAGACAAGTTGAGTGGTGTTGCAGTTAGAAACTGATGGATTCCTATTTGAAGAAGCACTGAAGAGTTGCAACCCTGATGAAGGATACACCACTAATGGGAGTAGATGTGAAGTTTAGAATGTGAAGGAAGATTGTTGAGGAGAAGAAGTAGTTTGCAAGAACAACTGTGTGTCATTCGAGGAAAGTTGAAAGTGTGCAAGAAAAGTCGTGTGTCATTGGGAAAGAAAAGAGATGGAGAAGAGATTGAAAGGACAATCATGTGTCCTTTTGGAAGAGAAATTAGTTTGAGAACTTGATGATGAAGACTGAGAAAGGAAAGAGGTAGAGATAAAGATAAAGATGAAGGAAAGAATATGAGAAGAGAAATCAAGGATAAAGTGAAGACAAGTAAAGAAGACATGGAAAAGAAAGATGAAGATGAAGAGGACAAAGAACAAGGAAGGTTGATTTTTTTTGTGCAGGTACAAGCATGTTTCCAAGGGACTTGGATCTTTTTGTTGGTTTGTTGTATGGTGCAAGACCACCCAGGTTATGTAGTTCCTTTAAAAGGCTAATTTTTACAATTTGTAATGTTCAAGTCAAAATGATGAGTGAAGGTCATGAAATGATGAATTTTAATGTATTTATCCCATGCAATATGTCACTAGGTTGTAAAAGCGGGACAAAATGCAAATAATGCAGTATTGTCAAAAGATGTCATGATGTAATTGTGCAAACAGAAGAACATAAAACAATAAAATCAAGAAAATAAAAAGGAAAGAGGTAGTTTGAACAAAATGGGAGTTAGAAAGTTAGTTGTTAGGAGGGAAAGAAACTATAAAAAGGCATTGTAAGGTGTGCAAAATGAGAATCTTGTATTCTTGTAACCAGATTTTTAATAAAAATCTTGTTTTTTTCTAAATTTGCAGCAATCTTTTATATCTTATATCTTTTTATTGATAGTTAAAAATCCTAAAAGACATATTTTTTTGTGATCTCATTTAAGGAAATAGTTATTTTTCATTCCAAATAGTTGGGAGGTTAAATTTTTTATGAAAAAAATGAATTCGAAACAATTTCTTGTGCCTCGGTCTGTATTCTTCCAATAGTGGTTTTGAGAGTCTACAAGTGGTTCCAGGGCTATTCCATCAATGTAGGAATAGTTGGTCAGTGGAATGGATAATTTATAATATCTTCTCATTGTGATATGTATTTATGGTTGCAGGGGGGTCAAAGAATAAAGAGTATGATGTTGTTATAGAGCCAAAATTTGAGTTTTCCATTCAAAAATGGAGGTTTTATGCAGGGTATTAAAGGAATAAAACATGCATGGACTTGAAGAATATTTCAAAAGCATTTGCAGAATTAATGAAGAATGATTAAAGTGATGTTTGGAGTATTGGAGGTTTGCAAGTGTCTTCTTTATGAAACCGTGACTGTTTTGGGTGTTTTCAGCCTATAAATTAGGGTTTGTTAATATGCTATCTAAATGGGCTTTCTAATCCTTCAAAGTAGATAAATATGGGGTTTTGTGACCTTTGCTTGGACTGTTCAAGGTTGTTCAGATATTTGGAATAGTTTAAAAGGAAACTCCTTTGTAATACATGCCTATTTTAGTAGCCTTTCTTAAGCATAAAGTCTGTGATCTGTTAGTTTCTTCAATATAAGTTATACTGATTTCTTGATATGTTGATGTGGGAATTAAGAGGTCTCTAAATGTCCCTTTGGATCTTGGATTTTGAATCTGGAGTGAGTGTTTTACTCGATTTAGGGTATATAGTCCTATTTGTCTAATGGTAGCTTGAGTTCATGGGAAGTGGAAATATGGTAAAACAGTGTTATGGGTGCTAGTTATTGATTGAAACCTACCTATTTAATGATATTATGGTTGTTTCAATGCTTGGATATAAAAGGAATTAGAATTTATCATTTTGGTAGTGGAGCAATAAGATGTCTAGATGGGAACATGGTGGTTGATTGATACAAACAATAATTACATTAATATTAGTGAATTATTTTGGGTTGAATTTGTCTTATTAATGATACCACAAGATGTATCTATGTATAGATAAGGTTTGAAGGTAGCATATGTTGTTTTGAAGATTTGGGAATGGTGATTTTATTGTGTGTCTTGTTGTCTTGAATGCAAAGTAAGCAAATCTGTTGTTTATTTTCTAATGTATTGAATTGATTTATTTCAAAATGTGATGAATCTTGTGTCTTGAAGGATTGGTCATTAAATGGTAGCAAGAAGGATTGGTTTGTTATTAATTTTACTTGTAAAGAAAGTTTCTAAGGTAAGTGAATAGGCTTAGTTGAAGAGTGCCTTGGTGAATAAATCAAAGAATGAATTGTACAAGTGTTAATAATTAGGCTTGATGTTATTTTCATGCCTCTTGAGTTGTGTGTGAAAAATTGATATGGTGAGTGGCCTATAGATAGCTGCAAGAGATTAATGGATTTTGTTGACTGAAAAAATGTGATGAATTTTGTTGAGTAAAGAAGTGAGTTGGTGGAGTTTTTGATGAAAACTTGGTGAAATGTTGAAGTTTATATATTTGATGTTCTCCTATATTTATTTGGGATTGAAATCCCTAGAAGAAATGATGGTGTTGAGGGGTTTGATATGATGCGCTGCATCAAATTAGTATTAGAGCCTGAAGATGCTCTGGGTAAGTTGTTTGTCATTTAGTTGTTGCTAATAGTAGGTTGAGATTGTTTGTTGGTTGTAGGTGCTTATCCATCTAAGATGTATTGAGAAAGTCCAAGAGACTAGAGAGAGTAAGCGAAGACACCTATGTGAGGCAAGTTGAGTTGTGTTGCAATTAGAACCTAATGGATTCCTATTTAAAGAAGCACTGAAGAGTTGCAACACTGATGAAGAATACTCCACTAATGGGAGTAGATGTGAAGTTGAGAATGTGACGGAAGATTGTTGAGGAAAAGAAGTAGTTTGCAAGGATATCCTTTCTTCCTTAGAGGAAAGTTGAAAGTGTGCAAGGATAGTCCTATGTTCTTGGGTAAACAAAGAGTTGTAGAAGAGATGAAAAGGATAGTCTTGTTTTCTCTTCGAAGAGAAATTAGTTTGAGAACCTGATGATGAAGACTAAGAAAGGAAAGAGGAATAGATGAAGATAAAGATGAAGGAAAGAAGATGACAAGAGAAAGCAAGGATAAAGTGAAGACAAGTAAAGAAGACAAGGAAAAGACAAGTGAAGATGAAGAGGAAAAAGAACAAGGCAGTTTGGTTTTTTTTTGCATGTAAAACATGTTTCCAAGGGACTTGGAACTTTTTGTTGCTTGGTTTTATGGTGTAGGAGCACCCAGGTCATGTAGTGCCTTTAAAGGGCTAATTTGTTCAATTTGTAATGTTCAAGTCAAAATAATGACTGAAGGTCATGAAATGATAAATTTTTAATGTATTTGTACCATGTAATAAGTCACTAGGTTATAAAAATGGGACAAAATGCAAATAATGCAATATTGTCAAAAGATGTCATGATGTAATTATGTAAACAAAATAACATAAAACAAGGAAATCAAGAAAATAAAAAAGTAAAGAGGTAGTTTGAACTAAGTGGGAGTTATAAATTTAGTTGTTAGGAGAGAAAGAAACTATAAAAAGGAATTGTAAGGTGTGCAAAAGGAAAAGCTTGTATTCTTGTAACCAAATTTTAAATAAAACCCCTATTTTTCTGAATTTGCAGTAATCTTTCATAGTTTCTCTCTTTTTATTGATAGTTAAAAATTATAAAAGACATATTTTTGTGTGATCCCATTTAAGGAAATAGTTAGTTTTCATTCCAACTAGTTGGAAGGTTATCTTTTTAAGAAACAAATGAATTAGAAGCAATTTCTTGTGCCTCGGTCTATATTCTTCCAATAGTGGTTTTGAGAGTCTACAAGTGATTCCATGGCCATTCCACTATTGTAGGAATAGATGGTCTATGAAATGGATCATTTATTATGTATTTTCATTATTAGATGTATGTATGGTTGCAAGGGTGTCAAAGAGTAAAGAGTATGATGTTAGAGAGCCAAAATCTGAGTTTTCCATTAGAAAATGGAGGTTTTAAGTAGGGTATTGAAGGAATAACATGTGCATGGACTTGAAGAAGATTTAAAAATAATTTTTAGACATAATGAAACATGATCCAAGTGATGGCTTGAGTTTTGGAGGTTTTCAAGTTTCTTCTTTATGAAACCCTCATTGTTTTGGGTGTTTACAACCTATAAATAAGGGTTTGTTAATATGCTATCTAAATGGTCCTTCTAATCCTTTAAAGTAGATAAATATAGGGTTTTGTGACCTTTTCTTAGATTGTTCAAGGTTTTTCAGAGATTTGGAGTATTTTAAACAACCACTCCTTTGTAAAACATGCCTATTTTAGTAGCCTTTCTTAAGCATATAGTTTGAGATCTATTAGTTTCTTCAATATAAGTCATAATGAGTTATTGATATGTTGATGTGGGAATTAAGAGGTCTCAAAATGTGCCTTTGGATCTTGTATTTTGAATTTGGAGTGAGTATTTTACCCAATTTATGGTATGGAGTCCTTTTTGTCTAATGGTGGCTTGAATTCATGGGAAGTGGAAATCCGGTAAAATAGTGTTATGGGTGTTGGTTATTGATTGAAGCATACCTATTTAATGATTTTACAATTGTTTCAATGCTTGGATAAAACAAAGGGATTATAATTTTTCATTTTGGTAGTGGAGCAATAAGATGTCTAGATGGGAACATGGTGGTTTATTGATACAAATAGTACTTACAGTAATATTAGTGAATTATGGTGGGATGATTTTGTCTTATTGATGATACCACAAGATGTATCCATGTATAGATAAGGTTTTAAGGCTCTATATGTTTTTTTAAATATTTGGGAATGGTGATTCTATTTTGTGTCTTGGTTTCTTGAATGTAGAGTAAGCAAATCTATTGTTTATTTGCTAATGTACTGATTTGATTTCTTTCAAAACATGATGAATCTTGTGTCTTGAATAACTGGTCACTAATTGGTAGCAAGAAGGATTGGTTTTCTATTAATTTTCCTTGTAAAGGAAGTTCCTAAAGTATGTGAATAGGTTGAGTTGAAGAGTTCCTTGGTGAATAAATGGAAGAATGAATTGTACAAGTGTCAATAACCAAGTTTGATGTTATTTTTATGTTGCTTGAGTTGTGTGAGAAAAACTAATATGGTGAGTGGCCTATAGATAACCTCAAGTGATCAATGGATTTTGTTCACTAAAAAAATATGATGAATTTTGTTGAGTAAAGAAGTGATTTTGTAGATTTTTTGATGAAAATTAGGTGAAATATTGAAGTTTATATATTTGATTTTCTCCTTATTTTGTTTGGGATTGAAATCCCTTGAAGAAATGATAGTGTTGAGGGCTTTGGTATGATGCTCTGCATCAACTATGGACTCCAAATAAAACACGGAGGTATTATAAATGTAGGTTCAACAAAATAAAACATAGAAACTAGGGGTCTCTCTCTTTCTCTTCTAGGGTTTGTGACCTAAAAGGAGAGATGGTATTTTCATTCTCTCACTCAAGAACACACCCTTGATATTTCAATGCAAAGGATATTGAAATATAATAAAGGGAAGGTTCTAGGGAAATGATAACAACAAATGAGGGTTCACCACCAAGTATAAACTTGGAAAAGACAAAATATTTGAAAACACAGTGTGATATGCAAAATTGAACTAAATGACTTGAAAATGCAAGAAGAATAGAACAAAAAATTGTAAAACTATAAGTGTGTTGCTGGAAACTTGTTGGAGATGGAATGGGGTTTTGAAATCCTAAAAATGTTTATTTTAGACCTAGTGGGACTCATTCGCAATTCAGGGCGAATTAGTCTCGATTATGGAAAATAACACCAAAGCCTATTTTAGCCAAATGGGTATCCAAATCCATGAAAATATTTGAAAAAATAGGTACAATGGGACTCATTCATCACTCTTTCTAAATGAGTCCACTTTTACTTTTCTCAAAACTTGAAAGTGGAACTTGTAGCTCTCGGTCTGCTCTTTCTATTCCTCTAGGTGTCTAAATTTGAAACCCTGATTTTTGGGGTTGTAAATGAATTTTTGTGGAGATTTTAACCTATTATTAAATCATATCCAATCCTTCAAAGCACCTAGATCTGCAATCACACAAAGAAAGGGAAAAAAAGTGTTGATGGTTAGGGAATGGTGGTTTGCCTTCGTCAAACCCCGTTTAGGTAATTAAACCAAAATGATGAAATAAGATAATGAAGCATGAACATGAACTAATGCAATTAGAATCTCACCATGTTGATGGATCCTGAATTACTGCAAGAATTGATGAAGAATCTTGCTCTTGAATTCCTTAGAAATGATCCTGAATGGTATCTTAATGACCTTATGAAGACTTGAAACTCCTAACTATTGCTTCCTTGATTTGAAAACTTGAATACCTTATTATTGGATGAAATGAGTGTTTGAAAGCTTGTTTATATAGGAAATACATTCAACTAGCCATTATTTTGATTCTCAAGGATGAAATTCATCAAAATTCAAGTTAGAATTGCAATTTTCTTGCTTAATTTTAAAAAAGTCCCCAATAGTGACTCATTCACCACACTTAGTGAATGGGTCCCACCTAAGGAGACTCATTCTCCTAAAGTGGTGAATGAGTCCCTCCTTGAGGTTTTTGAGGTGGTTCTTCAATATTTTTGGGTTTTATAGTGTTTTTATCAGGATATTAGTCAAAATATGCCTCAAGATGCAAAAATAAGGGGCCTAGGGGCCTATTAATGATGATATAAAGGGTGATTAGGGATAGGGACACATTTCAATGTGAAAGTGTGGTTAAATACACTTTACAACATTAAAATGAGGTCCACGTAGCCTATAAAGGCATAAGATACAATTTGAATATGTAGAACACATTACAACACTAGATTAAAACCAAAATTTATTTATAAGCCTCCTAGATTAATCTAATAATGAAATTAAATACATTTGAAAACATTGAATTGAGGTAAAAATAGTTACATTAGACTTAAATGCTTAATAAAAGTCTAGAAATGTGTGAAAGTCATTTACAACAATTTATAACACCTTTAGAAGACATCAATAAATACATTTTTTTCAGTTTGTAAGGGCCCAAGAACTAATGTAGTTGTGTGAAACACCTCACAACACTACATCAAGGAAAAATTAAGCCAAAATCCATAAGAAGGACCCAAACGAGTGTGAAAAGTGTCAAAGGACCCTTTTTGTTCGACACTACACTAACTTCATCACCAATAAGGGAGACATCAAGAGAAGAACAAGTATCATTTATTTTCTTATTAATGATTGGATCATTTTGTTCAAGTAGATGTTCCCAAGTGGGAGAGGCATTAAGAGTGGGAGAAAGAAGACTCTCATGACTCTCAATGAGAGTATCAAGATTTGAATACCAAACTATCTTCTTCAGAATTAGGAGAAGAATAAATGTGATTGTCATGATTGTCCATTATTTTATCCTTTTTCACTAAAGCATTTTTACAAGAGGGAGATGAATGGAGACTAGGTAAAGTGATGTTAAGAAATGTGTCAATGATCTCATTCTCTTGTGCCAAGATATCTTCCAAAGTAGGAGAGTTTTTAGAAGATGAGCTTGCAAGATTGTCATGACTCTCAATAAGTGTATCTTCTAACACCAAAATACCTTTGTCACAAATAGGAGAGGTATTAGGAGAAGAGAAACTATAATTATCATGATTGTGTATTCTTATATCTTCTTCTATCACATCATTCCCACAAATAGGAGAGATATTAGGGGATGTTGAATTAAGGAACATGTCAAAATTTTCACTCTCTTCTACTAAGAGACTCTCATAACTAGGAAAGATATTGGAAGAATGACTTAACATGTTTGTTGATGAGATTTTCCTTAGAATACTTGGAAAGGAATGATACGAACATTTTGAATTTTGAGTTTGTGCCTAAAATGAAAAGTAATCTATCCAACTTATCCGATGCTTCAAAGTGTAAATAATTGTCTAACATATCTGATTATTTTTACTACTGAAATAAGTTTTGGAATGATTTAAATTGTCTACACTAAATATATGATTAAACCTAGAATCATAAAAAGAAAATTTCTTAACATTGCTAGTTTGAAATAGGGGGTTACCAGTATATTCAAGAAGTTTAGAAAACCACAAAAAGGTAAGAAATTATGGTTTTAAGAGGCCCTCAAGGAATCATTTACCCATGGGAGAATGGGTCCCTGTAAAGGGTTTTTAAAAATGAAAAATTCAATTTTAGAGTGATTATATGTGTTCTCTATTCCTAGTCTCAAACTGCAACTTCTGTAACAAAATTTTCTAGAATTTGATGTCTAAATGCAAGTGAAATTAATGAAAATGATGAGCTATATGACACTTTTAGAAATGAAATTTTAAATGAATTTTTTAATGTGAATTTTTGAACATGAACTAATATGCAATTACTATGTAAAATTAGTCTAACATTATACAAATTTGGTTGAATTTTTAGATTTAAAATCAATGCAAAATGAAATTTTACACCTTAAATGCAATGCACGACTGTATGCAAAATTTAGAAACACTAAATGTAATGAATTAATTCAAATCCTAGATCTAGGGTTTGAATGTACTCCAAATTAGAAAATAGAATGTTCAAAACTCAGCTTCACCAAAATGAAACATAGAAAAATGGGATATGGTTCATAACATATAGGGTTTATACTAAATTTGGAATGTCACCAAACTTTCTATAAATAGAAAGGGAAAATGGAGTGAATGAACTTTCATATTCTTCCATTTCATTCAAGAAATGATATCCCTCAAGTTAAAATCCACTTACAACCCTTAGGTGAGTGAATTATTTGAGGAATCTTGTAATTTCCTTTATTTATGTGTGGATAGTGGTCAAGGTCAAATAACAATTTTGGGACACACACTAAAAATAGTAAATAAAATAAAAACTAAAATGTAAGACAAGATATGAGTATATTAAACATATATATAACAACCACAATTTATTTCACATAAATCGAATGAGTGGATAACAATTAAAACTGATCTCAAAAATAGTTGCAAAGTGTCTTATTCTGGCACAAAGCATCCTAAGATAAATTTTGATAGAAATCACTGAATAGGGGTTTTAGGAGAAGGATTTTAAATACCAAATGCACTCATTCATGACATGTAAAAAATGGATTTTCTGAATGAAAAATAATCCTAATAGAAACAATAAAGCTTTTGGTAGATTTGAGAATGGAAAATGTTGTGTACCTCTTAGAAAATACTATTTTTCAAAAGATATCTTGGGACTCATTCACCCTATGGAGAATGGATACTTTTCCACCTTTCCAAAATTAATTTTTGGGTCCTCTTCTCTTGTTTCTGCACTTCCATATTCTCTTTGTTTCATAGTTGAGAAGTCATAAATAAATTCAAGATCTAAGTTTCCATGAGATAACAACAAAGATGACAAAAAATACAACTATGCAATTTTTCTCTTTTGAAATAAACTTTTCTTCAACCTACAAATTTGCAACACTCAAAGTGAGGGGAAACATATTTGTATTTGGTGAATGGTAATTTTCCTTGGTCTAACCTTTTTTTGATAATTAAACCTTGAAATGAAATAAAATACCATGAAAGGAATGATGAATGGACAAATGAATGTTGCAACTACCACACCTTTGAATAAACAGTGGAAAGACTAAAATATTTATGTGGATCTTGCATGAAATGAATTAAATATATGTGAATCATGATACTTGAATCTTCCTTTAAATATTTGACTTGAATGCTTTATTTGATCATGAAATCTACATCACAATGTTAGCTCCAAAAACATGCATGATTGATCATAACTTTGACATGATGCTTGAGATCATGAATGTTGCAATAAACCCTTGATAAATCTAATTTTGAATGCTCTTGACAATAATATTTTCTCTTATGAAATTTCTCTCAATTCTGCTCTTGAAATCTAATGTTAATCTAATAAAATAACCTTGTATTTATAGACATTTATCCTCAATTTCTCAAAATTCAAACATTACAAGCCAACTTTTGAAATTTCAATTTAGGATAATAAAAATACGGCCAAAAATAAATTTAAAAATTGGTTCAAGGCCTTAGGGAGGACCCATTTTCCCATTGGTGAATGGGTCCCAGGACCCAATTCCTAGAACACACAATGCTCAATGTGAAGTGTCATGTATTGGAATTAATTGATATTATGCTTTCCCTTCAAAACATGTAATTGAATGGGCTTGTAAATAAATTATAGGGCTTATCAAGGCATAATTAATCTTAATTAATTAAGGGTGATGGACCCTAAATAAGTGTTAAATTCTAGATAGATACATTTTACAACACTAAACTAAGGCACAATTAAGTCCAAATTAACTAGGTGGGCCCAAACAAGTGAGAAAATGTAAAGAGATAAAATTTTCCTCACTACAACTTTTAAAGTTCAACCTAGACAAGAAGGAAAGGACAAAGACAATGAAAAGGAAAAGGAAACTTCTCACATGACTATAATTTTATATTTGAATCCATGTGCGTAAAATGATTGGCTAAGATTTAAAGAAGAAAAGTCTAGTGAATTAAATAAATAAATTAAAATATTTATTTGATAGAGGAAATGATAATAAATTAACTAAATAAATTAAAATATTTATTTAATTAATAAAAGAGAAGGTGTGAATAATTAAATATTTATTTATTTAATAGAAGAACTATAGATGAAAGGTAATTAAATAAATAAAAAAGGAAGGATAAATTTAGGTGTCTACAACAGCAACCTAGATGGGTTGTTTGAAAAGACTCCATTCTTGTATTGTATCAAATGGTATTAAAGAAGGATGATTGGATAGGAAGTATTGTAGTAGTTGAATAACTAGAAGAGTTAAAGTAATTTGTAATTATTATCCTATAAAATAGTTTAAGGTTGGGTAGAAGGTGAATGAGGAGTATGTGTAGGATCATCATGGAAAAAACAGGCCCTTAAGTGGCAAAAAATTCAGAAAAATCAGAGTTAGGAAACTTGACGTAAAAATTTGAAAGTTATCTATATTATTTCAAAAATATGTAAGAATATAATTTGTAGAAAATTAAATTTAGTTTCTAAACTACTAGGTTTATTTCAAAAAAAAAATCTATTTGGTGAAAATTTAAAATTTCAATGCAAGAGTACTTAAATTTTAGGGAAAAAAAATAAGTAGGTGTTTGTGACCACCCTAACCACAATAAAATAATAATTATTTTTTATAATATTTTAGACATAAGTAGAGGACTCATGTCCAGATGCGATGCATATTTTTTTATAATTTTTTTCCAAGTAAATAATTAATTATGAATTTTTTATTACAACTTAAAAAAAATATAAAAACCCGTATGTCTGACCACCTTAACTTGGTCAAAACTTCATGAAATTTAATTTTTCCTTTTTTAATGCTATATTATGTGAAGCATAGAATGTGATGCATGTTTTGGATTCAAAAAAGTGATACCGTTTGAAAGCTATAGATTTTTATCATTCAACCTATCAATCAGGAATTTAGTCGTAATTCAAATAGAAAATGAATAATAATAATTTATTAAATTCAAAGTAAAGAATAATTTATATTGGTGGAAAGCTAAGAATCTCCTTTAAAAACTCTTTTCATTTCATCAATTTTGGGTAAAAAAAAGTTGTTTGCCACATACCCTACAAATACCCATCATATTTCCACTTTTTGGCCCATCATGATCCTCCACATACCCTAAGAGAGAGGTGTATCTTTTTTTAGTGTAGAAAAATTTATCCCTTGACATTTTCAAACTTGTTAGGGCTCTCCCTACTAAAATTGGGCTTCTTTACGCCTTATTTGGTCCTATTTTGCATCCACAAGCCTAATTTAATGAATCTTTTTGAGGATAATCTCGAAACATTATAAATGTCAAATCATAATTCAATGTTATAGGTTGTGTGTTCTAGATCTAGTTATCTGGAACTCATACAACACCTTGGGAATTGTTGGAACACAATGATCTACTAAGAGAGGGGGTGAATCACTTGATACCAAAATCTATCCCTTAAAACTTTATCCAAATTACTTTCTTAGATCCAAATACTTTGTGCAACTTTTTTTTCAAAATCTTAATGTGTAGATTGAAAAATAAAGATGAAAACATAAAAATGAAAATATACAATCAACACAAATACCCACAACACCAGATATACATGGAAAACCCAAGATGGAAAAAACCACAGTGACAAAGGTGGCTTGATTCTACTACTCAAATTGAATGTCACAAATGAAATCTCTGTTACAATGTTTTAGGGCTACAACCAAAGGAAGCATCAACTACCTAATTTATAAGCTACAACTTCAAGGATGCTACAACACCCTAGTTTAGGAGCTACAACTCTAAGGAGACTACAATCTCCTAAATCGAGCTACAACCTAGTCCAATGAGGCTACAACGCCTATGATAACAATTTCAAATATGCATAGACTTTGTTCTACCTAACCTATAATGCATCATTACATTCAGTACTTTGTTGCACTTACTGCAACATAGATTCTCTTGTTGAAGTTGTACTCTTAGCAGCACACCCCTACTCTGCACTACCCTTTGCAAATAGAACAATTATTGTTCTATCTTGCTGCTCTGCTCTTCTATCCCTTTTTGTAGTGTCTCATCTATCTGCACTTAGCTGAATGCCAACCTATATGATGATCTATGTTTTTTCTAGGTTACATATGTATGTGCATTCACTATCTGCACTCGTAGTTCTCCCTACTAGCTTCTTTTAGATTCAACAACTTTGATAATACTTGGTTGTCTTCTTTTATGCTTGACTCCACTAACTTGCAATCACTGCATGAAGATTCTCTCTACCATCTAGATCATATCCAACTTACTATTAGGGTTTCCTTTTCTTGAAATCTTCACTGAAAAGCTACCTTTACCTCAAGGCACACACACCACCGTCTACCTCATAATTATGATATCTAGTAGAGTATACTAGATATTGCCATATCTTGCATCAAGCTGCTCAACATTTAATTCTATTACAAAGAATTTTCCTTTATTCATTCTCTGTCAAACCCTAAGATTGGATATGCATTCAATTCATTATCTTTACTATTTGATATGATTCTGTTCTTGATCGCGTGTTAGGGTTTTTCACAAGTTCCTTCATTACACAACCTCTGCATCGAGCCTCACACCATTTAATTTGGATATAGAGTATTTGATAAGAATAGAAAACCATGAAACCCTTGAATCAGATATGTATTAAATGAGTTCTCCTATTCATTCGATATGATATGATCTCAATCACATCTAAAGTATGTTCTGCCACCTTCAAGTTAAAATCTTCATTTACTTTAGTTCCTTGTGCAACTAGACCAATTAATTCTTTCTCCTATGTCGGTTACTAGATTGAACCCCTATTTACATATACTTAGCCATTGTAGTTCTTCATTTTTAAATATGGTTCGTTGATCACTCATCTTTGTACTATGATCCTCTGGCTCTCCATTCATCTTGGAACCTTTAAAATGTTATCATTAGATCATCTTCTTTAAATGTGCACTATTGATCTTCAACTCATGCATGTTGCTTTACTTGTAAATATATCATTCTCACTTAGAGAATAAAGATTAAATCCACGATATTAGATATTCAACTCACGATCTATGTCATCGATCACATCCTCATAATGCATCACTCGCCTCTAAGTCTAGACCATTAAATTAAATATTCTTTAACCCAACTTCATCAATCTCTACTGACTAATGATCACCACTCGATAATTCGTCAAACAATTTGCATTGTCAATCTCCTTCATACACCACTTTCCATATGCAAGGTCCACCAAGGCATGCATCCAAAGCCCACTAACACAAGCTCTGAAAATGGGCCCACACAAACCTTGCATGGTTTGTGGCTTGTTGCTAATTTTTATCCACATCATTTCCATGCAACTCACAACAATGATGTGAGTTGGTCTATCAAGCAATCGCTCTTTGTCACCTATTGGCCTACATAATCATACACTATCATCACCTTTTCTTCTTCCTATTAGGTCCCACCAGCTTCATCAATGATCAATATCCATCCACTGTGGATTAGTCTCCACTACTATTCACTAACCCCATGGGACTTATCCGAGTTCCTCCAAAATCTCAGCAAAATTGGAAAGCACCATCATATTTTCTTGATCGTAGTCATTGATTATAGACCATTTCTCATGGACTTGATGTAATCATTAATTTCCACCTATTATTGTGACATCACATTCTACTAACTATGTCTATTTCCTTTGTAGGTCCCACCATGCATGTTGTGAGAACCATTGATCTTCAACATTTGATCACTGCCATTCCTCGCTGATCCATCCAAATTAATTGGGACCCACCACAAACTCAACGGTGCTTGTAGGCACCATTAGATCTTGAATCTTTAACCATCACTGTCAATCTTATGAAGAAAAACATTTTCTCAATAGATTGGAAATATTAGACTCAACAAATATTTTGCACAACTGATAAATGCAAGGTGAAGGGGCTCATTCCCTAAACAACATCAAAGGCTTAAGTCACAAATTAAGCTACCTACAACCTACTACAACTATTCAATGACAAATTAGAAGAAATTTTTATTCCCATGACCCTTGATCTACTACCTTCCTGACTATGTAGGGTCTACACTTCACTTTTCTTTGTTGAACGGTAAGTTAGACATGTTCCTGAAAACACCACCAACCTTAAAGTGTGATCTTCATAAGTTCATCAAACTAGAAAAAATACCACCAGTGCTATAGGGTGGGGAGTTAGCAAAACATAGAAAAACACCACCTGAGTTAGACCACATGCCAAAAAGACCACTAGAGGTATACTTAGTCAAGATCCTTAAAGGGGTAAGTTAGAGAAACTTAGAAAAATGTCACCCAAGATATGACCTAGAAATTTTTTTCTTTTCTTTTTGCAGTCAATGGACTATTGAGGGGACCAAAGAAACTGTCCCATTGAAGCACAAATGTCTCACTGATGAGACATGTAGACATTACCAATCTAGGAAATGGAGCTAGCCACTTCATGGAATGAATGACATAAGTTGTTACTTATGTGACCTATTACCTGCTATTGACTATGAATGTCAAAATAGTCAAACATATTCGCCGCCATGAATGCAAAAACATTAGGGTTTTTCTATAAACCCTAAAATCACTCGAGAGTATAAATAATAGACTATTGGATGCATCCTTCACTTTTTAGACCTGCAGAGCACATCATTGGAATGCTCTCGAAAAACCCACCATGAATCTATCACCAAATTTTCTAATAGATCTATTGCTCTCCATCCATCCTTTGTCATCATGGCAACAAACTCCTTTACCTAATTTTCACTTTTGACATCAATGACAACATTAAATGCTTCTGCATAGTATCAACAGACTTCTCCTCTAATCCCCTTTTGACATGAATGGCAACATATTCCAACAATCTCCTCCTTTTTCATTGATGGAAAAATTTTAAATGCTCAATGATACCAATTATCCAATTCAACATTTGTACTAGTATAATCTTTACTTTCTACTTCCATTGATGTTTTCTCCAATGCTTCTATATGAGCATTTACATGACTTTCTCCCCCTTTGAAATCAATGGAAAATGGATCACTCTGCCCTAAAGTACTCCACCCCTTTGAGAATTAGTGCAAAGGGTCTAGTTGTTCTCTAATATCCTCCTTTGACATTTCTTCTCCTTTTCTCATCCTTATGAGTATCTTCACAACTTTCCCTCTTATTCTCTACTTCAAGCATTGCTCACTTCTTCTTCCCCATACTCAATTGTTTTTATCACTTGCTCATCATTTCTACTCTTCTTTATCTTAGGTCACCATATTGTTGTAGCCTTCACTCCTTCTTAGAATTGGCAAAGGAACTTGGCTCCCCCTTTGACCTTCCTCCATTCTACACTAGATTCATTTGAGGGACTCTGTACAAACTAACCTATTTTGAAGCAATTTGTAATGGTTTGATACAAAATTAAAAACAATATACATAGAATAGATTCCTTTTAGCCATAACTCATATCTTGGAAAGTAAGAAGTATTTCTCTTAACAGAGCATCTTTACCACTTTTTCTTTAATAACTATTACCAATTGTTGATATCAATTTTTGTAGTTGACTATCCACTTCTCTATTGATATTCTTACCCTCTGATGAGCATTTCAAAGAGAAAGAATGTGACCATAAATCTACAACTATCAAGTCATTAGAAATTTGTAAAACATGTTTTTCCTGATTTGATCTCCTTCATTTCCAACGATGGATGGAATATAAATTTAGCTTCACTTGGACTCATGTCCTATAACTAAAAATTAGTGATATGAGGAAAAAGAAACCATAGGGAGTGCTTCCTATTAGTATTTCTCTCTCCAGACCTTCTTTGAATGCCTTTTTATTCCACAAGTATGTGAACCATTGTTCACTCTGGAAGATATATCTTTCCTTGTATTCTTCCTCTTGCTTTATACTAATGGTCTTACAAGATCTAATTTGCAGTCCTTCACTGTGTTACCAAATTTTTCACACTTGTAGCATACTACATACATATTTCTTACATGAGAAAATAAATTTATATTTATGTATTTTTTGCTCCTTTTAGGTGTAGCTCTACATTCTCTAGCTCTATGACCATACTGATTAGAGACATAGCAATAACCATTAAAACGTGAGGAGTACCTGGTCATAGAATCCCTCTAAATAGGACGAGGAGGTCTTCTCTAATTTGAATTCTTTGTATATCTCATCCTTGGGGTTCCTTTCTGATCATCTCTCATAATATTTTTTTCTTTTTCTTTAAAACCTTGAAACTAATTTCTTCATCTTCATATCTATTGTGGGCATCTTCTTTTTATCTAGCTTCTTCATCTTAGTAGTGATAGGCTTCTTTCCTTCTTTTTCTTTTTTCACTCTAGTAGTGTCTTTTTTTGATCTTCCATTTTGATAGGTATTTTCTTTGGAACAACTCATGCAAGCTTCATCTTCCTTTGTGCACCATTTTTCTTCTCCTCTAAATCTATCACATAAGTTTGCAAAAGTGTTGGTAGAGGAATTCATTCCTTTCTCAAATACAAGGCCAACCTTCTTTTTATTTTTTAATGGATTTTGTGAACTAACTAGTTCATCTAGTATTCTTGATCCACCCTTCAACGTTAGTCCTTTATCAATCTACTCTTTACCTTTTTTATAATTCTTTTCTCAAGGCCATTATTTTTTCCTCCAACATCATGCACTCTTCTGATTTGGATTGTGGCTTAGTCTAAACTACATCTTTTTCTCTTCTTTCTTCTTCCATCTCAATCTTCAAGCTGATCACCATCTGATTAGATTCTTTAATACTTCTAGTCAACATATCAATATCTTCTTGTACATGCAACCTTTTTTCTTCATTTTTTGTTTCTCATTTTCCTAATCTCATTCAAAGAATTGACAAGTTTCCCTTCTAGGTATACTCCATACTTATCAAACCTCTCAATCTCTTCATCAAAGGTCATTGGAAATGGATCAACCCCATAGAAAATTCCATGTTCATCATTTGATCTACCATTTACATTAGATGAACCACTTTCTCTTCTTGCATGCAGATTATGTTTACTATCCTTTTTGTTATCAGAATCATTTGGGTATGTGTAGGGGCATCATGGAAAAAATAGGCCCTTAAGTGGAAAAAAAATAGAAAAATTAGAGTTAGGACACTTGACGTAAAAATTTGAATAAGTTATCTATACTATTTCAAAAATTTGTAGGAATATAATCTATAGAAAATTGAATGTAGTTTCTAAACTATGAGGTATGTTTAAAAAAACAAAAAATCTATTTAGCGAAAATTTGAAATTTCAATGCAGTGGTACTTAAATTTCAGGGAAAAAATAAGTAGGTGTCTGTCTGACCACCCTAACCACAATAAAATGATAATATTTTTTTATAATATTTTAGATATAAGTTGAAGACTCATGCCTTGATGTGACACATGTTTCTTTGTAATTTTTTTCCATGTAAATAATTAATTATGATTTTCTTATTACAATTTTTTTAAAAAAAATCTTATGTCTAACCACCTTAACTTGGTCAAAAATTCAAGAAATTCATTTTTTCATTTTTTAATCCTATAGTATACAAAGCATAAAATGTGATGCATGTTTTGGATTCAAAAAATGTGATACTGTTTGAAAGATAGAGATTTTTTTTAATCAGCCTATCAATCAAGAATTTAGTTGTAATTTGAATAGAAAATGAATAATAATTACTTATTAAATTCAAAGTAAAGCATAATTTATATCGATGGAAAGCTGAGAATCTCCTTTAAAACCCCTTTTCATTTCATCAATTTTGGGAAAAAAAAGGGCGTCAGCCACAAACCCATCATATTGCCACTTTTTTGGCCCATCATGATCATGCACATACCCATTTACTTCATCATAAAAACATTTAAAATGATTGTGATTACCTATAGATGTTTCTTGAAGCCATTTCTTTATCTTTTGATGGAATTAGCTTGCACTTCACTAGAATCTTGTGATCCATAGGTAGATGTTTCTTCCTCATTACATCTTGTTGTAGCTCCAAAAAATATATCTTGATCCATCAAAGATTGGTCTATACTAACCATTGTGTTCATTCACCTAGGTCTATCCAAGCTAATTAAGCCTCTCGTAGGGAACCTAGGGCTCTAATACCAATTTTTGGAACACAATGATCTACTGAGAGGGGGGGTGAATCAATAGATACCAAAATCTATCCCTTAAAACTTTATGCAGATTACTTTCTTAGCTCCAAATACTTTGTGCAGACTTTTTTTTTCAAACTATTAATGTGTATATTGAAAAATAAAGATGCAAACATCAACATGCAAAATGAAAATAAAAAAAAATACCCACAACTCTAGATATACGTGGAAAACCAAAGATGGGATAAACCATAGTGAAAAAGGTTGCTTGAGTCTATTGCTCAAATCTAGTGTCACAAATCAAATCTCTATTACAATGTTTTAGGGCTACAACCCAAGGAAGCATCAACTCCCTAATTTAGAATCTATAACTTCAAGGATGATACAACACCCTAGTTTAGGAGCTAAAATCCAAGGAGACTACAATCCACTAAACTGAGCTACAGCCAAGTCTAATGAGGCTACAACCTCTATGATAACAATTTCAAATATCCACAGACTTGGTTTTGCCTAACCTATATAATGCATCATTACATTATGTACTTTGTTTCACTTACTAAAACTTAGTCTCTATTGATGAAGTTGCACTCTCAGCAACACACCCCTACTTTGCACTCTCCTCTGGGTATGTGCAGGATCATCATGGAAAAATAGGTCCTTAAGTGGTGATGAAAATTTAGAAAAATTAGAGTTAGGCAACTTGACGTAAAAATTTGAATAAGTTATCTATATTATTTCAAAATATGTAAGAATAGAATCTATAGAAAATTGAATGTAGTTTCTAAACTACTCGGTTTTTTTTTTTTAAATCCTATTTGGTGTAAATTTGAAATTTCAATGCAGAGTACTTAAATTTCTAAAAATAAGAAGTAGGTGTTTGTCTCACCACCCTAACCACAATAAAATGAAAATATATATTTTATAATATTTTAGATATAAGTAGAGGACTCATGTCCCGATGTGATGCATATTTTTTGTAATTTTTTCCAAGTAAATAATTAATTATGAATTTTTATTACAACTTAAAAATATAAAAAAAACTCATATGTCTGACCACCTTAACTTGGTCAAAACTTCATGAAACTCATTTTTTTAAAACTTATAATAGGTGAAGCATAGAATGTGATGCATGTTTTGGATTCAAAAAATGTGATACTATTTGAAATCCCTAGATATTTTTAAATTAACCTATAAATCAAGTCTTTAGTCATAATTCAAATACAAAATGAATAATAATAATTTATTAAATTCAAAGTAAAGAATAATTTATATTGGCGGAAAGCTAAGAATCTCCTTTAAAAACTCTTTTCATTTCATCAATTTTGGGTAAAAAAAGGTCATTAGCCACATACCCTACACATACCCATCATATCGCCACTTTTTGGCCCATCATGACCCTGCACATAGAACAATTACCATTTTGTCTTGCTACTCTGCTCTTCTATTCCTTTCTATAGTTTCCCTTACATCTGGACTCACCTAAATGCCAACCTAGATTATGATTTGTGTTGTGTCTAGGTTACACATGTATGTGAATTCACTTTCTGAACTCGTAGCTCTTCCTACTTGCTTCTTATAGATTCAACAACTTTGACAATACCTGATTGTCTTAGTTTATGCTTGACTCCACTAACCTACAATCACTACCATGATATTCTCTCTACCATCCATATCATCTACAACTTACTATTAGGGTTTTCTTTGCTTGCAAACTTCACCAGCAAGCTACCTTTATCTTGAACCACACACCACTCTCTAGCTCATAATTAAGATATCTGATAGAGTATACCAGAGATTGCCATATCTCGCATCGATCCACCCAATATTTGATTCTATTATAGAGAATTTTCCTTTATTCATTCTCTATCAAACCTAAGATCAAATATACATTCAATGTATTCTCTTTACTATTTGATCTGATTCTGATCTTGATCACCTATTAGCATTTTTCATAAAACTTCATACACAACCTCTACATTGAGCCTCACACCATTTAACTTAGATACAGAGTATTTTCTAAGAATAAGAACCTTGGAAACCCTAGAATCAGATATGTTTTAAATGATTTCTCCTATTCATTCAATATGATCCGATCTTGATCACATCTTCAATATTTTCCACTGCCTTGAAGATAAAATCTTCATTTACTTTGGTCACTTGTTAAACTAGACCAATTAATTCTTTCTTATGTGCGAGTTACTAGATTGAAACCGTGTTTACATGGACTTAGCTATTATAGTTCTTTATTTTTCAATCTTAGTTGTTGATCACTTATCTTCACACCATGATCCTCTAGCTCTTTGTTCATCTTGACACCTTTAAAACATGTTTGTCAAATCATCATCTTTAAATGCGCATTGTTGATCTTCAACTCATGCATATTGCTTTACTTGGGCATATCTCATTCTTACTTAGGGAAATAATATTAAATCCAAAATTTTAGATCTTCACCTCATGATATATGTCATCCATCACATCCTCATAATGCATCACTTGCCTTTAACTCTAGACCATTATATTGAAGAGTCTTTAATCTAGCTTCATTGATCTCCACTGACTAATGATCATTGTTGGATTATTCTTCAAACAATATGCACTGTTAATCTCCTTCATACATTTCTTGTCATATGTGGGGTCAACCAAGACATGTGTCCAAAGCCCACTAACCTCACCAGCTCAAACAATGGGCCCACACAAACTTTGTAGGGTATGCAGGCTATAGACATTTTTCATCCACATCATCTCCATGCAAATAAAAAAAAAAATGTGTGTTGGTCTATCGAGCAATCGCTCTTCATCACCTATTGGCCTATGTCATCATTGACTATCATCACCTTTCCTTCTTCTTGTCAGGTCCCACCATCTTCATCAATGATCAATATCCATCTACTTTGGATTAATCTCGACCACTTTTGACTAATCACATGGGACTTAGCCTAGATCCTCCAAAATCTCAACAAACTTGAGAAGCACTGTCAGATCTTCTTGATTGTAGCCTTTTGTTATACACCATTACTCATTCCCTTGATGCAATCATTCATTTCCACCTGTCATTATGACATCATATTCCACTAACTACATCTATTTCCTATGTAGGTCCCACCATGCATGCTATGAGAACTATTGATCTTCAACATTCAATCATTGTTGTTCCCCATTGACCCTACAAGACTTAATTGGGACCCACCACAAACTCAATAGTGCTTGTAGGCATCGTTAGATCTTGAAGCCTTAACTATCATCATTGATCTCGCATAGACAAATATTTGCTCATTACTTTGGAAATATTAGACTCACCAAATATTTACACACTGGGTAAATGCAAGATGAAGGGTTTGGTTCCCCAAATGACATCAGAGGCTTAAGTCACAACTTAACCTACCTACAACTTGCTACAATGAGTCAACAAAAAATTAAAGGAACTTAATAAACAAATGACCCTTGATCTGCTACCTACTTGACTATGTGGGGTCCACACTTTAGTTTTCTTTGTTGAGCGATAAGTTAGACATGTTTCTAAAAGCACTGCTATCCTTAAAGCATGATCTTCATAAGTTGATCAAACAAGACAAAACACCGCCAGCGCTACAGGGTGGGGAGTTACCAGAACATAGAAAAAAACTATCTGAGTTAGACCATGTGCCAAAAACAATGCTACAGTTGTACTTAGTCAAAAGCCTTGAAACGGTTAGTTAGAGAAACTTAGAAAAATTCCTCCCAAGATATGACTTAGCCAAATTTGTCTTTTCTTATGGAATTCAATGGACTATTGAGGGGATCGAAGAAACTATCCCACTAAAGCACAAATGTCTCATCGATGAGACATGTAGACACTGCTAACCTAGGAAATGGAGCCGGTCACTTCAACGAAGGAATTACATAAGTTGTTACTTATGTGACTTGTTACCTGCTATTGACATTCAATGCTAAAATAGAAAAACATATTGGCTGCTATGATTGCAAATGCATTAGGGTTTACCTATAAACCTTAAAATCATCTAAGAGAAGAAATAATTCACTCTTGGATACATCCTTCACTTTCTAGACCTACAGAGAACATTAGTAGAATTCTCTAAAAAAATCCATCATGAATCTACAACCAAATTTTCCATTAGATCCACTACGAGCTCCATCCATCGTCTGTCATCATGCCAAGAAACTCCTTTTCCTAATTTTCACTTTTGACATCAATGACAACATTAGATGCTTTTGCACATGATCATCACACTTCTCCTTTGATTCCCTTTTAACATCAATGAACACATATTCCAACAATATGGGTCCCACATAGGTCTCGGGGCCTAATTTTGAATATTTCCTTGAACTTAACACTTCTTGGGGTTTGTGTCTCATTTTTAAGATAGTAGAAATCATACATCCAAGGTGGCATATGAGTCCCACTTTAACCATGACCTATTTCAAATCAAATTCTTGCTAGGATTTTATTATCCTAGAATTGATGTTGGCTTGTAGTTTTGTAATTTTAGGAATTTTGCATGAACAAGATTAAATATGAGGTTACTTTGCATAATTTTCACCTAGCAAGTTTACAAGTGATCTAGCAATTCAAGTATTCAAGAGAATTCAAGAGAAAATTATCAAGCATTTCGAGCTACATTCAAGATTCAAGCATCATTTCAAAGCCTTCATGCATCATGTGTGTTTTGGAGCTAACATTTGTGATGTAGGTTTCCATGATTCAATCAAGCATTGAAAGTCATTATCTCATAAGAAGGTCAAGAGTCAAGATCCACATCCATTGGAGGCATTTCACACAATTTTTCAGCCTTTATTTCAAGGGTTTGGTGAGTTACAACATTTCATATTGTTTATTCATCAATCCTTCCTTCTATTTCATTTCATTTCAAGGTTTGATTACCAAAATAGGGTTTGACCAAGAAAAATCTCTATTCCCTAACACAACAAAAAAAATTATCCTTCATGTGTGATTGCAGATCTAGGTTATTTGGAGCTTGAAAATCCTTTGAAGAAAAAATTGTGATTAAAGAAAGTTGTGAAAAAGTTGTCATTTTCATGGAAACTCACATATAGATCAGAATTCATAATTTTTAGACTTCAAGATTGGACAAGATGAAAGCTATAAAAGGTCACTTGAGGCTAAAGAAGTTTCATTCAAACCCTAATACTGGGACTAAATCACACCTCTAGGCGTATGATTCCCAATATACCTCTTTTTGAGTAGTTTTATGTAGATCTTGATTTATAATCTGAAGATTCTAGATTATGTCTAGATTCCTACATTAGGACTAAATCACCCAACCTAGCATATATGGGTCCTTGTAAACTTCAAAAAGTAGAATTTTAGAGTTGCAGACCTTGTTTGGAATCCACCAGCTTACTGTTGATCACAATGTTAGTCGCACACCAACAATGTAGATAAATCCTCACAAATAGACAATGGGAACCTATCTTTACTAAAAATACTAAAGCACCTAACAACCTAAATCTTTAGGATGACTCAAGTTAATTGCAAGGCTTTTTTAGGTCATGTCTTGACCATACTAGGTTTGCATCAGGGTTTGTTGTGACAATGTTGTTAATCACAAGGGGTAAATGGTAATTTCCAATTCTAAAAGAAATCATAAGGTTCTGTAAAAGATATTCTCGGGTTGATCATCAGATAATTCCATAAAATAAAAAAATATGCAATAATATTTTATGAATTCTAAATAAATTTTCTATCACTTAAGTAGATTTAGCTTTAAACATTCAACAATATAATGGAAATGAAATATTTCAAATAAATTTCCATTCATTCATCTATTTTTTGGTACATTTTCTAAAATTTAAACATCTAATCTAAAATAAAGCATAAAAATTACTTGAAAAGTAAAATTTATCTTGAGTATTATCCACGCATACTCCAAGAATTAACCAAATCAAAGAAAACCACTCTATACTTCACTAGATTGCTTCATAGCTAGGCATAGAATGGTGCGAGCTTTTAAAGAAGGTGGTTTAATTTGGACACTAAGTAGATTTTCTATGCACCCTTAAACGACACATCATACAGTCTTGTCCAATTGAACAAACAGCCAGGTACAAAAGATAATAGTTGGTAGCTTTCAAATTAGCTTTGATATTGATCGGTTCTATGCGCATACAAGTTTTTAATCTAGAATGATTCAAAAAATAGGAAAAAAGAACAAAAATTAAAGAAGTTTTAGCTCATCTAACATCCACAAATTTTGAACTTAACTTAAAATGAATAATCTTTTGATCTTTTATAGGAACAAGACAAAAGGAACATAAGAAAAATACATGAGAGGAAATCCAAACGACAAATCATGATAAGGCATGTGGAATATGATAATTGGAAAAAGAATTTCTAATGAAGTCAACAAATGTCAACCTTCCTTAGCACGTTAATATCTTTCAGGTCTTTCATCTTCTTAATATCACCAAGATAATAACTTGAATTTGGATAGTATGTAGGAATTTTCCCATATATTCAGAATGATTTCTTTATAATTCTATTCCTACATTCTAGTTCTTCCTCAAGTTTTCCACTCTCAGGAATGGGTTACACTGGAGGTTGGAACTCTCTCTCACCATATTCATAATACCAAGACTCCTAGTATTATGACATACTCAAGATCCTCCACATATAACTTCTCAAAATATGTTGCCTGATTTGGATATGATTTTACCTACAACCACTTGTCATTTTCATGGTCTTTTTAAGCCTATCCTCTTGATGTTAGATATATTTTTCTTTAAAACATTGATTTAATGTGGCTTGAACATTCACATTAGGACCTTAAAATGAAAATAGTGACGTATTGTGAAGGTATTGTGAAGTGTTGCAAAAAATTTCTACATTTTTCTAGACTCTATTCATTACAATTCACCTAAAAATCACCTTTTTGCTCATTATCAAGGCCTATTTTGAAGTGTTGTAAAGTCTTGTCACAAGATTTCACACTTTTCTAGGCATAATTTTACTATTTACACCTTTCTTATACTTTATTTGACCCCTTTATTCCCTTATAAGGCTTAGTTAAGTGAATTTTTGAATGTAATCTAGACAAACAATAGTAAATATAATTTAATGCCCGACACCCACATTCAGGTCCTAGGTGGGACCCATTCGCTATGGGTGGCGAATGAGTCCCCCTTGGCTTCAAATTTAAAATATTTTCTGAAAAAAAAAGTGTTTTTATTCAAAATCATTTGATGTCGGCCTATGATGAGTTATCAATGGGTTATGAAGGCACAAGATTGTATAAATAAGTGATATTCCCCTCATTTTACATCTCCTCCTAATTCATTCAGCCAATCTCCTACAATCATACATCACATCCAAGAATTCAAGCACTTTACAACATCAAATCAAGCATTAATCAAGCATTCAAAGGAAACCATTGACATATTTTCAGAATTTCATCGACAAGGGTTTGGTAAGTTGATAGCATTTGCATGTTATTAGTTTATCTTTCTCTTTTATTTCATTATTTCATTAAGGGTTTGATTACCAAAGTGGGGTCTAACCAATGAAAACCCCTATTTTCTAACCCTTAACCATTTTCCCCCATTGTGCATGTGTTTTGTATACAAATTTATGAAGCATTTAGGTGTTGAAGAGTGGTTAACAAGTCAACTAGGTTCTTCAAGTCAAATCAACCATATTTCAAGCTTGGAGAAGACTTACTGTCTATTTCCTAAAGAATTCACTTCAACAACCCGACAAGCAAACATCCTCAAATATGGTGTTGTAGAGTTGTCTCTTGATTTCTCAAAATTTTGGGAGAGGACTGATTCACCACTAGTTCTGAATGAGTCCCACCTTAAGGCTAGAAATCTAGGTTTTGTCAAATTGTAGATCTCGACACTCATAAACCAGTTCCTGACAGTTTTCATCAGAAGCGGGACTGATTCGCCATCAATGGCGAATGAGTCCCACTAGTGATATTTTTTTATTTTAGACAATACTCAGAACCTTCTAGATTCTGCATCAAACTTCTAGGTGCACTCTGATTCAATCCTTTTCTATTCTACTTTGCATTCATTCATTCATTCATAGTTCATTGTTTGCATATCACATTATGTTTTCAAACATTACATTAATCTTGAGTTTTGCATTCGTAATTGCTCAATTTCATAGTTTAGTTGCATTCATATCATTCTATCTATTCCTAATCACATCACAGATTTTATAATTTAAGGGAACAAGCTAGATTCTTTGGCCCTTTCTTTCTCCTTTTAGGTGAAAAACCCTAGAAGTGCTAGAAAGTCCTTGAGAGCCAAAAATCTATGGTTCATTTTAGTGAACCTGCCTTTTGAACATATTAACTTTCTAATTTCAATTGCATCTTACATCTTAGACTTCATTTTCATCAACATTCAATTAGGGTATTTTTTCATTTTTGCATTCTAGAGTTTCTTAACTTGCATTAGGGAAATACTCATTCAGATTTCATTTTGCATTGCATATGATTGAAAATACCAAAAAAATGCCTTTACATCCTTCATTGGCATCTGAAAATCATTTAAATCATATTAATTTTTTTGAAAAACACAAAAAATCTCACACTAGGAATCATTCACCACCCTGGGCAAATCAGTCCACCTGCACATTTCATTCTACATTTTCAGACATTTTCTTGCATTTTCTTGCATTTTTGTTATGTATTGTTATTTCTCTATTTCATTTAGTAGAATTCTTTTTATTTACATTTTTCACTCCTAGATTACATTGCATTTGCATTCACCCTTTCCTTTGTGGTACCTGCATAAGTGTTTGGTACCCCATTAATAATACTTTAGTGAGACGAAGTTCTAGACTCATGGCTTCCCATGATAGCACTTTCATTGTGGACCTTGGGATCTCAAGAGCTCCTACTCCTAGTATGGACAATGTTGGATTAGGAATTTATCATACCACTTCTTTGCCTTCACCTTTCCATCCAATGAATGTTGACACGCAAAATAATTCTCTTCCTCAAGACAAGGTCATTAGTATTCATGAATAATTTGCACGTTTACAACAAGACTTGTCTCTTGAAAAAATTTCCACCACTTCCATGCCTGCAATAGAAAACCTTCATCGCTTGATTGAGAGTGATGATGGCTTACAAGCCATGAAAATAATTGTTCAAATATATAACTAAAATACTCCTAATACTTCCCAGTCAACAAACATAGTGGCAAGCCAAGGAGGACCTCACATTCCTCCCCCTTCAACCATAGCATCCATACCAACTTATACCACACCTCAGGTAACTACAACTATGCAACAAATTAGTCATGTGACTCATTCCTTTACAATTCCAACCAACATTCAAAGTTATTTTGTGGCATCGCATGTCCCCTTTTCCACCTTCACCTCTCTAAGGACCCCTTTCACTTTTCCTAACATTACGTATACCCCATCTCCATTTTCCCTTCCACCTCATACTCCTTACACTGATACCATCATTACAAAAATCTTTAACACCATTTCATCTATGCAACAACAACTCTCCACCATTAACCAAAGCCAAAATGCTCCACCACCATACCACATGTTTTTTGTAGCCCATTATCCTTAGAGATTTTACGCACCCAAATGCTATAAGGAATTGAAATGCCTTGGTTTGAGAAATATGGGGGTAAAGGAGACACTACCAACCATGTCAATACATATACAACCTTATGTAGTGACTTTGTCCTCAATCACAAGCTATTGGCCAAAATTTTCCTAGGACCTTGAAAGACACTACATTAGACTAACTTTGAAAACTACCCAATGATTCCATCTGATCATTTAATAAACTTGTAGATGCTTTCATAAGTTATTTCCAAGTCCACATGACTCTTGGCCAATTCCACAAAAGGATATAAAAGTCATGGAAAATCCTAACTTGGGAATTGGACATCCCAGCAGGTGACTAACATCTTCTTATGGTCATTCATTTACATTGTCAAACCAAGGAACATATACTTAAAATGGAGCGGCACTATATGTGCACTAAGAACCAGTTTTAGTCACAATTTACTAGAAATAAATGCTTGGAAGGAATTCTACTTATGTTGCAGGAATGTAATGTAAAGTATTTTTAACTTAAGCATAACTTAATCAAAGCAGAAATCATGACAACTATTACTAAGAAACAAACTATGAACCGGCCTTATGCTGCAAAAACAAACACGGGGATGGATTCCCAATGCTGCAGGAACAATATAAGACTATGTTTGCGCTGAAACCTTCAAGAATGAAATCTAACTTATAATCAACAGGAGATAAATAACTAACTACAAATACTCACTAAGTGGGCCCCCTTAGCAAGCATCAACAAGTTTATGCAAGAACTAAACTCAAAACTTCATTAGCTTTTATTCATAAACTTGGAATGATATACATTGCTTGTTTTGCTTGTAAGAAAACTAACACAAAACACTGTTCCTCATTATAATGCTAACTTTAACACACTCTGTTGCTCACTCATGCAGAAGGAACACTTATTTATATTAGAAAAGAAGCTAACTACCTAAGTCTAACAGAGAAAGACATGGACATAAATGCATCCTGAAACTGAGGAACATACTTCTCATAAATGAATGCATATATGTTCAACACAATTCAGAGAGAAATTAGTATTCCACCCTTCCTAGATTAATGATCATTTAGATTTCCTCCCAATGACTCAGTCAGAGAGTCTTTGCTAGAACAACTTCCTCAATGTCATGCTGGAAGTGGACTTTACTGGAGGGTCGAGATCTGTTGCACTTTGACTTGTTCATGCTTCCTTTAACAATCTACGATGCACATGGAAACATAAGTGAAAGCAAGCATGCATGGAAAATAACATGATACACATTCATTAATCACATATTAAATCCATTTCATTATCAAAAAACTACATGCATTATATTAGTCATTCAGGAGGTCAAACAGGGCAATTAATACAGACACATAGAGATGTTAAGCTGCAAGAATATAGGAATGTGTTGCTATAAGATACTACCTGATTTTAGATAAAAATCCTTTAATCAAAGAGTTAAAACAACCATCAACAATAAGATTAAGGGTATAAAAAATGAATCATAATATTCAAATTATGAGCATATTTTGAACTCATCATTTTCCCCCTACTTATTCTAATGATGGTCCTCCAGCATTAAGCTTTCTAGTTGTTTCTCTGAAATTAGTAGTAGTATGGCCCTATAATGAAGTTCTAAATTTGTAGTAGAAACCTCTAAAACTTTGCCATCTCTCATACCTATGGGTTTTTGCATCCTCATTAACATCTATAGTCCAATAAGGGTAAAGTGGCCACATCAAAACTGGAGGTCGAAATGTTAATGGTAACCATAATGCAAACCTTCTCTGGGAACCAAGCTACATATACTTCTCTATCCTTCTGATGGCTGCCTTAAAGTTCATAGGGCTATGAGGATCAGATTTCCTCAGACCAATAGTCATTTTTTCCCATCTTGTTTCAATTATGGAAGATGAAAGCTTCCAAAATAGATATGTTTGGTCTTTTGAACTCATCATACACCTACTTCTCGATATCAAATATTTTCATTCTTTATGTCTAATCATTGAATCAATACACAAAAGTAAGCCATGTTCTTAGAATTGTTTGGGGAGTTGAGCTTTCAGGTTGCAGTGGAGTAGGTTCATTCCTTTCAGCCTCTTCATAAGCCTCCAATTGTCTTCCATAGTTAGTTTCATTGGCCGCCCAAGACATGAGTGACCTCAGATGAATGTCACCAATGTAGAGAAGTGGATTCCACTATGTTTCAGAGGGAATTAGCAAACCATGCAAATAAAACTCACATAAAGAAATTTTCAGCCAACTGGGTGCTACTTGATATGCATCATAAAATTCCTTAGCTATGTGAATGACAGGGTCTAAATTTCTTGAAATTCTCATCAATTCGAACCAAAGAAATTTATCTTTAAGGAACATAGCATATACCCTAGGTGGTGGTCTACATTCCATAATTTTACCAGTTATCTTCACCATTTCACCCATTTTCTCTTTCATTTCTTTCATTTTTGTTTTTTTCTTCCAATTTCCCTTTTCAATTTTGTCTTTTATTCTTCCCAAATACTTTGTTCAATTTCAGTTCTAGCAAAATGGCGAAAACTCAAAGTTTGAAATGTAACAAGCCTCCATGTAGTCCTAAGATATTCCAAATATTTAATCAACGATGTCCTTTTATAAACAACCAATGCTTGACAAGTTTCAGTGTGTAATGGGGTTTCATTGGATACTTCAGATTGTTCAAGATGTTCTTCCTCTTGCTGCAGGATGGACTCCTATTGTTGCTCAGGAGGAGATTGTGTTTCTTCTGAAACTAGCCTAACTACTTCAGCCAAGTCATCAAGACTTGGCATCCCCCTTTCATTACCACTGCCATGTTGTGCTTCCTAAACTTCCACTATCTCAGTTTTCACCTCCCCAAGAATAATAGATGGACTTTGTGGAACATTCTTAGATACATTCTGAGAAACATCATGACTGAATTCTTTAGATTCCTCGGGAATTACTATAATTTTAGATTGAATAGAGGTTGAGGTAATTTTACACTATTTCCTTAATGAAACTCTTTTTGGAAATGTTTCTAAAGTAATAGTTGTAGGAGAAAATTTTGTGGCTTTCCTCTTTCTAACCTGCCTAGAGGATTCAGACTCAGTAGGAGAAGATGATAGTGAAACTGTAGTGGCAACAGGTGTTGTTGCAGGAGAAACTGCTACAGGGGAAGATGTTGTAGGAAAGAGTGGAGTAGAACGTTTTCACTTTTGAACATGAGGGTCAAATTATGGGGTTTGTTTTGCACTAAATGACTCTCCTACTTTCGTTTTCCCTTTTTATTTTCTACCAATAGACCTGGTTTGTACTTTGGTAGAGGGCTCTGGTGTGGAGGTTGTAGGAGTAGATGATTCTTGCTCTACTTCCCTACTTGTAGATTCTACTCTCTTTTTCTTTTTCTTGTGCTGTGCAAGGAGTGCACTAGGAGGCTCTAGAGGTTGTAGACCCTTCTGGGAAAAAAATTCTTGCCAAGAAAGGTGTGATACATCCCTTAGGGAATGCTCGATCAAGAATTTAATGAGGATATGATGGGCGATAGAGTTGTCCCTACCCCTCTAGGTTTCATGGAAACAATGTTTCGAAAGGTTTAAAAAAAAATTTGGAACATTGATAGCTAAACCATGCCTCATATGACTAGATAGTTTAAAATGATAAGAATACAAATAGGAAAAACATCCCTCACAAGTCAAGTACTTTATTATGAAGGTGGCATATTTCGAGTATGGAGGAGGTAGTGACACCCATTTGCATCCTTGTTTAGAAACCTCCAAGGGTCCATCTGTTGGTATTGTGAATTCTGCCCTAGTAGAGACATCTCTACCTGAAGAAAATTTTTCTCCTACCACTGAAAGCCCAATTACTTCTGGAATCTGCTCTTCTATAATGGCTATTGTCAAACCCCACACTATAGCTTCTCCCTCTAAAAGAGTTCTCAAAAAATCACCTGCAGCTTCCTCATTATAGGAATCTATCCTCAAAAAATAATTTAGCCAACCGCAATTGCTAAATACCCGAACCACTTGAGGATTTTGTGTCAAGGGTTCATGAGCTACAGGCTCATGTCTTACTAACTGGCCACCCATATTCACAAATTATCCTTGCTGAGATTCCTGAAACTCAAACTTCTTCTGAAAATTCAAAAAACTTCATCTGCCTTGCTTCTTTCTACCTTGCTGTCACTTTTCTTTACTTTTCCAAGATTGACCCAAAGGATAATTGCATGAAATGATTGTTAAAAAATACTCAAATCAAGCAGTTAATTGTTGTTTAGAATGAAAACACGCAGTTGTACTTGGTAAGTACAAGAAAATAAAAATGTCTTAACAGTTGTGACAGTGGCATAAGAAAAAGTTGAAATGGATGATCCCTGCCCCCTACTAAAAATTTGGCATGTGTCCACACATGTACGAAAGGATAGGCGAAGAACAGGCAATGATGACTAATATGTACATAGAAATTAATGAATAAATGAAATAAATAAATGATGTGACAATAGAAGATATCGTGTACCTTGTAATAAGTGCTCATACATGCTAGGAAAGATCACAACTTAACATGAAATGATGGCTGGAATTGAAACCATAAATGAGGGTAGTATGGAAAGATGGACGATATGAATGGGTTACATGGAAGAAGAGGAAATTAATGGTGGTGATGGATGAAAAACGAAGAAAGTGGCTTCCTTAAAAAGGAAAGCTTTATTATGGGCATGCAAAATAGAATTTTAAAGAGATGTTGTAGGAGAACGGTCAAAGCCTTTTGCTATAGGAAGATCAGTGGCCACATCCAAAACAAACTACTTCATAAATTCTTCTTTGGACTCTGGTTTATGATACAACCTAAGACGGTTTCCATTAACTAGTAGCTTGAATCAGACAAGATCTATTGTAGATAACTAAATTGAACCATTATCAAACACATTTTCTATTTCATAAGGACCAAGCCATCTTGTGGTGAGTTTACCTTGATTTTCCTTGTACTTGGGGTCATAGAGCAGCACCCAATCACTAGCCGAGAATTGGTTAGTTCTGATATGGTGGTTATGCCAATTTTTTCTTTGCTTCTCAATAGCTTTAGTATGCTACAGGGCATCTTTCCTTATCTCATCCAATGCGTTCAGCTGCAGGAGGCGTTCCTTTTGGGCTTCTAAAATATCAATGTTAAGCTAGAGAGTAGTCCTTAAGGTCTTATGCTCAAACTCTATTTGCAACATGGCAATTTTTCCATAGAGTAACTCAAAAGGAGTGAACCCTGTAGTTGTTTTCCATGTTTTCCTATAGGCCTAGACTACTTCAGGAAGGTGACTGCTCTAATACTTCTTGTGTAATTGTACTGTCTTAGTAAGGATTGTCTCAATTTCTTTGTTGGTAACCTCTGCCTGACCATTGGCTTGAGGGTGATAGGGGCTATACTTTATGTGTCTGATCTTGTAATCATTCTTCAATGCACTGATTAAGTTTTATGTAAATTGAGCTCCTTGATTAGTAACAAGTTCCCTTGGGACTCCAAACTGAGTAAAAATCTGCTCATATAGGAACTCAACAACTTTATTGTCACGAGCATGTGTCATTGCTTTTACTTCCATCCACTTGGTTACATAACTAGTGCAAACCAACATGTATTATTTCCCATTGGATGGAGGATCAACAGGCCCAACAAAATCCATGACCCACTTGTCAAAGGGACTGACTACCACTTGAGGATACAGGGGCATTTCATCAGACCTTGTTGGTCTCCCCATGCGTTGACATCTGTCACATTTTTTGGTGTAGTTTGTAGCATATTTGTGTAGTGTGGGCCAATATTATCCTATAGCAAGCACTTTCATAGATGTTCTCTTGCCTGCAAAGTGCCCACCACATGGCTCATCATGACAGGCATGCAAAATGTAATAGGTCTCATCTTCCCTAACACACCTTCTTATGACTTCGTTAGGTCATGTGTAAAATAAATAGTATGCAGTCCATGAAAAGTTAAAACTTTTCTCTACCAACAATTGGCTTTCCTTTGGTGAGAAGTGGGTTAGGGTCTTGTTGGCTGCTAAATAATTTGCAATATCTGCATACCATGGAGTTTGAGCAGCAATAGAAAATAGATGTTCATCGGGAAAGCTATCATCAATTACCTCAGGGGTGGCAAGTGTATTTGTTTGAAGTCTTAACAAGAAATCAACCACCACATTAGCCCAACCTGACTTATCAATAACTTTGATATCAAATTCCTGCAACAATAGGAGCCATCTTACTAATCTGCTAGATATGGCAGGCTTATTCATGAGGTACCTTATTTCTGCATGATCTGTATGGACAAATATTTGGTAACCAATGATATAATGTTGAAATTTGTTCAGGGCATACACAACTGCTAGAAATTCTTTCTCTATGATAGTATAGTTTAATTTAGGGCCTTGAAGGTTTTTGCTAATGAAATATATGGCATTCTCTATGGAATTCTCTTTCTATCCTAAAATTGACCCCATGGCATAATCAGAAGCATCTGTGTGTATATGAAAGAGAATACTCCACTTTGGTCCTTGAAGAATAGTTGTCTGAGTAAGTAAGTTCTTAAGCTGCAGGAAAGATTTGTCAAAGGCCTTAGTCCAGTTAAATTTAGAATCCTTAGTCAATAAGGCATATAATGGACTAGCTATTTTGCTAAAATCTTTGATAAATCTTCTATAATATCTAGCATGTCCTAGGAAGCTTCTAACATCCTTTTGTTTCATAGGTTTTTGCAAAGTTAGAATGACTTCTATTTTTGTAGGATCAACTTGAATTCCTGCTTGAGAGGTATGATGGCCTAAATAAATTCCCTCTTGCATCATCGTAAAGCACTTCTCACTATTCAAAGACAAATTTTTCTCCTTACATCTTTTCAACACTTTCTCCAAAATTTCTAATGCTTCTTCATAAGTAACTCCATAAGTGGTGAAGTCATCCATGTAGATCTCCATAGAATCATGAGAAATGTCAACAAAAATACTGATCACTGCCCTTTGAAATATTGTAGGTGTATTACATAGACCAAAAGGTAAGACAAAGTAGGAAAAAGTGCCCCATGGACTGGTAAAAGTTGTTTTGTCTTTATCCTTAGGGGCAATTCTATTTTGATTATACCCACTATATCCATCCAAAAAGGAGAAATACTTTTTACCAGACAATGAGTCTAGCACTTAATCAAAAAATGGTAGTGGAAAGTGATCCTTTTTAGTTGTTATGTTCAGCTCTCTGTAGTCTATACAAGCTCTCCATTTTCCACCCTTTTTAGGAACAATCACCAATGGAGATACCCACTGACTGTCTGAAATGGGGTAGATAAAACCAGCATCAAACAATTTTTGGAGCTCTTTTTAACTATTTCCCTGAGTGCTAGGTTTATCCTTCTTTGAGGCTACCTAACAGATGAATAGTCTTCCTTAATGTAGATCCTATGAGTACAGAGTTAAGGATCTATTCCCTTCATATCCCTATAGTCCCATGCAAAAGATCTGTGTTGATCTTGCAACATTGTGACTAGGGAAGTTTTTTGAGATTGAGGTAGCTTATTATTGATGTTCAGACAACAGCCTGGAGACACTTCTACTTGCTTGGTAAGATCATTCATTGAGGCTATTGATAAAGGTGGTGTATATATTTCATGTGGAAGAAAATTGTGATAAACTACAGGAAATTTAGGTGGCAGGCTCTCAGGATTCATTTGTTGTAGGAAACACTACTAAAGATAGCTATTTGAAACAACTGGGCTACTCAGATCAGAGTTGGACTACAAAATGTGTAAAAGCAGGCCATCCTCACTCTGAAGCTAGGAAAAAGAATTAGTTTGCAACATCATTAGTTGAGCCAATGAATTGACTTCTTCAGTTTCCTCTCCTAAATCTGGCCAAATTGGTTGAGACAAGTCTACTGAGGCTGGGTAGGTGGGTATAAAGCCAATTTCATTCTTGACTAACCATAAAATATTATCATGTCTCTTGAACGACATCCTATAAAAGCATCAGTTGTGGCAAACCATGGTCTACCTAGGATGATAGGATATCCTCCCAAAGTTGCCTTAGTGGACAATATGGTGAAAACTACTGGGTATTCTCAAGACTCAAGGATGACAATGACATCTTCTACCACTCCATCAGGTGTTACTGTGGAACTATCAGCAAGTTGAACGACGGTAAGTGTAGACTGAATGGTTAGGATATTCAAATACTCCATAGTATGCTTGGTCATTACATTGATGGCTGCACCAAGGTCAATCAAAATATTCTTTACTATCTAACCATTAATCTTTACTTTTACCATAGGACTCCCAGGGTCAGTATATTTTGGAATGACTACCTTCTCTAACCTAATATCTTCCAACTGTCCTAGAACATGGATAGTTTGGATATCCTTTTTCTTTCTTCCTAGTTTCTTTAAACATGCCCCCTTAATGGATTTTCCATAAATTGGGACATCTTTAATGGATTGGAAAAGGGGAATTTGAATGTGTACATTCTTTAGCTGATCCAAAATATCAAAGGTAGACTCTTTCATAGACTTGGATGTAGTAATTTGCAATCTCTGAGGAAAAGGCGGTTTGGCCTGATGCTATAGGACATGCTCCTTAGAGACAGTATCTGATACAGGTATATGTTCTGTAGGATCCGTAGGTTGCTCAGAGATAGTATAGAATCTCTATAATTATAGGTGGCTATGGAGCAAGGAGAGTGGTTCTAGACTGAGATGGATATCATTAATATTCAGGACATAAGCTGAATACTGATTGGCTTCTGCAAAATACATAGGTTGTTGTTATTGTTCTTGCTTATTAGTAGGCATAGGCATTTGTTTTGGAGGGCCAGTATTTGCTGTAGGTGTTGCAGGAGGTGGCATGAGGCCCGAAGGTTGTGGCTGCTGAAGCTACATGGATCCAGGAGATTGGTTCTACCATTGCTGAGAACCTCTCCATTGAGGATTCTCCTACCAATTACCTTGGGGTGGAGTCCATTGTCCTTGTGGTTGCTGCCAACCTCCTTGAGGAGATTTCCATTGAGGACTCTGATAGTTAGGATAGTGTGGTTGAGAAGTATTCCAAGGTGGTGATGGGAATTATGTAGGTTGCCATTGGTTATTGCAATTAGAACAAGGATTACCAAAATTCAAAGGGTATTGAGACATACCTTTTCTTTGAGCCCATGGTCACCTTTGTGAAACAAAGAATACTTGGTCATCATCACCCTCTACTATCTTAAAATTAGTAGGTAATTGCTTAGCCTCTAGGTTAGCCACCATCTTACATCTTCAGTCATGTTTCTTCTGTCTGTAATGCCGACATAACTCAATCAAGATTGCTTCAGCTTTCTCGTGTTTCTTTTGAGCTTGCATAGTATCCAAATATGTAGCAATGTTGTTTATGATATCCTTCTTGAAATCAGACAAAAAATATGTGATCTCTATCTGTGAAACTCGATTAGTAGAAAACTTTCCCATAGTGGCTTGATGACCTCTACCCTTCTTAACAATTGCTCGAGAATAGTTGTGACATATGTTCTTGATATCATCCCAAGGAACTTGGGTTATATCTCCTAATCTAGGGCATCTATACAGGTGTCACTGATTCCCCTCAGAAAAAGTAGTTTCTGAGATTCTTCATTGAGTATGGTCTGAATTCTTTTTTAGGGAAAACACGAATGTTGAGATATAGTCTTCCAGGCTTTCATCCTCCTTTTGTTGAATTCTGAATCTATCATCACCCTTACTACCACTCTTACAATATTCCTTATATTTCTCAAGAAATTTTGTTTGCATAGCTGCCCAACTATCAACAACATCCCTTCCTAAACTCATAAACCATCTAAGAGCTCCCTCATTCAAAGTAGTAGGAAACAACTTCAGCCTATGAGCATCTAAAGTGTAATCATAGCTACGACAGAGGATGTCAAACTCAAACAAGAAAGTGTCTGGGTCCTCTGTAACTAGTCCATAGAACTTGGAAAGTAATGAAGAAGGAATATTTTTAAGGTTATCATTATTTTGTTGAGCAATGATGGGGAATTCAAAAGCAAGAGGTTGATTAGTTGGGATTACGTGCCACATTTTCTTGATGGAGTATCAAAGAAAATGGATTTTCTTGAGGTTCTTCGTCAATTGGGGCAAATGGCAATTCAACAAGCAGGTTTTCAACAAATGGATTGATATCTTGGTCTCATCCTTCCTCAAATAGATTATAAGATGGTTCAGAATTGTTATCAATGAATGGAAGGTTAGGGAGGAATTTTCCCAGAGGATCTCTTCTTCTATGCATGCAATAGAATTAACCGTAAATTGAATTAATTTGAAAATGCTTGAATAAACACACTAAAATATTGTTAACAGTGACTGTGACAGGTTCTTAGCTTGACACCATCCCCAGCAACATTACCAAAAATGGTTGATTCCACAAAAGGATATAAAAGACATGGAAAATCCTAACTTGGGAATTGGACAATCTAGCAGGTGACTAACATCTTCTTATGGTCGTTCATTTACATTTCCAAACCAGGGAACGTATACTTGAAATGGAGCAGCACTGTATGTGCACTAAGAACTAGTTTCAGTCACAATTTCCCAGAAATAAATGCTTGGAAGGAATTCTACTTATGTTGTAGGAATGTAATGTAAAGTCTTCTTAACGTAACCATAACTTAATCAAAGAAAAAATCATGACAACTATTACTAAGAAACAAACTATGAACTAGCCTTATGTTGTAGAAACAAACATAGGGATGGATTCTCGATGCTGCAAGAACAATATAAGACTGAGTTTGTGCTGAAACTTTCAAGAACGAAATCTAACTTATAATCAACATGAGATAAATAACTAACTACAGATACTCACTAAGTGGGCCCCCTTAGCAAGCATCAACTAGTTTATGCAAGAATTGAACTCAAAACTTCATCAACTTTTATTCATAAACTTGGAATCATATACATTGATTGTTCTGCTTGTAAGAAAACTAACACAAAACACTGTTTCTCATTATAATACTAACTTTAACACACTTTTTTGCTCACTCACATAGGAGGAACAATTATTTATATTAGAAAAGAAACTAACTACCTAACTCTAACAGAGAAAGACGTGGACATAAATGCATCCTAAAACCAAGGAATAGACTTCTTGTAAATGAAGGCATATATTTTCAACACAATTAAGATATAATTTAGTATTCCACTCTTCCTAGATTAATGGTCATTTAGATTTCCTCCCAATGACCCGGTTAGAGAGTCTTTTCTGGAACAACTTCTTCGATGTCATGCTAGAAATGGACTTTACTGTAGGGCTAAGATCTATTGCGCTTTGACTCGTTCATGCTTCCTTCAACAACCTGCGATGCACATGGTGACAGAAGTGAAAGAAAGCACGTGTGGAAAATAAGACGATACACATTCATTAATCATATATTAAATCCATTTCATTATCCAAAAACCACATGCAATATATCAGTCATTCAGGAGGTCAAACAAGGCAATTAATATAGACACATAGAGATGTTAAGCTGTAGGAATATAGGAATGTGTTGCTATAGGATACTACCCAATTTTAGATAAAAAGCCTTTAATCAAAGAGTAAAAACAATAATCAACAATAAGAGTAAGGGTATTAAAAATAAATCATAATATTCAAATTATGAGCATATTTTGAGCTCATCAACTCCTCAGAAAATAATTGCAGATTTAAGGCATTGTAAAGAAAATACCGATGAAAAATTTATTGACTTCATTTCTTGTTACTAGTCATTGTATGCTCAAATTAATGTCAAGATTCCTTATTCACATCTGTAGAGGATGTTTATCGAGAACATGCATACTCACCTTCAAGATAATTTAACAATGATGAAATTCCCCTCGTTCATGCATTTATGCATGACCCTTTGTGATTATCACACCTTACTTTCTAGTCGTGATTCAATGTCCACTTCCAACCGAGCTGAGAAGTTTGACCAAAATAAGCACAACAATGGATTAAACTTTATAAAACCTAATTGAGGCTTCTTAAAATTCAATCCACTCTCTCTACAACCACCCCAACCTATTCCAAACCATGTGGCCTCTCTTAAAACAAACATTCCCTATACCTATGGGGACCTGAAGAGACTATTTACTCCCCTACATGATACTCTTCACAATACCATGAACCAATTGCTCCAACAATAAATGCCCAAGTTTCCTACCATTAAACCACTTGATACAACCAATCCCTTACCACCCAACTTCAAACAAAATTCTTATTTCCATTTTCATCACCAAAATGACCATGACACTGAACATTGTAAGTGTCTAAAACACTTAGTTCAAGACCTGATTGATTCAGGTCATTTTTCCATTGCAAGGGTTAATGATCAAGGTAATAAGTCTATTGCACCCCCTAACCAAAATTTACAAATTTTTACCAACCCTATGCCTAAACACAACATTTCATTTTTCAAGCCTAGCGAACTTTCAAACCCTCAAGTCTTAAACATTAATACAAATAATGAACAACTTGAAATAACTCCAAATTCTACCCAAGTTAATCCTATTGATGAACTTGTGGGTACGATAGACGTTGTCCCTTGTAAAGGCCCAACCAAAAAAAATATTGATATCATTTTTTCTTCTAAAGATATACTTAAAAAGCTTCTTGATGGTCCTCTTTACATAGTCGGCCGAATCTATGATAAAACCACTAATGGGATATTAATAGATCCTTCCTATGGAGAGAATGTGATCACAGAAGAATTTTTAGTACTACATGAGCTATATCAAGATAACTATAATAAACAAATAGCATGGATCAAAATAGATACTGGTTTTGCATGACCTACAAATAGATTGATCATACTCCCATTACAAGTAGGACCTAAGACTTTGGAGGTAACATTTTCTATTATTTCACAATCAGATCAATTTTATTTGTGGCTAGGTCATTCTTCGCTTTGCTCAATGAAAGCGGTCTTGTCTTTTGTTCATAAGTGTTTGAAGTTTCCACATGGAAATGAAATATTTACCATAAATCATAGTGGCTTTAATCCCTTATCTTCCAGAGGTAATTTTTCCTTACAAGCCTTTTGGTCTAAGCCTATGGAACCCATCACCCCTCGTAAGGATTTCTTCTTCATAGCCTATCAAAATTTTAAAGCCAAATGCATAGCTAAATTGTCTCTTTCATCTCCATCAACTGCCACTCCTCCTATCCTAGATGAAACCATGCTTCAACTAGAGTCCAACATTGAAAAAACCACACAACCTCATGAACAAACACCCATAAACCCATCCCCTCCAACATTTAAACAACCAAGAGAAAATAAAACCAATCCTATCATACCTCCTCACATTAAACAAGTTTATAAAGCCAAAGAGAAAGTGACTAACCCATCATCTTCAATTTCTTTTGTTCTTCCCCCTCGAGAAGAAAAGGAACCTATGATGGAGCAACCCACTCTTATACCTTAACAAGTTAAAAATAAAATTAAACAAAACCGTGGTGCTAAGGAGTGTAGACGTCGTCGTCGTATCCTTGCTTTTCAGTCTTGAATGGAAGAAAATAGTGAAACCCAACCTCCACATATGACAAAAGCATTAGATGACCAACCTCTTCCCCCTGACCCACTGCTAGAAAACACAATCCAAAGCTCAAAACAAAATGAACCCATCTAACATCCACAACTCTTGATCTATCCTTCCTTGGAAATAACCCTTCATCCTCCTATTGTAATCAACCTCGATGATGATGAGGATGAGAAAATTAAAAAAATAGATGAAGAAGTGCATAACAATATAAACTCATTATTTTAATCTACCATGAGCTTAAATGATAAATATTCTCAGCCAAGTGATGAACCTAACACATCTCCTAGTTAAACCCTTGTAATTCTTCCTTTGGATAGTCAACCACCCTCGCAATACACTAAACATGATTGGGAGACGGATGACCTATTAGATGGTTGACTTGAATTTTCCTTACTAGTATTTTTATAGTTTCCTTTTTTTTATTTTCTTGTGTGTGCATATTGTGTTCCCTTATAATTTGTGTTTGATGTTCCCTCTCTTTGTATACTTCTATTCATACCTCTATTCTTCACTATGTCGTGCATTGTTCTTTTTCACTTTTGTTTTGTGTTCTCCTCTTAGGTATGACACAAAGCATTTAGATGCCCTATATCTCTTCCATGTTGAACCAATTGGTCCCCTTTCATTTTCACTTTTCCTTTTTTCTTGTCTTTTCCTTTTGAGAATGATGCAAGGCATCGAGACTGAAATGTCTCCTTCATGTTCACCCAAAAGCTTTTCCTTTGTTGTTGTCTTTTCATTTTCTTTTCACTTGTGTTCTCCTTTTGGGGATGATGCAAAGTGTTGAGACTACAATGTCTCTTCCATTTTGACTAAAAAAAAACTTTATTTTTCTTTTGTTATCACTCTCTTTGTGTCATTCTTCCAGTACTATGTGCTTTGCGGAATGATGACAGTTCTGAGCTGTTTCATAAAAAAATTGTAGTTCGAACATACTAACCCCAAATCCATAGATCCCTTATGTGTTTGGTGTGTTCCTTTCTAGGGGTAAACTCCCTTTTCTTATGTTTTCTTTTTCATATATATACATTAAGCAACCTAACTTAGAAACATATGACTTGGCATAGGGGCTTTCCAAGTTGGCTCTCATGTCTTGTTTTTCCTCTTTTGCATTTTCTTTCCTTCGCTACTTTAAAGCAATCACTCGTAGACTAATGTGTAGAAATTCCTTTAAAGTGGTCGGCATACATTGTCATCATTTCATTTTGCATTCTTGCCTTCTTAGTGTATCCTTGTCATACAATTCGTTTATCACTTTGTGGGAAACATTGGGTATGATGTCCTTCATAAGTGTGATCTATCTTAGCATATTACATTCCTCTTGGTGGTCTAATGTGACACACTGCATCCCCTAAGATGTGAATATTCTATTCTTTGACTAGTCCTCTCTTGGAGACATTAGATACAATGTTCCCTAAGTGAAAGACCTTGCATGAACTTAACAAGAATCCTTTGAACATCTTTTACATTTTACACTCTTTACATTTTAATTTTTTGCATTTTACATTTGTGCCACCTTGCATAATGCAACTTGCATACCTGTGGTACCTTGCTCTTTTTTCTTGATTTCTAAGCATTAGAAATATTTTCTTGTCTCATGAAGCATGAACCATCATTTTTCCTTTGTGGCACCTTGTTAAAGTTATGAGGAGGTATAAATTTGACATGCTTGAGCGGGAAGCCTATCCAGCGACATGACTTTCCCCATAGCCACCTTTGTGTTTGTGGCTACATTCCAACTAGTGTATGTACTTCACCTTCTTGGGTCTTCTCACCTAGCCAACCACCATGAGTTTTGACACCCCAGAGTGAGTACGAATTCTCTTTTTCGAACAATCAACCTAGATCTTATTCACAACTAGTTGGATGAATGATCAAAGATTTCATTTATTTCTCATCATCATGCTTGTTCCTTTGATCTTATGTTTATTTTTCCATGGGATCTTCATCTTGGGGGCTTGGTCATCCCTCTTGATCATTTCCATTGTAGTACCCCTCCGTTTATGCTTATGCTTTCTACTGTTATGTTTTCACACTGTTAGACTATGATACCTTGTTTGGATATTTTGATCGCTGGTTTTGAGCGATAGTGGATTTATTTTGTGACATGATGATACATTGTATGGTGATTTCTGATTTTAGACATGCTTTGAGATAGTGTAGATTTTTATTTTTAGTTGATTATTGTTATGTATATATTTGATGGACTAACTATTAATTTATTTCGTCAGTTTGATGTGATGTGTATTGGTGTGGAGAACTGAATCACATCACTCGCTTGTGAGTGCCCTGTGATATTCGTGATTTTCTCCACACGGTGTGTCTATTCAATGGTTTATATATATATATGCATGTTATTGCTTGGTTGCAGGAATTGCAGGTACATGACACCGACTCCACCTAGGTACTCAGGTCTGAGTGTGTCAAGACTCAAAGGATACGTTGATTGGGAGATAGTAGTTTAGTTCACCCTAGTATAGTCTATAACCCGGTCACTGTACTTTGTCTATTTTTAGTCTGAGTCATAAGTTTCTCTTGTCTCTTTTGTTTGGATAAATAATTTGAAAGGTAAATTTGCTTAATATTTAATGACAGTTTATTGTGCTTTAAATTATTGTTATTTAAATTAATTTTTAAATATTGAAAGAAATTAGTTATATGCTATTTAATTAATTAGTTAGCTTATTTGGTTAAATGGTTTGATCTTAAAAGATTAAACTCATTTAATTAAATAAATAAATTAATTAATTAAATTAAATTATTTAAGTGTGTGGATAGATTTATTATTTGAAATTAGATTAATTTGTGGAAATGGCAATTTATATTAACAAATAAATCTTGCAATAGAAAATTGAAAATTTTGAAATAAATTAAATTAATTAATTAATTACACGCAATTTGGAAATTGGCAAGATTGTCAAGAAGTGGTGGAGAAGATATTTTGCAACCACTTCTCGACATGTGTGCCAGTGCATTAATTGATTATGGTTGTTGAAATTTGTTTACGGAGGTAATATTGGATCTGGGAAATTATTTTGTGCTCTGTAAAAAAAAAATTCTTGGTATATGCTTTTTGGTACTTTTGTTGCAAATTTGTGGAAGATCTCTGGCTTTTGGTTGTTTTTGGAATTGGTTCTCGGGAAGGATTTGTCAAAGGAAGTTACAGGCAAGATCTTCTTCAGTCAATTTTCAAAGCACAGGAATACAGGTAATCTTCTGGTGAATTTATTTTATTTGTTTTGAAAAGGAAAGTATGTGAAAAAGAAATTGAGTGTAAATTAAATCTCTATGATTCATGTAAAGAATTTTTCTGCTGTATTTGTCTTGTGAAGTTTTGATAAGAAAAGAAGAAAACTTCTGTAGTTAAATTTCTGTAAATAGTATTTAAATTTTTCTGAAAGGAAATATTCGTAGAAAAGGGAAATGGAATCCTTCAGGAATTATTTAAATTTTGATTTGGAAATACTGTTCTTGTTTTTTTTTAAAAACCCTAGAAGAAATTTATTATTTCCCCAATTTCCCCATTGTTATTTCTCTGTTTTAAAAGAAAAACCTCTGGTATTTACCAGAAAACCCTGAGGGTTTATATATATATATATATATAAATATATGTGTATATATATTTGTATATATATATGTTATATATATTATCCTGTTAAATTGAATTGTGAAAGACCTTTATTTAATTTTATTGAAATTATTTTGACAAGTTTTTGAATTTAATTATGTCGAATTCCGTACGCCAATTTTCGGACGGACGAATTATGATCCGCAGTGATAATTAAAATTTATTAAAAAAAAAAAATTAATAGTGATAGGGGAGGGCTGAAACCCTCCCCATACCCTATTATGGAGGTAGCACAGCCTCCATGGCTGCGCACAGTAGCTGTTGGCTGTTGGGCCCAGCCCTGGAATGGGCTGCGCTTTCCCCAACACAGGGAGCTGCACAGGGTGCTGCGCGCCCATTGTATATTTATGTTATTTAAAATCTTATTACATGGGACTTTTAGATGTTGAGTATTAATTCGTTTGATTTAATTAAATTTTGATTTGGTCTAAATGAATAATATGAATTAAAAATTTGAAAATTATTTATGATATTTTATTTATATAATATATATTATAATTATATATATGTGTGTGTGTGTGTGTGTGTGTGTGTGTGTATGATTATATATATATATATATATATATTGGATATTAATACATTAAATTATATTAATTTGTTTCTATAGGAAATTAGAATCACAAATATATTGGTTTTATGACTATGATATTTAAAATCAATTTATTAAATGTTTTGAAATAGATATTGGTGTTTAGATTAATTTGTTGATTTTAAAAGTTTATATGGATTTTACTTTTGTAAATGATTATAAAATTGGGCATATTATAGATTTGTAATTCAAAATGAATAGAAGATAAATTTTACTTTGGAAGATTAATTTTATATTACTGAATATTGCCTGAATGGATTTAGTATATCCGAACCATAGATATTTATTTTCTTGATTTGCTTTTATTGTGTTCTTTTGGGAAAATTGGTAAAGTTATAGTTATATAAGTCTTCCAGAATGAAATTGTGTAGAAAAGGGGTGTATTATTGTTCGAATGTATTTCTTGAGTTAACTTGGGTTGTGCATGTATTAAATATGATGTTTTGATACTATAGAGGGTTATTTTTTATTGTGAGATGTACTTTGTGCACTTTGTAAACCCTAGTCTTGAAAACTTAGAAATCCATGTTATGTTTAGGGGAGTGGCTATTTGTAAGGGCCGACACACAAAGTGGTGTCAGGGTAACTTACAAATAGTTAGTAAGTCAGTGATAATTAAATGACACAATAGTTAGATTAAAACTCTTAACAAGATGATTATGCCTTGCTTATGACTCTTGAGCTACTTCAGTCTTGAGTATAAGATGAGAAGTTCTGGAATGGGAAATCAATGTCTTGTTTCTTCAAGAGACATTTGATTCCACAATAGTATGCAATTGGGGCCGGGTTTCGTAAGAGGTTACCAGGGTAACCCATGTTGGGGGTCAGAACCTAGGAAGAAACACCAGGGTAACCTTTGCAGTATTGTGATGACACTTCACCTAAAGTAACAGTTAACTTTGTGTATGTAGTACATTCAAATGTCTAAATCTGGAAGCAATGTAACCATTTGTTAGTTGTGTACTAGTGTCTAGGGTTAGTATATTATGTCTAGGTAACCATATTATTATCTCTTAGCACATGGGGTTGGACCTACGGGTACCACATGGTTGGGTGGAACATGCACGTTACTCTATTGGGTCCCCAGTTTGATCATGGCATTGAGAGCTTCATGGATGGAGAGCTCGCCCTTGGAAACTTATGTGTATTTCATCATTGTATATTGTGAATCTTGTATTTGAAAACATCCCTCAAATGTTGTGAGGTGAACACTTGTAATTGTAAAAGTAATCATTATTGAACTACCTCATCAAGATGGATGAGTATTGTATATTTTATCAAATGCAATGTATGAAACAAGCTTGTACTTTATGTTATATTGAATGGAGTTATAATTGAAATGCAATATTTATATTTATGTTAATGCTAATTAATATGTGCAATGCGAAATACTAAAGTCATCTTTGGAAACTCAAAGTAGTGTAACGTTGTATAGCTTAATGAATGTATGCAACTAATCAACTTAATAATTATACTTTTAAAAAAAAAATTATTCCACTTTTATACACTATTGCAACATTCCTTAGGTTATTATGACGGGGCATTACATCCATTCCATCTTGCTAATGTAAGTACATAGAAACCACTCTTTTTATATTCATGGCTACTTTAGTGTAAGTTTGAAGCAAGTTCATCCTCTCACTAAAGTGGAGGCTTAATGCACCATCCAAAAATAGCCACTTGTCATTTTCATGGTCTTTTTAAGCCTTTCCTCTTGATGTTAGATCTATTTTTCTTTGATTCATTGATGTAATGTGGCTTGAAAATTCACATTAGGTCCTTAAAATGCAAATAGTCACATATTGTGAAGGTGTTGTAAAGTGTTGTAAAACATTTCTATAGTTTTCTAGACTCTATTCATTACAATTCACCTAAAAATCCCCTTTTTACTCATTATCAAGTCCTATTTTGAAGTGTTGTAAAGTCTTGTAACAAGATTTCACACATTTCTAGGCATAATTTCACTATTTACACCTTTCTTATACTTTATTTGTCCCCTTTATGCCCTTATAAGGCTTAATTAAGTGTATTTTTTTAATGTAAATCCAACAAAAATTGTTAAATATAATTTAATTCCTGACACCCGCATTCAGATCCTAGGTGGGACCCATTCACCATGGGTGGTGAATGAGTCCCCCTTGGCTCCGAATTCAAAATATTTTTAATTTTCTTTTGAATTTTATTCAAAATAACTTGATGTTGGCCTATGATGAGGTATCAATGAGCTACTAAGGCACAAGATTGTATAAATAAGTGATTTTAACCTCATTTTACATCTCCTAATTCATTCAATAAATATCCTATAATCATACATGACATCCAAGAATTCAAGCACTTTACAACATCAAATCAAGCATTAATCAATGATTCAAAGGTGGCCATTGACATATCTTCAAATTTTCATCAACAAGGGTTTTGTAAGTTGATAGCAGTTGCATGTTATTAATTTAATTTTCTCTTTTATTTCATTATTTCAAATGTTAAGGGTTTGATTACCAAAGTGGGGTTTGACTAAGGCATACCCCTATTTGCTAACCCTCAACCATTTTCCCCCTTTATGCATGTGTTTTGTATACATATTTATCAAGCATTTATGTGTTGAAGAGTGGTCAACAAGTCAAATAGGTGCTTCAAGTTAAATCAACTATATTTCAATCTTGGAGAAGACTTACTATCTATTTCTTCCATAATTGACTTCGGCAACCCAATAAGTAGACGTCCTCAGATCTAGTGTTATAGAGTTGTCTCCTGATTTCTCATAATTTTGGGAGAAGACTAATTCACCACTAGTGGCAAATGAGTCCCACCTTAAGGCTAGAAATCTAGGTTTTGTCAAATTTTGGATCATGACACTAAAAAACTAGTTCCCAACAATTTTCATCAGAAGCAAGACTGATTCACCATTAGTGGAAAATGATTCCCATTGATGATTTTCTGTTATTTCAAACAACATTCAAAACTTTCTAGATTCTTCATCAGACTTCCATGTGCACTCTTATTCAACCCTTTTCTATTTTTTTTTGCATTCATTCATTCATTCATAGTTCATTGTTTGCATATCACATTGTAATTTCAAACATTACATTAATCTTAAGTTTTTCATCCATAATTGCTCAATTTCATAGTTTAGTTGCATTCGCATCATTCTATCTAGTCTTAATTACATCACACATTTCCTAATTTGAGTGAACTAGCTAGATTCTTTGGCCCTTTCTTTCTCCTTTTAGGTGAAAAACACTAAAGTGCTAGAAAGTCCTAGAGAGCCAAAAATCTACAGCTCAATTACAATCTGCTTATCTCGCAAGTAAAAATTCCACACATTAAATTGCTTTTAAAACATTCATAACACTCTCATGAAATAAAAATAATTAGTAATAAATCATCATGTTAAATCATCATAAATAACACACTTTTTTACAATATTATATTCTTGCATAATCATTCTATCCAAGTTGGGTTATTGGACCTTTGGACCTTTGGGCAACATTAAAAATTTAACTTTTTAAACTTAACATTGTCACCCGGTATCTAGTACCCAATACTAGAAAATTTTCTCAAACCTCAAATTTTATTGAAACTCCCATTTTATTGGAACTCTACTCTCTGACAAGAACATTGTACCCAACACTTTGCATTAACATTTTTACATCTATGGCTTCTCGATACCCGATTTGTGATACATGATACTCTTGAATCATAAAATTCTTAGAAAATTTCCCTTAACATTTTACCTTTCAATGATCTCTTCCACTAGAAAACACCTTCCATAAGCATTAGTTTTCACTTGGTTCCCAAAGATTTATAGTCTTGGGGTGTGTTATGAGACCACACAAAAAATTACAACCAGTAAAACCAAATTTAAAAGAAATTCAGGATTAATTCACCCTCTAAAAGTATTAACTTGTACATATTTTAAAACAATAACATCTTACCTTTACCTAGATTCTGACATAAAGACAATAAAATTTCTCTAAAAAGTACTAGTGTGTGCTTTGTTTAATTCTAGTTCCCAGAAGATTGACATTGAACTTGGTGAAAAAACTAGAAGATTGACATTGAACTACATAATTTAGTAATCCTCCAAAGAAAACCATGGATAGAGCCTTGCTTCCAGTGAAGCATCCATATCCCCGAAAAGGTTATCTTTGCAATTCCCCCAAACATAGGTCTACTACCAGCCATGCATCCATAGCCCCAGTAGAGATATTTCAATAGCCTAAAGAGTTGAATTTTTTCTCTTTTTAGATTTCTTTGATAATTAATTTTTTTTAGATATTGCAATATAAGCTCATTTGTTTCAACTTGTAGGCAATGAAGCCTGCTATTAGGTTGGGAATTACAATGGTAGAAAATGTTACCTTTTGATTTTTTATTCAATTCAAATCCCTTCATTATTTCACCAATTCCTAGAAACTCATTTAATTATTCCCTATAAGTGCAAATTTCTAGCTAAATTTTCCCACGCTTATGCCAAATCCTAGCTAACTGCAATATGCTATATGTTAAAAAATATGCATAAGTTAAAATTTAGCAACAAACAATTCAATCACCAAATTAAATTTAAATTTAGAACTACCAATTACCATCCTTCCATCTTTAATTTTATGGCAACCGCTAAATACTCGGCTAGTAATTCCAATTGGATGACGTTGCACCACATTAATACATTAGAGTTGTCATCATGATTCTTAATTCCGACTATAATACTGTACATTTAATTTTCATTCCTTGAGACACACATATTATTTCTTTTCAATTCCCAAATGCTAACGTGTTCTACCTTTCCAACTTGATTTTCTTTTCTACATTGCACACATGGACACCTTCATGATTAATATCACTCAATAAAATATAATGAAATGAACACTATTAATTTTGAGATCTTTAAATATCTCTATTCGTGATCTTCATACTAGAAAACTTTGAAAAAAATTACAACTAATTCTATGAGAATTAATTTGATTTAACATTATTGTCTAGAGAAGCTTGTTTGATTACCACCTCAACTTGCATTTTCTAAGACTTCACTCCAAGAAACTATGTACTATAAATCATTCCCGATTTTCTATAAATTCAACACTTCTCTTTCAAATTCTTCACATTTTCTTCCTTTCAATTATCATTTAGCTTTTCCGCTTTGCTTGTGCTTGCTTGCTTCTAGGCCATGGATACCCCAATTTTCTTGACCTATGTTCGCTACTAGAATGGATTCATGGGTTGCATTACTACCAAGGGGTTGGCAAAGTTTTCCTTTTGTGGACTCCCAACTTTACTAGAGCAAATCTATGCCTTGTCCTTGGAAAATTTTGTGTTAAATTTTGACTTGGCTTCGTGGTTTGCAGCCTCGCTCCTAGATCTTGGACTCTCAGTGGAAGAAGTTTGAATAGATGAAAACCTAATAGTGTGGCCTAATTTTTTGGGGAACTTGGACTATGTCCTATCTATTATGCACCTGACCATCGGGATCCCCTCTATTGATGACATCCCTTAGTTTCTAGAACAAGGAGAAATAGTTCCCCTCCATCCCTTTCTAACTAACCTCCGTACCCCTAAATTTGACACTGATCAAGACAATGTCTAATTAAGATATTCTTCTCTCATGGATGAAGCATCCCAGATTGACTAACTGGCCACCCTATTCATATATCTCAACTCCTCCCTTTTTATTTTTTGTACTTTTTACAATGAGAAATTTTGCATTTCCATGTATATATGAAATATAAGCATATATAATAAATTTTTAGCTTTGCATACTTGAGTGAGTATTTAATGTGCTTGATTTTGTTTATTTTCATTTCAGAGTGCAATGTTTCCAGAATATTAGATTTACTCTGATGTGTGTGTTAAATTAAGTAGAATTTGTTAACACAAAGAACAAAATAGGAAAAAAAACAAAGCACAACAAAAAAAACCCTACGAAAGAAAAATAACCCTAACTAGCTAAGAAAAAACTAACCTAGCCAACAATTAACCCTAGCTAAGAAATTTACTTTAATCTCTATCACTATTTTCATAGTATTCTTCATATGAATTACAACAGGTTTATCTTTAAGTTCACTTAAATAGGATTCAAATGTGCTACTGCATTAATGAATTATCTTAAATTTTCTACATTTAATAAACATAAATTCAAAGGCATACTTACCAATAAATTGGCTTATGTGTATGAAAAAAAACTCATTAAAGTTTGATTGCATAGACCTTTGCAAAGTCTTTCATATTCTACCTTCCTCCAACCCTGATTCATGGTTTTCTTCTTCATTTTGTTTGGTTCTATGAATGGTTTTGTTCATTTTTTTATTTTCATCCTCTCTGAGATTCTTTGAGTCTTCGGTCCTACCTTCACTTTGCACTTTGTTAGATGAATCAATAGCATAGTTTACATTATCATCACACAGAGAGAAAGTAAAAACTTGATATTTTGTGTTTTGCATGAGATCAAGAAAATTTCCCTTTTTAGTTTGTGAGCTTTCAATTTGTAGTGAAAAACATGGGTCTCCTGCAATCTATTTTCTCACTTTCCACTTCATGATCATCTTCCACATGTGAGAGGAATGATGACTCACCACTTGCGTTTCCTCATTTTTAGAGTGGTATTTCCAATTCTTGACATTCTTTCCTATTTTCCTGTAAAACCTTAAGATTTTATTCATAACAATTGTAATTAACAAACCATTTTGATTTAGCAATTAATTTCTTTATATTTTTGGTTTCACTAGGGTTATACAATTTATCATAATTTGAAATTGTTTTCATTAACGATTCCTTTCTTCTAGCAGTCAAAACTTTTTTTGTTAAAAAGATTTAATTTATGTGTGGAAAAACTTACCCTAGTAAAAAACAAATTGCAATCAGGCTCATAATGGTCATTTGTATCATGAATTCCCCACTTACTAGCCATACCAAAGGTGAAAAAACTCAAAGTATGCAATATCCAATTAAGAATTCCTCGAACCTTCTCAACTTCTATGTTCTTACCACTAGCTAACATAGACTAACGTCTTACAAGCAACTATCAAACTCATAACTAATACTAATTCCAAACAAAACCAGAGGGAAAGATATGAGGCCCTCCTTCTAGTTTCATTTCCTATTGATCATGATGTTAGTTGCACACCAATAGTACAGATAAATCCTCACAAATAGACTAAAGGAACGTATCTTTACTTGAAAGATTGAACCAAGATAGCCTAAATCTTTAAGCTATCTAAACTTAATCCCAAGGCTCTTTTAAGTTATATCTTGACCATACTAGGTTCGCATAAGGGTTCATTGTGAAAATTCTATTAATCATGAAGGGTAAACAATAATTTCTAGTTCTAAAAGAAATCATAAGGTTCAATGAAAGATATTCTCAGGCTGATCATCATACAATTCCATGAAATCGACAAATATGTAATAATATTTTATGAATTCCAAAAAAATTTAGTATCACTTAAGCAGATTTAGCTTTAAACATTCAAAAATACAATGGAAATGAAATATTTGCAATAAACTTCCATTTATTCATCCATTTTTTGGTACATTTTCTTAAATTTAAACATCTAATCCAAACTAAAGCATCAAAAATACTTGAAAAGAAAAATTACTCCTAGGTATTATCCATGCATGCCCCAAGAATTAACCAAATCAAAGCAAAACACTATATACTTCACTAGATTGCTTCACAACTAGGCATAAAATGGTGTGAGCTTTTAAAGAAGGGGGTTTAATTTGGACACTGAGTAGGTTTTGTATGCACCCTTAAAAGACACAACACAGAGTCTTGTCCAACTAAACAAACAACTAGCTACAAAATATAATAGTCGATAACTTTAAAATTAGCTTCAATATTGGTTGGTTCTACATGCATACAAGTTTTTAATCTAGAATGATTAAAAAAACATGAAAAAATTACAAAACTTAAAGATGTTTTGGCTCTTCTGACATCAAAATTCTGAACTTAACTTAAAATGAAACTTCTCCTGGTCTTTTATAGGAACAAAAAATGGGGAAGATAAGACAAATAGATGAGAGGAAATCCAAGCGATGAATCATGACAAGGCACATGGAATATGAAAACTAGCAAGAGAATTGCTAACGAAGTCAAAAAATGTCAACCTTCCTTAGCATGTTAATATCTTTTGGGTCTTTCATCTTCTTATTATCACAAGGATAATAACAAGAATTCAGATAGTATGTAGGAATTTTCCCATATATTTAGAACAATTACTTTATCATTATGTTCCTACATTCTAGTTCTTGCTTGGTCTTTATATTCTTGAGAATGGGCTACATCAGAGGTTGGTGCTCTCTCTTGTTGCATTCGCAATACCAAGATTCCTTGTATTCTGACATACTCAAGCCCTTCCTCATATAACTTCCCAGAATGCATCACTCGATTTGGATATGATTCTACCCATGATCCAAATTTGACTGACTATCCATACCTAAATGTTGCATTACAACCTACTTCTCCTCCACGTAAAAATTCCACACATTAAATCCCTTTTTAAAATATTCATAAAACTCTCATGAAAATAAAATCATTATTAATAAATCATCATAAATAGCACACTTTTCCAAAATATCATATTCTTACATAATTATTCTATCCAAGTTGGGTTATTAGACCTTCGAACCTTTAGGGAAAATTAAACATTTAACTTTTTAAATTTAACATTGTCACTCAGTACCTGATACTTGATACCAAAATTTTTTCTGAGACCTTGAATGTTACAAAAACTCCCATTTTATCATAACTCTGCTCCTAGACTAGAACATTGTAACCAAAAATTTTCATTAACATTTTTACATCTCTGGCTTCTTGATACCTGGTTTTCGATACTCGGTACTCTTGAATCACGAAATTATTATAAAATTTCCTTTAACTTTTTACCTTCTGGTGATCTCTTCCTCTAGCCAACACCTACCATAAGCATTAGTTTTCACTTGGGTCCCCAAGCTTTATAGTCTTGGGGTGTGTTGTGAGACCACACAACAATTACAAGGTTCCTTTCTATCTAATTTCTATTTGTTCAGTTGGTTTAGTGCTTTCAAGTTTCTAGGGTTTAGTGCATTAGAGATTTCATTTCTCCTTTTGATTTTTTTTTTAATGGTGAACCCCCCTTTTAATCACACCTAAGGAACCACACACACCCTTGTTCTTGTTACTTGTGTATTCGTTCCCTCAAATGAGTCACTTGGTTGAGGGATCTCTATGGTTTCCTAATGAACTAAGAGTGAAATAGGTTAGCTTAGTTCCATCTCCCAAAAGGTGGAACACCTATTTCCTTTGTTTCACTTTTACAAACCATATTTTGGGTAGAGGATAAGAAAGAGTGAGTTTGTTGTAGGGAAAACATGTGACTACATAGGGTTGATACCCTAAAGTGACAGAAATTATTGTAAAGAGGACTTCTAACTGCAAAGGAGCTTGTGAGTCTTTGAAGAAGAAAAAGACAAGATGGGTCATGAGAAGGCCTGAGAAGATTTTATTTATGGAAGAGTGAAAATAAAATAGGTATACGAAATGGAATATTGGAGAGTTAAAGAAGATTGAGGCTAGATTAGATGTGATAGAACTGGACCAAAGAAGAGAACATGAGGACACTAAAATAAAACATGAAATGGGTAAAAGGAAATGTGAAAAGAAGAACATCCTCTTGAAAGAGGATAGTGAAGAGGAGTAAAACTAGAGGTTTGGAAAAGAAGATAGTGAAAAGTAGAATGAGAAAGTGCAGTGTTCCAACCCCATGATGGAAAGGGAATGGAGTGAAAAACATGTTGGAGCAACCCACAAATTTGTAGTTGAAGAAAGGAAGAAGAGAAGAAAAGGATAAACAAATTTTTGAGAAAGAAAGGGGAGAAAATAGTCACTATGGACCATAAATTTAAAGGTAATTCTTCATATTTTATTTTATCTGAAGATGTCTTGTTTGAAAGATTTGGTAAAGAAAAAGAAGATGGTAAAAATAAGAAGGATGCATCAACAACAAAATATGTATCATTTTCTTGTGTTAAAGACAATTTACATGCAAGAGAAGTAGATGAAAATGTAGGAGTGTATGCAGTAGAGTTTCATGGATATGGTACTCAAGAAGAAGAAAAGAAAAATATTGCAGCAAATAATCAATATGAAAATATTGGGGCAACATTAGAGAACCAAGATATTACATACGTTGTAGCAATTGAAAAGGAGCTAATAGCATTGGTAGAAGGTGAAATAGGAGTTGCAACATAGAATGAGGTAAAATTTAACATTTTAAAATTATTTGATGATAAAGATGAAATTGACTGAAAGGAAATTAACATGGTTAACATCAATGGATATGAGAATGCCAAAAGATATGTCATAGTAGTAGAGAAAAGTGAGAAAGAAAAGTTAATTGATACATTTCAAAATTTTATTGATGTGGATGTTAAAGCTGATTTGTATTTTGAAGAAATGGTGAAAGTGAAAAGAGAGAGATGGCTAGGTGCAGAAATCAGAGGTTACATGATATAGAATATAAAGTTTTGACTCATTTTTTTAACACACATGAATAATAAATTGAAGAGAAAATAGTTGAGGAAGGTAAGAAAATAGAATTCATTGATTTCTATGAGATTGATGGTGTTGTTTTGTAGGCAAGTGTTGGTGATTATGAACTAGAATTTTTGGATGAGTTGTGGAAGAATTTAAGTTACAACAAGATGAAATTTATGAGAAGAAGAAAGAGAGAAAATATAAGGGAAGGAAGGGATTGGAAGTTCTATAGAAAGTTAAAGAAGACGAAAAAATAAGTAGACAAAGAGGAATGATGGATGAAAAAAAAAACATAGGATGTTCAAATTTTCATGAGTACCAACTCATAAAAATTTCACTTTCCATAGGTATTTGATGTAGGAGCATCCAAGGGTGCGAGGAAATCATCCATTCCCCAAAATATATGTCTTTAATCCTTTCTTTTCTTGTGTGGTTTCCTGCTACAGATTCCTTTTCGGCATCTAGTTTGGGCACTCTCGGAGTATGCAAAATATTATTTATTAAATTGGTTGGGTATGTTAATTTTTAAATATTTATTTTCGGTGAAAAATGGATCTATATTGTTGTAACCATTATTTAATTATTTTTCTCAAAGTCTATACTTTGGGTGAATTGTTAGCTACACATTTAATGTGCTTAAAATGTCAAAAAATGGGAAATTTGAAAATTCAATGCCCAAGTTGGAGAATTTGAATTTTCAAATACTTAAAAATGGATTAGAAGAGAATATTGAGGCCCATGCACAACAAGGATCCAATCAGAGTGCTAGTTTTATGATGGGAGGTTACAAGTGGAGTTATGAGCAACAATTTCAACAAGAGTTATGAAATTCAATGCCATTTTTTAGTCTTGCAAGAAGGAGGATATCAATGGAATGGGAAATATTTTTTCTAAATTTGTAGGAAGAAATTGAAAGACTAGGAGTTGAGTGAATTTTTTTTTGTCAAGGGGTGCAATAGTGAAGTTGTAGGAAAAGGTTGTGGAGGAAAATACCAACAACAAGCTGAATGTTGCAAAGATTTTAGAGGTGATTTTTGTAGGTGTTTGTGGTTGACTTGATTTGACCTTTTGTTTTGGTATTGCAAAGAAAATAATTTTTGTAATGTGTTTTCAATTCAAATGGAGATTTGATTTCTATATGTATTGTTTGAAGAAGATTTATTAAAAATTTGGATTTTTTCCATTATATTTTCAATTGCATGTTGTGTTATGGCTGCTTCAATAAGTTTTCTAGAAAGACCCATAGTTTTGTACTACATCATCTTCTACAATTTTCAATTATACTTCATATTTTTATCTCATTATTCTGAACTTTATTGATTTTGTAATAGTTCATCTCCTTAGTCTTTACTTACATAGTTTGCAACATTTCACATCATCAAATCTACCATCATTCTAACAAAAAGCGGATGAAAACCCTAACTAATTGTTTGGCTCTCCCTTGAGGACAACAACCAAATAGTCTTGTATGCTTACTTTTGTGTTCCCCAATGTTTTACAATGGAATGAGTGATCAAGGATAAGCATTAGCCTTAGATCCATTTTCACCATCCAACACCAACACCTTACCATAGTCGGATGCTTCAGGGCATAGTCAAATAGACACATTTTCCTCACAAAATTTTTCGAAGGGAATCCTAAACCACTCCTTCATGCATCATCATGGAATGCTCAACCAACCAAGAGGACTCATAAAATATTTTCTACTCGCAAACACCTTGATTCATTTGTAGTTGGTAATTGCTCTTATTTAAGCTAAGTTATTTGTATAAATAAATTTATTGTCTCCTACAAAAGGACTTAATCAAAATTCATATGAATAAATAAGTGGAAATATTTTCTTCTATCAATTATTACTCATTACTTTAGTTTTTTTTAAAGGATGATATTCTATGGTCGACAAGATTTTTTTCGCTACATAATATAGGAGCCCCAATCTATGTTGATAATTCCCTACCTAAGAACCAATAATTAAGGGGCACTCATTCCATTGAAATCATCTATGACATGATCCTAACCTCATTTCTTATATAATCTAGGTGGATGACATAATCATAAACTATAGCATTGCCTTCTTCAATTATATCAAATTAATTAAAATACTAATAGAGAAATCAATTTACATTCCATAGTTCTTCAAATAAATTGTCTCGTATTGAAATTTCCAAATTTAGTTCATACTAGATAGCATGAAGTATTCATTTTATTTTACCAGCTATGATGTTCAATAGATGACCTATCGGTTTTTAGAGTGTTCTAAAATCAAACTTAAAGAAATATTCATGTTTGTATTCAATGCTTTTCAATATTCAATGCTCATCAGTCAAACCTATTATTCTTCATACAAAGCCAAAGAAAATAAAGCTTTTAGTAACTATGAAGGTATATTAATAACTCCTGAATTTTTCTTTGGAATTTTTGTTGTAGGCCCTTCATATTTAGTTTCAACATTATCAAAGGGATGACAACTATCTATACCCATCAGACATTTAAAACTAAACATCTTCCCAATATGAAAATTTATCATATATGGTCCTTGAGAAGGGTTATATGTTGATAAATGTCCCATTTTTATGATTGGTATGTTTAATTAATATAATGATTCTTTTTGTAAAAAAATTTAGACTTTTTATATAAATTATATATATATATATATATAGAAAATACTATAATATTGACAAAAATAATAGGATGGTAAATGGTACATCCTCAAAGTTGAATAACATAAAAATCAGAAGTCAAGTCCACAAAAGACTTAACTAGTTAGAGTAGCATTAGGTGAGAGAGGATGATCCTCATCATTAGGCTTCACTCAAACATAACTGGGGTGGCATATTTAATTGACTCTCATCTAGTGAGAGCACAAGTGTCATCTTCATTCTCCTCAGTAGGGTACTGAGTATGGACCAGAGAAACAGTGAGTTGTAGATGAGGGAATTTTCCAATATTTGTCCAACCAATATCTCACATAGGAGATGGTTCATGGGAGGATTGGGACCATCCTCCATAGGTAGTAGAATCCCTGGGATTTTGATGCAAAGGGCCATGAGAATGAGAACCACAATCTCCACGACTTCCATGGTCACACCAAGACAAATAACTGCATCCATGCCAACATTATAGTGAGATTTCTTAAAATATTAAAGATAAATATATTAATTTTGAAAATATAAATAAATATTAATTGCAGTTCTTTTAAATAAACTCACACGATCTTGTTTATTCGAACCTTTATCAAACCTATTGCATCTGTATACGTAATCAAATGCAATACCTACAGGCAGCATTGAATCTTCAAAATATGCATCGAATATCAGTACTAGAACTGGAAAGCCGGATAAAATTGGGTGATTTCCACGTATAGATGAGCCTGACAGGAACGTTCTATATCTCAAGATAGGTTTAGAATCCATCAGATCTATCATCATCTCTCTACTTCAAACGTACATTTCTTGACGACAAAGGAACTTACAAATTGCCATCCACGTTCGTTAGTGGAATCACCGACAGGTTTAGTTACTCTCATGGTCGGTTGACTTTTCCGCCTAACATTTTATAATAGTGCTACGCCTTGACTTTGCTTCAATTCTTATTTAAATTCACCTCACATAGCGAATTCAGCGGTATTTGCATGTGGTGTAAATCCATGTTTATTAGTTGTTACAAACTAAGTAGAAAGATGTAAACAGGCGCGGCGCTTTCATAGACTTTTAAAAGTCACAAACTTCATAAAAGCAGATTTGATCAGACATTCTATTCGGATATTTAAAAATCCAAATGGGATTCGAGACATTGATCGTTCCTCCTTTTACAGATACAACACAGAGTTCCTAAATTAATTTTAAACACATATTACAGTCGATTATGAACTTAATAATTGCTAGAATTCTCCAACCAAGTTAATGCCCTTACGAGCATTGCAAAGCCTTTAAACAACTACTCCATTAGATCTAATTACTCTATATAAAATTTAATAAAATTATTTAGATTTAATTAAACGTTGATTAGATTGTTTGGTTTTTATGTTGGAGATCAAGATATGTGTTTCCTTCAATTCACAATAAGCTGGGAAGAGGGTGTTTAATGGGCACGTTAGTACTCCATTCATGTGTGGATTGATCTAACAAGAGTGTAGATAAATATAGTTGGAGTTTGCATTATGTATATTGTGACAATATGTGTTGTAGAATCATATATAATGTTTGGATATTTTAAAAAATCATTTTTACTTTTAACAAATAGATAAATAAAATATTAATTTGAATAAAATTGAAAAAAAAACAAACTAAAATCTTGAAAACTGAATCAACCAGATCCTACAATATCAAATATAGCAAGCAATTGTATACATGCATTATAGAATATCCCTAAGTTTAAGCATGTTTTGATAAAAAGGATTTAGATCTAATATATAATTTTAGTGTTCATAGTATTAGGTCAAGATCAATTAGATGGCCATAAACTTGATTTAAGAATGCACAAAAAACATTGTTTTTGATTGGAATGTTAAGAAAAAATTGTTAAACAAGTCAATTGAACTTAAGCTAGTCATGATGACATGTCAACTTAAGTATATTTTTTCCAAATTTGAATGCTAGGATAATTTATAAGATTAAAAATACCTAGGTCATTCAGATGTCTAGGAGGACATCATATGATCACTCACAATCATCATTAGGCATCTTGAGTAACCACTGAATTAACATGTGCATATATAAGGACACATGCATAAGCATGTTTTATTATAATTGGTGTGTCTTAAATCTATTGTAATAATTATAAAATCAATACACATGTTATGAATGTCATCAAAATAACCCATAAAATACCCCACTTGACAGTAGCTCTTAATAGTGGTTGTTAGAAACATTTTGTCTATACGTTAACAATAGGATAAGTTCTTAAAGATGAAACAAGTTTTAGGGTTAAATCATTCTATTTTAAGGTCCATTGATCATATTTACGACTAAAATCGTAAAATTCAAGGTTGATCATGTAAAATTGGGTGCTCAGCATAAAATAATTTATTTTCTAGTCTGATAGTTCATGACTATTCAAGATTTAATGATGGAATCATAAGAAGGATAATATTGAATTTTTTATGAATATTAAATCCTTACCATGCATAGAGATAAGCACCCCTTTCACTATTTTCAAATGTTTGTACATTTTTTAATCTTTATGTATACTCGCCATTTTTTCGATGAGATATTAATTGTTTTGTTAGTTCATTGGCCTACATAGTTTTATGAGGTTTTATTTTACACTCTTCAAATATAAATATAAATATAAATTATTTGAACAAAATACAAAGAAGTATATTATTCAAGTTAATCATAATTAGATACAATATTTATTTTCACTAAGAAATATTGATTTGCTTACAATAGGGATATTGTTCAATCTATCATTATCAAATCAATATATATAAAAAAAAACCTCAATAATACCTTATAACCCTACTTTAATAACTTAAAAATAAAAAATAATATATTAACAAATTCAGTCATATATAAATTATGAATACATAGAAACAATAGATAATAAAATAAAAACAACTTGAACATGATTTACCCTAGATAAAACACAAATTTGAATGAAAAAAATCTAACTCTAGAAAGAATATACTCCTTGTTCCATTATCATAATGTTCAAATTATAGATGCAACATTTCCTTCATGCTATTAATGAGATTACACAAAAATTATGTAGTTTCTAACATAATTATAATATTGCTTTAACCTTAAAAATATTAGTGTGGATGGGGATATTTCCTAATTAGATATTAGTGATGACCTATTCACATCATTAATAATTTTACCTAGGAGTTAGTTTCCTAGGGTGCATTCTAGAAACTAGTACTTAATGGGACCATATCTCATTAATAGGCATCTAGACATTTAATATTTCTCTCATGCATTTATAATTATGCATTAGGAATTTAATGTTTGTAACTAAGGTGGTTATCCAACTACCTCTCTCCTTTCCTATATAAGGAAGGCTCTTGTACATTTGTAAATCATCTCATGAGTTATATCTCAATACATTCAAGATTATCATTTGATCAATTTATCTTCTTGGTCATGCTAAAATACTTTCTTATTCATGTGGATGGTATTATTGTTCATTGATCCATTGAGGTGTGTACAACTTCATCTAGGTTATTGTTCATATTTCCAAAAAAAAGGTCTTATATTTACAATTAATATAATCAAGAATATGGATATCAACCACCATCAAATAAAATCCTATCATGAACATGCTAATCCAAAAAATATATATGATGTTCCTCCAACCATTCAACCTTTAGAGATGCAATACTAGTTCACAAATTGGATGATCCTCTATGCAACAATCTTAAAATTACACTTGCTAGTTATCTTAGAGTGAAATAACTAATTTTGATAGTTTTATATTTTTGGGAGTTATTCTAGTTTCTATTTCATCTAAGGAAACAACATAGTTAGATAGAAATTACTCAAATATTATTAGATTGTCTACTACAATAAATAGATCATAAATCATAATATCCACCAAATTGTCATAGTAGAGAGAGATCATTATAAATATTGCATGTTTTGAAACTATAACAAGTGTTAAATTCACAAAAAAAAATCCCATTTTGAGGCCTAAAATTTTGATCAAGGACTCATCAATATCTTAAAATCTCTAATAATCATTTATAATCATTAGAACACCCATTTTGCATTTTGATAATGAATTCCCTTTCTTAGCATCTTGTCAACATTCTAATGAACATCTAGTACATGGCCCCAATTCTTCAATTTGATTTGACATAATTTATTAATCATACCTAATATATTAGAATGCTCATGTTTACCAAATGCTTATTAGAATTGAGAATGAGGAGTTATCTTCCCAATACCTTAATCAAGACTTCTTTCTGTAGAACTTGGAAAAAATAAACCCAAACACACTTATCCTCAAAATAAAGATGAATACATCATGTGATGTCAAAAATTGCATATCATATAATTTCCATTCTATATAATGTAATCATTTTAGCGTACATTTATACAAATAGTTATTGACTGAACAAAACCAATTACTTGAGCCTTTTCCCTAACTAATTTATCAAAATTTAACATCAAATTGTTCCTAAACCAATTTGTATTACTTGTACTATCTTAGATACATATACACATTTTTTCCATTGTTCTAACAACATTGTGACCAAGGTAGAATCTTGAATAAATGTTGTATTTCCCTTCTTGAAACCTAAAACCCGAATGCAATGAATTTCACTACTAATTAGTATTTTCATGACGATAAATAGGTCCATTTGAAGAATTTTGAAAGGTTAAAAAATATCACAAAATGTTTTCCACCTCTATCCATTCGACTTATATCGCTATTATTAAAAAAAAATACAAATTATTCTAAATTTTTTTTTAAAAAATATAGATTGACAGTAGATTTGAACAAATCAATGTACGAATTGATACTTTGGATGTTTATTGAAGTATTTAAATCTCCTATTGCTTCCAAAATTATTTAGATTTTTGTGAAATATATATTTTAGTTACTAAGATCTTATTTTTAGTCTCTGTAGCATTTTAGCTTAACAATCCTACTCTTAGCCTCCCCTTTGTCGTTTAGGATCATTGGGTGATTTCTGCGTATATATCAGCCTGACAGGAACATTGCATATCTCAATATAGGTTTCGAATCCATCAGATCTATCACTACCTCTTAACTTTAGAGGTACATTTCTGGTTGACAAATCAACTTACAAATTGCCATCCACGTTCATTAATAAAATCACCGACAGGTTTAGTTACTCATGGTTTTTCGAATTTTCCTCTTTACACACTACAATAGTGCTACGCCTTGATATTGTTTCCATTCTGATTAAAATTCACCTCACATAGCGAATTCAAAGGTTTTTTCAAGTGGTGTAAATCCATGTTTATTTGTTCTCAAAGTAAGCTACAAGATGTAATAAAGGTTGGGTTGGCTGATTTGGACGTTCAGAGATGGAATGTTTTAACGTACGAATATGATATAAACTTATCCCCATCCTTTCTTATCCGTCCTTTGCATATCTCAATCATGTCTTTCCGCATCAGGTTTTAATCCATGCTGCGTCATTATACATTTATTTGCCCATCACTATTCGATTCCCAAACACCTAGGTGAACAGGCGCAGCGCATCTTTAATGAACATTTAAAAGTGACAAATACCATAAAGTAGATTTTATCACATTTTGTATTCGGATATATAAAAATCCATATGGGATTCGAGACATTGATCGTTCTCCTTCTTACAAATAAAACACAGGGATCGCAAATTAATTTTAAACACATATTACAGTGTTCTATGAACTTAATAAGCACAGCAATTGTCCAACCAAGTTGATGTCCTTACGAACATGACAACGCCTTGAAACAACAACCCAATTAAATATAATTACTCGATAATGAATTTGATAAAATTGTTTAGAGTTAATTAAACTTTGATTAGATTGTTTAGTTTTGATGTTGGAGATCAAGGCATGTTTCTTTAAAGGCGATCTAAAACAGCAAGAGGTGTTTCATGGACATTATAGTACCTTTTGTTAGTGTATAAATTGTATTATATGCATACACTTAGGCATTAAATTTATTTGGGCATTCCATTGACTTTTTATTAGTTAGGTGTCAATGTTGATAGGTGTCTTGAGAGGTGTCGACTCACTTTTGACACGTCTTCGTATATTTTTGGTAGGCAACTCACCACCACTCCATCAATCAGGAGTCCTATCATCATTTCATGGAGGTCAGGTGCCTCCTTCTTCCCTATTTATGTATGCTTCGTTTGTCCAATATACTTGATCAACTTTATGCAATCTTTGTTCAATTGTACTTGTTCCTAATCTCTAAGATTTGCAAGATTTCACACTTTTACATTGCATTGTAGTTAGATAGTGTAAGAATTTCATAAGAATGCAAACAAATAGAATTGAAATTTGCTTCATGTAGATTGTGACAATATTACAATGTAAAATCATGTACAAGATTTTTAAGAAAAGAATTAAGAACACAATTTTAAAAGAAATTGAAAAAATTACAAAGGAAAAATATTAAAATTGAGTCAAGAAAACTGTGAAGTGTAGGATAAGGCAAACAATTTAATACATATAGTATAAAACTATGAAATTAATGGGTCAAACAAAATATATTGTTCTTTGAGTTTTCTAAGTTTAAACTTGTTTTGATAAAATGGTGACAACATAAATATTGAAGATCCATCTATTAATAAATAATTCAAAAATACCACAAAAGAAGCTCTTCACACTAATAGAATAACATTAAAAATATTTTAATTTTATTAATTTATGTAGAAAAAAATTCTCTATCTTCAAATAGACAAATAAAACATTAAAAATAAAAGAAAGCAGTGAAAAATTAAAAACTCTTTTTAGTTTATACAAGATTTCACATATTCAAGAAGGTTATTACATCACATGATATTTTTCATAGTAACATAGCTTTTTAGACATTACATTTAACTATTTTTGAATTTAAAAAAAAAATAAAAATTGTGTGCACTTATTTCTCCAAACTATTCCTTATAGAAACATATAGATTTTGGGAAAATATTATTAATACATATTTTGGTTTGGATTTTATAAATATAGATTTCTTTAGATAATCTAGGTAAATCTTCTAGTTTTGTTTTCTTTTTTATCAATATATACTATAATACTCATTATGTGTATAGATTAGTGTAAACATTTTATTTTAATTTCAAGAGTATATATTATTATATAGTTTGAATACATATTGTATTAATAAAAATTTTGTTTACTTGGTGTTCATACAGATTCATATATATCTTGACATTTTGTTTATTAAATATAAACTAGCAATTTTTTTTAAGGGTTTCTAATCTACATACAACTTCATAAATTACACATTTTTGGTTTAGTGATGGGTCAGGCTAATTCATGATAACTTGTGTTATTGAGTGAACCATAGATTTTTGGCACCACAAGACTCTAAATCTTCTACGGTTTTCACCTAAAAGGAGAGAGGCAGCCCAAAAAAGCTAGCTAGATTCACTCAAATTATTCAATGTATGATGTTACTTGAATTAAATGAGATGATCTAAATGCAACTAAATGAACTAATTGACTGATTATGTATGCAAAAACTATGATTTATGTAATGTTGGAAAACATAATGATGCTTGCAAACAATGAACTATGAATGAATAAGTGCAAAACTTAATAGAAAGAGACTAAATCAAAGTGCACCTGGGAAACAATTGGAGAAACTAGAATCTTTTGAATGTTGTCTAAAATCATTAAAAATCACTAGTGGGACTTATTTTCCACTAATGGAAAATTAGTCCTACTTTTGATGAAAACTATTGGGAATAGGTTTCTGAGTGTCAGGATCTGGAATCTGACAAAACCTAGATTTTTAGCCTTAAGGTGGGACTCATTCACCACTGATGGAAAATAATTTCTCTCCCAAAATGCTATGAAATTAGGTGACAATTTTTTAGCACTAGATCTAAAATTGTTTGCTTGTCAGGTTGTCGAAGTCAAATTTGCAAAAAATAGACAAAATGTCTTCTCCAACCTTGAAATAAGATGTTGAATTGAAAGTTTTTGTTGAATTCTTGACCACTTCTCAACACCTAAATGCTTGTCAAATCTGTATAAAAAAATTTTTCAAACACACATGCAAAAGGGGAAAAATGGTTAACGATTAAGTTATAGGGATTTTCCTTGGTCAAATCCCACTTTGGTAATCAAACCCTTAATGAAATAATGAAATGGAAGAGAATGATAGAAAAGTGACATGCAAATGCTATCAACTTACCAAACCCTTGTTGAAAAAAATATGAAGATATGTCAATCGCAGCTCTTGAATGCTTGATTGGTGCTAGATTATAAGATGCAAAGTGCTTAAATGTAAGTTGAATCCTTGAATGAGTTAGAAGACTGTAGGAGATGTAAAATGAGGATAAAATCACTTATTTATACATTCTTGTGCCTTAGTAACCCATTGATACCTCATCATAGGCCGACATCATGTAATTTTGAATAAAAACCTAAAAGGAAATTTGAAATATTTTGAATTTGGAGCCAAGAGGGACTCATTCACCACACATGGAAAATGGGTCCCAACTTAGGCTTGAAAGTGTGTGTCAGGAATTAAGTCACATTTAATGTTATTTGTTAGGTTTAAATTCAAAAATACATTTAATTAAGCTTTATAAGGGCATAAAGGGGTCTAAAAACAAAGTGTAAGAAAGGTGTAAAAAGTGAAATTATTTGCCTAGAAAAGTGTGAAATCTTGTTACAAGACTTTACAACACTTAAAAATAGGACTTGATAATGAATAAAAAGGTAATTTTTAGGTGAATTATAATTAGTAGAGTCTAGAAAAGTTTAGAAATGTTTTACAACACTATACAACACCTTCACAAGATGTCATTATTTGAATTTTAAGGACTTAAATATGTTTGTTCAAGACTCATTACATCAATAAATCAAATGAAGATAGATCAAACATCATGAAGCAAGGCCTAAAAGACCATGAATATGACAAGGGACCATTTTTCTATGGCATATTTAGCTCCCACTTTAGTGAGAGGATGAACTTGCTTCAAACTCACACTAAAGTAGCCATGCATATTGACAAGGTCCAAGTGCACTTATGTTATCAAGATGGAATAACAATGATCAAGATGATGATCAAGCCCCCAAGATGAAGATCCTATGGCAAACTAAACATAAGAACAAAGGAACACAAATGTTGAAATGAAGGAATAGAATGAAGATTCAATCATCTGTCCAACTAGTTGTGGATTAGATCTCAACTAATTGTTTGATAAAGAGAATGCATACTCACTCTAGGGCGATAGAACTCATGGCGGTCCGCTAGGTGAGAAGACCCAAAAAGGTGAGAAACATACACTAGTTGATATGCACTCACTAATAGAAAGGTGGCTATGGGGAAAGTCATGTTGCTAGATGGGCTTCCCACTCAACCATATTAAAGTTATACCTCCTAACAACTTTAAAAAGGAGCCATAAGAGAAAATTTTGGTTTATGCTTCATGAGACAAGAAAAGCTTCGTATGCTTAGAACTCATTAACAAAAAGAAAGGTACCACAGGCATGCAAGTTTTTTTATGCAAGGTGGAAAAATTTATAAAATGCAAAAATGTAAAAATGTAAAACACAAAATTGAAAGGATTCTCAAAGGATTCTTGTTAAGTTTATGTGAGTTCTACCACTTAGGGAACATTGTGTCTAATTTCTCCAAGAGAGGACCAATCAAAGAATACAATATTCAAAACTTAGGGGATGCAATGTGTCGCATCAAGCCACCAAGAGGAATGTAGTATATGCTAAGATAGATCACACTTATGAAGGACATCATGCCCATTGTCTTCCACAAAGTGAAAAATGTATCATATGAAACAACAAGGTTTCACTAAGAACCAATAATGCAAATGAAATATGGTAATGTATGCCCCCCACTTTAAAGGAATTGTCACACATCGCTCTATGAGAAATTACTTTAAAGTAGCAAAGGAAAGAAAATGAAAAAGGTAAAAATAAAGACATGAGAGCCAACTCAGAAAGCCTTATGCCAAGTCATAGATTTCAGAGTAAGGCCATGTCATGTAAACGAAAAAATAAAAATAAAAGGGAGTTTCCCCCTAGAAAGAAATACACCAAAGACATATGGGATCCATGGATTTGGGGTTAGTATGTTTGTTGTTGCAATGCTTACATAAAAAGAGCTTGGAACTGTTATCATTCCCCAAAGCACATAGAACTGGAAGAATGACACAAAGAGAGTGAAAAAGAAAAGAAAAATAAAGTCCATATTGGGTCAACATGGAAGAAACATTGTGGTCTCAATACTTTGCAATGTCCCTAAAAGGAAACACAAGTGAAAAGAAAACAAAAAGGTGATAGAAAATGAAAATGTTTTTGCGTCAACACGAAGGATACATTTCGATCTCAATGCCTTGCATCATCCCCAAAAGGAAAACACAAGAAATAGACAAATTAAAAAAGAAAAAGGGACCGATTGGGTCAACATGAAAGAGACATAGCGCATCTCAATGCTTTGCATCATCCCCAGAAGGAAAATACAAAAAAAAAAATGAAAATGGAAAAATGACCTTTTGGGTCAACATGGAAGATACATAGGGTATCTCAATACTTTGTGTCATCCGTAAGAGGAAAGCAAAAAAAAAATGAAAAAAGGAAATGCATGAAATATAGAAGAATAGAGGTACAAATAGAAGAAGTGTACGACAAGAGAGAAAACATCAAATGCATGATATAGGGGTACATGATACACACATACAATAGAAAAAGGAAGAAGAAATGTAAAAGGCCAGTAAGGAAAATGCAAGTCAACCATCTAACAAGTCATTCACCTCCCAATCATGTTCAATATATTCCAAGGACAGTTGACTATCCAAAGGAAGAATTGCAAGTGCCAAAATAGGAGATGTACTAGGTTCCTCACTTGGTTGAGAAAAATTATCATTTAAGCTCATGGTAGATGAAGATAAATTGTTTAAATTGTTATGTACCTCTTCATCTATTTTTGAAATCTCTTCACCATCATCATCATCAAGATTAATTACGACAGGAGGAAAAAGAGTTATTTCCAAGGAAGGATGTATTAAAAGTTGTGGCTACTGGATTTGTTCATTTTGTTGTGAGGGCTAGACTATGTTATCTATTGGTGGATCAAGGGAAAGTGGGTTATCATCAATTGATTTGATAAAAGGTGGAGATTGGTTTTCTTGATTTTCTTCTATTTGAGACTAACAAGCAAGTTGATGACAATGACGCCTATGCTCTCTAGCATCACGGTTCCGTTTAATTTTATTTTGAATTTGTTGAGGTGTAAGAGTGGATTGATCCATCATAGATTCTTTTTCTTCCAAAGCGAGAAGAATGGACAAAACTGAAGAAGACAGGTCAAGCACTTTCTCTTTAGGTTTATAAACTTCTTTAATGCGGGGAGGTATGACAGGATTGGCTTCATTTTCCCTTGGTCATTTAAATGATGGTAGGGAATTATCGAAGGGCGGTTGTTCATGAGGTTGGATGGTTTATTTTATGTAGGACTCAAGGTGTAACATGGTTTCATCTATGATAGGGGGAGTGGAAATGGACGGGAACATGTTATGAAGAGACAACTCGACTATTCATTTGGCTTTGAACTTTTGATAGGTTATGAAAAGGAAATATTTACGAGGGGTGATGGGTTTCATAGGTGGGGGCCAAAAGGCTTCCAAGGAAAAATTCCTTTTAGACGATAATGGATTAAAGCCACTATGGTGCATGGTAAATATTTCATTTCCATGTGGAAAGATCAAACATTTGTGAACAACTGAAGGGACTGCTTTCATTGAGCGAAGCCAAGGGTGGCCTAGCTACAAAAGAAATTGATCTGATTATGGAATAATTGAAAATGTTACCTCCAAAGTTTTTGGTCCTATTTGTAAGGGAAGTAAGATTGATCCAATCATAGGGCACACAAAACAAGTATGTGTTTTAATCCATCCAGTTGGTTTATTATAGTCATCTTGATATAGCTCATGTAATACAAGAAACTCTTTCATGATCACATTTTCACCATAGGTGGGATCTATTGATATCCTGTTGGTGGGCTTATCATAGATTCTTTCAGCTATGTAAAGAGGACCATAAAGATGTTTTTGAAGTATATCTTTAGAAAAAAAAGTGATATCAAGATTTTTGTTGGTTGGGCCCTTATGAGGGATAACATCTATCGCACCCACAAGTTCATCCATAGGATTAGCTTCGGTAACATTTGGAGTTATATCATGTTGTTCATTATTTGTATCAATGTCCATGACTTGAGGGTTTGAAGGTTCACTAGCCTTGAAAAATGAAACATTGCATTTAGGAATGGGACTAGTAAAAATTTGTAAATTCTGGTTAGGCGGTGCACTGAAATTATTGTCGTGATCATTAACACCTACAATGGACAAACAACCCGAATCAATGAGGTATTTAACTAAGTGTTTGGGATGCTTATATTATTTAGTGTCATGGAAATTTTGGCAATGAAAATGGAAATAAGCATTAGATTTAAAGATGTGTGGTAAGGGTTTGGTGGTATCAAGTGGTTTGATGGTGGGCAAGGTGATCATTTGTTGCTAGAGAAATTGGTTCATTGTATTATGGAGGGTATCAGGTAAGGGAGTAAATTGTTTCTACGGGTCCCCATAGGTATAAGGCACCGTTGCTTTAACAACTACCACTTGACTTGGAATAGGCAGGTTTGGTTGTAGTTGAGGAGGTAGATTGAACTATAAAAAGCCTCTATTTGGTTTTGAAAGTTTTGTGTGTTGTTTTTATTTTTTTGCCTAGGCTTCTCAGCTCAGTTAGAAGTGGATTTTGAATCATAACTTGAAACCAAGTTATGATATTCACATAGGGTTGTGCATAAGTGCATGAACGAAGGTAATTTAATCATAGTTAACTTAGCCTAAAGGTTTGTGTGCAAGTTTTCAATAAACATCTTCTACAAATGTGAATCAGGAATTTTGACATCCACTTGAGCATACAATGACTAATAACGTGAAATGAAATCAGTGACTTTCTCATCGACATTTTGTCTATAGTTCATTAGGTCATTCATTGTATTTTTAGGGGTCATATGAACTTGGAAGTGACTTAGTAAGGCATCCATAAGCTCATTAACGATCAAATAGAATGATTAGGTAGGTTTGAAAACCACTCTAATGTGGTATCTTTCAGGGTCCTTAGAAAATTTTTAGCTAAGAGTTTATCATCAAGGAAAAAATCATTGCATAAATCTATATAGGCATTGAAATGGTTAATAGGGTCTCCTTTTCCTTCATATTTCTCAAACTTAGGCATTTCTATCCCTTGTGGCATATGTGTGTGTAAGATGTCTAAGGATAAGGGGCTACTACAAACATGATATGTGGGTGGAGCTATTTGACCTTGGCTAATGGTGGAAATTTGTTGTTGCATGGATGAAATGGTATTAAGTAATTGTGTAATGATGGGGTCAGGGTAAGTGGTTTGAAGTGGAAGAGAAAATGGTGATGGGGTGTATGTAATGTGAGGGGAAGTTAAAGGAACACTAAGAGGGGTGAAGGTGGTAGAGGGGACTTGTGATGCCACAATAGAACTAGGAATGCTAGTTGGAATTGTGAAAGAAGGAGCCACATGACTAGCCTATTGCATAGTTGTTGTAACATGAGGAGTGGTATATGTTGGTATGGATGCTATGGTTGAAGGGGGGGAATGTGAGGTCCTCCTTTGCTTGGAACTATGTTTGCTGATTGAGAATTAGAAGAACCATGTTTATTGTAAATATCAGCAATTATTTTCATAACATGTAAGCAATCATCACTTTCAACCAAATGATGAAAGTTTTCTATGGTTGGTATGGTGGTGGTGGAAATGTTTTCAAGGGACAAGTCTTGTTGTAAGTGTGCAAAATCCTCACAAATATTAATGACCTTTTCTTGTACGATGGAGTTGTGTTGTGTGTCAACATTCATTGGATGGAAAGGTGAAGGCATATAAGTGGTATTGTCCATGCCTAATTCACCATTGTCCATACTAGGAGTAAGAGCTCTTGAGATACCAAGGTCCACAATGAAAGTGCTATCGTGGGAAGCCATGAGTCTAGAACTTCGTCTCACTAAAGTATTATCAATGGGGTACCAAACACTCATACAAGTACTAGAAAAGATGGAATGAATGCAAATGCAAGGTAATCTAGGAGTGTTAAATGCAAATAACATAAATTTTGCAAACTAAAACAAAGAACTAATAGTAGATAACATAAATGCAAGAAATGCCTAAAAATGTAATCTAAAATATGCACGTGGACTAATTCGCCCAGGATGGAAAATGAGTCTTAGTATGAGATTTTTTTGTGTTTCTAAAAAAAATTAATGTGATTCTAATGCTTTTCAGATGCTAATTAAGGATGCAGATGCAGACTTTTAGTTTTTTCAATGATATGTAATGCAAAAGTGAAATCTAAATGAGTCTTTCACTAATGCAAGTTAAGAATCCCTAGGATGCAAAAACAAAACAATACCCTAATTGATGCAAATGAAGTTTAATATGCAATATGCAATTAAAATTAGAAATGTAAAGTGTTCAATATATAGGTTCAACAAAATGAACCATAGATTTTTGGCACCACAAGATTCTCTAACTCTTTTAGGGTTTTTCACTTAAAAGGAGAGAGGTAGGCCAAAAATGCTAGCTAGGTTCACTCAAATTATGAAATGTATGATTTTACTTGAATTAAATCAAATGATCTAAATGCAACTAAATGAACTAATTGACTGATTATGTATGAAAAACTTATGATTTATGCAATGTTTGAAAACACAATGATGTTTGCAAACAATGAACTATGAATGAATAAGTGCAAAACATAATAGAAAGAGACTGAATTAGAGTGCACCTGGGTAGAAATTGGAGAAAATAGAGTTTTTGGAATGCTCTCTGAAATCACAAAAAATCACCATTGTGAATCATTTACCATTGATGGCGAATCAATCCTACTTTTGATGAAAATTGTTGGGAATAGGTTTCTGAGTGTTGGGATCTGAAATATGGGCTATGTGCAGGATCATGATGGGCCAAAAAGTGGCGATATGATGGGTATTTGTAGGGTATGTGGCTGGCAACTTTTTTTTTACGCAAAATTAATGAAATGAAAAGGGTTTTTAAAGGAGATTCTCAAATTTCCAACAATATAAATTATGCTTTACTTTGAATTTAATAACTAATTATTATTGATTTTCTATTTTAATTACGACTAAAGTCTTGATTGATAGGATGATTGAAAAACATCTATAGCTTTCAAATGGTATCACATTTTTTGAATCTGAAATATGCGTCACATTCTATACTTTGTGTAATATAGGATTAAGAAAAAAATAAATTTCATGAAGTTTTGACCAAGTTAAGGTGACTAGATGTATGAATTTTTATATTTTTTTAAATTTGTAATAAAAAAATAATAATTAATTATTTATTTAAAAAAATTACAAAAAAATATGCATCACATCTGGGCATGAGTCCTCTACTTATATCTAAAATATTATCATTTTATTGTGCTTAAGGTGGTTAGACAGACACCTACTTCTTATTTTTTCCCTTAAATTTAACTACTACTACATTGAAATTTCAAATTTTCACCAAATAGATTTTGTTTTAAAAGAAATAAACCTAGTATTTTAGAAACTACATTCAATTTTCTACAAATTCTATTATTACATATTTTTGAAATAACATAGATAACTTATTCAAATTTTTACATCAAGTTGCCTAACTCTAATTTTTCTGAATTTTTTGCCACTTAAGGGCTTGTTTTTTCCATGATGATCCTACACATACCCTATGAAAAAACCTAGATTTCTTGCCTTAAGGTGGGACTCATTCACCACTAATGGTGAATTAGTCCTCTCCAAAAATTCTATTAAATTAGGGAACAATTTTGTTGTACTAGATTTGAGATTGTCTGCTTGTCAGGTTGCCAAAGTCAAATATGCAGAAAATAGATAGAATGTCTTCTCCAACCTTGAAATAATATGTTGTTGACTTGAAACACTTTGTTTACTTCTTGACCACTTTTCAACATCTAAATTCTTGTCAATTTTGCATACAAAAGTCTGCAAATGCATATGCAAGAGGGGAAAATGGTTAAGGGTTAGTTTATAGGGATTTTCCTTAGTTAAATACAACTTTGGTTATCAAACCCTTACTGAAATAATGAAATGGAAGAGAATTATAAACAGATAACATGCAAATTCTATCAACTTAACAAACCCTTTTTGAAGAAAATCTAAAGATATGTCAATATCAGCTCTTGAATGCTTGATTGATGCTAGATTAAAAGATGTAAAGTGCTCAAATGTAAATTGAATGCTTCAATGAGTTAGAAGACTATAGAAGATGTAAAATGAGGAGAAAAACACTTATTTATACATTCTTTGGCCTTAGTAACCCATGGATACCTCATCATAGGTCGACATCAAGTAATTTTGAATAAAAACCCAAAAGGAAATTTGAAATATTTTGAATTTGGAACCAAGAGAGACTCATTTAACACCCATGTCGAATGGGGCCCACCTTAGGCTTGAAAGTGGGTGTTAGGAATTAAGTCACATTTAATATTATTTTTTGGGTTCACATTCAAAAATACACTTAATTAAGCCTTATAAGGACATAAAGGGATGAAATAAAGTATAAGAAAGGTGTAAATAGTGAAATTATGCCTAGAAAATTATGAAATCTTGTTACAAGACTTTATAACACTTCAAAATAGGACTTGATAATGAATAAAAAGGTGATTTTTAGGTGAATTGTAATGAGTAAAGTCTAGAAAAGTGTAGAATTTTTTTACAACACTTTAGGAAACCTTCACAAGACGTCATTATTTGAATTTTAAGGAATTAAATGTGTATGTTCAAACCTCATTACATCAATAAATCAAAGCAAGATAGATCAAACATCGTGAAGCAAGGCCTAAAAGACCATGAAAATTACAAGGGGCCATTTTTCTTCAGTACATTGAACTAATAGAATCATATTGTACATCATGTGCATTTATGCATACATGCTCACATTTGAAATATTTTCCACCCCTATTTAGTCTTGATCCTCACACTTATTAGTAATATTAAGGGCACTTGATTCTCCATTGTTACATTTTATTTAACAATAATATCTTAAATTTTTTTTATATTTGTAAGATGATGATATCTATGACACTTTTGTATTTTTATGGAACTTATGTGATTAAATGTATTTTTATTTTTTTAATTTTATAATCATTATATCCATTAGATCATAGTGCACATGGAATGAGTTTAAGGGGTGATATAATGTCAATAGTATTTCTCATATTTCTTATTATATTAGACTTAGGTGGATCCTATGTACCATGTACTCATGGTTATAATTGTGGCTCATTATCGGCTCTATATTAAGTATGTATGTTTATAATGGCTTGTTAGATTCACTATATATATTTTTGTTATTTGAAGTGTCATTATAATGGCTACATTAGAGATATTGTATCCTTCTTTATTCATTATATTGGACTATTTATGGATCCTAAAATTTATGTGCATTTATATATAGATTATTTATATTGCTAAGTAGTTATTGTTCATCATTATTTAACTATTCATACCAAATCTTTATGGAATTATATATATATATATATATATATATATACCTATCATGAAATGGAGTCTCAATAAAATATGGTGCATATCAATATCCCTTATATATTTTATTTTCAATTACTTTCATGTTGGTCACGTATTCAATTTGAGATGCAAGATTCATGGTAGTTCACTTACAACTAAAGGAGGTGAAATAATATGTAGGTGAAAAGTACATCAATAACACTTCTTCCAGTATCTTTAACTCACTTTAATTTTATCTATTTTAAAATAATCCATTCCTAAATTATCTATTTATATGCATATATTTGAATTATTTTTAAATTTGACATAATTTAATTTAATATCATTTTTATAAGGGTTTGTATCTAATAGATAACTATGAAAAGGTTGCATGTTCGATTCATGTCAGGTTCACCAAAATGAAACCTCGTAAATAGGATTCAACCATCTAAGAGAGAGAGCACAAGGATATGGGTCTTATTTCACTCAAGTTTCACTCAAGGATACCTTAGAGATCTCAATGTTTAGTAAAATGAAACCTAATAAATAGGTTTTGACCTTCTAGGAGATGGAGCACAAGGATATGCATCCTATTTCAGTCAATTTTCACTCAAGGATACCTTGGAGATCTCTGGTAGAATGAGGGAAAGAGACCTGAAATAAGGTATCCTAGGGTCCTAGGGTATGTTTAGCCTATGAATTAAGAATTGGATCCCTTTTAGGAGTCTATGCCCTGAGAATAGATCCTTGGGACTAGGATGCCACCTAGGGCATATTAGTCCTCGACTTATTTTTGGGATTCAATTTCAAATTTGGTAAGGATTTAGCCTCCTTTATTTAATCATTTTATATTTAGCTTGTTGTTATGTAATTTTGGGATATTAAGCATGAATAAGTATAAATGCAAGGCTCCTCTACTCATTTTTCATATCTAAGCATTCATAACAAGATAACAAGCATTTAGGTATTCATTCCTAAGGAGAATTTATGCATTCAAGAGCAAGTCATCAAGTATTTCGAGCCATCATCAAGATTCAACATCATGTCAAGGGTTCAATGCATCCATTCATGTTTTTTAGCCAAGATTGTGGATGTAGCATTGAACATATATTTGAAAGCATTGTTCACATCATATTCCAAGATCCAAGATCTCCATTCTTCATGGCCATTACATGGTAGATTGCAAATTTTCTTCACAAGAAATCATACAAGTTGATATCATTCACATATTTCATGTTTCATGCTTCATTTCATTCATTTCATGACTTGGTTTAATTATCAACAAGGGTTTTGACTAAGGAAAACCCCCATTCACTAACAAACAATGATATTTTCATGGGTATGCGCAGGATCATCATGCAAAAAATAGGCCATTAAGTGGCAAAAAATTCAGAAAAATCAGTGTTAGGCAACTTGACGTAAATATTTGAATAAGTTATCTATATTATTTCAAAAATATGTAAGAATATAATTTGTAGAAAATTTAATGTAGTTTCTAAAATACTAGGTTTATTTAAAAATAAATAAAATCTATTTGGTGAAAATTTGAAATTTCAATGCGTAGTACTTAAATTTCAAAAAAAAATAAGAAGTAGGTGTCCGTCTGACCACCCTAACCATAATAAAATGATAATATTTTTTGTAAGATTTTATATATAAGTAGAGGACTCATGTCCAGATGTGATGCATATTTTTTTGTAATTTTTTCCAAGTAAATAATTAATTATGAATTTTTATTACAACTTTTAGAAAATATAAAAACTCGTCTGTCGACCACCTTAACGTGGTCAAAACTTCATGAAATTTAATTTTTCTCTTTTAATCCTATATTATGTGAAGCATAGAATGTGACGCATGTTTTGGATTCAAAAAATATGATACCGTTTGAAAGTTATAGATGTTTTTCAATCAGCCTATCGATTAGGACTTTAGTCATAATTCTAATAGAAAATGAATAATAATTATTTATTAAATTCAAATTAAATCATAATTTATATTTTTGGAAAGCTGAGAATCTCCTCTAAAAACCCTTTTCGTTTCATTAATTTTGGGTGAAAAAAAAGTCATCAGCCACATACCCTACAAATATTGCTACTTTTTGGCGCACCATGATCCTGCACATACCCTCATCTCTTATATGTTTTTGATTGCGGATTTAGGTAGAAGAATTGAAAATAATTTGAAGTGAAAAGTTGCAAAAGTTGCAAAGTTGCATTACAAAGTTGTCATCTTCAAGGAAACTCACCTACAATCCATATTCAAAAGTTTTAGAACCTTAGATAGGAAGGGAAGCAAGTACAAACCTGGGAGCTTAGGACCACATTCAAATATTTCAAAAATTCAGAATGGGACTAATATGCCATCTTGGGTATCGTAGTCCTCCCAGACATATTTTTTAGATATTTTTCAAGATCCACTTATGACATCCAAAGATTCTATATTTTCCCTAATAAAGTAGAAGTGGGACTAATACGCCATCTTGGGCATCTTAGTCCTCCACAACATATTTTGGTAGCTTCTTTGCATTTCTAGAATCCTCACATCTCAAAATTTCCTAGGTGCACACATACTATCCCTCAATTGCATATTTTTCCATTTGCATCCTTCATTTAGCTTACATTTTTAGTTATAGGTCATTTTGCATATCACAACATGTTTTCAAAAAATTTCCTTTCTAAGCATTTTCTTGGTGGTTAACCCCTTAGAATTTAAAGAACCTCTTCGTAGGGCACTCCTAATTTATAATTGTCTCACCTTGTAGGGTTCTTAGTCAATCCAATTAGGACCCCTATGACATTAGTGAATGGTTGATTCGAAAAAGTGTGATATGTCTAAGATATCCATTTTCTCTTCATCATTTTGGTTGTTGGAAGAAAATCTAAACATCAACACATGTAATGAGGCTTCCTTAGGTGAAAAGAAAGTATCTTCTTCTTCACTAAGAGAGCACTCAAATAAAGGCAATATTTTTTATGTTCTAACAACACAAATGGGATCTCCTTTAATTAGTGAGCTTCCTAAGTCACCTCCCATTAGTGAATCACATAATAAAATAAGAGATTTCTTGAAATCTATGATGCAATCTAACAATGTTTCGCAGCAACAAAGGTATAACACAATTTCTCAAACATGTAGGGGACCACAAATAGCTCCCACAACATCATCATCACCTCAACATATTTTTCCTAGTGCTCCTCATTCACCTTTTCATAATATAGTTGAAGATCTTAAGAAGACCCCTTCTAATATATCATTATGGAAACTTATTCAACTATCACATCCATACAAGTGCCTATTTCAAGAAATGTTTACAAATAAAGTAGGGGGAGATCCAAGCTTCTATGGAATTGAATAATGCAAAATCCTCCTTTCATCACACACAAGTCACACAATCAAAAATCATATTCCCTAAAAATGAATTGCACTCACTTTACACTCATAATAGGAATGAAGTCTTAATGATAAAAGTGACCATTAATGAAATTACAGTTAGGTGCACTCTCATAGAAAATGGATCATAAATCAATGTTTGTAGTATTGACCTCCTAGACAAAATTGACATGGAAAAAATGCTCATTCAACTTAATGACATTCATATTTGTGGCTTTGACAATGTTAATAGGCAACCACTATGAATGATCACATTACCTATTGAGGTTAGACCTGTAGTGTTTTCTATCCCTATCCATATCATGCAAGGACCCCTTTCATACAATCTTATACTAGGGAGACCATGGATCCATGCTATGAAAGGAGTCCCATATACTCTCCACCATACAATTAAATCTAAGTAAAAAAAAAGATATACATGGTTGAAGAAAATCAATGAAGCTATGAATCACATGATCACAACACTTCCAACTCTCCTAATACTTTCATTCAAAAATCAAAAGTTGAACTTATACAAGTTGATGCTAATCATTCACCTACAACAAACCTCTTTAGTGATAATTGTGGGTCGTTATATTTTACACCTCCTTTCAATAGAGAATCCAAAATCTCACCCTCAATATCCAAAGAATCATATAAGAAAAATTCATTTTTAGATACCAGTTCTAATGATGATTTGGGTTTTACACCTCCCTTTATAGGAGAATACAAAATATCACAATATAGAACAAAACAACCTTTTGCTTCATTCGATCAACTTAATTCTACAACTTTACCCCATTGTGTTCTCATGAAAAAACCAATCCTTATCAAAAGCATAAACCCCATTCATTTGACTTGGATGATTGTTATGGTGTCATATACAGTGTCCCTCCTACAGATGGATACAATGAACATATGAAGAAAACCAACGTACCATACTCTTCCAAGAAAGATCTAGGTTTACTTCCTTTATCTCCACTTTCATCTAAGGCATTTTCTTTAGTGTGTGTATGACATCTTTCACAAAAAAAAGTAACATATTCTACTATTGAGCAAGAGAGTATCTTTCCAAGCCTCCTCCAGGATCGCTTGATATCCCTCTCTCAAAAAACATGAAAGAAATTATATTACAATACTTTATTTTGTGCATATCATAGAATTCATGGTCATTCTACTAATGAATGTAAGGATTTGAGTAGAAAAATTTAACATCTTAAGGAGTATGGTGTTCTTTCTTATGTGGGGGGCACCTAATTCCTCTAACTGATACTAATTTTCACTTTAGAATTTTTTTCATCAATCATTTTGGCTCACCTTCATCCTTCACTTAATGAGGGAAAGGGGTTAGGTAGCCTTGTCCTTGTATGTCACTTGTCATTGCCTCTTTTGGCTACTTGATCACCTTTAATGTACATCTAAGAAAAATCTTGAGATGTGGATGACAAGCCTTAAGTTGTCTCACATGTGACATACTATCTTTTTCATGATGTAGCTTATCGAAAACATATGACTTGGCATAAGGGTTTCTGAATAAGCTCTCAAGTCCCCTTTATTGTTAGCATTTATCCTTTGCTAATTTAAAGTAATTTCTCACAAGATGGTGTTAGAAATTTCTTTAAAGTGGGGGCATACATTGGCATTATTTTGGCATGATTTTATTTGTATTTAATTTCATGTTCCTTGTGAACTTTTTATTTCTTCTTGCGATGCATTTCTTTCTTGGTGGTGTTATTGGGCCTATTTTCCTCAATGCATGTGATATTTATTTACACTTTTCCTCTCTTGGAAACATTAAGCACAATGTTCCCTAAGAAGAGACCTTGCATGAACTAATCAAAATGCCTTTGAATATCTTTCTTTAGATTATTGCATTGCATCTTTTGTACCTTATTAAAGTCAAGAAGGTATGGCTTTGATATGGTCCTCTAGGGCTCACCTAGTGAATACCTAGCTTCACTAGCCCATGTGAGAATGAATTTTTGCACCTTATTAAATTCATGGGGGTATGGCTTTGATGTGGTCCCTTGGAGCTCACCTAGTGGACAACTAGCTCCAACTAGCCCTCATGAGTGTGCATTTTGTTTGCATAGTGGACAACACATTCCACTTGTAAACCTTTTGGAAAAATAGCCTAGACCTGATCCACGATGTTGGATGGCAAGTTGAAGCTTGATCCATTCAAATTTATCATTTCTCCTTTTTCTTCCGCCTTTATCTTGTCCTTGATGGTGTATGTTGCCAATCTAATTCTGGCTTTGTATATCATCCACATGTGTGTTCCTTTGTACACATGTTGGTTTTTCATAGGATCTCAACATTGGGGGCTTGATCATCCCTCTTTATAATTATCATCCTATCTTTCTAACATTTGTACATTTGAACCCCTCTTGATTGTGTGGTTGACTACTTTAGTGTGAGTTTGAAGCAATTTCATCCTCTCACTAAAATGGGGGCTAAATGTAGAGTAGTAAAATGCATACCCTTGCATTTTCACACTTATTTTTGTCCACCTTTCTTTATTTATGATTCTTTATGGCTTAATTTGTCCTATTTTTCATCCATAAGCCCTATAAACTATATATTTTTATGGAAAATCTTGACAAACCTCAAAATAAATAATCATTTAATGTTTTTGTCTATGTGTCCCTAATGTGTAGACCGAAACTAAAATGCCACCTAGGGAGCCTTTGTCCTCCATGGGTCTTAGGACCTTGATTTAGAAACCACCTAGAATAGGTCCCTTCTTGGAGTATGTGCCCCAAGAATTGAGCCTTGGGACTAAGATGCCACCTAGGGAATCTTAATCCTCAGATTATTTTTGGGATTCAATTTCAAACTTTGGTAGGATTTAGCCTCCTTTATTTAATGATTTCATATTTTAGCTGGTTCTGATGTAATTTCAGAATATTGAGCATGAATAAGTATAAATACAAGGTTCCTCCACTCATTTTTCATATCTAAGCATTGATAACGAGATAACAAGAATTCAAGTATTTATTCCTAAGAAAATTTTATGCATTCAAGAGAAATTCATCAAGTATTTGGAGTCATTATCAAGATTCAAGCATCATGTCAAGAGTTTAGTTCATCAATTCATGTTGTTGAGCCAAGATTGTAGATGTAGCATTGAAAATCTATTTGCAAGCATTGTTCAAATCATATTCTAAGATTCTTCTGCATTCTTCATGGCCACTACATGGTAGACTGTATATTTTCTTCAGAATACATCATACAAGGTGATATCATTAACATATTTCATGTTTCATGCTTCATTTCATCATTCAGTTTAATTATCAACAAGGTTTTTGACCAAGGAAAACCCCCATTCACTAACAAACAACAAGTTTTCCCTCTCTTGTATGTTTGTGATTGCAGATTTAGGTTGAAGACTCAAAGATCAATTGAAGTGAAAAGTTGCAAATTTTCATTACAAAGTTGTCATCTTAACAAAAACTCACCTACATGCCATATTCAGATGTTTCGAAACCTAAGATCAGAAGGGAACCAAGTGAAGACTTGGGAGCTCAGGACCACATTTAAAATTTCAAAAATTTAGAATGGGACTCATACACCTTCTTGAGTGTCTTAGTCCTCCTAGTCCTATTTTTAAGATATTTTTCAAGATTTGATTCTAACATTTGAATATTAAGTATTTTCCTAGAAAAACAACAGTAGGACTAATATGCCATCCTAGGCACCTTAGTCTTCCACAACAAATTTTGATAGCTTCTTTTCATTTCTAGAATCCTCACAACATCTATAGATTTCCTAGGTGCACACATACTATCTCCCTGTTGCCTAATTTCATCATTTGCATCCTTCATTTAGCTTACATTTTTAGTTATAGGTCATTTTACATATCACAATGTGTTTTCAAACATTTTCTTTTCCAATCATTTGGTTGGTGGTGAACCCTTTATTATAACACCCCTCTGATTTGCTATGTTTTCTCTTATAGTTCAAATACATTGATAGACCATATTTTATGTTATTGTTATTTGATCGTTGATAGTGGAGGGATGATAGATTTATATTGATGATATGATACACTATATTGATGGTTTATAACATGATTTATGTTAGTTTTAAGTGATTATTTAAGTGATTGATATATGCTCATATGTAATTTAATTTATGTTGTAGCTCATCAGTTTATTATGATACTGTATTGGTGAAGGGAACGAGATTGCATCACTCGCATGTGAGTGCCCTGTGATTTTCATGATTCTCTCTTCACGGTGTGTATGATCTATTATCTGGATACATGTGTGACATATGCTTTTTTTGTAGGTTTGTAGGTATAGGACAACAACTTCACCTAGATTCATAGGTCTGAGTGTGTCCATTACCCAACAGTAATGTTGATTGGGAAATAGTAATGGGTTTACCTAGTCAAACCTTTACCCTAGTACAGTGTGTTGTCAGTCCATGTATTGGTCATATTCTATATCCACATTTTCCTTGTTATTTTATTGATTAAACAAGGTTTACTTGTGAGAATCAATTTATAAATGTTATCATTGGTTATTTAATTAATCTGGATTATTGATGTTGAGGCTTTATAATTGATAAATTAATTAATTTAATTTATGTTATAAAGTGATTTTAATTATTAGATTAAATTTGATTTGAAATAAATAAGTTATTTAAATTTCAAATGCATAATATATATAAAATATCTTTGGAAATATCTCTCTTTGTTGTAGAAAATATTTTTTTTTGTAACTAGAAGTTAGAAGATATTTACTACGGTAGTTGAAAATTGATCCCTTGAGAGAATTATTGAAATGGAAAAGAAAGAAAGTTATTTTTTCAGGGAAGAAAGAGAGGATGTTGAAAAGGGTTGAATTGTTTTGGGGTTTTATATTTTAATATTACAAGCTCTTGGAAAAGTTTGGGGATCTAGTTTTGTTGCATTCTTTTGGTTTTGGATTATTTTTTGTTCTCTGGAAAGTGGTAATTTTTCTGGGAAGAGGCTTTGGCAAAGTTGGAAATTAAAGGGAAGCTTTGCATCAAACTTTGAATCAATTTTTTTTTTTAAACAAGTTCTTTATTGTTTTTGTAAATTTAATTTGAAAAGGTTATTTAAATTATTATTGTTTTGCAAATTGGAAAGGTTTTATGTAGAAGAGGATTTCATTATTTTTAGAAGCTTTTGTTTTTAAAAGATTGTCGAGAATATTTGTAGCCTTTGTAGAAAATATTTTAGATCCTCTATTTAAATTGAGTTTTAGAAATTATGGATTTACCTTGAAGAAAATTATAGTTAAATTTTAGAATCTCAGTTGAAATTGAATCCTTTATGAAAATTTTCCAAATATTTCCTGTAGAAAATCTTATGTGAAATTAATATGCCCATGGAGCAATTGTCTTGATAATTTATATATATTGAAATAGATATATACATACATACATACATACATACATACATACATACATACATACATACATACATACATACATACATACATACATACATACATACATACATACATATATATATATATATATATCATTTGTTAAGACTGGTGTAAATTTCTTGTAGAAAAATTCAGTTTTGAATTTTTTATAAAAATATCCATACAATGAATGTTATTAAAAAAAAAACCAGAAGGAATTTAATTTGTTTGTGGGAGGCTGAGGGCTACCCCACCAGCACCCCCACAACGAGAGACAAATTATGAAGCAATTCCTAGCACTGCCACATAGGCGGCGGCCCCTATAGGGAAGGATGCGTACGTAGCCAACCCACAACCCACAACCCATAGCCTTTGTAAAGGATGTGCTCTGAAACTTCTTGTCTGCCTGTGTGATGTGATTTCGTTATTCTTTTTAATATATATACATTTTATATATATAAAAGGTATATATATATTTGCATGTGTTTTTTATATATTATATATTTAATATATATATATATATTATATATATAATGCATATATATAATAAATATATTTATATAAGGTTTATTTAAAATGTATAAGTTGATATTTTAAAATGTTCATTGGAAAAGTATAATTGATTTTATAATTAAATAATATATATTTTTATATGTATACATAATTATATTTAATTATATATATATAGACATATTAAATATATTTATTTAATGGTTGTTATTGCAATATGTTCATGCAAGCATGAATAGTTAAATTGAAAATTGAGTTAATTATTATGAGTAGTTGTGAAACTGAAAGTTAATCATTTAGTTTAATTCCTTGTTCAGTTGTAATTGGAATTATGTTTAAATGATGTATTTTAAATGAGCTATTATTTTATTTGGATTTAGAAAATCCTAATGGTAGTACATTTAATTACTTGAGTTAATTATTTTAATTACGTATTCTTTTGTAATTGTGTATTGGGGGGATATTTGTTATTGTGAAAATGTAAGTTTTCTAGAGATTGTAATTGTGAAAGGGTTTTTGTGTTTTTTGTTTACCCTTTGAGATTTCCTTGGGTAGTGCACATAGTTGGGATTCAGTATTTGACATCCATAGGGATGTGTTACCTCTTGAGTTATGGCGGTTAATTGTTATTAGTTTTAGTGCACTATCTACCCTTGGGTTGTGGAATAAGTTATTGTGTTGTCAATAGGGGAGTGGCTTTCAACTGGGGCCAGCACACAAAGTGATGCCAGGACAACTCGTATGAGAGTCAGTTTAATCAATGGAAATTAAATAACCTATATTAGGGGAAAGGGTAGCTTAATACATTTAACTTGATGATTTATCCTTGCTCAATGGCTCAAGGGCTTGTATTAGACTTGAGATGAGTCAGGAAGGCCTGGAATGGCATTTTTCTTTTCTTGTCTTCTCAAAAGATAATTGATTCCACATTGGTATGCATGTGGGGTCAGAGTTTGTGAGAGGTTACCAAGATAACCCAGGATGGGGGTTGGGACCTAGGAAGATCTCCTAAGGATAATCAATTCAAACTTTGTGATGACACTCCTCCTATGAAAACAGTCAATTTTTATTGTACACTGGATGTACTTGATTCAATCATTTTGGAAGCACTGTAACCTTATGTTATGTGTTTACTTGTACAATGTTTTTTTCTATGTTTCTTGTGTCTAGAGGTAGTAGGTTTATCTTGGTTTCCTTTGACTATCTCCTAGCATGGGTGTTGGGCCTACAGGTACCACATGGCTGGGTCGATTGTGCACCTTACACTATTGGGATTTCTCTACTTGTTCATGATGGAAGGATCTTCCAGTTCGGAGAGCTCGTGTGTATCTGTGGATATGTTACTTCTCTTATGTTCATTATATTAGTGGGACACTTTATATTTTTACTCCTCATCTGTAATCGAGGAGGATCCATCTATTTTGTAATTGTATCATTTTGTATGACCTACCTCATCTTGGAGATGAGATTTGTAATGGTATATTGACATAATGTAATCCTTGGAGGAATTCATTATTGTACTTTGTGTATTATGCAATGGGTTAATGCTTTGATGTATGTTATTTATCATGAGTTAATTTCATATGATATGGTTAGATTAATTTTCTATGTTTTGGGATTCACATGTAGATGTGTTGTGTGGTCTAGAGGATGTATGTGTTTAGAGTAGATTACTTTACTTGTTACTGTTACTCTTTAAAAAAAAAAACTTAGTTGCACTTATGCAGTGTTGCATTGTCCTCTAGGTTACGTGGCAGGGTTTTACACTTATAGCTTAAAGAACCCCTTCCTAGGACCCTCCTAATTTAGAATTGGCTCACCTTATGCGGTTGTTAGTCAATCCCATTTGGACCCCTAGGACATTAGTGAATGGTTGAGTGGAAAAATAGTGATGTCTCTAAGGTATCCATTTCCTCTTCATTGGAAATGAATGTAAAACAAAATAGAAAATTAGAAAAGTATAGAGGTGCACCAGGAAACCTATTGAAGCCTAAATGGAGACTTAAAATGCTAAAAATATTGAATTTAATGTGCAATGGAACTCATACACCAGGCTGAGTGTATCAATCCTAGATTAGGGTTTCTAGGTTGAAATAAGAATCTGGTGATGGAAAGTTGGAATCTTCTAAAATTTGGAAAAGTGACTCTAATGGGACTCATATTCCAAAAGTCATATATCAGTTCTCTTGAGCTTTTTTAGAGGATCAAGATTTGAATCTACTCTCCAATCTCCACACTTTCTTCTTAATCTGATTTCCATGTTTGAACCGCTAAATTTTGATGTGTAGTTGTCTTTTAGTGATCTTGTAAATGAGGTGACTACTTTGAAAACTTTGGAATCTTGACAATTTTTCTCCAATCTTGTTCTTCAATGTTTCTTCAACCTACATCTACAAATCACACACTAAATAGAGGGAAAAATGTCATTTTGTTAGTAGAAAGGAGTTTTCCTTTTTCAAACCTCAGTTTTGTAATCAAAGATTATAATGAAATGAAATATAAAGAGGAATGATGAATGAAAAAAATGTAATGTTTCAATTCTTTAGACCCTAGGAGTAAATTGCTACAAACATGTATGAAATGGCTCCAATGGATGTGGATCTTGACTATTTCTTGAATGATATGGATATTGACTTGAATAATTGCTCGAATCAAGAAACCCTACATCACAAATGTTACCTAAAAAATGAACATGATACATGATGAATTTGACATGATGTTTGTGTGGTGATGAAAAAAGTATCCCTTTTTCTTGCTTGTTTGGGCCTTGCTTGTTAACTAATCTTATTGGTTCCTTACTTGGAGTGTTCTAAAGTGTTGTAACACACTTTCACATTTTCCTAAGGTTTTATTTAATAATTTGGCTTCTTTATGTGTTAATTGACCTTATTTTACATCAAAAAGCCTCATTTAATGCATCTTTTTGAGGATAATCCTAACAAAAATCAACATTCAATCATAATTCAAGTGTTTTCAGCTTATGTGGCCCATATTTAATCATTTGAGACTCATTCACCACCTTGGGTGAATAAGTTCCAACTAGGTTTTTAGGTCCCAAACTTGGTTTCACACCTTTCTAAGCATTTTTTAAAAATGGTCCCATAAATTATGCCTAACGGGACTCATTCACCAGCTTGGGAAAATGAGTCATGTGTGGCCCAAAAAAAAAATTAATTCAAATTTTTTGTAGGATTTTATCCTCCTAGACCTGATGTTGGCTTGTAGTGTTATAATTTTGGGAATTCTTGCATAATTAAGTATAAATACAAGTTTCTTTCACTCATTTTAAACTTAGAAAGTTGAATAAGCACACTTATAGCAAGTTTGAGTTCAAAAGATCATTCAAGAGTTCACAAGATCATTCAAGAGTATATTATCAAGAATTTTATAAAATTATTCAAGCATCAATCATTATGCCAAAGTGTTCATGTATCATGTTTGTTTTGGAGCAAACAATTGTGGTGTAGGATTTTATGATTCAAGCTAGGATTCCATTCAAGATCTATCCTATTCAACCAATATTCAAGATCTACATCCATTGGATCCATCTCACACATGTTTGCAAGAATTCATTGCTAGGGTTTAGCAATTTTCAATATCATATTTTTATAATTCATCATTCTACATCCTTATTTTATTCCATTTGAAGGTTTGATTACCAAAATGAGGTTTGACCAAGGAAAACCCCTATTCACTAAAAATCAACAAGTTTTTCTTTTGTTTACATGTGTGATTATGGGTTTATAGATTGAAGGAAAGTGTATTTGAAATCTTCAAAAGTACCAAAATGAAAAAGTTTCAATTTCAATGAAAGTTGTCATGAAAAGTTGTCAAGACTCATGAAAAATTAGATCTAGGGAAAAATATCCATCTAATTTATATGAAATTAGTGGGAAAGTGCTTATTTGATCCATGATCAGAGGCTTCAAAAGTCTTAGTTCAAGATTCTACTCCTGGGACACATCACGACAAAATAGGACTAATTCACTAGAAGTGGTGAATGAGTCCCACTACAAGTATTTTTTCAGGATTGTTTTAGATACAAATACCCATTTTCTAGATTCCTATTTCTATACAAAAACCTAGATCTGGTATCGATTCACCCAAACTAGTGTATCAGTCCCAATAGGCAAAAATTTTAGGGTTTTTAGCATTTTAGAGCTCATTATAGTCATCTGTGGGTTTCCAGGTGCTCTTTTATACTTTTCCAATTTGTCGTTCGGATTTATTTCCATTTATAGTTCATTTAGTGAGTTTTCTTGGATCATTGATTTTAATCATTACATCTTGCATTTCATGCATTTTTCCAAGCCCTATCTTGATGGTGAACCCCTCATTAGTTTACAATCAGCCTATAGGACAGCCCTATTATCAAATCTCTTTCCCCATTCTTCGTTGGGTTGAGATCTCTAGGGCCCCCTTAAATGAAAGTTGAGGGAAATAAGTCTAGGTCACTAAACACCTAGTTTGTGTTCCACCTCCCAAGAGGTGGAACACATTTTTTTGTTGTTACATTTTGGTGAACCTGACATGAACAAATTGTACGTGAGGAGAATATATTGGCGTTAGGTGATCAAATATTTATCTATGAAAACCCTCTTCATTTTTCTTCCCCTACCTATCCTATTTTAGCAAACATTATGGGAAAAATGAATGGAAGTATGGACAATCATGAAAATCACATTTATTCTTCTCCTAGTATATCTCCTAGTTATGAAGAAGATACTTTGATGTTAGAAAATGTGATCGATGAAATTCATGAGAATCTTATGTGTCTTTCTTCCCCTAGGGATTTTTTTTTTGAAAAAGACAATGAATCATTGATAAACAAGAAAATATAGTGCCATGGATAGCTCCCTTATTTGTGATGATGTAATTTAAGAAGAGCCATTTTTTGAATGTCATGAACATCTAGTTCGTAAAGTTCCTTAAAAATCTCCTAATAGTGAAATATCATGGTGGGAGAAAATAACAACATTTCAGCTTCCTTAGATAATGGTATGACACTAAATTCCCCTTCATTAGAAAAACATCAAACTGAAACTGCTAAGTTGTTGAATGCGCAAGTGTCCATTTGATCCCCCTTGACTATTGGAACTCCTACATACCCTGTGAGATATCCTAAGAATCCTCTGATTCTTTACCCACCCTCACAACAACCACAAACTCAAAAAAAACCTAAACTTATCCTTTACCCACCTAAGAATAATGTTTTGTAGTAGTCGACTTATAATACCATTTCTCGTACATATAAAACTAGAAAAAATCCACAACTAAGAAAAACACCTTCTACATCCCTCTCATGTCCTAACCCTATCTTTCCTAGCCCTCCTCATTTTCCTTAAAAAAATGGAAAGGAGTATGATATGGTTAAATAACTAAAGAATACTCTTGCTAAGATATCATTATAGAATCTTATTCAAGAAACCCCTCATTATCACAAGATGATTCAAAGTGCTTTACAACAAATTCCTACCCCTCAAAATGCACAATCAAATGATGTGGGAGGCCAAATTCAAGCCATAAATTTGAACACCGTAGACATTAATTTTCATCAACATGAGCTACCTCCTTTGGAAACGAGAAAAAAACTAATCCCTTCATGAAAATAGATATATTCAATAGGATAGGAATAAAGTGAGCCCTTCTTGGTAATGGCTCAACTTTGAATGTGTGTAGTGTGGAAATTTTGGATAGACTTGGTGTGGATAAATAAAAAATGAAACCTGACTCCATATCGACTCAAGGATTTGACAATATACCAAAGCAACCACTTGGTGTGATTACTTTACCTATTATAGTAAAAAATGCTACCTTACTAACTCATATTCATGTTATGCTTGATGAAATTTCATACAATCTTATTTTAAGAAGACCTTGGATTCATGAGATGCATTTGGTGCCTTGGACTCTTCATCATATCATGAAGTATGTCTATAAGTTGAAATAGACCCGGAGGCTGAAAGTCGCTTACAAGTTGAAAAAGGAAGGAGAAATACTCTAAACACACTTATTCCAACTTTGAACATAGAACCTATAAAAGAAGAGAAACAATAATTGGAGAAAGTGTCAAAACTATTAGAAGACAATTAGGGTTCTTTAGATTTCACATCATTCATAGGAAAATACGAGATCATAAACAAAGATCCTAAAAAGGGAAAAGAAAAAGTGGTAATGTCAACACAAAATTTAGAAGAGCCTTCAAAAGAATCCACCTCAACCACTTTAGAGCAAAAGACAACAAATTACACAACAAAATTTTATGAACTTGACTATGAACAACTTTTGAATCCAAAAGAAATGAAATAGATTTATGGAAGAGGTTATGAAATTATGAAGTGACTTGGATATAGTGGAAAAGGATGTGGTGCTAGAGAAAAAGGTATTTGTGTCCCTATAGAGCCTCAGATGCAAGAAACAACTAGTGGCCTTGGTTATTGGCCCTCAAAACAAATAAACAATCCTTAACTCAATATCAACTCTCTTACAAAAGATTCTTCTAAGCAAACTTTAGTGTTTGTGCATCTTGAACTGAAAGACACTAGTGTTCTTGAGTATATTATCCTTTGAAATAAATGAAATAAAAAATGAAATCCTCACTTAATATTAATGTCATCATGAAAAATACTTATGATTTGAATTTGATAGATTTTACACCCTCCTATAAAGGAGAGTACAAAATCTCACAATCTAAAGAGTCTTGTGTATGTACGACACCTAATACTAAGCAAGAGATATCTTTGTTGCAAAATAAAGGAACATATTTTACCATTGATCAAGAGGGTATCTTGTCAAGACTCCTCCAAGATCATTAAATATCTCTCCCTCCAAGAACATGAAAGAAATATTACTACAAGAGTTTATTTTTTGTATATCATAGAGTTCATGTTCATTCTACTAATGAATGTAAATCTTCAAGGAGTAACTTCTAACATCTTAAGGATTGTGGTACTTTTCCTTGTGTTGAAGCACCTAGATCCTCTAACTAATAGTGACTTTCAAGTTTCTCATCAATCATCTCAACTCATCCTTGTTTTTCACTAAGTGGGGGCAAGGGGTTAGGGTAAACTTGTCCTCGTATGACACTTTTCATTGTCTCTTTTGGCTAGTTGACCACCTTTCATGTACATATAAGAGAAATCTTGGGATGTGGATGACATGCCTTAAAATGGCGAGCATGTGACATACTTATTCATAATGTAGTTTGATTCAAAAACATATGACTTGGAATAAGGATTTCTGAATAATTTCTCACGTATTCTTCTACTTTAAAGAAATTGCTCACAACAATGGTGTAAGCAACTGCTTTAATGTGGGGGCATACATTGACACTCATGTTTCATTGTACAATTTTATTTCTTCTTGCGATGCATCTTTTTCTTGGTGGTTTCATTAGGCTTGATTCACTCTAAGAGAATTTTATTTCTTTATTTTTCCTCTCTTGGAGACATTAGGCACAATGTTCCCTAAGAAGATACCTTATATGAACTAAGAAAAATCCCTTCAAACATTCCTTACATTATTTTGCATTTATAATTTACCTATTATATGGCCACCTTTCATAACACAGCTTGCATGCCTATAGAGCCCTCTTTTTTTTTCATGATCTCCAAGCATATAAATTTTTTCTTGTATCATGAGGCTTGAAGTTCATTTTTGTGTGGTTCCTTATTGAATTTACCAGGAGGTATAACTTTGGTAAGGTTTGACAAGAAGCTGAATGAGGGAATGATTTTCCCTTAGCCACTCATGTGTGTGTGTGAGTGCATACTGTACATGTGTGTATGTGTCTAACCTATTGGATTTCTCATAGAATAGACAACCTAAAGTTCCATTTCCTCTAAGTGAGTGCACATTTTTTGAAGAAATACCCTAGATTTGATCCACATTATGATGGAAAAATGGTTAAAGCTTGATCTACCCTTGTTATTTTTCATTTTGTTTCATTTTTCTTATGTATTTGACAATGTGTGCTTGTGTTTTGTTGATGCTCTTTATATCATTTTCATTTTTGTTCTTTTGTGATTATGTTAGTTTGACATAGGATTTTAGATCCTAGGGGTTTGATCTCCTCAATCTTTGTTATCATAGACCATCTGCATTGGTACACTTGGACCTATCTTGAATGTCTACTTTAGAGTGAGTTTGAATCAAGTTCATCCTCTCATTAAAGTAGGGGCTAAATGCGGCAATGAAAAAGTATCCCTTTTTCTTGCTTGTTTGGGCCCTCCTTGTTAACTAAGATTATTGTTTCCTTATTTTGAGTGTTGTAAAGTGTTGTAACACACTTTCACACTTTGCTAGGGTTTTATTTAATAATTGTGTTTCTTTATGCTTTAACTGGCTGTATTTTGCATCCACAAGCCTCATTTAATGCATCTTTTCAAGGATAATCTTTGACACAAATCAACATCCAATCATAATTCAGGAAATTTCAATTTGTGTGGCACAATTTTAGTGATCTAGGACTCATTTTCTACCTTGGGAGAATGAGTCTCACCTAGGATTTTAGTTCCTGAATCTAATTTCATACCTTTCTAAGCATTTTTTAAAATGGTCCCATAAATTATGCCTAATGGGACTCATTTTCCACCTTGGGAAAATGAGTCTCATGTGACCCAAAAAAGAAATCAATTCAAATTTTTGGCAGGATTTTATCCTCCTAGATTTGATGTCAGGTTGTAGTGTTATAATTTCAGGAATTATTGCATAATTAAGTATAAATAAAATTTTCTTTCACTCATTTTACACCTAACAAGTTGAATTAGCATCCTTATAGAAAGTTTGAGTTCACAAGAGCATTCAAGAGTAGATTATCAAGCATTCTAGAGCATTATTCAAGCATCAAGGATCATGTCAAAGTCTTCATTCATGTTTTTTTTGGAGCTAACAATTGTAGTGTAGGATTTTATGATTCAAGCTAGTATTTCATTCAAGAGCTATCCTATTCAAGCAAGAGTCAAGATCTACATCTCCATTGGTGCCATCTCACACATGTTTGAAACACCTTATTGGTAGGTTTTGGTGAGTTGCAACATCATATTTTGTTCATTCATCATTCTCCATTCTTATTTCATTCCATTTCAAAGTTTCATTATGAAAATGGGGTTTGACCAAGGAAAACCCCTATTCACTAACAATAACCAAGTTTATCTCCTCTTTACATGTGTGATTATAGTTTATAGATTGAAGAAAAGTAGATTTGAATCCTTCAAAAGTACTGAAATGAAAAAGTTATAAGTGTCATCAAAGTTGTCATGAAAATTTGTCAATACTCATGGAAACTTAGACCTAGGGAAAAATATCCATCCAATTTGTAAGAAAATAGTGGGAAAATGCTTATTTGATCCATCCTTAAAGGCTTGCAAAGTTTTAGTTCAATATTTTTCTCCTAGGATGCTTCATGAAAAAATGGAACTGATTTGCCAAAAGTGGTGAATGAGTCACAATAGGTATTTTTCATGGTTTCTGTAGATTTAGATACCCATTTTCTAGATTCATGTTTTTGTACAAAAGCCTAGATCTAGGATTGATTTGCCTAGACTGGCATATGAGTCCTAGTAGGAAAAAATTTCAAGTTTTCACAACAATTCAGAGCTCATTCTAGTCATCTTTAGGTTTCTATGTGCTCCTTTATGCTTTTCCAATTTATTGTTCAGATTTATTTGTATTTATATTTTATTTAGTGAAGTTTCTTGCATCATGGAGTTCAATCATTAGATCTTCCATTTCTTACATTTTTCCAAGCCCTAGTTTAGTGATGAACCCATCATTAGTTTACAATCAACCTCTAGGATAGCCCTATTGTCAAATCTCCTTCCCTATTCTTCATGGGATTTAAGATCTCTAGGGCCTCCTTGAATGAAACTTGAGGGAAATAGGTCTAGGTCCTTAAAAACCTAGTTTGTGTTCCACCTCCCAAGAGGTTGAACACCTATTTATATTGTTACAATTTGATACTTGAATAATTTTCTAAAACACTTGATAATAAGCTATTGAATGCTCTTCTAAACCCTTGAATATTCTTGTGAACTCAAATTTTATATAAGGAACAATCTCATGAAAGTATTAGGTGATAACAAGTGAAATAACCTTATATTTATACTTATTTAAGCCAAATTTCCTAAAATTACAATAGTACAAGCCAACATAAGATATAGAAGAGTAAAATCCTACCAAGAATTTAAATTTAATTTAGGTTTAATCCACATGATACTCATATGTGAGTTTTAGTGTATGAGTCCCATTAGGCTATTCTTTGGCACATATTTTTAAAGAAATGATTAGATTAATGTGAAATTCATATAAGGACCTCAAAAATTAGGTGTGACCCATACACTCAACATGGTATATGAGTCCCAAATCACTAAATCTGGACCATACAATCCAAAATCATTAATTTCTGATTGGTCTTTTGATATATTTTGGGATTATCCTTAGAAAGATTCATTAGGGCTTGTGGATGCAAAATAGGGCCAATTAAAACATAAAGAATCCTAATTAATTTTAATGAAAACCCTAGATTAGTGTGAAAATATAAGAAAACACCTTACAACACCATAAATAAGGAAAAATTATGTCCATTTAGCTTACACAAGCCCAGACAAGTGTCAAAATGTATAGGGATAGATTTTTTTACACTACATTTAACCCCCACTTTAGTGAGAGGATAAACTTTCTTCAAAATCGCACTAAAGTAGATAAATCGCATCAAGAGAGGTCCAAGTGTACCAATGTTAGTGAGATAGGATGACAATAATTAAGAGGGATGTTCAAGCCCCCAAGATCAAGATCCTATGGTAAAAAATATAAGCAAAAATGTACAAACATGTATATGATATAAGGAGGAACAACATCACACAATCATACACTACCAAAGACAGAAATGAAAAAAAAAACAAAAACAATAGGGGTGGATCAAGCTTCAACTGTTTTTCTCACACACTATGGATTAGATGTAAGATGTTTGTCTAAAAATACATGCTCACTTTAAGGCAACAAAACTTTAGGTTTTCCGTTGGGTGAGTATCCAAAAGGGGAGACGCATACGCACATAGCTGATATGCGCTCACACAAATAACCAAGTGGCTATGGGAAAGTCATGCCTAAGTGTGGATCCCATACGTACAACTAGACCAAAGCTATAATTCTTGATAAATTTGATAAGGTTCCACACAACAATGAGCTTCCAGCTTCACGAGACAAGAAAGCTTCATATGCTTGAAATTCATGAACAAAAAAGATGGCAACAAAGGCAAGAAAAGTGTGTTATGCAAGGTGGATATATAACAAAAAATGAAAAAGAATGCAAGGTTTGTTCAAAGGAGTGTTTTATTAGTTCATATAAGGTACTAAATTAGGGAACATCATGCCTAATGTCTCCAAGAGAAGACCAATTGAAGAATAGAAGATTCACAACTTAGGGGATGTAGTATGTCACATAAAGCCACTAAGAGTAATATAATATGCTAAGAGAGATCATGCTCTAGAAGGAAATCAAACAAAATTTCACCACAAAGTGAAAGATGCATCACATGAAGTAAGAAGACTACATTATGAAACATGAAAAATGAAAAAGGATAATGCCAATGTATGCCCCCACTTTAAATAATTTGATAAACATCATGTTGTGAGCAATTACTTTAAAGTAGTTGTAGTGTAGTAAAATGCATACCCTTGAATTTTCACGATTTTTTCGGCCTACCTTGCTTTATTTATCCTCATTTATGGCTTAATTGGTTCTATTTTGCATGCAAAATCCTTATGAATTACATATTTTTCTGGCTAACCCAAGAGTCTCCAAAGCATAAATGATAATTTAAAGATTTCATCTGTGTCCCTAATTTTTGGGTCAGGACTAAAACATCACCTAGGGCATCTTTTTCCCCCAAAGGTCTTGGGACCCTAATTTTGAGGCATCCTAATTGGGCCCCTTTTGGTGTTAGTGCCCAAAGTTTTGACTTGGGACTAAGATGCCACCTAGGGCATAGGTATCTAGAGGATCATGAATGGCCAAATAGTGGTGGTATGATGGGTATGTGTAGGGTATGTGGCTGATGACTTCTTTTTCACCCAAAATTGATGAAATGAAAAGGGTTTTTAAATGAGATTCTCAACTTTCCACCATTATAAATTATGACTTACTTTGAATTTAATAAATAATTATAATTCATTTCCTCTTTGAATTATGACTAAAGTCCTAATTAATAGGCTGATTGAAAAACATCTATAGCTTTCAAATGGTATCACATTTTTTGAATCCAAATCATGTGCCACATTGTATACTTTCCATACTATATGATTAAAAAAATTAAATTTCATGAAGTTTTGACCAAGTTAAGGTGGTCAGACATATGATTTTTTATATTTTTTAAAAGTTGTAATAAAAAAATCATAATTAATTATTTACTTGGAAAAAATTATAAAAAAATATGTATCACATCGAGACATGAGTCCTGTACTTCTATCTAAAATATTATAAAGAAATATTATCATTTTATTGTGGTTAGGGTGGTCAGAAAGACACCTACTTTTTTTTTCCCTAAAATTTATGTACTACTGCATTGAAATTTCATTTTTTTATGAAATAGATTTAAAAAAAAAAAAAACCTAGTAGTTCAGAGACTACATTCAATTTCCTACAAATTCTTTTCTTTAATATTTTTGAAATAATATAGATAATTTATTAAAAATTTTATGTCAAGTTGCCTAACTCTTTTTTTTCTGAATTTTTTGCTACTTAAGGGCCTATTTTTTCCATGATGATCCTACACATACCCACATCTTAGTCCTCCTTGAGTCATTTTTGGGATTTATCCTCCTTTATTTAATGAATTCATATGTCAACTTGGTGTGATGTAATTTTGGGATATTAAGCATGAGGAAGTAGAAATACAAGGTTCCTTCTCTCATTTTCTCCTATCTAACAAACTTTCAAGCAATTCAAGCAATCCAAGAATTAAAGAATTTAGGCATTCAAGAGCATTCATCAAGCATTTGGAGCCATCATCAAGATTCAAGCATCCTATGAAAGTTTTTTTTGCATCATGTGTTTGTTTGTGCTAAAATTTGTGATGTAGGGTTTTGATTGAAGTAAACAATTCAAGATCATTCCTTTAGTTCAAGATCCATGTCCATTGCACCCATTGCACACAATTTTGTAGACTTTATAAGGATTTGGTAAGTTGTAGAATTTCATTTTGTTCATTCACCATTTCCTTCATTATTTCTATTTCATTTCAAGGCTTTATTACCAACAAGGAGTTTGACCAACAAATACCCTCATTCACTAACAAACAACAAGTTTTTCACATCTTGTATATTTTTAATTGTAGATTTAGATTGAAGTATTGAAGATCATTTCGAGTGACAATTTGTAAAAGTTTCAAAGTTGCATTACAAAGTTTTCATCTGCACGAAAAATCACCTAGAGGCCGAATCCAAAAGTTCCAGAACCTAAGATCGAAGGAGAAGCAAGTGCAAACCTTGAAGCTTAGGATCACATTTATATTTTTAAGAAATTTAGAATGGGACTAATATGCCACCTTGGGTATCTTAGTCCTCTTGAGCATATTTTTCAGAAATTATGTTAGATCTGGTTCTGACATCCAAAGACTTTGCATCTGCCCTGAAAAATAATAGTGAGACTAATACACCATCTTAGGCATATTTTTCCTCCTTGGCATATATAGGTAGCTTCTTTGCATTTCTGAAATCCTCATAACATTGCTATACTTCCCAGGTACACACATCTTATCTCCTTGTTTCATAATTTCATTATTTACATTTTTCATTTACCTTTCATAACTAGGTTTTGTAGGTTGAATTTTCATTTGTATTTCCCAAGCATTTGCTTGGTGGTGAACCCATTTAAAGCTAAAATAACCCCCTCCTAGGTCATCCTCATTGTGAATTGAATCATATTGTGAATTGACATTCATGGCTGATTAGTTGGAGAAAGGGTGACATTATAGATCCTCCACATGATATTTTTCCTATTAATCATTTTGGTGAACCTGACCTTGTTGAGAATTCATTTCTAATTTTGGAGTCCACTAAAGTCATTATATCTATATTGCATTCATTCTTGCATTGAATTTTACATTAATGAAATTCCATCTATGGTTTCTTGCATTTGCATTAGTGAAAGTGCATATAGGTTGCATTTTTACTTTCTTTCATCATTTAATTTCATTAAAAAACTAAAAAGTGCATTGTTCATCATCTTAATTACATTTAGAAACATTCTTATTGCATTCAATATTGCATTGAATTGATTGTTCCTAGTTATTTTCTGTTGCACTCATTTGCATATTTATATGTTTCTTAAAATCAATATCCTAAATAAGAAATATATAAACATTGTAGACAATCCAAAATTTGTTTCTTTTTTGAGAAAAACTTCTGCTAGGACTAAAAAATCCTACCTGTTATCTTAGTTGCTCTCATGATTTTTTTCCTCGAAAGTCTCTCTCTAAGGTTTTATGTTTGTTTCAGTTCTTATAGCTTCAAAATATAACCAAGAGGACCAAGATTCCCTTCCTTCCATCTTAGTCATTGTTGACTTTGATTCTTGAGTTTTTAGGATCTGAAATTGCTTTTCTGTGTTTCTATGGACTGCCTTCAATTTTTTGTTTTAGTTTTTGGAATTTTTGTTATCTCAATTTCTTTTATTTCAATTGCATCATGCATATGTGATTTGGAAATTTGTGGATGTCCCTAATATCTTTGGTAGATGTGTCAAATTGTTCCTTTGGTAATGACCCTAACAAAATTGAACTCACTCATGGTAACTCAACTCCTAATGCATTTCCTCCTCATGATGTTGATATCATTGGAGAAGATGGTGACAACATGAATAAGTTCATAAATGATTGTCTTGATAACCTTAAAGCTAGTGCATCCTTTTATCCATCCATGAAACAACTAGATCCTCCCACAATACCACCTCTTGAGATGTTTGGTTACTTACATCCTAAAACTGAAGCAAAATTTAAACATAAGTTCCCTACAATAGGTGAACCTAGTTCCTCTAAACAAGGAAAAACTCAGCCATTTCATGATAACAATGTAACAAACATTCCAATTAATAGAGAAGAAACATATGGTAAAGGATTCACAATCTTAAGTAAACAAGGATGTGATACAAAAAATGAGCATAACATTCACCAAGTCCTAGCTAGAACACCTATCAACCAATGAAAACACAACAGGGTTAGGATATCAAGATCCCCCTCACATTACACAACCTCCTTGAGAATACAAAAGACTTTGTAGTGAAGGTACGGTGATATTTGATTCTCCCCCTCATATGAATTTCCTTCTCATTAATGAGGAACCAATGAATCATAACAATGAAAAGGATGATAGGATCACCTTAGGTCCTCCACCTCCTCCTTCAACAAGAGAAGTTGGTGAATCGAGCAAATGCAAAAGACCTTATAAATTACAAAAGATACAACCTCTCTATCCACCACCTAAAAGTGAAAGAAAAATAAAACTTCTTCTCAACAAAGGATTTATAACATTACCACCTATGAATAGATTAGTGCTTTATCCTAAAGATTCAAAAGTACCAAATTATGCATATCATCGAACTCTCAAACATAGTATCGACGAGTGTCATGCATTCAAGTTAATATTGCAAAACTTTCACTTTGATGGCAATCATTTCCATCAAGTGATTGGATAAATTGTCCTTTTCTACCCTTTTGTCATGTAATAGTCATAGAATATTCTATTCTCACTATTACATGACCCTTCCCATAATCTACCTCAGCCCATTCTTGTCTTGCACTTAGTGGGGGAAAGAAGTAGACGGCCTTGTCCTAGTAAGGAATTTTTTGATGTCCCTTATGTTTGTTATCTATCTTTCGCTTATACAGAATGAGATTGGGGAGGCAGATGAATTTATTTAGATTGAATCACTAATGCTTTACTAGTATTTCAAATTTTATTTTTATTTGCTTGCATGTGCGTAACATGATCCCCCATGATGTTTTTTCTTATATTTCTCTCTATGTACATTCCACTATTTGTACCTTCATTCTTTGATATGTTGTATACTTTTTCCTTTTCATTGATCTTTTCTTTTCATTTTCCTTTTTGTCTTGTGTTTTCCTTTTGGGGATGATGCAAGGTGTTGAGACACCCTATGTCTCTTCCATTTTGACCCAAAAGATTTTCTTTATCTTTTCTTTTCATTTTCCTTTTTGTCCTATGTTTTCCTTTTATGGATGACACAAGGCATCAAGACAACCTATGTCTCTTCCATGTTGACCCAAAAATATTTTCTTTGCTTTCACTCTCTTTGTATCAGTCTTCCAGTTCTATGTGTATTTGGGGAATGACGATAGTTCTAAGCTCTCTAATATCATTACAACAAAGAAAAATATTGACCCTGAATCCATAGATCCCTTATGTGTTTCTAGGGGGAAACCCTCTTTTCCTTTTTCATTTTAGGCTAATTTAAAGTAATTTCTCACAACATGGTGTTAGAAATTTCTTTAAAGTAGGGGCATACATTGGCATTATTTTGATTTCATTTTTTCCTTTTTCATGTTCCTTGATGTGATTTCCTTATTTCACGTGATGTTTTTTCCTCTTTATGGTGACATTGGGAGTAATGTCCTTCAATAGTGTGACTTATCTCATTATATTATATTCCCCCTAGTGGTGATGCAATGCATTGCATCCCCTAAGTGGTGAATCTTTTATCCTTTGATTGGTCCTCTCTTGGAGAAATTAGGCATGATGTCCCCTAAGAGTAAGACCTCACATGAACTAAGGAAAATATGTTTGAACATCCCTCTTTCTTGTTTCAATTTTCTTTTGTTATGATTGAATTCATAGAGGTATGGATTTGATATGGACTTCATGGGGCTCACCTAGTGAAGACCTAGCTTCACTAGCCCTTTTGAGCATGCATTTTCCTTTTTTCCTTATTAAAGTCATGGAGGTATGGCTTTGATATGGACTTCTTGGGGCTCACCTAGTGAACGCCTAGCTTCACTAGCCCATGTGAGCATGCATTTTCCTTTTGTCATGATTAAAGTCATGGAGATATGGCTTTGATATGGACTTCTTGTGGCTCACCTAGTGTACACCTAGTTTCACTATCCCTTGTGAGTGTGCATTTTTGTACCTTATGAAAGTCATGGAGGTATGGATTTAATATGGTCCCCTAGGGCTCACCTAGAAAACACCTAGCTCGACTAGCCCTTGTGAGAATGTGTTTCATTTGCATAGTGGATAGCATGTTCCACTTGTAAACCATTATCCTAGACTTGGTCCTTTTTTTTAGATAGCTAGTTGAAGCTTGACCTGTTGTAGCTTTTCATCTTTCATCCTTTTTCCTTTTTCTTATCTTTGATGGTTTATGATTGTGATATGATTATGGGTTCATATATCATCCAAAAGCATGCTCTTTTGTGCTTATGTTGGTTTTCCATAGGATCTTTATCTTGGGGGTTTGGCCACCCTCTTGATTATTGTCATCATATCTTACTAACATGTGTACATTGGAACCTCTCTTGATTGCATGGTTGGCTACTTTATTGTGATTTTAAATAAATTCCATCTTCTCACTAAAGTTGGGGCTAAATGTAGTGTAGTAAAATGCATACCCTTGCATTTCCTCACTTGTTTGGGCCTACCTTGCTTTATTTATCCTCATTTATGGCTTAATTGGTCCTATTTTGCATCCAGAAGCCCTATGAATTACATCTTTTTCTAGCTAATCATGACATTATCCAATGCATAAATGATAACTTAATAATTTGATATATTTGTCCTTGATTCTAGGGTCAGGACTTAAACTCCACCTAGGGCATATTTGTCCCCCAAAGGTCTTGGGACCCTAATTTTGATACATCCTAATTGGGTCCCTTTTTGGTTTTTATGCCCCAAGTTTTATGAGTTGGAATTCCTCCTTGATTCATTTTAGGGATTTAATTTCAAACTCTAGTGTGATTTAGCCTCCTTTATTTAATGAATTCATATTTCAGCTTGGCATGATGTAATTTCAGGATATTAAGCATAACTAAGTATAAATACAAGGTTCCTTCTATCATTTTCTCCTATCTAACAAGAATTTAAGCAATTCAAGAAATCCAAGCATCAACAACAATTCATCAAGCATTTGGAGTCATCATCAAGATTCAAGCAACATATCAAAGTGTTTCTTGCATCATATGTGTTGTTGTGCTAACATTTGTGTTGTAGGGTTTTGATTCAAGAAAGCAATTGAAGATCATTCCTTTGGTTCAAGATCCATATCCATTGTAACCATTGCATTGAAGTTTGCAGAATTTATAAGGGTTTGGTGAGTTGTAGCATTGCATGTTGTTCATTCACCATTTCTTTGATTATTTCTATTTCATTTAAATTTTTAATTACCAACAAGGGGTTTGACAAAGGCAAACCCCCATTCACAAACAAAAAACAACATTTTCACATCTTGCATATTTTTGATTATGGAATTTAAACGTTGAAGTCTTGAAGATCATTTGGAGTGTAAAGTTGTAAAAGTTGCAAAGTTGCATTAAAAATTTAACATCTTCAAGAAAAGTCACCTACAAGCTAAATTCATAAGTTCTAGAACCTGAGATCGAATTTGAAGCAAGTGTAGAACTTCAATCTTAGGATAACATTCAAAGTTTTTAGAAATTTAGAATAGGACTAATACGTCACCTTCCGTATCTTATTTCTCACAAGCATATTTTTTCAAAAGTTCATCCAGATCCAGTTCCAATATCCGAACACTCTGCATCTGCCCCAAAAGACAACAACGAGACTAATACACCATCTTGGGAATCCTTTTCCTCCCTAGCATATTTGGATAGCTTCTTTACATTTTCAGAATCCTCACAACATATCCAGACTTCCCAGTTACACACAACGTAACTCCACATTGCATAATTTTATCATTTACATCTTTCATTTAGCTTCCATAACTAGGTTTTTTAGGTTGAAATTCATTTTTCTTTTCCAATAATTTTCTTGGTGGTGAACCCCTTTAGAACTAAAAGAACCCCCTCCTAGGTCCTCCTCATTAAGAACTGACTCACCTTGTAAGGTTGTTGGTCAATACAATTAGGACTCCTAGGACATTATTGAGTGATTAGTTTGAAAAATGGTGACATTATTGTGCCCTAGAAAAATGGCCCCTTGTCATTTTCATGGCCTTTGAGGTCTTATTTCATGGTGTTTGATCTATTTTTATCTGATTTTATGTTGTAACATGGCTCGAACATGCATATTTAGGTACTAAAATTCAAATAATGATGTCTTGTGACAGTTTTTTGAAGTTTTGTAACATATTTCTACATTCTTCTATACTATATTCATTACAATTCACCTAAAAATCACCTTTTCGTCATTAATCAAGCCCTATTTTGAAGTGTTGTATAGTCTTCTAAAAAGCATTCACTCTTTTCTAGGCATAACTTCACTATTTATCCCTTATGTTTTATTTGTACCCTTTATGCCCTCATATGTCTTAATTACGTATTTTATTTGGCCCCTTTATGCCCTCATATGTTCAAATTCAAAATATTTCAAATTTCCTTCTAGCTTTTTCTTCAAAATCACTTGATTTCGACCTATGATGAGGTATGAATGGGTAACTAAGGCACAAGATTGTATAAATAAGTGTTTTTCACCTCATTTTAGATTCCAATCATTCAAGCATTCATCCTCCAACATTCACACATCATATTCAAGCAATCTCAAACATTCAAGCATTTTACCACATTAATTTAGGCATTACTCAAGCACTTTGCAGCATCCATTGAGATTACTTCATACTTGCATTATCAAGGGTTTGGTAAGTTGATAGCTACATGTTATTAGTTTATCATTATCTTTCATTTCATTGTTTCATTAAGGGTGTGATTACCAAAAGTAAGGTTTGACCAAGGAAAACCCCTATTGCATGTGTGTTTGTAGACTTTTGTGTGCAAATTTAACAAGATTTTTGGTGTTGAAGATTGGTCAACAAGTAAACTAGTACTTCAGGTCAAATCAACTCATTCATATTTCAAGCTTGGAGAAGGTTTTCTATTTGTTTCCTATAGAATTGACTTCGACAACCTGATAATTAGAGATTTATAGATTTTGTGTTGCAGAGTTGTCTCCTAATTTTTTAGAATTTTTTGAGAGGACTGATTCACCATGAGTGGTGAATGAGTCCCACCTTAGGACTAAAAATCTGAATTTTGTCAAATTCTAGATCTTGATAGACAAAAACTAGTTTTTGACACTTTTCACTAGTAGGACTAATTCACCACATTGGGCGAATGAGTCCGACTATGAAATTTTAGTAATTCCATTCAGGATTCACAACATTCCAAAATCATCAAAAATTTCCTAGGTTCATTCTATTTCATCTCATTTCTTTTTGTTTTGCATTATTTCATCATTTAGTTCATTGTTTGCATATCACAATATGTTTCCAAACATAGTTTAAATACTAGTTTTGCATTCATATTCATTCATTTGAGTCACTTAATTGCATTTATTTGTCTTCATTTAGGTTAGACAACATCATACATAGCATAATTTGAATGAACCCTTAGAATATTTTGCTCTACTTTCTCTCCTTTTAGGTGAAAAACCCTAGAAGAGCTAGAGAAGCCCTTAGGAACCCAAAAATCGATGGTTCATTTTGGTGAACCTGACTTTTGAACACTTTTCATTTCTAATTTCATTTGCATATTGCATCTTAGTTTACATTAGCATCAACATTCAATTAGGATATTGTTTTGTTTTTGCATTCTAGGATTTTTCATATTGCATTAGTGAAAACTTCATTTAGATTTCATTTTTGCATTGCATCTCATTGAAAAACTTGAAAAATATGCATTCTGCATCCTTGATTGCATTCTATAAAGAATTAAAATCACATTAAATTTTTTGAAAAATAAACAAAAAAATCATATTGGTACTCATTCGCCACCCTGAGTGAATCAATCCCTCTCAACTTTTTAAACAACATTTCTGGCATTTTTCTAGCATTTTTTTGCATTGCTATTTTTTGTAGTTAGTTCTCTATTAGAGTTAGCAAAATTTTTGTTATTGGAATTTTAGAGCTCCTAGATTACCTTGCATTTGCATTCACCCCATCCTTTTTGGTACTTGTATGAGTGTGTGGTGCCCCGTTGATAGTACTTTAGTGAGAAAAATTTCTAGACTCATTGCCTCCCACAATAGCACTTTCGTTGTGGCTCTTGGGATCTCATGAGCTCCTACTCCTAGTATGGACAATGGTGCATTAAGAACTGACAATACCACTTCTATGCCTTCACCTTTCCATCCAATAAAAGTTGGCACCCAAAACAATTCCCTTCTGCAAGAAAAGGTCATTAATATTCATGAGGATTTTGCACATTTACAACAAGACTTGTCACTTCAAGACATTTCTAGAACTACTATACCTGCAATTGAAAATTTTCATCATTTGATTGAAAGTGATGAATAGAATTGTTGAGATTTAAAATAAACATGCATCTTCTAAGACCCAATCTGCAAAAATTCTTGTAAGCCAAGGAGGAACTCAAGTTCCCCCTCCAACAATAACATCTATACCAACTTATACCAATCTGCAAGTCCACACAACTATGCACTAGGTTAATTATGCAGCTACTTCTTTCATGATTCCAACAAGCATTCCTACTTCTCTTGTGGCATTGGAAATCCCTTCCACCACCTTCACCCCCCTTAGTATTCCTTTCACTTCCCCTAACATTAGTTAAACTCCATCACCATTTTCTCTTCCACCTCAACCCACTTACCCCAACCCTATTCTTACACAACTCCTTAACACCATTTCTTCCATACAACATCAAATTTCCACAATTAGCCAAGATCAAACTACTCCACCCACATATCATGTTCGTAGTAGCCCCTTATCCTTAGAAATCTCACATACCCTGATGCCACAAGGGATAGAAATTCCTAGGCTTGAGAAATATGGTTGGGGATGACACAAATCAATGAGAAACCCTATGTCTTTTCCATGTTGACCCAAAAGATCCTTGCCTTTTTTTCTTTTTGTTTTGTGTTGTCCTTTTGGGTATGATGCAAAGCATAGATACTCCCTATGTCTCTTCCATGTTGACCCAATTGGTCCTTTTTCTTTTTACTTTGTATTTTATTGCATTTTTCCTTTTGGGGATGATGAAAGGCATCAAGATCAAAATGTCTCCTTCATGTTGACCCAAAAAAATTTCCCTTTTCTTTCACCTTTTTGTTTTCTTTCTTTTTTCTCGTATGTTCCTTTTGGGGGTGATGCAAGGCATTGAGACCACAATTCCTCTTCCATGTTGACCGAAAATGGACTTTATTTTCCTTTCATTTTTTCTCTTTGTGTCATTCTTCTAGTTCTATGTGCTTTGGGGAATTATGATAGTTCTAAGCTCTTTCATAAACACATTGCAAAAATGAACATACTAACCCCAAATCCATAGATCCCTTATGTGTTTGGTGTGCTCTTTTCTCGGGGGAAACTCCCTTTCTTTCTTTTTTTTTAATTTTCCTTCACATGATGCAGCCTAGCTTCAAAACATATGACTTGGAATAGGGCTCTCCAAGTTGGATCTCAGGTCTTGTATTCCTTTTTCTTTTTCTTCCCTTCGCTACTTTAAAGTAATTTCTCATAGAATAATGTGTCATAATTCTTTTAAAGTGGGGGGAATGCATTACCATAATTCATTTGCATTCTTTGTTCCTAGTTTATCCTTGTCATTCATATGATGCATTTGTCACTTTGTATATGACAATGGGTGTGATGTACTTCATGATTGTGATCTATCTTAGCATATTACATCCCTCTTTGTGGCTTGATGTGATGCATTGCATCCCCTAGGTTGTGAATATACCATTCTTTGATTGGTGCTCTCTTGTAGATAGTAGACACAAAGTTCCCTAAGTGATTGACCTTGCATGAACTTAACAAGACTCCTTTGAACATATTTTACATTGACATCTTTCACATTTTTTCATTTTACATTTTGCACCTTTTTCCACCTTCCATAACGCAACTTGCATGACTTTGGTACCTTCTTTTTAGCTCATGACAATTTTCTTTGTGGTGCCTTGTTAAATTTATTAGGAATTATAACTTTGATATGGTTGAGCAAGAAGCCCACATAGTGGCATTAATTTTCCCCATAGCCACCTTTGTGTTTGTGAGTGCATACCAACTAGTGTATGTATCTTAACATTTTGGGATTTCTCACCCCATGGACAACTAGAAGTTATGTGGCCCCAGAGTGAGTACATTTGGGCCTTCTCACTCAATGGACCATTATGTGTTCTATTTCCCGAGAGTGAGTACACATTCTCTTTTTCAAACAATCAACCTTGATCTAATCCACAACTAGTTGGATTGACAATCAAAGCTTCATTGGATTCATTTCACCACTTATGTGTTACTTTGTTCTGATGTTTAGTTTCCCATGAGATTTTCATCCTGGGGGCTTGATCATCCCTCTTAATCATTTCATTCCATCTTGCTAATGTAAGTACACTTGAACCCTCCTCGCAATGTTCATGGCTACTTTAGTGTGAGTTTGAAGCAAGTTCATCCTCTCACTAAAGTGGGGGCTAAATATGTCATAGAAAAATGGCCCCTTGTCATTTTCATGGCCTTTTAGGTTTTGTTTCATGGTGTTTGATCTATTTTTCTCTAATTTTATGTTGTAACATGACTTGAACATGCATATCTAGGTACTAAAATTCAAATAACGATGTCTTGTGAAGGTGTTGTAAGAAATTTATACATTCTTCTAGACTCTATTCAATACAATTCTCCTAAAAATCACCTTTTCATCATTAATCAACTTCTATTCTAAAGTGGTGTAAAGTCTTGTAACAAGATTTCACGCTTTTCTAGGCATAACTTCACTATTTATCCCTTTATTATGTTTTATTTCCAAGGCCCCTTTATGCCCTCATATATCTTAATTAAGTTTATTTTTGAATGTAATCCTAATAAACAACATTAAATACAACTTAATTCCCAACACTCAATTTCAAGTCCTAGGTGGGACCCATTTTTCATGGGTGGATAATGAGTCCCTCTTGGCTCCAAATTCAAAATATTTCAAATTTCTTTTTGAGTTTTTACTCAAAATCACTTGATGTCAGCCCATGATGAGGTATGAATGGGTAACAAAGGCACAAGATTCTATAAATAAATTATTTTCACCTCGTTTAAGATCCCATTCATTCAAGGATTCATCCTCCAAGATTCACATATCATATTCAAGCAATCTCAAGCATTCAAGCATCTTACTACATCAATTCAAGCATTACTCAAGCACATTGGAGCATCCATTGAGATTACTTTAGACTTGCATTATCAAGGGTTTGGTAAGTTGATAGCTATTACATGTTATTATTTTATCATTCAATTTCATTTCATTGTTTAATTATGGGTTTGATTACCAAAAGTGGGGTCTGACCAAGGCAAACCCCTATTTGCTAACTCTTAGCCATTTTCCCCCTATTGCATGTGTGTTTGTATACTTTTGTGTGTAGATTTAACAAGAGTTTTGGTGTTGAAATTTGGTAAACAAGTCAACTAGGTGCTTCAAGTAAAATCAACTCATTCATATTTGATGCTTGGAGAAGGTTTTCTATTTGTTTCTTATAGAATTGACTTCGGCAACATGACAATTATAGATTTCTAGATCTGGTGTTGTAGAGTTGTCTCCTGATTTTTTAGAATTTTGGTTGAGGACTAATTCACCACTAGTGGTGAATGAGTCACACCTTGGGATTGAAAATCTAATTTTTTTCAAATTCCAAATCCTGACAGATAAAAACCAATTTCAGACACTTTTTCACCATTACGAGGAATAATTCATCACCTTAGGCGAATGAGTTCCACTATGAAATTTTAGTAATGCTAGTCAGTGTTCACAACATTCTAGAATCCTCAAACATTTCCCAAGTGCATTATTTTTCATCTCATTCCTTTATGCTTTGCATTATTCCATCATTTAGTTCATTATTTGCATATCACAATGTGTTTTCAAACATAGTTGAAATCTTAGTTTTGCATTCATATTCATTCATTTAAATCACTTAATTGCATTTATATTACTTCATTTAGATTATAAAAAATCATACATAACATAATTTGAATGGACCCTTAGCATTTTTGGCCCTATACTCTCTCCTTTTAGGTGAAAAACCCTAGAAGAGCTAGAGAAGTCCTAGATAGCCAAAAATCAATGGTTCCATTATATATCTTCCACACCATATTTTTCCTATTAATTAGCAGTGAATGATAAATGGTAACAATAAAGGGGATGTGAGATATTACTTGGAAAGCCCTATGCTAAGTCATGTTTCCAAATAAAAATATGTCATGAAAAGGGAAGGGGCTACCGCTAAAATGAAACTCCAAACACATGACGGATCCATGGATTCAGGGCTAGCATGTATTTGCTACAATTTTTTAAGGGAACTCAAAAAAATCATCATTCCCCAAATACTCATGGAACAGAAAGAATCACATAAAGAGAGAAAAAAAAGGAAAATATTTTGGGTCAACATGTAAGAGACCTAAATATCTTGATGCCTTGTGTCATCCCCAAAAGAAAAAAAAAGATAAGTGAAAAGATAATTTTTTATGACATAGAGAATAATGTAGGTAAAAATAGAGGGATCCCACAAAGAGAGAGGTACATCAAACAAAATAGTGTAGGGGATCACATGCAATCATACACATAACATGAAAAAGAAATAATGCAAAATGCTAGTAAGGAACACACGAGTCAACCTATTAGTAGGTCACTTGCATCCCAATCATGTTCATCATATGAAAAAGGAAAATAACTAGCCAAAGGGACAATAGCAAGTGATAAACTAGGGGTATCAACAAGTTCAAAAAAATTCCTAGGAAAATTGTAATTTAATCTCATGTAAGAGGAAAACAATTTATTCAATTCGTTATGCACTTCTTCATCAATCTTAGCAACCTCATCATCATCATCCAGGTTAATCACAATGGGAGGTTGAATGATAATGTTCGAATCAGGGTTTAGCTCCGATTGTAGTAGTGATATAGGATCTTTTTGTTGTGGCCAGGGATACTCATCGTGCATTTCTTCAATCAAGTTCGAATGTTGATTTTCTTTGTTTTTTTCTTCGTTTATCCTTTGAGAAAGAGCATGACATCTACACCTATTCTCTCTAGCATTTTTGTTTCTTTTATTGTGATTTTCAAGTTGCATTTGTGTAAGATAGGGTTTATCAACCATAGGCTTCTTTTTTTTTGTAAGGGGAGGAACGAAAGGATCCATAGGTGCTTTGTAAACTTGTTTTTATCTTAGGAGGCATAATGGGATTGTGTTAATTATCTCTTTGTTTTTTGTAGGAGATAGGTAAAGGTTTTGTCTTAGGTTGGTCTGAGTTGTTTGGAATTTCTTTTGGTTCAATCATAGTTTTGTCGAGGATGGTATGCTCAGTCATAGGTTGAGGCATGTTTCTAAGGGATAGTTTCGCTATGCATTTTTCCTTGAACTTTTGATAGGATTTGAAAAATAATTCCTCATGATGCTTAATAGGTTCCATATGTTTAGGCTAAAAGAAATCTAATGAAAAGTTCCCTCAGGAAGACAAAGGATTAAATCCATTTTGGTGTATAGTGAAAATTTCATTGTCAAAGGGAAACTTTCAACATCTATGCATGACTGATGGGATGGATTCCATGTAGTGTAGGCATGGGTAATAAAGCTTCACTCAGAGTTGATCTGATGTGAAAATGATGGAAAATCAGACATCTAATTTTTTCAGTCCTATTTTTAAAGGAAGGGTGATTGATCCCATTGTAGGGAAAGTGAAACCATTATGCATATTTATCCATGATTTTAGTTTATCATATGTTTCTTGATAGAGTTTGTGCATGAGTAATAATTCCTCAATGATCACATTCTCTCCACAAACAGGATCAATTAATACCCCTTTGGTGGGCTTGTCATTGATTTGAATGGCTATATAAAGAGGACCATCAAGTGCATTTCTCATTATATCATTAGATGAGAAAGAAATATCTAGAGTCTTTTTAGTTCAGCCCTTGCAATATTGAGTTTCATTCATTGCAACCAAACCATCAATAGGGTTTTATTCATTATTATCTATAGGACCTTGTTTATTAGTATCCATCTTGTCATCATCCATGTCAACATTCACCACATCATTACTCATAGTTTGACTAGCTTTGACAAATGAAATACTATAATTTTGCATGGGGTTGGTAAAGATATGCAAATTTTTATTAGGAGGGGAAAAATACTTATTTCCTTGATCAATAACACCTCCAAATGAGAGATGATTGAAATCAATGAGGTCTTTCACAAGGTGTTTAAGATGCTTGCAATGTTCTCTATCATGTCCATTTTGTCATTGATAATGGAAATAAGAATTTGATCTAAAATTTGAAGGTAAAGGCTTGTTAGGATCGAGAATTTTGACGGGGGTATGGTTATCATTTCCTGTTCTACAATTTGTGTCATGGTGTTATGGAGGGTCTCAAGTAAAGGAGTGAATTGTCTTCCTAATAGCTACCACTTAGGTATCAAAATTTTGAGGTTTTTACTAAGGAGGATTAAGTTGAAGGAAGCCTTTATTCTATTTTCTAAAAGTTTGGTAATTATTTTGGTTTATAAATTTAGACTTCTTAGGAGGGCTAGAGGTGTGTTTCATTTTATGACTACTAACTAAATTTTGATAATCACAAAGGGTGGTACACAAATGTATGGATGGAAAATTTATCATGCTAAGCTTATCTTGTATCTTAGTTTGTAAGTTCTCAATGAATATCTATTTAAGGTGAGTGTTTGGAATGTTTATGTTGATTTGGGAGTAAACTAATTGATATCGTTAAATGAATTCAGTAACTTTTTCATCAAATTTTTGCTTACATATCATCAAATCAAGTAGGTTCATATTAGGAGTCATATGCACTTGAAACTAATTTGTAAAGGCCTCAAAAAGTTCATTGAATGAGCAAATTGATTTGTTTGGTAATGAGGAAAACCATTCCAAGGTGGCATCCTTTAAGAACCTATGAAAAAGCTTAGTCAAGAGCTTATCCTAAAGAATAAAATCACTACATATGCAACATAAGTGGAAACATGGTTAGAAGGATCTCCTTCCCCCCATATTTCTCAAATCTAGGAATCTCTATACCTTGCAACATTAACATTCTCAATATCTCAAAGGTTAAGGGATTTCTTTTGGAATAGTATGTAGGTTGGCCATTTTGGTTTTGGTTTATGGTGGAAACTTGCTTTTGAAGGGATGTAATAGTTTGTAAAAATTGATATATGATGGCATCATTATTTACATTATGAGATGGAGGTGAATAAGGTGGAGGTGTATATATGTTTGAGGGACAAGTGAATGGAATGCTTATGGGAGGTAAAGTGGTAGGAGATATGACATGTCATGCCACAAAAGGTACTAGGAATACTAGTGGAAATACCCAAGGTAGGAATGACATTACTAGTAGGCTAAATCATTATTGTAATTGGAGGATTAGTGTAGGTAGGAATAGAGGAAATGGTTGTAAGAGGAGGAATTTGAGTTCATCCTTGACATTGGACATTCTTTGAAGGTAAATAACAACTAGTGGTTGAGGTAAGATGTTTCCCAAAAATCTGAAATATGTTAAATGCCAATTCTATTTCATCTTTACTTTCATTAATGCAATGTATGTAATATATGATAGCGATAGTAGTGGTTGAAATTTTTTCAGTACTTATTTTATTTTGTAGGTTTGCTAAGTCTTCATGAATTTGGATTATGTTTTCTTACAGAATACTAGCAATCATTCTTTCACCATTTGTCACACTACTTGAAGGTAAAGAGTTTTCAAAGGTATGGTCCATACCTAGTGAGTTAGTGTCAACACTAGTAGTGAAAGAGCTAGATAACACAACACCAATGACGATTGTGCTATCGCGGGATGACATGAGTCTCAAACTTTGTCTCAATATAGTATTAGTAATAGGACACCAAGTTGAAAAGCTCATGCAAGGTACAATTAATGAAATGCATGATGCAAATAATGAAAGATTAATGATATTCTCTAATTCAAATTCAAATAAAATTAAGCTAGATACAACAAAATGAATGAAACAAAAACTCTACAAATTGAAATGAATAACTAACAGTAGTAAATAGAAACACAAAAATAGAGTTTTTAATGTTGGAAAATGCAGTTTAAAATCTAAAATGGGACTAAATCACCCAAAATGGATTGTGAGTCCAGGTATGTGCAGGATCATGATGGGCCAAAAAGTGGCAATATGATGGGTATTTGTAGGGTATGTGGCTGATGAATTTTTTAACCCAAAATTGATGAAAAAAAAAGGGTTTTTAAAGGATATTCTCAACTTTCCACCAATATAAATTATTCTTTACTTTCAATTTAATAAATTATTATTATTCATTTTCTATTTGAATTACGACTAAACTCATGATTGATAGGCTGATTGAAAAATATCTATAGCTTTAAAATGGTATCACATTTTTGGAATCTAAAACATGCATCACATTATATGCTTCACATAATATAAGATTAAAAAAGAAAAATTGAATTTCATGAAGTTTTTACCAAGTTAAGGTGGCTAGATACATGAGTTTTTATATTTTTCAAAAGTTGTAATAAAAAATTCACAATTAATTATTTACTTGGAAAAAAATTACAAAAAGTATGCATCACATCCGGACATGATTCCTCTACTTATGTCTAAAATATTATAAAAAAATATTATCATTTTATTGTGGTTAGGGTGGTTAGACAGACACCTACTTCTTATTTTTTCCTTGAAATTCAAGTACTACTGCATTGAAATTTCAAATTTTCACTCAAATAGATTTTTTTTTAAAAATAAACCTAGTAGTTTAGAAACTACATTCAATTTTATACAAATTCAATTTTTTCATATTTTTGAAATAATATAGATAACTTATTCAAATTTTTATGTCAAGTTGCCTAACTTTGATTTTTCTGAATTTTTCGCCACTTAAGGGCCTGTTTTTTCCATGATGATCTTGCACACACCCCTCCCAATAATTTTTTTTCATGGGTTAGAAATATGAATAAAAGTCACCACAAAATACCCAAAAATTAGGAAAGACCACTTGTACTAGGTGTCACGCCCCGCCGTGCGAACCCCAAAAGGAACTAATAACAACGGAACAATTTTTTTTTTAAATAAAGAACATAAAAGAATATAATAAACATACTTAAGTATTATAACATAACATTGTATCATGAGGCATAACTAGTTCCAATGGGGTACACGAAGTGACATAACTATTCTAACCCATAACCATGAAAATAAGATAACAATAAATAATCCATTACGCATATCTACTCATACCCATTTCATCATTTAAAATATCTATCAACTATATCCATACGAATAACATATGCACATATGACAATACATGAAATTATAAGATATAAAGTGTTACATATTTTGATAGATACAACTCAACGTAACCAACTATAACAAATGATCCTGAATAATTACATGGCCTGAATGATTATTACATCCCAATGATAGAAGAATACAATCTCAATAATCACATATACAATTACAACAAGGTCATCCCAACACACGTGGGAGACAATACACAAATGAACATATTACATATGAAGTATATACATCAATCTGGTACATAAGGATACTGGATCATCAACATCTGCCAAAACCTGCAAGTAAAAGATACATCTGCAATAGAAGAGGGAAACCCAACGGGGTGCGAAGCACGTTCCACCCAACCACCCCCGTGCTGAGAGTAGACAAGGAAGGGTCCCCGACCAAGTACGCCTAACAACAACAAAGACTAACTCCCAACAAACACATAACATCAAAGACCACTTAGAAAACTCACGACAACCATTCCCAGAGGCAGAACATCAAATCACTTCTGAACATAACAATAAAACACCTTCCCAAATAACAACTAGTCACACACACAACTTCAATGAACTCAAGGCATAATAACAAAGACCTCATCCAACAATAACCAAAGAGAAAACAACAAAGCACTTAACCACTACAATCACAATATTACTTCACAACTACAATCACAAAGTCATTTAACATGAGGTTACAACGCTTCCAGAGAACAAGATCATAGACATTGCACAATAACTGGCTAGCTGTTGACATAGGAAGAGTGTCATGCATAAATTGCCATGAGTTACCCTGGCTCAACCTTCCTAGGCTACCGGACCCCCCATCCTGGGTTACCCTGGCTTGCCTCTACCGGCCGCCGGACCCTCACGCAAAACTATGCGTCCCGTCTCATCTCAAGCCTGATCTTTCACTTGCTTCACGAGAGAGACATCCTTTTATCTTTATTAGTGTGAAAGCCCCCCCATTAATTCATTTAGATTATCACTTCATTAAACTCTAGGTAGGTTACCCTGGCGCCCCTTTGTGTGCCGGACCCCCACAAAGAGCCACTCTCCTATCGACAACACACAAGGCACGATACCACAATAGATAACTAATATAAACTCTACAATCCAAGGAGAAAACCAAACAAGGAACCCACACCAACCACTGGAGGAAACCAATCCAAATACACACTCCTTCCAAAGGAGGTACAATTCTCATTACCCACTCCTATTTCCTAGGAGGCACAAAACCCGTTCGTGGAAACCGGGTACAACATCAAAGTACAATACATCAAAGCGATTCACCAAAATGAACCCCCACTCAAGAAAACTTCTTTGGAAGACTTACAATACCCTTAACCCTAATTGCCCGACATGGGGAATAAAAGAAACATGAAAGACACGCATTCCATCTCTAGAATCCCTTAACAAAAAAAAAACTTATACTCTTACGAACAGTAAGGTGAACCTAGGGTTGACACAAAAGCACTAAGAAGAAAATGCCACAGAAGAATTAACGAATAAATTTCAAGAATCACAATTACATTTAATCCAACCCATAAAAGGAAACAAATTACAATGAATAATGAATTCACCCTAATAACTCAATAATTTCATAAACAAATAAATCAATAGTTCGAGACTATTCGATTCAAAACAAAATACACTATTAAATTCAACTTCGCACAATACATTATAACATCATATCTTTTAATTTAAACTAATCGGTTTAATTATAATCACGTAGTTTATTCCAATTTTCTCAATTAATCTACATCACTATATCTGATAGAAAATTTATCATAATAATTTTTTGTTCCAACACATCACAAAATTAGTATCTAAATATACCGATCATAAAACATTTTTTTTTTTTACAAAAAAAACATTTTATATAAAATAAAACATATTATAAAATTGACACTTAATTTATTCAAACACATATATATATAATAATAATATATAACATATATATAAATATATATATTACCTATTATTAAAGTAATATCTATTATATAACTAAATATATATTACATATATATTAAGTTATATAAATTTAAATTTAATTCGAATGACATATACAATAATAAATTTGCATTAAAAGAAAACCGAATTAAAAAATATATAATCATATATATAAATTTACATTTAAAACTAATTTTCGAATGACATAAAATTCGAAATAAAATAAACACTAAACAATTTATAGTTTACATTTGTTTTAAACCAACACAGCAGCCGCACCTCCCAAGGGAGGTACTGCGTACCTCCCAAGGGAGGCCGCAGCCTCCACTGGGCTGCGTACAGCAGCCTACGGCTGCTGTGCGCAGCCTAGTGGCGGGTGCCACTGCGCGCACAGGTACAAAGGAGGGGTCGGGGGATGGTACGGCGAAAGCCGTCCGCCCCTTCCCCAATACCAAAAATTTATAACTTTATTTAATTTATACAATTCATGACTCCTGAATAAAACATTTAATATTATTTCTAAACGCAAAAAAAACCACAGTACGCCGATCATGCACGAATTTTCTTACAAATATATATAAATAGATTTTTAACATAAAATAAATTTCAAACACAAAGGAAGTTCACGGGTTCGAAACCCGAAAATAAATACAAATGCTCAGAAACCTCGGTCGACGCAAATACCCACAATTTTTAATAATATAATATTTCGTTTTTCCAAAAAAAATACAGACCGACTTAAAATATAATTTATTTTCATCAATATTTCGTACTTTATAGATTTCAAAAATAATATAAATATATACATACTTATAATGAACGCTCAATGCTCAGATTATTTATTTACACAGTAACTTTATAATTCTAATATATATAAACCTTTTTTTTTTGTTCTCTCTATATATATATAAAATCTAATATATATATATACAGAGAAAAAAATCCACAAAATCAAAGATTAAAACTTATTCTTTTATATACAACGAAATCACACAGACAGCCACTATTTATCTGAAAGAAAATACATTCAATTAACTCAACAAAAGTTTATATATATATATATTTATAAATATATAAAGATAGGAAGAGGTTCTAAAACAAAATACATAGGTTGTACTAAGTTTTCTACAGAAGGTTTCGAGGGTTTTACTATAAATGAGTTTTTTTTTTTAAACATAAAACTACATTCAAACAATTTTCGAAAGCATAGCAAAATTTTACAAGGGAAAGAACCTGGAATCCTGTGTCTGAAGGAGAATCCCGCCTGTAGCCTCCTCTCGATCCTTCTGTAACTCCTTCCTCGACCTTCCTTCTACAATGTTCTTCTGAGCAATCTCCTCTTTCCAACTCACAATAATTTTTATGCCAAAAACTCCTCAAGACTCAAAACTGAAAGCTATTTTCTTATTTTTCTTTTCTAGATCTAAAAACTACAGAGCAAAACTCCCCCCAGAACAAACTTGTGTGTCAATCAATTTCCTCATCAAAACAATAAATCAAAAATAAAACTCCATAAAGCACATCTGCTTTCTTTTCTCAAAAAGCCCCCTACCTATTGGTCCTTTTCCAGCTTTTAAAAGCTCACATTTATCTAAAATTTTAATTGGAATAATTATTTAAATTTAGATATTATCTCCACAAAATTTCCTAATTTAATATTAAATAAAAAATAATATTTAATGACTCTCAACTATATTAATTTAATTATATTATTTGCACTTTTAATTAATTAAATCACTTTTAATTTATTATTTATTCAATTTTAACATTTTTCCAACTCTTGATTAAATCAAATAACAGTGAAACAATACTTAATTATTTTATGAATTACGATTAGTTAATTAAACATTAACCAAGAATAAAACAAATACTCAACAATAAAACTACATACAAGACAACGACGACACTACAGTCAAAACACGACTCACAACAGACGACGGACTTGGGACGGGGACACTTCCAAGCCTACTCCCTTTTTCAACTTTTACCCATTGGGTTAATTTATTGCTCGCCCTGTCCTGCCGAAGCAGGTGGAATCGAGACTTATTCCTGCAATCCTGCATCCAGATAAACGTCAAGTAACACATGTATATGTATATATATATAATCGAACATCCTATCACGAGAAGGAATTGCAGTGTAGCAGGGCACTCGTGAATGAGTGATGCTACACTGTCCTCTCGCCTAACCTACTCTAACAATTATAATATCAATAATGAGCTAACATTTCTAACCAAATTGACATAAGATAACATGATATTAAACTACTGCATCATATAATAATACTGAATTAAATAACATCACATTGGCATATTAATATTAATGACAAATCATTTAAATAAACAATAATCCAACAACACACAATATATCACAAATCATACTAGTACTGTCATATCAACCGATTATGGTCAGAAAAGGAATAACAACATCATCAAACTACACCAACCAAATCAAAACCCTAATAGTATCATCATAGTATCAGCATATCAAGTTAACACAGAAATTAATAAGTCCAAACAGTACGAGGGGTATTACACTAGGACTAAATCGCCCACAGGGGTGTATAAGTTCTAAATTATGGTTTTTGCACCGTTTTCAGCAAATTCTATGTGAATGTTATCTTTTCTATTTTGGATGGTGTCTAGACTAAGTGAAAATGAATATTTCAAATGAAATTCAATGATGCAAGAGGGAAAAATGCAACCTATATGAACTTTCACTAATGTAGGATTTTACAAACCCTATAATGCCAATTAACTAATTATGCAAACCCTAATGGAATGTTAATAGAAAATAGATCTAGGAATATACTGTACTCCAAATAAAAAATAAGATGTTTGAAAGGTAGGTTTACAAAAACTGAAACCATACAAATAGGGTTCTACCTTATAGGAGATGGAGCACAAGGATATGGGTCCTATTTCACTCAAGTTTCACTCAACGATACCATAGAAATCTCAATCTGATGCTAGAATGAGGGAAATAGAATTGTAATAAGGTGTCTTATGGTATGTTTAGAGACTAAAAGGGGGTTTAGCAGCAAGCTGGGGCTTGGAAAGATAAGTAACATGAAAAACCAAATGATCAAGCCTAATGATATGCAAGACTTGAATTGATGACCTAGCGATGAATGCAAAATAGAACAAAAAATAGAAAGGTACACAAGTGCACTTGTAAACCTATAGAAACATGAATGGAGGCCTGAAATGCTTAAGTTATTGAATTTAATACACACTACAACTCATACACCAGGATTAGCATATCAGTCCCAAATTAGTGTTTATGGGTTGAAACATGAATTTGGTGATGGCAAGTCTGAATCTTCAGAAAACTAGAAAAGTGACTATACTAGGACTCATATGCCAGAAGTTGTGTATTTTTCCTATGTAGATTTATTGGAGGATCAAGATTTGAATCTACTCCTCAATCTTTTCTCTTTCTTTTCAATATTATTTTTGGGTTTGAACTACTAAATTTTATTTTGTAGGTGTCATTTAGTGATCTTATAAACATGGTGACAACTTCAACAACTTTGGAATCTTGAAAAAAATTCTCCAATATTTCTCTTCAATGTTTCTTCAACCTAGAGCTACAATCAAACACTAAAGAGAGGGAAAAATTTTGTTTTGTTATTAGAAAGGGGTTTTCCCTTGACAAACCTTGTAATGAAATGAAATATAAAGGAAGAATGATGAATGAACAAAATGTAATTTTGCAACTCACCAAACCCTAGGAATAAAGTGTTGTAAACATGTATGAAATGGCTCCAATGGATGTGGATCTTGACTCTTTCTTGAATGATATGGATTTTGACTTTAATACGTGCCTCAATCAAGAAACCCTACATCAAAAATGTTAACTCAAAAACAAACATGATGCATGATGATTTTGACATGATGTTTGATACTTAAATAATACTCTAAAACACTTTATAATTAGCTCTTGAATGCTCTTGTGAACTAAAATTTTCTATAAGGAATGCTCTTATTAAAGTCTTAGGAGAAATGAGTGAAATAACCTTGTATTTATACTTTTTTGTGACAAATTTCTTGAAACTACAACACTACAAGATGACATTATATTTAGAAGAATAAAATCCTACCAAGAATTTGAATTTAATTTAGTTTTAAGCCACACAAGACTCATATGCCAGTTGGATTGTATGAGTCCCATTAGGCTAGGCTTTGGGACACATTTTTGAACAAAGGTTTAGATTAATGTGAAATTCAGATCAGGGCCCTAAAACTTAGGTGGGACCCATACACCCAATGTGGTGTATGAGTCCAAAATCACTAAATCTATTCCCTAAAATCCAAAAACATTCATTTTTTATTTGTCATTTAATATATTTTTGTATTATCCTTAGAAATATCCAATAATTCAGGCTTGTGGATGCAAAATAAGGTCAATTAAAATATAAAGGAGCCCAATTGATTACTAAAAACCCAAGACTAGTGTGAAAGTGTAAAAAATCCTTAAAACACCCTAAATAAGGTACAATTAAGTCCATTTAGTTTACAAGGGCCCAAACAAGTGTGAAAATGTAGGGGGATACTTTTTTCTACACTACAATTAACATAAAATTGAATTTCATTTTTATAAGGATTTGTATCTATGAGATGAGTAAATGTCAGTAAGGGTTGATTACACTTGGCTAATGATGAATCAAAGCATAACTTCACTGAAGAAACCTACATCTACAAACAAGATCATTCAAATTGGAAATCTAAACTAAGCATTTTACTGAAATTGAAAGCTACAAATTAAGAAAATAGTTAAATTCCTAATATAACACATTTGAAACTTATCCTATTTTTGAATTGGTGTTGTGTTGATGTGAAATGATGAGCCTTTCCCAATCCCATTATTAGTGAGCCAATTTTAGCCAATTCTATGGAAGAGAAACAACGAAGCCATTGTGATTAATGTATGAAAACCTAGTTTGTGCTAAAAATGAACATGATGCAAGCTAAGTTACCATGATTTTATGCTAAAAATGAACTAAATATGCTATTGCTAAGCTAATATAAGCTAAAGGTATGATAAAAGATGAAAAACTTAATTTATAAACAAGCTAAGATTGATGCATGGAAGCCATTAGTCAATGCTCTAAACTATGATGCGATTAAAAATGAGCTAAAACATGCCAAAAGTGAGTGAATATGAGTGTATGGATGCAAGTGAATTCAACATCATGAATTTGCAATTGAAAGATCGATCCATTTCTCTCCAAATAGTGATCTATTTATAGCAGAACAAATGAGGAATGAAGAGTTGAGAAAAAAATATTAATCAACGGTCCAAGATGAAGGAGACAAGAGGTATGGATCATGGATTCTCATCAATAGATGAGAATGCATGATGGGATTTTAATCAAAGGTTCACACTTGCCTCAAAAAAACACACTTTTGAACTGCTCACATAGGTCAAACATGACTTATTCAAAAGGGTGATGGTTAAAACTTGCTTAAGAAGCTAAGTGAAAATATCTCTTTTTCAAATGATGAAGGAATAAAAACATTCTTTAGAATATTCATTTGGGTGAGGAAAAAGACAATTTACAAATTATTTAAATAAAGTTTTAATTGTGCAAAAAAGGGGATAAGGAATATTCCATGGGAATATTCCCTTTGCTTAGAGGAGAGTTGGTTTAATTGCTAATTAAAGAAAATTTAATCATGCAATTAGGGGATTTGAATAATTAAATAGATTATTGATTAAATTAAATGCTTTAATGAGTGGGGGAGAGAAGAAATGATATTTAATTAAATATCTTAGGGTTATTTAATTAAATAAAATGAATTATGGAATGAAATTAAATATTTTGATTTATTTAATTAAATGATATGAAATGTTAGCATGAAAAGGGATGAATTAACCTAATTAAATTAATTAAGTAAATAGATGTAAATGATGCAATTAATTAAATAGCTAGGCTAATTTAATCAAATAAGGGAAAAGAGAATGGGTTAAAGAGGAAAAGATGTTAGTAAATATGTTTTAAGTGTATGATATCAATTAAGACATTTTTTAGTGTCTACATTTTTCCCCTCTTTGAAGTGAGGTACCTATTGCTTCAGTTCAAAGAATAATGCTTTTCATATTAAAATTGCTCCTTAAATCAAAAAATTAAAAAAAAATGATATTTTTGGATGCCACAATGGAAGGATTAATCTAACTCCCTGCCCCCTTGAGAAATTGGAAAGAAATTTCAAATCTTGGGTTGATTTGTCGATAAAGGTTACAAGCTACCCCAATTATCAAAAAAGGCTACAAGATGTAAGAATAATGCCAAAAAAATTTAAAATGATGAAAAATTATGTCCATATTTACAAAATTGGTGAAAATGATAATAAACCCTCTCTTTAATGTTAAATTAGGGTAAAAAACCCTAATTTTATAGATTAAATAGGCCAAGAACAGTCATTTTCAATTCATTTGAGTATTCACACTTAAGAGATTCTTGCTATTTTCAGCTCTGACCTTGTGATGAAATGGCACCACAAGAGGTTTTCCAACACATGTCTGATCGAGTTTGAGAGTTCCAATGATTTCCATCAGTAGGACCACTAGTATGTAACTCCAAACTTGATTTGAAATTTGATTTTTTTATGCATTTATTATGCTTTAAAGTTCAAAATTTCATGGTGTTGCTATATAGCAATGCCTAAATTAAAATTTGTGATGCCCAGATGAATTATAGAGACTTATATTTATATAGAAACACTATTCACAATTTAAAATTAGGGTTTCTAATTTTAAAATTTGATGCATGCTTTTTTAGCAACGCACTTGTCAATTTAGGAATTAGGGTTAGGGTGTGCCAAAAGTTAAATCATGAGCCCTCTTATTTAGTGACGCATGTGTTGATTTGCAATTTTAACTACTTTGGGCATTGTAATTTGAAATTTCAATATATCAAAGCTATTGAAAAGAGTGATGCTTTTATGATTTCTGAGCTATAAATTTCAAGTTAAGTCAAATTTTGATGATTTCTCGATGCTATGTACTTCATGGATGTAGGAGGTCTTTCCACCACTAATGTCGTAGGAGCACAAACCCACCATGTTGGAGAGATTAGATGATTTATCAGAGTTGTACCAGGAGTACCTGAGAGAGATTGGCCTTTGGTATGTTGCATATGTGCATATGTATGGCATATACTACATTTTCCAATTCATGGAGATTGTGTGATTTATGACATTGATGTCGGATTTGATGCCTTCCTTCAGGTCATGGAAATGGATCAAATTGCTTTTGTTACATCATAGATCAGCCTCAAGTCATACAAAGGTTTAGTGTCGACCTTTAGATTGATCATTGCAGCCATCATTTCAGGTTTGGTTGCTTCTAATAGATGTAGTGTTGGTGATTTTTTGAGTATAACCAAGCACTTCTCTAAAAAGTAGCCAATTCCTATGATGAAGATCTGCTAGGTTAGTGGCCAACACAACAAGCATAGGACTTTATGGTCCTTACTCCTTTACTATAGGCTCTATGAAACATGGGAGGGTGATCTCAATTGTGTTTTCATGAAGTATATTCGATTAGTGACCCATTTATACATAGATTGATTCCTAATTATTGCAAATAAGGTCCTTCTCACTGAAGATTTAGTAGATTTTGAAGTGAGTGACTAGTTATTTGATAGGAATTGGGGAGAAACCCACCTATACTGTCCTTGGAAAGATTTTAATTGAATATTGTCCTATCTTATGTCCAGGGCCAAGAACACTATTTGTTCATTTTATGTAATATTTTCTAACAAAATGACCAGTGTCTCATTAATTGGAGCAATGAAGTAAAATATATAAGGATCAATAATTTATAAATTACTCAATTTAGAAATAGGTGGACTATTTTCATACTACTTCACATTTATTGAAACTCGTCCTTGAAACGTTTACTTCTTATGAATCTTAATCAATTCCTTACAATGTTTATAACCCTATTCAAGAATTTATTTAACTCCTTGAGTTAAAGCTAGAAATAGAGTAATACATTCAAATGAAATATTTGGAGGTACAAATGATAACACCATTAGTATTTCTCATTCATAACATGTAATGAACATCCATGGGAAAGTATCTACTCCCAAACTAATATTTTTCTTGATATCAGTAATTTATATAAAACTTATTTAAGATCATTACATACATGATTTCATATCCAAGACAAAAAACTAGCCTATTAATAGTATTCTATTCAAAGTGACTTTTTTGAACCTAACTTTCACCTAAAACCCTATTGAGACTTTAGAATTTGACCCTTGTAATAAGCCTTGATATCCTTTTTATAGAATAAGGGAGCAACAATTGTCAGGCTTAATTACACTTTCATTTCATTACATTTGCACCAAAATTTGAGATATTCCTAGTTAGTTACATGCAATCATTTAAGGAAAATGGAAGAGTAAAATACCACATTCCATATTCCATGAATGAAGACACACCAACTCCTAAAAAGGAAAATTTTGTTGCAATCATGTTGAATCCTCATTCTTGTCGACTAAAGAAGATTCTCCAATAGAAGATTCAACAAAAAACTTGTATATCATCTGAAAACAACATGCATTTCCCTAAGGTCAAGTAGTTTGGTACTTCTCCTACACACCATCCCAAAAAACATTCCACCTAAGCACTCGAAACAAGAAATCACATGAGTGCTAAATAGGAAAATCCTAACAGAAAACACATGGTTTCATCAAAAACAAAAATAGGGTGCAATCATCAGTCTGATTCATCAACCTCAGAGGATACTCACCCACATTTTTCTTGTGGTGGGACTAGAGAAAATGTCACCACATCCTTGTTAGAAGCCCTTGATGATACCAGGGAGAGTGGATAATAATCACCCTTTGAATCAATGTCACCCTCACTGTCTAAAGGACTATTAGAAACCTCACATGGATAATTACATCCTTCTGGATAAGCCTTATAATGCTCATTTGCTTTCCTTTCCTTCTTTTCATATTCCACCATCCTCTTCCCTTTGTGTTTGACTAATTCTTCTAAAAATATCTCATCTTATAGATGGTAATTCTCCTTGTTAATATACTCCTTGGATTTCCTAAGTCCTATTCTACCTTTTGGCATATTTGGAGCTCCTTGTGTTCCACTTTCATCCTCAAGAGCATCTTCCTCAGACTAAAAAAAACTTAGCTTCTCAGACTCTCAAACCACCATGGTAGACCTACTTTCCTAGGACAAGAATGTCTATTTCCTAACTCCAAGATAAACAATATTCGTGTAATTCCTTACTAACCCACACTTCTCATTTACTGCATACTGAATTATAACAAAGGTGATCAACAAGCAATCTATATTAAATAGGCAGTTTGAAGCATGTAGAATTAATGATTTGAGAGTGCCTCACGTGAGTGAGTTGATAACTTAACAACTTGGTTTTGAATCCAATCCATTGATTTTAAAGAATTTGAAACTTCATCCATGGTGATATAAGCCTTGTTTTTTTTTATGCTTTAGCAACTTGCTCATAGAAAACATTGATGTCAGCTTAGTTGTTGTGATATGTCAATTAGCATGTATCGCAAACCTAATACGTGTTTTTCATTAATATCGATAAAGTACACAAGACTAGTCTATTTTCTTGAGAGAAAATTCCATTATATGCTTCATCGCTTATCGCTAATCTTTCTCAACTTCTAGGGCACAATCAATGATGAAAGTATTTATGCAATGATTTTTAATCTATTGTGTGTGGTAGAAAAAAGGTGCCCTTTTCTTGACATGGGAATAATTCATGAAAATTTGACTAAAATAAGTCCTTGATTTTAGTGTTGTGAGGCATTTTATGCATCCACACTAGGTTATGGACCCTTGAAAATCAAATAACATGCTTTTAACAATGTCTTGTGAAGGTGTTGTAAGGTGTTGTAAGATAATTTCATGCTTTTGTAAACATAATGAACCTATTTCTCCATAATTCAACATTATAAAATGTGTTTAGTAAAATTATTACATCAATATAGAAGGCTCGTAAAATAAAGTTAATGATAAACTACTGTTCTAATGTGTCTTGCATATTCACATTAGTTTGTGTGCCTTCCTAGGCTATGTGAACCTCATTTTAGTGTTGTAAAGTGTATTTAATCACACTTTCACATTGTTGTAATAAAAATAATCATTAATTGACATTCACATCATCATTAATAGGCCCCTATTAACCCATATTGTGCATCCCAAGGCTTAAATTGATCAAATACTTGACAATGTTGCAATTTTAACCTTATTTGCTTATCTCGTAGCATCCTAGCTATCAAAATGGCTTCTATGGGACCCATTCACCATGCAGTGTGAATTAGTCCCATCCAGGTGGAACCCATTCACCATGGGTGGAAAATGGGACCCATTTGGCCCCATTTTGACCTTTCAGGAGGAAAAAAAGTGAAATTTGAGTTTAATATTGCTTCATGTCAGCCAGTGATGATGTATTAATAGGTAAAAGAGATGAATTTCCTATAAATATAAGTCTTTTAACTCATTTTCACATCTATTATTATTTTTTCATCATTCATCCACTAATATACTATCTCAAGTAAAGCAACTTATGGTTTTTTCATTGCAAGTCATTAAGAAAACTTCTAAGGACATTTAAGTGATGAATATTGCTCTGTTAATGTAGAATTTTAAGATAAATCATCATGAAAAGTTAATCAAAATAATTATTTCATATTTCATTTCATTATTTCTCTATTTTTGGTTAATTACATAAAAGTGGTTTGACCAAGGAAAACCCTCATGCCCTAACATTCAAAATTTTGCTTTTTTGTCTTGTTTGTTTGTAGATTTAGGTCTCTTGGAAACTTGGAAATCATTGAAGATCAAGTTTCAAGGTTTCTCAAGTCTTCTCTTCAATTTATAAGTCAAAATATCAACAAAACTAATTTTTTGACCTATAAATTAGAGTTTCAGAAGTTGACACTTGTAGGACATCAAAGTGTAGATTGGAAGCTCTAGAATCCACTTTAGAAAATCTAGAAATTTAAAAGTAGAATCATTTTCCATCAGTGGTGAATGAGTCCCATTCTAGGGTCAATTTTGAGGTTTCTACATTTGTTAGTACCCTTTTGTTAAAAATAGGTTTCAACTCAGTTTAACAGAACTGGGATTGATTCACCCAAAATGGTGATTGAGTCCCTCTGAGCCTGAAAAAATAGCTTCAACAACACTTCAAATGTCACTTCTAGTCCTCATCAACATTCCAGGTGTACACTTTCAATTTGGTTAAATTTTGTTAGATTTTGCATTCATTTCTAGGAGTTCATGCATTACATAATGTGTTTTCAAACATCACTTGTTTCCTAAGTCTTTCATACTTAATCAATCAATATTTTCAATTAGTTTCATTTAGATAATCTCATTTAGTCTTAATAACATCAGACATAACATAATTTGAATGAACCCTTTAGCATTTTTGGCCTACCTCTGTCCTTTTAGGTAAAAAAATCTAGAAGATCTAGAGAAGTGCATGGTGCTAAAAATCGATGATTCATTTTGGTGAACCTAATTTTTATAACACTTTGTTTTCTGATTTTGGAGTCTTTCATCATAGGTCTAACCTTGCATTGGTCTTCCATTAGGGTTTTCATGATTTCCTTTGCATGCTAGGTTTCAAAATTTTCATTCATAAAAAGTGCATTTAGGTTGCATTTTTTACATCTAATTTCATTTAAGCTTTCTGAAATTATACATTTTTCATTTAGTTCTACATCATAGAACTCATAAACCATCAAAATCAATCAAAAATTTTTTGAAAATTTAAAAAGGTCCATATTGGGACTCATTTTCCATGCTAGGTGAATCAATCCCTTTTGACCCCTGAAACTGCATTTTACAGAACTCAAAACTCTATTTTTAATCTTTTGTTTGGTACCTTATCCTACCGATATCATCTAGTTGCATTTATGTAACATGCATTTAATAAAATCTAGCCTTAATTAGCTCATTTCATGCATGGATTCCATTTCAAGTTTTCATTCTCATCTTGCTACATATCATAATCAAGCAATTGGCATCTTTGAAATCTTAAAAATTATTCTTCATTTACATCTTTTCTTTAGCATTGATTGTAGATTAATCATCCCATCATGTTTTCATTACAAAATTCTATAGTTAACATCTTGCATGTTCTCTTTTTAGATATTATTTCATGTTGTAAGAAAATTTTGTTAAAAGCATATGAATATGAGCTCCTTTCCCCTCTCCTTTTTTCCCCTCTTGTGGATGAGGTTAGTTTTGTGAAATAAACCTTGGATATTCATAGCACTTACATTTTTTCTCCTATTATCTCTCATACTCATGTATCATATATTTTAGTTCTAGGAGAACCAATTGATGAGAGTTGTGACAATTTGAGTTGTTTCTCTCCTCTTACCTCGCCTATTAGACATAACATTTCTAAACAAGACATCACAATAAGTCATCATGATGACCACACAACACAACACAGTGATGAAATCATAGACACATTTCTTAACATCACTCTACCTAGTCTACATTCATCTCCCAACTCCTCCCCTACTCGTGAGAATATTTTTGTGAGAAATCATAGCAATCACATTCTTTGTGAGGAGGACATGTTGGCATTAGATGATCACATCTTTACGACCTATGACAATCCTCTTTATTTTTCTTCCCCTATTTTGGAAGACATTATTGGACAAAGGGAGGCAATCAAAGCTACTCATGATCATCATACTTGTTCTTCTACTTGTGAAGAAGATATATAGGGATTAGAATAACTATACATCAAACATCATGAGAATCTTATTGCTCCCTTTCCTAATGTTTCCCCCATCCAAGAACACATAATTAAACAAAATGATCCAATCATTGAAAAATGAGAATGTAATGCTTTTTCTTCTCTTGATGCCTTTCCCACTTGTGATGAAGCTACTTTGAAAATTTCCAACTTTGATGAACATATTGCAAGCTCTCCTAGTAGGGGGTAGATAATATGGAACAAGAGAATGATACTGTTAATGATGTTTTCAGCACAACAACTTAGATAGAATATAATATCCTATCTCCCTTGAAAGGTAAATCTCTATCAGCAAGCCTCAAGAAATAACCCCAAGGTCTATAATTTCAGGTCTTGGCAATGCATAAAGAACTCAGTGATAAATGTGAAAATGTTGGTAATCACAATGGGACCTTACTACAAGCAAAATACTGAATCTCAATTTATCAGATCTAACAATATGATGATACTCCAATCCTAAATTTAATCCAATAATCAAAGAAATAACAAAAGATAAGGGTTTCAAAGAGATTTCTGAACTTAATATTAAACCTAGGATTAACAATGAAAATGATAAAACACTTGAAATGGACCAACCCCTCAAAACTGATTCTTACTTGACCCAGATGAATCTGTAATCTTATAGAAACAATGCAATCTTCTAAGGTGTTAAGCTTTTCAAATCATGAACATTCATTCAAACAACCCTATTGAAATTGAAATGAATAAACCCTCACAATTGAACTAAGCACAATAAATATAAAGGTCCAGGCTAACTTTGCAAAGCAACTAACAATCAATTGGTTGTGAAAATTATGGACCAGGGATTGCTCCAGCAATTCAAATATCAAACTAGAAACATCATTGAATCAAATCTAATCTAAATATTGATTTTCCTCAAAGCAACTCTAAAGATAGAATAACAAGAACCATGCAAGATAATAAGAACACAAGTATGGCACCAAATCACAATGTCATTACTTGCATCAAATTATCCATTATAGAAACAATTCTAGCTTGTTGTTACAATATTTTCTTGAGAACAACTACTTGCTAACTCTTGCTCTATTTAATTCACTCGAACTATCTCTCTATTTGTCTATTTCCAAAAAAATTCTTAACCCTTACAAATGAGGAAAAATTCCATATTTATAGAACCCCCCAAAACATGTTGGCCTAGATAATATTTTACAATAATAATTAGGCACAACAAGTCGGCCAAGAGAAATTAAAAATGAAATAAAATATGCATTAAATGCATGAACTTCATTTGGGTTAGCCTGGGATCTCCAATGCAGCTCAGACCAATGCATGTAAAAATAATAGGGAAGCACAAGTCTCTATGTAGCCAATCATTAAATACCTTCCCCTTTGTCTTTATTTTGATCCAACATTTCATGAATTTTCAAGAGCACTCTATCCAAGTCGGCCATAGGTGGCAAAGGAAAAACCCTAAGTCGCCTCTCAATTGATGTAATCTCCTCCCTTGATTGTTTCACCAATTTGTCCCACTCCACCTTATAAGTTAGGTATTTTTCAATAACAGCAATGTAGGTGGCCGCATCATCCAACCGGTTCTCAGAGACATAATCATCATTAATTGGAGCATAAACATCATGCCACCATTTTCTCAACTATTCTAAACTCAAGTATTTGGGAGCAATCTTCCTTCTCCTTGTCATAATCTCAAAGAAAGCAATGGATTCATTGTACACACCAGCTAGGGTATCATCAATCTGCCTCCTCTGTTTGTAAATCTTTTTCAAAACCTTCTGCCTGATTTGCAATGCTTTAAAACACTACCAAGGTTCAACAGCTCTTGAAAAAGGGAGAATTCTCTCATTTAATAACTTATCCCTAGTGTACTCCATGCTAGTTTTGGTTTTCTATAGCAAGAGATTTGTATCTTTATCCAAATCCAACACCACCTTCAACAAATCAATTTCTCTCACAACATCCTTCCCTGTTGAAAAAATATCTTTAATAGCCTCATTTCCTTTGGTTTGCACCCCTTGTAGCCAATTTGCAGTAGCAAGATTGGAAGCCTTCATATTTTCCAACTCGGTGATAGTCTCTTGAGGTAAGGGATTCACAACAGAAATCGAGGGGTTAGTAGATTACAAGGGTTTCATCAAATCTTCCAAGCATTTCCTGAGATTCTCATTTTCCTTCTTTAGCTCATGCTTAGTCTTTATTTCCTTCCTTAATCTGCCCAAGATGACTGCACTAGAACCCTCATAATCTTCAATATCTTGCTCAATAGAAGTGGGCCCCAAATTAAAATTCTGCACATTGTAGTCCTTTGTAGATACCTCATCTCTATTCTTATCTTGAGTAGGAGTTGCGATGTGGAAAACTCTATTGCTAGCTTCATCTCTTTCAATCCTTGAAATCACCCTAGCCTTCTTTTTACCTTTATCCTTTCCGATCTTGGCTAACAACTCATCCCAATTGGGTGGGGTATCTTCCACAAAAACTTGTTTTCTCTTTATCTCATTGTCCAGCCAATCAAGGACAGTGGATTCCAATTGTACTTTAGTCTACCCTACTTCCTCTTGCTGGTTGTTAGGTACTTCCTCACTCAAACCCTGCTTCTCACGAGTCTCATCTATCTTGTCTCCTTCTCTTTAGCATGTTTCTCCTCGTGCTTAGGGGATGGAATCTTTTATGCCTCCTCTTCTCTTGGAGGTGACTTAACTTCTTTAGTTCCAATAGGTGACTCTGCATACACAACCAAGGGAGACTGCATTATCTTTTCAACTTCTGCTTCTGCACTATAAAGGTCAAATTCATGAAATTCTTCTCCTTCAGTATCTGGATGATCTTCAACTTCTTTGGATTCACCAGGTTCACTTTGAGCTTCATGGGCAGAAGGAACATCATCATGCTACTCCTCATGAGAAATAACCAGAGGAAGGTCTGCTTTAGGCATAGTATCCTTGGGAGAAGAAGTCCTAGAACTCCTTGTGTACACCTGTGCCTTCTCTTCTAAGCTTTCTATATTTACCACTATTGGGGTAACTTCTTCTTCTCCTACTTTGGAGCTCGCCTTTTGTGACAGTCTTATGACTCTTCTCCTTTTGGGCATAGGAACATCAACCTTAGGACCCTACCTTTTAGTTTTCTTCTACTCAAACTTCTTAGTCTTTGACCTTTTCTTAGCTATTGGATTTCTCTGCCTTTCTATCTCTTGGACTTCCTCCTCTTGAACACCTTTTATCTTGATCTTAAAAGGAGAATCCAACTTTCCTTTTCCCTTAGGATCCTACTCAATTGATTCCTTAGAGGTGGAGTGTGGATCCAAATCTCCCATCAACTCATAGGTGCACTGTAAACCTTCATTCTCCAACTCCCACAATTTATGCCTTAGCCACATTCTAGTGAATTTGGTGACTGGATCCATTAGTTGTTTTAGCTCTATCTTTTCTTCCTCTAGACAATCCACATCACCAATTGTCCTGTCCTTTATTGCCTCATAAGCATGATCTTGAATAAGGTTACCATCATCCTTGAGTTGATTTGGGACTGCCCTCACATTTTATAATCTGGTTGATTCAACTGGGAGCCAAGAGAACTTTTTCTTCCTTACCTCGTATTCATCGCAGTTAGCCCAGTAATCTTCTAACTCAACCTTATGGTTGTATTCTCTACTAGCTCTCTTTTGGGCTTCACCTGTGATGTCAAACCTTGATCTCTTGGAGTGGAAGGATAAACCAAGAGCACCCATCTCCTCCTCAGAAGCCTGGGCATAACCAATGGAAGGACAAGCCTCTCTAGTGCCAATCCTCAAAGGGAAGTTTCCACCAAATCTAGTTTTATGCTTGTCCCTTTTAACAATGACATCAAAGTCACATATCTATCTAGTGACTTCCAAAAGTAAAATGTGATCAGTAGGGTACCTTGGAAGTATATAAGGGCCCCTTTGGTAACCATCAATCCAGATGTATGAAAAGGTTAGAAACTGAATAAACCATGCCCCATACTTCTTGATGAGCTCCTTTACTTGGTCTAAAATCCTAACATGCTCTGCATCCTGAAGTAATCTGGTAATATGCATGGTGAATGCATCATTCACCCTCTTGTAGCTAGAGATTTAGGTGCAATTAAGGGTAAACCTCATAAATGACATCCTGCCCAAAGATTCCCTTTGTGCTCAATCCTTTGTAGGCATAAATATCGCAAGATCATAGACAAAGTATGAAGTCATTATGAAGGTCTTAGTTTGTAACACATTGGATAGTTGCTCATGGATCATCCTACTAATCACACCAGCCCAATGATAGTTGATCTATTCTTGTTCCATCCTCACAATAGTGTGGCACATCTAATTCTCAAACATACCTACATTCCTTAATCCACCACCCTACTAAGCAATGTGATGGCATCATAGTATTCTTTCTTGAACTTTGCTCTGAAGAGTTGCTTGGGAAGTTTGGAATAATGAGACTTGGGCTTCTCCAGCCAAGAATTGATAAGTTGTTGTGATTTCATAGTCTCTTCTTCATAATATTTCTTAGATGTCTCCATGTTGAATGCCACCACATAATACCTATGTAGCATATCAAAAGTTTGGGCTATGGAGATAGGATTCGGATTTGCTAAAACTCTTCCTTGAGGACCAATAATTCTTTGTGTCTTCATCATAGTGTCTAGCACACTCAAGGACCAAATCATATCACTAGACTGTGGAAGGAAAACCAGCCACATGTGACAAGCCTGACTCCTTCATTCTCCTAGACACCACGTGAAGATCATCTGTGACCATTCTTCCTTTGAACTCCTCGTAATCCCAGAGGCCAACATTTGTATCAGTCACCTCTTACCAGATTGATGTAATTTTACTCTCAAGAATTCTACTTTTGATGTCCATTTTAATCTTTTCTTCTTCAGCCATTGAAGATCCAATCGCTACCTTACTAGACTTAGCCTTTATTCAACAAAGAGAGCATAGTAAAAACCACATGAATCCAAAGTTAATACATTGAAACCATCATTAAAATGAATCCCATACAATCAAGGTGTTATTAAATCTCATATAAAATGATCCTAATGAACTTTGAGTTTCAGGAACATCCGCGAAATCTGAGCCAAGGAGGAATTTTGAGAAATTCCAGACCAGATAGATTCCAGCGGAATAATAATGAAAACACCTACTAACAATTAAATCCTATCATTGTTGATCAATAAACCACATAGGATATCATAAGAGAGCATGAATTAATCATAAAATTCATTAAAAAATCACTAACACATCATGCTAAATTCCACATTCCCTTACATTTCACCAGATTTTGGGAAAATCCGCCAGAGACAGATTTCCGCGAAGGGGAAGAATTTCTGTAAACTTCAGAAAATATAGGTGGCACAGGACTTCAAGAAAATCTGGGATCAACAAAAATCTGTGGACAAGAAAAAACTCCAAAAGTATCCGAATTCTGGGAAATCAAAGGAAATCGAGAAAATCCACCAAAGCTAGAAAATCTTGACTTGAGGATGAAACCCGAACTACGACACAAAATCACAATTTCACTCAAACTGATGGATAGATCATGAGTTTCAAGGTTTTAGGCTTGATACAAGTTTGACATGGGCCTTCCATAGATTTTCTTTCCATTCTAGGCCAGTTTTAAGGAGAAATAAGGTGGAATGGTATTTCCCTAGGTTTCAAACCTTATACATCTGCCACTAACACACAAGCAAGCTCAAAATTTAAACATTTCAACTGCTAATTCTTGACTAGGGGAAAATCACGGCTCTCAGGAAAGATACATCAAAATTTAAATAAATAAAGGACCTCAAAACTCACTTGGGAGATGATAAATAAAGCAATGCTGGGCAGCCATAACCATGAAATGAGCAAGCACTCAAGAATTCAAACCTCAATAAAACCAAGACACCAAAGTAATACTAACCTTCATGAATTAAAAGTAGGGAAATTGAATACATACCATTTGATGCAGTAAAAATCAAATGAAGCAGCAAATACCAGTTAAAGGCGCCCAACAAAGACAACAATCAACAATGCTTAGGAAATCACCACTCAAATCAAAATGTTCACCAGCTCAGCACCCCAAAATCAAATCAAACACTCACAAGAATGCACTCCGTGGCTCAATCGATGGAAAATAATAAGCATAATGGCACAAAAGACCTCAAAAATTAGTTAAATACATCATTTAAAGCTCGTACAAAAACATTAATGCCACCGACAAGATAGCTAGGAAAATCTAGGAACCCGACATTAGGACGGAATCCAAAAAAATCCAACCCACACAAAATTTCGTGAAGACTAAAAATTTTTGAATGACAGTGCTCATGTAGAGTCTAAGCAAGATCCGGGAGAATCTGGTCGTGGTGGAAAGTCCCGAACCAGGGTTAAAACCCAATATTAGCTCAAAATTAAAGATCTTCAATGAATAACTTAGGGAAATCATTTAGGTAATCAAAATAAAAGTTTTAGCACATGCCAAAGTAAGACTAAACCTCAAAATGAAAGGGTCAAGACACCAAAACCAAAGCGAAAGAGGGTCCCTGCCTTCAATGGGGTGTGTGTATGAAAACTGCACAATAGATACATTACAAACATCAAAAAATTGCATAAATTCTTTGCCTAATCTCCCAATTATCAATAATCAAACACATTGTGAACCCATTAATAACTCGGTTGTGATGAAGTTAGTTTGGATGAAAAAAACCTTAATTTTCAAGAGCATATGATTTGTTGTTCTCCTAAGAACTCTCCTTGTAGGGAGGATATTATAACTCAAGACAAAGATAACATGCCCTTCAAAGACAATGAAGACTCTCACTTTTTAGGAGATGTTAACATTATTCAACCTCACCTCATCCTTTATCCCCCTTCACATAATACTTCACTTAAACTAGAGTTTACTCTCTACCCACCTTCACACAAACAACAACTTCAACATAAACCTAAATTCACCCTCTACCCACCTCAAACTAATGTTTCACAACAATTGATTTACAATACCATTTCTCATACATATAACACTCGAAATAATACACAACCACCACCACCAACACCACCCTCCTTATATTACCCAGTCCACTGAGCACTCCTCGCTTGATCCTGCACACAAGGAGTATGATATTGTTGATCAACTTAAGAACACTCTTGCTAAGATCTCATTATGGGACCTTATTGAAACCTCCCCTCACTATCACAACATGATCCAATCTTCCTTGTAAAAATTTCATGTCCCTTCTAACATGCAAACAAATAACATCACAACCATAATCCAAGGAATACATCCTAACCTTGTTTTCCACCAAAGTGAACTTCCTCCTTTGAAAGTGAAAAAACAAAATGAAGCTTTTATGATTATTTCTCAATACAAATGGACAAGGATTAAGAGAAAACATATAGATACTGGTTCTTCTCTTAACATATCTGGAGTAAACCTTCTTGAGAGACTCGGTATTGATAGATCAAACATCCAATCCGATTCTTTATCCATTAGGGGATTTGACAATGTAAGAAAACAATTAGTTAGTGTGGTCACTTTACCTCTTACAGTTGGAGTGGCCACATTAGATACGCCAATCCATGTTATGCCTAATTATCTTTCATATAACCTTCTTCCATGAGATCCGTGGATTCATGCACTGAATGGTGTTCTTTCCACTCTTCATTGTAAAATGAAATATATCCACAACAACAAAGTGTACACACTGAATGCCAATGATGAGCCTTATAGTGTCTTACAACTTGATCAAACCAAAGAGAACCCCTTGAATACATTAACACCAACCACACAAGTGAAACCCACACAACACAATGACAAACAACAACATAGTGAACAAGCAATGAAGCTATTAGATGATGATTGGGGCTCCTTGGATTTTACACCTAACTTCATGAGTGACTACAAGATCATACACAAAGATTCAAATAGGAAAATGAAAAAATAGATGACCCTTCAAAAGCCCCAGCCTCAACTACTTTAGGAAACAAAGCAAACCATACAAAAACCTTTGACAAACATAATAATGAACAACCAGCCAATTCCAAAATAATGAAAATGCTTTATGGAAAAGGTTATGATCTTATGACACAACTTTTCTATAGTGGCAAAGGATTTTGTGCTAACAAATAAGGTATCTACAACCCTATGAATCCTCTCATACAACAAACAACTCATGGTCTCAGTTATTGTTCTTTAATAGAGATCGCCAAACCTTCACCCAACATCAACAATCTCCCTCAACACACTCCTAAATCATCCTTAACAACTAATTTTCTTGAACATCATACTTTACCCAACATGCAAAAACCAACTATGCGTTCGCTTAATGTCAATTTCATCTCACAAAATGCTCATTATTTGAATTTTTTAGATTTTGTATCCTCCTATGAAGAGAAAAAAATATCACAATCTATAGAGTCTTGTGTAGGTATGACATCTACTACTAACAAAGATGTATCTTCCACACCCACCACAAGACCCCCTTCTACCATTGATCAAGAAGGTATCTTGTTGAGACTCCTCAAAGATCACTTGATCACCCTCCCTCCAAGAACTCAAAAGAAATGGTATTCCAAGAGTTCATTCTAAACCTATCTTAGAGTTCATGGTCACTCCAGTAATGAATGTAATGCTTTGAGTTGTAAAATACAACATTTTCAAGAGTTTGGTATACTTCCCTAGATGGGGGCACCTCATTCCTCTAATTGTTATTTATTTTTACTCTAGCATATATGTCATCAATCATTTCAGCTCACCTTTGTTCTGTACTAAGTGGGGGCAAGGGGTTTGATATCTTTTTCCTCATATGTCACTTGTAGTGGCCTTCGTTGGCTAGTTTTTAACCTTTCATGAATACATAAGAGCAAACTTGGAATGTGGATGACATACATTAAGTTGGCTCACATATGACATACTTCTCCTTTTCATGATGTAGCTTCTCGGAAACATATGACTTGGCATAAGGGTTTCTAAGTAGGCTCTCATGTCTCCTTCTAATTTAAATAAATTTCTCATAGTAGGGGTGCTCACAACTACTTTAAAGTGGGGGCATACATCACCACTCACATTTCATTGTGTGATTTTATTTTTCTTGTGATTCTCTCTCTTCGAAGCAGTAGGTAAAATGTTTCTCAGGATGAGACCTTGCATTTTTCCTCTCTTGGAAAGAAGATGAGATCTTTTTCACTTATCCTCTCTTGGAGACATTGCACATAATTTTCCCTAGGATGAGACCTTTCACGAACTAAGCAAATCCCTTTGAAAAATACTTACACTATTTTGCATTAACAATGTCTATGAGTGTCAAGCATATGATTTTTTTCTTACCTCATAGAGCTCAAAAATCACTTTTCTTTGTGACACCTTGTTAAAGTTATCAGGAGGTTTAACTTTGATATGGTTGAGCAGGAATCCCATCTAGTAGCACAAGTTTCCCCATAGCCACCTATGTATTTTGTGAGTGCAAACCAACAAGCGTATGTTTCTCACCCTTTGGGATTTCTCACCCTATGGAGAATTAGAAAGTTTCGTGGCCCCAGAGCGAGTATGTTGTGGACTTCTCACCCCCTAGATGACCTGAAGCTCTATGGCCCCAAAGTGAGTACATCCTTTCCACCTCATCTTTCTTCTAGTTCTTGTCATTGCATTATTTTTTATCTTGTTGATTTGACTTAGGATCTTGGATCCTGGGCACTTGGCCATCTCCTTTGATCTTTGTCATTCTTTTTCATTTGCACCTATACACTCAGATCTCTCTTGAATGTGTACTTTAGTTTTAGTTTGAAGCAAGTTCATACTCTCACTAAAGAGAGGGCTAAATGTGCCATAGAAAAAGTACCCTTTTCTTGAAATGGGATTAGTTCATGATAAATTAACTTAATGAGGCCTTGATTTATGTGTTGTGAGGCATTTTATGCCTCCACACTAGGTCTTGGACCCTTGAAAATCAAATAAAATGCTTTTAACGATGTCCTATGAAGTTGTAATGTATTGTAAGATACTTTCACACTTTTCTAGACCTAATGAACATATTTCTCCCTAATTCAACATTATGAAATGTGTTTAATAACATTATTACATCAATCTAGAAGGCTTGCAAAATAAACTTAATGATAAACTAGTGTTATAATGTGTCTTGCATATTCACATTGGTTTTTGTGCCTTCCTAGGGTATGTGGTCCTCATTTTAGTCTTGTAAAGTGTATTTAACCACACTTTCACATTGATTTATGTGTCTGGAGCCCTATTTTACATTCACATAATCATTAATAGGTGCCTATTAACCTATTTTGTGCATCTTGAGGCTTAAATTGATCAAATACCCAACAATGTTATAATTTTAACCTTATTTCCTTATCTCTTGGCATCCTAGCTGTCAAAATGGCTCTTGTGGGACCCATTTTCCATGCATAGAAAATTAGTCCCATCTAGGTGGGACTCATTCGCCATGGGTAGCGAATGAGCCCCATTTGGCTACATTTTGACCTTTTAGCGGGAAAAAAAAGTGAAATTTGAGTTTAATATTGTTTCATGTCGACCTGTGATGAGGTATTAATAGGTAAAATAGATGAATTTCCTATAAATATATTTATTTTAACACATTTTCACATCTATTATTTATTCTTCATCATTCATCCACCAATCTACTATCTCAAGTCAAGCAACTTATGGGTTTTTCATTGTAAGTCATTAAGAAGGCTTCTAAGGACATTCAAGGGCTAAATATTCCTCCATTTCTACAAAAAATCAATATCAATCATCATGACAAGGTAAAAAACTCCATTGTTACATGTTTCATTACATTATTTCTCTATTTTGGCTTAATTACAAGCCTAAAAGGGGTTTGACTAAGAAAAAAACCATGGCCTAACATTCATTTGTAGATCTAGGTCTCTTGGAATCTTGGAAATCATTGACGATAAAATTACAAGGTTTCTCAAGTCTACTCTTCATTCAATAAGTCAAAATATCAACAAAAACTCATTTTCAGACTTGTAAATTAGAGTTTTAGAAGCATACACTTGTAGGAAGTCAAAGTGTCAATCGGAAGCTCCAGAATCCACTTTTGAAAATCTAGAAATTCAAAAGTAGACTCATTTTCCATAAGTGGAAAATGAGTCCCATTCTAGGGTCAATTTTGAGTACCCTTTTGTTAGAAATAGGTTTTGGCTCAATTTGACAGAACTGGGACTAATTCGCCCAGATGTGAAAATGAGTCCCTCTAGGCCTAAAAAATAGCTTGAAAAACATTTCAAATGTCATTTCCAGTCGCCATCAACATTCTAGGTGTGCACTTTCAATTTGGTTCAATTTTGTTACATTTAGCATTCATTTCTAGGTGTTCTTGCACTACACAATGTGTTTTCAAACATCACTTGTTTTTTAAGTCTTCCATACTTAATCAATCAATATTTTAAATTAGTTGAATTTGGATAATCTCATTTAGTCTTAATAACATCATACATAGCATAATTTGAATGAACCCTTCTGCATTTTTGGCCCTACCTCTCTCTGTTTAGGTGAAAAACCCTAGAAGAGCTAGAGAAGTGCATGGTGCCAAAAATCTACAGTTCATGTTAGATCATCCTATGTTAAGACTTCATCAATGGTTCCTCATTCCTTTCATTGATTTCTTTTTTATCTAACTCAAAATCCTCAGGATCCTACCATGTTGCCCTTTCATCAATAGTCATCTCCTATCACAGATGCATCTTCTCCCTTATCGACCTTATTAGCGATGTAAATATCCCCACGATGAAACTTTAGCCCTTGGTTCTATGGCTTGTCCTTTGGTCACATCCATCCCTCCATCACTCATCACTAGCTCAAAATTTTAACCTAGGATCCTATTAGAAATGAGAGATATAGTGGAGGCACAAGATTGAGACACATACACCTACATAAAAATCAATGGCACAAAAGGGATCACTCATAGTATCTTGCCATATTAGCAAAAGAAACCTTTTAGATAACAATATTGCTTGTTGCTAATTCAGAACTCAAGTTCATAAATGAATTCATGATGAGTGATAAAAAATAAGGTCATCGCTCATCGCTAATTCTCCTCATACATTTTGCAAGCAATTAGTGATGAGAGTATTTAGAAAGTTTCCAATGTTCATCACATATAGCTATTACAAATTTTAAAACTTGGAAGCCATTCACAATGAATGATCCCACAATAATACAAAGGACATCGCTCATCGTGCATTTGATCTAGGAGCTCTAGCAACAATTTGCAATGAGTGATAGCATAAAAAATATCACCTCATCACCCGTCAGTGATTCAAAATATGCACTCTTGAAGTAATCATTGATGAACGATAAGAACACAATGGTCATCAAGACTTAAGTGAAAACCTTCAAATTCATGCACTTAAGTTGTTTTTAATGAAGGGGATCCCTAGGATGACATGACAATAATAGACTCAAAAAATTCTAAGTCACGAAATGCAAAGGATGTAAAGGCCAAGAGATCCTTTACTTAACCTCATAAAATAGAAGACCTGGATTTAGGCTTGAGGGACTAGTTACTAGATGATAGAGAAGGACATAAGATGTTCTAAAATGACTGGAAATGGGTAATAAGGAGTCAATGGAAAAATAGAACCCTATAATCATTTGTAACGAATAAAACCCTAAACCTTCATATAGCAACCCTACATCCGAATGTAATAAGGATTTAAGATGGAAAACAATTTTTTTTTTTGAGGGTTTCATCACATAACAAAGGATTCAGCCAAGGATGGGGCTTGGCTTGGCATCAAATGTTGTATAGGAGGACACTTTTTGTGTAGGGGCTTGTGATGCTAGCCTCCCTATATCATGATTTTCATGATTTTTTCTATTGTGATGGGAGAGTCAATGGTGTAGGGGTAACTCTTACTACATATTTGGGCATGGGAGCACATTGCCATGCTCTAACCCATAGTTTAAATGGAATACATGGAGCTAGATGATCCCATCATTTGGATATATAGAGGTTTCATTACCCTGAGGAATACTAGATAAATTAGGCTTCTATATTGGAGATGGGTGATAGATGATATGATAGTTTTCCACTAGCACCCATAGTTACAGATGCCACCATGGTTCAATGATATTCAATAGCTATAGTTCACCCGGAATACTCAATACATGTTGGGTCAAGAGCACCACATTATTGATAGATATCTACCAGTCAAGGTAGCTTGACAGTTCAAAGAGCTCTAGGACAAACCTGATGATGCATATAGAGCAATTTTTGTGTTATTAGCAGAAGAGGTTCCCACTTGTGGAATGACTATCCTAGCTCCATAGGTATTAGAGAGCTTCAAATAACTGGTGGCTCAGCCATGAGCATACAATCAAGGAAAAGCAGTAGCTCAAACTACACCTACATATGATGCTTGGTTTGTCCCTCCCTGATGATTGGAAAATCTAGTGGGTGCTCCTCCCAAAGGGAGACATAGAGTCAGAGGAGCAAGGAGAGGTAGGGGAAAAGGAGGTGAGGATGGCCAAGATGGGTAGGTTCTGAGGGATCTACCCATGGTTCAATAAAAACCTCCTTAGCAGCCTCCATTAGTTCAACAACAGTTAGGACTACCACCACTAGATGCTCAAGATGTGTAGATACATCAGCTACAACAATAGGTGTAGACATTGACTAGTGAGTGTGATTAGGCCCACCAGTAGGTATTGGTTATTACTTATGAGCAAGATCATGCTTGGTAGTAGGTGGTTGTGTTCATAGATGAGTGAGATCAGACTTTACCAAGAGTATAAGCTATAATGGGAGAGAGATACTAGGAGGTCGCTAAGTGCCAACAGATCAAGATGATGATGGTGGCCACTCATGGTCAGGTAATGTCAATACAGTTGTATAGAGAGGCTATTATAGAGGATATATATTATAGACAACATTTTTATCATGATGTACCAACAACACTGAGACAATCATATTTTTCTCAACCCAATGATGCTCGGTTGTGAGTAGATGATCGACCTGAGAGGCAGGCTAGAGAGGGTAGCATCCATCAGGGCTAGTTGTTATGTATAGAATTTTTTTTATTTTTCCCCATTATTTATCATATATATACACTCATGGGATCCCTTTTGATAGTTGTTGATATTGTACTTATCATTGATATTCATACACTAATCAATATTTTGTACCATGACACTCATTTTTTGATATATATATGATACAAATACAAATGATTTATGATGTGATGTGTTCATTTTATTTCATGTACGAATGCATGTTATATGGATGCATTTTTTTTGTTCATATGTGGTATATGATGATCATGATATGGATGGATGTAATGTTATGTTATTTTTCATTATCTTTTCATGATATGATATGGATTGATGATAATGAGATGAAAATATTATGGATGCAAATGATGTGGATGTGTGTCTTTTTGTATATTTTCTATGCAAATTTATGATGATGATGCATGCATGTGGATGTATGGATGCAAATTATTATGATATGCAATGATTTAAGATTATTAGAATAATAAATGTATATTATTCATCATGACTCAAATGATTATGAATAATGTATGATGTGATATGTAATGATTGTGTTGATGGATGTTATGATTATGCTATGATTATGAGATGTAGGTATGCTAATGGTTTGTGAATGTGGGGTGGATGAATTTCATGATGTTTTTTATTGATTGTGATGATACTAGGTTAGCATGGAGAGAAGATAGTAAAATAATGAATGATCATTGATTTTGATGATTGCTTCAAAAGATCCAACAAGTCCTTGATCCATCAAGACTTTTATTAGAGATGGTGATGAGACAGTGTAGGATGTAGGATGAAAATGCAAGATGAATTTCTCATACTTTGGGATTGGAATTTTCTATCGTTCCTTATTGTTTGATATAACACATAGACACGATGCATCAAGGTATTGATAACCAAGATGACGTTGTATCTAGTGTAATGGACTTTGAGTCAATAAATAGATAGGATAGTTCTTTTTCACACCTTCGCATACATAAACATCATTGAAATGCAAGTTAGAAGCTTAGAATATATTGGACCGAAGCATACACAATAGTCAACAACATACCCTAAATGACTTTCCCACACACAACTAAGCAAGTATGTGCCAAGATTATTTTACAAGAGTGCCCACAAGCACAAAATATAAATATAATAATTAATGGCCCATTCCTTTCTCTCTAAATCATTTTTAGTAGACATCACCGAGAGGTCCTTGGAATGGGTCATTAAGATAAATCATAAGAAAGGATCAAAGAGAAATAGTTAGTTTTATCGATAGCTTTTTTGCTAGTTTAAGTTTAGCTAAAGTGATGTCTAATACTAATGTACATCACAGGAAGGATACATCCTAGGACATGTTGATTAGAGGTTTGTTTCATGTTGGGATGATGATGCTAAGATGAGTTGTTGCCATAAATTTAACTGACACATTTACCTATGATTTAAACATTAGATTTTGATAATTAGGTTCACATTTTACAACTTTCTATACCTGCTTTCTACTTTTTTCACCAAAGGTTAAAGGTGATGATCAATTTATTATGGGTGAAGGTCTATTGCAGGTGAAAGTGAAATGGGATGGATGGGTTTTGGATTTTTTGGAATATTTCAATGTTTTTGGACTTTAAAATGTTTTGAGGCTACTTGTTGGTCTTTTTTGGTAGTTTATGTGTAGGTTTAGGATTTTTGATTTTCTAATGTTGTTTAGGTTTTTTTGAGGTATTTGACCCTTTTCAAGTCTTTGGAACATTTTCTATTGTTTTTGGAGTTTCCATTTTCAAATGTTCTTGTGTTTTTCTAAATATTTGGATGTTTAGGTATTTAGAGGTTTTTACAAAATTTTAGGGGTTTTCTGAGAATTTTTTAGTTTTAACTAAAAACCTAACCTAAGAGACCTATCTTAGGGGCCTTAGGGGTTGATCAAAGATAAGCCTTGCCTACGTTATACATGCACAGACCATGTAGTTTGACTGACTCAACCTATTTACAAGAAAAGGATATGAACATGTGAAATAAAATGGTTTATTACAATGGAATTCTAAGGGACTGACATAGGCTGTCTCGGGGGTACATCAATGATGGCCTTTCCTATGTTCAAGCTCAGAGACTTGTAGTTTTACAAGAGGACTCTATTTTTTGGATTTTCAATGTTTGACCTTTTTAGGATTTTGATATTTTTTGGATGTTTTGGATTTTAGCCTTTAAAATTTTTTGAATGTTTTTGGATTTTAGCTATAGAGGATTTTTAAAATGTTTTTATATTTTCTGGATAAGATTTAATGAATTTTTTTTTTGTTTTTGGGATCTGATTTTATGAATGTTTTTGGTATTTTTGAGATAAGATTTTATGAATGTTTTTGTGTTTTTGAGATATGATATGACCTCAAGATATACAAGAACCCGATATGATTGATAACACAATGCCCCCAGTGTGACATGCTAGATTACTTTGATAAAGATAGGACAGACTGACTTTTGGAAATGCCAAGTAGTGCTAAATTGTTCATGATACCTCACAATGCCAAGTGATGATAAGGACATGGAAGGGGGATGAATGGTGATGCAATGAATGATAGGACAAAAGAACCAAAGAATAGATGGAAATGCTTTATTTACGCAAGGCACCTATTTGCCAAATTTTGACCAAGGTACTTTCCCAAAGAGGCAACAAAGTGGTTTCCAATAGAGGATGATTTTTTTCTTTACTTTTTCAATCCTTTTTCTCATTTTTTTTGGATTTTGATTATTTTTCAATTTTTTTGTATTTTCTAATTTATACCCTTCAAGAATAGGCATAAATTTTTTTGAGATGCAAGATGTTACTTGGCTCTTGCAAGGGTTCACCTTCAGGGGTTGACAATTGGTATGCTCCTAATCTATAGCATGTTGTGATGACAAAAGGACCTAGCTAGTTAGGATTAAACTTTCCTTTACTGTCTTGATCTAGAAAGTTCTTCTAATTCTATTTTAAGACTAGATCACAGGTATGTGTAGAATCATCATGGAAAAAATAGACCTTTAAGTGGCAAAAATTTCAAAAAAATTAGAGTTAGGAAACATGATGTAAAAATTTGAATAAGTTATCTATATTATTTAAAAACTATGTAAGAATAGAATCTATAGAAAATTGAATGTAGTTTCTAAACTACTAGGTTTAATTAAAAAATAAATAAATCTATTTGGAAAAAAATTGAAATTTCAATGTAGTAGTACTTAAATTCTAGGGAAAAAATAAGAAGTAGGTGTTTGTTTGACCACTCTAACCACAATAAAATGATAATATTTTTTTATAATATTTTAGATATAAGTAGAGGACTCATGTCCTCATGTGATGCATAATTTTTTGTATTTTTTTCCAAGTAAATAATTAATTATGAAGTTTTTATTAGAAATTTTTAAAAATATAAAAATCTGTATGTCTGACCACCTTAACTTGGTCAAAACTTCATAATTTTTATTTATTTATTTTTAATCCTATAGAATGTGATGCTTGTTTTAGATTCAAAAAATGTGATACTATTTGAAATATAATTTTTTTTCAATCAACCTATCAATCAGGACTTTAGTCATAATTCAAAGAGAAAATAAATAATAATAATTTATTAAATTCAAAGGAAAACTTAATTTATATTGGTAGAGAGCTGAGAATCTCCTTTAAAAACCCTTTTCGTTTCATCAATTTTGGGTAAAAAAAAGCTGTCAGCCACATGGGTCGTCATATCAGTTACATATTGCCACTTTTTGGCCCATCATGATCCTGCACATACTCTCACCTACATAGAATGACCAACATTTGATTTTCTTGTTATAGCTCTATTTTAGTTGGTTTTGATATATTTGCAAGTGATTGATGGCATCAAGACAACATTCATCCAGGAATTCCAACTTATTTAGTTGAGACATTGTGTATTCCTCCTTAGTTATTAGATTTTGTAGGGATACTCATCATGATGGGATCTCGACCTCAATAGGAAAGATGACTTATGGTCCATAAATCAAAGAAAAATGGGTTGCACATGTGCGCATGTGGATATTGGTTTGATAAGCCCAGAGAGTGGGATTTAGTTGTAGATGCCAATCACGACCAACTTAATTCACTATTTTATTAAGGATTTTTAGGATAGTTTTATTCATAGCCTCAACTTGACTATTGTCTTGGGGGTAGTATGGGGTAGAGAATCAGTGTTGGATATTGAATTTTTGGCATAGCCCTTTCACATCCTAAGTTTTAAAAGGGGGTCCATTCTCTAAGATAAGAGTTTGTGGAGCACCATAATGACAGATAAGGTAATTCGGGATAAACTTGGCTATTTGTTTCCCTATTATGTAGGTCATAGGAATGGCTTCAACCCACTCAGTAAAGTACTTAGTGGCAGTTATGATAAAATTGTGGTTCTTGGATGAGGTTGGAGTGATTTTTCCTATGAGGTCCAGGTCCCATTGTGAAAAATGCCATGGTGTGATCATTTCCTACAATTCTTGAGTTGTAGCATAAATCAAATATCTGTGTTGTTGACATTGGATGCATTTCCACACATACTGATGAGCTTCTTTTTCCATGGTTGGCCAATAGTACCCCTTCCTCAATATTTTCCTAGCTAATATCATACCACTAGAATGGGACCCACATATGCCATCATGTACTTTTGTTAAATTAATTAAGGCTCCCTCTTTGTTAAGACATTGTAGTAATGTCCCTTCGATGCTTTGACGGTAAAGCGTATCACCTAGGATCACAAATCGAAATGAATTTTTAATGAAGGTCATTTTAAGGTTATGGGTGATATCAGATGGAAGGGTTCCTCTATTAAGATAAGTAAATATGTCATGGTACCATAGGGATCCATGCCCAACAATGACACACATGAATTCAGATTCAGGGATTTCAAAAGTTGGTACTAGAAGTTCTACCAAGAATTCAAATTGGAGGATGTTGTTTGACATGTCCACTAGTGATCTGATTGTTGCCATGGCGTTTGCTACTATATTGTTCATGCGAGGAATTTTCTCAAAATTTATTTCTATTAAAAGGTCTTTGAGATTCTCCACCATTTTCTTGTAAGGAGTAAGCTTATCATCCTTAGTTTGATAGTCGTCATTGACTTGGTTGATAACCAGTTGTGAGTCTCCATAGACTTTCATCTCTTGAATATGTCACTGAACGACTATCCTTAGACCTATGATCAAGGATTTGTACTAAAAAATGTTGTTAGTACAGGGGAATGATAGCCTATATGACTTTGGGATACAATCACCTTAAGGGGTGATGAAAATAATTCCTTCTCCTGACCCATGTTGGGTGAATGATCCATCAAAGTACATCTTCCACTGAGCTATGAGATTGATAAGGAACACTCATTCGTCAGCAAAATCAAATATTAAAGGCTTCTTAGCATAGATGGGTGCTTCTACTAGTTGATCTATGATTACTTGTCCTTTGATTACCTTATAGTTCACATACTCTATGTCAAATTATGTTAATATCATCACCTATTTAGCCATTCATCTTGTGATAGTTGCTTTGGATAATAGGTATTTTAATGGATCAATCTTTGCAATGAGCTTTATTTGGTGTGATAACATGTAGTGCATGAACATTTGTGAAGTGAAAACTACTACTAGGTATGCCTTCTCAATGGGTGCATAGTTCATCTCATAGCCTACCAATGTTTTGCTAATGAGTATATGGATCTTTCCTTTCTATTTTCATTAGGTTGTGCTTAAAGCACTCGGTAAAAACACAAAGCTATGTCACACTTTTAGCCAACTTATTAGCACAACTGAATTTAAGTATTTATGACTAAAAATATTTTTGGGTCAAACATATGTTCTAGTAAGATTCATTATATCTAAGTTAGATACTTCCACAACTTTTTCAACTAAAATTATTTGCTAAAAATATATGGAGCACCACTTTGAGTCCAATTTACCAAAAAAATAAAATTATTTGAAAAACTTGAAGTTTCAATAAATCCTACTAATGTAAATTACATTTTTAAAAATATATAAAAATACCCTTTTGTAGATCCATGAGTGTAGTTTTTAAAAATATATATTTTTTAATAGTTTACTTATTATTTATATTTTATATTTCATTTTTACTAAGAGTAAGTTACTATCAGAAAATATTAGGTTCATTACCATGGCAAATAAAAATACTAAAACTTATTTAAAAAAATAGAAAAAAATATAATGCACTAGATAAAATAATCTATTTCAAGATAGTTTAATTTTTTTTTCATTTTACATAAATATTTAATAGTAAATTTGATGTCCCATGAAAACAATTGTCTTTTGATTCACACACATTTTAATATTTATTTAAAAATATATATTTATCAAAATTGGAAAACAAATATACATGCACTAAAGTTTCAAGTTATAAATACAAACAAAAAATTTGTAAGAAAAAAAAAATTACTATAAAAAGTTTGACATCTTATGCAACTTCACTTTTCAACATTTTATCAACAACAAAATTATAGTGTTAATTTATTAAAAACTAGTTTAAAATAATATTTTTATTTTTTGTTAAATAAAAACTTAAAATATACTAAAAAATGCATATTTTACTAGTTTACATCATTTCAAAATTCAAAACATATATGCCACTCTTTAGTGATTCAAGTTTAAAAGTTGGATCAATGTTGGTTGTTTCCTTTATAAAGTGTGACACAACATTGTACTTTTACCTAGCTCCTAGTGCTTTTGGTGTTGCTTAGATATACAATATTAGTGGCTTGTTCAGTATCAACAACATGAGCACTGGGGGTGTTAGTAAATAATATTTGATCTGTTGGAAGGCTTTGTCACATTTGTCATCCCACTTGTAGCTTATCCTTGATAGAGCTTCCAAAATTATAGAAATATTTTGCACAAATCATGACTTCGATTATGATTATTAACCTTTGTGCCTAAGGATGGATTAAGGTGTGACCTAGAGACCCTTACCTTACATGTTCTATTTTAAACCCTTTGGGCATTTTAATTTTACATTGACCTATTCAAGCCCATCATTGGTTGCTTAAGTTATCACTTGAGCCTATGAGTGCGTGTTATTACTAGCCCCCTCTGTCTAGGTCCACCAATCACCCCATGCCCTTTACCATTTTATAATTATCCTAGGGTTGGGTTAAATATTTCACTCCAAATGACTTTTGTTTAAGTCATTTTCCTAAGGGTCTAATTGTCGTCGACATGTTTAGGAATCCCACCCATTGGATTTGAAGATTAGTTTCCAACTGTTGATCTCACACCACGTAGGCATTAAAGAATGGTAGTCAAAAGATGTGCAATGTATGTGATATTTTGACGCACGTCCTTCCCATGGTGGGGCTTGATCTTGGTCCAAGTGCACCTGATTATCAGTGGTTTTGTGATTGATGGTTATTATGTAGAGTGAGAGTTCAATCTGGATCATCCAAAGCTTGCAAGGTACACGATTAGAGGATGTGTGGACTCCTCAATTGTCATGAAGACTATGGTAGAGCCCATGGATGGATTATGTGGCTCCTAGTCAATAATTTTTCATTGGCCAGAAATGGGTAATCCACAGTTTCATGATTTCAAACCCAATTTTACTCAATCTAGGTTGTTTGATTTTCCATCTAATCTGGAGATCAACAACCAACATTCAAAAATCTAGAAATAGGCATGTAATACTTGTTCTTGCACTATGAGAGTATGCATTAATGGTGTATGCTCTTCAAGAGTGATCAATTTGATCCTAGTGAGTGTGAGCAATTAATTTCCTATCAACATTGAGAATGATACATGGATTTTCATGTACTTGGCTAATTAATGGTATAGATGTGGACACCAGTTGTCAATCATTTACTTGCTTGTACGAATTTCACCAAGCATTAATGATTAGTATGCCTAATTTTATTATTAAATGAAGGTCGATAGCCTTTGTTTTTACCACTATGATTGAAAGTGTGAATTTATAAATTCTAGAAGTGTGCTCTATGTTCGTGAAGCTACATTTTCAAGGAAGATGAGTAAGTTTGCTACTTCTTTTTTATCGTTGAGGAGGTCCTTGAGATTCAATGTGTAGAAATCTCATAATGATGTTCTAGAATACAAATAGGACATATCTATAGCTACTACAACTATGAAGGAAGAAGGAGAGGATAAGCTTTGTGGTGAGAAGTCTACACTAGTTTCTACTAGATGTAGCCATCAGCTGTTAAGTCTAGTTGTGACTATAGAAAAGATGGAGGTTAAGGGTAAGGAGCCTACAACATTTGTACATGGAATGTGATGAAAGGTAAGATATGCCTGAGCTTCTTTGGGATGACATAATTCCACCATTGTTTTTATCGATAGCTCCTTAGATAGTGAGACCGAAATAGATTTAGGTTACCAATGATACTTCATGGTCTTGAATCAATTGGCATCCCTAGGGGAGGAAGTAGTATTAGTTTCCCTAGGTTTTGTAAAGACTCTGAGTCAGAATGATTAATATATGGCTAGTAAGGATAAGGATGAAGATGGGGTTGTATTTTCTCCTCTTCCTTCAAGAAAAACATTAATTGAACATGTCTACCATGACTCTAGTGTTGGTACTTGTTTTGGTTCTTGGTGATGGAGGTGGTGTTTGGGTCTTAATTTTTGTTGTGATGGTGGTATTGTTGTGGTGAATTTTCTTACCTTCTCTGTGTATGTTTATTTTTTGTCTTCATGCTAACTATGGATGCCTAACGCTAATATTATGAAGAATTAAACCTAAGACAATTCTACTGTGGATATCGAAACAAATCTTATCTCTGGAATGCATACTCTCCTTTTGTAAATTTCTGCAAGTTATAAATGAAATATCAAGGGTATTATCATTTATCTTTAAATGTTCAATTGATTGTGTGTCCTTATTTTTTCTTTAACTCAAAGAGATAATTAAATGCTTGAAGATGGTCACATATTTGTGGTAATTTTCATAGGATTTGATAAGAAGTTACTTTTTAGATATTGTGATTTTTTAGATTGCAATGAATTGTGAAAGTAGTCGACCATTATTTGAGTTAAATAACTTGCATATTACTAGTGATTGCATATTTGACTCCATTGCCCAATTGATGAAACACTAGTTTCTTTGTTAGGGATTTTTTCAATTGAATGAGGTTATGATTTACCCAACCATAGATTTAGAATAAGAACACAATTCACTTAAAATCTTTCAATTATGAGGCATGAGTTTGAAATATCTCCTTGTTCCTAGTAAATTGATAATAATTTACTTAAATATTAGCCAAATCTTTAGTAAGTTACATTTATCTGCAAATAATAGGAACTCATCTATGCATAATTTTTTTCTCCATCAAATAGATCATAATGAACACGATAAGGAACACCCTCCTAGGTCTCACAGAGCCTAAAGTGAAGGAGTAAGGACCCTAGAGTACTTTACTCATTATGTTGGACATTTATCTTCAGGATTCTTGATTATAGGGGTTGGCTACTCTTTAGGGAATTATAAGGGTTACTAGAAAAAACATTGACAATCCCTTTATGGAGAAGATGCGAAAAGGGGTGAATTTTATCTCATAGTTATATTATAATCCTTTTGATGGACTGAATTTTTCCATGTAATCCTCTCATCTATTTCAATGTTTTTGGTGGTTCCATGTCTAGGATGTATTTTACCTTTTCTAGATCAATTTATATCCCTCTTTGTGAAACAATGAAGCCAAGAAGTTTCCCTAATGTGACCTCGACCACACACATTTTTGGATTCAATTGTTCCTTGTATTCTTAAGGCCTATCAAAGATAGGTCCTAAGACTTGTATGTGCTCACTTCTCTTCTTTGATTTTCAAAACTATCAACCACATAATATTCAACTATTTTGAGGATCATGTCATGAAAGATGAGGGTCATTTATCTTTGATAGGTTTCTCTTGCATTCTTTAACTCAAATGGCATCACATTCTAGTAATAAGTTCCCCATGGACAAGTGAATGAGTTTTGTGTTGATCCTCTTTGGAAATTATGATTTGATTGTATCCTAAAACACCATGCATGAGTGACAACATTTCAGGCCCAGCTATTAAGTCCACAATGAGATTAATGTTGGGAAGAGGGAAATCATCCTTTGGACATGCCTTGTTCTGATCTCTGAAATCAATGCATATTATGATGCCCCTAGTGCATTTTGAGACTAGTACCAAGTTTGAAACCCACTCAGGATAAGCTATCAGTCAAATGAATAAAATGTTAAGAAGCTTTGGTAATTCTAGTTTAACCAAGAGTTTTATCTGAGGATTCATCCTCCTTAATTTCTTCTTAACTGGTTTGGCTTTAGGATAGACAACTAAGTGATGCAAAACTACTTCTAGATCAAGGCCTAGAATATGTGTATGACCATGCAAAGTTATCTTTTCTTTCTTTGAGGAATGTTTCTAGGTTCTTTGGTTCTTTGACTATCAATGATTCAACATAGAAAGTGATCGTAGGTGCTTCCTATGTTCCCACATTGATCGGAGTGATTTTTTCTAATAGTACTGCTAAATTCTCTAGATGCATTGAACTAAGAGGGAGATTGAATCCCTCATCATTGGGAACATCAAAAAGGTTTTCACCATCAGATGGATCTTTTTCTTACTATTTTAGGATCAAAGAACTTGCCACTAGGTGGTTTTCACTCAAGGATCTGCATGTTAGTTGCATTTCATTTATTTTGTGACTAAAGGATTTATTTGTCTCCCCATAGTATGCCCCTATATTGAGCTCTATGTTGAAGCCTAATTTATGATCTGCCCATGATAAGTTGTCATGAAGTCCCATGAATTTTGAGATAGTTTCATCATTTTTCAAATAAATCTAGAATTGGTGGTCCTTGTTGGCCCATGCCAATGAGTTGTGGACATACTAGACATATTTTAGTTGGTTGGTTGCTTGAGACAAAGGATGTTATGGATATCATAAAGAGGGTGTTGTTCTCAAATACGGTAGCAACATCAGGGGGAAAGTCATTTAAGGTTCTATTACATGATGTAGGTGACCAAGATAATATTCTTTATTCCTTTCTTAGGAATGATGGGTTCTAGTAAACCATTATCATTCTTCCCTAGTTTCTCATTCTTGTTATATCCCATGCTCTTCATTATTTGTAGGCCTTTTTTGTCATTTTCCATGGGAAGAATAAGAATAGGCCATTCATCTTGATAGAGAAGTTTAGAGATGTATTCTTCATTGATATCTTGATTCAAATCCCCCCACTTGGTGAAAGTAGTAGCTTCCATCCTGATTGTTTCAGATTCTTTGGTGGTAGATTTGGGTTTCCCATGAGATTGAGGAGAAATAGGTAACTCTCCTAAGACAAAGGTGTCTTTCAATAGTTTATAGTTTCCACAACCATCATCTTGGATCACTACTTTGACATCAGGTATACTCTACACAATGGGGATTTTCTTTCTGAGGTAGAGGCTAGAGATGATAGGTCAACAAATAAGCTTGATGGTGTAGTTACTTCTTCATTTTTAGGTATCTGGGGGATTTTATAGAACTTGGCCTCAAGAATCTTGGAGTAGTAGAAAGGATTCAGATCTCCATGGATAGTGATTTCTCTACCTTCAAAAGGAAACTTCACACACTAATGATAGATTGAGGCTACAACTTTTAGAGCATGGAATTAGGGTAGACCAAGTAGTATGTTATAGGGAAGATCAAGATCAAGCACTTGGCATGTAGTTTCTACAATAAGAGGTCCCACTTGGATTAGAAATTTAATGATTCCTTGTGATACTCATTCTTGGTCATCATATGCTCTAATTGTGGTACTCTTTGTCTTCTCAATAGTATCTTCTTAATAGCCTATATTTTTTTATCAACTATAAGGTACAAATGTTCAAACTAGAACCTCCATCTAGCATGACTCTTTTGACCTTGTTTTTATGAATGACAACCTCAAGGTGTAAAACATGGTTATGAGATGGTTTTGATGGTAGGTCTTACTCAGAGAAGATGAGAATATGGTTTTCTAAATTCTCCACCATAGCTTTAAACTAATTGATATCAACATTCTCAAGAACACATGACTCAGACAAGGATTTTTCCCATTATTTCCTTTTGTGCGGGGGATAGCTTTAAGAGTTATATGATTGATATCTATGTGGGGGTCTACTTAAGTTGATCTAAAAGATTGTACTTGCTAGGATTAAATGTGGGAAAAATAAGTTGGATCCTAGATTGAGATGGGACTCCTTGAAAGGTTATTTTTCAATGTTGTGTGGTGACTCCACATTCTATACTAGCTCTTTTGATGGTGACAATAGTGATAATGCTATCGTAAGAGGAAACTACATTGGAATAGGTATGCTACACATTGGTGTAATCCTTAGCTTTTCCATTTTTATTTTCTTTGTTATGATTCGACATAAGGTTCTTGTATATCTTAAGATCCTGATTCCCAGCTAGCACCTGAATAGATATGTTATCATTTTCTATGATATCTTGGATGATGTTCTTGAGTTTCATACAATTTGTTGTTTTGTGTCCTTTTATTTTTTGAAAGTCACAAAGATCACTCTCGTTGTACTAGGATGACCTCTCTTGTGGTTCTTGGTAGTTTTCAAAGTTGGGAAGTGTTATCAAATTTTACTCTACCAAATTCTTCATGATCATCCCAATGGGTTCTGATAACTATGTGTACTTGCATTGGGGATAGTTATTCCTATTATCGATTTACCTTTGTTGCATGTTGGTGTTACTAATTTGATTGTTCTAAGGTGGTGTTGTTTGTTGCATATTCGGTTGGATATTATTAACTTGATTTTTATTCGGTCAAGGAGTACTTCGTACTACCTTAGCATCTACTACACCATCATTTATCATATTTTTGTTCTTTCCCTAGACACAAGGTTTTTCATTCAAACTAGTTGAAGGATGGTTATCTTTGTAAGCTTGATTATTTCCTTGTGAGATTAGAGCTATTTCAATGTTAAGGGCTATAGGGAAAAGCTCATCGTATGATGTAATGCATTGCATTTTCAAGTGGAATGATAGATTTGGATCTAGATTGGCTATGATGATTCCTACTTGTTGTTTGTTAGGAAGAGGTCACTTACTTTTACTAGCTCTTTGTCTCCATCATTGTAAGAAATTAGTGAAAGTTTATCCTTGATTTTGTCTAAGAGTGTATAATTCTTCTAGACTAACGTCCATGTCAAGATTAAAGGAATAGTGATCAATGAATTTAATAGTGATTTCTTGAAAAATTTTGATACTAGGAGGAAAATGACAAAACCAATCCAGAGCATGAATTTGTAAACTTCTAGGGAAGAGGTACATTAGATATGAATCATTGTAAGCTACTTCCATGCACATGACATTAAATTATTTAATATGGTCCACAAGACTTCCTCTCCTTTTATAGTTATCAAATTTGGGGATTTAAAAACCAAGAGGGAATGGTATCATTTCTATGTTTCAGTCAAACGGGTGAGGAAACAAGTTCTATGTATGAGGTTTCTTTGTCTTTCCCATGTGAAGTTCTTGGATTTCTTATGAGATTATTTTCAATTGTGATGCTAGATCATCTTGTGGTTTAGGTGGAGGAACATATGATGGGATGATAGATGAGTTATATGGGGGTAATGAATGTGTGAGATTCTATGAAGATGATGGATATGTTCCCAATGCATTTGGATTGGTGATGTTCAAGTGAGGATAATAGGAACATTTTTGTTGTTGTTTTTGGGAATATTATTGAGCTAGTAGGGCTTGCTATTGAGCTTGTTGTTGTAGTTGCACCACTAGGGATTGTTCTTGTTGGTGTACTAATAAAGCTACTTGTTGTGCTACTAGGGCTACCTTCTAAGCTTCTTCTTCTTCTTCTTGTTCTGCTAAGGCTACTTGTTGAGCTTGTTGTTGTTGTGCTAAGGCTAATTTTTGTTCTTAATGTTGTTGTTGTGCTAAGGCTTCTTATTGTACTTGATGTTATTGTTATTCTAAGGTTTCCTATTGTGTTTGATGTTGTTTTTGGATGAATTGTTGATAGGATTCTTGTGCTTTTTGTAAAGCCAAAGCATGTGCTTACAATGTGGGATTAGGTGGTTGTTGAGACATTTGTGGAAGATTATGGATACTAATGCTTTGAGTGGGTAGTGAATTGTTGGTGAAAGGTGGAGGATTCACTTGATTTAACATTCCTTGTAATATGGTAAAATGAGGTAGATGAATGTGTGTTTGATGTCATAATTTATTTGCAACAATAAAGGGAACTGTGGGAAAAGATGAGGATGATTTCATTAATTTTTTCAAAGGAAATGACACACTAAGACCTTGAGTCCATTGATTGAAAATATTCCCTTGTCCTATGTTTTGATGTTTTCCTTGTGCAAAATATGTAAACAAGGGATTTGTGATCAGGGTACTCCATGGATTGAGTGAATTTGTAATTAAGGGATTCTTTTGAGGTGGATTGATGGTAGATGATGTGGATGTGGTAGATGGGATGGATGAGCCCAAAGGAGATTTGGATAAATATGTACCTATTTGCATTAAGGGTTGGTTATGTGATATAGTATTTCCATTCCCTTATGTGTTGTTTTGAGATACTTGGTCTATACCACTTTGCCTGATGGTGGGAACACTTGTGGTACTCATAGGTTTGGATGAAGAAGAGTTTCCCTAAAATGTCAAAGTGGTTGTGGAATAATGAAGTTCAAGTGGTGTGTGTATCTCTTTTAGAGTTTCAGGAATATGAGCAACACAAAAAGTTAGGTGTCCAAGTGGTTGCTAGAGGTGGAGGATTAGTGTCAAGGGTACCCATAAGTGTACTACTTTCAAATGGTGGAGTGTGACCAAAATATTTAGCAAGGATGGTTGCAAGACTAGGAATGTAAGTTTAATTTATCCCTAGTAATAGAGTTGTGAAACCTTTTGTTAAATTTTGTGCTAAAATTTCGAGGAGATAGGAGCTACATTTTCAAAGGCTTGGTGTTCCATAATTTCTTCCCTAGTAAGCTCAAATGGGTTATTTGTGACCTCTTCAATCTCATATGTTCCTAAAGGAGATGATGGTTGTTGTGATGCAGTAACATGACTTCTAGGATTAAACTCTAAAGGATTTGGATCACTTGAGGTAAATGTAACTTTGGTTTTCTCCACGATTTTACTGTGTTGTGATATTCTCTTTACCATAAATTTTATGTCACCTATGGGAGAGTTGTGTTGAGTTTTGTAATGTTTGAACTCTCTGGTTGACTCAAATCTAGGTAAAAGAAACACTCTAAGTCTTTTGAGAGAAATGGTGATAATATGGGATGAAAAGATGAGAGATGTGGGAAATGATCTTTTGAACTGTTTTGTGACAAATTTTTTTGACTTGAGTTTGATATTTTGATGTTGGGATAAAGAATTTTTATGAACTTAGAAATATTTAGGGTAGACTCGTGACCTTTAATATGAACTAGTTCAAGGATGACAACTACCTTAAATAAGTGCATCGAAAATGATACATTTCACATACAAAGTAGCTAAGTTAGCAGTTGGTTTGATTTTGATGTTTAAGTCCCAAATTGTTGCTGTACTCAAAATTTTGCAAAGTTGGATGAAGTGAAGGATGAAATTTGATGAAGAGGTGAGTGAATTTTTTTGACCCAATGTTGTCCTAAAGTGACCCTTAGTTTTCCAAGACCAAGGTATTGAGAATGATGCTAGACCTCTAAAGATGTTCAAATCCTAAAGACTCAATGTTTGATCTAAATGAGAGGATGGATAGGAATGTTCAAACCTATTCAAGCTCTCCTAGCTTGAGCATAAACATTTCTCATCAAAGTGTAACAATTGCAATAAAATATTGAAGTCAATTTTTGACCAAACCTTGTTCTATGATTCTGATGTATGAAATGAAAAGCTAGATATTTTCCCCTATGAATTTTTATTGCTCGATGAATCATTTATAGGATTTTGGTATCATGTAAAAAGATTAGGATTTTGACTCCAAAAGAATGCATATAATTTTGGACTATACCTGGAAGTGTGTCCATAAAATTTTTCTACCAACATGTCTATATTTCTATGAATCACTAAAAGGTGTTTCTTAAGATATTTTGGAGTGAGATGCCTATGTTTCAAATCATGACCTATAGACCTTACCTTATGGATCATGATTTTACATGAGATCATTTACAAATAGTTCAAGTTTACTGAAGAAAGGAAGTTATTTATTGCCATGTGAGAGGTGGTAATATGGGCCTTCCAGCCTCAATATTAGCTTGTTCCTCTTCTTCGTCTAAAATGGTTATTGCTTTTCTCCGCTTTGTATTGGTTTCCTTTGTTTCAAAAGTGAAGCTTCTCAAACTGCTAATGAGATCAGTTTGTTCACTGTTAATGAGTTCAAATTTTAGTTGAATTATAGCACCTAGATGATTAGGTTGTTTAATGGGAGTGATCAGTCTCCAAATATTCATGTGGGGTTCATTTGTCAAATTATCTTTGCTTAAGTGAATTGATTTTACCACAAAAACTTTCCTTGATTATGTTTCCAAACTAGATGTTTATGTCAAAAAAAACATAACTTTCACAATGTCCATTTCGTGAAAATTATGTGATTAAAGCCATAATTTCCTATGTTGTCTTTGGAAAAATATGGATTTGAGATTAATGTCAAGATATTTAGAAATTGTGAAGGACAAATCCTTAGGACAAGCAGTAATATCAAGGCTAACTCAAGAAGTCCATATTTGAGCCAAAGTGTTTAAAATTTTGAGGATGATATTTAATGTTTGTTTATGTATCATTTTGAAACCAAGTAAAGTGTTAAACTGACTCATAATCATTTACAATTCAAGAATAGAAATTGTCATATTTGTTGAGCCCCCACTAGAATTTTTCCAAACACTAGACAATGCGAACACTTAGAGATTTGGCAACATTGGCTCGCCTCCATCGCACACACTTCTCAAGACCACCAAATCTCAAAATCCTTAAAATCTAGAGATTAAAAGGAATTTTTCTATTTCTACAATTGAATAGTACAAATATGGGGTGGCTTCAGATTGACCATTATTGCACCAACAAATATTTTATCATTATGGCTTGCTAAAGAAATAGGTTCTAGTAAGGGTAATTAGGGAAACAACACCTTGCAAGCATCCAGCAAGCCACTAAAGGCTTTAATCAATCCTTCTAGGGGCTCTTATGCTTTTTATAGTAGTACCCCATTCTAAAAGACATTGTACAGCTAAGGCCTACATAACATGAGGACTTGATAGTTTAGTCTTATCCATTTATATACCAACCCAAGTGAAAAACTAGTTGGAGTCACATTTGATTTGTTCTTAGGAAGGCCCCTCTAAAGATAAGAAAATTGATGGAGTACACTTGTAGTTCGACTGCCCAATTCATGTAAAGCGCAAGGAGGGAACACACACAATGTTTCTTTCTCACACTAGAATGATTGTCCAATTTTAAACCAAATTGAAAGATGTAGGTGATCTTGAAAAGTGTTAGAGAATGTTTCTATTTCTCAAGGTCACCAAATGGAATGAGATAATTTCATATGCATCCACTAAGAACATTGAAAATCACAAAACATTGAAAATAGTTGTAAATTTTAAGTCTTCAAAGTACTCATGAGTTTGTTTTAAGCTCCAATTGAAAAATGAAGTTTCCTTGTTCAATTTGAAGCCCAAAGTAAAATGATGATGTGAAGGTTCAATTTTATCCAACTTTGTTTGTTCATTTTAAACCCAATGGAAATTTATTGTGTTTCCTAAAATAGAAAGTAGAAAGCATAAAATTGGGTTATAATTTCCCAAAAGCATCAAACGCTTGTTACAATTATATAATTTTTAAGATAAAAAATCTCTCTTTAATTTTACCCCATATCATTGAACCTACAAAACCTTGTTAGCCTAGCAACTACAACACAATTATAAGTACACCAGTGGTTAGATAAATACAAGAAATTAAATCACATGTAAAAAAAAGCATAAAATTTATTACCCTAGCTAAGCACCGTTGAACATGGTAGCATCATAGTTTGAAGTATGGGCATCACTCTAGTGAAAACAGGCATCAATTTGTAGCAAAAATAGTAAGGACAATAGCATTGAGATTTTGTCAAGCATTGTTGCTTGCATTGGCATTGCAGTTCGAAATATGTCAGCATCACTCTGGTGAAGTTTGGGTGTCACCATTTACAATTTTTGATACCTCTAGATTAAATATGCTTCACCAGATTTAAATCAGTGTTGGTGCATTAATTTGGCATTGGTATTTCAAATTGTGATGGTGTCTCTATATGGTGATGATCTTCAAATAGTGTCATTTTTTGTATTCTGATTGTTAATGCAACTTGCAAAACAACAACCAAATAAAATTTGAGCTAAAAATTGTTAACGATTTTCCCTCCTAGCACCAAAATGTGAGATGAGGAAGTGATGGTGAGGGCTGATTATGCTTGACTCATGATGAATCAAAGAATAACTTCTCCAAGCACACCTATGTCTACAAACAAGATCATTCAAATTGGAAATCTAAACTAAGCATTTTACTAAAATTGAAAGCTACAAACTAAGAAAACAATTAGATTCCTAATATAACCAATTTGAAACTTATTTTGTTTTGGAATTGGTGTTGTGTTGATGTGAAACGATGACCCTTTCCCAATCCCATGATCAGTGAGCCAATTTCAATCGGTTCTATGGAAGAGAATCGATGAAACCATTGTGATTGATGTATGAAAACCTAGTTTATGCTAAAAATGAGAATGATGCAAGCTAAGTTACCATAATTTTATGCTAAAAATTCACTAATTATGCTATTGCTAAGCTAATCTAAGCTAAATCTATGCTAAGAGATGAAAAACCATAATTTATAAACAAGCTAAGATGGATGCATGGAAGCCATTAATGGATTCTCTAAACTATGATACAATTAAAAATGAACTAAAACAAGCTAAAATTAATTGAATATGAGTGCATGGATGCAAGTGAATTCAATGGCACAAATTTGCAATTGTAAGATGGATCCATTTGTCTCCAAATAGTGTTCTATTTATAGGAGAACAAATGAGGAATGAAGATTTGGGTTCAAAAATATTAATCAACGATCCAAGATGAAGGAGATGAGAGGTATGGATCATGGATTCTCATCAATGAATGAGAATACATGATGGGATTTTAGTCAAGGGTTCACACTTGCCTCAAACAAACACACTTTTGACCTAGTCACATAGGTCAAACACAACTTATTCAAAAGATTGAAGGTTAAAAATTTCTTAAGAAGCTCAGTGAAAATATCCCTTTCTCAAATGATGAAGGAATAAGAATATTCTTTAGAATATTCCTTTGGGTGAGGAAAAAGGCAATTTAAAAATGAAAAAAAATTCTTAATTGTGCAAAAATGGGATAAGGAATATTCCCTTTTTTTAGAGAAAGGTTAGTTTTATTTCTAATTAGACAAGTTTTAATCATGAAATTAGGGTATTTGAAGAATTAAAGAGATTATTCATTAAATTAAATGATTTAATGAATGGGGGAAGGATGAAATGATATTTAATTAAATAAATTAGGTTTATTTAATTAAATAAGATGACTTAGGAAATTAAATTAAATATTTTGATTTATTTAATTTAATGAGATGAAATGTTAGCATGAAAAGGGATGAATTAACCTGATTAAATTAAATAGGTCAATAGATGAAAATGATGCAATTAATTAAATAGCTAGGCTAATTTAGTCAATTAAGTGAAAAGAGGATGGATTAAAGGGGAAATGATGTTAGTAAATCTATTTTAAGTGTATGATATTGACTAGGACATTTTTTAGTGTCTACAATATCTAATAGATAATTAACATGTTTATAGTTGTACATAAAAGTTAACTATATGACCCTAAACCTATGATGTAGTAGTAGAAGAGTTAAATTGAGTTGTATACATCTCATGCGCATTTATGTAGTAGTAGAAGAGTTAAATATGATCACATTGTTGATTATTCTATGCTTTCAAGTTTAGTAATAGGGATTGGGATAGAATCCTTCACCTTCATCAAGGAAATATGGCTAGGAATTACCTCAAAAATGTATAGAATACGCCCTTATCTGATGTATAATCATCGTGTAGTAATTAGAAATGAAAAATATACATAAAATTGGTTAATAAAGATGCTCTAACTTGGATTCCACTTAAATTTTGACCACCCGTCTTTTGGTTCCCTATTCTTCACATTAGTGGTAATAAAATCTTTGATGAAAAAATTATAATTCTAAATATGGCATAATAGAGGGATAAAATTACCTTTATTTGAAGAAACTTGAAGTATCTATAAAAATAATATATTTAAGAATCCTTAGTTGAATGTACAACTAGAGGCCACAATTTCTTGAGGTCACAAAATATACTTAGCTAAGGGGTGATGATGAGCCCAATTATTACATCTATTTAAAATTATTTCCATTTATTTAAATGCAATCTCCAAGAAATTTCTATCTTTAAAGAAGACCTTTTAATTAATATCTTCATATAAGAGATATGTTTAATTTAATGATATTTTTAATTGAATTTTCATGTGATAGAGAAGTTATTTTCAAGATAATATAGAATTTTATCTTATTTATAATGGTTTCAACACAAAAAATGTGTACAAGTATCTACAATAACGTTACAATCTCATGAATGTAAAAACTCCATTTAAAAATAATTTCATCAACTTACAATCTAGATTATGTTAGTCTTTATTAAAATTTATTAAGACTATGAATGCAAAATAATGTGAGTGCCCAAATAAACTAAACTCTTTATATAATAAGAAACAAATTAGAATATGCTCATGCCAAGAAAAAATATTTCAATAAATTTGATGAAATACAATATTTTTTTTATTATACCCAATCTAGCTAGCACACTGCAGTAAAATTGCCTCACATTGTGAATTTGACTAAATAAAAAATCATATAATCTCATGTATAAATTATGCATTTAAATTTTATTTTTAATTATTACTATCTTGTGTGTCTATATATAGAGCACCATGGTATAAATTCTTCAATGTCACATCAACAACATAATTGACATGTGTTATAGGGTTATTGAGTTTATCCAATACTAGAGAAGAGTTGAATTTGACAAAATCTCTAGGATAAAAATTGAGTTCAACTTGAATTTGATGCCACACTTAAATGAACTCATCATTTTTTTGGTTCATTCTTACATAATCCATGGTGTCTTTTCAAGACAATCCAAAGTTAATATTTTATAAAATAACATTTTCTTTGGAAACCATTTAACATTTGAACACTTTTGAGTTGTAATATTTTTATATTTTCTTAGCTCAAATCATTGGGAATTTTCTTAGCCTCCACGTAAATGTCATAATCAACATAAGTCATGTTTATAAAACCTATGCATCTTTCCTAGTGTCAGCTATAAAAAGGTGACTATGACTACTCAATTTAAGTACTTATGTGTTCAAACTAAAAACCATATTATGTTTCCTTGAATTAAAATAATGTGTCACTCTTGGCATCAAGATAAGTCCTGTGTACCTTAATGAGGATGAAATTTTGAATAACTTAGTTATACTCAAATGATTACCTCTATAGTAACTCAACAACCTTTCCTTTGTGCCTCCATAGAGTCTCAGTCCTTCCTCAACAAGTGTCACATCAAGTTCAACCATACCATACAATAAGAAACTATTGAACCTTTATTCTCCCAAATTAAATTCCTCTACCTAATAAGAAGGTATGTCAAACAAATTGTAGGCTCTCAATTGAGGATTTTTCTAAACAAATCCTCTTGATCTAGATGATAGAATGCCAACTTACTAATTTGGAATGTGGATTAACCTTGAGATGGTGAAAAATATTAGTACACATGTGAGTTTTCCAATGTAGGATACAATATCAAATGGCCCATCAAAATTCCTTATCAACACTAAGTTAAACCCATATAGTGGATAAAAAATATTGAGATTCATTTGCAAAAGTAATTTATTACAACAGGCCTTTTTTGTGAGTTTCCATACATTTTCAAGTGGTCGCCCACATTGGTGAGATGATAAAAAGTTAAATAAAACTATAAATTTTAATATTTGAAACACAATAATTTTTTATGATAAATTTATCAAATATATCCTCCTACAACAGTATACAAAATCTAGGGCTACTACATTGTTGCTAGCTAAAATGGCATAAAATAACATAATTTTTACATATAGAGATTATAGATAAATTGAGCCATGTCTGGAAAAGTAGGAAAATTCCAATTACTATTTGTGATAAATTGTCTCAAATAATCCATTAAGATTTCATTGATTCAATCTATTTTTCCATCCATTTATGGATGATAAGTTCTAGAAAATTTACATATCACAAATTAGTGCTTAGCTAGGTTATGCCTAATCTCCATTTCAAATTTCATATTTTTTTGGCCAATTAGCGTACATATGTTTGATCTTGTCTTGAATATTAGAAAAAGAAAAAATAATTTTATCAATATTTACTATGAAAGGAACACTAAGAAGATAATTCCTCAAGAATCTTGAACAATGAATTACTCCTATCATCTATATCTCATCAATAGGACAATTCCTTTCTTTGTCATTCAAATCTTGGGACTTATAGGAAAGTGAGTGCACCTCCTAAATCATAAGAATATTTGATTTATTATTCTATAATTCAAAATTCTTGCCAAAATCTAGAAACACAAGAATTGGTTCAACAACTAGCTTGTCCTTGAGCAAGTCCAAAAAATTTCATCAAAGGAGTAGTTATAATTGAGTGTCTTTGTACAAAATTATGATATTGGCTATCTATGTCAAAAAAAATCACCTCGTACATTTAACTAGGAAACACCTAATCTCTAATCACCTATAAATTTTCTAGCTCTTGCTTCAAAACTCCTCCCATAATGTTATCTCTTAGAAACTAGAAATAACAATGGTTGAAGGAACATTTCCCTCCCTAAAATTAAATTAGTGGTTTATGGAGTTTTTAAAGACCTTGACCATGTATTTTTTTATGTATTTTTTATGTCCTTAGCATGTGTAATTGCATGTGATGTGATCTCACATGTTGTGCTTTTGGAGATTCAAACTAGTTGGAAAGTTGTACCTGATTTAGTCCTTTTGGAATACTACAAGTGAATAGGTCTCTTGAGTATGAGTGATGGAAGAATGGAGGAACCAGTGTTCTAAGAGGTTCTTATTGGATTAATCCAATCATTCTCATGATAACCAAAGTGTTATAGGGTCTGGTGAAGAGTTTGGAACTTTATTTTAGTTTTTGGGTGTATTTGTAGCCTTTGAACCATGTTTCAATAAAGTGAATTTTTGAGTGTTTAGTTGATTAGTCAAAAATTAACACTTTATGTCTTTGTAAACCTTTTAAGCCCACCATGCTTTGCATCACTTTCCTCCTCTCCCTTGGAAAGATATTATGATGAAAGACAATGAGATCATTTCCACTACTTTACCTACTCTCCATGCATCTCCCAACATCTCCCTTACTTGTAAGAATGCTTTAGTGAAAGGTGATTCCACAATAGTGGTTTACAATTTTTGGCCAAACTGGACACTGAAATAATTTTTTTAACTAAATCTTTACTTTCGGGCACCTATAGCGGCTATACCGTGAGGAATTTGAAGATGATGAAAACAAGAGTTTTGTGAAATTTTGTCTATAGATTCTAAATATATTTTTTTCAAAAATTTTGGAATTAGATTGCACTTTTTCCATCTCCCTTGAAAACTAGTTTTTCAGAAAACAACATTTTTAAAAGTGACACTCACCGTATAACGATAAATTTTTTTCCATGAAGGATAAAATTCTAATTCTTTGAATTTAGATTCATAACTCTAATATCTAGTGCTTCCACTTGGTTAGATAGTTTTTTATTGAATATTTTTTCTTTAATCAAGTTTTTAATTCAAACCAATTATAATTTAGACATAGCACGACCGTATAACGCCTAACTTTTTTGTATGTATCGAATTTTTTTTTTTTTCTTTGTTGGATCAAGAACTTCAATATCTAGTGTACTCATATTTATTTATTTATTTTAATAATGCTATTTTTCCACATGAAGAATAGAGAGCTTGATTTTCGTGAAAAACCTACATTCACGAGAAATAAAAATAAATATAATAATTAAATTAAATTCATTTAAAATTATAATTTTTGGAAAGCTTATAATAAGGAATACATACTTACAAAAAATAAATTTTAAATGAATTAGTTTGATTCCCCAAAAGGTAAATCAAAAGTGGTTTTTTATCAGCATTTTGATAGGTGTAAAGGAGACTTCGTTATAGGTATGGTTTAAAACTAGCAGGGTTCTATCCAAGGGGGTTTGATTTAAGGTAGTTTGATCAAACTCTCTTCAATTGTAATTCTTTAAATGAAACCTTTTAAGGCTTAAATCATTATATTTTCTAAAACAATGTGATTTGAGCAAAAATCAGTTCCTCCCAGAAATTGTAAACCAGCTTTGTGGGATCACCCTGAAAGTGGATACAATTGTGAAATATCATGAAAATAACACTTATAAGGGCATGTTGGTGCTAAGACATCCAATTATTGAGAGCTATGACAATCCTACCTCTCCTGCTTTGGAGGAAATTATAGGACATTAGGATGTAGTTGTAGATAACCATGACAATCAAATTTTTTCTCCTAATATCCCTCCTAGATGCAAAGAAGGTAGTTTGGTGTTAGAATATACACTTATTGAGAGTCATGAGAATCTTTCTTCTCCCTTTCCTAATTCCGCTACCATTTGGGAAGATCTATTTGAACAAAAAATTTCAATCAATAGTAAGCATGAAACTCGTAGTTGTTCTTCTCTTGAGGCCTCCCCTATTTGTGATGAAGCTACTTTACAAAATCTAACCATGGAATGTGTTGAACATATTAAAAGCTCCCCTACTAGGGTAGATATTATGGAACAAGAGAATAAGACCTTAGAGAAACAAGATGAAATCGTTGAGAATCATAACAATCAAATTTTTCCTTCCCCTAATATATATTGCACTTATGACGAAGACACTTTTGTGTTAGAAGATACAATTGATGAGAGTTGTGAGAATCCTCTTTTCCTCTCTTCCCGTAGAGAAAACATTTTTTAACAAGAGAATGTCATCATTGATAAGCACTAAAATCCAACCATTGATCACTTCATTACTTGTGATGACATTTTAGAAGAACCAAACAATGAATGCCATGAACATCTAGTTTGTGGCTCTCCTAAAAATTATCCAGCTAGGGAAGATATCATGATGCAAGAAATTGATAAAATTGACATATTTCTTTCAAAAAATACTGATGTGACTTCCTTAGATAAAGATGATGAATTTACATTTGAGTCCCCTTCACTAATATATCATGAAAATATGGACACGTGTGTTGAGGTTATGAACATTAGTGCTCCTTTGAGCTCTCTAATTATCGAACCACCTGAGCCTCAACTTATCATTCATATAGCCTCACAAAACCAAACATTCAAAATAAACCCGTTCTCATCTTATAACCACCTCAAAAGAAACTTGATGTTTCAAAACATGGTATGTGCAAGATCATCATGGAAAAAATAGGCCCTTAGGTGGTAATATAATTAGAAAAATTAGAGTTAGGAAACTTGATGTAAAAATTTGAATAAGTAATCTATATTATTTCAAAAATATGTAAGAATATAATTTGTATAAAATTATATTTGGTTTCTAATCTACTAGGTTTGTTTTAAAAAAAAATGTATTTGGTGAAAATTTAAAATTTCAATGCAATAATACTTAAATTTCAGGGAAAAAATAAGAAGTAGGTGTCTGTCTGACCACCTTAACCATAATAAAATAATAATATTTTCTTATAATATTTTAGATATAAGTAGAAGACTCATGTCTCGATGTGATGCATTTTTTTTGTAATTCTTTTCCAAGTAAATAATTAATTATGAATTTTTTATTACAACTTTTTAAAAATATAAAAAACTTGTTTGTCTAACCACCATAACTTGGTCAAAAATTCATGAAATTCATTTTTTCTTCTTTTAATCCTATAGTATGCAAAGCATAGAATGTGACACATATTTTGGATTCAAAAAATGTGATACCATTTGAAAGCTATAGATTTTTTTCAATTAGTCTATCAATCAGGACTTTAGTCGTAATGTGAATAGAAAATGAATAATAATTACTTATTAAATTCAAAATAAAGCATAATTTATATTGGTGGAAATTTGAGAATCTCCTTTTAAAACCCTTTTCGTTTCATCAATTTTTGGTAAAATAAAAATCGTCAACCACATACCCATCATATTGCCACTTTTTGGCCCATCATGATCCTACACGTACCCAACAACCCAGTTACAATCACATTGATCACATATATAACTAGTTTTATACAATCAAGACTGATCCTGAACATGAAAGTTGCTTTATGGCAGAAAGAGAAGGATGGAATCCATTTGAATTATTAGAATCCTATACACCACAAGAAGTCACAATAGAAGAAAAGAACACAAGAAGAAAATTAAGGAAGTCACTAAATTATTAGAAGATGATTGGGGTTCCTTACATTTCACACCAACATTCATGGGTGAATACAAGATCATAAGCAAATATGTTGAAAAGGGAATAGAAAAAGCGGCAATTTCAACACAAGATTTGAAACACAAAATTTGAAAGCATCCACCTCAACCACTTTAGAAGAAACAAACTACACAACAAACTTTGATGAAGCTAATTATGAGCAACCACGAAATTTAAAAGAAATGAAAAAGGTTTATGGAAGAGATTTCAAACTTATGAAACAACTTGGTTATACTAGAAAAGAATGTGGTGCTAGAGAAAAAGGTATTTGTGTCCCTATATATCCTAACACACAAGAAACAACTCATGGTCTTGGTTATTGTCCTTTGATAGAAATAAAACCATCAAACAAACCTTCACTTAATATCAACAACCTTACAAAAGATTCTTCCAAGAAAAGTTTAACTTTGGTGCATCCTGAACTAATAGATACTATATGTGGGTACATGTCATTAGATAGGAATCATGTTGATACTTTGTTTACTCATCATAATCAATAACAATAGTTTTAGGATCCTAGCATACTCGGTATTGAATGTTTTACATTAATTTAAAATCATTTCCATTTTGCAAGGAGCAACATACCATCATCCTTGTCTCACACTAAGTGAGGGCAAGGGGTTAGGTAGCCTTGTCCTCATATGTCATTTGTCAATTGTCTCTTTGGCTAGTTGACCGTCTTCCATGTATATGTAAGAGAAAGATTGGGATGTGGATGGCATTCCTTAAGTTGGTTTGTATGTGACATACTTTTATTTCTAAGATTTATCATTGTATTCTTAGGGGCAACCCCTCCTTCCTATTTCATCATGCAACTTATTTAAGAAACATATGACTTGGTATGGGATTTTTTTATGAAAGCTCTCATTTCTTAGGATAAAAGCATTTGGATAATTTAAAGCAATTGCTCATAATAATGGTGTAGCAACTACTTTAAAGTGGGAGCATACATTAATGACATCTTTTTGAAAATTTCATGGTGTAATTTTTTTTTTCTTGTGATGTGTCCTCTTTTTGTTGGTGTCATCTTTTTTGATGTCGTCTAAGAGTGTACAATTTGTTGTCATGACATGATGAAAATGAGGCATCCCATGGATAGAAATATGAAACTTTTGACTTGTCCTCTCTTAGAGAAATTAGGCACGATGATCCCTAGGAGGAAGACCATTACACGAACAAAACAAAATTCCCTTTATCAAAAATTTTACATGAAAAAAGAATTTACAAAAGCATTTTCATTATGGTACCTTATCGAAGTTGTTAGGAGGTTAACTTTGGTATGGTATAAGAGGGTAATATGATTCTTTCATTTTCCACCTCATCGGGATAACTCACCTAGTGGATAGACTAAGGTTGAACCACTACGCCAAAGTGAGCATATACATATTTTGGGAAAACTCACCTAGTGGACAGATTGAGGTTCCACAACCCAAGAGTGAGAAATGTATGTTATGGACAAATATCCACTGCCTCACCTCGTGTTGAATCGATTGTGCTTGATCCTTTATTCTTTTCTTGTCCTTTGACAAGGTATGATAATGTATCCATGTTATTGTTGCATACTTAAATGTCTTGGATGTTTACTTTAGTGTGAGTTTGACATGGGGTCATCCTCTCACTAAAGTGGGCAGGAAATGTAGTAACGGAAAAACTATCATTTTCCTTGCTTGGTCTGATAATTGGCATTAAAGTTGATCTAATGGTGTCTTGGAATGGTGTTGTAATTTTTTGTACACATTCATGTTGTTTTAGGACCTTTATTTAACTAAAAAATGCCTTAATTGATCCTTTGAAAAGGTGTTGTGAAGTGTTATAACACACTTTCACACTTTTCTAGGATGTATTTGCTTATTTAAGCCTAATGGGCCCCTTTCTAAATAAAATGTACATAATTTGTACTTTATTTAAGTGTTAAATTTTTTTTTTAAGTACTTTCACATTTATCTAGGTGGTCTTAATAAATTGTGGTTAATTGGAGTTATTGACCCCCCTTTTAGTCCTTAATTTTGATGCCTCCCAAAGATCTATCTTGACAATCATAATTTAAATAAAAAAAATGGTCCTAGTAAGTTGAGCTAGGACCCATTTTCCCTTGATGGAAAATGGATCTTCCCTTAATAGGACCCCCCTTTCTTAGTTGATCTAGAATGGGTTTTTGGCCTTCTTTGAACTCCTCGAAGCTTGGTCTTAGAAACTTAGCCAAGATCCATTTGTATTTGGTGGAGAATTGTTCCTGCCTTAATGAGACACCTATTTTTGAATTTAATTCTAATAGGAATTTAATTGTCTTTCTTTCCAAATATGGTGTCGACCTTAGTACTTTGGATTTTGGGGTTAATCTCCTCATTTAGTATAAATAAGTGATTAATTCACATTGTTTCTCCTAGCAATTTTGTGTAACTTCATGAGATCAAAAGCAAGAGCATTAGAGCACTTCAAGAGCATTCATAAGGCATTTGAAGGAAGATTTCAAGTTTTTATTGCATCAATTCAAGGTCCTATCATCATGTCTAGGGTTTAATGCATTCATGTGTGTTGAGCTAAGAAGTTAATGTTGCATTGAGGATCCATTTACAAGAATCATATTACATCCAAGATCTACATTCTTCATGGCCACTCCATAGTTCTTTATAGATTTGTTTCACAATAAATTATCCAAGGTGATATCATTTACATTATTTCACATTTATGCTTCGTTTTGTTCATTTCATTAATCAGTTTAGTTACCTACAAAGGGTTTGACTTATGTAAAACCCCATTCACTAATAAATCAAAAAGTATTTCTACCCTTGAGTGTGTTATTGTAGATTTATAGTTTGAGGATCAAGTTGAGCAAGATTTGGAGCAAAGTTGTCAAATTTGCTAATGTTGTTATTCAATGTGCAAGATCACAGAAAGAGCTCTACATAATTGAATATTGAATTCCAAAACTTGATAACAACTATTTCAAGAGTGTAGACATCAAGGTACAAGATCCTGATATCAGTTTTCCAAAACCCTTAAAGGCCCCATTCACCATTGAAGGTGAATGAGTTCTCCATAGCTAAAAAACAACTTTTTGGCTAGGTACACAACTTTTTATCCTCTAAAAAAATCCCCCATAGTTGCTATAATAGTTAGGTTTCATTTCTAGTTGTTATTAGTATCTTATTTTCCATAATTTAAGATGTTTAGGGCCTTGAAAAATAAGTTTTCCAACACATTGTTCATACATTTGGTGGATCCTATTTTTCCACCAGATAATTCTAATCATAGGATTTATTAAAGTACCATACCACTTAGTGATAGACAGTTGATTAGAATGAGAATGGAATCACTATTCCAATGTAATAGACAACATCAAAAATAAAGTTTACTAGCCCCTGGTATGCTAGGTTGAATGAAAATGAACTTTTTAACCCTAATATGCTAAAGACCTAGTTTAAACATATATAAGTGTAACAAATGAAGTAATTTATAATAATTTTTTCTTTTAACTTCTTGAAATTTAACTTTGTTGGAGAGTGAGTAAGAATGTCAAGTCATTGAGAATAAATGTCTCCAAGACTCAAGCACCTACCAGAGGAGGTAGCTGAAGGCAAGTTACAGTATCAGGTGATTTGATCCTTCTAAGTCTTAGCTTTGTCTTTACACATTTAAATGATTGAAATAGGCAACCCTATCCTTGTGAAAGTTAGGGTGAGCTAGGAATTTAGGACCTATACCTATTTCCCTTAAGTTTCACTCAAGGAAACAGTAAAGATCTCAATTGGAATGTAAAAAGAATGGGCAAAGATATCTTCCAATAGTGTGTCCTAGGGTATGATAAAAGACTAAAAGGGGGTTCACCACCAGGCTATGGATTGGAAAGACTAGTAATATGTAAGATCTAATTATGAAACTTAATGATATGCAAGATTTGAATAAATGACCTAGAAATGAATGCAAAGTAAAACATAAAGCTAAGAAATCAAAATGGTGCACTTGTAAACCTAAAAATGCTTGGAATAATATTTAAACTCTTGAAAATGAATGCTTTAGGGAACACTAGGACTCATATGCTAGGCTGGAAATATTAGTCCTAGACTAGGGTTTTTAGGATGAAACAAGAATCTGGTAGTGTTGACTCAAGATCTTCAAAAATATGGAAAATGACTTATACTATGACTCATATAGGTCACTTTAGCATATCAGTCTCATCCTGCTTTTGTAAAAAATAAAAGTTTAGATATTCTCTTCAACCTTTTCTCTTTCTTCCCCAATCTTGTTTTTGGATCTGAATCTATCAAAAGACCTCCAAAATAGAATATAGTGCTTATTTGCTTATGGGGGGTTTGCCTTGGTCAAACCCCTAGTTTGATAATTAAACTTTGATAGAAATAATGGATCTTGAAAGTAAATATGAGTACAAACCCTAACCTTAAGTGCATCTAAGATTAGGAAATTTGAAATGCAATGCAAACCCTATTCTAATGTGCTAGAATGAGAAGCATGAATGAAGCATGAAAATAGATGACTTACTTTGGTAGATGTCTAATCACCCTAATAATCCATAATAAGGCATGTACCTTCCTTAGGATGAAATTACAATGATAATAGAGGATGCAATCACTTAGAGAACAAGTCATTAGGCTTGGATTGATGGTTAGTTGCATCTCCCCAACCTAGAATCCATCATGATTCACCATAAAAAATCATCATCAATCCTTGATAATGCTAGATCTTGAATGAAGGTGAGCTTGAAGATGTGCAAAATAAAATTATGCTACTCCAAGAATTCAACCTTGCTTGCTCTTGAGAACTTTTAGATATCTCTTGAAGAATCTTGCATGAAACCCTATGATTTCTTAGCTCTTTAATCACTTTCTCTAGATGAAAATAATGACTTTAAAGCTTTCTTATATAGGAAATTCATCTAATTTACCATTATTTAGATCATAATTTTGAAATCAACCAAAAAGTGTGAAATAAAAACTTGAATTTCCTACTCAAACCCTAAAAAAGGGATATATGGGACTCATACGCCACTTGTGGTGTATGGGTCCCACCTAGGGGGACTCATACACCAAAGGTGGCATATGTGTCCCACCCTAGATTTTCGAGGTGGGCCAATTATGGGTTGCAAGAATTTTTTATTTTTTATTTTATTTTGTCAAGATTTTAGTTTGAATAAGCCTTGAGATCTGAAATAAAGGGTCTTAGGTCCTATTAATTATGTTGTAAAGGGTCATAAATGCAAAGGTAATAAAATAGGTCCAAATTAAATGAGATATTGTACCATCTTCGAGAAAGGAGTATAATTTCCGTCATTATAGTAATGTAGATCTAATGCAGTCAAATTACCATGTTTCCCTAGAGATCCTCTAGAGAGATACCTCATTAACCTAGTCAACTATAATTAATGTAAAATAATGTCCTATTTACCACCTATGATTTTCTTAAGAGAAAATTGTAGCATCTTGATTAATTCCCTAATTGTCCTTATGGAGACATGTAATACATTATTTTCTTCTTCATATTTAATTTCTTATTTTCCAAGGAATATAAACTAGGCTCTTACCTTACCTTTTTCTACTAGGCCACCTTAACCTTGAAGGAAATGTTACTTAATGTCACTTAAAAAAATAGCATATGAACTCTTATATCTTGGAAATCATTTGCAAACTTGTCCTTGTAGTCTCTTTTAATGAAAAAATAATTTCATCACATTACTTTTATGTGTATTTATACATATGTGTAAGGGTGGGCATGATTATTGACATAAATTTCTGTCTCCCAAAAAATACATTTATAAAGCATATCTTGTGCTCATATTGTACACTCTAGAGAATAAAGCTACTCGCTATTATGTTTTACACTATAGTAAGATTATGAACTAGTCCCATCTTAATAATAACATTCTTATTAGCCTCCATATAAATATTATTCAATGTTGTTCACTCTAGGGAATCTAATATATATTTAAAAATAATAAATTAAACTTTATATATATTCATGAGAAAGGAAAACTCAATAAATTAGAAAATCTTAGCTTCTCCTTAGTGTAAAACCAAGTTAGATAAATTGTACCACTAACTAAAGTTATATCTTAATTTCATTCTTACAAAAATTCTTCAGACTATGAATACAAAACAATATGAGTCCCTAAAGGAACTTGAATTTCGATGTACTTAGCCATCAATCATAATACCCTAATTTAAATAAAATACCTTTCAAGCCACTTGATGTTGCAAGAATGAAGGTGTTGTCAATGATGTCCACTAGTCAATTGGTCATCAACTAGCTGTTGTTTTCATTGATGTCATCGATGTGGGTTATTGGTTTTATATGTCAAGGATATTGATAAAATTCTAATGAAGAAAGGTTGTAGGTGTTTAGTGGTTGCTCTAAGTTTTTCTCTAACATTTGCATCTATGTTTGTGTGGTTCAAATATGTTGATCATGGTTTTTGATAGATGATATATCCATATGTTTGGCTTCTGATTCATTGTTAAGTGCAATTTATGTTCACAAGTTGTGAACTACGGTTTTTTGTGCTTTTGGATGAGGTTCAGGAGAAATCTTATTGGTTCAGATTTCCTTTTGGTTAAGTATTATGACTTGTGGTTCTCTTGTTAAATTGTTATGATTATGTTGAAGATAAATTCTATGTGTGAAAGTATTTGATTGTGCTAAGAGTTGTGTGCGCTTAATTTTTCTATGTGTTTTACATTGGTTTGGTTCAACTTGTGTTGAAAACTACCTTCAAAGTTGATGAATCATTTTCTCACCTATTTGGGTCTTCATCAAGGATTTTTTTGGGTCACCCTCATTCTAGTTCCACCCTAGGATGTTTTGGTACTAACCTAATTTGAATTTAATAATGGATGGAAAACTTTAGATATGTTTCAAAGTTGAAGATGGTATAAATACATGATGAGTTAGTGGTAAAAGAAGTATAGGAGATAAGTGAAAATAAATGCAAAGCACATGAAAATCAGTGGGTGTATGTGATGCAAGTATTATAGACTAGTGCAAAGTCTAAATGTTGAGTGTTTGAATGTAGTGAGCTGAAGGTGTACTCTATTATTCATGCATGTTTGCAAGTGGTTGAGTGAATCATGGTTGGAATCTCTATTGCATTTTTATTTTCTCCTCTCTATAACATATCTCTTTTATCTTCTTTTTATGTTTTTGGTAGTGAGCCCTCTGGTTTGTTAACCCTATTGGATAGTGAGTCCTGATCTAGACAGTGAGTCCTTGTTTTGGTAGCAAGGATTTTTCTTATGTAGTGAGCCTTTTCTAATCAATTTTGATATTATATATAGTGTTATTTAATCCTTACCATGTTGTTTCCCTCATTGGGTTTTCCATGTAAATATGGTGTTACTATGTTTGTGTGATGGTTTTCAATTTCTACACTTGCACTTAGTGTTTAATGATTTTAACAAAGTTGAAGGTTTATGATTGATCTAAGTTTTTGTGAATATTTTAAATGTTAACTTTTCTACAACTAATTTACCCCCTTTAATTGTCTTATTAAACAATTGGTATCAAAGCTTGGTTCCTTGGAAAAGAGATTAACTTCTTGAGGAAGGTCTAGGATGGCTGAAAACGTTACTCATGATTATTTGAGGTTCGATGGAACTAATTATTCTATCTAGAAAATACTTATGGAAGAATATCTAGAGTATTGTGGATAATGGTTTGAGTATGCCTAATGAGATCAAGGAAAATGAAGTGAACAATAATGTAAAGTACATTTTGAAGAATAGTCTTGTACATTATGAGTTGATTAATTTTCAATATCTAAAGAGTTCTAAGTAACTTTGGGATTCTTTGGAAAAGGAACATGAAGGAGATGAAAGGGTTAAATACACAAAGTTTTAGAAGTTGGAAACATGGTTTGAGCTCCTACATATGTCTAAAGATGAGAGTTTTAAAGCCTATGTATAGAGATTGGATGATGTAGTAGTTGGAATATAAGCACTTGGTGCTACAATAGATAAATCCATGATTGTAAAGAAGATTCTTAGAAATTTCCATGATTCTTACAAATAAAATGTATGTGCTATTCAAGAACATATAGATTGCAAGACCTACACTAAATATTAGTTGTTTGGAACTTTGACATCTTATGAGATGAGAAAACAAAATTTAAGAAATGGATCCAAATCAAAAACTAATTTTAAGGCTACAAAAGCTAAAGATATGGATGAAGAAAATATTGATGAAATAGAAGCTAACTTTGTGAGAAGGATGAAGAAAAGATCCAATGACTATGAAGGTAAGTTACCCTTTAAATGATTTAGTTGTGGAGGAATACAAAATTATGCATTGAGGTGTTCAGAAAGATATAATAGGAATAAAACAAATATGGTAAAGAGAAGAAAGGTAGGAAGATGAAAAAAGAATATTATGTGAATGAGGATGCTAGTATATCTTATGTGGAATATTGTTATGGAGATATTGATGACAATGAATGCTTATTCTTGGCTATAAAAGATTAACCTAATTTTGCTAATTCTAAAAAAATAGGTGAAGGAAAAAAATGAAGGTACTATAATGCTTGTCCTACATGCTCAACAAGAAAAGAACTATTGGGTTGTTAACAGTGGTTTTTAACATCACATGACTGGTGATAAGAGTAAGTTTGTTCAACTTGAAAAATATGATGGTGGCCTAGTTATGTCTGGAGATGATACTGATGCTAAGATTTGTGGGATATGATTAGTAAGTTTTGATGGAAAGCATATTACTAATGATGTATACTACATTAAGGGTTTAAGGCATAATATTTTGATTGTTGGAAAGATGTGTAGTAAAGGATATAATATTATATTTCAGGATAAAATATGTGAGATCAAGAAAAATTTTAGAATAGTGATTGCTATAGGAAAGAAATTTGAAGGAAATATCTATCAACTTCAGGGTACTGATGGATGATGCTTTATGACTCATATTAATGATAGTTGGTTACGTAATCGTAGAATGTGTCATATGAATTTTGATAAATTGGCGAGGATTAGTACTTTTAGACCATGAGATATTTACCAAGGATTACAAACCCTGTTAATGCTATTTGTCAGAATTGTTAGTTTGGAAAGAAAGAAAGAAACCATTACAAATCAAAGGAACAATCTACTATTGAACTAATCAATTTAATTCATACAAATATTTGTGTTCCTATAAGAGCGAGGAGTGTACAAGGTGAAAGGTACTTTATTCTTTTGATTGATGATTATTCTAGGTATACCTAGGTTACATTTCTTAGAGAGAAATAAAATGCATTAGATAGATTCAATAAATTTGAAGCTATAGTTGAAAATGAAGTGAATTTGAGGATAAAATGCTTAAGGTCTGATAGAGGTGGTGAATTCACTTCCCATGAGTTTAATATGTTTTGTGAAGTGCATGGAATAAAAAGATAGTTATCTACTTCGAGAACTCTCAGTGGAATGGAGTTGTTGAAAGAAAGAAGAACACAATTCAAGAGGCAGCTAGATCAATATTTATTGAAGATGGTCTATTAGAATTTTACTAGAGAGAAGCTATTCATACTATTGTTAATGTATTCAATCGAGTTCAAGCAAGAGAAAATCAATTGAATTCAAGCAAGAGGAAACAATACAAAGACCTCCTATGAGCTATGGTGTGGAAGAATTCCTAATGTTAAGTATTTCAAGGTATTTAGAAGAAAATGTTATATCAGACAAGATGAAGAAAACTGAGGAAAGTTTGATGCAAGAAGTGATCAAGAAATTTTTCTTGGATATTCTACTAAAAGCAAAGATTATAGATTTTTGAATAAAATATAGAGGAATATTGTAGAAAGTATAAATTTCAAGGCTGGTGAAGCAATGAAGAATTCAATTAATTTTTATGCATATGTATTTGATGAACTTGATTGCATAAGGACTAAAAAAGTTAAGGAAGAACATGAAGAGGATGAGCAAGAGAATCAGAATGAAGAAAAAGAAGAAGAAGAAGCTCTAGTGGTGTCCCCTAGGACACCTAGATATGTTTAGAAGAATCATTTAGAAAGTCAAATCATTTGAGAAGAAAAAATGAGTATTGACAAGAAGCAAATTTGTTGCTAGTGAGGTAAATTTTAGTTTACTTTTTGAGATTGAACCAAAGCCTATAAGTGAAGCATGTAAAGATGAGCATTGTATGGAATATATGAACTATGAACTTATGCAAATTGAGAAGAATCAAACTTGGGAATTGGTCCCAAGACCAGGAGATAAAAACATTATTGGATCAAAGTGGGTATTCAAGAACAAGCTGAATGAGAATGGAGAAGTGGTATGAAACAAAGAAAGGCTTGTGTTTAAAGGTTACTCAAAAGTAGAAGGAATATATTTTCAAGAAATTTTTTCTCTGATGGAAAGAATGAAAGCTATTAGTAAGTTCTTAGCATTTTCTACTCATAAATATTTTAAAGTCTATCAGATTGATGTCAAGTCTGCATTTTTGAATATTGAGCTAGAAAATGAGTTCTACATGGAACAACCGAAAGGATTTCAGTTGTTAGATATATTGGATATGGTTTGTATGTTGAAGAAAGATTTATATGCATTGAAGCAAGCTCTGAGAGCTTGGTATGCAAGGCTAGATAGGTACTTGATTCAACAAGGTTTCAACAAAGGTATGATAGATAGTAATCTATGTGTAAAAATTAAAAAAAAAAAAATTATTATTATGGTTGTATATGTTGATGACATTATTTTTTGAGGAAATTAAACTATGTGTAAGATGTTTGTAGAAGAAATGAAAAAGTAATTTGAGATGTCTATGTTTGTTGAAATGAATTTATTTCTTGGGCTACAAATTAATCAAAATAGAGAAATGAATTTTTATTTCACATTCTAAGTATGTGAAAGAGATGTTGAATTTTTTGGATGGATGGTTCCAAATCGGTATGCACTCCTATGGTGAGTGGTTGCAAAATAGGTAAAGATGATGATTCACCTAAGGATGATCAGAGAAAATACAGATCTTTGATTGGTGGATTGTTTTATTTGACTACTACTAGACTAGATACTATACATGTCTATCTTGTGGCTGGATTTCAAGAAGATCCTAAGGAAACATATGTTTCTACTGTTAAAAGAATATTTATATATTTGAATGGCACTCTAGATTATGGCTTATGGTATCCTCAGGATATTTACTTTTCACTAAGTGCTTATATAGATGCAGATTGGGTTGGATATGGAGATGATAGAAAAAGTACAAGTGATGATACATTATTTCTTGGTTGCAGATTGGTGGCATGGTCGAGTAAAAGGAAAGATTCAGTTTCCTTATCTATTATTAAAGATGAGTATATTGCTTTTACATCTTGTTGTATATAAGCTCTATGGATGAAACAAACATTGAAAGATATCACAGTTGTGTATGATGATCCTATTTCTATATTTTGTGATAACACAAGTGCAATTAACATTTCAAAGAATCTAGCAATGCACTCAACGACAAAGCATATATCTATCAGGTGTCATTTCTTAAGAGATACTTGGTTATGGAGAATGACGTAAAGATTGAGTATGTCTCTATAAAGGATCAGATTGCTGATATATTTGTTAAAAAGGACTAGGACAACTAAGAGGGGGGGTGAATCAGTTGTCACTAAAATTGAACTCAAAACTTCATGACCACACTGTTCCATTATTAAGTATGTACATGAAATGTAGATAATAGAAATTAAAATAACATAATGAACACGATAATTTTACATGGAATGACCAATGAGGGAAAAAACAAGGTGAGGATTAACTCACAATATAACGAGATTGCAAAGTGGAAAACAAAGGATCACTGCCGAGGGATCACTACCTAAAAGAGGACTCACTATCCCAATACAAAGGATTAATACCTATAGAAAGGAGTCACTGTCCAACATGGAGGCTCCCTACCTACAAATATAAGAGAAAAAAAAAGATCCACCACATCAATTTGCACACATCCACAACCTTGATTGGTAGATTGTAGAAACCTTCAGGTCACTTCCTTAAAGAATCTAACACGATAAAGTATTTCTACCTCAACTCACTTTCACACACTTCTACTCTTTTAGTTTGTGGCTTACTTCATTACTCTATATCATGCAATCCTTCACAATTTGGCTTACATTTATACCATCTTCAACCTTAGAAACATTCTCCAAGGTCCGCCAAATCAGCTTCATTTCATAAATTCAAATTAGGTTGGTAACTCAACATTCTCATAGTGATGCATATTTTTTTATAATTTTTTTCCAAGTAAATAATTAATTATGAATTTTTTATTACAACTTTTAAAAAATATAAAAAATTGCATGTTTTTCCACCTTAACTTGGTCAAAACTTCATGAAATTCATTTTTTTTTTAATCTTATAGTATGTGAAGCATAAAATGTGACACATGTTTCAGATTCAAAACATGTGATACTGCTTGAAAGCTATATATGTTTTGCAATCAGCCTATCAATCAAGACTTTAGTCATAATTCAAATAGAAAATAAATAATTATTATTTATTAAATTCAAAGTAAATCATAATTTATATTGGTGGAAATCCAAGAAGCTCATTTAAAAATCATTTTTGTTTCATCAATTTTAGGTAAAAAAGAAAGTCATCAGCCACATACCCTACACATACCCATCATATCACCACATTTTTTCCTATCATGATCCTACACATACCCATTTTCTTCCTTTTACTATTTTTCACATGACTTTCTCTCCCCCTTTGACATCAATGGAAAAGATCAAAAACTTTGATTACTCCCCCTTAGGAGTACACCCATTTAACTAATATTGCAACAATGAAAAACTTATCTACTCCCCTTGCAGAATAGACCCATTTATCAATACAGATAAATTAAGAATCTATTAATTCACTAGATTGATGCACCTTGTGTGCACCTAGTTAAGAGGGAAAATGACCCACAACATCTTCCTAAGATACTCAAATGTATCCTTTAAAAGAGAATTTGTAAATATATCTACAATTTGCTCCTTGGTTGTCACATACTCTACCCTAACTTTATTCTCCAACATTTTTTCTCTCAAGAATTCATATTTGATATGTATGTGCTTTGTTCTTGAATGCATCACTAGATTATTTGAAATGTTTATATCACTTGTTTTGTCACATAAAATAGGAATAGGATCATCACATGTCACTGCAATTTCTTTCAGAGTTTTCTTCATCCACAAAACCTATGTGGAGTAGGATGCTACAACAATATATTTTTCCTCTATAGTGGATAAATAAATTGAGTCTTGTTTCTTACTCAACCAAGAAACCAATATTCCACCAAGAAAGAAAGCACCTCCACTGGTTCTTTTTCATTCATCCACACAACCATCCCAATTTGCATCGGTATAAGCACTCGAGGTTAAATAAGTACCCTTAGGATACCATAAGCCATAATCTGATGTACCTTTAAGATATCTAAATATTCTCTTTACAACTATAACATGTGCCTCTTTAGGATCTACTTGAAATATGGCAACTAAGCATACGGTATGCATACTATCTAGTCTAGTAGGAGTAAGATACAATAGTACTCCAATCATAGATTTTAATTTTCTCTAATCTATCTTAGCAAATTCATCATTTTTGCTCAACTCAAATCTAGTTAACATAGGAGTACTAACCAGTTTGGATTCATCCATTCCAAACTTCTTTAATAGTTCTTTTACATACTTATATTGTGAAATGAATATCCCCTTATTAGTTTGATTTACTTGAAGACCAAGAAATAAATTCAATTCACCAATCATGGACATTTTGAATTAGTTTTACATTTCTTTTGCAAATATTTTGCACATTCCTTTATTTCTACCAAATATTATATCATCAATATATACTACTAGTCTCAAAATTTTGTTACCTTGCACTTTGACATAAATATTGTTGTCAGCAGAGCCTTTTCTAAAACCTTTCTTTGTCAGGTATCTATACAATCTTGCATACCAAGCTCTGGGATTTTTCTTTAGTCCATACAATGCCTTCTTTAACTTAGAAACCATATTTGGTTTGTCATATAACTAAAATCCTTCAGGTTGTTCTATGTACACCTCTTTCTCCAATTCACCATTCAAAAATTCTGACTTAACATCCATCTAATATACTTTGAAATCATTGTGGGAAGAAAATGCCAGAAACATCCTAATAGCTTCCATTCTAGCCATAGGGGAAAATGTTTCTTCAAAGTCTATGCCTTAAACTTGGGAGTATCCCTTGCATACAAGTATTTCCTTATTTCTTATAACTTCACCATTCCCATTCAATTTATTCTAGACCACCCATTTTGAATGAATTACATTCTTATTCAAAAGTCTACAGACTAATTCCCATGTTTGATTCATTTCTATTTGTTGCAACTCTTCTTTCATATCTCTAACCCAACTCTCATCGTTACATGATTTAATCATATATTTAGGTTATATTTTAGAAAGTAAACACATATTTACCTCAGCTACTACTTCACTTCTTATCTTCACACCTTCAATATTATCTTCAATTATTTGATCCTATGGATGATTCTTCTACATATACTTAGGAGTCTTAAAAACAAATTTTGAGATTTCTTCTTCTTCTTCCTTCTTATTATCTTCAAGTACTTGTCCACAGATAGGATCATCAGGTTCAACTTCACTCATCTCAATAGGTCTATGCATGTCCTTGTTAACATTTTTCACTACAACTCAATTGGTAGAGGTGATTAATTTGTTTTATCTTAAAGTGGAAGTTCAATTATTTTTTGTGTGTGCATTAAGTACTATTTGCACTATATTTATCAAGTGTTAGTTATGCATTGTTTCAATAAATAGAGTTTTAGGAATGAAGTACAAAATAGAATATACAAATGATTAATCATTCAATTACTTTTATTGTATTTCACAACATTGTTATATTACAATATTTCGTTTGTTTGAAAATACAAATGATTGTACAAATTTTCATTTTTGATGCATTTCTTTTCAGATGGAAATAAGAAAATAAATTAAAGTTCCCCACACAATCCATGGATGTAATTGTCACAATGCATCATAAGGAGCATGCTACACTATTGAAGATGCAGGAAAAGAAGAAACATAAGCATGAACATAATCATCATTTCCTGTTGTTGTTGGCCGATGCAAGAATGGTGCACCATCATTCATCCTCAAGCTCTGATCTACCTATAAGAGAAGAAAAGGGGTTGTTAGAGCTTTGATTATGAACATCCCTATATGAACCACCAAAAATAATGTAAAATGTTGCTGATAATACATTGAAACATTTGATAAAACAGGAGATGGATAGGAGCAAAGAAGGACACATTACAATAATATACTATTTTAATCTAACACTATTTGTTTCCATGTGCAAGTATAGGAAAAGTCATGTAGCTGATTATCTTATGAATACATAAAATAATGTGGAGTAAAACAGGCTCCCACAAGGGTAGAGCTCGGCATGCTACCCCTTAAACTTACAAGTGGGTCGAGTAAGAAAATAAAATTATCATGCTTCTCTGAGCCATTCATGAACGAGTAAAATAGAATTTTAGTCATCGAAGCAATCAAATTTATTGTTCACTCATAACAATCAAGTATGAGTAGTGAAGTGAAAGCTACAGGTGGACAATGAACTTAATGGATTCAATTAAACTAAAATGCATCAATTTCATATTGAAACATTTTAAATATTGTCATATTAATTGTATTTTTCTTCCATGAGTTTTGTTCATGTTTATTCTTCTTGTTTCATAATATTTTTTCCTGTACAATAAGTTTTCATGTTCATATTAGTCATAGTGAATAGGCATACATAATGCCTTATTAGAAAATATTCTAATAAATAATAAAATCACATAGAGAAGCTTCATTTTATGAAGTGTTTGAGCTGAGAATGCACTCTTTTCTAAGGTGTTTAAAATATGGAATGAGTGATGAAAAGCAGTCTAAAGGAGTTGTAAATAAAGGAAAGAGGTGTTGTTTCTTTAGTCTAGTGGAAGAACAATGAAAAGTAAGTACATGGCAAGGTTGCACTATAGATTTAAAACAATTATGGGTATGATCAATGAGCCACATTTATAGGATAGCATTATGGAAAATGACATCGAAGAAACTTACAAAGATTATTGATGTTGCTATAGGAAGTATAACGTAAAAGAAAAGATGTTGTTTGCTGAAAATAGAGAAATAGGAAAAAGTTTTGAAATAATTAATAACCTGAAAGTAAATGAGTTACAACGTTATGGTTCAATACAGAGTGTAGTTTTCCTTTCAGAGCACAAAATGCTCACATGCTTTCAAATTTAAATTGAGAATACAATCAAGATGTTGATTTCATTTCAAAATACAAAAGGTTTTCTTTCATTTTCACAAATACCCACGTGGGGGTTTTTATTTAAATACATATTTACACTTGTTACAACTAACCCACATAGGGTTTTTGCATCAAATGTTGGAGTTCAAATGACACTGAGAGGGGGGTGTGAATCAATGTCTTAATAGATTTGACCAATTTTCACAAATTCAAAAACCATAGCTCAGATTTTATCTCAATATACTCTAATTAATACATTCATGAGTTGAATGTAATCATTCATAAACAGAATTGAGAAAAGTAAAAGCCAAACAGTTAACTGAAATAATCAACAAGACTGTAAAGCAAAGGGAACTCAGAAGAACAAGGAGACTCAAGATTTTACCGAGTGGAAAACCCTCCTATGGTATTAAAACTACTCCCAAAATGCCTTCCAGGATTAATCTTTTAAACACAAGTTCACAATGCCTTATAGGCTAATTTTTGAGCACCCACTCAAGGAGCACCAACCCCTCAAATTATACATCTAAACAATAAAAATATCTCAGAGGATATCTCTATTTTCAGTCAAGCTCTTAACTCTCTGTTTTCCTCATCTACCTAATACATTTTGATACAGCCAGAGAACAATATTCCCAAATTACAATCAGAGAGCTTTTACCATTTTCAACACTGGTATTTATTTACATTTCAAGTATGTTTGTTAAGAAGAAATTTTTTAAAAAGCGTTTTTCACAAGATTCTCAAATTCTCTTGCTGATTTTTGAATATGAGGCTGAATAATGATAGTCTGTTGATGATGATAAAAATCAAGAGTAATGCTTATCCAAAGAGATGTAAATCATCCATTATTTCAAAAATGCAACTACTCAAAAAGGAAACTCAATGAATATCCTACCATGTAACCGTTTTGAGATTTGATGCCAATCCACGATTTCGACAACAGTGTTTTGAGTTTTTGATAACAATTCGCTGAGACACCTAGATAGTTTTTCTGAAGGAAATTGCACTGCAATACATTTCTCTTAGTTATTGCTTTTTCCATGAGCCATTAGAGTTGGGAAGAAGACATAATGAATACATCATGTTATGCTGAGAGCTCATTTGATACACATTATCACTGTGACAATTCAATACCTATGCGAAAACATCCCGAGCTCACCCTAGATTGCCAAGACAGTATCAATCTCACATCGATGGAGATCTTTGTTCTATTGGTGAGAAATAAGGTATTTGTTAATACCATACTCTGAAGAAAATATCTCTCACCGATGGGCCATTGATAGAAACCCTTTGTGTGATGTGACTGTAACAAAATGGTTCTCTTGCAGATGCACCCTTCTATCTTATGAGGGTCGCTATAACATACCAATATCAGGGAGACCTCTCGTAGAAAGCTTGAGTCACACCAAAAAACTTCATTCACTCGGAGTCGCTAAGATAGGATAGATCCTATGCCGACAAAGTTATTTTGTGTTCCATCAGCAAGACCAGAGGTCACTAGCCTAGACCTCACGCTGAAAACCTTTAACTCTTACTGATAAGCCTTTGTGCCAAGTCGGTAAGACACCATGATATTTCCATGACATTCCATCGAAGCTATAACTCTCACCGATGAGATCTTTCGTTGCAGGGTTGGTGAGACAATATGAATGGCTAAGCCCTCAACCCGACAGCCAAACTCATGTCGATATGCTTATCCAAATGTGGGTCGGTAAGACATGACATATTCGATGAAACATTACACCGAAGATGATTTCCTTTGCCGATAGAGATCACTTTCAGTCGCCGAAACAAAAGACAAGTCTTGCCGAAATAATCTTTCTTTTGTCGGTCGCCAAGACATGAAACACTTGACAAAACCACATGCCGATAGGGATTTCTTACATCGAAGAACCACCTTATGAGTTAGTCGGTGAGACCCAACTCATTCGGTAAGACCTCCCAATGGTGAACACAACTCATGCCAATAGACCTTTCCACTGTCGCCAAAACAAAACCGAATTCTTACCAACAATAGCCTGTATGATAAATTCATTCGACATGACATCTAAAATGTCTAGTTGATAGGCAACTCAGACATTTCAAAGTGGATTGGGGAGACCTTGCCATTCTCACACCGATATGAGTAAGCTCGAAAGAGAAACAACCAATACCTGTGATATGCAAGGAGAACCATCCAGAGACAGATCATCAATGAGAACAAACTAAAAGAGATTTTGTCATCAAGGACAAACTGTAAACACAACTGAGATTCAACAAACTCCCCCTTTGTCCTTGATGGCAAAACACAAAAGACTCTCCCCCTTTTTTCCTCAAGGAAAAGAATAGAAGAACACAACAGAGAAGCCAACCAAAATACCATGAGAAACAACTGCAAAAAAAAATAGTAACAGGGCAGCAAACAAGATTGTAGGAGAGCTTTAAGTGAATCAAAACATATAACATGCTCCCCCTAAGCCAATGCAAGGAAAATTAGAGAAGTAAAGATTGAGAGATAACTCCCAATCGAAGTCTCAACCTTTCAAATAACTCTTTATCTAAGGGCTTAGTAAAAATATCAGCCACCTGGTCTTGAGAGCCAACAAACTATAAGCTGACTTCATTAGCCAAAACCTTTTCTCAAAGAAATTGAAACTTGATAGCAATATGTTTAGTGCGAGAGTGAAAAATAGGATTTTTGGAGATACTTATCGCACTTATGTTATCACAGAGAATAGACACATGTTTAGGAATTCCAATACCCATATCAAATAGAGTTTGACTCATCCAAAGAACTTGAGTACATCATGAAGTGGCAGCAATGTATTCTACTTCAACAATAGAGAGAGAAATAGATTCTTGTTTCTTGTTGTGCCATGCCACTAAACGATCACCAAGAAAGAATGCAGCACCACTGGTGATTTTCCTATCATCCAAACAACCAGCCCAGTCAGCATCAGTAGATGCAATCAATGAAAAATTATTGCTTCTAGGATACCAAAGACCATAATTGAGAGTGCCCTGAATATATTTAAAAATACTTTTAACAGCAGTGACATGGGATTCTTTAGGTGATGCTTGAAACCGTGCAACAGTACAAATTGCCTGCATAATGTCAGCTCGAGAGGCAGTTAAATATAACAGACTGACAATCATTGATCTATATTTAGTTTGATTTGTATCAGGGGAATCATCAACCTTAGTAAGTTTGCATCCAGTAATCATTGGAGTGCTAACTGGATGGCATTCATCCATCTAAAATTTCTTAAGCATCTCTCTAGCATACTTGGTTTGATAAAGAAATATCCCATTTTCATGTTGAGATATTTGAATACCTAAGAAGAAATTTAATTCTACTAATAATGACATTTCAAATTTAGATTCCATTATCTGAGAGAATTTTTTACTTAATGTAACATTGTTGTAGCCAAAGATAGTGTCATCGACATAAATTTCGACAACCAGAATATTAGAGCCTTCAGTTTGAACATAAAGATTGCTATCTACTCCTCCTCTAACCAAACCATTTGAAAGTAAATGACTATCAAGCCTAGAGTACCAAGCTCTAGGTGCTTGTTTAAAGCCATAGAGGGCCTTTTTCAATCTGTAAACATGATCAGGCTTATCTTTGCACATAAATCCTTCAAGCTATTCAACATAGACCTCTTCATGAAATAGCCATTTAAAAAAGCATTTTTGACATCCATTTGATAAATAGTAAAGTCTTTATAAATAGAATAAGCCAAGAATATTCAGATAGATTCTAATCTAGCAACGGGTGCAAAGGTTTCACCAAAATCAATACCTTCTTGTTGAGCATAGCCTTTGCAGACAAATCTTGCTTTGTTGCGAATGACATTACCATTTTCATCAACCATGTTTCTGTATATCCATTTGCCTCCGATGACATTCTTGTCACCTGGTCTTGGGACTAACTCCCAAGTCTGATTTTTCTCAATTTTGATCAATTTCTTCCTGCATGGCATTAAGCCAACATGAGTCTATGGGAGCTTCATTAAAAAATTTAGGCTCAAATTGAGTAACTAGATAGAAAGCTATTTGTACCTTTTCATCAGATTCTATAGCCCTTCTTCTAGTTTGAACTCCTGCATTTTTATCCCCAATAATCTGATCTTTGGGGTGACATTTAGCTAGGGCTTTTGATGCAACTCCTTCAAGACTTGCTGTTTCATTTCTAGGGCTTGCTGACTCAGTTCCTTCTAAAAAAATTTCTAGTTCAAGTTCTTCTTCCTCATTATCCTACAAAGATTCAGCATACAAATGTGGTCTTTCATCAAAATTTACATTAACAACTTCAACAATCTTATTAAGCCTTTTGTTAAGGCATTTATAAGCTTTGCTGTGAGTTGAGTATCCCAAAAAGATACCCTCATCACTCTTTGATTGAAAGCTCCCAAGGTTATCATCATCTTTCTTGATAAAACACTTACTTCCAAAAATTTTGAAGTGTTTGACAGAAGTAGTTTTTCCATACCAAAGTTCATAAGGAGTGTGTTTAGATTTTACCGTAAGCTGCACTCTATTCAAAATGTATACAGCTATATGAACAGCTTCTTTCCAATACATATCAGATAACTTAGCTTCATCTAACATTGTTCTAGCCATTTCTTTAATAGTTCTATTCTTACGTTCAACTACCCCATTTTGTTGAGGTGTTTTTGTTGCAGCATACTGTCTTTTAATGCCATGTTGTTCACAGTAATCAATAAACTCTAAAGAGGTGAACTCACCTCCTTTGTCAGATCGTAGACATTTAAGTTTCAAATCGGATTCCTTCTGGACCAATTTATGGAAGATTTTAAACCTTTCAAATGCTTCTGATTTGTGCTTAAGAAATGAGACCCAAACCATTCTAGTATAATCATCCACAAACAGCATAAAGTACCTTTCACCATTAATAGACCTTGTTCTGGTTGGTCCACATAAATCAGTGTGCACAAGTTATAAAGGTTTTGAAGAGGAATGCTCCTTTTTTTCTTAAGTTGATTTTAGTTTGTTTACCACTTAGACATTCTTTGCACATAGAATTTTCTAGCTTGTTAAGGATTGGTAAACCTCTAACATTTTGATTCTTACTTATTCTAACTAGATTTTCAAAGTTTATGTGTCCTAATCTTTTATGCCATAACTAGCTTTCTTCAATTTGTCTCATTAAACACATACCTTGATTATTGTCATTGCTTGATGTGTCGTGAAGATTGTACACATTTCCTTTTTCCCTCCTTCCAGCTGCAATAGCCTTTCCAAGCTTGTTCCTGTGCAGTGAAAAGAACATGATAACCACTATCACATATTTGACCAGCACTTAGAATATTGTGCTTGAGACCTTCCACATAGTACACATTATAGATAGGAGTGTCTTCACTTAGAAGAAGAGAGCCTCTATGACTATACCTGAATGAATGATCATACCAAGGATGTGAAGATCTAAAGACATTTTTCCTTTCTCTATGAATTCCTTTAGATTGTCTTCTAGTGTCAATGTTATCCTTTGATGCAGCAATAATGTATCCAAGATCAACCTTCATTCTTGGTGTTTGCTTGGTTGTAAAATTATTTCCATCTGAAGTAGTAAACACTATTTCATGTTTAGATTTGTCTGCAGAGCTTTGTCCAACCTCATATCCCACTCCTGTAGGATCTTTAGAATGCTTTTGCCTGCCCAACATCTCATTCAATATAATAGTAGTATGATCAAATTTTTGAATCTTAACAGATTGAGCCTTGATACTTTCAAGCTCTTTTCTTAAAGCAACTACCTCTTCTTCAAGTTTTAGACAAACAATCTTTTTAATCTCCAAATCAGAACTCACAACATCTGCAATCCTCTTACATTCTTCAATTTTAATTTTCTGACTTATAATCATATTGTCCTTAAGAGTTAGTTCTTTTAACAAGGAATCATTATCTGAATATTTCTTTAAAGAATCAATCTCATTTTCTAGTTTATTACACAACTCATCCTTGTCTTTTAACTTGACATCTAGACTCTCTTTTTGCTGAAGTTGTCTTGTTAAAAACTAGTTTTCTTTTCGAAGCTGCTTAATAGTATCTAAGGCACATAGGAGTTCACCTTCCAAATCAACCTCACTTTCTGGTTCATCATATTCCTATTCAGAGTTAACTTCATCCAAAGATTGATCTACTTTTACAAAAGTTTCTTGATCATTTAAATATTCATTAATGATCTCCTTGTACTTTTTTTCAAAACTATGAAGGTTTACACCTTCTTCACTCTCAGATGTTTCACAACTTATTTCAGTATCCAAAGATATCTCCTCTTGTAACTCACTATTCTGATTCATTTTAGTCAACTTGTCCCAAACTTCCTTAGCACTGCTATAATGAATGACTTTTGTAATAAGTTTATTTGGCAAGTTATTAAAAATAGCATCTATAGCTCTAGTATTGGATTCAAGTACTTTATTCTCCACAAGAGTGGAAGAAGATGTTGTAGATGTAGTACAACCCTTTTCAACTTCTGCCCACACTTCAGATCCTAAAGAAAGTAAGTATGTTTCCATCCTATGTTTCCATATAATAAAGTTTGTTTCTTCGAACTGAGGAGTTTCAGATCTAGGATACTTTACCATTTCAGAGCTACTTTTTATGAGCTCTTCCTCATTATTCCTTATACTAGATTCAGGATGAACAAGATGAATAGCATTTTACTGAGAACATATTTTTCCCTTATTCCTTTTGTTCTTTCCCATATTAACCAAATTACTCTAAGAAACCAGGAACAATCCTAGGTGGTTTAGACCTAATAGAGGACCCTACGCTCTGATACCAATTGTTGGAGTTAAAATGACACTAAGAGGGGGGGTGAATCAATGTCTTAATAGATTTGACCAATTTTCACAAATTCAAAAACCATAGCTTAGATTTTATCTCAATATATTCTGATTAATGCATTCATGAGTTGAATGTAATCATTCATAAACAGAATTGAGAAAAGTAAAAGCCAAACAGTTAACTGAAATAATCAACAACACAGTAAAGCAGAGGGAACTTAGAAGAACAAGGAGACTCAATATTTTACCGAGTGGAAAACCCTCTTGGGGTATAAAAACCACTCCCAAAATGCCTTCTAGGCTTAATCTTGTAAACACAAGTTCACAATGCCTTATAGGCTGATTTTTGAGCACCCACTCAAGGAGCACCAACCCCTCAAATTATACATCTGAACAATAAAAATATCTCAGAGGATCTCTCTATTTTCTATCAAGCTCATAACTCTTTGTTTTCCTCATCTACCTAATACATTTTGATATAGCCAAAGAACAATATTCCCAAATTACAATCAGAGAGCTTTTTCCGTTTTCAACACTGGTATTTATTTACATTTCAAGTATGTCTGTTAAGAAGAAATCTTCAAAAAGTGTTTTTCACAAGATTCTCAAATTCTCTTGTTGATTTTTTAATATGAGGCTGAATAATGACAGTCTGTTGATGATGATAAAAATCAAGAGTAATTCTTATCCAGAGAGATGGAAATCATCCATTATTTCAAAAACGCAAGTGCTCAAAAAGGAAACTCAATGAATATTCAGCCATGTAACCATTTTGATATTTGATGCCAATCCATGATGTCGACCACAGTGTTTTGAGTTTTCAGTAACCATTCGCTGAGACACCTAGATAGTTCTACTGAAGGCAATTGCAACGCCAGACATTTCTCTTAGTTATCGCTTTTGCCATGAGTCATTAGAGTCGGGAAGAAGACATAACGAATACATCATGTTATGCTGAGTGCTCATTTGATACACATTGTTGCTATGACAATTCAATACCTATGCTGAAACATCCCAAGCTCACCCTAGATCGCCAAGACAGTATCAATCTCACACCGATGGAGATCTTTGTTCTATCAGTGAGACACAAGGTATTTGTTAAGACCATACTCCGAAGAAAATATCTCTCACCGATGGGCCTTTGATAGAAACCCCTTGTTGCATGTCGCTGTAACAAAATGGTTCTCTCACCGTTGTACCCTTCTATCTTATGAGGGTCGCTATAACATACGAATATTGGGGAGACCTTTTGTAGAAAGCTTGAGTCATACCGAAAAACTTCATTCACTCGGAGTCACTGAGACAGGACAGATCCTATGTCAACAAAGTTCTTTTGTGTTCCATGGGCGAGACTGGAGGTCACTCACCTAGACCTCATGCCGAAAACCTTTAACTCTTACCGATAAGCCTTTTGTGCCAAGTTGGTAAGACAGCACGAGATCGCCATGACATTTCATTAAATCTATAACTCTCACCAATGAGATCTTTCATTGCACGGTCAGTGAGACAATATGAATCTCTAAGACCTTAGCCCGACGGCCAAACTCAGACCGATATGCTTATCCAAATTTGGGTCGGTAAGACATGACATATTCGATGAAACATTACACTGAAGACGATTTCCTTTGCCGATAGAGATCACTTACAGTCACCGAAACAAAAGAAAAGTCTTGCCAAAATAATATTTCTTGTGTCGTTCATGAAGAAATTAAATGCTCAATGAAACCACATGAAGATAGGGATTTCTTACACCGAAGAGCCACCTTATGAGTTAGTCGGTGAGATCTGACTCATTTGGTAAGACCTCCCAGCAGTGAACACAACTCATGTCAATAGACCTTTCCACTATCGCTAAAACAAAATCAAAGTCTTGTCGACAAGAACCTGTATGATAAATTCATTCGACATGACATCTAAAACTTCTTGCCGATAGGCAACTCAGACATTTCAAAGTGGATTGGGGAGACCCTGTGATTCTCACACTTATATGAGTAAGCCCAAAAGAGAAACAACCAATACATGTGATATGCAAGGAGAAACATCTAGAGACAGATCATCAATGAGAACAAACTGAAAGATATTTTGTCATCAAGGACAAACTGTAAACACAACTGAGATTCAACATCAAATACAACAATGAGTAGTTTTCTCCAAAAATTTAAAATACCCATATGAGGATTTTGACTCAAAATGCAGATTTCTTCATGTTACCATTTACCCATGTATGGGTTTTGATAGAAAGTTAGAATGAAAATTAAATACCATGGTGGGTGAAGCTCAAGTTTTGGAGAGGTGAAAGATAAACATTATTCTTCTATAATACAAAGTACCCACATGGGGTTTGTGATCAGATATGAGGAATATCAAAATATATAGTTATGAGCTTTGAAGCTCTTCAAAATAATGAGAAACAATGAGTAAGCCTATGTCCTAGAGAGAGCTCTTGGCTCATGAATATTCATCATTTCATAGAGAAATAGAAAATCCATTTAAAGTTTGCTATCCAAATCTCAAAATTAGGAAAAAATAAGAGTGTATGAGGTGGGAGTTTCTTGATAGGAATTGGTAATCAAGCATACATGGTGTGGCCTGCATAATGCATCTATTTATTTTTACAAATGAGGAATCATTCTTTTACAAAGATAAGATTTTGAAAGATTTTGTTTTGATAGAAAGAAAATAATGGAGGAAAGAGAACTCACCATTATAGGCCTGTAGAAGAACATGTTGCGGCCAAGCTCTCACAGAGCTTCCAAAGCAAGTCTTGATCTCACTTAGCGGCGGCCAGGAAGAGTGAAGTAAGCACAATAGACAATGGAAACGCAAAAAATAGAATATGAAGAGTTTAGCTTCCGCCTTGAAGACCTTTTATTGTTTTCAAAATGAAGACGAGATCCACAAAATACTTTGAAAACAACTTATCGGGTTTGTGTATGGAGGAATCGACCATTTTCAAGGTAGAAATCTGAAGTTTCAAGCTAAAAACCCTAGTTTATGGTAGTGTTCTTTCTTGATAGAGACTTCTTCCTCAAATTCACCAGTGCAAATGAAATAAATTTGGGGTTTGAATTTTTATTTTTGTTATACCATGTTACCCTAATTTGACTTAGAAAGAATATTGCATGCCTTGTTGAATATTAAACTTAAATTACCTTAGTTCCTTATGAGGTTGAATTACCCTAGGTTGAGCTTGGTAGTTTTCATAAGAATTTTTAGAGTCTAAGTCTAGGATAGGCTTTGATTATTTTTTTTAAAGAAGTCCCTAATGCCTTAGTATTTACAATTTATTTTGAATAAAACAGTTAAATGTGAATGTTGAAGTTGCTCATGCCTTAGGTAAGAATTATGTCTTAGGCATTTGTTTTCACTTATATTTGTAGAAACCAACTAAAACTTGTAGAAATATTGCCTTGGATAAAATTACACATCATAGACTTTGTTTTCAATTGATTTTGTAGAAATCAATTAAAATAAATGATGGACATTATTAATGTTCTTATGAATTTTTCTACGAAAAATCAAATTTGTAATGGAGAGATAAGGTATTTTTTTTTCAAATATTTTTTTTTGCAAAAAATAAATCAATTTGGAGGAAAAATTAAAATTGCGTGTTTCTGTAAAGCAAAAGATAAAACAATATTAAATATTTTTTTTTATTCTTTATTGTTATTTTTAGCCGTTTGTGAAGATAAAATAGAGTTTACTTATCTTTTAAAGCAATGCAGACCTATTTTTAGGTGTTTTTTAGGATGGACATGCAAAAAGTGTGATTTTTCCACTCTTATTACACATTTTGGATCAGTTTTGGATGCTTTTTTATGAGCTTTTCTATTGAGCTCGGATTAGAGTTTTGGAGATATATTTTGAGGAAAACCTTAGAGTTTTTCTAAGTTTAGATTCATTGTTTCTTCCTCTCATGGTAGAACAGAGAGTTTCGTAAGCAGAAATTTGTACTCAAACTTTTGATACTCCTTCAGTTGAATAAAGCAACATTCCTATTTCTCAGTTTTTGGGTCATTTACAATTACAATTTGATGTTATATTGTGATTCTTGTTTAGAAAATACTTGTTATGTCCTAAAATTGTAATTCTTGATGCAAAAAGTTCATAAAATACTGGTTGCATGTTGTGTTTAAGCCCGAATCTTCATTCAAATTAGTTATGTGTTGAGTGTTCATGAGGGATTGTGAAGTACTATTATTTTATGAGAGTTTTTTATTGGTAAAAAACCAAATTCATCATTAAGTCATCATTAAGTTTTGTAAATCACTTTAAGTCATAGCTTTCATTTCAGTTATCTTTCTAACTATTCCCTCAGAGGATCTTTTAGAATAGAATATATCATTCAGAGAACCATCTCACTCTAGAGATTCCTTCTTCGATAAGACCACCCATATCTGAAGAAGGTTTCCATGTGTCAACATATAGTTAAATTCTACAAATTTAGCATAGGGTGCATATCTGATTGATAACAGTTTTTTGCATGCCTAGTGGGACCCTAGAAGTTTATTGAAATAATTAGGATTTTAAGATATTGTTTTGGTATGTACAATAGAGTTTCAGCCTTTGGAGGTGGAAAACAACATCCTTGGTGACTCTGTTCTCTAATTTTTTAGTAGATCTAGTGTGAACAACACAAAAAAGTTTACATACTAAAGGGTCAGGTGTTTTCTTTAGTATTGTCAGCCTTTGGAGGAAAAATCATCAAACACCATGGTGACTCCGAAAAGATTTTTCTGGTTTTAGAATGATCAAGTGTTGGTATGCTCTTAAAGTTTCTAATTTTTGCTTATTTTTTAGCCTTGAATGAACAAGTATGTCAATTTTTCATTATAATTTGTCATACCATCAATCATATCACGAAAATCCTACTTACCCATCTTCATATCAGCCATATCTGCATAATCACATTGTTGGTTTTAATTCCATGGCTTTTCAAAACCAACATATGCAATATGATTACCACCAACCCACCCCTATTCAACATTCATCTCAGCCATCATATGCTCAAAATCAGCCCCAAAATATTGGAGACCTGAGTTTCAGAGATATAAGGCTGAACTACAAAAGGAAAATGTGTGAAATAGAAGAAGAAAGGAATTAGTCAAATCAACAGGCGGAGATTGCAAGCCTAAAGAGCGAGATGTTTGAATTCATGATGCAAATCGATGAGATCATGAGATAGCTTGAATGTAATCAACAAAATAAAGAGTTGGAGGTTCAAAGGCATGAGGTTCAAGTAACCCTTGCAGCTCTATAATAGCTCACTCAAGAGGAAACTCATAAGTATCAATTTCCAAGCCTTACACAAGGTGAGCCTTCTAGCATACCTAAAGTTAAAATCCCAATTTTTAGGTAAGATAGGGTTTTAAACTCCCTAAGCTAGCCTCTTAAACTTGAAATTCCAAGTTTCCAAAACCATCATCCCTTGCAAGTTGAGGGAAATATTTATAGTCAGCTTAGTACAGTTGCAGATCAACCCCTTGAGTAGTAGTTCTCATTGCAAAAAACCCAATAATTTCCCCAAGTTTCTTCACCTGAAGAATCCATGGGTGAACCCTTTGATCAAGATACATTACTCTTTGTCAAAGATCCTAGAAAGGTAAACCCATTACGTTCGGCTTTGGAAGTTTATCGTTTACAGCAGTAGGGGATTGAAAAAGAAAAGCCTTCCCCTGATGAATCCTTCCATGTGCTCACTAATGAGCTACCTTGGTTTGTGGAGGATGATGAAAACTTTTTAGAGGATCAATCATTGCAACAACATACAAATTAGGAGATTTTTGTTGATTGTACCATTTTCTCGATTAAATATGAGAATGTTGCATGTGCAAGGAAAGTTGGTTCATTAGAGCCACAATATATCAATGACTATTTTGAGGTATCCAGCTAGTACAGTGATGAAGAAGACTAAAAATATCAAGAGAATTTGTTGCAAGAGATAGAGGAGGCTATGTTTGAAGAACAACAGATTTGAGATCAATAAATGGTCAATATTTCTCATGTTCTGACTGACTTGTTTAATAAATTACCATTTTTGTGGATAGTGAAGAAATCACATCCCAGATTACACCCATACCAGCTCCAGAACAACAACAAGAAGTTCAGAACTCTAATGTTTTGATATCTTAGAAGAGTTGTAGTATGATAGCAAATAGTCTTCCTTCACAAGAAACTAAAAATGAGAAGGAAGATGACATGTTTTAGGATGACCTTGAGGCTTTTGTTTCAAACGTAGATGCCAAACACTCATATTTTGAAGGAGAAAGTGTGGACTGACAACTTGAGGAGGAAAAAGGGGGTGTCCAAACTTAAGATTTGATTAATTTATTTGAAGAGATTCCTTTATTTTTTAGTAATGATGAGGAGAATGTGTGTAAGCTAACAAATCCATCGAGCTATGGTCAGCAAATCCATGAAGATTACATTGATAAGGTGCTTATATATTTGCAAATAAGTGTGGATAGTATGGATATCAAATACCAAAACCATGATAAGCATGGTACAATAACTCAAATAGAACAAAATCAAGTTGAGCGAAAGTCTGACATTTTTGTCCAAAGTTTTTTTCCTTCCAATCCCAAGCCTTCAAGGAGATGTCCTATTAGGCACCTAGCTTGGTTGGAAATGAGTAAGGAGGAGCAGTGCCATGAGAATGTTGATTTCGAGCATCAAATGAAGTATCCAATTATGCACAATCAGTTCATTTTTCAACCTAATCACCATTGGTTCACAAGTCAAAAAATGTGGGTAAGTGATAACTTTTTCCTCCTTGTAAGGTTGTTGCGACAAACTCTAGAGTATTTGATTTTTCTCCACATCTTTTGGTGGATTCCCAAGCTGATTGAGCATTGCAGATTGCGAAGGAGGGGTAGTTACTTTTTTGAACTAGTTAATGGCTTTGTTTAAACAAAATTTTCCTTGTTTAGTGTAGGGTAGGTTAGTTGTAGTGAATAAGTGCTTCACACACGTTTTCATTTCAGTATTTTTGCTTTCCCTAAGCACTATTCCACATGTTTTGTTTGGTCATTAGGGCCTATTAGTTGCTTTCATTACTTCTTTTTTTTTGTTATTGTTGTTGTTTGGAGTGTTATTGTTTGAGTTTCTAATTTTCATGAAGGGGCATATTTGACTTCACACCCAATGGAGTATTGAAGGAAACTGATCTAATGCTTAGCAAGCAAGCATTTAGTGGAAATCGCCAAAATGTTATCAATTTTCACTACAGCTCAATTGGTAGACTTGATTAATCTGTTTTATCTTAAAGAGGAAGTTCAGTTATTTTCTGTGTGTGCATTAAGTATTGTTTGCACTATATTTATCAAGTGTCAGTTATGCATTGTTTCAGTAAATTGAGTTTCAAGAATGAAGTACAAAATAGAATATACAAATGATAAAGCATTTAATTACTTTCATTGGATTTCACAACATCATTATATTACAATATTTCATTTGTTTGCAAATACAAATGATTGGACAAATTTTCATTTTTGATGCATTTCTTTTCAGATGGAAACAAGAAAATAAATTAAAGTTCCCCACACAAGCCGTGGATGTAACTGTCACAATGCATCATAAGGAGCATGCTATACTATTGAAGATGTAGGAAAAGAAGACACATAAGCATGGACATAATCACCATTGCATGTTGTTGTTGACCAATGCAGGAATGGTGCACCATCCTTTGTCATCGAGCTTTGATTGACTTGTAAGAGAAGAAAAGTGGTTCTTAGAGCTCTGATTATGATCATCCCTATATGAACCACCAACAATAATGTAAAATGTTGTTGATAATACATTGAAATACTTGAGAGAATGGGAGATGGACAAGAGCAAAGAAGGAAACATCATAATAATATACTATTTTAATATAACATTGTTTGTTTCCATGTGAATGTATAGGAAAAGTCATGTAGCTGATCATCTTATGAAGAAATAAAAGCATGTGGAGTAAAACGGGCTCCCACAAGGGTAGAGCTCGGCATGTTGCCCCTTAAACTTACAAGTGGCTTGAGTAAGAAAATACAATTATCATGCTCATCTAAGCCATTCATGAGGGAGTAAAACAGAATTTTAGTCATCAAAGAAATCAATTTTATTGTTCACTCATAGCAATCAAGTTTGAGCAGCGAAGTGAAAGCTACATGTGGATAGTGAACTTAATTGATTCAATTCAACTAAAATGCATAAATTTCATATTGGAAAGTTTTAAATATTTTCATATTAATTGCATTTTTCTGCCATGGGTTTTGTTCATGTTTATTCATGTTGTTTCATAATATTTTGTTCTCGTACAATTTTTCATGTTCATATTAGTGATAGTGAATAGGCATACATAATTCCTTAATAACAAAGCTTCTAATAAATGATAAAGGGACATAGAGAAGCTTCATTTTATGAATTTTTTGAGCCAAGAATGCACTCTTTTTATAAGGTGTTTAAAATATGAAATGAGTGATGAAAAGAAATCTAGAGGAGTTGTGGATAAAGGAAAGAAGTGTTTTTTCTTTCCTCAAGTGGAAGAACAATGAGAAGTAAGTACATGGCAAGGTTGTACTAAAAATTTAAAGCAATTATGGGTATGATCAAGGAGTTGATTTTATAGGATATAATTATGGAAAACGACATCAAGGCAACTTACAAAGATGAATCATGTTGCTGCAGGAAGTATAAAGTAAAAGAAAATTTGTTTGCTATAAATAGAGGAATGGGAAAAAGTTCTAAAATAATTAATAATCTGAAAGTAAACAAGTTACAATTTTATGGTTCAATACAAAATGTAGCTTTCCTTTCATAGCACAAAATGGTTACATGTTTTCAACTTTAAATGTAGAATACAATCAAGATGTGGATTTCATTTCAAAATACAAAAGGTTTTCTTTCATTTTCACAAATACCCACATGGGGGTTTTGATTTAAATACATATTTCCTCTTGTTACAGCCGACCCACATTGGGTTTTTGCATAAAATACAAGAATGAGTAGTTTTCTCCCAAAATGCAGGATACCCATATGAGGATTTTGACTCAAAATGTAGATTTCTTCATGTTACCATTTACCCATGTAAGGGTTTTGATAGAAAATCAGAATGAAAATGAAATACCATGGTGGATCAAGCTTGAGTTTTTGAGAGGTGAAAGATGTAAAAGAAAAGATGTTTTCAACAAATAAAGGAATGGGAAAAAGTTCTAAAATAATTAATAACATGAAAGTAAATAAGTTACAATGTTATGGTTCAATACAAAATGTAGCTTTCCTTTCAAAGCACAAAATGGTCACATGTTTTCAACTTTAAATGCAGAATACAATCAAGATGTGGATTTCATTTCAAAATACAGAAGGTTTTCTTTCATTTTCACAAATACCTACATGGGGATTTTGATTTAAATACATATTTTCTCTTGTTATAGCTAACCCACATGGGGTTTTTGCATAAAATACAAGAATGAGTAGTTTTCTCCCAAAATACATAATACCCATATGAGGATTTTGACCCAAAATGCAGATTTCTTCATGTTACCATTTACCCATGTAAGGGTTTTGATAGAAAATTAGAATGAAAAAAAAAATACCATGGTGGTTCAAGCTTGAGTTTTTAAGAGGTGAAAGATAAACATTATTCTTCCATAATACAAAGTACCCACATGGGGTTTGTGATTAGATACGAGGAATATCAAAATATATAGTTATGAGCTTTGGAGCTCTTCAAAATAATGAGAAACAATGAGGAAGCCCATGGCCTAGAGAGAGATCTTGTCTCATGAATATTCATAATTTCATAGAAAAATAGAAAAACCATTTTACGTTTGCTATCTGAATCTCAAAATCAAGAATAAACAAGAGTGTATCAGGTGTGAGTTTCTTGACAGGAATCCACAATCAAGCATACATGGCACGACCTACACAATGGGTATGTTTTTGTTTACAAATGAGCAATCATTCTTTTACAAAGATAAGCTTTTGAAAGCTTTTGTTTCAACAGAAAGAATATAATGGAGGAAAGAGAACTCACCATTATAGGCCTATAGAAGAAAAACATACCACGACGAAGCTCTCACAAAGCTTCCAAAGAAAAGTTTGAACTCACTCAGTGGTGACTAGGAAGAGAAAATTAATCACAACAGCCACAACATAATGGAAACACAAAAATTAGAATATGAAGAGTTTAGCCACAACCTTGATGGCCTTTTGTTTCTTTCAAAATGAAGAGGAGAGCCACAAATTACTTTTAAAACAACTTACTAGGTCTGTGTATGGAGGAATCAACCATTTTGAAGGAAAAAATCTGAAGTTTCAACTTGAAAACCCTATTCTATGGCGGTGCTCTTTCTCAACAAAGCCTTCTTCCCCAAAGTCACAAGTGCAAATGAAATGAATTTAGGGTTTTCATTTTGAGTTTTTTTCTACCATGTTACCCTAATTCAACTTAGGTAGAATATTGCATGCCTTGTGAAATATTAAACTTAAATTACCTTAGTTCTTTATGAGGAAAAATTTCCCTAAGTCGAGCTTAGTATTTTTCATAAGACTTTTTAGAGTCTAAGTCTAGGACAAGCTTTGATTTTTTTTTTTAAAAAGAAGTCTCAAATGCCTTAGTATTTGCAATTGATTTTGAAGAAATCAGTTAAATGTGAATGTTGAAGTTGCTCATGCCTTAGGTAAGAATTATGTCTTAGGAATTTTTTTTCAATTATTTTTGTTGAAATCAACTAAAACTTGGAGAAATATTGCCTTGGATAAAATTTCATACCTTAGACTTTGTTTTTAGTTGATTTTGTAGAAATCAATTGAAATAAATGCTGGAGCTTATTAATGTTTTTATGATTTTTTCTAAGAAAAAATTGATTTGTAATGGAGAGATAAGGTATTGTTTTTGCAAAGAATTCTTTTGCAAAAAATAAATCAATTTGGAGGAAAAATTAAAACTGCATGTTTCTTTAAAGCAGAAGATAAAACAATATTTTATAAATTGTTTTATTCTTTCTTGCTATTTTTAGTAGTTTGTGAAGGAAAAAGAGAGTTGAATTTTCTTGGGGGATTTGAGTTGCATGGAGAGGAGATGAGGTTTTTTTTTTTCTTTTAAAGAAGAGCAAAGCTATTTTTAGGTGGTTTTTAGGATGGACATGCAAAAAGTATGAGTTTTCCACTTTTGTTACACATTATGGATTAGTTTTAAATTCTTTTTTTGAGTTTTTGTATTGAGCTCGGATTAGGGTTTTGGAGATATATTTTGAGGAAAATCTTAGAGTTTTTCTAAGTTCAGATTCATTGTTTCTACCTCTCATGCTGGAATAAAGATTTTTATAAGAAAAAATTTGTACTCATACTTTTGATACTCCTTCTGTTGAATAAAGTAACATTCCTATTTTGTCAAATTTTTGTGCCATTTACAGTTATAGTCTGATGTTATATTGTGATTTTTGTTTATGAAATCCTTGTTATGTCCTAAAATTGTAGTTCTTTAGGTAGAAATCTCATAAAATACTAGTTGCATGTTGTGTTTAAGCCTGAATCTTCATGCAAGTGAATTAAGTGTTGAGTGTTCATGAGGGATTGTGAAGTACTATTATTTTCTGAGAGTTGTTTGTGGGTAAAATACCAAAGTCATCATTAAGTCATCATTAAGTTCTGAAAATCACTTTAAGTCATAGCTTTCATTTCAGTTATTTTGCTAACTCTTTCCCTCAAAATATCATTTAGAATAGAATGTATCATTCAGAGAACCATCTCACTCTAGAGATTCTTTCTTTGATCAGACCACCCACATCTGAAGAAGGTTTCCATGTGTCAATAGAGAGTTAATTCTACAAATTTAGCATAGGGTGCATATCTGATTGATAACAATCCTGATCAACTTTCACATTAACACTTTCAACAATCTTCTTCAATCTTTTATTAAATCATCTATATCCCTTTCTAGTAGCTGAGTATCCCAGAAAAATTCCTTCATCACATCTAGCATCATACTTTCCAAGATTTTCATCATCTCCTTTAAGATAACATCTACTTCCAAATACCTTAAAGTACTTCCTAGTAGAAGTCTTACTAGTCCATAACTCAAAAGGATTCTTCGTGATGTTGCCTCTAATCTGAACTCTTGATTAAGAACATAAGGGTATGTGCAGGATCATCATGGAAAAAATAGGCCCTTAAGTGGCAAAAAATTTAGAAAAATCAGAGTTAGGAAACTTGATGTAAAAATTTGAATAAGTTATCTATATTATTTCGAAACAATGTAAGAATAGAATTTGTAGAAAATTGAATGTAGTTTCTGAACTAATAGGTTTATTTTTAAAAAAAATCTATTTGGTGAAGATTTGAAATTTCAATGCAATAGTACTTAAATTTCAGGGAAAAAATAAGTAGGTGTCTATCTAACCACCTTAACCACAATAAATTGATAATATTTTTTTATAAGCTTTTAGATATAAGTAGAGGACTCATGTCCCAATGTGATACATATTTTTTTGTAATTTTTTTCCAAGTAAATAATTAATTATGATTTTTTTATTACAACTTTAAAAAAATATAAAAAATCGTATGTCTGACCACCTTAACTTAGTCAAAACTTCATGAAATTCAAATTTTCTTTTTATAATCTAATAGTATGTGAAGTATAGAATGTGACGAATGCTTCAAATTCAAAAAATTTGATACCTTTTGAAAGCTATAGATGTTTTTCAATTAGCCTATCAATCAGGACTTTAGTCATAATTTAAATAGAAAATGAATAATAATTAAGTATTAAATCCAAAGTAAAGCCTAATTTATATTGGTGGAAAGCTAGGAATCTCCTTAAAAAACCCTTTTTGTTTCATCAATTTTAGGTAAAAAAATTCGTCAGCCAGATACCCTACACATACCCATCATATCGCTACTTTTTGGCCCATCATGATCATGCACATATCCATAAACAACAGTGTGTATTGCCTCTCTCTAGTATAGATCTAGTACATTTGATTCTTTCATCATGGTTCTTGTAGGTTCCTGTACCATCTAGTTTTTCCTATCAACTACCCCATTCTATTGAAGGGTTCTTAGAGAAAATAATTGTATTTCTATGCCATAGTTTTCAAAAAATGTATTAAATTCATTAGAAGTGAATTCTCCACCTCTATCAGATCTCAAACATTTAATTCTTAGGTTCACCTCATTTTCCACTCTTTCTTTGAACACTTTAAATCTATCTAGAGCTCGAGTCTTTTCTCTAAGAAAAGAAAACCATGTCATTCAAGTATACTCATCAATAAGGAGCATGAAATACATGTCACCATTTATACTTCTAGTTCTAGTCGGACCACAAAGGTCAGTATGAATTAATTCCAGCATTCTGGTAGTAGAGTACTCTTTTCCCTTAAAACTGCATCTTGTTTGTTTCCCCAACTGACAACTTCTGCAAATAGTATTAGTAGGATTTGTGATTCTAGGAAAACCTTGAACTACATCTCTTGAATTGATCCTAACCATATTATCAAAATTTACATGTCCCATCCACCAGTTCCACAACCAACTTTCATTGACTTGAGATACAAGGCATTGACCATCGACACCCTTGTGTTGATAGATGTTTCCATGAGTTCTCCTTCTAGCAACAACCATATCTCTAGATCTTTTTTTTGTTTCAAAGGTATTATTATGAAACACAAGCTTAAAACCATTGCTACACATATGTCCAATACTCAAAAGGTTATGCCTCAAATACTTTACATAATATACATTATCAGTTTTGTGAATTCCATCAAAACTAATAGAACCTTTTCCAATAATCTTTGCTCCTGAATTATCACCAAACATGACCAAACTACCATCATACTTTTCAAGTTTAGTAAACTTACATTTATCCTTGGTAATGTGATTAGAGAATTCATTGTTAATCACCCAATATTCTTCATCCATTCTAGGATGAAATGTAGTAACCTTCCATCTCATTCTTTTTGTTCTCCAGAGCATTCCTTTTTGCACATTTTCTAGGGTTAGTAGATGCAGATTTACTTTCTAAAGCTAAGAATAGGAATTCACTATCATCACCATCATAATTAGATTCATCATCAAAGATTTCAGCTTCTTCTTTAACATAATATACATTCTTATATTTCTTATCCTTTTTATCCTTATCCTTGTGATTCTTGTTCTTATGTACAACTCTATTTGAACATTTTCAAGCATAATGACCAATATTAAAAAAACTAAAAAATTTAAAGGGCAACATACCTTTATACTTACTAGTACCTTTCTTCAACTTCCTGGTGAAATTCGCTTCCAACTCATGAGAACCATCACTATCCAGATCATCCTCAATCTTTGTTGCTTTAAATGTTGTTTATGTCTTTTCTTCTTTCCTAAAATTTGTCATATCAAATGTTGTCAAGGTGCCAAATAATTTTTCTCTAGTGTATTACTTATGATCATACATTTCTTCAATCACTGAGATCTTATCACTATAACAATCAGGGAGGGTTATTAGGATCTTCTTAATTATATCTTCATCAGTTAGATTTCTCCCTTGATTCCTAACTTCATTTTCTATAAGGTCAACTCTTTAAATATAGCTTGTAAAATCTTCACCTCCTTCGATTTTTAGATTCTCATAGCTACACTTCTTTGTCAATTTTACTCTTTCAGTTCCTTCATATAGTTCTTCCAACTTCTTCTAGACTTCATGAGAAGTTCCTAAAGAAAGAACCTTAGTTCACTTTGTTTTAGATAAAGCACTAAAAATAGCATACCTTGATTTCTCATTCTCTTCATAAGAAGAAACCTTATCTGCAGTAGTAGGGCCACTTTTCAAAGCAACATACTTCTCAACAACCTTATAGGTCTTATAACCAAGAGAGATAATGTATTTTTCCATCTACATTTTCCATTCACTATAATCAATTCTATCAAACAAAGGGATCACCAACTTATGGGCCATCAGATCTTCCTTAAGTGGTTAAGCTTTACACCAAGGAACCACAACTCTGATACCAATTGTTAAAAAAATGCAGGATAACTGAGAGGAGGGGTGAATCAATTATCACTAAAATTATACTCAAAACTTCAACACTTATTAACTTTACAACCACAATGTTCTGTTATTAAGTATGAACATGAAATGACTATAACATAAAGTAAAATCAACAGAATGAAAACCCAATTTTTATGTAGAAAACCCAATGAGGGAAAAACCATGGCAAGGATTAACTCACAATATAAAGATGTTAGAAAACCAGAAAAAAAGGTTCACTGCCTACAGATACAAAAGAAAAAAAAAGATTCACCACAACAATTTGCACACATTTATAACCTTGTTCAGAAGATTGTAGAAACCTTCATCTCACTTCCTTTAGGAATCTAACATAATGAAGTAATACTAACTCAACTTACATTCACACACTTCTTCTCTTTTAATTTTTGTCTTACTTTATTACTTTAAATGATGCAATCCTTTGCAATTTTAATTTGATTTATACCATTTTTAACCTTATAAACTTTCTCCAAGGTTGGCCACATGAGCTTCATTTCATAAATTCAAATTAGGTTGGAAACTTAAAATTCCCGTGGTGGAAAGGAATGAAAGTTGACCAATACAACACTTAACCAAGACCAAAAGAATAATGTATTGGATCAACTACACACTTCCTTAATTAAATTTTATTTTTCATATGAAGTGTAAACACCAGGTGAGCCAAACCTAATGAAAACATAAATAAACATTGATGTGCATGCTTTCTAGCAAGAAGATGACACACAGATGACACAACATGCTTTAATATACATGAGAACACATCTTAGGTTCCTTTCGATACATCCGCAGTATTAGTGTTTTTCCAATATACCCTTGGAACTCTCTAAAGAGTAGCCAACTCTTATTATCAAGAATCCATTAGAGGAATGGGGAACTTAACAAGTGAATAGCTTCAAAGACTTCACTCCTTCACTTCAGGCTCTGTTGGACCTAGGAGGGTGCTACTAATTATGTTCATTTTGATATGATTTGTAAAGAACACATCAATTCACATATAAGTTCCCATGAAGGGTAAATAAACACAATTTGCTAAAAGATTGGCTAATCTTTGAGAAAATAATCGTTCATTCGATGGGAACAAGAAATTATTTGTCTCGTGGTTAACAATTTTAAATGAATTATGCTCTAATCCTGAGTCCATGATCAAGTACATCATCATTATCCTTCAAATGTAAATACCTTTAGTGAATAAACTAGTGTCTCATTGATTGGGAAATGGAGTCACATATATGATAATCAGTAATATAGAAATTATTTAACCTTGACAATCATGGACTATTTTCATCATGCTTTCCATTATAAAAAATCATAGCTCCTAAAACACTACTTCTTACCAGATCCTTTGTAAATTAACACAAATTAATGACCTTATTTAAGAATTTAATTGATTCTTTAAACCAAGGAAGAAACAAAGACATACATTCAAATAAGAATTTGATGATGAACAAAGTTATCCTTGATATTTTATTCATAATTTGCAAAAAAATTACAGAAGGAGAGTAAATTTTGTAGACAAAATATTTGTTTCAATATCAGTAATTTCTATAAAACTATTTTAAGATTAACATATACATAGCTCAAAACCAAGAAAATTTAGTTTTTCTATTCATTGGTATCTTTCCTATACCTAATTTCCACCTTGAATGTATACCAGACTCAAAAATTTGAGAAATTGGAACCCCTACAAATGAGTCATGAATTCCCTTTTATAATATAAGGGAGCAACAAGCATCTAACTCAAATGCAATTACATTTTAGATATTTTATTTCAAAATAAATTTGCATTTCATCTCAAAATTCCCCACATGTTGATTTTTAATCATTCACTCAAAAAGGGGAGGAAAAATTCATCAACATCATCAAAAGGAAAATGCATATGCCACCAAAATTTCCCTTTAATTTCCAGCTAAGCCAAGCATCCCACATCCACATCACAACGAAAGTCCACAGTTAGGATAGAAATTCAAAAAACTAGCATCACGCGTGAGGAACAGAAACAACTAACATGACATCCTTATTAAACAACGCAAAATTTGTAAACCCACACACCAATTATTTCTCAATCAGAAGAGTTACCAACACCAAAATCTAGCCCATGATACACACACCCACATTGCATCCTTGCAAGAGGTGGAGAATAAATTTCAACTCCCTCCTCATCTTTATCTTTTCCTAGTATAGAGTCATTATGCCCACTTGTAGTTTTGACAGATAATAGTGGTAGTGATAGCACCTCCATTCCCGGGACTGGACCTTGATTCATCATCAAGAGGTATTGTTGGTAGCTTGAGTCCATCTCCATTGCAATTTTTGAAGGGCTATCTATGATAGAAATTGGTGAGCTCTACCTCCCATAAAAGTTGTATCCATACCTTATCTTCCTGCGAACTCTAGAGGAAAACAGTGCACAATCCTTGCCCTTTTCTTCCACCTTCTTAGTGGCAATAGCCCCGTGTCACAATCTTCCATTGCATCTAGTGGGATTAGATGTACGTTTATCAATATGGTCCTTGTCCTCTATAGATAGGACACATCTAGGTGCCTCGTGCTCATGTGTAGAAACTTTTCTCTTTGGATTCTATGACAATCTCCTTATAGGGACTGTGGAAGTAATTGGCTTACTCATTCTTACTACCTTGTAGCTTCTCAAGCTCACAATTGAACACTCTTCACTCTGCACAAATCCAGAGAGATGCTAACTATTTAATACAATGGTGCAAATGGTAATCACTCCATTTATATCATCAAGCAAGTATGATGGTGTTTTCCCATCAATTTTTCTATCACATGCTTGAAGAAGCAATTAATCGCTAGCATCAATTACTTCACCATTAATCACCTGGGTACTTGGATATTTGCATATCATTCCTAATAATAGCTAGGAATTAATTCCTCACATGCAGAAGGACTCAATTCAATCATTCCTAAATAGAGCATGCCATTAATGCTTCACTGTTTGCAAAGCAAAATGGATAACACATGCATTGTTTTTAAATTTTGAATATTGACTATTGAGATCAGAATGAGATGGAGGATCAAGTATCCAAGATGCACTCAAATTAGGTTTGAAAACCCAATACCATGGATTGTCATCCCCTAGCCAATGAGAATATTTTGAATGGTAGCCAGGTCACATACTTGGTGGCCCTTGCCACACTCTATATGGTGGTTGATGAGAGATTCAAAATACTTTATTTTTGTTAATTAACATGACTGGTGGTTGATTATAGATTAACATATTTACACATTTTTCTTTATGTTTAGCTAAATTAGTGGATTTATTTGCAGTAATGGTTTATGTTAGATGGATTACTTTATGATGTTAATAAAGAGATAATTATGCTATGCTGATCTTTTACTGCCATAATTTTTATCCTTTTCCTAAGGGTTTTGAATAGGGTATTTTAAAGATTAATGATGTGGTTAAACTCTCTATTTAATGATGGGAAATAATCATGCCATTTGATGGGCCCAGTTGGATAATGAGTCGCTCAAGTCCAAATCGGCTTCTTTGTAGTTGGTTATGGAACTTCTACTTCCAATGCCAATCTAGCATATTTCTTTATGTCCTACTTTAGTCCTATTTCAATTTTTCTTTAGTTTTGTTCTAATCTTGAGTTAGACACTTTGAATCTTGGCAGTTAATCACCATGTTGTAAATTCAATAAGGATATGTTATAAATATCCATGTTTTGGTTTAAAGTAGGAGTTTGATAATTTTCAATTATATTTCTATAATAAATGGAAATACTTTGTTATATGTCCCACTTTGATCAAATTGAATGAAAGCAAGAAGTTAACTCAATCACCGTGTTAAGGGATATTACTTTAGGAAGAGTAGGGCCCGCTCGACCAAAGGAATCGATCTTGTGCTGTTATTTTACTATGTTATGCTATCTCTGGTTATTGATATTAACTCTAAAGTGTTAGATGTTAATTCTGGAATGATAAGCTGTTGAATCATTTTCAGTTGTTGAATGATAAATATAGATAGTTACTTCTATTTTAATCTCTTTTGAATTTTGTTTATCATGGTTAGATTAAGTGGTTAGAATCATTATAAGATTTATTAGATTAATCAGATTTAGATGTTGTTTGAAATAACTAAGTTTGGTAATTATTTATTGAGTTTAATTAGAAGCAATGATGGAGACTTATGAAAATATGGAATTAAAGTTTGTTGAAAATTTGTTCATGGAAATTAGTGTTTAAGTTTTCTAGATTAATTGTCATTTTCTTGCAATTCAATTCTATTCTTAAAATAGTATTTAATTTCTAGCAAATCTTAAGATAGATTTCCTTTAAAGCAAAGTAGAATTAATTTGGATTTCATATTTTAAATTAAGAATTAAAGTAGATGTTAGTCTTCTCCATGAATCAGTCACAATCAATTCCAATAAAGTCATAAATAAGTCAACAAAAATTTAGTTTAGGAAATAAGATAGAATTAATCCTTAGGAATTAGTCATTGTTCAGCTCTTGAGAGCTCCTGAAGAGCTCCTGAAGAACTATTGAAGAGCTCCTAAAATCTCTTGAAGGATCTAAATCGGTACCTAAAGTCACTGTTTATAGTGAAAAACCCCCCAAAAATCTATGACAACCATCCTTATCACATATAGGTTTGAGACACACCTGGTTCGATAAAGAATTGACTAAATGATACAAGTTATGACATCAACTATCTTTCCCATCGTTTTTGGCACCATTGTCAGGGATTAAACAAGATTTTTCTATCAAGTGTGAAGCCTTAGTTTTGATAAGGACGATTGACCTAAATTGAGGATGAGATGAAATAGAGTCCATCTATGGAGGTTTCTTCCACAAAAAACTAATTTATGAAGAAATCTTGATTTTGATTTGGAAGATATTCAACAATACCATATCAAAAATCAAGAAAATAATAAAAAACAATAGATAAACAATCAATAAGAAGACATGGGTGAAAAAAATGAGTGACCACCATCTAATAGGACCTTCTCTTTTCCTATCAATCTTGAAAGACAGATTGGTGAACCTCCTATGAAAAATATCTCACCTTCATTTTTTCCTACCTTTAGAGGAAAAACATTTGAGGATACTGACCAGTTCCTTTTGGAGTTCAAAGTTTTGTGTTAGACCTATAATTACACAAATGATAATCAGAGGTTGGAGTTGTTTCCTTCTACATTGAAAGAATCAGCTTTACGATGGTTCATGGGATTGGGTGCAAGAATAATTGCAACTTGGAAACAAATGGAGACTGAATTCTTGGATAAATATCAAGACTACTATAGAGTAAGGGATATAAAGGAGGAATTGTTTCAAATAAGGAAAATGGAGGACGAAATTTTTGAGGACTATGCTGATAGGTTCTAGTTTGTGCATCAGAGGTGTACTAATGGGTTGGATAATGAGATTAGAAAAATAATATTCCTGAGAGGAATTGATGACAAATCAAGATATTCCTTGAATCTTATGGGAAAGGGGGACATTAATAAACTCTCCTTGGAAGACATTGTCGAGATATGTAGAAACCACTCTAGAACGAGGGTAGGAACTAGAAATTCCAGAAGAAACAAGGCTCATACCACTGATGTGTCAGAAGTAATGGAGGAATTAGCAAACATGAAGATTGACTTACATCTTCATCTTAATATGCAAGGAGATAAGAAGACCACTGAACCATTGTCTATTTATTGCTCCAAGTGTAGGGGAAAACACCTTTTAAGAGAATGTCCATTGAATCAAGTTCAAATCTATGAGATTTGTGAGAAAAAACACCCAACAACTTCCTATTATTTGTTGGCTAGGATAAAAATCAATCTAAAGAAACCACCAGTGATCGAAGAGGAGCTTAATTATGTTGGCCAAAGACCTTAAAACATAGGATATAATGGAAATCAATGATAGTATGGTTCTCGGTCAAACTGGAATAAAAACCCTTGACAGAACCAAAACCAATGGACCCCCCAATATTAGCCACAACCACCAGCTAAATAATTGGGACAACCTGAATGGATGAATCCCTAATGGAACCAATCACAATGGCAAGCTAATCATCAGCCACAATGGCAGTCAAATCAGCCATCATGGCAACAAAACTAGACGTAGTTCGAACCATGGAAAAACCAAGGGGAAAAACATCCCTAGGGGAAAAAAATCCCTACGATAAATGCTCCTAATTCTACTAATGACCAACTGAATTATCCTTAACTACTAGCTCAACCAATTGAAAATCCAAGAAATACCCATAATGATGCAACTCCCCCTAACTTGAGTGTAATTGATGCTAATGATATTCAACTAGGAAATCGTATTGTTCAATCTAAACCCATAGGAAAAGCTCAAGAAGATGGGGAAGAAATTGAAACTTCAACAAAAACTCAAAAATTTGAAGAGGAACAAAATGTCAATTAGGCACCTTACCCTGGGATATTGAAGGAAGAAATACCTCCTGAAAACTCTCTACCAAGCTACATGAATGTTGTTGACTCTCAAATTCTTTAGGAGTTGAAGAAAATAAACATTGAAATTTCATTGTTGCAAGTAATTAAGGACATACCAGAGATAAACTAGTTAGTGAAATCTCTCAACATGAAAACTCAAGGAAGAAAGAAGAAGATACCTCCCAAAATATAAATAGGGACAAAACTGACTGATGTATTATTAGGATGATTGCTTCCATAGAAATATAATGAGCCTGGAAGTCCTGTAATCACCTTGACTATAAACAAAGTGGAGGTTAATAATGTCCTATTTGATTTAGGAGCTTCCATAAATTTTATCACATCTAATACGGTTCAAATGCTAGGTATGGCAACCATTCAGCCAACAACAACTATTTTGCAATTAACTGACCAATCTACTATAAAGCCAAAAGATATAATAGAAGAGATCATGGTTACCATTGACACATGGGATTATCTAGTTAAATTTTTGGTTCTAAAAGAAAGAAAGAAAGATTCTAGATAGCTAATCATCTTAGGCAGACCATTGTTGGCTACTACTACCACTTTAATTGATTGTAGATCTAGAATCATGATCATATCAAATGGTCAAAAATAGAAAGAATTTTCACTCTATCCACTAGCAAAACCATCAATTCGACCAAACACCCAACTTTAAGTGGATGAAGATTTAGATTTAGAAAGTGACGATATTGTGGAGTTATCCATGGTTACTATAGTTGAACATGTTCAAGAATGTGAGGAACAAGAGTTCACTTCAGAAATGGAAAAAGAAGATTGTCAAACAACATTAAATGAATGAAACTCTTGTCCTATGAATACACTTGTTGAAAAATGCATTGATTCCACCAAAGACACCAAAGAGATTATAGTAGCTAGAGATAAACCCCTCAATATAAATTCATCTTTATCCCAAACTTAAGAAAAAGAATTGAAGGAAATTTTAGAAAAAAACATAGAAGCATTTGCTTGGGAGTATACTAGTATGAGAGGAATCCATCCTTCGATTTGTAGTCACCACATTTACATAGAAGATGTAAGACCAATCAGATAAGGAAAAAGGTGTAGCAATCTTGTTCTTCATGACATAGTTAAAAGACAAATAGAGAAGCTGCTAAAAGTATGATTCATATACCCAATCTCTAATAGTCAGTGGGTTCCACCACTAGTTATTGTCCCAAAGAAGAATGGTAAATGGTGAGTGTGTATAGATTATTGAGATTTGAATAAAACCATAAAGAAATACCATTTTCCATTACCATTCATTGACCAGGTACTCGATAACCTAGTAGGCAACAACTACTTCTCTTTTCTTGATGGTTTCAGTCGATATAACCAAATCTAAGTAGCCCCTGAAGATCAAGATAAAGCTACCTTTACCTATCGATGGGGTACATATGCATATACAGTCTTACCATTTGGACTATGTAATGTGCTAGCCACATTTCAAAGAGCAGTACTTGCTATATTTGTAAATTTCATCACTTCCTATGTAGAGATTTATATGGATGAATTTATAGTCTATGCTAAAACATTTGATGAAGCATTAAAAAACATAGAAAAGGTTTTACAATGCTAGAAAGATATAGATTATCACTCAATCATGAAAAAATTTCCATTATCATGACATAGGGAATTGTTGTAGGATATCACATCTCAAAAGAGGGGGTAAAGGTTTATCCCAAGAAAGTTGAGATCATATAGAACATTGAGATCCCTAGGAACCAAACTGGTGTACAAAGTTTTCTTGCACATGCAGGGTATTAGAGAAGGTTTATAGAAGGATTTAGTAAAATGGTAGCAATATTGTTTACACTACTGAAGAAATAAGGGGAGTTTCTATGGACTGAAGATTGTGAAAAATCGGGGCGTCGGTCCAAGCTCAGTTGGTTAAGGTGTTCCCTGTAGCAGGGCGCCCACCATGGGTTCAACTCTCCAGCGCTCCCGTGGTACCAGTTGGTGTGTCCCTCCAGCACTACCGGTCACGGTAAAAAGTTTACCGGCGGTGGGGGGTTATATGGGGGGTCGTGCTGCACCCGATTCCCCTCGTTAAAAAAAAAAAAAAAAAAGATTGTGAAAAATCTTTTGAGACAATCAAAATAGCTCTAATAACTTCTCTAATCATTAAAGGACATGTTTGTGGAGAGCCATTTCACATACATGAAGATGCATCCAATCTAGCTATTGGAAAAATATTAGAACAAAAAGATGACAATGACACCAGTCATGCAATTTATTATGTTAGCAAAAATTTAAATCCTACTAAAAGAAATTATACAACAATAAAAAAGGAATTTCTAGCTGTAGTATATGCAATAAATAAATTCAAGCATTATATTACAGGTTACAAAGTTTACATACATATAGACCATGCTGCAATTAGATATTTAATGAACAAGGTTGTAGTAGGCTGATACATTATCAGATGGTTATGATTACTACAAGAATTTGATGTAACTATCATTGATAAGCCTTGAAAGACAATGTTGTTGCTGAATTTCTTTCTAGATGAACATATATTTTCTATATCAATCCATACACTATGGTTTTTTGACTTGGAAAATTGCCTTATAATAGAGAAATGTCCAATTCACTTTAGTCAAAAACTAAAAAAGAGGTTAATTTGTGAAAGTTCTAGATTTCACTGGATTAATGCTCTTTTATTTAAATTGTGCCCTGACCATGTTTTATGGAGATGTGTATATGAGTTATATTTTTATGATGTAGTACATTCCTACCATCATGAGCCTGAAGGAGGAAACTATTCAGTAGTGAGAACAATTCACAAAATCTTACACAAAATCTTAGGAGTTGGCTACTTTTGGCCATCAATGACAAATGATGTTTCATTCTTTGTCAAACACTATGATGAATGTTAGAGGATGGGAAGACCCATGCCAACCATGGAGATGTTGTTTCAACCATAAATATCTTTGAACCATTTGAAAAATGGGGCATTGGTTTTGTGGGACTTGTCAATTCACCTTCAAGAGGGAAATGTTACATCCTTGCTTGTACTAATTATGTAACAAAATGGGTTGAGGTGAAAGCATTAACAACAAGAACTAAAGATAAGGTTGTAGATTTTCTGTACAGTCAAATTCTTCAAAGATTTGGTGCACCCATAGAAATTTTTTTAGACCAAGGACCACAATTTGTATCAATTGCAGAAATACTAAATGGATCATAGAAAATGTTAACCATATCACCCTCACAAGAATGGACAAGTGGAGGTTACTAATAGAGAATTAGAGAATATCCTAAAAAAAATAGTTTCATTGAGGAAGACAGAGTGGGTAGATAGGTTGGATGAAGCAGCGTGGGCCTAGAATACCACATGGACAACAACAACTAGATTTTCTCCATATGAACTTGTGTATGGGAAGAAGCCAGTAATGACAATAGAATTTGAGTTAAAAATATTGAAAACAATAGTAGAAATTTGAATTGATTCACCTAAATCTGTGAAAAGTAAAATTTTGTAGCTCAAAAGACTTGATGAAATGAGAATGGAGGCACTTCAACATACAAAGGTGATTTAGAAGTAAAGGATGGAATGACATGATAAGAATATTGTGTCTAGACATTTCAAAGAAGGAGATTGGGCATTATTATTTGACTCTAGATTTGTAGATTTTAAAGGGAAGTTACATACTAGATGGTTAGGTCCTGATGAGATACAAGTATTTGAAGATGGAGTTGTCCAATTGGTTCTGATTGTTGGAGAAAAGCGAGTCATGCTAGTTAATGGTCATTGAGTGAAGACATATCATAAACCAACAACAAAGGAGGAATTTCTAGATGATCTACAACATAGAACTGAACATTTTCTCATGGAAGACATTTCTTTCATGAGAGACAATCTTTAAACCTTTGTAGAAGGCATGAATAAGCAACATAAATTGAAAACCAACAATTGGTGGTTGTCCTTGAGAAAAAGGGAATTAAATTAAAAACCATTAAATGGTGGTTTTCTTTCAAAAAAAAAAGGGATGACTGAAAAAATAGCAAATGGTGGTTTATCTAAAGTTAACTCTTGGAGGCTCTTGAAGAACTCCTAAAAGATCTTGAAGGCCCTCGAAGATTGAAGACTCTGAAGACTCCGTTTGGCTGAATAACTCTTGAAGGCTCCTGAAGGCTAAAGATTCTAAAGACTATGTTTCACTCAATAGCTCCTGATGACTCTTGAAGTTCCAAAGCTCCTGAGAGCTCCTGAAGACTTCTGAAGAACTCTTAAAGGATCCTAAAGATATCGAAGGCTTTTAAATCGTGTAATTCCAAAGCTCCTAAGAGCTCTTGAAGGCTCCTGAAGAAATCCTGAAGGCTCCTAAAAAAATCAAAGGCTCGAAATAAATTGAAGTGTGCATTTAATATGAATATTATTTTCTAATATTATTTTCTAAGGTAATGATACTAATTTTAAATAGGTAAATATTTATAAATCTAGACATCTTTGCCATATTGTTATTAATAATGATAATAAATGACTTTTAATTATTTCAAAAAGTAGTGAGATGGTTGATGTAAAGAATGATGTGGCATTGATGATGTTAGTAATAATAATAGATCTTGTTATGATTCACCTATATTTCAAAAAATATTTCCAAGTTCATGTTGACATGTGTAAAAGATGCCACCAACTTTGTGAATAAAAAATACAAACTTCATTTTATGGCGTGTGAATCATTTAGAGTAGTAAAGAAAATTAATGACACATCATGTCATTTTCAAAATGGTTGCTCTGAAAACAAGGAAAAATCATTCCACATTTTATTAAGTAATTCAATCCACCTATGAAACCCACCATTATTGACAGATGAAAATGGGGAACAAGAGGAATGTTGAGCCAAAAAATTTCACTCTTGATTCAAAAACTAGGAGATTGTTAGCAGAACTTGGATGGTTGTACTTTGTAATGCAATATGAAGGTTTTCAGCTAGAAATGATTGAAGAATTTGTGAGAACTTTTCATGTGAATGTCACCAGAGTAAGGGGTGAAATTAGTGAGGTCACTCAAAAAATAATAAGTGAAATTTCTAGAATTTCAGTTGAAGGAAAACAAGTTAATAAGGGTCAAGTTAAATTTGAGAAATTGGTGGCCGCATTTCACAAAAAGCCATAAAGAAGGCCAAAAATTATGATGCATAAGGGAGACCAACCTGGAATTGCTTGCCTAAGTTTGGACAAGCCTTGGAGGACTGCCACAACCTAGCTTATAAAACTTTTTACCTATGAAGGGCAGCACAGTACTATATTAGGACCAGGAATGCAACTTTTGATACATTTAAGGTATGGATAGACAAAACCCTTTGCTAGAATAAATTTTCCAGCATTTTTGTTCAAAAAAATTTCTTCCATGATTTTAAGAGTAAAATATAGAGGGTAATCATCCATAAAATACCAGGGGTTGATTCATTTGATAATTATGCACCATTTCTTAAAGAAAGAATTTGGAAAATAGGGATGGCTAGAATTCTTGTTTGCACCTGTAGAAAAAAAAATGGAAACCCACAAGGGGACCGATAGCTAAAAAGTCAAGGATTGAGAAAGGAGAATCTTCCAACAAGAGGGAAAAAGAAAATTACAAGAATCCTCTAGGGTAACCCATGCTATTTCCAAAAAGAAAAGCAAGAAGTACATGAAGAAAGCCCTAGCCATGTTTAGACTATTGTGTCTACCTATGAAGAGATGCCTATAATTCAAACCCTTATTTCAAAAAGTCAAATAGAAATTGTTGCAGGCCATGAAGAAACTCATACACTAGTACATTCTCTTGAACAACCTCAAAGCCCCCTGAAGGCCCAATGCCAACTCCTGAAAGAACCCCTATTTTTGAATTCCATGATTCTGCCAAAGAATCTGAGGCACAATATGAAGAGAAAGAAGCATCAGAGGAATTTTAACAAGAAGAGACTATGAAATCCCCTACACCTTCTCCCCATTATGAGCAAAGAAAAAGACAATAACGATTGATTGAAGAAGAAGAAATCCATGAAAAATTGAATGAAGATGAATTAGAGAATGAGGAATTGTTAAGGGCTATAAAAATATCTCATTTAGAAGCTGAATTAGAGCAAGAAAGAAGAAACATGAAATTCTTTGAAGAGAAATTGAGAAGAAAAGAAGAATAATTGTAAAAATCCCTCAACAAAACTCAAGAAATGGAAAGGAAAATTGAACACAATGAAGCAAAATATAGAGAGAAATTGAATAAAATTGAAGATTCCCTACAACAAGCTAGTGTACAAGCATTAGAAAATGCTAAAGAAATTTCAAGATTAAAAAAGGAATTGCAGCAAAGGGAAGAGCAATTGAAAAAACAATCTATGTGGTTTTATTCACATGAAGCCTCTACTTCTCTGGCCCCACCACACTACCTTGCTCTGTCTTCAATTCCTTCTTATATCCTTTCTATTCCATCATATGTTCCTCCTTCAGCCCAACCTAGATACCTCTCCCTAGAAGCCTTCAAATTTAAAGAGGAAAATAAACAATTGAAAGAGCAAGTGCAGAAGTTAGAGGAAGAAAAAAAAAGATTAAAAGAAGACTTGAGCAAGTAGTAGAAATAAGTTTTGTGATACTTTACATGAGAAGGCTAGTGGGGGTTTATGCTTTGTTCCTTAGATAAAGGTTTCTAGAATGGAAGCTTAATCAATTAATCTTAGGGAGAATCCTGGATTACCATAATGATGGATATTTTCTTCAGGATTACTTTCATAGCCACCTTGACATTCAAAATCAAATGTGTGAGTTTTTCCAGCATGGATTTTCAATGGGAGGTAATGATAACTCTATGTTAAATGTCTATGTTGGTGAGATGAAAATTAGATCATGTGTCTCCTTAATGTAGAATCAAATAGAATCTTCAAGCAGAATGGAAAAATATAAGGAGGCTCAAAGAAGGTATGGCTTACTAATGAGGCCCGAGATGCCTCATGTAGAGAAATATATCAAAGCAGTAAGATCAGAGGTAAGGCTCAATCAAATTAATCCTCTTTATGTTTCAAAATTTCTCAGTAGTATTTCTACATTCCATAATGTTGAGGGAACACTTCCCCCATTTGTAATACAATCTTATGAGGAAAGATATCAATTCATTCCTGAGTCAGTTACAAGAGAACCAATAAGCCTGAACAACATTAGATGGAGTTTAATAAGAATCAAACATGTGATCACTTTGATTGAATAGCAGAAATAATTTTGGGTCAGCATGAGGTTTAGAATGTCGATTATCATTATGCCAACCCCAAATCTCAAGGAATCGGTCAATATACCTAAGGGAGTGTTAAGACCATGGTTTGAAAAGTTGAAACAAAATTATTGCTTTACACTCAATAGTAGATTGCCACACCAGTATAGGGAAGGAGTGTTTGACTATTGCATTTGGATGGAGGCACTAAACAAGGAAAATAAGGCTACCATAATTATTGATGAAGAACCATGAGGACATGAGCCAAAACAAGCGGGGAAGAAAATGATGAGAGATTCAAAATACTGTCATTTAATGTTTAAAAGACTTTATTTTTGTCAATTAATATGATTGGCGGTTGATTATAGATTAACATATTTACTCATTTTTCTTTATGTTTAGCAAAATTACTGGATATTCTTGAAGTAATGGTTTATGTTAGATGCATTAATTTATGATGTTAATAAAGAGATAATTATGTTGTGTTGATCTTTTACTACCATAATTGTTATCCTTTTCCTAAGGGTTTTGAACAGGGTACTTTAAACATTGATGATGTGGTTAAAATCTTTGTTTAATCATGGAAAATAATCATGCCATTTGATGGGCCTAGCTGGATAATGAGTCACTCAAGTCCAAATCGGCTTCTTTGTAGTCGGTTATGGAACTTCTACTTCCAGCACCAATCTGACATATTTCTCTATTTCTTGCTTTAGTCTTGTTTCATTTTCACTTTAGTTTTGTTCTAATCTTTAGTTAGATGCCTGGAATCTTGGCAGTTAATTAGCATGTTGTAAATTCAATAAGGATATGTTATAAATATCAATGTTTCTATTTAAAATAGGAGTTAGATAATTTTGAATTATATTTCTGTAATCGATGGCAATACTTTGTTTTGTGTCCCACTTTGATCAAATTGAATAAAAGCAAGAATTTAACTCTTTCACTATGTGAAGGGATCTTATTTGAGGAAGAGTAGGGCCTTCTCAACAAAGGGATTGATCTTGTGTTGGTATTTTACTAAGTTATGCTATTTCTAGTTATTGATATTAAATCTGAAGTGTTAGATGTTAATTCTAGAATGATGAGTTGTTGAATGATAAATCTGGATAATTAATTATCTTTGAATCACTTTTGAATTTAGTTTATCATGGTTAGATTAAGTGGTTAGAATTATTATAAGGTTTATTAGATTAATCAGATTTAGATGTTGTTCAAAATAATTAAGTTTGGTAATTATTCATTAAGTTTAATTAGAAGCAATGATGGAGACATGAAAATATGGAATTGAAGTTAGTTGAAAATCTGTTCATGGAAATTAGTGTTTACATTTTCTAGATTAATTGTCATTTTCTTGCAATTCAATTCTATTGTTAAAATAGTATTTAATTTCCAAAAAATCTTAAGATAGATTTCCTTTAAGCAAAAATGTAATTAATTTGGATTTCATATTTTAAATTAAGAATTAAAGTAGATGTTAGTCTTATCCATTAATCAGTCACAATCAAGTCCAATAAAGTCAGAAATAAGTCAACATAACTTTAGTTTAGAAAACAAGATAGAATTAATCCTTAGTAATTAGTCATTGTAGTTTAACTCCTAAGAGCTCCTGAAGAGCTCCTGAAAACTCTTGAAGGAGCTAAATCAGTACCTGAAGTCACTGTTTATAGTGCAAAACCCCACAAAAATCCATGATAACCATCTTTATCACATATAGCTCTAAGACACACCTAGTTTGATAAATAATTGACTAAATGATGCAAGTTGTGACATCAACGATCTTGCCCATTAATGGTGTGGAAGATACACATGTCACATTTTCGTGCACCTCACAAGTTTTCTAACAGACATTAATTAGGTACCGTGAGGTGTGCAATGAATTTCTTGGATTAAATCTTAATCTAACATCATAACAGTTGATCTTTCCTTTATCATTCATCAGACATACGTACATGGGTTGGGCCCCAAATGGCAAGGACATGCGTCATCATATTGTGAACCTTGCATGTTTTTTGATGGCTATTCATAAATTCCTGCGTAGTGTGTGATGTGTGGCAAGGATTAGATCTTCAAATATGATGGACCACATGTTAGTTTAAAGTTGGGGCCATGACTAGGCCATGGTAATAAGACCCTTAAGGGTGATGACTTAAGTCCCTTAAAAATATTTCACCCCACTTTAGACAAAAATGGTGCAAGTTAATATGCGGGGTTACCGACTTTCCTAACTGAAGGGGCTAGTGAATGGATGCATTTAAGGAATTGAGTGACAACTTACTCAACTGACAACCGGTGAGAATAAGTCACTACAAAATTATAATAGGACATTTATGGAGTTAGGGTTTATAACAAGACCTTTAGCCCATCCTTAACTGCAAAGCTCAATGATCATGATCCATGTCATGATTTTCTCATAATTTTTAAAAAAACTTAGGATCTCTATTAGTGGCTCATACTTGGGGATGTATACCACCAATGGGTATAACAAGAATCTAGATCTCAAGTTGAAGCATACCAGGGTTGAAAAAAAATAACTAGAATCTCACTTGGAAAAAGAAAGTAGACACAACTAGAAAGGAACACACCAACGAAACCTATGTACATTATGCACAAATGCAATTAACCTTAGAAGCCTCTTCCATACAATTGGCTTCACTCCTCAAATCGGAGACCCATGATCCCCAAATCTCAAAGATAGTTATTTCCTCTGTCAAAGACTTTGTCTGGTTCTAATTGTGGTGGATCAACATGTGTATTAGATCCTTCTAAGTAGCCAATCTTGTTATGATTGATGTCATCAACACCATAGGCTATGAAACTATCTTGTTCATCCATATATTTTGACATAGACCTATCAAAGTGAAATGGAACAATAAAACACTCACACTCCATCTGATCATGCATTTTACCTTCATACATGGCTTGTTTATCAAATAGAAACCATTTATTGGCATTTTGTCACAAGCTGGGGCAATATTTTAGAGTATCAAAAAGAAGAGATCCATAATCAACAACACTCTCATTATGCTTGACATGAGTGTTTTCCTCACTAGATGGAAGCAATTCGATAATGAGGTCCAAAAGATATGGGGCATCTACAAATAATTCATGTGCACAATCATACTGATTATCATCACATCTCATGCCATCGACACCCCTATGTTTATCTCCACATGGATCAAACCATCATGCAATGTTGACATAGGCTGAAGACTCATCACAATATTCCTCCTTCTTAACCAGTAGAAATCCTACTTCATGAATAGTGTATCCATCTGAATGCACAACTTGGTTTTTCAGTAACAGGCCTCTCCCTTCATCCATGTGTATTTAATCTTCATTATCATGTGTGGCTGACAACTCAACCTCTTGGTTGAATACACAATCATGTATCACTTCAACATTGGTTTACTCATCTACACCCCTCTCAATACCTAAGCCATATTTAGGATTGTGATCATAGAAAATGCCATCCTTATCTTTAAATTCTCTATCCTATAAAAAACTATCACATTGAATTATTAGTTTACTTGAACTACATTCTTTGTGTTTTTCAGATACAATTTGTTTATCCACGTGTGGACCAACTGATTCACCAACACTTGTGTCACTACATCTTTGATGTGACTGGGAAACTATTAAGTCAAGGTCACCATCCTCAAATATAGACTTACAAACCTCAATTCCAACCTGGTCCTTACTTCTTACTATCTCACTTGTACCATCTCCAACATTTTCACCAGTGGTCCATGTCAAAAGCTCATCATATTTTTTTGTGAAAGACTGGATTTCTCCTACACAAGTAATGGTTATCATTTATAACCTCATTTTCTAATGAAGGTTCATCAAATAAGGGATTGTGCCACACCTTCATGGTTGTCACATATACCCCTGCCTTTTCAATATGAGGGTCCCAATCTCTAGGATCATCAATGCATTCAAAATCAACATAATCACTTGAAAAGTAGAGAGAAACATTTTCAGCATCTCTTTCATCATTTGTGCTCAAACTTATAGATCCAAATTTTGAGAACTCTTCACATGAAGAAAATTGTTCACTACCAATAAAATGTACCCTTTCAATCATATCAATTTTTCCTCCACTTGAAGCAAGAGACTCTACTTCAATTTCATAAGAAGAATTATAATCAATAGAGGACTAACCAGGTTCAATTTCATCACCCTATTTATTGATATGTGCATCATTGTTCCTAATTAAATTAGGATGTGGATCTTCCCCTTACGTCCCTTGTGCTCATTCACCATATAGAACATCGCAAGGATGAAAATCATTCACAATTTCTTTGTTCTCGTATTCTATATTTCCATCCTCATCACTAATATGTGGATTTGCATGTATGGTACTAGTAAAATGACAAGAGTCCTCAACAAGTTGTTCACACTCAAACGTGTCCTCTTGACCTGTTGAAACTAACATTTGATTCTCCTCATCATAATAATCACTAGTAGTGCTCTGAGATAACACTTGTAGTGTGTACTCACTCTTAGCCTCTTTTACTACCCTTATCCAATTGACTACTTGGTTCAAATAATGAGGCATCAATTCCTTTCGAAAGGTGCTTAATCTTCATTGATACATATCACAAAATAGATCAATACACATGGATTATTCTAGTCCGATATCTTTAGGTATATCTAATAAGGTTTCAAAAAACATAGAGAAAAAATTATAGGGTGATTGCCCTTGACACTTTTTCATTTCATGTAAATTCTTGGTTGAGAATAGTTGATCAATTTTGTCTTGACCCTACAAGATTTTCACTTGATCCCTACCATAGTTTTCACATTGTGGTGATGGAGAAAATGAAACAATGGAATCCTTGTCCTCTTGGATCAAACCTCTACCAATTGACCCACTATTTGCATTTACATGCAACGTACTAGGATGACCAATATTGGTGGTTGCACATCCGTTCATCATTGAATACTTCAAATTATTTTCAATGTCTATGGAAATTTGGTATGCTTGGTGCAATGTATTAGGATCTTTGTGTCTCAAAAGGTAACTCATCTTTTGGTTGAATTCACTCAAGTATACGACCAAAGATTTAACATCATTTGGTCTTATTCTTGCAAGGATCTCTCTGATTACTTTTGATAATCAAAGATTGAAAGTAGGAACCAACTCATCCTCTACCTTTTCCATACTCATGAACTTTTTTCTAATTATGATGGGATCAATCCTTTCTCCAAACCATTCCATGAAACATACCTTAATTTCCTCCTATGAATGTATGGAAGAAGATGGTAAATAAGAAACCAGTCTCTAGCATCTCCTCTCAAGGATTGAGCAAATAATTTCATTACAAAATCTTCATAGTCAAATTCGTAATCTCCCATCATTTCAACAAACTCTTGCAAATGTTTTCCTATTGATTCAACTTTTGCACCATTGAATTTTGGTAGCTTATCCTTGATCTTAGGTGGGATAACATTTGGATACCCAGAAATATTGTCAAAGAAAATGGCCCTGTATCTATCAATAATTAAATTCCTTTGACCCAACAAAGGTTGTAAATCATGCACGGGTGAACTCATGTCTACACTAGAAAGTGCAACTTGACTATGCATTCTCACTCGTTGGAAGATAATTATAAATTTTGATTTGCAATTATACAATACTACATTAGTTCTTTTCAACAATTACAACCCTAAGCCTTTACAATGCATATCTCCTATGAATTTTTCTTAAGATCTTTCAATATAGCATGCTTATCCTAAGACAATGAACTAATTTCAATTTACATTTGAAAAGGAATGTTAAATTTTCATTATTATTCCTTGATCTAGTGCTAATTAACTTAATAGGGAATCCTTTACACTTTTAACATAGAATATTTATCATAATTTTCTCACAACATGATTAGATCATCACAAATTTTATGAGAATACTTGGAATTTTGTAGCAACCACCTATCCTTTGTCTTCAAATTTGTAGATCTGGAGATTTGATGTATACATAGTCTGGTTATTTTTTCAGAGTCTCCACCTCCTATCATGGAGGTTTAAACTTCAAATAAGATGAATTTTCTTCAAAAGAATATAGGATCTAGGTTGGCTTCCATAGTAGAGTCACTTTCTGGTTCCTCTAACTATGCTGCAATCCAATCTCCCACCAGGTTCAAGAATTGATCAATATCTAAAAAATATGTTTAAAATTCACTCACTATTTCACTTTGTGATGCAAAGATATTTGTCTAGAGAATGAGAATTATCCCCAGTAGAGTCACCAAGGTGCTGTCATAATAGTGGTTTACAATTCCCGAGAGGAATGAATTTTAGCTGAAATCACATATTTTTAGAAAATATAATGATTTAAGCCCTAAAAGGTTCCATTTTAAGGATTCCAGTTGAAGAGGGTTTGATCAAATCACCTTAGATCAAATCCCCTTGGATAGAACCTCGCTAGTTTTAAACCATACCTATAAATGCGTCTCCTTTACACCTATCAAAATGTTGATAAAAAATCACTTTTGATTTAGCTTTTGGGGGATCAAATGAATTCATTTAAAATTTATTTTAAATGATTATGGTATTCCTCAGAACAAGCTATCCAATGAATATAATTTTAATATGTTTTGGTTTTGTTATGTATTTGTTTTTAAGTTTTATTAAACATAGGTTTTCATCTAAAATAAATTTCTTTGTTCTTCACATGTGGAAAAATAGAAGATTATCAAAAAAAATTTGAAAAATATGAGTGCACCAGATATTGAAGTCCTTGATCCAACAAAAAATAAAATTTGACATATACAAAAGTTACGCCGGTATTGTGTTTGAATTGTAATTCATTTGACTTTGAAACTTGATTAAGGAAAAAATATCAGTAAAAAACTATCTAACCAAGTGGAAGCACTAGATATCAGAGGTACAAATCTAAATTTGAAAGAATTAGAATTTTATCCTTCATGGAAAAAAAGTTATGTGTTATACGCGCGTTTTTTAAAAATGTTGTTTTCTAAAAAATCAATTTTCATGGGAGATGGAAAAAGAAGTGCAATTTGATTCCAAAAATTTTGAAAAAAATATTTTTAGAATCTATAGAAAAAATTTGATGAGACTCTAGTTTGCACCATCTTCAAATTCCTCATAGTTTAGCCGCTATAGGTGCCCGAATGTGAAGATTTAGTTAAAAATAATAATTTTAGTGTCCAGTTTGGCCAAAAATTGTAAACCACTATTATGGGATCACCCACCATTCTATTGGTTATTTTCCTAGTACACACTTGGAAGTCTCTAAAGAGTAGCCAACTCTTATTATCAAGAATCTATAAGAGGAATCGCCAATTTAATGAGTGAATAGCTTGAAAGACTTCACTCATTCACTTCAAGCTCTATAGGACCAAGGAGGGTGCTCCTAATTATGTTCATTTTGATATTTTTTGTAAAGAAAACACTAAAAGATTGGCTGATCTTTTAGCAAATAACTGTTCATTCACTGGGAACAAGAAAGTATTTCAAATACATGCCTCGTTGTTAAGAATTTTAAATGAATTATGCTCTAATCTTGAGTCCATGATCAAGTACATCATCATTATCCTTCAAATTTAAATACCTTTAGTGAATAGATTACTGTCTCATCAATTGGGAAATGGAGTTGCATATATGATAATCAGTAATACAAAAATTCTTTAACCCTGACAATCATGAACTATTTTCATAATGCCTTACATTATGAAAATCACAACTCCTAAAACACTACTTCTTAGGTGCAGATAATTGTAAATGAACACAAATTTATGACCTTATTTAACATTTAATTGGTTCCTTGAACCAAGCCAGAAACAAAGACATACATTCAAATAAGCATTTGACGATGAACAAAGGTATCCTTTATATTTCATTCATAATTTGAAAAAAAATTATAGAAGCAAAGATAATGTTTTAGAAACAAGATTTTTTTTTATATAAGTAATTTCTATAGAACTATTTTAAGATTAACATATACATAACTCAAAACCAAGACAATTTAGCTATTTTATTCATTGGTATCTTTCCTATACCTAATTTCTACCCTAAATGTATACCAAACTCAAAAAATTGAGAAATCAGAACCCTGACAAATGAGGCATGAAATGCCTTATATAATAAAATGGAGAAATAAGCATCTAGCTCAAATGCAATTACATTTCAGATATTTCATTTCAAAATCAATTTGCATTTCATCTCAAAATTCCCCACATGGTTATTTGCAATCATTCACTGAAAAAGGGGAGGGAAAATTCATCACCATCATCAAAAGAGAAATGCATATACCACCAAAATTTCATGTTAACTGCCAGCTACACAAAGCATCCCATGTCTATGTCACCATGGAAGTCCACAGTTAGCATAGAAACCCAAAAAACTAGCATCATACATGAGGAACAAAAACAACCACCATGACATCATTATCAACCAACAAAAAATTTGTAAACACACACACCAATTCCTTCTCAACCAAAAGAGTGACCAACACTAAAACCCACCCCACAATACATGCACCTACTTCATGTCCTTGTAGGAGGCAGAGAAGAAACATCAAATCCCTCCTCGTCTTTATCTTTTCTCAGTATAGAGCCATCATTCCCACTTGGAGTTTTGATAGATAAGAGTGGTATAGATAGCACCTCCATTCTCTAGACTGTAGCTTGATTCAACATCGTGAGGTATTGTTGGTAGCCTAAGTCCATCTCCATTTCTCTTTATGAAGGGATATCTATGATAGAAATTGGTGGACTCTTCCTCCCATAAGAGCCCCTTCCATACCTTATCTTCCTACGAACTCTAGAGGAAAACGGTGTAGGCTCCTTGCCCTTTTCTTTTTCCTTCTTGGTGGCAATACCCCGGTGTCTCAATCTTCTACTACATCTAGTGGGAGTAGGTATAGGCTTCCCAATAGGGACCTTCTTTTTGTAGATGGGACATGTCTAGGTGCCTCATGCTCATGTTCAGAAACTTCAGTCTTAGTCTTCTATAAGTTAAGCCTCAGTGATCTCCTTATAGGGACTACGAAAGTAATTGGCTTACTCATTCTTACTACCTTGTAACTTGTCAAGCTCACAATTGAACACTCTTCAATTTGCAAAAATTTAGAAAGATGGTAACTGCAATGGTGCAAATGAAAATCACTCCATCCATATTTATCAACTGAGTCTAATAGTGTTTTCTCATAAATTTTTCCATCACACACTTAAAGAAGTAATTAATTGCTGGCATCGATTAATTCACTGTTAATCACCCAAGTACTTGGAGATTTGTGTATCATCCTCATAATAGCTAGGAATTAATTCCTCACATACAAAAGGGTCCTCAATTGGATCATTGTTGAATAGAGTACTCCATTAATGCTTAATTGGTTGTAGAGAAAAATGGCTAACACATGCATGTTTTTTTATTTTTAATATTGGTCATTGAGATTAGAATTATATGGAGGATCAGGTGGTTAAGATGCACTCAAATCAGGTTTTAAAACCCAATACCATGGCTTGGCATCCTCTGGCCAATGAGAAAACACTAACTGGGAGCTAGGTCACATACTCCATGGGCCTCACCACACTCTACATGGTGGTCAAGAAGCTCCACATGTCACCTTTTCGCACACCTCACAAGCTGCCTAGTAGGTATTAATCAAGTACCATGAGGTGTGTGATGAATGACTTGGATTAAATCTTAATCTAGCATCACATCCATTGATTTTCCCTTTATCGATCACTAGACAAACATACATTGGAGGAGCCCCAAATAGTAAGGACATGTGTCAACATATTGCGAACCTCGTCATAGATGTCTGAGGGCTATCCATAAATTCTTGTGTGGTGTGCAATAGGTGACAGGGATTAGATCTTCAAATTTGATGGACCATATTTCTGCACAGACCCCATGTTAGTTTAAAGGTGGGGCCATGACTAAGCCAACAGTAATAAGACCCTTGAGGGCTACAACTTAAGTCTATTAAAAATATTTCGCATGACTTTAGAAAAAAATAGTGCAAGTTCATATGTGGGGTGACCAGCTTTTCTAACTGAAGAAGTTGGTGAATGAATGCATTTAAGGACTTGAGTGACAACTTACTCAACCAACAACCAATGAGAAAAAGTAATTGAAAAATTATAACACTAAAGGTTTTAAGGATAGGACATTTATGAAGTTATGGTTTATAACTAGACCTTTAGCCCATCCTTAATTGTAGAGCTCAATGATCATGAGCCAATACATGATTTTCTTAGGATTTTGCAAAAAAAATATGAGCTCTATCACACAACAAGTGTAGAATCATTCAAACACCAAACACCTTCCACCTGTCCATTTGGACAATGCAAACACATACAACTCTGAAACTCAGCTTCTGGATCACCAATCCACAAGCATCTTTTGACAGAACCCAAAGAAAACCATTATAAGACATATTCTAGATCCATAAGATTTGAAGAAACCTAGTAGAGGACTACGGAGAAAAAATATTTTTCCCATTCCACGTAAACTAATTCAACCACAATGATTCACACACTATGAACACAACTTTCACATTCCAACAACCCAAAAGCTACAAATCAAGAGATATCATCAATAGATCACTTATCATCAAACCTTCAGATCTACACAAGTATAGGATCAACATAGGAAAAACATGAAGAACATACTGGAACACATTCTAAAAACATTCATAACTCTTCTCTCTTTATTATTTTTCTCAAAAGCACTTGTAAAATTATCAATTTAGCACATCTGCAACATCTTAAAGATAGCTCCATGTACTCACAACATCTCAACTATACATGCACAATTTTCAACATATTGAATAGTGTTGACATCAATGACAACATTAATGGCAACACCACAAAACATGCTCATAATTACAATAATATTTACGAAGGCTCTTCCTATAGAAACTTTTGAGTATCTCCAAGAGAATTTAGGGGTCATTGCCCCTCCCTTTTTGAACTAGATGCATATAGAGATGCATCATTCTTGTGGTTCTATGGATCTATCCTTCTTCTAGACTAATGTTATTGCAGTTACCTCTCAGGGGGAGAAGTTAGTTTCATGTGTTGTCATTGTATGAGTATCCTATTTCTAATGTCAAAGGGGAAATCAATGTAAAACATCCTATTCCTTTTACATTGATGTCAAAATGGTAGAGGAAGAAGATAACAAGAGAAAAGTATCATATGAAAATAATTATCTACTAAGGGAGAGAAACAAAAAGAAAAATCATGAGAAGGGTGTTCAAAGCTAGTCTATTGTCTTTGATGGTTTTTCACATTATGTGTTCCTATCAATGATGAAGGGGGAGATTGTTGCAAGAATGAAGGTGTTGTCATTGATTCCAATTGGTCAATTGGTTATCAGCTAGTCGTAGTCATTGATGTCATGGATGTAGTTTATTGACTATATATGTCGAGAATATTGAGAAAATTATAATGAAGAAAGGTTGAATGTGTTCAACGGTTTCTCCAATATTTTCTATAGGATTTTTTTCTATACTTTTGTAGTTCATATATGTTGTCATGGTTGTTGGAAGCTATTATATCCAAATTTTTGTCTTTTGATTCATTCTTCAGTGCATGTTATGTTCACTAGCTATGAATTGTAGTTTTATATGCTTTTGATTGAGGTTCAAGAGAAATGTTGTTGGTCCAAATTTATTTTTGGTTAAGTCTTATGACTTGCGATTCTAGAGTTATGTTATGATCATTTTTAAGATAAATTTGGTTTCTAGAAGAATTTGATCATGCTAAGAGTTGTCTATGCTTAATTTTTCTATGTGTTTTCCACTAGTTTGGCTAACTTTATGTTGCACACTACCTTCAAATTTGATGAAGTGTGTTGATACCTATTTTTTTACTTATCAGCATGTGTTTTTCTCACCCTCATTCTAATTCCACCCTAGGATGTTTTGGCACCAACCTAATTTGACTTTAATAATGGATATTCAAATTTGGATATGTCTCAAAGTTGAAGATGGTATAAATATATGATGAGTTAGAGGTGAAACAAGTACAAGATATAAGTGCAAAGAAATAGAGAAAATAGATGTGAATTAGTGGGTGTATGTGATGTGAGGGTGACAGATCAGTATAGACTCTAAATGTTGAGTGTTTGAATGTAGTGAGCTGAAGGTATACTCTATTATTCATGCATGTTTGTAGGTGGTTGAATGAATCATGGTGGAAATCTCCATTGCATTGAGATTTTATTCTCTCTGTAACATATCTCTTCTAACCTCTTTGTATCTCTATGGTACCAAGCCCTCTGAGTGGGTAACCCTATTGGATAGTGACTCCTGATTCAAATAGTGAGTCCTTGTTTTGGTAGTGAGCCTTTTCTAATCGGTTTTGATATTCTCTATAGTGTGATTTAATCCCTACTATGGTTTTTCCCTCACTAGGTTTTCCACATATATCTAGTATTACTGTGTTTGTATGATGGTTTTCAATTACACTTTCACTTAATGTTTAATCATTTTAGTAGAGTTAAATATTTGTGATTAATATAAGTTTTGGTGAATGTTTTAAAGGTTAAATTTTATGCAACTGATTCCCCCCCTCTCTATTTTCTTTTTCAACACTTGATTCATTTTAATATTTTTTTCTTATCCTTAGCCTAGCAAGCACTGTATAGAGGAATTTCCCTACACAACAACAATGAATTGATTATAAATAATACACTAGTAACACCATGCCAAGAGAAACATACCTTGTTTGATATTTAAATAATGTAACATCATGAATCAAAAGCCTAATTGATAGTAGATAAATATATTTGTTACATTGTATGTGATCATTAGATTCACTATGTTTAGTTTACTATTGAGGGAACTATAGTTTCAATACTAAGTCCACCATCAAGCATAATAATTTGAGATAAAAATCTATAATATGTTTCACCTTCATAATTCAAATAATCCTTTATATAACCAAGTTATGCAATTTTAGTAAGTATACTCAATATTGTAAACCTAAAACATACAATGCAATGAGATAATGCAACATAAAACTTAATGACGTAGTACTCACCCTATTTTGGGTAATATAGTTTACTTTTATTCATTTGAATGAAAACTTACATAAATATGCTAAAATTTATAGAAAATGAGAACATCACCCCTAAAAGGAGCTAAAAATTTTCCATTCATTCCTCAATACTTGATCAAAATTATTCTATCATGGCTATTTGAAACATCATGAACCCCAATCAAATGATTCTCAAGGAACTATGCTAGAATCCAATTATCACATCTTTTATAACTTGCCTTAATTCCATGTTCTTTGTCCACTATTAGAAACCTTCCAACAAGGATTCAAGATTCTAGCTCATCCTCATCTTATACTCACACAACTCTATATCAAATATTTATATAGATACTAACATCCTTTAGAAGAATCCAAAAATATTTCTCAATTAGGTTTAATATTAGAACATAGTGCAACACAAATCCATGTTGCTTCTCTAGAACATTTAGAATTGAACCATATACATATTTTCCCTCTCTAATACTTTTATCAACAATATAATAGTAAACCATAATTTGTTATTGGAATTTATTAGGGGACTCAAGATAACGATTCTCAATCTGAAGCCAAAAAAAACAAGGTCCAATTCAATATTTACATAATTATCTTAATGGGTTAGGATTCATCCTCAACTTCCAATCTTATTGTAAATATTTTGAAATCCATAAAAAAATCCCTAAGACTATTCCACAAGAACACCTGCAATAATTATTTACAAGATTTAGCTTTCCTTGGATTCAACTACTCAAAATTATAACTTGGGAACAACCTCCTCTCATAACCTCAAATACATAAACTCAAAATTATTCAATATTAGCAATAGAGGGACTCATTCCATAACCTATCAAATATCCACTATTCTCCTCTTTATGTTGTCATAGAAATTTTCATCCTTTGTGTGCAACTATCAATGTAAGAATACTTCTCAATACATGCTAAATTACAAATAAACTATTCCAAAAATAATACAATGACCACATGAATTATTTCACAATATCTATGTCTAAATGTGAGTGTATGTCATGTATATATGGTTGTGTTTTTGGTAGTGCCTTTAACAATGGAATTTACTATTTTATATAGGTTCAAAACTAAACAAAATATTCATTCACATTACAGTACATATTAATGGATTATAAAATAAATGCAATGGAATTTATTAAATTTTTCATCTATAACTCCAAGAAACTCAGAATTTGATTCTCTAGTAGAGTGGCATATCACACAAAACTATTACATAATTTACATTGCAAAATACTTCTAAATATTTTAATAGATATAATAATAGATTGTTAAGTTGTGACTTGACATACATCTCACACTTCATGTGTTGTTTTGATTAGAGGTAAAAAAATAGGTTTTGAAGGGGCCCAAAACCCTTTACAAAAAGGAATAGTTGAATAAAAATGAAACAAAATTAAACAACCATCATCCCAAAGTCAACAAACCACCAACAAAAAAAAATTCAAAAACTAGCAAACACCACTACATATTTTTCAAAATTTCAATAGCTTCCATCTCACTAGCAACAAGCTTCTCTCCCTTAACCCCAGTATCAGAAACCTCAATACCCGAGGCCCCAACCTTATTTTTCAATCTATTTCTAGTCCTAACCCCAGGCCCACTAGTTTTTACCTCAAAAATCAAAATGAAACCTTTAGCAACACTCTTAACAACAACATAATCCTCCCCCATTAGCTTACCCTCAATAGCCATAACATCAGCAGACAAAATTTCCTTTCTATTTTTAGGGGAGAAAGCCATTGCAGAGTCTGACATAGTCAAGACTTTAGGGGCTTTTCCACTCTTCATAACCACATTCCAAATTTTATCAATTTCCTCCTCAAGGGATAACATTCTTCCCTCCATACTCTGCTTCAGATTGACAGTTTCCTCTGCCATAGTATTAGCAACAATATTGATACCAGCCATTAAATTATCTATTTGGCTTTGGATCAAAGGGTCCTCATCCTTGCAAGCAATACTTATAATATGAACAGTGGTTCTATTGATGTCATGAAATAGCCATTTAAATGGTTTAAAAAGAACATTGGCATTGTCATGGCACAATCCCAACACATCAGAAAGATCCTCCCTATCAAATTTTTCAATGTGATTTCCCACAACAACGTCCTCTTCAAAAGAACTCTCATGAACCTTATCATTAGAAGCATCCTTACCTTTACCAGCAGTGACAGGAGACTTCATCCTATGAATGGAATTGGAAATTTTCTCTGCAACAACCTTCCTCTTCTAAATCCTCTCTGCATCTGTTGTGTGTGATATTGTCAAGGTCCAAACCTTATATTTCATACTTAGTGTAATCCCTTACAACTCAAACAAAGATAAAATTCATCGACTACATTTATGTAAATTTTAAAGAATCCTCATCAAAATGATAATGGAATACATAGGGACTCACTCATCCCAATCAAACCTTTAAGACTCAACAATTCTATTGGGAATTTGAATATCTAGTTACCCTTGCATTCTACCCATTTTAAAATATGTGACAACCTCAATGCTAGCACAAATAAACTTTGAGATACGACTTTGTAGAACCAAAACCATTAACATTTCTCTTTCATGCCAACAATTCTTTTTTACAAATTCTATGCCAATATCAAAATTTTGAACTCATGTATTAAATTGTCACTAAGTTTACTACACTTTGTTAGACCATTAGAGAAAAACTCAATACTCACTATAGAATATTTATATTTTGAGTACATCCACCCATGAACAAGTTATCAACCAAATCTACTCCTTAAGTCTTCTAGTCCTAGACTCAATCTTTTTCCTTTTATAGATCCAAATCATGAAGCAAGTCTCATCTAAGTTCCATATCTATATTCTCTTGGACTTCACACTATCATATCACTTTTCATTCCCTTTCTAAATTCACAACCTTAAATTAGTCTCTAAGACAATTTGAGATCATACAATGATATTGAATATTGACTCTTATATGTATAGTTTCCTTTGAACACTAAGAAACCCTATAGAACTCCAACTTGATCTACATCATAATACCCATTTAGTTAGAAATTTGATTCTATTCTTCTTTAACATCCAATATTTATGGCTTCAATGATATGATGAACTAATTTCATTGATAGTTACATGACATCATCTGAAGTCTTTAGGCCATAATATAATCCATAAATAGGTAACCTCTTGATGTTGCACTCAACCTTTTTTAAATTGATTGTGTCTATTCTCATAGAGTAATTTTCATTTTAAAGTAGTTAATTTTTCCATCCTTATGAGCCATACCACTTTTTCACCAATTATATAACCATGAACTTATATTTTGAATTTTCTTGACTTCCCTAGTCTCACTAAGCTAAACTACTTATCTAGTCAACACTAGCTCAATATTACAATAAAAAATCCTTATTGTACTTGCAGTTTTCGGAATATCTAGATACACCAAAATATCTCATACTTCCTCTCTTTTCTAGTCACAATAATTTTACTCTTGAATAATATCTTCCTCTACAATCAAATGAACTTGTCAAGATACCCAAAGTTCTTTATGTTTGAGAATGATTTTAGAGTTGAATTTGATTAGCCACTACAACTAATCTAAACTTAAAAAATAGAAAAATAAATCTATTACATTACCATACAAGAAATTTATAATTGAAATAACCTCCACTTAACATATTTAGGTTTGATGGCTCCATAACTTGCAATATTTATCATCAAAGCTGGATACAATTACTAATACAATGCCAAATACTCCACTAATATGTCTAACCAATTTTCGTACATAATTAAGCTCCTTCTTTATTGTTTTGCATAAATTTTCCCTTTTATTTTATTTCTTACTTAAGAAACAACCTCTAGCTCGATAAAGCTTTATTTCTTGCAATGTATCATCTACCTTTTGTTTTCTAGTACATCTATCACTACACAATTTTAAGACTACTTTTCACTTTCCCTCACATCTCTAATTTCACCTTTCCATATTTTGTGTTGCTTCCTATGTACTCATTTCAGTTCTTAAAAATACTGACATCTCTGTTTCATAGAAAAATAGGGTCATCAAGGTGAATGGATCAAGATGATGATCCACTAATTTTCACTATCAAACATTCAACCGTGAGGGTCAAAATGCCAAAATAACAATAAAAAATTAACCCTAACTATTATAGTAACTATGAGGGGAGTTTTGAGAGCTTAAAACAATGTGTAGCTTGATACAAGAAGTTTTTTTTTATGCCACAAAGGACTCATTCACCTTTAGTGGTGAATGGATCCCTATTAAGGTTCCAGAAACTGACTTCTAGGTTTTATTCCTCTCTATCTGAACTTCAAAATCCCAAGTTTTCACTACTTCAAGCCTCACTAAGAACTCATTTACCATTAGTGGCAAATGGGTTCTTTTAGAGTTTTGGAAAACTGATTTCTAGGTTTTTTACTTCAATGTCCACACTCTCAGTTAAAATTTTTTCAGCTCGTGAAGGTCTAGAATAAATTTTGTAGCCTTTTTTTTGTGTTCTTACACTATGGATGACAACTTTGCAACTTGAAAAATTTGACAATTTTGCTCCAATCTTTTTCTCCACTTGATCTTTGACCTATGAACCTACAAAAACACATTCAAGAGTAGAAAAGGTTTGTTGATTGTTAGTGAATAGGGGTTTTCCTTTGTCAAACCCCTTTTAGGTAATTAAACCAAATGATGAAATAATGAAATTGAAGTATGAACATGAAATTATGATACCTTGGATGATGTCTTGAAATGCAAATATACAAACTAAAATATGGTATCCATGCAAAATGTAGATCTAGATCTCAAATATGATGTTTAACAATGCTTGCAAATGGATCTTCAATGCTACATCAACTATCTTAGCTCAAAAACATGTATGAATGCACTATTATGTTGACATGATGAATTGATTTAGAATTGTTGCAAAACATCTTCAATAATCTGCCTTGAAATTCCTTTGAAATACTCTTGTAATGCTCCAATTCTTGAAAAATTGAATGCTTAGGCCTCTTCTAAACTTGCTAGGAGAAACAATGTGAATTAACACCATATTTAAATTAAATCTAGAGATTAACCCTGATATTCAAATAATTGAAGCTAACCTCAGATGTAGGATTGAAAATCATTAAAATTCCACTAAAATTAAATTTAAAAAGAGGTGTCCTATTCAAGGAGGACCCATTCACCACTAAAGGTGTCTTGGCACAAGTTTCTAGGACCTTGTTTTGGAAGGGTGAAAGAACATCAAAAACCCATATGAAATATACATAGAAAGGGGGATCCTATGTGGAGAGGACCTATTCACCACTAAATGTGAGTGGGTCATGGCACCATTTTCTAGGACCTTAATTTTTCCAAATTTAATGTTACGCAATTTGAATACTAGGTTTCTGGGTGGATCCTTAGAAGGTGTCATAAATAAGGCTTAAATTTGAATTAAAGGAGCTAATTAAGCTCAATTAACCATAATTAATTAATGAGATCCTAGATAAGTGTGAAAGTGTTACAACACCTAAAATAAGGTACACTTTAAATAAAAGGGTCCAAGATTAATGTGAATGTGTACAACACATTACAATACTATTCCTAGGAAAAATTAGGTTAATTTAACGACAATTATTCCCGTATTTAGGAAAAGAGATACTTTTTTTGTTACTATATTTTTCCCCCACTTTAGTGATATTTTTTCCCCATGAGAAACTCACACTAATGTAGACATTCAAGACACTTTAGTATGTAGTAATAATAAAGATACGTAGTCATACCATATCTGTTGGGAATTAAGGTGTTTCAACCTTGGCAATTCCTAAGTTGTTTATTTATTATTAATTTAATTTTTCCCATGGATAAAAATCATTTATGTTATTAAATAATTGTGTTCCATCAAAAGGGGCGTGATATTTTGAGTTGGCACTTTTGCCACATGTAGGTGCCTTGAAAAACAAGTTATTAGTTGTTAAAAGATGCCCACTTAGTGGTATATCATGGAAAGCATATTTTTAAGGATGTTATGACAAATTTAATAAGAATTGTAAGGGCTAAAAGTGGGGGATACCATTTTTGACGTGAGAATCATTTATGACATGCGTTAAAGAATATTTTCATACCTATTGATGGTTTATGATGCATGTAAGAGCATCTCCTATTTTATAGGGATTCTTATGACATCATGTAACATGGCATAATTTCATGTAAGAGACCATGTTTAGCATGTAAGGGGTCGAATGGATTTTTACCATGGTATTTCTGAACCTTGTTTTGACCCATGGCAATGTTTTATGGTGGTATTATGAACCTCCATGATTCTATATGTTGAGGGGTTGAGATGGAGACACCATGATATGTTTTACAGGTACACAAATATTGTTGGATTGAAGAGGGGTTAGAGTGGATGTATTGTAAACACACTTGTTAATACAAGCTATTCATCTCTTATTTGGCGGAGTTTTTTCTTAAAAGGGTTTCTCCACGTAAATACTATGTTATGTGTTGTGATTTATCTTCTTGCATTTTATTGTTATAGTTGTTTAAATCTCCATATGGTTTACACCGCATAATCTAGTTTATAGTAATATGTCAAATCTTCCATTATAGCTATTCCTCTACCATTTTTTCGTAACATTTGGTATCAGATCCTAGCCAATTTTGTGTTCTAGGTAGTAGAATGAAGATTTTATGAGCTTTAGTGGGATTTTTGTTGAGCTATTTTTTGTACTATTTTATTTTTAACCATGGCTACAACTTCCAATTGTTTGAATATTGAAAAAATTTATAGATTTGGTTTTGAGTTTTGGAAGATGAAAATGGAGGATCTCCTTGAAGAACAAGATCAATGGGTAGCTACAAAAAATGAAAAGAAATCCAAGAAAATGGGTGATGAAGATTGGGAGAAGATTGATAAAAGGGCACAAGGAACTATCAGGCTATGTCTTCTTGATTTTTTTCTCCTGGATGTGTCATCAAAAAATATTACATATGCTTTGTGGAACCGGATAGGTGAAATATATCAAGTGAAAAAATGGTAAACAAACTTTACTTAAACCATAAACTATTTTCTCTTAAGATGAGGGAAGGTGAATAACCGAGAATTTAAATTCTTTTAATTTTGTTTTTATTTAGTTAGCCTCTATTGATGTCAAAGTAAAAGAAGATAAGTGTGTTGGAACACAATGCTCTACTGAGAGGAGGGGGTGAATCAATAGATACTAAGAAATGTGGCTCTCAAAACCTTTTTGTAGATTATATCTTTCACTTGTATGTACTTTATGTAGAATAATTCATTAAGCCCTTAATGTGCAAATAAACTAAACACACACTCACACATAAGCTCATAACACCAAATGTACGTGGAAAACCCAAGATGGGAAAAACCACAGTGACTAAGGCTACTTGAGTCTACTATTCAAATCTAGCGAGGTGATCCCATAATACTGGTTTACAATTTTTGGCTAAACTGGACACTAAACTAATTTTTTCTAACTAAATCTTCACTCTCGAGCACCTATAGTGGCTAAATCATGAGGAATTTGAACATGATGCAAAATACTGATAAATGAATTTTTTTTCTCTAGATTCTATATATATATATAATTTTCAAAAAAATTGGAATTAGATTTCACTTCTTTTTCCATCTCCTTTGAAAACTAGTTTTTTAGAGTAAACACCATTTTTAAGGAGTGATGCTCATCATATACAACATAACTTTTTTTCCATGAAGGATAAAATTCCTTTTTTTTTTAATTTAGATTTGCAACTATGATATCTAGCACTTTCATTTTTTGTCCTAGTGTTTTATTGAATATTTTTTCCTTAAATAAGTTTTCAAGTCAAACTAATTACAATTCACACATAGGCACTAATATTTTTCAATATTTTTTTTATAATATTCTATTTTTCCAAATGTGTAGAATAGAGAGCTTGATTTTCAGTGAAAAACATATTCACTAGAAATAAAAAATAAATAGAATAATTAAATTAAATTTATTTAAAATTATACTTTTTGAGAAACTTACAATAAGAACTACATACGAAAAATAAATTTTAAATGAATTCATTTGATCCCCCAAAAGGTAAATCAAAAGTTGTTTTTTATCAGCATTTTGATAAGTGTAAAAGAGACTCCATTATAGGTATGGTTTAATACTAGTGGAGTTCTATCCAATGGATTTTGATCTGAGGTGGTTAGATCCAACCCTATTCAATTATAATCCTTTAAATGGAACTTTTCAAGACTTAAATCATTATATTTTCTAAAACTATGTGATTTCAGCAAAAATTAGGATCTCTTGGAAATTGTAAACTAGTATTCTGGGATCACCCAATGTCACAACCCAAATATCTATTACAATGATTTAGGGCCACAACCCAAGGATGCCACAACACCCTATTTTAGGAGCCAAAACACCAAGGATGCAACAACAACCTAATTTTGAAGCAACCACTTCAAGGAGACTACAATCCCATAATTTGAACCACAAATTAGTACAATGAGGCTACAACCTCAACAAAATTAAAAATTCATAAATGCATACATTTGTTTTGCATAGCCTATAATGCATCATTACACTCAATACATTGTTGCACTTTCTCCAACTTACACTCTAGTGTTGAAGTTGCACTCTCAATAGCACACCCCTAATCTGTACTCTCATTTGCACATAGAACAATCACTATTCTATCTTCCTACACTACAATTCTTTCCCTTTCTGCAATATCTCATTCATCTACACTTTGTTGAATGCAAACCTAGATGATATTCTATGTTACAGTCTAGGACTTCCTTGCTTGTGCATTCTTTGTCTACGCTACTCCTCTCTCTTTTCAACTTCACTTAGAACATTTTTTGTTCTATCTTCCTATGCTACACACTCTCCTTCTATGCCACTACCACACACTCAACAATACATACTTCTATTCAAAACTTTGTGCACTAGATGATTTCACACACACAATAAATACTACTACAACAATTCTTAGATTATCTTTTTTTTTCTTAACTCCACCGATTTACAATCTCTTCCTCAAGATTCTCACCACCATTCAAATCTTGCCAAATATTATGCTAGGGTTTCCTTAGCTTGCAAACTTCACTAGCAAGCTACCTTTTCCTCTAGCCACACACCACTATCTAGATCATCATTAAACCATCTGATAGGTTCTATCAGATATCTTCATTTTCATGCTACCTGTGCATCAAGTCGATTCCACATTTAATTCAGTGATAGAGAATTTTCCTCATTCTCTTTGTCAAACCCTAAAATCTAGTTATGCATTCAATGTATTCTTTTTCTTATCCAATTTTATTTGATCTCAATCAACTTTTAAGGTTTACCACATGTATTGCTCTACAACATACATGTGCATCAAGGCTCACAACATTAAATTTTGTCTAAAAAAGTTATCTAAGAATAGCATCTTGTAAAACCCCATAATCATATATGTATTAAATAATTTCTCCTTTTCATTCAATCAAAACTGATCTCTATCACCACTGTAGTCTATTCCATCATCTGAAAGATCAAATGGTTATTTACATTGGTCATTGATGTAATGGGACCAATAAATTCTTTCCTTTGTGTTAGCTTACTAGTTGTAACCTCTATTCACATGAACCAAACCATTGTAGATCTTCAAGTTTGAACATTGGAAATTGATCTTCTCTCTTGCACTAGGACCCTACAATACTTTTTTCATCTCAAAACCTTTAAAAAACCACCATTCGATTAGCTTCAATCTGACTATCACCATTTATCCTCATCTCATTCCAATAGCTTATCACCAAAACACGTAGAACAATCACATCTATTTTTGTGATGTAGTGATCATCATCTGACTGCCTTCCTTTAATCTTCATTGTCCATCACACATCATTGATATGTTGTGAGCATCATTGTTCCTATTTTTCATGCACCAAAATGTAGCAATCACTATTGGATTAGCTATTGATCAATTTGCATCGTTCATTGCTATCATATTGGCTTTAACAATGGGTCAGCCAAATCTCCGCAGGTTGGAGGGCTAATGCAAAGTGTCTACCTCTAACGTCATTCTCCACTACCACTCAACACTCATCATGTATCACTAAAATCTTTACTTACTTTACACTCATAACCATGATGAATTAAGACCCTATGATGCAATTTCATCTATTGGATGTTCTTTCATTGAATCTCAACCATACATCACATATCACTCAAATCCTCTTGAGTCAAGGTTTTATAAATGTGATACAATAACACTTAGTAATGCAATAAACTTTTGAAACTTGGCCTACTGATGTCACATTCCACTATTATCACTCATTGGTCAACTCTCTAATTTCTTCACTTCACAACAACAATGTGAAACTATCAAGCAATATGATGCAATGAGTCACTGGTCTCATCAAGGCCCTCTTCTTCTTTATCAGGCATCATTTAATCATCATGATCATGAATGTTGAATTTATTCATCACGTATCTCTTATCTATAGACCAATTTCAACTTTCTTTCTATGATGTGTGAGAACTAGAAATAGACATTCATCGCATATTGTTGAACCAAAAATTAATTTTCAAAAGTTATTTGTGATGTACGATATTGAATGATAGTCATTCGATGTGATCATGGGATGTGTGTACAATTTTATCTTTATCATCACTATCACCTATGTCATTATGATTGGGTCCCTCTTGGATCACTACCTTCTCATCGCCAAGTCAGAGAGACATAACCAAAGTTCTCACTAATTTCATCCAGTTTCGTTGATAAGTCTTCCATACACTGTATTGCTTCCTCAAAGAAACACGCATATAACTCCCTTCAATGACCTAGTGTCTTGCCAATATTGAATTGTCTCCATGACCCACTAGTTTTGAGTAACCTTGAGTGCCAAGGAGAGGGGTCTATCACCCTTACAATTTCAATAACATAAGTTATTACTTATGTGACTTGCAACGTACAATACCAAGTCACTAACAAAAATAGAAACTAGTTGAATTTTGTGACTTTAAACTCCTACACACATAGGGTTTAACTAATCAACCCTAGACTGAGAGCATGAACAAATGAATGTTGACATCTTGATAGAAATCAAGACCTACATAATACCTTTCTAGAAAGCTCTTTAGAAACCTAGTTCAAATCTACCATCTAATTTTCCATCCGATCCACTACTCTCATACTTATCCTTTTTCATTATGCCAAAAATATCCCTTTATGATCAATTTGTATTACCTTTGATCTCAAAGACACTTTTGGCATCAATGCATTCACTAGCAACCTATACTCGTGCTACATATTCACTGCAAACCTTATATCTTCTTAACATCAATGACACTTTCCATTAATGCCATCATCCTCACTTGCATGAGAAACTCTATTCCATTTCTATACCTCTTTCAACATGCTAGCAATCTACCTTCCATTATTTCCCCTTTTGACATCAATGACAACTATATCCCAACAATCTCCCCCTTTTTCATTTATGGAAAAACTTATATGCTTAATGATACTAATTGACCAATTCAATGTTTGTACTAGTATCATTTTTAATTTCTCCTTCTATTGTTTATTTCTCCAATGCTCCTCCTTGAGCATTTGCATGACTTTCTCCCCCTTTGATATCAATGGAAAAGGGATCACTCCTCTACAAGCATTCTCCTTGTTTGAAAAATAGTGCAAAGGGTCTAGCTCTACTCTAATATCCTCCTTGGACATTCCTTCTCCTTTTCTCATCCTTATGAGCATCTTCAAAGCTTTCTCTCTTATGCTCTACTTTGAGTATTGCTCACTTCTTCTCTCTCATGCTCAATTCTTTTGAGCACTCGCTCATCCTTTCTCCTCTTCTTTCTCTGAGGTCACCATACTATTGCAGCCTTCACTTCTTCTTAGCAATGGAAAGGGGACTTTTCTCCCCCTTTGACTAATACTAATTGAAAACATTTTTTCTCTCATGCCAATTGTTGCATTCAACCTTTTTATTGCAATGGAAATATCATATGCTTCAACTACTCTATACCAATTAAAAAAATATTTGACGCCAGTTGAAGTTCCATTACATGCACCACGCTAATCAGGTTTGATATCAATTGTAGATATTCTGATTCATGCTATGTACCAATTGATATCATATACTTGACACCAATTGATGATATCATGCCTTGATACGGATTATCATTCTAATAGTAATTGTGAATATGTTCAATTTATGCTATGTACCAATTGATATCTAGGACTGCACTATATCAAGTATAACCTAATTTCATACCAATAGCAACTCCCCCTTAGACCTTTCTCCATTATTCACTAGCTTCATTTCAAGGGCTCTATACCAACTAACCTATTTTGAACCAATATGTAATGGTTTGATACCAATTTAAAAAAATATATACAAAATAGTTTCCTTTTACCCATAGCTCTTCTTCTTGCAGGAAAGAAGCATTTCTCTTAACAGAGCATCTACACCACTTTTCCTCCAATCATTGATACCAAATATTGATATCAATTTTTTGTAGTTGACTATCCATTTCTTTGATGATGTTCTTACCCTCTGATGAGCATTTCAAAGAGAAAGACTATGATCAGAAATATGCAACCATCAAGTCATTAGAAATTTGTAAATCATGTTTTACCTGACTTGATCTCCATTTCACCTTTCCATCGATGAATGAGATACCATTTTAGCTTCCCCTGGAACCATTCCCTATCACTAAAAATTAGTGATATAAGGCAAAAACACCCACATTCGGTGCCTCTTGCTGACATTTCATTCTCCACATCTTCTTAGGCTTCTTCTCTATTGTGCTAGCCTTCTTACCAAGAATATATGAATTGTTGTTCACTTTGGGAGAAGTATCCTTGTATTCTCACCCTTTCTCTATACTGTGGGTCTTACAAGATCTAGTCTGTAGTCTTTAGCTAACCAAAGTTGTCACACTTGTAGTATACTACATACATATTTATTACAAGAGAAAATGAATTTCTATTTACATATTTTGTGATCCTTTTAGGTGAGGTTCTACATTCTCTAGCTCTATGACCATACTAATTAAAAACATGGAAATAACCATTAAAACATGAGGAGTACCTTGTCATAGAATTCCTCTAAACAAGAAGAGGAGGTCTTCTTTAATTTGAATTTTTTACATATCTCATCCATGGGGTTTTGTTATCATTAGCTCTCATAATATTTTATCTTTTTCTATAAAACCTTGGAACTAATTTCTTCATCTTCATATCTATTGTGATCATCTTCATTTTATCTAGCTTCTTCATCTCAATAGCAACAAACTTCTTTTCTTCATGTTCTTTCTTCATTCTAACAGTGCCATTTTCTGATCTTCCATTTCCAAAGGTATTTTTCTTGGAAAAACTCATGCAGGCTTCCTCTTTCTTTGTGCAAACACTTTCTTCTGCTCTAAATATGTCATATAAGTTCATAAAATTATTGTTAGGGGAACTCATTACTTTCTTAAATCTAAGAACAACCTTCTCTTTAGGTTTTGATGTATTTTGTGATCTTACCAGTTCATCACGTATCTCAGAGCCACCCTTCAACTTTAGGCCTTTATCAATCCGCTGCTTGGCTTTTTCAAAATCATTTCTTAGAGTAGCTACCTCTACTTCCAACTTCATACATTTATCCATTTCAGATTTTAACTTTGATCTCATGAATTCTTCCATTCTTTTGGCTTCCTACACTTGAACTTCCAGACCTACAACCATCTGATTAGATTTTTCAAGACTTCTAGTTAGCTTTAGACCTCTATCATTCTACTCTTTAGAATTTTCTAAATAATTTTTCAGGGCCTCTAATTTTTCTTTCAACCTTATGAACTCACTAGATTTAGAATGTGGTTCTGATTTAACTACATCTTCTATCCTTTTAGCTTCCTCCACTTGTGTATTCAAACTATCATTTGATTAGATTCTTAAAGGTTTTTAGTTAGTCTCTCTATTTCCTTTTGTGCATTCATTTTTTTTTCTTCATTCAAGCCTTCTTCAACTTATTAATCTCCTTCAGAGAATAGATGATACTTCCTCCTAAGTCAACCTATACTTCTTCTTCACTAGACCAATCATGCCTTGTACCAAAATCACTACACATGAATTCATTCCCATCAATCTCATAGGAACTTACATGTTCATCATTTGATCCACCAAAAATAAATGATAACTTATTTTCTCATTTTGTGTGCAAATTCTTCTTAACAATCTTTTTACTTCTACCTTTTCCAGAGCCTTTCTTTTCTTCCATTTTGTGTTCACTCTTCCAAAATCTACCTGATCTAATTAAACTTCTCCTAGGGAACCTAGGGCTTTGATACCAATTATGGTAACATTATGCTCTATTAAGAGGGGGGGTGAATTAGTAGATACTAAGAACTTTGGCTCTCATAACCTTTGTGCAAATTATCTCTCATCTCTAAGTACTTTATGCAGAATAATTCATTAAGCCCTTAATGTGTAGATTAACTAAACACAGGGAGATAAACACACACTCAAACATAAGATCACAACACCAAATATATGTGGAAAACCCAATATGTGAAAAGCCACAGTGACTAAGGCTGCTTGAGTCTACTGCTCAAATCTAGTGTCACAATTGAAATCTTTGTTACAATGTTTTAGGGCCACAACCTAAGGATTCCACAACTCCAAGGATGCAACAACACCCTAATTTAGAACCAACCACTTCAAGAAGACTAAAATTCCCTAATCTAAACTGCAACACAATACAATGAGGCTACAACCTCAACAAAATTACAAATTCATATATGCATATATTGGTTCTACATAACCTATAATGCATCATTACACTATGTACATTGTTGCACTTTATACAAATTATACTCTACTACTAAAGTTGTATGCTTAGCAACACACCTCTACTTTGCACTCTCCTTTGCACATGGAACATTCATTGCTCTATCTTGCTACACTACACTTCTTTCCCTTTCAACAAAATCTCATTCATGTACACTTTGTCGAATGCAAACCTAGATGGTGTTCGATCTTATATTCTAGGACTTCCTTACATGTGCATTCTTTGTCCACTCTTGTCCTCTCTCTTTTCCACTTGTGTAGTTAGAAAATTTTCCATTCTATCTTCATGTTCTACACACTCTCACTTTATGCCACTACTACACACTCAATGATACATACTTCTATTCAACACTCTATGCACTAGCCCATTTCACACACATGACATATACTACTACATCGATAATTCTTTGTTTGTCTTCTTTTTGCTTAACTCCATCGATTTGCAATCTCTTCATCAAGATTCACACCACCAATCAAATCTTCTAAAATCTTCTGCTAAGGTTTCCTTAGCTTGAAAACTTCACCAACAAGCTACCTTTTCCTTGAGCCACCCACTAGTTTCCAGCTCATCATTAAATCATTTGATAGGGTCTATCAGATATCTTCATTGTCATGCTACCTCTACATTGAGCCTATTTGACATTTAATTCAGTTATAAAAAAAAATTCTCATTCTCTTTGTCAAATCCTAAACTCTAATTATGCATTCAATCCATTCTTTTGTTCATCCAATCTGATTTGATCTCAGTCCCCTATTAGGGTTTACCACATATCTTTCTCTACACCATACCTATGCATCAAGCCTCACAACATTAAATTATATCTCTAAAAGTTTTCTAAGAATACCATCCTACAAAACCCTAGAATCATATATGTATTAAATGAGTTATCATGTTCATTCAATTTGATCCAATCTCAATTACCTCTATAGTCTATTTTGTCACCTTGAAGATCAAACCTTCATTTACATTGGTCATCGGTGTAGTTGTACCAATAAATTCCTTCCTTTGTGTTGGTTACCAGTAGTAACCCATGTTCAAAGGGTCCAAACCATTGTAAATCTTCAAATTTGAATACTAGTTATTGATCTTCTCACTCGGGCCAAGATTCTATAATCCTCTATTCATTGGCACCTTTAAAACACCACCATTCAATTAGCTTCAATCTGACTATCACCATTTATCCTCATCTCTGGTCAATTTCTTATAACCAAAACACTTGGAACAATCACATCCATTTCCATGATATAGCAATCACCATCTGATCAGTTTCCTTTAATCTCCATCATCCATCACATATTGTGTCATCATGTATCACTCAAAGCTTGACTTAGTTTGAACTCATAACTACGATGAATTAAGACCCTACAATGCAATTTCATTTGTTGGATGTTTTTTCATTCAATCTCACCTATACATCACATATCGCTCAAATAATCTTGAGTCAAGGATGTAAAAATGTGATACAATAACATCGGGTGATACAATACCATTTTTACACCTCGCTTATTGATGCCATGTTCCACTATTATTTCTCATCACTCAACTCTCCAACTATTTTGCTTAACAACAAAAATGTGAAGCAATCGACCAATATGATGCCATGTATCACTGGTCCTATCAAGGCATTATTCTTCTTTATCATGCATCATTTGATTATCATGATCATGATTGTTGAATTTCTTCATTGTGTATGATTGATCTATAGACCAATTTCAACTTTATTTTTGTGATCTGCAAGATCTAACAATAGTCATTCATTGCATATTGTTGAACCACAAACCAATTTTCAAAAGCTATCTATGATGTGTGATAGTGATCCATAGCCATCAGATGTGATCGTGTGATGTGTGCACGATTAAATCTTCATCATCACTATCACCCATTGCATTATGATTGGGTCTCACTTGGAGTGCTACCTTCTCATCACCAAGTCAGAGAGACATAGCCAAAGGTCTCACCGATGTCATCCAATCTCACCGATAATGCTTCCATAAGTTCCTTATCTCTCCATCAAAGAAACACTCATATAACTCCCTTCGATCAACTAGTGTCTTGCCAATATTGAACTATCTCCATGACCCACTAGTTATGAGTAACCTTGAGTGTTAGACAAAGGGGTCAGTCACCCTTACAACTTCAATGACAACTTATTACTTATGTGGCTTGCAACCTGCAATACCAAGTCAGTGACATAATAGAAACTATTTGAATGTTGTATTATAAAATCTTACACACATAGGGTTTAACTAATAAACCTGAGAACAAGAGCATGAACAAATTAATGTTTTCATCTCCATTGACATCAAGACCTGCACAATACCTTTCTGGAAAGCTTTGGAGAAACCTAGTTTGAATCTACCATCAAATTTTCCATCACATCCACTACTTTCACACTAATCCTTTGTCATTATGCAAACAATATCTGTTTATGATCAATTCTTGTTACATTTGATCTCAAAGACACTTTTAACATCAATACATTTTCTAACAACTTGTACCCATTACTACATATTCAATGCAAACCTTATCTCTTCTTGACATCAATGACACTTTCCATTAATTCCATCATCCTCACTTGCATGAGCAACTCAATTCCATCTTTAATCCTCTTTCAACATGCTAGCAATATTCCTTGCATTCTTTTCCCTTTTGACATCAATGACAACTATATCCCAACAAAGTGTATTATGCTTCTCTTTTCTTTACCTAAAGAATAGAGTGAAGTGTTGGAACTATGGGAAAAGAGGACATGTGAAGAAGGAATGCAAAAATACAAACAAACAAGTTGATTCCTCCAAAGATAAATCCTTGAACTTAGATTATGAAGCTTTGATTTCTTATCTTTAGGTTATGACTAATGAAAATTGGTTAATTGATTTAGGATGCACATTTCATATGACTCCTCACAAGGAGTGGTTAACCACATATGAGAAATATGATGGATTTGAAATCTACCTCGGTGATAAAACTTCATACCCCATTGTCAAAAGGGTTAAGGTTAATTTTTGTTTAAGTGATGGGAAAATTAAAACCCTTCTTGGTGTTTAGCATGTTCCTGGAGTACCTAGAAATTTGATTTCAATTTCAAAGTTGAATGATATAGGAATAAGCCTAACTTTTGATAAGTATGGTTGCAGATTGGTAAGAGGGAATTTGGTGATAGTGAGAGGAACAAGGAAATGAACCTTGTTTGAGTTATAAGTCACTACTTTTGTAAACTCTACATATGTAACTAAATTTTTTGAAAAAACTTATATAATGTGGCACTACAGATTGGGTCGCATAAGTGAGAATTATTTAAAGTCTATTTTGAGTAAAAATTTGTTAGATGATTTATCCTATTCTGATGAGAGTTTTTATTTCTATGAACCTTGTGTGTTTGATAAATAAAAAAGAAAATCATTTCCTTCTAGGAGTACAAAATCTAAAATTAAATTGGAATTAATTCATATAGATGTGTTTGGCCTTGTGGAAGTTGAATCAATTAGGAAATCTATATATTTTGTCTCCTTTACCAATAATTTTACAAGGTTTACCTAGTTATATTTTATACGACATAAATCTGAAGTTTTCACTAAGTTTAAGGAATTTAAACCCTTAGTCAAAAAGTAATCAGATTATAAAATTAAGGTATTAAGGTCTAATATTTGGGGGGAATATTGTTGTAAGGAATTTGATGAATTTTGTAAGCATGCAAGAATTGGTAGACAAAAAATTAATTTGTACACTCCTCAATAGAATGGTGTGGCAGAAAGGATGAATCAAACAATCATGGAAAAAGCTAGAAGCATGTTAAATGGTTCACGGTTTGATAGATGATTTTGGGTAGAAGTTGTAAGTAATTCTTGTTACTTGATTAATAGGTCTCCTTGTAAATCTCTTGAAACAACACCTTATGATATTTGGACATGTAAGAAACCTTTTTATTTCACATCTAAGGGTATTTGGTTGTGAAGCTTATGTTCATGTGCCTAGAGAAAAATAGACTAAGTTGGATCCTAAAGTTGAAAAGTGCATTTTCATTGGATATGGTGATAATGTTAAAGGCTATAAGCTATGGAATCCTATAACCAAGAAAATTATCTATTCTAGAGATGTGATTTTTAGGGAGCTTACCATTATTTCATTACTTCAATAGCCAAAGGAAAAGGATAAAAGAAAGAGTGTGCATTTTACAATTAAGCAAGAAGATGCACCTCAAGAAAAAAAAGAGATGGATTTAATGAGGAGGAAGAAGGTGAGTAACCAAAAAAAGTAACTGATCAAATTGAAGAACATGAGGAAGAAAATTAGGAATAGGTTGAGCAAGATCAACAATAGTAAGAGCCTCATAATCCTATTCTCAAAAGATCCAAAAGACAATGTAAGATAGTAGATAGGTATAGCCCACCTAATTTTCATTATATATGTGATTTATTAAGTGTTGATGATGAACCTAGATCTTGAAAGGAAGCTCTCTCTTCAGAGGAAAATGAGTCTTGGTTGTAGGCTATGCAAGAGGAGATGATGACATTCAAAAACTATAACACTTGGAATCTTGTTGATTTTCCCAAAGAAAGGAATCTCATCGGATGTAAATGGGTATTTAAAAATAAATTTAGAATAGATGGTCACTTGGAAATGTATAAGGCTAAATTAGTGGCTAAGGGCTACTCCAAGAGAGAGGGAGTTGCTTTTGGTGAAATTTTCTCTCTTGTCACTAAATTAAATTCTATTAGATTATTGTTATCTATTACTACTACTTGTGATTTAAAGATAGAGAAAATGTATGTTAAAACTACTTTTTTGCATGGGGATCTTAAGGAGGAGATTTATATGTGACAACTTGATGGTTTTGTTGTGAAAGGAAAAGAAAAATTGGTTTGTAGGTTAAGACGATCTTTGTATGGTTTAAAATAGTCACCCAAAATGTGGTATCAGAGGTTTGATGCTTTTTCATTAAAGTTGCAATTTCTTAGGATTGAAGAGCATAATTGTGTATATATTAAGGTTATTGATGATCATATTGTAATTATTATCTTATATGTTGATGACATGTTGTTTATTGGTAACAACAAGGTAATGATTGGTGAAATCAAGAAACAAATTTCTAGTGATTTTGATATGAAAGACTTGGGGGTTGATAAATACATTCTTGGAATGGAAATAAAAAAAGATCGTGGTAATAGAAAGCTTTGATTGAGTCAAAGTAAGTATGTTGATACCATTTTTTTCAGGTTTAATATGCACAACTATAAGCCAACTAGCATTCCATTTCCAATTGGGACTAAGTTGAGCTTAATATGTGTCTTAATTCGGATGATGATATTCATGATATGTCTAAGGTTCCTTATGCTAGTGTCACTAGTATTTTGATGTATGCAATGGTTTGCAATAGACTAGATATATCCCAAGTAGTGGGGGTTCTAAGCAGGTTTATGTCTACCCTTGGTAAAGACCACTAGACTTTTGTCAAAAGGGTGTTTGGATATTTGTGAACTACTTTTGATTATTATTTGGTTTACCATGGAACTGATAATTTTTTGATTTCATTGGAAATATAGGGATTTGTTGATGCAGATTGGGTAGGTGACTTGGAAAGTCGAAGATCCACCAATGGGTATGTGTTTACTTTGTTTGTAGGAGTAGTGAATTGGATGAGTAAAAGGCAGCCTACAATTGCTTTATCCACTACTGAAGCAGAGTATATGGCTACTACCCATGTTTCTAAGGAGGTAGTATGGTTGAAAAGGTTATGTACATGTATTGGATTTGATTGCAATATTGTGTAAGTTAACTATGATAGTCAAAGTGCAATTCATTTGTCCAATAATCTGATGTATCATGCTTGAACTAAACATATAAATATTTGTTATCATTTTGTTTGTGAGTTGATTGCTAATGGTCAGATTAAGCTGAAGAAGATTGAAACACAAGAGAGTGTTGTAGATGTTCTTACCAAACCTGTGAGCATAGAGTTATTTACTTGGTGCAAGAAGTCCATGGTGTTCATTACTTGTACATAGTTGATACCATGATGATGTGATTCCCTAACTATTGCAAGGTATTCAACAAGTGGGAGAATGTTGAGAATTAACGTTTTCCAAACTTGGAAATTCCTAAGTGTTTTATTTATTATTAATTTATTTTTTCCCATGGATAAAAATCATTTATGTTATTAAATAATGCTGCTCCATCAAAAGGGGTGTATGATTTTGAGTTGGAACTTTTTTCCACATGTTGTTTCCTTAAAAAATAAGTTATTAGTTGTCATAAGATTCCCACTTAGTGGTATATGATGGAAAGCCTATTTTTAAGGATGTTATGATGGATTCTATGACAACTATAAGGGCTAAAAGTGAGTGATATCATTTTAGACATGAGAATCATTTGACATATGTAAGAGAATATTTATATACATGTTGATGGTTTATGATGCATGTAAGAGAATCTCCTATTTTATAGGGATTCTTATGGCATCTTTTAAGAAGGTGTAATGTCATGTAAGGGACCATGTTTAGCATGTAAGGGGTCGAATGTATTTTTACCATGTTATTTTTCAACCATTTTTAGCCCCATGGTATTTTTTTATGGTGGTGTTTTGAGCCCCCATTTGTCTATATATTGAGGGGTTGAGATGGAGAAAATATTAGATGTTTTACATGTACATAGATGATGTCATATTGAAGAAGAGTTCGAGTGGATGTATTGTAAACATACTTGTTCTTAATACAAACTATTCATCTCTTCTTTGTTAAATTTTTTTCCTGAAAGGGTTTCTCCATGTAACTACTGTGTTATGTGTTGTGCTTTCTATTCTTACATTTCATTGCTATATTTGTTTGAATCTCCATATGGTTTGCACTACATAATCTGGTTTATAGTAATCTATTAAAGCTTCCATTATAGTTATTCCTCTATCATTTTGTCCAACACTATCAAGGCCCAAGAAAAAAAATACAAACAAAAGGATCAAGCACATCCATTCCAACATGATGTGGAATGGGGTTGTTTGTCTATAACATGCACTTCTCACTCTAGGGTGGTGGAACCCCAGTCTTTCCACTAGGTGAGTTGTGCCAATCATGTGTGCTCACTCTAGGGTAGTGCAACCTCAGTCTATCCACTAGGTGAGTTATCCCAATAGAGGTGGAAATTGAGAGAATCATTTTAGCCTCCCATGCCATACTGACGTTATCCTTTTGACAACTTCAATAAGGCACCACAAGTAATGATTTTGTATGTTTTTTAATGTCATGTCTATAACTTTTTGTTAAAGGGTATTTTCTTTTTTCATGTAAGTTCTTCTTAGGGAACATCATGCATAATGTCTTCAAGAGAGGAAAAGTAAAAGAGTATTAGATCACCACTAATGGGATGCCTCTTGATTCATGTCATGCCACTAAGGGGATCATTTGCTTAGAAATATCATGCTCTTAGAGGACATCAAACCCAATGACACCACCAAAAAAAGGAAAAAATAACAAGGAAAAAGAAAACCACACCATGAAATATGCAAAATGTCAAAAATGATAATGCAATTTTTAACCCTAAATGAGATGCAAATTTGAATGTCAAGAAAGAAACCATAAATGAGATCTAATTCAATGTAAATAAAATGAAAATGAATGCAATATCTAAGCTAGGATGGGAAGAAAGATTCCAAGATAAAAAAATTACAATATTCAATAGGTTTGGTTCACCATTATGTTTCATAAAAAATTAGTGTTCATCAAGGTGAATCGATCAAGATGATAAGAAACTAATTTTCACTATCAAACATTCAATTATGAGGGCCAAAATGCAATAATAACAATAAAAAACTAACCTTAATTGTTATACAAAATATGAGGGGAGTTTTGAGAGCTTAAAACAATGTGTATCATACTACAAGAAGGTTGTTTTAAGGCCACAAAGGACTAATTCGCCTTTAGTGGCGAATGGGTCCCTATTAGGGTTCTAAAAACTGACTTCTAGGTTTTTTTCCTCTTACTCTACACCCCTAGATCCTAGTTTTTCACTACTTTAGGCCTCATTGAGGACTCATTCACCTTTTTTGGCAAATGGGTCCTTTTAAGGTTTCAAAAAACTAATTTTTGGGTTTTGTACATCAATTTTGCACTCTCATTTCCCTGGTTATCAGATCTTGAAAGTTTGGAATAAATTATATAGCCTTGTTTTTGTGTTCTTACACTATGGATGACAACTTTCCAACTTTCTCAATTTCACTCCAATTTTGTTCTCCACTTGATCTTTGACCTATGAACTTGAAAAAACACATTCAGGAGGAGAAAACCTTTGTTGATTGTTAGTGAATAGGGCTTTTCTTTGTTCAAACCCCTTTTAGGTAATTAAACCAAATGATGAAATAATGAAATTGCAGCATGAACATGAAATGATGAAGTGATGATACCTAGGATGATGTCTTGAAATGTAAATTTGCAAACTAACATATGGTGGCCAAGAAGAATGTAGAACTTAATCTCAAATATGATGTGTAACAATGCTTTCAAGTGGATCTTCAATGCCAAATCAAATATCTTAGCTCAATAACATGTATGAATGCACTATGCCATTGACATGATGAAATGATCTTGAATTACTACAATAAATCTACAATAATCTACTTTTAAATTATTTTTAAATACTCTTCTAGTTCTCTAATTCTTGAAAAAATGAATGCTTAGGCCTCTTTTAAACTTTCTACGAGAAATAATGTGAATTCACCCCACATTTATACTAAATCTAGAGATTAACCTTGAAATTCAAATAATTCAAGCTGACCTCAGATCTAGGATTGAAAATCATTAAAATCCCACTAGAATTAAATTTAAAAAGGGGTGTCCTATACAAGGAGGACCCGTTCACCACTAAACACGAATGGGTCTTGGCACACGTTTCCAGGATCTTGCTTCTGGAGGGTGAATGAACATCAAAAGTCCATATCAAATATGCATAGAAGGGCCCAAGTCTTATGTGGAGAGGACCCATTCACCACTAAAGGCTAATGGGTCCTAGTACCATTTTATAGGACCTTAATTTTTCCAAATTTAATGTTATGAAATTTGAATAGTAGGTGTTAGGATGGATCCTTAGAAGGTGTCATAAATAAGGCTTAAATTTGAATTAAATTAGCTAACTAAGCTTGATCAACCACAATTAATTAATGAGACCCTAGATAAGTGTTAAAGTGTGGTACAACACTTTACAACACCTAAAATAAGGTACAATTTAAGTAAAAAGGGCCCAAGATTAATGTAAATGTGTGCAACATATTACAACACTAAACCTAGGAAAAATTTGGTTAATTCAATGATAATTATTCCTAAATTGAGTAAGGAAAAGGGATACCTTTTTTGTTACTATAGTCTCTACTAGTTATTCCATTTGAAACTTCATCTAGAAGTACCTCCCGTATCAAATATTTTTGCATAGATGTTGAGATTCATCCTATGCCTTATCAAAACATGATGAAAATCACCAACCTCCCATTGATTCTATATACCATCCAATATGATTTTTTTGCCTCCTTTGACTTAGATCTAACTCTTGCCAATTTTAACCACCCTACTACAAAGTCATGCATCTAAATCTCATATCACAACTCAACCAAACTAAGACTAGAACACTATTATGTGATGCAATCTTTGAAGTTTTTTGTCTTCAATATTTAAGAAAAAAGGGTCAATCCATCTTCTCAAGATAGATCCAAGATACGTAGCACAAATCTCAAGATTACAAAGCTGACATCTATTTCAAAAATAGTTGTTACATTCATACTTCATGATTAGATTCCAACTCAACTACATTTATCAAAATAGAACTCAAATTCTAATTCACACTATCATAGGGGCTCCCACATTCACTTAGCATCATCTCTACATCAATGTAGAGCTCAGATACCATATATTCATGTTTGTATTCAATGCATCTTTTTTCATACCTATTAGTATTCATACACAACCAATTGATAACAATGAAGTTGTATTATTGATTTCTTATTCTAGGCCATTTTGGTCATGGGCCCCTGAAACATAGGTAAACATCTAACTCATATTTACTTTCACATTATCAAAGTGATGACAGCTATCTGTGCCAGAAAAACATTCAAAACTAGACTTCTTAATATGAGAATATAATACATGGTCCTTTTTTAAGTCTTCTACATTGATAAGTGCCCCATCTTCCTATGAAGGAAAACATTTAATAATTGGAATATTTTAATTAATATATTGATTATTAACAATTCCAAGCCCAAAATGAAATGTTGTTTCAGGATATTAGTCTATCTTAGGTATGGAGATCAACCTCATCAATATTAAACCATCATAATCCTAAATCAATGAAATATTGATCCCAATGGTGCTAGAAGGAGTAGAGGAAGAGTGAGAATTTGCAGAGCCGATGTTTGATGGTAGCTGTCATGGAGAAAAATGATTGGAATGGGTGAATCAATGTGGAGAATTAAAAGAAAGCATAAAACAAGGTGGCAGGGCACAAGTAGAAAAAGTGAATTTTCACTTAGATCATTTACAAAATCATGCGAACAAAGATCCAAGGTGAAAAAGTGGTTTGGTGTTTGATCCAACTCAAAAAAAAGGCATAATGGTTGGAATGGCTGGAAAGAGAAACAAAATATTGAAAATCAAAATTTTAGAAACCAAGGGTAATGGAATGGTGGTAATCATATAATTTTCAAAAATTATAATGGAAAGAATGGCTTCTAGAACCTTAAATGGAATGAGGATCATGGAAAACAACCAAGAAGATGAGACAAGATACAAAACACAATATTTTTGATGAAAGGACTCAAGGATGGATGGCTGAATAGTGATAGGACTAGTAATGCTCCCAGGAAGGTAATGGTAATGTGCTAAATAAAATTACAAGCTAAGAGGGATCATGTAGAGCAATTGGGAATCCTTAGCTAGATGGTTTAGCATGAAACTCAATTAGGATAGATTAATCGAACGGTGGCACTGAAAGTGGGATGAGGATTGGATTTTCAAATTTTTAGTGAATAGATATTTCACAGTGATTTTTCCTTCAGATAAAATTAGAGAAAAAGTTGCAAATAGAGTATGTATCATGGATGACAGTGGGTTTTACATTCACAAATGGCTGGTAGGTTTTGATCATTATCAAAACAATATGGATAAGATCAACTGTTGGTATAAGTTGCCCAATCTTCCCTTAGAGTTTTGGGAACCTAGTATTCTAGAAAATATTGGGAATCAAGTAGGGAAATACTTCTGTATGGAAGAAAAGTTGGACATAGATGGAATCAACATCTATGTAAGAATATGTGTGGAAAACAATCTGAATTGCTAAAATTGGAGGGAAATAGAATTTCTCATGGATTGGGGCAACTAGGTGTAAGCCTTAATTTTGGACTTTCGGTAGAATAAATCCTTGATTAGGATGTTGGGTTGAAGATGACACATTTGGATGTAAAGCCAAAGGAATTCATCCAAAAACATAGATTAGGAAAACTTGGTTAAACATTCAAAGGATGAATCTATAAAGTCATCAAAAGAAATGACCAAGGAAGATGTGGTGAAGGATTTGAATGTGACAAGGATGAAGGATCAAAATAATATTTAGAATGATGAGGGAGAACAACAAGAAGTGATTAATCAGAAAGTATTGGAAGCCACTGAATTTCTTGGGAACAAAACCTGGGAGGAAGACATAAATTCCCTTATGGAGGTTGGTAATGAGGTAGTTGAATTGAAAAAGGTGACCAAGAGTAGGTCAATAAATATTGATGCAGAAGAACCATTTGAAGATTCAATTGTTTGTCCTAATTAGGAGAATGTAGAACCATATCAAAATGATGGGATAGTTGCCCAGAAGTAGTACAAAGACAAAGAACTTCATAGTAGGAGTTGATTGAGTCCAGTAAATTTTGCATTGGCTAGAGAGAAACACTCAAATTTGAACACAAGGAAATAAAGGTTCCACCTTTTAGGAGATGGAACTAAGGGGCCTATTTCACTCTCAATTCATTCAAGGAAACCCTAGAGATCTCAACCTAATGATCAAATTAGGAAAAGAGATTACTACAAGGTCTCCTTGGGTGTGATTAAAGAGGGGTTCACCACTTACAAAATGCTTAGAAGGAAAGAAATGAAAGAAATATACAAACCTATCTATGTTACCTAGAAAATTGAGTTTGAAAGCATGTAATTAGACTGATAAATAGAATAAAAATGAGAAAAACCTAGAGAAATAGAGATGACTAATAAAGGCCTAAAAACCCTAGAAATTGTTTCTTTTAAGGTGTACTAAGACTCATATGATAGACTTGGTGATTTAGTCCCACTATAGGGTTTCTGGGTAGGATCTGGAATCTCTCAGTGACAAGTTTGAATCCACTAAAATTTGGTAAAAAGTCAATATTAGGACTCATATGACCACACTATTACAAAGTGTCTCATTTTGTTGCAAAGTGTCCCAGGAGTAGAATTCTAAAGAAAAAATTTGTTATCCTCTAAAGATGGATTAAATAAGAAATTTTCCACTAGTTTCATGTAAATAGGTTGGATATCTTCCTCTAGATCTAAGTTTACATGAGTCTTGACATCTTTTTATGATAGTTTTTGCAAATTTTACAACTTTGTCATTTTGGTACTCTTCAAGGCTTCAAATCCACTTTTTATTCAACCTATATACCTGCAATCACACAAAGAGAGAGAAAAAGTGTTTTTTTATTATGGAATGGTGGGTTGCCTTTGTCAAACCCTATTTTGGTAATTAAAACTTAATGACAAATGAAGCATGAATGAAATGAAACATGAGACGTAAGATGAAACAATAGAATCTTGTTTGAAACCTTTTAGATATAAAAACAAGCATGAAGTGGCCTCAAAGGATGTAGATCTTGATCATGATTTTTGATGAAAGATAATACCTTTCAATATTTAAATTGCTCTTGAAAAATACATCGCAACATCAGCTCAAAACCACAACATGGTGCATCAATCCTTAGACATGATAATGGATCTTATTTTATAAAAAAAAATATGAATAAATTTTCCCTTGAATTCCTTCTTGAATGCTCTTGAGTACTCTATAATGCTCTTGTTAACTCTTATGATTCTTGAATCAAAATTTCTAGGTAAAACTAAGAAAAATAAGCTTGTATTTATAATTATTTATGCCAAATTTCCTTAAATTACAACACTATAAGCCAACATCAAATCTAGGAAAATAAAATCCTACCAAAAATTTGATTCAAATTAGCTCCAAGTTAAAGTGAGACTCATATGCTAGTTGTGGTCTATGTGTCACCGTGGCTAAAACCTAGGGCATAGATCTCTAGGAGTGTCTTATTTAGTGTAAAACTTGAAATCAGGTCCCAAGACCTAGGTGAGACTCATATGTTCAAGGTGGTGTATGAATCCTAGATCACCAAATCTAGAACACACAACTTCAAACATTGAATCACAATTGGTTATTTGATAAGTTTTAGGATTATCCATGGAAAGCTGCAATTAATAAGGCTTTTAGATGCAAAGAAGGACCAAATAAGACAAATAATCCCAATTAATTAATAAAGCCCTAGGTTAGTGTGAAAATGTAAAGATACACTTTACAACACCCTAAATAAGGAAAAATTAGGTCTATTTAGTTTAAAAGGGCCCTAAACTTAATGTGAACGTGTAAAACACATTAGAATACTAAATCAAGGCAACATTAGGATCAATTTAATATTAATTATTCAAAAATAAAGTGTGAAAAGGGAAAATTTGTCCTACACTATATTTATCCCCCACATTAGTGAGGGGGGGAACTTTAGATAACTTAAAACTCACACTAAAGCAGACATTCAAGAGGGGTCCAAGTGTACGAATGTGGATGGTATAGGATTACAAAGATCAAGGAGGGTGATCAAGATCCCATGTCAAAAAAACATAACAACAAAGGGATGCACACAAGGTTTATAATATGTAGCAACAAGACAAGATACACAAACATACAATGTCAAAGACATAAAGATGAAATAAAAAGAAAGAAAAAGTTGATACAAGATACACAAACATACAATGTCAAAGACATAAAGTTGAAATAAAAAGAAAGAAAAGGTTGATCAAGCCTCCATAATTTATGAAATTTGATGTGGATCAATCCTTAGCTATTTTTCCAAAACACATTCTCACTCTGAGGAAATGAAACTTTGGGCTGTCAACTGGGTGAGTATCCAAAAAGGATGGCTTAGTGAGAAATTCATGCCTCTGTTTTAGATTCTCATTATACAATGAGAAAGTCATGCCCACGTTTAGGATTCTAATCATACTAACCATAACACAACTATACCTCATAATAACTTGGTTAAGGCACCACACAACATGAGGAGTAGGATTCATGAGGCAAGAAAAATTTCATATGTTTGACACTCATGAATAAAAAAGATGGCTCCACATGCAAGCAAAGTGTGTTATGCAAGGTGGGAATATAAGAGATATTGTAAATGAAAAATAGTGTAAGGTATGTTTAAGGGGTTTTTTCTTAGTTAATATATGGTCTCTTCAAGGGGAACATCATGCTTAATGTCTCCAAGAGATGAAAAGCCAAATAAATATTGTGCTCTCAAAGGAAATCAAACCCAATGACACCACTAAGAAAAGGATGCATCATATCTTGAATAACAAAAAATCATATTGTGTAACATGAATATCAATGTATTCCCCCACTTTAAAGTAGTTTCTAACACCATTGATGAGATAAATTTCTTTAAAGTAGAATAAGACATGAGAGGTTATTGAGAAAGCCCTATACCAAGTCATTTGTTCCCGAATGAAATCATGTTGAATGATTAAGGGATAGCCCCCAAAACTTAGTATGTCACCTACTAGCCAACCTAAGGCATGTCATCCACATCTAGCTTACTCCTATATATACATCGAAGGTGGTCAACTAGCCAAAAGAGACAATGGCAAGTGCCATATGAAGACAAGGCTATCTAACCCTCTTGCCCCTACTTAGTACAAGGAAATGATGAACCTAGGTGATTGATAAGAAACATAAAAAATAAATATGATGTAGAGCATATACTGACTTCAAGGGGTTCTAAAGACCCAAAACACAAACTTGATAAGATCACTAAAACTTGCAACATAATTCACTTCATTTGCAACTTGATTCCACAAGGCTTAAGGACACCAAAACACCAAAACATGGTTCCAAAATTTTACCAGAACCTAGTACACCTTTAAAAATCATGATTAAGGTAGAATTAAACCAGAACATTCATCCATAACACCGTTTCATCAATTCTTCAATTACTTGTACCCAAAGACCAATTTTTTCTTATAGGAGTCCAAAACACCAAATCAGGCATAACATGCAAACCAAGAGGAGTTCCTAAAATTTAGTCACATATTCTAGGACCCATTTCAGCCTTATTAAACATACTTCAAAAGTAGATTTTTTTTTGGGAAAGAATATCAGAAAAAAATGACTGCCCCACAACAAATGAGCCTTTAAATAGGCCTAATTTTCAAAGCAAGTACTAACTAACTCACTCCTCAACCTTAACTAACTGTAAAAATTCCTACAATAGGTCAAAAAAATCATAAATCCAGAATGATTAGCAAATATATCACTCACCAAAGCAAAAAATCTTAAAACCCTTGCTCAATGCTTAAAACTATGCTCAAATAGTGAGGGTTTATTGAAAGTATACATTCTATAACTCTAAGCACCTAGTTTTTTCTTCAAATACCTTCAATTGGGTCTGCACATGCTAATTTATTCATCTTCCATGGGTTTCCAATTATTTTTCACAAAACCCTAGCACCTAGGCTCTTTAAATGGAAAAAATCAAGGTTGAGATAGCCTAGGGTCTCCTTGAAACCTTTTCAAACATTAACCCCAACTCATAAAAATTATAAAATATTAAAATAGACCTCCAAACCCAAAATTATGAGTTTTTACCAATTAAAATTAGAGTTATTCATTTTGTTGTGCTTGTTGCCCCTATTTTAGAGTTTCAAGCTGCCTATAAAGAAATTAACATAATTTTTGCATAACTCAATGAAATTGGATGATACCAATTGAATTAGAAACTAGATTCAAAATATTTTCACCTCCAATCAAATAGAAGTGTTTTATCTATCCATACATGGTTGTACAATGTCCTACAATAGTAAAAAGCACTTGAAATGACAATAAAACAATGTTATTCTTTATTCATTTTCATCCTCAAACCCACCAATTTACTTTACAAAGATTAAAATGGAATTTTAAAAGAATTTAAAACTTCTTCACATGCTAAAACTAACATAACCACCTTTTAAACTTGCTATGATCTTTGAACTTCCTCATTTTTTCCTTTTTTGCATTTTTGCATTAACAATAATTCCAATATTTTGCACTATTTAACACTTTGACTAAAAACCCACCTAGAGACCTAATAAACTTATTAAAATACATAAAAATGGCCCAAATATTACCCCATTATAGTTACAAAATTATAAAGATTCAAATTTTACAATATTTCCTTAAAGAGGCATAAAATGCACAAGGTGCTCCTGCACCACAGTATCAATTAGACAAAGTAGGTGCTTCAACAAAAGGAAGAGCAACACAATCCTTAAGATGTTGAATTTCATCATTTGAAGCCTTACATTCATTAGTCTAATTACCATTAACTGTATGATATGCACAAAACAAACTCTTGTAGTAAAATTTCTTTCATTTTCTTGGAGGAAGAGATATTAAATGATCTTGGAGGAGTCTTGACAAGATACTCTCTTTATCAATATAAGAAGATGTTCCTTTATTTTATGACAAAGATAGCTTTGTACAAGGTGTCATACTTACAAATTAATTTTTAAATTTTGTTATTTTTTACTCTTCTTTAAAGGAAGGTGTAAAATCTAACGATCTCCAATCATTAGTGTTTTGTGTGATGACATTTATGTTAAGTGAATATTTCTCTATTTCTTTCATTTATTTCAAAGTACAAAAACCACTAGTTTCTATCAGTTCAGGATACACTAATGTTAAACTTGTCTTAGAAGAATACTTAGTAAGAGTGGTGATATTAAGTGAAGGCTTGTTTCTTTCTTTCGAGGGACAATAACAAAGACCATTATTTTTTTTCTCATGTGTTAGGCTCTATAGGGACACATATACATTTTTCTCTAGCACTACATCCTTTTCCACTGTATTCAAGTTATTTCATAACTCCATAACCTTTTCCATAAATATTTTCCATTTCTTTAGGATTCAGTGGTTGTTCATTGTCAAGTCATCAATTTTTTTTGTGTAATTTTCTTCTCTTTCTAAAGTGGTTGAGGTGGATGCTTTCGAATTTTGTGTTGGCATTACCAATTTTTCTTTTTCCTTTTCAAACTCTTTGTTTATGACCTTGTATTTACCCATGAATGTAGATGTGAAATGAAAGGAACCCCAATCATATTCCAATAAATTTGTGACTTCTTCAATATGATTTTTTTGGACTCTCTTTCACAAGTTCTACTTGTGTAGTTGGTGTCAATGTTTTCAAAGGATTTTCCTTATCTTTTTCAAGATGTAAAACACTATAAGGCTCAGAATCCGCTTCGATTGTATGTACTTTTTGTTGTAGATATACTTCATTTGATGATGAAATCTTGAAGGAACAACATGTATCTCATGAATCCATGGTATTCTTAAAAGGGGGTTGTATGGAAGAGCATGGGTCATAACATGGATTGGGGTTTGTAATGTTACCTTCCTGACTATAATAGTTAATGTGATCACAACAAGTGGACATTTTCCCACATTATCAAACCCACTAATAGATAAAGAGGCAACTTGAATTCTAGATTTATCCATAGCAAGTCTATCCAAAAGGGTTACACTACATACATTAAGAGCTAATCCATTGTCAAAAAGAGTTTTCTCTATCCCTCTTCTATTAAAAAATAGCTATTATCATGAATCCTTCTTATTGTTTTTGAAGTTCTAGTGGAGGTAACTCATCTTGATGGAAATTAATGTCTAAGTTGACCAAAGTTATAGCTTTAACTTGAGCTTCCAAATAATTTTACTGCACATTATGAGGGGTAGTAATTTGTTGTAAATCATTTTGAATCATGTTATGATAATGAGGGGAGGCTTGAATAAGGTCCCATAATGAGATCCTTATAGGAGTGTTGTTAACTTGTTCAACAAGATCATACTCCTTCCCATTATGTAAAGGAAAATGAGGGGCACTAGGAAAGATACAATTAGGAAATGAGAGGGATGTTGAAGTTTTTTTTCTTGGTTGCAGATTGTTGCTAGTATTATATGTATGAGAAACAATATTATAATTCGATTGTTGTGAATCATTATTCTTAATTGGTTCAAGGATGAAAATGGTTTTTTTTTTAGTTTGGGGTTTGTTTCAAGGTGGATATAACATGAGTTAAGGTTGGATCACATTAACTTCTCTTAGCGAAGGAGAGTCTAATTTCACTCCATCTTATTCATCTAAGGAAGTCACATCACCATTGTTTGAAATATATGTGTCAATGTTCTCATTTTCTTCCACCATGATATCTTCCCTAGTAGGAGAGTTTCTAGGAGAACTAAAAACTAGATGTTCATTACCTTCAAAGCTTGTTTCTTTCGAAATGGCTTCATCACAAGTAAGGGACTTATCAATGATTGGATTTTCTTTCTTCTCAATTTTTACATTCTCTTCAATATTTTTTTCCTAGAAGATAAGAGACACATATGATTCTCATGACTCTCATTTGTTTGATCTTCTAACACCAAAATATCTTCTTCATAAATTGAAGAGATATTGCTAGAAGAAAAAGTATGCTTCTCATGATTATCTTTGATTATATTCCTTTGTCCCATAATGTCTTCCAAAATATGATAGGTAGGGGAAGAAAAATAAATAGGTTTGTCATATATCTTAAATCTTTGATCATCTAATACCAACATATTCTCCTCAAAAATAATTTCATCATCATTCACTAAAACATTCTCACAAGTGGGGAGGATGTTGGGAGATGAATGTAGACTAGTTGAATTGGTTTTTAGGTGGGTTTCAACAGTCTCATCATGTTATTTTATGCTATTGTCATGATTATCTATGGTTGTGTCCTCTTGTTCAACAATGTCTTTCCCAATAAGATAGGTAGGAGAAGAGAAACAACTAGGACTCACAAAACTCTCATTGGTTGATCCTTCTAACACCAAAATATTTTCTTCACAAATTTGAGAGATATTAGGAGAAGAAGAAATATGATTGTTATTACTGCCCAAGGTTGTATTCTCTTTCACGAGACTAATCTCAATCACAGGAGGGATACTAGGAGAGGGATCAATGATGAACAAAAAGAGGGGAGAAAAATTCATATTCATATGAACATATCAGAAATTTCTTACAGTACTTAACAAGATCTGAAAATAGAACATGAAGTATGATAACCATAGATTTTTGTAATGAAAACATATGTAATAATTTACTATAAATTTTGAATGCGACAATGATAGAGAAAACATGCAAAATGATAATGTAATTTTCAAATTTAGAACAAGATAATTGACTGATTATGCTATGTAATAATCTAAAAATGAAATGTTGTAAATGTCATTTCAAATTTAAGAAATGAAATCAATGAACCAAATAATAACAGATCTAATAAAATGAATGAAATAGAAGATCAACAAACTAAAACAAATATTTGAGAACATCAAACAAAAGAAAACAAATGAAGGTTTAAATGTTGTAAATGGCAGTTTTAGGTGTGATCTAGAACTAAATCACCCAAAGGGGCATATGAATCCCAATTACGGTTTTTGAAAAGTTCAAATGCTGCAAAACAAACAAACACCAAATTCATAGAAATTTGGAAAACCACCTGTACAGGGACTAAACTGCCTAGATGGGTGAATGAGTCCCAATTACGGTTTTTGCACCAAATTCAACAAATTATGGGGTGATTATAAGGTTTCTAGCTTTTATATTGACTTGACGATTTGCAACTACAAAATTCTAGTGAAATTGAATGATTTAAGATGCAAGAATGTAACCTATACATGCACTTTTCACTAATGCAATATTTAGAAGCCCTAAATGAAATTAACTAATCCAAGATCTAATGCAAAATTAATGTAAGCTAGATCTAGGACTATGATACACTATAAATTAGAAATAAGGTGTCCAAAGGTTAGGATCACCAAAATGAATAGAAGGAAATAAAGGTTCCACCATTTAAGAGATTGAACTAACAGAAATATTTCACTCTTAGTTCATTCAAGGAAACCCTAGAGATCTCAACCTAATGATCCAATTAGGAAAATAGATTAATACAAGGTCTCCTTGGGTGTGATCAAAGAGGGTTCACCACTAAACAAATGCTTAGAAGGAAAGAAATGAAAGCAATATGCAAACATAGCTATGTGACCTAGAAAATGGAATTTGAAAGCATGTAATTAGACTGATAAATAGAATAAAATAGAGTACTTGGACAAATGAAGATGACTAAGCAAGGTCTAAAAACCCTAGAAATTGGCTACTTTTATGGTGTACTAGGAATCATATGCTGGACTAGATGATTTAGTACTAGTATAGGGTTTTAGGATAAGATATGGAATCTCTCAGTGACAAGTTTGAATCCACTAAAATCTTATATAAAGGCAACATTGGGACTCATACAACGAGACTGTTGCAATCCCATTTTGGTACAAAGTATCCTAGGAGCAAAATTCTGAAGCAAAAATTTGTTGGCCTCTAAAGATGGATCAAATTAGCACTTTCACACTGGTTTCATGTAAATGGGTTGGATATCTTGCTCTGGATCTAAGTTTTTGTGAGTCTTGACAAATTTTTATGACTATTTTTGCAACTTTTCTAACTTTTTCTTTTTTGTACTTTTTTTCTTCAACCTATAAACCTATAATCAAACAAAGAAAGAGAAAAAGTTTTTTTTTGTTAGGGAATTGGGGTTTGTCTTGTTTAAACCCCATTTAATTCATCAAACCTTAGTAACAAATGAGGCATGAATGAAATGAAGCATGAAACATAAGATGAAACAATATAATATTGATTGAAACCTTGTAGATCTACAAATAAGAATGAAGTGGCATCAATGGATGTAGATTTTGACCTTGATTCTTGATGAAAGATAATGCCTTTGAATACTTGAATTGATCTTGAACAATACATTACAATATCATATGAAAAGCACCTTTATGATGCATCTAGCCTTTGGCATGATAATATATCTCATTTTCTATAACAAATGATGAATACAATTTCGCTTGAATGCATTTGTGAATGCTCTTGGATAATCTATAATGCTCTTGTGAACTATTAGGATGGTTGACTAAAAATTGCTAAGTGAAACTAAGTGAAATAATCTTCTATTTATACTTATTTATGCCAAATTTATTGAAATTAAAAGACTACAAGCTGACATAAGAAATATGATAATAAAATCCCACCAAGAATATAATTTAAATTAGGTTCAAGTTAAAGCAAGACTCATACATCAGTTGGGGCATATTAGTCCCAATCACTGAAACCTAGAGCACAAATCTCTAGGAGTGTCTTGTTTAATGTGCAATTTTAAATTAGGTCCCAAGACCTAGGTGAGACTCATATGCCCAAGGTGCTATATGATTCCTAGATCACCAAATCTAGAACACACAACCTCAAACATTGAATCATGATTGGTTACTTGATAAGTTTTGGGATTATCCATAGAAAGATGTAGTTAATAAGGTTTGTGGATGTAAAATAGGGGAAAGTATGGTATAAAGAATCCTAATTAATTAATAAATCCCTAGATTAGTGTGATAGTGTAAAGATACACTTTACAACACCTGAAATAAGGCACAATTAGGTCCATTTAGTTGAAAAGGGAACTAAACTTAATCTGAATGTGTAAAACAAAAATACAAGACTAAATCAAGGAAACATTAGGATCAATTTAATATTAATTATTACAAAATTAAGTGTGAAAAATGGATACTTTTCCATACACTACAAAAACCTCCAATGATTGTCATGAAAGCAAAAAGAGAGGGAGAATTCTAAATCAAGAAAAGATAAAATTGGATGGAGAAGATATTTGATATCTCAAGATCAATGATATGATAGAAGTAGGGAAAAGTGAACCCCTTCTTGAACAACCATAAAAATCATGGCTTGGATTATTAGGGGCCTAAATATGGTCCTAAAAAATGGTGCCTAATCAGGCATCATATAGAATTATTTTAGGAAAAAATTTGATTCTTATAGGAGACTAAGCTTAGTGAAGAGGAAAGAGTCAACTTTGGTAGGAAAATGAAGACATAGAAATTGATGGGGGTTAACATTGTAGGGTCTTCTGGAGGACTTATAATTTTTTGGAGACCACCATTTATTCTTATTGAGCAAGTGTCTTTGAGAAAATGCTAGATTGCTTGCAAGGTAAGAAGCTTGGATTCAAATATAAGGTTTTTTTATTAGTGAATGTCTATGGACCAAATAACTATATTAAAAGAAGACAAGTATGGTGTGAATTATACAATTTTTGAAACAATAATGCTTTTTATTTCTATTTACTTGGGGGGGATTTCAATGCAATATTAAAGCCTCCAGAAAAGAGGGATGACATCAACAAAAAATTTCAAGCACAATAATATTATGAGAAATTTTTAGAAATAAACATGTTGTTTGAGATTCAAATAGGGAATGGGAAATTTACCTCAACAAGTAGGAGGTTGGTGTACTATAGAATTGCAAAAAGGGTTGACAAGTTCCTATTATATGGGGATCTAAGCATTTTTTCCTTCGACATGAAAAGCAATATTATGCATGGTAAGTGATTAGATCATTTTCCAGTGGAATTGGATATTGTTGTGAAGAGGGGCTTGGCTAGATGCCCTTTCAAATTTAAAAATATTTGGTTTAAAGATACAAAATTCGTGCATCTCATTATGCAATGGTGGGAAAAGTGTAAACCTGATGGATAAAAGATGTTTAATATAGTAGAAAAATTGAATATAGTCAAACAAAACTTGAAAATATGGAATAAAGAATGATTCAAGAATATATTAAAAGAAAAAATAAAAATAGAGGAAGAATTGAAGCTATTATCAAAGAAACTAATAAATAATTGCATGGAAAATCACAAGTTCTTAGAAGAAAAGGAACTTTTAAATAAACTAATCAAAATTATGGCCAAGGAGGAGATTTTTTGGAGACAAAAATATAGAGCTATGGCTAAAGGATAGGGATATAAACACACAATATTTTCATAATTCAACTAAATTCCATATAGAAATCAATAGGGTAATAATTATAAAAACTAGAGACATGAGGACTCTTGATAAGATTCAAGATGTGAAGGTGGCCACAATTGAATACTTTCATAACTTGTTAAATGAATGGTCAAGTTAGAAGCTATTTGATCTATAGGAGATAATAGGTTGCATTCTAAGTTGTGTTTCAGAAGCAAAAAATGTCATGTTGAATAAAAATTTACTAAGAAAGAAGTAAAAGAAGCTTTATTTTAGCCACACCCAAATAAAGTCCCTACGTTGGATGGATTCCTTCCAACATTTTTTTAGAAGTGTTGGGACATTTTTGGATTGGAAGCAACTAAATTGATTGAAGACTCGCCACAATTTGGCAAGGTGCTCAAGGAAATAAGTAATACCTTCATTTCTATAATGAAAACGAAGGAAAAACTAGAATAACTAGAAAAATATAGCCCTATTTCTCTTTGCAACACTATATATAAGATTCTAGCAAAAGAGGTGGCCAATAGTATTAAGAAGATTCTCTCTGACATCATATCAGAGGAACAAATTGGGTTTTTTCCTAGAAGATCAATTTTATATGGTGTAATTATTGTTTTCAATGAAATTCATTTAATTCAAAAATAAGGAAACAAGCAATGCTAATTAAATTGCATAAAAGGAAGGTGTATGACCATGTAAAATAGAGGTTCTTCTTTAAAGTGTTGGAAGCATTCAATTTAAAAAAAAATTGGCTACATTGGATTTTTGGATGGGTGGTATGCCCAAGATATTTTTTTTTACTGAATGGATCCCCTAAAGGATTCTTCCAAGCATCTCATGGGTTACATCATGGGGATACCATTTTCCCCTTCTTGTTTATAATAATGGTGGAGGCTCTTGGATGATCTATTTCTAATGCTTGGAAAAGGGAGATGGCGGCTGGATTACAGGTAACAAGGGGTATGCTTGAGATCACTCATCAACAATTTGTTGATGATATAATGCTATTTGGATTAGCTTATGAAAAGGAGGCTAAGAACTACAAAGAAATTTTGGAGAAATACTTTGCAGCTTGAGGTTAGAAAGTTACCTTGAAAAATTATAAAATATTCTTCTTCAACACAATGACTTAAAATGAATTGCAGTTATTAAGAATACTAAAATTTAGGAAGGGTAAACTCGTTTGCAAGTATTTGGGCTTGCCTCTAGCCAAAGGGATTCGACCTAGGAAAATTTGGGACTCTTTAATGTAGAAGGTAAAGAATAAGATGGAATATTGTAAGTTTCAATGGTTGTGCCAGGTTGGTTGACTCATATGTTGAAGCCAATCATCATTGCCTTACCAACCAACATGATCTACAACCTTCCCTTAGTAGCGAGGGCTTGCAAAAATCTAAACAAAAAGATGAATAATTTTTTTGGAAAGGAAATTTAGACCAACACAAATACCCACTAGTGAAAGGGAAGAAGGTGTGAAAGTAAAAGAAAGATGATGGGACTATATTCAAGATCTTACTTCTCAAAAATAAGGAATTTGGGGTAAATTTGGTGTGGGAATTACGCTCAAAGTTCGATTTAAAAGGGGAAAAGATTGTAATAGAAAAATACAATGATGGAGTGGAAAATATTCTATTCATCTCGAGGGTTTTTCCTAATGGATCCAGGATCTAAAATTTCTTGTTCAATTGTAGAGACTTGGTGGAAAACTATCCAACCTCGGAAATTAATGATGGAAGATTTGCATCCTTCTGGGAAGACTCTTGGGAAGGGTTTCCTAAACTTGTTGACTATGGGGAGTTTGAAAATGTCAAAGAAGTAATAAAATGGGTATGGAGGGATAAGGTAAGGGACTATATGGTGTTTTTTCCTCATAATGGAGGATTGAATTTTTAGTGAAAGAGCTTGCAGGGACTTGGTTTGGATGAGGAAAAAATAAGATATGAAGAAGAATTGAGAAATAAGGGAGTATGTATTAGACATCATCCTGACATCTTATGGTGGAATGCTTCCCCAAATAGAAATTATAGTGAAAAGGAAGGTTATAAAGTGTTAACTGATAATGGCATGGGTAGCGCTAGGCTTCCTAGCAAGTTGTGTTGGAATTTTACATGCTTCCCAAAGGCTACTATGTTTGCCTGGGTAGCCACTCAAGGGAATTTTCTCATGGAAAATAGGTTCATCAAAATGGGTTTTAATAGCCCCTCTAGATGCAACTTATGCAAATAGGTTGAAGATGATGGGGATCACATTTTCTTGAATTGAACTTATACACTAAGACGCTATAAATGGTTGTGTGCAAGACTTCAATGGAAATTTTCCTTTCAATACAAGCACTTGTATATGGTAAATAATTGGCCCTTCTTGCACAAGAAAGCTTTATGTAATTATATTTGGATCACACACCCCTCCTTACTAATCTAGGATATTTGGAAAGAATGGAATTGATGCATCTTTCAATAGAAATAAATGATAGTTCAAGCACTACAAAGAAAATTGGAGTCTAGTTTAGTGGAGGTAGTAAATTCCAAATTATTATATTTGGGCTCCAAAGAGACCAACTTCTCAAAGTGGGATGCAAAGATGATAAGCACTTGGTACAGTTTAGTGATTTCCCCATACATCAAAGAGGATGGTTTCAAGACCAATGAGGATAGAAGAAAAATCTATTGGTCTCCCACATATGTTGATTGACACAAAATGAACTTTGATGGGGAATCTATGGGTAACCTAGGCATCTTTGGGGCTGGATGCATTTTCAGGGATTGGAGTGGAAGGGTCCTAAGTAAGATGCCTGCACCCTTAAGAATAGGAACACATAATTTTCTTGGGATGAAATAAATTATTATTAGCCTCAACCTATGTTAAGAATTAAAGGTGAAGAATTTTTCGATTGAAGGAACTTTGTTGTTGGTAACCAATGTACTTAGAAAAAAATGATGAACTAGAAACTAGAAGCTAAGTTAGAGTTGGCACTCAACTTTTTGGAGAACTTTGAGATGGTAATGTTGAATCACATATTTAGGGAAGGAAATGATGAATCTGACTTTCTCTCTAATTTGGGAGTGAATGGTATCTCACTAGAAAAAGTAAATATATGAGTCTATGAGGAATATTTGTGGGAAAAAGGGTAGGTTCATTTCCAAATATTTCATTGTGGAAAGACCAAGGTTTCAAGATGGTGATGAAATGATATATATTGGTGCTTAATTTTGGTTATTTCCTCAATGGAATTACTAACGATGGTTACTTTCCATCTCAATGACACTAATGCTACCGTGGGGTGTTGGTGTGGAGCTTGATTCAACATTGGTTAAGGAATGTTGCCTTATCAATTACATCAACTCCATTGTCTTTTTCTTATCAAAATGATTATGTAATGCAATTTACAAATCCCACACTTGAAAGATTGGGTTGTTAGTTCATATCCATCTTTAGGACTTGGTTTGATGATTCATATGTGCCATTTGGTGGTATCACAATGAATGCGAGTTGGTTCATTGCTTGTCATATTTAATTCTTGCTAGAATAATAATGGTTCAACATGATCACAACATTCAACACAATATTAGTTTTCCTTTGGGTTTTCATTCCATTTCATCGTCGACCAAGTAGAACATCTATTAAGTGAAGGTGTGTTTTTGCAATAGTGGTTTGATGGGTGAGTGCTCCAAGTGTAAGGAAGATAAGGTAGCGAAATAACTTCCTAAAATAATCTTGAGACGAGAAAAATGCAAAAAATTATAGATCTTTAATAATTATAGAAAATTAAACAAAATAAATGTAAATATCATGCATACAATGACACAGTGATTTATGTTGGGAAAACCCTTTTAAGAGGAAAACCCCACACTCCAAAATCCACCCAATATATTATTAAGCAATCATAAAGATTACAATATACTTGTAGATCATGCTTCTCACAAGAGTATCAACACTCAAAGATCCAGAGACATCACAATTGCTATTAGATTCTCAAAATGCATCACTCTCTACCACAGTCATAATACAACATCCTCATAAAATAGGGTTACAATCTAGAACAAGACAAATGAAAAAAATATTCATCATTAGATCAAAAATCTAATAATGAATGGACTACATTTAAAATACATAATTATTTAATGTATGTCATCCATTTTAGGAGTTTCCTATAAAAGTTAACATTCTCACACTTTTCTCTTTGCTTCTATTAAATACACCTATCAGTGTAACTAAGAAATATATATATAAATATATACATTCTATAAACAATAAGCTATATAATTGCAAGGTTCAGACACATTTTCCCAACAAATCTCCTACTTGTTGAACACCTTGCAAGAGCAATGTGAGGATGTAAACATCATCTCTTATATTTCTAGGGCCTGAAAGGCCCATAGTCTTTGAACACCATTGGAACTTCTCTGCGCTCGTAGATTTAGTTAAAGAATTAAAAAAATTCATCAAAGTATCTACCTTAACTAAATTCATCCTACCACCATCAACCATATCTCTAACAAAATGATATTTTACATCAATTTGCTTGGTCTTGGAATGAAATGTTGGGTTCTTAGCTAGACATATTGCACTTTAATTATCACAATAAATTGTCACTGCACCTTATTTTATTCCAATATCTAAACACAATATCTTAATCCAAATGGATTCTTTACAAGCATGAATAGCTACCATATACTTTGCTTCAATAGTGGACAAAGCAACCATAATGTCACTTACTCATCCAACTAATTGCACCACCAAATAAAATAAAAAAATAAGCACTGGTGGATTTTCTGCTATCAACATCACCTACCTAGTTTGAATCCACATAACCATGAATATCAAGGGAAATTTCATCTTTAGAAAGATTACTATGATAACATAAGGAATAATTTGAGGTACCCAACACATATCTAAAGACTCTTTTGACTGCATCCTAATGAACTCTACCAATATTAGACATATAGCTAGAAAGAATTCCCACTACATGGGAAATGTTTGATCTAGTACAATCTATAACATACATCAAACTTCCAATTGCACTCTGCTAAGGAAACTTTCTCATGTCTTCCATCTCTAATGGAGATATTTGATAATCTAACATAAATAAATTTATTCCAAATGAAACATGAACACATAATGTTCTACAATCTTGCATATCAAACCTCTATAAAATTGAGTTGACATACTTACTTTGGTCAAGCCATAACTTTATTTCACTCTATCTCTTATAATTTCCATTCCAATAATGTGTTTTAGATGCACCAAGATCTTTTATTTCAAATTTAGCAGCAAGTTGAGATTTTAGTTCTAAAATTGTACCTTTCCCTCTCCCAATAAATAACATATCATCAACATATAATGCTATAAATAGGAAATGATCACCATTAGATTTATAATAAACACAATGATCTAATTTAGAGCACTCAAATCCCAAAATCAACACATATGTATCAAATTTTTGTAACCACATCCTAAGAATTTGTTTAAAGCCTTACAAATATTTCTTTAATTTGTAAACCAACTTACTTTTACCTTTCATCACGTAGTGCTTTGACTATTTCATATAAATATCCTCCTCCAACTCACCATGAAGGAAAGTAGTTTTCAAATCCATTTTCTCAACCTCTAAATCATAAGAAACGACAATAGAAAGAAAAAATCTAATGGATGTTTTTTACAACATGAGAAATATTTCACCATAATCAACACCCTCAACTTGAGAGTAACCCTTCACAACAAACCTTGATTTATACTTCTTGATACCTCCATCTAAGCCAATCTTTTTCTTAAACACCCATTTACAACTAATTTTTTATTGTCATTCAGGAAATGGTACAAGATCCCATGTACCATTCTTTTTCAAAGATGTCATTTCTTCATCCATAAGAATCTTCTAGGATTTTTTACCATTCATACCTAGTTCCTCTTCTACAAATCTGGGTTCATCCATGTTTGTATTCAAAGAAAAAATACATCTCCAATCATCAAGTGAATACCTTTCAAGTGGTTTTCTATGCCCTTAAGACCTAAAAACAAGTTGAGTTGGAGGTTCTTCATCCTCTTTTAAAGATCCAGAGCTAGATGAACTCTCCTCAAATTCTTGTCTATCCTTGGGCCTCGATTCAACTTTCTTCGGTATAAAAGGAAATTGAATCACATCTTCTTGTTTCCTTTTTTCTACCTATAATGTAATATAAGAAGGCTTATTTTCTCTAAAAATAACACTTCTACTATGTATTACCCTTTATGAAATATTATCGCAAAGCTTGTATCCTTTAATGCCATAAATATATCTGATGAAGATACATTTCATAGCCTTGTTCTCCAATTTTGGTCATTTCTCATTCAACACGTGCATATTTTTCACAACTTAAAAACTCTAAGATGTCCTAATAAAGGATTGTGACCCGGCCATGCCACTATATGTGCCTTATGAACTAGAGATAATGTAGGAGACCTATTAATTAGGTAATAGATAGTGGCAATAGCTTCATCCCAAAAAAATTTCTCTAGGCTAGCACCAGCCAACATACAACAAGCCTTCTCCACTAGTGTTTTATTCATTTTTTCTTCAACTCCATTCTATTGTGGAGAATAATTTTTTTTCTTATATCTATGAATACCACAATATTTACAAAATATGATTAAAACATTAATTATTTTCCCCTAGATATTGAGATTCATCCTATTCCTTATAAAAATAGACTAGAAACCACCAACCTTGCATTGAATGTATATACCATCCAATATGATGGTTTTTGGCTCCTTTGAGTTAGATTTAACTCATTCCAATTTGGACCACCCTACTACAAGTCATGCATCTAAATCTCATATCACAACTCAACAAAACCAAGACTACCATACTAGTATGTGATGCAATCTCTGATTTTTGTCAGTCTTCAATATTTGAAACAAAAGGGTTAATCCATCTTCTAAAGATAGATCCAACATACTTAGCACAACTCTCCATATTACCATGTTGGTATCGATTTCAAAAATAACTATTACATTCATCTTTCATGATTAGATTCCAACATAACCACCAATATCCAATTATAACAAAAATTCTAATTCACATTGTCATAGGGACTCCCACATTCACTCAACATCAATGCAGAACTCGGATACCATCTATTCATGCATGTATTCAGTTCTCCTCTGTTAAATCAATTAGTCTTCTTACACGACTAATTGATAACAATGGATTTATATTACTAATTACTTATTCTATGTCATTTTCGTTGTGGTCCCCTCAAATATAGCTAAACATCTAATTCATATTTAATTTCACATTATTAAAGTGATGGTGGCTATCTATGCTAGTTAGAAATTTAAAAGCAAAATTATTCTCAATATGAGAATATAATACATGGTCCTTTCAAAATTATTCTTTGTTGATAAGTGTCCCATCTTTCTTTGAAGGAAAATGTTTAATAATTGGCATATTGTAATTAATTTATTGGCTATTGACAAATCCAAACCCAAAATGAAATTTTGTTTAAGGATATTAGTCTATCTTAGTTATGGAGATCAACCTCATCAATACCAAATTTTCATAATCCTAAATCAATGAACTATTGATTCCAATTGGGCTAGAGGGTGTAGACTAGGCATGAGAATTTTTAGAGAAGATTTTTGATAGTACCTCTCATGGGTAGAAATGATCAAAATGGGTGAATGAAGGTGGAGAATTTAGAGAAAGGATCAAACAAGGTGGTAGGGAACAATTAGCATAAGTGAATTTTCCCTCAAATAAGTTACAAAATTATGCAAACAAAGAGCCTTGGTGAAAAAGTGGTGTGGGGTTTGATCTGACTCAAAACAAAAAGCATAATAGTTTGAACAACTAGAAAGGGAAACAAGATCTTGAAAATCACAATTTTAGAAGCTAAGGTCCCAATTGAATGGTGGTAGTTGTAGGGTCACCAAAAATTTTGATGGAAATAATGGCTTCTAGGGCCTAATGGAACTCATTCACCCATTTGGTCAATTTAGTCCCTATACAGGTGGTTATTCTAGATTTCTAGGAATTCTATTTTTTGTGTTTTTTAGCATTTAAGCTTTTCAAAAACCCTAACTAGGACTCATACACCCCTCTAGGTGATTTAGTCCCAAATAAGACCTAAAACTATCATTTACAACATTTAAAGCTTCATTTTTATGCTTTTGTTTGCTATTGTCAAATATCTGTTTCAGTTTGTTGATCTTTTGTTTCATTCATTTCATTAGATCTAGCTTTATTTGGTTCATTGATTGCATTTCTTAAATTCAAAATGACATTTACAACATTTCATTTTCAAATTCTTAAATAGCATAATTAGTCAATTATCATGTTCTAAATTTGAAAATTGCATTATCCCTTTTCCTTTTTTCTCTATCATTGTCATAGTTCAAATTTGTAGGACAATTATTACATAATTTTTTCATTGAAAAAAACTATGGTTATCATACTTCATGTTCTATTTTCAGATCTTGTTAAGTAGTGTAAGAAATTTTTGTTATGTGCATATGAATATGAAGCTCTCTCCCCTCTCTTTTTTTTCATCATTGATCCCTCTCCTAGTATCCCTCCTATGAGTGAGATTAGTCTCATGAAAGAGAATACAACCTTTGGAAATCATAACAATCATATTTCTTCTTCTTGTAATATCTCTCCTTTTGAAGAAAATATTTTGGTGTTAGAAGAACCAATCAATGAGAGTTTTGACAATCCTAGTCATTTCTCTCCTCCTACCTATCTTATCGGGCAAGACATTGCTGGCCAAGAGGACACAACTGTAGGTAATCATGAAAATAGCATAACACAGCAAGATGAGACCATTGAAACCTAACTAAATATCAATTCAACAAGCTTACATTCATCTCCCAACATCTTCTCCACTTGTGAGAATGTTTTATTAAAAAACAATGCAATTATTTGTGAGGAGAATATGTTGGTATTAGATCATGAAATCTTTAAGATCTATGAAAACCCTATTTATTTTTCTTCCCCTACCTCTCCTATTTTGGAAGGGTATGTGCAGGATCATGATGGGACAACAAGTGGCAATATGATGGGTATTGTAGGGTATGTGGCTGACGAATTATTTTTTAACCTAAAATTGATGAAATGAAAAGGGTTTTTAAAGGAGACTCTCAACTTTCCACCAATATAAATTATGATTTACTTTGAATTTAATAAATTATTATTATTCATTTTCTATTTAAATTATGACTAAAGTCCTGATTGATATGCTGATTGAAAAACATCTATAGCTTTTAAACAGTATATCACATTTTTGGAATCCAAAACTTGCATCACATTCTATGCTTCACATAATATAGGATTAGAAAAAGAAAAATTGAATTTCATAAAGTTTTGACCAAGTTAAGGTGGTTAGACATACGAGTTTTTATATTTTTTAAAAGTTGTAATAAGAAAATCATAATTAATTATTTACTTGGAAAAAATTACAAAAAAATATGCATCACATCCAGACATGAGTCCTCTACTTATGTCTAAAATATTATAAAAAAATATTATCATTTTATTTTGGTTAGGGTGGTCAGACAGACACCTACTTCTTATTTTTTCCCTGAAGTTTAAGTACTACTACATTGAAATTTCAAATTTTCACCTAATAGATTTTTTTCTTTTCAAAATAAACCTAGTAGTTTAGAAACTACATTCAATTTTCTATAGATTCTATTCTTACATATTTTTGAAATAATATAGATAGCTTTTTCAAATTTTTACATCAAGCTGCCTAACTCTGATTTTTCTAATTTTTTTGCCACTTAAGGGCCTGTTTTTTCCATGATGATCCTGCACATGCCCGGAAGATATTATGGGAAGAAGGAATATAATCATAGATAATCATGATAACCATACTCGTTATTCTCCTAATATCTCTTCTATTTATGAGGAATATATTTTGGTGTTAGAAGATCAAACCAATTAGAGTCTTGAGAATCTTATGTGTCTCTCTACTCCTAGCAAAAACATCATTGAACAAGAGAATGTAAACATTGATAAGAAGGAAAATCCAACCATTGATAACTCCCTTACTTGTGATGAAGCCATTTTAGAAGAAACTATTGGATAAGACAACTGAGAGGAGGGGGTGAATCAAATGTCACATATTATAACCTTTAATTCAATTACCATAACTAACACATGTAAACTAATTAATTAATTAACCATCAAATGCAAGTGCACAAACACAATAACACTAGATTTATGTGGAAAATCCAATGAGGGAAAAACCAAGGTGAGGATTAACTCACACTATAGAGAATATCAGAACTAATCACAAAAAGGCTCTCTTCCTGAGATAAGGCTCACTGCTTGAAATAAGGACTCGCTATCCACAAGGATACAACATAGAGCAATCACTACCATAGAGATACAAAGAAGAAAAAGAAGACTTCTTATAAAGAGAAAAAAATCCCAATGCAATGAATATTGCACCACAATTAGTGATCAACTCGAATGAATGATAGTTTTCACCTTTTGCTCATTGCACTTGGAAACTCAACATTAAGCTTCATACTAAACAACCACAAACTTAACTCACACACCTCAAAAAAATAATAAAAGTTGAGTCTACTCTTTCACTTATCTTCCTTCTTTTCTTATGTATAATTTCCATCACTAGCATATTTTGTATTTATACTATCTGAAACCTTGAAAAGACACAAAGCCAACCATCCAAATTCAAATTCAAATTCGGTCGATGCCAAACAACCTAAGGTGGAATTAGAATGAGGGAGACCCAAACACATGCTTCAATGGGATCCATAATAGATCCAACATGATTCATTAGCTTTGAAAGTACTACTTGACACACAATTGGCCATATCAGTGTAAAACACATAGATCAATTAAGCTCAATACATTCAAATGCCAAAAGAAACTTCAATAGAATTAGGGCAACACAAATCTTGAACCATACACCATAATATTTCATCAAATAGAAATCTAGAACAAAAAATAATTGTCCCATAGCTAAATCAACACACAAAAAAACATAGTTCACAAGAAACAAAACCAACAACTTTCTTTTAATACAATTTTATCAATATCCTTAACATATACAATCAAATACAACTAGTAGATAACTAGTTGACCAGGTGAAATAAATAGTTGACCAGTTGACATAAATGACAACACTTCATTCCCTTTACATTCTTGCAACAATCTCCCCCTTTTTCATTGATGAAAACACATGATGTGAAAAACCATCAAAGAAACCATACTTGTTTTGAATATACTTCTAAAGATTTTTCTGTTTGTTTGTCCCCCTCAGAAGATCATATTCCTCGTTACTTGCTTCCTCTTATTAAATTTTAACATGATCTCTCTCCCCCTTTGACATCAATGGAAAAGAAAAAGATATTTCCATTGAAACTTCCTTTGAATTGAAAATAGAATACTCATAATGACAACACTTTAGAAAATCTACTAGCTCCCCCCGAGGGCAGCCACCAACAAACATTAGTCCAAAAGATAGAATCATGAATTCATGACATCGATGCATCACAAAATGCATATTAGTTTATAAAAGGATGGGAAATAACCCATAGCTTATCCTGAAGATACTCAAAAGTATCTTTAGAAAGAGCCTTTGTAAATATATCCACAATCTAATCTTTTGTTGAAACATACTCAAGCTTGACTTCATTCTCCATAACCTTCTCTCTTAAGAAATGATACCTAATAGATATGTGATTTGTTCTTGAGTGCATCACAAGATTCTTCAAAATGTTAATTACACTTGTGTTATCATAGAAGATAGGAATAGGATCATCATGTAGCATTGTGATATCTTTCAATGTCTGTTTCATTCATAACACTTGTGTACAACATAATGTAGTAGCAATATACTCAACTTCAGCAGTAGACAAAGAGATTGAATCTTGCTTCTTACTCAACCATGCCACCAATCTACATCTAAGAAAGAATACACCACCACTTTTACTTTTTCTGTCATCTATACTTGTAGACTAATTTGCATCTGTATAAGCACTGAGTGTAAAATTAGTATCTCTAGGATAATATTATAAATAATCTAGAGTTCCTTTCAAATATCTGAATATTTTTTTAACTCCAGTAACATGTGTTTCCTTTGGATCTTCTTGAAATCTAGCCACAAGACAAACCACATGCATAATATATGGTCTAGTAGAATCCAAATATAGTAGTCCACCAATCATAGATCTATACTTTCTCGGATCAGTCTTAGGCCAATCATTATCTTTTCCCAACTTGCATCTAGTCACCATAGGAGTACTTACTATTTTGGGACCATCCGTATCAAATTTTCTTAACATTTCTATCGCATACTTAGATTGTGAAATGAAAATTCCTTTCTTTGTTTGATTGATCTATAGCCCAAGAATGAAATTCATCTCGTAAAACATAGAAATTTCAAATTCTTTCTATATTTCTTTTGCAAACATCTTACACATCTTTTAATTTCCTCCAAAGATAATGTAATCAACATATACCACTACAATCAAGATTTTTTCATTCTTAGTTTTGAAATACAAATTAATGTCTGTTGTACCTTTGTTAAATCCTTGCTGATTCAAATTCCTATCTAACCTTGCATACCATGTTCTAGGGGCTTGCTTCAGTCCATATAAATATTTCTTCAATTTTCACACCATATCCAGTTGATATGTTAACTAAAATACTTTCGGCTGTTCCATGTAAACCTCTTCATCTAGCTCACCATTCAAAAATGTTGACTTGACATCCATCTGATAGAATTTAAAATTTTTATAAGTAACTAATGCTAAGAAAATCCTTATAGCTTCTATTCATGCTAATGGGGAAAAGGTTTCCTAAAATCTATACCTTCCACTTGTGAGTAGCCTTTACATACAAGCCTTGCTTTGTTTCTAAAAAAATTCCCATTCTTATTTAGCTTGTTTTTGAACACCCATTTTAATCCAATGGTATTTTTATCTACCGGTCTTGGAACCAATTCCCATGTTTTATTCTTTTCAATCTAGAAAATTTCTTATTTCATTTATTCCTTCCAATGTTCATCCTTGTAGGCTTCTCATACTAACTTCGGCTCAATTTCAGAGAGTAAGCACAAATTTACTTCAGCAATAGCTTTGCTTCTAGTCAAAACACCTTTACTCTTGTCTCTAATAATCTGAATTTCTTAATGACTCATTTTTACATATTTCGATGTTCTAGGGGACATTACCAAAGCATCTTATCCTCTTTCATTCTTCTCTTTCTTCCCATCTCTATCATGTTCTTCTTCAATTTCATCTATTCTTGCATAGTCATGTTCATCAGGAACATATCCATCAATATCAATAGAATTCTTCACTATTTCATCAACCTTCACATTCGATCTTTCCACAATCTTCCTCAATATTTTGTTGAAATATTTCTATTCCTTTCTTTTAGTAGACTAAGAAAGAAATATTTTTTCATCACTTCTTGCATCAAACTTTCCTAAGGTTTCCTCATCTCTTTGGATGTAGCATTTGCTTCTGAATACCTTGAAATATTTAGCTATAGGAATTCTTCCATTCCATAGCTTTCTCTTGCCTAAACTCGATTGAATACATACATAGTTTTGTGAATAGATTCTTTCCAATAAACTTCTAGTAATTTGGCTTTAGTGATCATTGACCTACCAGCTTCTTGAATTATTTTGTTTTTCCTTTCAACAACTCCAATATGCTTAGGAGTTCTCGGAGCATATAATTGTCTCTTTATTCCATTCACTTCACAAAATATATTGAGCTCATGTGAGGTGAATTCACCACCTTTTTTATATATAAAGCATTTCATCTTCAATTTCACTTCATTTTCAACCATAGCCTTGAACACTTTGAATCTATCTAATGCTTCAAATTTTTCTATTAAAAATGTAACCCATGTATATCTAGAATAGTGATCAATTAAAAGCATAAAGTACATTTCACCAAGTATGCTTCGTACTCTCATAGGACCACAAAGATCTATATGAACCAAATCAAGCAATCCAGTAGTAGATTGTTACTTTAATCTATAACAGTTTCTTGTATGTTTCCTGAACTGGCAATTTCTATAGATAGCATTTACAAGCCTTGTCATTCCCGGTAGATCTCTCACGACTTGAACAATAATAATCCTTGCCAAGTTATAAAAATTCATGTGACACATTCTCCTATGCCATTACTAGCTGTCATTTATTAGTCATAAAATATCGTCCATCAACACCTTTAAGCTGATAAATATTCACTTGAGATTTTTTCCCTATAGCAATCAAATTTCCTAATCCTTTCTTGATCTCACACTTCTCATCCTTAAACAGAAGATCATATCCCTCTCTACACATTTTACCAATACTCAATAGATTATACCTTAAACCCTTATCATAGTAGACATCATCAATATGATGCTTGCCATCAAAACTTATTGAACCTATCCCACATATTTTAGCACCAATATCATCTCCAAACATAACCAAACCTCCATCATATTTTTCAATTTTTACAAACTTACTCTTGTCACTAGTCATGTGATGTGAACAATCACTATCAACTTTCCAAAAATTCTTTTTTTGTTTAGCATGTAGGGCAGAGATAACTATACCTTCATTTTTCTCCTCCTCTTTCTCTTTCTCTTTCTTCTTTTTTGGAGAATTTTCCTTTGAATTTCTATCTAAATTAGTATAAGTAGGTTCATATTTGATCGCAAAGAACAAGCATTCATTGTCATTTGGATCATCATATTTTGAATCTTCATCTAAAATACTAGCATTCTCACTAACATAGTAAGATTTGCTAATCTACTTTCATTTTCTTTCTTTCTCATATCTTTGTTTATTCTTTTTAGCTCTTTTTGAACACTTTGCAGCATAGTGACCAATATTTCCACAACTAAAGCATTTAAAGGGAAATTTACCTTCATACTTCCAGATCCTTTTCTCAATCTTCTTACAAAGTTAGCCTCAATTTCTTCAAAGTTCTCTTCATCCAGATCTTTAGTTCTTGTAGCTTTAAAATAATTTTTTTTCTTGCCTCCACTTCTTAGATTCAACTTCCTTATTTCATTAGATGTTAAGAATCCTAACAAAAAATCCTTATTACATGTATTGTAATATATATTCTACACAATAGCACTCATCTTTTCACTATAAGCATCAGGAAGATTCCTAAAAAAATTATTTGCAATCCTCGTTTCATCTATAGTAGTGCTAAGAGATTGCATTCCAGCCACTACCTCATCTAATATTTGTACATAATCTTTAATATTCTCATCTTTGGTCATATGTAAAATATCAAACTATGTTTCCAAATTCTATAATTTTACTTCTTTTACACATTCATCACCATTGTGCACTCTTTCTCAAGCATCCTATACTTCCTTAGCTATCTTCAAATTCTAAACCTTAATCAACTTGGAATGTACAAGACTATTCTTCAAGATGAACTTTGTCTTGTTATTCGCTTCATGTGATTTAATTTTCTCATGTGTACTCTAACCATTTGTAGGAGGAGTGTAGGGATTCTTGTAAGCTTTCTCAACATCAAATCTACAATACCCGAAATATTCTTCCATCAATACTTTCCAGATACTATAGTTAGTTCCATCAAACTTCAGATAATCAAATACCAATTTATTAGCCATCTCAGACCTTCCTCAAGAAATTAAGCTCTTCAGCAAGGAACCAAGCTCTGATACCAATTGTTGGATAGGAGAACTTAGGAGGGTGAATCAGTTGTCATAGATTATAACCTTTAATTCAATTACCAAAACTAACACATAAAATGATTAAGTTGATTAACCATAAAATGCAAGTGCATAAATGCAATAACCTGAGATTTACATGGAAAACCCAATGAGGGAAAAACCATGGTGAGGATTAACTCACACTATATAGAATATAAAAACTTATTACAAAAAAGGCTCATTTCCTGAGATAAGGCTCAATACCTGAAATAAGGACTCACTATCGATAGGGCTACAACCTAGAGGGTGCACTACCACATAGATACAAAGAAGACAAATAAGACTAGTTATAGAGAGAAAACAATCCAAATTCAATGAAGATTTCACTACAATCACTGATCAACTTGCATGAATGACATAGTTTTCCTTTTGCTCATTGCATCCATAAACTTAGCGTTAAGATTCACAATAAACAACCACATACTCAACTCACACACCACAAGAATAGCATCAAAGTCATGCTTTCTCTTTCACTTATCTTCCTTCTTTTCTTATGTACAATTTACATTGCTAGCACATTTTGTATTTATACTATCTCCAATCTTGAAAAGATACAAAGTTGGCCATCCAACTTCAAATTCAATTTGGGTCAGTGTCAAACATCCTAGGGTAGAATTAGAATGAGGGTGACCAAAACACATGCTTCATCAGGATCCATAATAGATCCAACACACTTCATTATCTTTAAAAGTAGAGCTTGACACATGGTTGGCCATGCCAGTGTAAAACACATAGATCAATTAAGCTCAATACAACCAAATGCCAGAAGCAACTTTAATAGAACTAGGGAAACACACCTCTTGAACCATACACCATATCATTTCATCAAAGAGAAATCTAAACCAACAACAATTCTTTGGGACCTCAATCAACACACAATAAAACATAGTTCAAAAGAACTAGAACCAACAACCTTCTTTTAATATAGTTTTCTCAATATCCTCGACATATACAATAAAAAACAACTAGTAGATAACCAACTGACCAGTTGAAATAAATTGCAACAATCCATTCCTTTTCCATTGTTGCAACATAAACAACCTTTGAATGTAATGAACATCTAGTTTGTAGTTCTCTTAAAATGTCTCCTACTAGGGATGATATCATTGTGCTGGAAGAAAATGAAAACATTGGCACATATTTTTCAAACAATGGTGATGTGGCTTCCTTAGATGAAGATCATAGAGTGAAATTAAACTCTCCTTCACTAAGATAAATTAATGTGATCCAACCTCAACTCATCCTATACCCACCTTCAAACCAACCCCAAACTCAAAACAAACCCATTTTCATCCTTGAACCACCTAAGAATAATGTTTCCCAACAACCAAATTATAATACTATTTATCATACATATAAGACTAGAAACAATCTACAACTAAGAAAAACACCTTCAACATCCCTCTCATTGTGTAATCCTATCTTGCCTAGTGCCCCTCATTTTCCTTTACATAGTAGAAAGTAGTGTGATCTTGTTGAACAACTTAAGAACATTCCTATAAAGATATCATTATGGGAACTTATTCAAGTGTATGGTGTAGGGGAACCATGTTAGTTCATTTTGTAAACAAGGTCAACTTTGGTTTAGGAGGATTTCAGTCTTTAGGGATTCATTGTGTAAATGTTGCAATACTTGCAAAATGTTGTCATGGAAAAGTGCAAAAATGCAAGATTTGGGAATCCCAAAGGTCAAGAAGTTTAATTGATAGTTTTGAGTCAATTTGTTGGTTGGTTTGTAGTGTGTTGGGTTCAAATAAGCCTCACAATCTTTGAGTTAGCCTTCTGGTGTTCAATTTGTTGAAGTAAGCAATCAAAAACTTACATTTTTCTTTGTGTTCACAATTAAAATATGCTTCTATAGGATACAGTACGACTCTATACTAAGTTTTTTTTACTTAAGATGCTTTGAATCTTGTGGAGGCATGAAGTAACTAGATTTTGGATTTTGTTTTATTTAATTTTATAAAGTTTGAAGGAATTTATTGGCAATTTACTGTAGGTGGCCTAGGAGTACCCTACTTGAGGGTTTCATAGGATAAAATACAAATTTAAGCCATTCCACCTAGTGAAATTTGAAATAATTGGGTTGAATGGCATGGTTAGATGTAGGTTGTTGTTTTAGGTAGTTTTTAAGAGTAGGGAAGGTGGATTGAAGAGATTGGAGTGCTTCCCTAATTGAATTTTTATGAGTTTTGTCCTAATTTGATGGCTAGAGGCTAGGGTTTGTATAAAAGGCACGTGAAGGCTATAATTGAAGTGTTTGAAGGTTTGGTTAGCATAGTAGAGGTCTAGAGTTTATAGTTTCAATAATCCCCCTATTAAGCATGCCTAAATTGGCATAAGTAAGGGTTTTATGTTTGGTTAACTTTGTGGTTGTTTCATTGGCTAGAAGTTGTGGATTTGGACCATTTGTAACCTATAGAGAACATTTGAATTGTTTTTTGTGGTTCGAGTGAAGGGTTTCTTGAATTTTCTTTAGAAAACTGGCCTAATTAGCTTAAGGAACAACAAACCTGTCAATTTTAAGAGGTGATGGTCTGAAACGAGCATATGCACAATTGAGATATATTGAAGATTTCCATAATGGGTGTCTAAAATGCCAATCCTTTTATGGGTTTGTGGAGTGTTTTGGAAAATATGCGTAAATTCCACTAGTTGGAGTACTACAAGGCAAAGATGGAGGAATTGTGAGAAATAATTGAGTTAGGGTTTTGAATATTGGAAATTTGGTTGAAGGTTAAAAATGGAAATGTGGTGATTTAAAAAATCAAGATTCCTCGAAAGAGAAATCCAATGGCCAAAGAAGTTAGAGAATTGAAGGAACAATATGCAAAGGAAGTGAGAATTTATAAGGAGTCTCATGAAGCTTCCCTTGCCATAATTGCAACCCTAGAAAAGAATCAAAGAAGAGGAATGGTCAGTGTTAACCAAAGTGACAAGGAGAATAAGGGTGAGAGTGAGAACCCTCTAGGAGTCCATGATGGTGAGGACTTGGACCCTAGAGAGATGAGAATGGTTAGAGTGATAAAGGTTGTCAAAGGGGATAATATTCCAAAGGTGAAGGTAGAAGTGCCTATGTACAGTGGAAAGGTGGACATTGAAGAGGTGTTGGGTTGGATAGATGCTCTTGATAATTTATTTGAATTTAAAGAAATAGAAGACAATAATAAGGTGAAATTCGAAGAAAAAAAGTTGAAGGGCCTTGCCCTAACATGGTGGAACTATGTCCAAGAAGAAAGAGTCAAGAAAGGAAAAACAAAGATAAGTTCATGGGACAAAATGGTAGCTAAAGTGAAATCACAATTTGTGCTTGTATATTATGTCAATAAAACCTTTAGGAAGCTATAAAATTTAAGGAAAAATGATTTAGATGTCATGGAATGCACTAAAAAGTTCTATAAGTTGAGTATAAGAGCAGGAAATATAGAAGATGAGGTAGAAAAGGTTGAAAGGTATTTAAATGGGCTTAGGCTCAACATTCAAGATGAAATTGGTCTCACAACACCTAGGATAGTTGAGGAATGTTTTCAGTTCACTATCAAGGAAGAGGGAAGAATAAAAAGAAGGGAAGAAAGACAAGGAAGAGGTAGAGGCAACACTAATAGAGGAAGAGGTACAAGGCAGTCCTATGAAGAGAAAGAAGATGCAATAAAGAACAAAGACCGAGTTTCTAATCAAAGAGGTGGTTTTAGAGGTTTTAGTGGAAGTTTTGGTTGATGTAGAGGTTGAAGTTAATTTTTAGGAAGATGTTACAATTGCAACCAATTTGGTCACCTAGCATGGAAGTTTCTAGAGAAACAAGGTTCTACTTCAAGTGGGGTTGATAAAAGAGTTCAATTGGTGCAAAAGGATGATTGTGAGAGAATTTATTTTCCTAGTCAGCTTGCTACTCCAAAAGTGGGAGAATCATTGATGGTGAGAAGAACTCTACTTAAGGAATCGAAGGAGAAGGAATCAACAAAAAGGAGAACACTTTTCAAGACCACCTGCAAATTTAATGGAGAGGTATGTAAAGTTGTTGTAGACTTTGGAAGAACTAATAATATGGTGTCTAATGAAATGGTCGATATACTGAAATTGGGAAAAGTACCTCATGAAACACCCTAAAAAGTGTCTTGGTTGAATGATCATCAATCTATTTTGGTTAATGAACAAGCTTTGGTTGAGTTTAACATTGGTGGATATAAGGACAAGATTCTTTGTGATGTATTGCCCATGGATTGTTGTCATTTATTAATTGGAAGAACATGGTAGTTTCATAGACATGCCATATATGATGGAAGCGATAATACTTACATTACTGAAAATGATGGAAATACCTTCACTTTAACATCATTGCAAGAAGATGTTAAAGAGTACACCAAGGATGCTAAGATTATCATGTTAGGCAACAAGGAGTTTGTGAAACTTGAGGAAAGGAAAAATGAAGAGTTTGTAGCCATGACTAACAATAAATATGCTAGGATAGTAGGGTTGGAAAATGACTCAATGATGGAAAGAAAGGAAGAGTGTGCAGCCATTACAAAAGATGAAGATGTTGGGACAATAAGTTTGAAGAGTGATCCAATGTTGGAAGGAAATATTGATGATTTGGTGACAAAAATAGGTCAAGAGAACGTCAAGGATGAATTACTTGTGAAGAATTAATATTGGTTAGAAAGGCATGATGAGATTATGATAGGGATAGTGCTTTGTCCATTGAGTGAAAAATAGGTTAGTGAGCAATCGTGTGCTATCAGTATAGAGGCTTAGAAACCTAATAAGACATAGATTATTGGGGTAGAGAATCTAGTGTAAAATATGAGGGTAAAAGATGAAGTGAATACAAGTGAAAGGAAAGAACATGTAGATAAGTTCAAACATGCAACAGAGGTAAGGAAGAAGATGGCTCATGGTGCAGATAATAAAGATATGTTTGTTGGTGTCAAAGCAAGTGTAACATCATTTACAAGTGAAGAGAAAGAGAGAATTCACTAAGTTAATTTGTAAATATGGAGTAGTGTCAAGGTGGTAAACAAATCAAGAGTGAAAAGTATGATTCAAGTCTTCAATACTTGATCCAATGGAAAGGCTTACCAAGGAAAGGATCATATGGAGAATAAGGTGGAATGATCAAGCATGATCTACAACACTATAGTCTTCAAAGTGACTTGAGATATTTTTCAAGCCAGATGTATGGTGCAGGGGCACCATGTTAGTTCATTGTGTAAATAAGGTTAAGATTGGTTTAGGATGATTTGAGTCTTTAGGGGTTCATTGTGTAAATGTTGCAATACTTGAAAAATGTTGTCATGGAAAAGCGCAGAAATGCAAGATTTGGGAATCCCAATGGTCAAGAAGTTTAATTGGAAGTTTTGAGTCATTTTTTTGGTTGGTTTTTGGCATGTTAGGTTAAAATGGGCCTCACAATCTTCAAAGTATCCTTCTGGTGTTTTGTTGAAGGAAGCAATCAAATACTTAAAAATTTTTGTGTGTTCACAATTAAAATATTTTGCTACATGATACAATATGGCTATGTATTGAGTGTTTTTTTCTTAAAATTATTTGAATCTTGTGGATGAATGAATTAACTACATTTTTTCTTTTTTTTAATTGAATTTCATAAAGTTTGAAGGAATTTATTGGCTATTGACTATAGCTAGCCTGGCAATACCCTTTTTGAGGGTTTGGTAGGATAAAATGCAAATTTAAGCCATTCCACCTAGTGAAATTGAAATAACTAGGTGGAATGGAATGGTAAGATGTAGGTTTTTGTTTTAGGTAGTCTTTAAGAGCAGAGAAAGTGGATTGAAGAGATTGGAGTGCGGCCCTAGTTGAATTTTTATGAGTTTTGGCCTAATTTAATGGCTAGAGGCTAAGGTTTGTATAATTTTTTTTGGATTTTGTCATGTAATGGTTGAATAAGCATGTGTAGGCTACAATTGAAGTTTTTTAAGGTTTGGTTAGTAGAATAGAGGTATGGAGTTGATAATTTCACTAACCCCCTATCAAGCATGCCTAAAGTGGCACAAGTAAGGGTTTTGTGTTTGGTTAACTTTGTGGTTGTTTCATTGGCTAAAATTTGTGGATTTAGACCATTTGTAACCTGTGGAGAATATTTGAATTATTTTTTGTGTTTAGAGTGAAGGATTTCTTAAAGTTTCTTTGGAAAAGTGGCCTAATTGGCTTAAGGGACAACAAACTAGTCAATTTTATGAGATGATGGTCTGAAACAAGCATATGCACAATTGAGATATGTTGAATATTTCCATAATGGATGTCTAAAATGCTAAACCTTTTGTGGGTTTGTGGAGTATTTTGGAAAATATGCTTAAATTCCACTAGTTGGAGTAGTACAAGGCAAAGATAGAGGAATTGTGAGAAATTATTGAGTTAGGCTTTTGAAGATTGGAAAGTTGGTTGAAAAGGTTTGAGTTGTGATTGTTGAAGGTTTTCCTCCCTACTTTGCATCATCCTCCCCTCATTATCATAACATGATTCAAAATTCTTTACAACATGTTCCTACCACTCCTAATGTGCAATCAAATTATGTGGAATATCAAGTTAAAGCTATAAATTTTTTCAACTTAAACATTACTTTCCATCAAGATGAGTTACCTCCATTGGAAGTCTAAAAAAAATACAAATATTTCATGAGAATAGCTATTTTTAATAGGATAGGGATAAAGCAAACCCTTGTTGACATTGGCTTGGTTCTTAATGTCTATAGTGTAACTCTTTTGGATAGACTTGGTGTGGATAAATCAAGAATTCAACTTGCCTCTTTATCTATTATTGGGTTTGATAACATGCAGAAGTGGCCGCTGCGTGTGATCACATTACCTATTACAGTCAGGAAGGTAACATTGCAAACCCCAATCCATGTTATGTCCCATTCTCTTTCATAAAACCTCCTTTTAAGAAGACCATTGATTCATGAGATGCATGTGGTTCCTTCAACTCTTCATTGTAAAATGAGGTATATCTACAAAAATAAAGTACATACGATCCAAGCTGATTCTAAGCCTTATAGTGTTTTACATCTTGAAATAGATAAGGAAAATCCTTTGAAAACATTGACACCAACTACACAAGTAGAACCTTTGAAAGAGAAAGTCAATGAAAAGCATATCGATGTTGTTACAAAGTTATTGGAAGATGATTGGGGTTCCTTAGATTTCAAATCTACATTTATGGGAGAATACAAGATAAGTTTGAAGAGGGAAAAGAAAATGTGGTAATGTCAACACAAAATTCGAAAGCATTCACCTCAACCACTTTAAAAAGAGAAAAAAATTACACAAAAAAATTTGATGAACTTGACAATGAACAACCACTAAATCTTAAAGAAATGAAAAAGCTTAATGGAAAAGGTTATGGACTTATGAAACAACTTGGGTATTTTTGAAAAGGATGTGGTTCTAGAGAAAAAGGTATCCAGGTATGAGCAGGATCACGATGGGCCAAAAAGTGGTGATATGATAGGTATGTGTAGGGTAGGTGGCTGACGAATTTTTTCTTATCCAAAATTGGTGAAACAAAAATGGTTTTTAAAGGAGATTCTCAAGTTTCCACCAATATAAATTATGCTTTAGTACTTTAAATTTAATAAATAATTATTTTTCATTTTCTATTTAAATTATGACTAAAGTCCTTATTGATAGGTTGATTGAAAAAAATCTATAGCTTTCAAAAGGTAACACATTTTTTGAATCTGAAACATGCATCACATTCTATGCTTCACATACTATAGGATTAAAAATAAAAATGAGTTTCATGAAGTTTTGACCAAGTTAAGGTGGTTAGACATATGAGTTTTTACAATTTTTTAAAGTTGTTATAAAAAAATCATAATTAATTATTTACTTAGAAAAAAATTACAAAAAAATATGCATCACATCAGGACATGAGTCCTTTACTTACATCTAAAATATTATAAAAACATTATCATTTTATTGTGGTTATGGTGGTCAGACAAACACCTACTTATTATTTTTTCCCTAAAATTTAAGTACTGCATTGAAGTTTCAAATTTTCACCAAATAGTTTAAGAAAAAAAAAAACCTAGTAGTTTTGAAACTACATTCAATTTTCTACATATTCTATTCTTACATATTTTTGAAATAATATAGATAACTTATTCAATTTTTTATGTCAAGTTTCCTAACCTTGATTTTTTATGAATTTTTTTGCCACTTAAGGCCCTGTTTTTTCAATGATGATGCTGCACATACCCATCCATGTCCCTATAGAGCCTAACACACAAGAAACAAATAATGGTCTTGATTATTATACCTCAAAAGAAACAAACAAGCCTTTACTTAATATCACCACCTTACTAAGGATTCTTCTAAGACAACTTTAACATTAGTTTATCATGAACTAATAGAAACTAGTGGTTTTTTCCTTTGAATGAAATCAAAGAAATAGAGAAATCTTCGCTTAACATAAATTTTATCACACAAAACACTAATGATTGGAGTTCATTAGATTTCACACATTCCTTTAAAGAAGAGTAACAAATCTCACAATCTAAAGAGTATTTTGTAAGTATGACACCTTGTACTAAGCTATCTTTGTCACAAAATAAAGGAACATCTTGTTCTATTTATAAAGCAAGTATCTTTTCAAGACTCCTCCAAGATCATTTGATATCGCTTCCACCAAGAACATGAAACAAATTTTACTACAAGAGTTTATTTTGTGCATATCATAGAGTTCATGGTAATTCTACTAATGAATGTAAGGCTTTAAGTGATGAAATTAAACATCTTAAGGCTTGTTTTGAAGTACCTAGTTCATCTAATTGATACTAATTTTTATGTTTCTCATCAATCACCTCAGCTCGTCATTGTCTTGCACTAAGTCAGGGAAAGGGGGTTAGGTAGTCTTGTCCTTGTATGGCACTTGTTGTATCTTTTGGCTAGTTATCCAATTTCCATGTTTATCTAAGAGGAAGCTTTGTATGTGGATGAAATGCCTTAGGTTGGATTGCAAGTGACATACTGAGTTTATGGGGCTACCCCTTAGTCATTTAATGTAGTTTCATTTGGAAACATATGACTTGGCATAGGGCTTTCTCAATAACCTCACATGTCTTATTATACTTTAAATAAATTTCTCACAACAATGGTGCTAGAAACTAATTTAAAGTGGGGGCATACATTGACACTCATGTTAGATGGTGTGATTTTTCATTATTCTTATGATGCATCATTTTCTTGGTGATGTCATTGGGTTTGATTTCCTTCGAGAGCATGATATTTATTTGACTTGCCTCTCTTAGAGACATTAAGCATGATGTTTCTAAGAAGAGACCTTACATGAACTAACCAAAAACCAATTAAATTTGCATTACACTATTTTTCATTTGCATATCTGTTATATGGCCACCTTGCATAACACACTTTCCTTGCCTATGGAACTTTTTTTTTTTTCATGAGTGTCAAATGTTTGAAGTTTTACTTTCCTCGTGAATACTACTATTCATTTTGTGTGGTTCCTTATCAAAGTTATCAAGAGGTATAGTTGTGGTATGGTTAGTATGATGAGAAGCCTAAATGTGGGCATAACTTTCTCATTGTAATGTAATAAAATTATATCCCTTACAATTTCACATACATTCTCGTATCTGTTTTAGTGTCCACTCCCCTAGAACTTGTGTAGGCTCACTTTAGATCTTTCATCAGCCTTTTACCCTTCCTAGGATGCTTAGAACCCCTTTTCATTAGCTACCATCATGTTTTATCTTTTCGTCAAACCTTCAGCTCTTCACATTTTTGTCATTTTTGTAGAATGACATGTTTGGACACTAGTGCACCATGAAGATGTCCATGGACTACGCTAGCATCTTGCAACATTTCAATGATCAAACAAGCATTTTCGAGCATTTTTTCCACTTGCATCTTCTTTTGTCATTGGTAATGACTCGAGATACTTTGTAACCACCCAAGAAGATTCTTTTTGCTCCTCTTCTTTCATTAAAAGATATCTCTTCAATTAATTTGGTCTCTCTATCCTTCTTGGTTTCTCTCTCAAGCATTCTACCATCTTGCTCTTGCTTGGACAATTCTCTCATTTGTTACGGTAGCCCCATTTCTAGTTTCTAGCTTCTTATTCTCCTTCTTTTCTTCTATCTTGGACATTCTCCCATATTTCTCAAGCTTGCATAGCTCATTTTCTTACTACAAAAACATTATCTAAAGTTCTCACAACACTCTTGCAATACTCTTGGCTCCTACAGTTCTCTTTATCTTAGTCTTTAGCTTCCCTAAGCCCCACAACTTCATCTCTTTCATTTCATGCTTGTGAGCATCTTGGGATTCCACGTCCCTTATCTATTGCATCCTTACTTTGTGATATGTGTTCTCCTCCTTGAGCGGGGTTTGCTTTTATCACTCATACTTAGTGGTGTGGATTCTACTCTTGAATCAATTTTTTCTTTCACTATACACTTTATCCATTTTTGTTCCTCTCTTTCTTTCTATCTAGCTATCTGTGGAGGTGGGAACCCCAAAATGGGGGTTTGACTGAGGCAAAACCCTATATATCCCCAACACTTTCTCTAGATCTTATGCATGTAGGTTTTGAAGAAATTCATTTGTTGGAGACTTCATCACTTGTGTGGTTGTAAGAATTTCCTTTCTATATCTTATTCTCTTCATCTTTATCATTTCTACTTTAATTTATTTTAGTTATGTTATATTTTTTTTCTTTCTCACATTTCAATATTTCTTAGGAATTAGAGTAGAAGTAGCCACTTTGTTATTTTTTGTGACTTTCTCACTTTCTAGTTAACGCGAGATGCTAGTGCACCTCTGGGATCCTAGTGTGTTGCATTATCATTTGTATCCCACTACCATCCTTTGGCCAAGAGCTTGTAAGTTTTTCTAGAAAATCTCTGTGACTTTTTCTTCCTCAGGTAGTTTAGGGAAGTTCACCATGTGAGGCTCTCTGAATGAAGAGAACTCATGAGTAGTGAATCCTCCTTATCTACATTTTGGTGAATCTGACGTAAAGGAGGGTATTTTTCTAAAAGCTAGGAATTTATTTACCCCTACTTGGCAAGGTCATAACTTTTGACTTGGTGCTTCGAATTCATAGCCACTTGCACTATTGGAAAGGTCTCCAAAAGAGCTAGTTTAGTCCTAAAAATGCAGTTCCTTTTGTGACCGAATTTTAGGGACCGACACAAGTTTTAACCCCAAATTTTTCTCCAAAGACCTCCAAAAATGAAAATTACTAGAACGTAGAAAATATAGAGAAAAATAGAAAATCTGGATTTCTATTTTTCTTAGTTCTATCACCCCAAAATGAATTTAATATCTTCTTTTATCATTTTAGTATCTAATTTTATTCAAAATTTTAATGATATTTGATTTCATGCATGCGATAGTGACTTGGATTTTCCCATGCCACTTTGTATCTTTGATCCTTCTCATGAGATCCCTCCTACTTTAAAGGATATCTTGTTGCAAGAAGTTGAAATCATTGATACCTTTCTTTATATTACTCTACCTTCTATTAATTCCAATGGACTCTCCTAGAGATGATGCATTTACGAATAATGAATCTTGTATATATTCCAATGCACTCTCTTCTCGAGATGTCACATTTGTGAATGATGAATCTCATCTTTGCTTTGATGCACTCTCTTCTGGAGATGATGTATTAGAAAATGATGAGCCTCCTTCCAGATCTGATCCTCCCTAGATTGATGTTCATAATGTTTCTTCAAATAATTATTCCACTATTTTTGATGAGTCTGTAAATGTAATCTATGTCTCTACTACCCCTGAAAGGCCTAAGATACTAGTCATTTACATGAATCTGACTGGTTCTTCTCCTAGAATAGTTTGTTCTATTAATAGTGTGTTCATTTGATAGTGGTTCTCTTGATCTTTCTATGGCTTGCTCCTATAGAGTGGTAGCCCATACCTATGAGAATAGAATGAATAAACAAATAACCTTCTTCAAGCTCCTAAACCTACAACTAAAGAACCTAGTGATTATGATCTAGTCAAGAAACCTTGGGTTACTCTGGATAAGATCTCATGGGTATGTGCAAGATCATCATGGAAAAAATAGGCCCTTAGGTGGTGATAAAATTCAAAAAAATTAGAGTTAGGTAACTTGACATAAAAATTTGAATAAGTTATCTATATTATTTCAAAAATATGTAAGAATAGAATGTGTAGAAAATTGAATGTAGTTTCTAAACTACTAGATTTTTTTTTTTTAAATCTATTTGGTGAAAATTTAAAATTTCAATGTAGTAGCACTTAAATTTCAAGGAAAGAATAAGAAGTAGGTATCTGTCTGACCACCCTAACCACAATAAAATGATAATATTTTTTTATAAGATTTTATATATAAGTAGATGACTCATGTCTTTATGTGATGCATATTTTTTTGTAATATTTTTCCATTTAAATAATTAATTATTAATTTTTTATTACAACTTTTAAAAAATATAAAAACTCATATGTCTGACCACCTTAACTTGGTCAAAACTTCATAAAATTCTTTGTTTTTTAATCCTATTGTATGCGAAGCATAAAATGTGATGGATGTTTTGGATTCAAAAAATGTGATGCCATTTGAAAGCTATAGATGTTTTTCAATCATCCTATCAATCAGGACTTTAGTCATAATTCAAATAGAAAATGAATAATAATTATTTATTAAATTCAAAGTAAAGAATAATTTATATTGGTGGAAAGCTAAGAATCTCCTTTAAAAACCATTTTCATTTCATCAATTTTGGGTAAAAAAAGTCATCGGCCACATACCCTACACATAACCATCATATCGCCACTTTTTGGATCATCATGATCCCACACATACCTTCACTATGGGATTTTCTTTAGTCTACTCTAGTTTTTCAAGGTATGCTTTAGGAAGCTTTGCAAAAGATTCTCTTTCCTTCTACCACTAGGCCGGAAGATGTTGATGCATTGATAGCTCATATTCATGCAGTTTCACCAAATATTACGTTCTATCCACATGAACTCTTTCCTACAGAAGTACAAAAGCAAGCGGACGCTCTAATGACCATATTCGTGCAGATTTTCTAAATATTACATTCTATCAATGTATGTAGCATCAACCTATTTCCTAAAATTAATATTGATTCATCTTCTCTTAATGCTTCTTTAGTTGTCATTCGTGGGGTCGATAATGTCAATCAACAACCTTTAGGGACAATAGTCTTTCCTTTGAGGTTGGGACCCATTACTATACCTACACTTGTATATGTTATGTCAGAAAAGTTACCTTATAAAATTATTCTCTGTAGACCTCGGATTCATGATATGGGTAAAGTCCCATCCACGTTGCATAAATCTATTATGTTCATTTACAATAATCAAGTAGTCATAGTCAAGGCTAACCCTGATGCTAGGTGCTTGTGTGAGATGGCAACTACTAGTCTTGTTTTGGTTTTTCCTACTCTTATTCCTTTAGTGTCTTCCAATGTGTCAATGTTTAATCTAGTAGTATACACTAAAAAGGATACTCTTGAGATAGATTTCCCTAAAGAAGAACCTTCTAAAGAAGGAAATCTTATAAATTCTACTCCTTCCACCTCTTCTCAATAAAATGCATGTATTGGTGATGATTGGGGTTCTATAGACTTTACGAATTCCCTCATTAGGGAATAAAAATTTGACCTAATCCTCTTAGACCATCTGATAACATCATCTACACTCACTATCAATGATGGTCACTCTTCAAAGATGGTTACTCTTCTATATCGCAATATAGTGTGAGAAAAAGTTGTAATTTCCTTGATGTCGATCCTCCTCCTTCTGAGGAAGATGATCACACTTCTATTAAAGAGGTTAATACTGGAAATCCAATCAAGAAAGATGATGGCAATCCTATAGAGGAGTGTGATCCCATTTTCCATAATAACACTCTCCTTGTAGATCCTCCTTTGTCCTCTATCTTCACATCTTCTTCTTGTGAGCAGTCAAAATTTTCTCCACAAGAGAAAGGTTTTCTTGCTTCTCCTTATTCTTTATTTGAGCAAGATCATATTTTTTTGTGGCTTCTTAAATCCCACTTGATTACTCTTTCTTCTCTTACAAGTAAGAAATTTCATAAGCATGATAAAGAAAAAAATTATTTTTGTGCATGCCATCAAGTGCCTAGCCAATCCACTAATCAATGTAAGACCTTGAAGGATAAAATACAACAAATTTATGATTTTTGGTGCCATCAAACTCTCATTTGATTGATAAAAACACCTTTTCTTTGCATGATAATTGATTTCAAGGTTTACCTCTATCTTATATGTTCTAAGTATCTTTCATGGTTCTCCTCCACTATATGTTGGGGGGCAGTGCTAACTTTTTCTGGAGATGTGCATCCTTCTAAGGAACCCCTCTCTTATCTATGTATTTCAAATGATGCATCCCTTGAGTGGACCCCTCTTCTCTTGAAGGGTTCTCGAGGGACCCCCTTTGAAATTTTTTCTCTCAAATTCATTCTATTGTATCTAGCTTTGTGGCAACTTGACTAGACCTAACTTTTCAAACAACACATTCCTTGAGTGGGCCCCTCTTTATCTCTTGAAGGGTTCCCAAGGGACCCCTTTGAAATTTTTCCAACTTTTTGATAGTCTGCATGACTTTCTACCTACTTTCCTATGTGGCCACTTTCGAACACATTCTATCTATGAGAAAACATGTCACTTTGCAAGTGCACCTATAAAGCTTCTTTCTGACTCTACAAAGTCCCCCTTTTTGGGTTTCCTCCATGTGAGAGATCTTGGGGGATTCCTTCTTGTAGGTCTACAGGCCTGTAAGGTGCTTTCATCTAGGTTTCCTCCATGTGAGAGATCTTGGGGGATGCCTCCTTGTAGGTCTGTGGGCCTGTAAGGAATTTGCTTCTTTAGGTTTCCTTCATGTGAGAAATATTGGGGGATACCTTCTTGCAGGTCTACAAGCCTATAAGGTGCATACTTGGCATGGCTTCCTTCATGTGAGAGATCTTTGAGGCTTCCTCCTTGCAGGTCTATGGGCCTATAAGATGTTTTCATCCTGCGAGATTTATCTATCATTGGTATGTGGACATTCAGTGTGCTTTTTTCAAAATATCCTTGGGTCTAAGGACCTATGGAGACATCTCTCTTGGAATTTTTGCTCCTCCCTAGCTTCTCCATCTTTCTCTTAAAATTCTCTTTCTTCTGAATTGTGCATACTAGATCAAAGATTTACATTTTCTTCCTCTTGAGTATATGCCCCTTCTCCTCTTCATCTTAGAATTCTTCTATGTGTTAGTGTTTTTAGTTTTGGGATAACACATAGTACTGAGACAACCTTTTACACTGAGGTCTCTTTTACTTTGCTAACTCAAATCGTTTAGTTTTTGGTGTGCTAACATTATTGTTTAGTGTAGGTTTTTCTTGTCTAATGTATCAGTTTTTCATGTCTTTAACTTGGGAGCATGCTTCTGTGGTTCAAAGAGTTTCCTTTTTCCTCTATAGTATCCTTTTGACATATGATGTTATTTATGTTTACTATATTTCATTTACTGTGCATATTAGTATAGATTCATATGCCTACTAAAGTGGGGGAAAAATAAAATGTCATAAAATTGCACCACTTGCAATTTCACATACATTCTTATATCCAATTAGGTTTCCACTCCCCTAGAACTTTTGTAGGCTCATTTTAGCCCCTGCATCAACCTTTTTCCCTTTATAGGATGCTCAGAACCCCTTTTCATCAGCTACCCTCACATGTCATATTTTTGTTGAACCTTGTGCTCTTCACGTTTTTATCATTTTGTATCATGACGTGTTCAAAAACTAATGTACTGCACAAATGCACATCTCACTAGCTTCTTGCAACATTTCAAATATCAAACAAGCATTTCCGAGCATGTGTTTCCACTTGTCAACTTCTTTTTCAGTGGTAATGGCTTGAGATGCCTTGGAACTGCCTGAGAAGCTTCTTTTTGTTTCTCTTCTCTCCATAAAAGCTATCTCTTCATTTCATTTAGTCTCTCTCTCCTTCATTTCTCTCTCAATCATTCTACCATCTTTCTCTTGCTTGCACAACTCTTAGATTTGTTACAACAACCTCATTCCTAGCAACTAGCTTCTTCTTCTCCTTCTTGGCTTCCATCTTGGACATTCTCCAATATTTCTCAAGCTTGCATAGTTCCATTTCTTGCTACAACATTCTCTAAAGTTCTCACAACACTCTTGCAACACTCTTGTCTCCTGTAACTCTCTTTGTCTCCCTCTTTTGCTTCCTTAAGCCCCATAGCTTCATCTCCTTCATTTCATTCTTGTGAGCATCCTCGAATTCCACATCCCTTATCTATTGCATCCTTACTTTGTGATATGGTTTCTCCTCCTTGAGAAAGGTTTTTCTTTTATCACTCATACTTAGTGGTGTAGGTTCTAATCTTCAAGCAGGTTTTTTTTTCAGTGCATACGTTATCCATTTTGGTTCCTCTCTATCTTTCTATCCAATTGTATGTGGAGGTGGGAATACCAAAATGGGGGTTTGACTAAGGAAAACTCCTACATAGCCCCAAAACTTTCTATAGATCTTATGCATGTAGGTTTTGAAGAAATTCATTTGCTAGAGACTTCATCACTTGCGTGGTTGTAATCATTTCCTTTCTATATCTTATTCTCTTCATCTTTGTCTTTTCTACTTTACTTTCTTTCAATTTTATTATATTCTATTTCTTTCTCACATTTCAAGATTTCTTAGCAATTAGAGTAAAAGTAGCCACTTTGTTATTTTTTGTGACATTCTCACTTTTTGGTCCATATGAGATTCTATTGCATCTCTAGGGTGCAAGCGTACTGTGTTGTCATTTGTATCCTGCTCTATCATCCTTTGGTAGATAGCTTGTCAATTTGTCCAGAAAATATTTGTGACTTGCTCTTTCTGATTCTAGAACTATTGTGTTTTTCCTGAGGTAGTTTAGTGTAGTTCAACCCATGAGGGTCTCTAAGTGAACAGAACTCATTAGTAGCAAATCCCCCTTCTCTACACTCATTATATTGTGAGAATCTGATACATAGGCATGAATTTCTCATTAAGGCACTCTTTTGGGATACTCACCCAGCAGATAGAGCTAGAGTTTTGTTGCCTTAGAGTAAGCATGATTTTTTTATGAATAGTTGAGGCTTGATCCACATTGTATTGGACAAATGCTCAAGGATTGATCCTCTAGACACATAAAAATGCCCTAGATCTACAAACCATATTTTTATGTCTTATCATATTTCATCTATAGTCCAAATTCAACAATTAATTAAATAATTCATAATTATTTAATTAATTCATGTCTTTTATTCCTCTTGATTATTTAAATAAATAAGTTTTATTTATGTAAATGCATCATTAATATCTCATGACCTCTTATAATTAAATAAATTCTTTAATTTATTTAATTATCGTCCACCATGGCTTTTTCCAATTTTAAATAAAGATATTTATTTAAAATTGTCCACTTTCCATTTCTTGGCTTTTCTAATTTAAATAAAATCAGTTATTTAAATTATCTCACTTTCTATTTTTCCCACCTTTTAGTAAATAATTAAAGAATTCAATTATTTACTCTCAAATGATTTTTCCTCCTTTTTGAGCTAAATTAATTTTTAATTCAAAATAATCTTTTTCCTCCAAAAATATTTTTGAGTTAAACTTTTATTTGATTATTGATTTTTCAAATCTTGTCTTTCTGTCCAATATTTATCTTCTTGATTTTTGGAATCTTTCTCTTTCTATCCAATCTTTATCCTCTTGTCACATTCATTTTCAATCATTGATTTGATTTTCTCAAATTCTATCTTGGCCGCTCATTTTAGATTTTTTCTCTAACCCTAATTAGGGGTTGTCACATGCAATTTTGACCTCTGATTTTAGGCTTTCATCAACCTTTAATCTTGGTTGTCCATCCAAAATTGCATTTTCTATAAAATTTCAATTTTGCTCACATTTTTGGATACTAACCACTTCATTACTTAACAATGCTTATACTTGCATTTCATAGCATTCTTTGCATTTGGCATATTTGATTTCATAGGCATAGTCATGTTTGATCGCATAGGAATAGTTTTTTGTGCTTATCATTTGCATGATAGCATATCATTTGTCATTTCAAATTCTTCAAACCTTGCATTGGACATTTCCATATTTGTTTTCTCACACACTCAAATCTAAGGGTAATAATTACATATTTGCAAGAAGATAGAAGGTGCTATGGAGATGAATCATGAAGGCTTCATAGATTATCTGGTATAATCATTTATTTTATTTTTCTTTCATTATGCTCTATAGTTTGTTTGGGTTTTATATTATTGATCTAATAATCTAATCTATCTAAAAAATACCCATTGATACATTGGTGAACTTGACTCCTTTGATCTAGCTTGCTTTTTGTAGGTTTTATTGACTTTGTGTTGTACATTTTACAAGTTTCTTCATATCTTCTACATAGTTGTGAATTTTCCCATAATATTTATACTAATTCTTGTGCATCATCTCAAAAGGCTACAGTAAAAATATTGAGGGATTATAATTATTTTTGTAGGAGTTATTGCAATTTTATGTTTTTTCATAAAATGAATTGTTTGGAATCAAATTGGCAAATTTTTTAGAAATTTTTACATTTTTGGATAGATCTTAAAAGTATAATGGGCGTCTATCTTTTACCAATTTAATTTGGAGGTCAAATACAATGCAAAAAAATATGATCTTTGTTTTCTGTATAGTTTTCACAATTCCACGTTTAACAAGGAATTTTTCTAACTTTTTTATATTTTTGGAAATCTCTCAAAAAATTATCAAGGGTCTCACTTTTTATTTTTTTATTTTCAAATCAATAATTCCTTCAAATAATCAAATATAATTCGACTATGTTAAAAACATGTATCTGAAATTACAATTTTCTGATGAGCTTTTTAATATAACTTAGATTTTTAACTTTTTAACTTACTTAGATTTATAAGATTTAATTTAATTTATATTTTTAACTTTTTAATTTAGTTTAGATTTCTAATTTGTAATTTCATTTAAGATTCTAACAGATTGCATGTTTTAGATTAGAGATTTTTGGTTACTAATCATTATTGGCAGTGTGTCGCACCAAGACTTCGTGGGTCCAAGACAATTTGTTGAAACTATGAATTTGTGGTTTTATAGTTTTGAGTGTCCAAGATTCACTTCCAAACATTGTTCTTATGATTTTTTAGAATAGAAAAAACTTAATTTGGTCCATTAAAAATTAACATGTCTTATATTCTATCTGATTGTGTTTGAAGGTAGTAGACAACTATGCTCTCACCCTATGCAAACTAGGTGATGAGAAAGCCAAATCCAACTTATCTTTTGTGTATCATTGATGCAATAATTGAAGTATCCTCTCCCCTTGTGCATTTATGTGATCCTAGGTGTAAGAGAAATTGTTATTGCCTCTAGAAATTATGTCTGCCTTGGTGGGAAAAAGTACTCACTCCAAGGTGACTCAAACTAGCATGGAATTAAAGCTAAGATACCCCCGACTGGTATATAAATGTGAATCCTAATGGAAAGCCTAGGATTATGAATGAAGATGTGTCATACAAACCAAGTAGTACTCCCTAAAACCCAATTGAGCATAACCTCTTTAGGTTGGAGTGCCTCCTAAATGGAGATTAATCTTGTGCCCCATGTATGGCCATTCGAATGGGGGTCCCAAATTAAAAACCTTTGTGTAGTAGCCAAAAACATTCTATTTGCTATTGCAGCACCAGTTGGTATGGAGGCATCCAAATCTTCATAATATTTAGTAGAGGTGATTAATATGCCATGGGAGTTCCATGGGGGTTGGAAGCTTGTTTGGCCTAAGATGAGAGTGCACTATAAGGGGGAGCCCGTGCAGCCAAGCTTCTAAATTCACATGCTACTAGTATGCGGTTGGGGAAACCCACATGGAATCTAGCAGATATTGTCTTGGATTAACAATAAGGTTGTACTTGTTCTCTTTTATGTTTTTTTACATTCAAAATATTGTTCTTACCAAGTTTTTTCTATATATTGAAATGAAACAAACAACATTCACACATTTGAAAACAAACAATCAAGTTCGAACAAATTGTATTTTTTTACCAAAACTTCAAGTCCAAAATTTTTTAGCCTGCTATCAAACATCTTCTTCTAGAAATTTTCTCTCAAAACCAGATCATAAAATTACTCAAATATATCATTCCTTGTACACTTTATCTTGTATCTTACCATAGGGTCATCTTTGCAAATTTTAGCTTCATCCTTAGGCTTCACCATTTTCATTTTAGTCATAAACCAAAAAATTAGGTCCTCATCTCGTTTTGTATAGTTTGGATTAGGAAAAACTTACCCCACTTTGTAAAATATTTTCCTTCAAAATTAAATTGTCATTGGACTTAAACAAAATCACCTCTTTCTAGTCTTTGTCCTTTTGTGAGATCCTTCCAACTCAAAACTCTAGTTACGAAGACTCACTTATCATTTTTTCCTTGTCATTTAGTCCTTCAAATAAGTCCTTTGAGACTCCAAACTTGGGACATAGATCAAGCATAGGGTGGTTAGGAAACATTCTTCCAAATCATTTTAGACATTTGCATTTGCATACCTTAGACATTCAAATCATTTTATTTCTCACCTTACATATCTTTAAAATCCAAAATATTGTTATCATAGTCCTCATTAGGCATCTAGAATTTGCGTTGGTCATTTTTTTAACCAACATTTTCACATTAGTCCTCATTGTCACCTTGGAATTTGGCATCCTTTCTTGAAAATTTTATCACCTTGCATTAGTCATTTTCCTTAGAAAAACATCATTATCATTTTGCATTGGCATCCTCGAAAAATAAATAAAAATTAGTGTCATAACTTGTCATCTTAGTCTTCATTGTACTTTGGAATTAGTCATTTTCCTTAGACAACATTGTCATCTTGCATCCCTTATTGTTAAAAATCCAAAAATATAGTCTTGCATTGTCATCCTTTATCCAAAAAATCTAGAAACATAGGCTAGTGTCATCCTTGCATTTAGTTGTCATTCTCATCATCCTCATTTGAGAAATTCCCATTTATGGTTGAGACTAGGCTTCAAAGAAAGAGAGGAAAAATGGAAAGCTTTGGATCATCCTATCAATTAGGATCATTTACTTTTATCAGAGCAGACTTTCTTGTAGATGAAAATAATCAAAGTAACACTATCCACATACATCATGATGTGTTAGCAACTTTCTTTCAAAATAATACATACCCCATCACAAAAAAAATATGTCAGATCATGCATTATCAAGGAAAAGGACTAGGCATACATGAGCAAGGCATTCAAGAACCAATACAACTTCAAACAACATCAAGGTCTTGGCTATTCTTCAATCAACAAATCTAATGATGTTAGTGGAAGGGTATGTGCAAGATCATGATGGGCCAAAAAGTGGCAATATGAGGGGTATGTGGTTGACGACTTTTTTTTACCCAAAATTGATGAAACAAAAAAGGTTTTTAAAGGAGATTCTCAACTTTCCACCAATATAAACTATTCTTTAATTTGAACTTAATAAGTAATTATTATTCATTTTCTATTCAAATTATGACTAAAGTCCTAATTGATAGGCTGATTGAAAAACATCTATAGCTCTCAAACGGTATCACATTTTTTGAATCAAAAACATGTGTCACATTCTATGCTTCATATACTATATGATTAAAAATATAATAATAATTTCATTAATTTTTTACCAAGTTAAGGTGGTCAGACACACGAGTTTTTATATTTTCTAAAATTCGTAATAAAAAAATCATAATTAATTATGTACTTGGAAAAAAATTACAAAACAATATGCATCACATCGGGACATGAGTCCTCTACTTATATCTAAAATATTATTAAAAAATATTATCATTTTATTATGGTTAGGGTGGTTAGATAAACACCTACTTATTTTTTCCCTGAAATTTCAAATTTTCACCAAATAGATTTTTTTATTTTTAAACAAACATAGTAGTTTAGAAACTACATTCAATATTCTACAAATTCTATTCTTACATATTTTTGAAATAATATAGATAACTTATTTAAATTTTTACATCAAGTTACCTAACTCTGATTTTTCTAATTTTTTTGCCACTTAAGGACCTATTTTTCCCATGATGATCCTGCCCATACCCAAAACTTCCTCGATGCTGGGAGAAAACTTTGCAAATATAAATGTCAAAATGGAGTCCATGAGAAATCCTTTTCATAAAATTTCTACCAACACCCTGTCCATGCACAACATAAACCATCATTCTCAACATCTTAAACCTTAACTTTGGAACCAACAAAAAAAAGTCATACAAATGAAAAGATCAAAATAAAATGTCAAAGGCCATTGAATCAAACAAAAATTCAATTGGAAAAATGCAGTTAAAATGGATCCAAAAGCAAAGTGGATCAAGCTAGTCAAATACAAAAGTCAATCAAAATGTGGAGCCAGAAGAAAAGAGGAATCCCACATATAACAAATGTCCGCCTCCTACAAAATGGTCATCAAGAAAGGCACATAAAAGTGTTCATTCCAATCACCATCCCAATCAAAATTCCAAAATCCACCATCTACCATCCCAAGTTTGGAAAATAAAAATAAACCCATGCAAATGCCCCAAAAACCTTTCCACGTCTACCATCATCCGTCATAATCCTACATCTTTTCTAAAGTCCAAACATCCCACATCACAAATCCGTCACATCTTGGTAGAAACTCTTTATCACAAGGACTCTCATGGAACTCTATCGTGATGTGTGTGTTCTGATAAGACCAACTCTAATATTGAAAAGGATCACAATGACATCAATTAGTTATATGCAAGTGCTATGATACTCACACAACAATTACTTCAGAAAGGTAATTATTGGAATATCATGGCACCAGTTTATGCATCAGTACCGTCAGTGGATTCAAAATAGTCAGTGGTCATCTAAAGAATCAAGGTTATCCAAAAATATAAAAAAATTGGAAAAATGATAAAAAAGTTGTCAGCTTGATGAAAACCTGGAAAACAAGAGTCTTAGCAACACCGAAAAAATTCAAAAATTCAAAAAAATTCAAGAAAATAGTAAAGAGAAAAAAAATGTTCAATGGTGAAAACCTCGCAAACATGCATGTTTAAAATAAATTGTCTATGTGCACTTTTGCATTTGGGGGCCAGTCATCTCATTTCCCATACTTTCCTCATGACATTTACACCCATCCATTTCATTCATCATTCATATAATTTTCGTCCATCTGCCTACCTACCTTGGTCTTGAAATAAAAATGACACACATAAATCATGCTTTGGGAAAACTCTTGACATGTGTATCCTTTGATCATATACGATCCAGGAAATGTCATGTCATTATTTTCATAACCTCATTATCCTTATGCAACATAGTCCTTGAAAGTCATATTACAATTCCTTTAGTCTCATATATCTTGTCCTTTACCAAGGCCACCTATCATTCTTTCATGTCTATCACCTATCTTGGCTTTCCCTTGTCAAACGGTCTAAGCATAATCCATCATCCCATTCAGTCCTGAAAAGAAATCATTCCAAATGCAATAAGTCTAATCTAGATAATCTTGCTTAACATCCTAGCACATTATCCAAAAAATTCCCCGACTTTGTTCTTGGCCTAACTGTAGACCTTAATCCTTTCATCACATTATTGTTATCCTCACATTGTTTCAAGATGTGTCCTTCCCATGTCAAACAATGTTGTCATTACCTACCAATTGTTATTGAGCTTGACTGGGGGCACAATCATTTTTGTCCTTGGATTCTCATGTGTAGGCATCATTCACATGCATTTTTCATGGTCATAATAAAATGTCCTAAGAAAAAGAAAAAAACATCAAAAAATATCTTGAAGAAAGACTTAAAAATTGAAAAATGACCTAAAGGAACCCCATCAAATGTCAAACTATCTTGATAATGCAAAATGAAGTCATTTCCCATCAAAAATAAATCATAACAATTAGTCAGTCTTTTATCATTTGTTCAAACTACATTGTCTCTATGCATTTGCTACATACGGAAGACTCATCTTTGAGTCCCCAAGACATTAGGTCAGTCCTTTTAGGTTTTTCGAAATAAAATCATGATTCAATCTTTAGTCATCAAGACAAAGTCATTGGTCATGTTGAACTACGACGTCTCTGAGTGCGTGACGTAGGTAAGGCCATCAGTTGATGAGCCCTTGAGGCCGCACTTGGTTAGTCCATTAGGGTTCACAGCACTACAATGGCACACACATCAAAAGTTTTCAAGTCAAGACAAAACACTTTCTAAACAGACTAACTCCTAACACAAATTATGACAATGACTTATTCAACATAACAATCACATCAGCATGTCAACATCAACATGTAATCAACACAAGCCAATTCAGTCAACTTCGGTCAACTCCAATCAAATTTAGTCAAAACACGTCAAATTGTCACAGCTGGTCAAACTGTCAACTCTTGGTTATCTTTTAGATTCTTCCTTCTGAAGAATAGCCTCTGTCATTTATGCCTTAGGATGTGTCCTTCCTAGGAATAATCACTATCATCTGACATTTTGAGGAATCCTGTTAACATTTAAGGATGACTCCTCTCAACATCAATATCTTTCATATGCGTCCTAAAAAATAGCTTTGTCATTTATGCCTTAGGATGTGTCCTTCCTAGCAATTGTCAGCATCATACGACATTTTGAGGGATCTTATTGACATTTAAGGATCGATACTCTCGACATCGACACCATTTAGGATGTGTCCTTGAATTTGACAATCATGACACCTTGGCATCTCAACATCATCAAACCTGACATCTTAACATCAAAACACTTGACAAACATCATCTTGGTAGTGTCTTTAATCTTGTTACTAGTTTCTCAGTGATGTCTTGATAATAGGATTTAGAGAAGAAGTGACGTATCATGATGATTGTCTTACTTTGTCTTTATTGTGACTGTCATGTTACTAGTTTCTCTATGTGTCTTGACAATAGGATTTAGAGAAGCAGTGATGTATCATGATGGTTGGCTTGATTTTTCATCATGTTACTAGATTTTATGTGATGTACTGGCAATAGGATTTAGAGAAGCAATGATGTATCGCATGATGATTGGATTGTTTTGTCTTTTTTAAGCAGTCATGTTGCTAGTTCCTTGAGGATGTCTTCGAAATAGGATTTAGAGGAGCAATGTTGTTTCATTACTTGTGTTTATTGTATTTATTTGTCTTTCTATGCTTGTGGTTGGTTATGAAAAAAAGACTAGGGCAATCGCGCTCTTAGTATGAGTCATGATCATCCTTGTCTGTGATTGTTTGTCTCATGTGATGGTACGACCTTGCACACCTTGATCTATGACATATCATGGTGTTTGTTGGCCATTACAATAATCTTCCCAATGATGATTAAAATTAATAATTATTAAAGTCCTATGGCAATATGTTGAAGGATTTTGTCTAGGAACTAACATGCATCTCCTTCTATCTTGTCATCATCTCTTGCCCATCTCATATAGGAATTGCATCCATATTATCATCCATATCTTTTGCAGTAACATTTCTTTGTCTCTTCATATTCTAGTCTTCTCATCAATTTCAAGAAGACACCCATGTTCTTGGAACCTAATTGTCCTCTTGAGGGGGCATACCACTACCTCCCTCATCATTCTTCCTCATCATATATTCCTCTTGATTATTTAAATAAATAAATAAATTTTATTTATTTATTTAAAGGCATCACCAATTATCTAATGTCTCTCCATAATTAAATAATTTTCTTAATTTATTTAATTATCCATGTCCATTATTTTCTCCTAATTATTTAAATAAATAAGTTTTATTTATTTAAATGCGTCATTAATATATCATGACCTCTTATAATTAAATAAATTCTTTAATTTATTTAATTATTGTCCACTATGGCTTTTCCCAATTTTAAATAAAGATATCTATTTAAAATTGTCCACTTTCAATTTCTTGGCTTTTTCTAATTTAAATAAAATTTCTTATTTAAATTATCCCACTATCTAATATTCCCACTTTTTAGTAAATAATTAAAGAATTCAATTATTTATTGTCATATAATTTTTCCTCCTTTTTGAGTTAAATTAATTTTTAATTCAAAATAATCTTTTTCCTCCAAAAATCAAATAACTTTTTTTGATTATTGATTTTTCAAATCTTGTATTTCTGTCCAATCTTTATCTTCTTGATTTTCAAAATATTTATCTTTCTGTCTAATCTTTATCCTCTTGTCACATTCATTTTCAATTGTTGATTTGATTTTCACAAATTGTATCTTGGCCGCTCATTTAAAATTTTTTCCCTAACCCTAATTAGGGGTTGTCACATGCAATATTGACCTCTAGTTTTAGGCTTTTAGAAACCATTAATCTTGGTCATTCGTCCAAAATTGCATTTTCTATAAAATGCCAATTTTTCTCACTTTTTTGGATACTAACCACTTCATTATTGAACAATGCTTATATTTGCATTTCGTATCATTCTTGGCATTTGGCATACTTGATTTCATAGTAATAGTCATAATTGATTTCATAGGCATAGTCATATTTGATCTCATAGGCATAGTCATATTGGTATAGTTTTTGTGCTTATCATTTGCATGATAGCATAGAATTTGTCATTTCAAATACTTCAAACCTTTCATTGGACATTGTCATGGTTGTTTTCTCACACACTCAAATATGAGGGCAACAATTACACATTTTCAACAAGATAGAAGGTGCTATGGAGATGTATCATGAAGGCTTCGTGGATTATTAGGTGTTGCTACCTCTACGTTTTTCTCAAGTAATTGTCCATATTCATCCTTATGTAAGAATGATTCAAAGGGGATATTTGATCACTACTATGAGTCCTTCACCCCTTACTTTGACAATGAATATGATACAAGTGAAGGGGAATATTGGATAGAGTCTGATGTGGAATTGGATGATGACAACTTCATCTTCAATGTCTTTGAATCTATCTGCATGCTTTGTTCATCCTCCCCTCAATTCACCAATGCTAACGATGGCATTTCCTTAGTCTACCTGCAACTAATTGATTAGCACCAATAAGGCCCGCTAGCCTTGGACACCTTTCAGAATGATTAGGCCATCACAGAGTTTATGGGAATACGTGAGGGCATACCTAGTGGTGATCACAAGGTTAGATTCGCCATTGACCTAGATTGTGTAGTGTACTTCGGGGAGACTACTTCATCCTCTAGTCACAAAATTAAAAATAAGAATAAAGTAAAAAAAGAAATGTCTTTAGGTGAAAACCGAAAGGCACCTCCTGACAACAAAAAAGTAAAAATAAAGGATGTATCTATAGGTGAAAACATCTTTGAGGTGCCCAAAGATGGAGAAATAGACTTTCTTCTCGTAACTGAAGAGAAATCAACTATACTCATAGAGGACACCATAGAGGCCAACATATCAATAGCAGAAGATCCCAAAATGGTCCTCTTTGATGCATCCTTGACTGAAGAAGAGAAACTAGAATTTCACAAATTCTTTGCAGACTATAAAATCAACTTCACATGGTTCTACATTGCCATGCCAAGACTAGACACATAACTGGTTCTACACCATTTTCCATTATTTCCAAATGCCAAACTAGTTAAACAAAAGTTACACAAAATGCATCCTCAGGTTGCTCTATTAGTCAAGGCTAAGTTGAAGAAACTTCTAGATGTTGGGTTCATACAGTTTATTGATTATGTTGAATGGATATCTAACCTTGTTCCAATAAAAAAGCCAAATGGAATGATCCTTGTCTACACATATTTTAGAGACTTAAACAAAGCATTCCCGAAAGATGACTTTCCTTTGCTAAATATAGATATCATAGTTGACCTCACGGTAGGATACAAGATGTTGTCCCTCATGGACGATTTCTCTGGCTATAATCAAATTCGTATTGCCCCAGAAGATCAACATAAAAAAACATTAACTTTCCCTTGGGGTACATACTACTAGAATGTTATGCCATTTGGTCTTAAAAATGTAGGTGCCATGTATCAGAGGGCTATGACCACAATATTTCATGATATGATGCATAAGATAATGGAAGATTACATGGATGACCTTTTTGCTCAATCAGTAACAAGAAAAGATCATCTGAAAGGGTTAGACACAATTTTTAGGAGACTAGAAGAATATAAGGTTAGACTGAATCCTAAGAAATGTTTCTTTAGTGTAACATCTCACAAACTTTTAGGATATATATTTTCTTGACGAGGCATTGAGGTCGATCTAGCCAAAGTCAAATCCATCATGGACATGCTTCCTCCTAGAGGAATAAGTGATCTGAGGACATTATACAATAAGGTGCAATCTATCTGGTACTTTATAGCATAATTTTTTGACAAGTGTCAACCATTCCAATATCTTCTACACAAAGGAATCCCCTTTGTGTGGATAGATAAATGCCAAGAAGCCTTTTAGCAAATAAAAGACTACCTACTGTCAGTGCCAGTCCTTATGCCTCCCATTCATGGAAAAACTTTGATCTTATAGATCTTGGTAACAACTTTGGCACTAGGGGCATTACTGGCACAAAATTACCAAGGTGAGAAAGAAAGGGCCATATATTATATCAGTCGAACACTGGTCGAGTATGAGCTAAATTACGTTTCAATTGAACATGCTTGTCTAGCAGTTGCTTTTGCAACTCAGATGTTAATACATTATATGTTGATCCATCAGAAATAGTTGGTAGAAAAGATTGACCCCCTCAAATATCTATTAATTTGTGCAGCATTGACATGATGTCTAGAAAAATGGGTCATGATTCTGAGCGAATACGACATCCAAAATGTAGAAAGAAAAGAAATCAAAGGACAAGTGATAGCGGACCAACTAGAAAACATGCCTATGCCAAGTGATCATCCCTTAGTGTCATATTTCCTAGATGATTCAATATTCCATATGGAACCTAAGGCACCTTGGAGGTTATACTTTGATGGATCTCATACAAATCATGGCTCGGGGGAAGGAATATTGTTTATCACCCCCCAGGGAGATTCCATTCCTAAGTCTTTCTGCATAGCTTTTCCATACACAAAAAATGTGTCAGAATATGAGGCACTTGTTATAGGACTTAGAATGGAAATAAAATTGAAAATCATAGCACTGCATGTCTATGGGGATTCTCAGTTAGTTATCCACCAAGTTAATGATGACTACGACACTAAGGATGAGAAACTAATGCCCTACAAATGAATGATTGACAAATTTTAGACATATTTTCATAGGGTGAATTTTGAGAAAGTTTCGAGAGCACAAAACAAGGAAGCATACACCATGGCTATGATTGGCTCTCTCCTTGACATTCCAAGCAATATGCCTTAGTGGGAGTTCCTGATAAAATAACTATTGGTCCCCACCTATGATATTCTAGAATCAGAGATGGTCTGCAAACTTGTTGGTCCTGATTCTCCCTAGTACCCAGACATTCATGACTACATCAAGTCCCAAACCCTTCCCCCTAATTTTTCCAACCAGATAAAGTCCTTTATCCAAAAGGCTGCAAGCTATGCCATTGTTAGTGACACCCTGTATTGTCATAGTTTTGACGACACCCTTCTTAGATGTCTCAATGCCAACGAAGCACCTACAAGCTTACACAAAGTACATGAGGGTATATGCAGATCTCATTCGAGTGGTCCTACCCTACCTAAGAAAATAACAAGAATTGGGTACTATTGGCCGACCATTGAGAAAGATGCACAAGAATATATCAGGACTTCACGTCAATACCAAATTCACAGTGATTTGATTCACACTCCAATGCAAGAAATTTGACTAATTACTTCTCCTTAACCCTTTACACAATGGGTTCTCGACCTCGTGGTAAAGATCCATTATCATCACCACCACTGAGTATTTTATGAAGTGGATCAAAGCAATCCCCTTGACATACATAACTGACAAACAAATCTCCAAATTCATTCTTAACTACATTAATTTCTAGTATGGCCTTCCATAATCCATCATCACTAACAATGGACGTCTGTTTAAAAATAAAGAAATTCATGAGTTATGTGAACAATTCCATATCCAACATCATTTATCCACCTCATATTACTTGCAAGGAAATGGTCAAGCTGAGGCATCAAATAAAACCATTGTTAAAATCCTAAAAAAGACTGTTAATGGTGTTGGTTGTGATTGGCATATTCAACTTAACCCTACTCTGTGGGCTTACCGCACTAGTATTTGCACACCCATAGGGGCCACTCATTTTTCCATGGTCTTTGCAGCTGAGGCCATCTTTCCCATCGAGGTAAAAATTCCTTCTCTATGAGTATCCATGAAGGGTCTGACCAATGATGAAGAATATAGACAGCGACGTCTACATGAGCTGGATATGTTAGAGGAAAGATGGAAAAATTCATTGAACCATTTACAAAAATATCATAACCACCTATATCATAGTTACAACAAGAAATTCCTGGTCAAGAAGTTCAACATTGGTGACTTAGTCTTCATGTAGAACCCTAAGAATCAGGCTAATAGAGAAAAGTCAGGCAAGTTTGAACCAAACTGGTTGGGTCCTTACGTCTTTGTATCCTCTTTTGGTCTTGGAGTGTATTAGCTAGTTATTCTAGATGGTGAAAAAATGATAGAACCTATCAATAGTATACATTTCCATAAATTATATGCATACGAATTAGAAAATTGAGCTAAAGACCTTAAAAATACAAAAAAAAAATATAAATGATAAAAAAAATTGTCTCCTTGATGAAAACTTGGCAAATAGGCATTTTTGTGACACAAAAAATATGAAAAAATGACAAAAATAATAGAGAAAAATATTTTTTCCAAAAGTGAAAACCTGGAAAATAGGCGCTTTGGATAAGTACCATGGCAAAAACTTGGCAAACAGGCACTATGTGTAGTCGATCATTTCTATGCCATCTACTATCACTTTATTTGTCTTCACCTATTACAAAACACATTTTCTAGCACCACTACAACATTTTTCATAACATCAAACCCTTTCTCTTATGGTTGATAAATGGTTGACATCAAGTCCTGCATACTTTTCCTCTAACATCTCACACATACCTTGGACGTGACTAGGGGCAAAATTTTACCATGTGACTACAATGGGTATCACACATGGTTTTGAAAACATCAAAAAATGTCTTGAAGAAAAACACAAAAGCATCATAAAATGTCCTAAAAATGACTAAAACATCATAAAATGTCCTTAAGAAAAAGATAAAAACATCATTAAATGTCTTGAAAAAAGACAAAAACATCATAAAAAGTCCCAAAAAAAGACAAAAACATTGCAAAAAGTCCTAAGAAATACAAAAACATAAAAAAATGTCCTAAATAAAAACCTAAAAATTGAAAAACATTCTGAAAAAACCCCAACAAAGTCAAAATATCTCAAAAATGCAAAATAGGGTCATTCCTTGTCAAGTCCGTCAAATCAGTTAGTCTTTGTCATTTGTCCAAACTACTTTATCTCTGCACATTTTCTACAAAGGAAAGACTCAATTTTGAGTCCTTGAGACATTAGGTTAGTCCTTTTAGGTTTGTCAAAATAAAATCATGATTCAATCATTGCTTATCAAGACAAAGTCATTGGTCGTTTTGAACTACAAGGTCTCTGACTGCATGATGTAGGAAAGGCCATCTATCGATGATCCCCCAAGGTCGCACTATGTCAGTCCATTAGGGTTCATGACACTACAATGACACATGTGTCAAAATGTCTTCAAGTCAAAGCAAATCATTTTCAAATGGGAAAACTCCTAAAAATAAATTATAGCAATCATTTATTCAACATGACAATTACACCTGCATGACAACATCGACATGCAGTGGACACAAGTCAATTTGGTCAACTTGAGTCAAATTTTGTCAAAAAAAGTCAAATTATCATAACCAATAAAACTATCAACTCTTGGTTATCTTTTAGATGTGTGCTTTCAAAGAATAACCTCTATCATTTATGCATTAGAATGTGTCCTCCCTAGGCATCATCACTATCATCTATGATTTTTGAGGGATCCTCTTGAAATTTAAGGATCAGTCCTCTCGACATTGGTATCTTAAGATGAGTCCTTCTAAAGGCCAACCTCTGTCATTTGTGCCTTAGGATCTGTCCTTCCTAGGCATCGTCATTGTCATTTGACATTTTGAGGGATCCTCTTGGCATTTAAGGATCACTCCTCTCAACATTGACATCTTTCAAATGTGTCCTTTTGAAGAACAAACTCTGTCATCTACGCCTTAGGATGTGTCCTTCCTAGGAATCATCAATGTCACTAGAATTTTGAGAGATCCCTTTTGAAATATAGGGATCAATCCTCTTAACATCAACATTATTCAGGATATGTCCTTCCTGAATTTGACAATCTTTGGCATTCACCATCTTGGCATCATCAAAACCTTAACACCCGAGCATCTCGACATCATCAAACCTGACATCTTGACATTAAAAAACTTGGAACCTAGACACACTTGGAAAACACTTGGAACTTGTCTATTGAATTTTCATGATGTTACTAGTTTTTCATTGAGATTTCGACAATAGGATTTAGAGAAGCAGCTACATATCATGACATTTGTCTTGTCTTTTGACACTCATGTTACTAGTTTCTCAACAATTTCTTGACTACAACATTTAGAAAAACATCATAACATTATGATAATGGATTTATTTTGTCCTTTTTGCAATCATGTTGCTAGTTTCTCGAGGATGTCCTAGAAACAAGATTTAGATAAGCAACATTGTTTCATGACTTGTCCTTGTCTTTTTCTATTTACAACTGGTTATGGCAAAAATACTAGGGAAATTGTGTCCTTAGTATGAGTCATGATCATCCTTGTCTGTGGCTACTTGTCTTATGTGATGGTACAATCTTGTACACCTTGATCTATTTCATATCATGGTGTTTGTTGGTCATTACAATAATCTACCCAATGATGATTATTAGCAATAAATATTAAATTCCTATGGTAAGGTTTTGAAGGATTTGGTCTAGGAACTAACATGCATCTCCTTCTATCTTGAAATATTCTCTCATCCATCTCTCAAGGATATCCTATGATATACAAAAACATAAGTGCATACATAATCTCATATACATTGCATTAGGTCCATACATACTTTATCATATCAGTAACACATATCCATTACATCACATATCACATTATACATAGTCATGCATTAACATAATAATAAACATGGCATTCATTCAAATAAATATAATTTGCATATCATCATAATCCATGGCATAACATCAACATGACATACAAATAAACATGGAATTATCATGGCATCACATCATAAGTAACCATCATAGTACATACATGATAGGGCATATAAATAACACCATAATTCATCATAAATGAATAATCCACATAGGAATCACATAAAAATACACCATAAATGCATAAATCAAATGACATCACATATAGGCAACATCATATATATAGCATCATCTAAAAAAAATATAATGTCATAGTATAAAGTCAAGGGATATCCCAAAAATAGAGCTCGCAGGCTCGATAGACAATACATAACATGTCATAGCATAAAGTCTGAAAGATGAAACCAAATATAGTAAGCATGTCCCTATGAAATGCTCTCCTCACCCCCTTGTGGTGAAAAGTGTGGTGACTGAGGACCTGTGCCTAGCAATGAGGTAATTGGTGGAACTATAGCAACCTCTTTCTGTGAACCCAGTGGCACTGACACTGATGGCATCATCTCCATGGTAGCATGCATTTGTGACAACATTGTGGCATGACTCTATGAAGCTAAAGGATCTATCATTGGAGGCAGACTAGGTACTGATCTATGGCTTAAACCTAATGACCCATGTGAGTGCCCTAACCTATGACCAGAGGAGTTCCTGTGATGAGACCTATGACTTGAAGTATGCCCTAAGGAAGTTGAACCCCCTGTGCTACTCCAGCTACTACTTCTTGACCAAATACCATTTCCTATATGCATCCTAGTCAAAGTGAGATCTCTCCTCTCAGCTAGCATGGCTTGCTCATATAACTGTCTGTATCACCCAAGCCATACACTAACCCTGCCAAACTTCCATGCTAGATTTGCAGATGGTCCTGTACATATCCATAAAAACTCTATGCACCACTACATTGCCTCCTACTAACGAATCACTGTCTAATACTGCTCTACCCGCATCACCTCTAACTCTTCCTATAGTGCTCTGACCTATGTGGCACTCTCATCCAATCTCTGTAAGTTTTCCACCCTCTAGTCTATCATAGCATCATGGGAAAATGTTGAGTTGGATGGTACCTACTCCTCTCCCTCCACCATGCTCCATCTCAGTAGTCTCTTAGCCTCATCAATGGCCTCATCCTCATCATCCTCCCTTGTATCCTCCTCTCCTCCGACCCCCTCCTCCTATGGCATATCAACCTCCATCTCAGCCTTGTGTCAAACCTCCTCCTCTATGACCTCCTAATCCTGTCTAGCCTCCTCCTCAGCCACATGCTCCTCCTCAACCACATGCTCATGACCTAAACCCTCTTTCTCCCATCTAGGCTCCTCCTCCTCTCTCTCCTTCTCCTCACCTTCCTTTGTGATAGCATCCAATGCCCCTCTTGACTACACACTATCTCACCCTCTTGGCCTACCTCCTACCATTCCTCCTATCTCCTACCATCCATTCCATCATCCCCATCATCTCCATCTCTCCCTCCACCTCTTCCTATGTCCCTACCTCCATCTCTTTGTCTACCTCTGCCTTTGTCACCATGTCTACCCCTTCGCCTAGCTCATGGAACACATGGTATGGTTGATCTTGTATCAATTGGTGCTAGCCCATCTGGATCTATCAGTGGTATAGGTCGAGGTGCCTAGAACCACAAGTCATTATTAGCAGTCATCCCAAGATCTGCAATCCCACCCCTCAATCCCCATTGCTGCACCACTAGCCCATCAATTTGTTGCATGGAAAATAGTATAGGAATAGGTGGACCCTAGGATCCCTCCCTCAAACATTTGGCATACTCGGTTGTGCCTACCGGTACACCCTGCTACTCTCCAAGCTATCTTAGTACATGCTATGGAAAATACATCTCTATAATGAGCTGATTCTACATTGTCCTGCCAATCAAATATTGATACTTTCTATAGAAGCTGAGGTGGTCATCCTCATCATCCCACTTCTCATAGTCTTTGTAAGGCCTCTAAATGAATGCAATCATGGCGTCAATTTGATGGCACCACCAACTTGTATCTCGCACCCTCATCTGTTGTAGAGCACTAGCATAGTAATAAGTATATGGCATCCCATTTTCTAGTTATGGTCTCTGGATAGGAGGTTGGAATATTGCCACATCCTCCTAGGTCCATATCATCAAAAGTGTCGTACCACATCCAATTCTTTGTGCCCTCCTTTAGGCCACCTCATGGAGCTTATGGTAAAGAATTCCTAACAAACATGGCCTCTAGGCATAAACAATCCTATCTTGCCTAATGCCCACCAGAACGTCACCCCAACGAATGGGAAACTCATGTCTATAGTGGTCAGGAATTAGTACTCCATCGATCAATGTGGCCAACAATGCATCAAACCAACCATAATACTTTACCATAAACTCCCAACGGATCTCATATCCCTTGATGCCAAGTCCTACACCCTCATCGTGAGAGTAGGCTGTAAGTATGGTTTAGCATATCAGAGATTAAATTGAATATTAAAACCCAATGAAGCTATGAAATACAATGAAAGCTTAAAAGCAAAAAAGATTATACCAGATACTCATTGCTTCCATGATTCACCTCCATAGTACCTTCTAGCTTGTAGTGTATGATTGTTCCCCTTAGATTCATATGTGCAAGCAAATGATTATGACTATGCCCTATGCAAATTTTGAAGGATTTAAATGAAAAATAATCACTATGCCTATGACTTTGAAAAATGACTATAATTCCTATGGAAAGTAATCAAATTAAATAAGCTAAGTGCAAAGTATGCAAGTAAATTCTAAGCATAAACATGTCGCAATATATCAAGAAATCCTCAAAATGTGAACAAAATTGGGATTTTATAGAAAATGCAATTTTGGGAAAACATATGAGATTAAAAGCTGATGAAAGCCTAAAATTAGTGGAAAATATTTCATGTGAAAATCCCTAATTAGGGTTTGGGAAAAATCATTAAATGAATGGCCGAGATGTCATTTGAGAAAATCGAATCAACAGTCAAGAAAAAATGTGATAATTAGCTAAAAAGATAAAGATTTTTGAAAATCAGGAAGATAAAGACTGCTTGATTTGTAAGATTCAAAAAATAAAAAAGATAAAGGTTGATCTAAAAAGAAAATTTGGAAAATCAAGAATTTGCTCAATTACTTGATTTTTGGAAGAATATTACCATTTTGAATTAAATTAATTAAAAATATGGATTTTATGTGACAATAAATAATTGATTTTTATATTATTTACTAAAATGGACTGACAGTTAATAATGTGAGATCATTTTAAATAGTTAATTTATTTAAAATGAGAGAAATGTTAAATTAGGCAATTAAATAATTAAACATAATTATTTAATTTAGAGGATTATGAATGATAATTAAATAAATTAATAAATTCATTTAATTATAAGAATTAGCGACATATTAAATAAATAAAATTCTTTTATTTAATAATTGAGAAGACATAAATGAATAAAGGTAATTAAATAAATTAAGAAATTTATTTAATTGTAAGAGGACAATAGACCCTTAGTGACGTATTGAATAAATAAATATAATTTATTTATTTAATAATCATGGAGAATAAAAGAGATATGAATTAGTTAAACAATTATAAATTATTTAATTAACAGTCAAATGTGGACCAAGAACATAATTAAATGTCATAATTATGCTAGGACGAAAGTGGTAAAATACAGCTTGCAGGCCTAGGTCATTTTTTATGTGTCTACATTTTTCCCCTCTTTGTCATAATGTATCTTGTCGTAATGTGGCAAAGAAAATAAGTTAAAGTCATGCCCCAATGAAGGTATAGAGTATTGATGCCCCCTCGGGAAACTTTTCAAATTTTGGCGACGTGACAAAAATATTTGGAAAGTGTCCCAATAAGTTAATTTAATGACCAAAAACACAATGACAACCAGTTTCAAAATATGACATGTTTAGAGTAGCCAAAAGGGTGGTCAAAGTTGGTCAAAAGGGAGTTCAGTAATAAAAGAGTTGAGAAATGTCATTTTGACTTTATAAATAGGTTGAAAAAGGGATAAAAGTCAATTCATTTTCACTATTCACTTGAGCAATTTTGAGAGCATTGAGGGAAGAGGATTGTAACAGACATGGTGATTCCAGTGATCAAGCATCATAGAGAGAGCATGCGGACCCATAGGTAGCTCGAGGGCTCAAAGCCAATGGTACGTACCCCCATCCTACTTTGTCAATTTATTTTTTTTGTGAAAAAATTAGGGTTTTAGGGTCAACAACAAATGTGTTGTGATGCAGATGCATGTGTGTAAGCCACATTCGCTTGCATATTCAATCCATTTGATGCATCACAATGCAACCAAAAAAGATTTTTAGGATAGGGCCACTAATTGTGTTGCATTCACAAGAAATTGCGACACATTCACCAAAGCGAGCCATAATTGATAGGTGGGATGTTGCATTCACAACATTGTGACACATTTGGTATTTTAAACAACACATATGATTTGGATGACGCATATGCTGAAAGACGTGATGCAAATGCTTTGTTGTGATGCAAACAACAAAAATAATGATGCATTCAACATATCGCAACACAAGTGAGTACAAAATGATGCAAACATTTCTTCGTGACACATTTAAAGTCAATGTAACACATTTGACTTTTACTTTGACCAAGGCTAACTTTGATGGGTTTCAAATTTTGAATGCTTTTTGAGTTACATAAATAATGATTGTCTATAAGGTGTTGACGCATTGTTTGACCATGTGCAGAGATAGCTAGCACCCATCTATACATGGGAGAGCAGGCCATCGACCTTAAGGTTCTAAGATCAGTTATCTGGGCGAATAGGGGAATGTTGACTGCATTGTGCGAGAGATGGCACTCAGAGACATGCTCTTTCCATTTGCTAACAACAGAGGCTACCGTGACTCTCAAGGATGTCTACCATATTCTACGTTTGTCGATCTAAAGAAAGTGGACTTTTTACGACCCTCAACATGGCTATCATACTTTTATAGCCTATTATCATGACAAGGGTGCACGATTTGGCATCGAGAGATATGAAAAATTGTTGGGAGTTTATGGTAGAGGATTATAGCTAATTTGATGCACTATTGGTGACATTGATCGAAGGAGTACTAATTTTTGACTGTCGCAGACATGGGTTTCCCATTGGTTGGGGTGATGTTCTAGTGGGCATGAGGTGAGATAGGACTATTTATGTCTGGGGGCCCTATTTGTTAGGCATGCTTTACCATCAGCTCCACAAGGTGGCCTATAGGAGGGCACAAAGCATTGTATGTGGTATGAAACTTCTAATGATATGGGCCTAGGAGCATGTGGTGATATTCTAACCTCCTATCTGGAGAACGTAGCAAGTAGAAAGGATGCCATAAGCTTATTACTATTCTGGTGTTGTATAGTATATGAGGGTGGGAGAGACAAGTTGGTGGTACCATTAGATCAAAACCATGATTGCATTGATTTGGAGGTCTTAGAGAGACTATGAGCAGTGGGATGATCAAGATGACCACCTCAGCTTCTACAGACAATACTAATATTTGATTGGTAGGATAGTGCAGTGTCAGCTCATCATAGAGATGTATCTACCATAGTGTGTATAGAGATAGTTTAGAGATCAGCAGGGTGTACCAGTAGGGATAGCTGAGTATGCCAAATCTTTGAGAGAGGGAGCCTAGGGTCCACCTATTCCTATATCATTTTCCATGTAGCAGATTGATAGGCCAATGGCATGACAGTGGGGATGGAGGGGTGGGATTGTAGATCCTAGGATAATTGTTGACTATGACTTGTGGTGGTTGGTACATCGACCCATGCCTCTGACAAATATTGATGGGCTAGCGTCAATTGATAGGAGATCAATCATACCACATGTGTGATGAGCTAGGCGAGGGGGAAGAGGGAGAGATGAAGGGATAGGTGGAGGGAGAGATGGAGATGAAAAATATGATGGGGATGATGGAGGGGATGGTAGGAGACAGAGGAGGGATAACAAGAGGTAGGCCAGGAGGGTGAGACAACATGCAATGAGAGGGACAATGGATGATATTCTAGAGGTAGGCAAGGAGGAGGAGAGAGAGGAGGAACCTAGATAGGAGTAGGAGGGTGTGTATCATGATCACATGGACGAGGAGGAGCATGTGGCTGAGGAGGAGGTTCAACACAAGGTTGAGATGGAGGTTTATATTCCATAGGAGGAGGAGGTCGAAGGAGAGGAGGATATAAGGGAGGATGATGAGGCCGAGAGACTGCTGAGATAGAGCATGGTGGAGGGAGAGGAGGAGGTACCATCTAGCTCAGCATTGCCCCATGATGCCACAATAGACCATAGGGTGGAAGACTTATAGAGAAGATTGGATGAGAGTGTCACACATGTTAGAGAACTACTAGAAGATTTAGAGGTGATGCAAGTAGAGTGAGATCAGGTAGTGATCTGTCAACATGAGGAAACACAATGGTGCACAAAGATTGCGCAGATAGGTATGAGACTATCTGTAGATCTAACACAGGAGTTTGGTAGGGTTAGTGTACGGCTTGAGAAATACAAAGAGTTATATGAGTAGGCCATGCTAGTGGAGAGGACAGATCCCACTTTGACTAGAACACAAATAGGCAGTGAAAATAGGTCAGGCAGTAGTAGTCAGAGTAGTGTAGGGGGTTCAAATTCCTTAGGGCATACTTCGAGTCACAGGTCCCATCATAGGAACTCCTCCAGTCACAGGTTAGGGCACTCACATGGGTCATCAGGTTCAGGCCATAGATCAGTACGTGGTTTTCCTTGAGTGACAGATCCTTTGACTTCATAGAGTTACACCGCAGTTTCATCATAGATGCATGTTACCATGGAGATTATGCCATCAGTATCAGTTCGATTGGGTTCACAAATAGAGGCTACTATAGTTCCACTGGTTACCGAGCATTTCTAAGCATAGGTCCTCAATCACCACACTTTTCTCCATGAGGGGGTGAGGAGAGCATTTCATAGGGACATGCTTACTATATTTGGCTTAATGTTTTACACTTTATGTTATGACACGTTATGTATTGACTATCAAGCTTGCAAGCTCTATTTTTGGGATATCCCTCGAATTTATGCTCTGACATTATATTTTTTTGAGATGATTCTATATATATGATGTAGTTTTGATAAGACCTATATATGATGTGATTTGATTTATGCATTTATGATGTATGTTTATGTGATGCCTATGTGGATTATGCATTTATGATGAATGATGGTGTTATTTATATGTCCTATGATGGTTACTTATGATGTGATGCCATGATAATGCCATTTTTATCTGTATGTCATTCTAATGTTATGCCATGGATGATGATGATATGCATATTATATTTATTTGAATGGATGCCATGTTTATGATTATGTTAATGCATGACTATGTATAACGCGATATGTGATATAATGGATGAGTTACTGATATGGATGATGTATGGACCTAATGCAATGTCTATATGATTATGTATGCACTTATGTTTTTGTATTTCGTAGGATATCCTTAAGAGATGGACAAAAGAAGATGACAAGATGATGAATGCCAAAGATTGTGAAATTCAGGAAGGACATATCCTAAATAATGTTGATGTCAAGAGGATTGATCCCTAAATGTCAAAAAGGATCACTCAAAATGCTAGTGATAGTGATGATGCCTAGGAAGGACACATCCTAAGGCATAGATGATAGATTTTTTTCTTTAGAAGGACACATATGAAAGATACTGATGTCGAGAGGAGTGATCCTTAAATGTCAAGAGGATCTCTCAAAATTTCAAATGATAGTGACTATTCCTAGGAAGGAAACATCCTAAGACACAAATGATAGAGGTTGGTATTCAGAAGGACACATCTAAAGATACCGATGTTGAGAGGAGTGATCCTTAAATTTCAAGAGGACCCCACAAAAATATTGGATGAAAGTGATGATGCCTAGGAAGGACACATCCTAAGGCATAAATGACAGAGGCTATTCTTCAAAAGGACACATCTGAAAGATAACCAAGAGTTAACAGTTTGATTGGTTATGATAATTTGACTTGTTTTGACCAAATTTGAATGAAGTTGACTAAATTGAATTATGTCGAGTACATGTCATTGTTGTCATGTGGTGTAATTGTCATCTTGAATAAATGATTTCCATAATTCTTTTTTAGGAGTTTTCTCATTTGGAAATGATTTACTTTGAATTGAAGACATTTTGATGTGTGTTCCAGTGTAGTGTCATGACCCTAATGGACTGACCTAGTAAATCCTTAGGGGCTCACTGACAGATAGCCTTGCCTACGTCATGCACTCATAGACCTCGTAGTTCAACACGACTAATGACTTTGTCTTGATGACCAAAGATTGAATCATGATTTTATTTTGACAAACCTAAAATGACTGACCTAATGTCTTGGGGACTTGAAATTGAATCTTTCCTATGTAGCAAATGTGCAGAGACAACGTAGTTCAAACAAATGAGAAAGACTAACTGGTTTGACAGACTTGACAAGGAATGACCTTGTTTTGGATTTTCAAGATATTTTGACTTTGTTGGGGTTCCTTTATGATGTTTTTCAATTTTTTAAGTTTTTCTTCAAGACAGTTTTTATGTTTTTGTCTTTCTTCAAGACATTTTGCATTGTTTTTGTCTTTTTTGGGGAATTTTTATGATTTTTTTGTCTTTTTTTAGGACATTTGATGATGTTTTTGTCTTTTTCTAGGACATTTTATGATTTTTTTCTTTTTTAAAGACATTTTTTGATATTTTTGTATTTTTTCAGGACATTTTATGATGTTTTTGTCTTTTTTTTAGGACATTTTAAAATGTTTTTGTCTTTTTTTAGGACATTTTATGATGTTTTCATCTTTTTTTTTCATGACATTTTTCGATGTTTTCAAAACCATGTGTGATACCCATTGTAGTCACATTGTCAAAAATTTCCCCTAGTCAGGTCCAAGGTATGCGTGAGATGTTAGGGGGACAATATGCAGGACTTGATGTCAACCATTTATCAACCATGAGAGAAAGGGTTTAATGTTATTGAAAATGTCGTAGTGGTGTTAGAAAATGCATTTCGTAATAGGCCAAGATAGATAAAGTGATAGTAGATGGCGAAGCAATGATCAACTAGACATGGTGCCTATTTGCCAGGTTTTCACCATGGTACTTATCCAAAGCACCTATTTGCTAGGTTTTCACTTTTGGATGAATTATTTTCTTGTACTATTTTGTCATTTTTTATTTTTTTTGGTGTTGCAAAAATTCCTGTTTGCCAAGTTTTCATCAAGGTGACAATTTTTTTTATCATTTTTCAATTTTCTAATGCTTATGCATAGAATTTACGAAGATGTAGACTATTGATAGGCTCTGTCAGTTTTTCACCATCTAGAGTAGCTAGAAGATATGCTCTAGAACCAAAAGAGGATATAATGACATAAGGACCCAACTAGTTTGGTTCAAACTTGCCCATCTTTTCTCTATTAGCCTAATTCTTAGGGTTTTACATGAGGACTAAGTCACTGATGTTGAACTTCCTGACCATGACTTTCTTGTTGTAACTATGACATAGGTGGTTCTAATATGCCTATAAATGGTTTGGGGAATTTTGTCATCTTTCCTCTAACATTTCTAGCTCATGTAGACACAACTGTTTATATTCTTCATCGTTGGTCAGACCCTTTAGGGATACTCATAGGGAAGTAATTTTGACCTTGATGGGAAAGATGACCTTTTCTCCCAAGACTAGGGTGAAAGTAGTGGCCCCTATAGGTGTGTGAATACCGGTGTAGTAAGCCCACAAAGCAAGGTTAAGTTTAATATGCTAGTCACGACCAACATCATTGACAGTATTTTTTAGGATTTTAACAATGGTTTTCTTTGACACCTCGGCTTGAATGTTTCCTTGTGGGGAATAAGGGGTGGAGAAATGATGTTGGATATGGAATCAATCACATAACTCATGAATGTCTTTGTTTTTAAATGGGCATCTGTTGTTAGTGATGATGGATTATGGAAGGCCATACCAAAAAATAATGTAGTTAAGAATGAATTTGGAGATTTTTTTTCTAGTTATGTATGTCTGGGGGTGGCTTTGATCCACTTTATAAAATAATTAGTGGTAGTGATGATGAATTTTTGGCCATTTGACAGGGTAGGATGGATCTTTCCCACAAGGTCTAGTCCCCATTGTGCAAACAACCAAGGACAAGTGATTGGTCAAAGTTCTTGTGATTGAGTGTAAATTAAATCACTATAAATTTGGCATTGGTGCGAAGTCCTGACATATTCTAGTGTATCTTTCTCAATGGTCAGCCAATAGTACCCAAGTCTCATTATCTTATTAGCGAGGGTAGGACCACTCGAATGAGATGTACATATACCCTCATGTACTTCGTGTAAGGTTGTGTCTACTTCATTAGTGTTGAGAAATCTAAGGAGGGTGTCATCAAAACTATGACGGTAAAGGGTGTCGTTGCTGATGGAATATCTTATGGCCTTTTGGATAAACTTTCTATGGTAATTTGAAAAATTAAGTGGAAGGGTTTGGGACTTGAGGTAGTCATGAATGTCTTGGTACTAGGGAGAATTACGACAAACAAGTTCACAAACCATCTCCAATTTTTTAATATCATAGGTGGGGACCAAAAGTTGTTCTATCAAGAACTCCGACTGAGGCATATTGCTTGGAATGTCAATAAGAGAGCCAATCATATCCATGGTATTTGCTACCTTGTTTTGTGCTCTCAAATCTTGCTCAAAAGTCACCATGTAAAAAATATGTCTAAAAGTTTTCAATCATTCATTTGCAGGGCATTGGTTTCTCATCCTTAGTGTTGTATTCATCATTAACTTGGTTGATAAATAGCTGAAATTTCCCATAGACATGCATAAATACTTAGGAATGGAATCTCCTTGGGGGATGATAAGCAATATTCCTCCCCTCGAGCCATGATTGGTATGATATCCATCAAAATATAACCTCCAAGGTGCCTTAGGTTTCCTATGGAATATTGAATCATTTAAGAAATATGCCACTAAGGATGATCACTTGGCATAGGCACATCTACTAGTTGGTCTGCTATCACTTGTCCTTTTATTTATTTTCTTTCTACATACTGGATGTCATATTCGCTCATAATCATGACCCACTTTGCTAGACATCCTACCAATGTTGCACAAATTAATAGATATTTGAGGGGGTCAATCTTTGCTACCAACTGTGTCTAATGGATCAACATATAATGTCTTAGCTTCTGAGTTTCAAAAAAAATTCTAGACAAGCATGTTCAATTGAGGTGTAATTCAACTCATACCCAGCCAGTGTCTGACTAATATAATATATGGCCCTTTCTTTCTCATCGTGGTCATTTTGTGCTAGTAATGCCCCTAGTGCTAAAGTTGTTGTTGAGATGTATAAGATTAAGTTTTTTATGAATGGGAGGCATAAGGACTAGTGGTGATAGTAGGTAGTCTTTTATTTACTTAAAGGCTTCTTGGCATTTATCTATCCACACAAAGGGGATGCCTTTGCACAGAAGATATTGGAATGGTTGACACTTGTTAGCCAATTGTGCTATAAAGCACCATATATATTATACCCTACCCTGAAATGTCCTTAGTTCACTTATTCCTTTAGGAGGAGGGATGTCCATGATGGCTTTGACTTTGGATGGATTGACCTCAATGCCTCATCGAGAAACTATATATCCTAGAATTTTTCTAGATGTTATGCCAAAGACACATTTCTTAGGATTTAGTCTAACCTTATATTCTTCTAGTCTCTTAAAAATTGTGTCTAAAACTTTCAGATGATCTTTTCTTTTTACTAAGTTAGCCTTAAGGTCATCCATGTAATATTCCATTATCTTATGCATCATATCATGAAAGATTGTGGTCATAGCCCTCTGATATGTGTCACCTGAATTTTTAAGACTAAATGACATGAAATTTCAATAGTATGTACCCCAAGGGAAAGTGAATGTTGTTTTATGTTGATCTTCAGGGGCAATACAAATCTGATTATAGCTTGAGAAGCCATCCGTGAGGGACAACATCTCGTATCCTACCATGAGGTTGACTATGATATCCATATTCGATAAAGGAAAGTCATCTTTTGGGCATGCTTTGTTTAAGTCTCTAAAATTTGTGCATACATAGATCATTCCATTTGGATTTGTTACTAGCACAAGGTTAGATATCCATTCAGCATAATCAATAGACTGCATGAACTAAGTGTCTAGAAGTTTATTCAACTCAACCTTGACTAATAGAGTAACCTAGGGATGCATTTTGTGTAACTTTTGTTTAATTGGTTTGGCATTCAGAAATAATGGAAGATGGTATAGAACTATCTTTGGGTCTAGTCATGGCATGTCAGTGTAGGACCATGTGAAATTCATTTTACGGTCTGCAAAGAATTTGTGAAATTTGTGTTTCTCTTCTTCTGTTAAGGACACATCAAAGAGGACCATTTTGGGATCTTCTACTGCTGATATGTTGGCCTCTATGGTGTCCTCTAAGAGTATAGTAGATTTATTTTGAGATATGAGAAGAAAGTACAATCCTCCATCTTTGGGGGCCTCAGAGAGGTTTTCACCCATAGATACGTCCTTTATTTTTACTTTTTTGTCATCAAGAGTTGCCTTTCAGTTTTCACCTAAAGACGTTTCATTTTTGATTTATTCTTATTTTTAATTTTGCAATTGGAGGATGGAGTAGTATCCCTAAAGTATGTTGCACAATCTAGGACAATGGTGAATCCATCCTTTTGATCAACACTGGGTATGCCCTCACGTAGTCCCATAAACTTTGTGATGGCCTCATCATTCTGAAAGGTTTCTAGGATTGGCAAGCCTTGTTGGTCCCAATTGATTAGTTGTGGGTAGACTAACAAAATGCCATCGTCAGCATTGGTGAATTGAGGGGAGGATGCATAAAGCATATAGATAGATTCAGATACATTGAAGATGAAGTTGTCATCATCCAATTCCAGATCATAATCTATCTAATATTTCCCTTCACTTGTCTCATATTCATTGTCACTGTAAGGGGTGGACTCAGAGTCATGGGTATCAATGTTATATGTCAATTCAGATGGATTTGATTGATGGTTATGGGGTTTAGATGGTGGGGCTTGTATGTCATGGGGAAGGTAAATGGGACTGTGACTATTTGGTGTTTGATCAATTTTAAATGTTTTCCAAATTTTTTGTTCATAGGAAAGCTCCCTAGTTTCAAGGAACAAATCGTCAAGACAATGGTCACTTAAGGATCATTGGAAGCCAAATTCCCACTCTTGGGAGTCAGTTTCGGTAAGTGATTCCTTGATGGTCTCAACACTTTCCGAAGCATGCACGTGCTCCCTTGAAATTCCATTGGTACATCGATTGTCATTTTCGGGAAATCCATAACCTAACCCAAGATACTTTGGTATTTTGAAAGGTTCTATGGGATCTCTTCTTCCAGTTTTATTTCTACCTAGGCCACTAGTTCCATCGTACATGTTAACCTTCATCATCTCATATCCCTTGCCATATTTCTTAACTAGTAATGGGAGTAGGTCTTCCATTTGTTTATAAAGCCATCCTATAATATCAACAATGTTCTCATTACTCATATCTCCCCATTTGATGAAAACTATTTTTCGTGGAACTTTGAAAATTTCTTTGGGTTCCATTCTAAAACATGGCCGACCATAGACCTTTAGAGACTTAGGTATTTTTGTTATGCTATATGTCATATGTAGTTTGAATTCTCCACAACTGAGGTCTTGGATCTTGACATTAGGCTCATCCTTAGGACTTGAGGAAGATGGTGGCATGGTGGAAGTCATGGATGGAGTGGATGTGGAAGATGATGTGAGTGTGGATGGGTCAATTTATTTGGAAGAAGAAGAGCTAGGAGCTTCTCAGTTGATGGGCACTTGGTTTTTTGAAATACTCCTTAGGCTGGTACAATACTAAAAAGGGTCAGGGTCTCCATAAATGGTGCTTTCTCTACTATCAAATGGGAATTTCAAGCATTGGTGATATGTAGATGGAACGAATTTTAGGGTATGAATCCATGGGTGGCCGAGCAAGATGTTGTAAGGTAATTCTAGATCTAGGACCTGGAAAGTTGTATCCACAATGACTGGTCCCACTCTAATAGGAAGGGAAATAACACTTCTAAAAGAACGTTCTTCATCATCATACACTTTTATGACAATGCTCTTTGTAGGGTCTACACATGCATCAGAAAATCCTAGAGCCTTAACCAATTTTAAGGAGCATATGTTCAATCCTGCTCTTCCATCTACTAAAACTCTTTTGACCTTGTGCTTATGGATGAATGTTTTGATATGTAGTGCATCATTATGGTTGGTCTTGGTTGACAAATAATCTTGATTAGAAAAGGTGATGTGATGAAGTGTAGTGAGGTATCCCACCATGATCTCAAATTGGTTAACATCAATATCCTTAGGGACATATGACTCTTGTAGGGTTTTATCCAATATAGCCTTATGCATGGGAGAAATGCGAAGTAGCTCAAGTATGGAAATCTACGTTGGGGTTTTTCCTAATTGATCAATAAGGTTAAACTAACTCTTGGGTTGCCACTACTTTGTGGATGATCCAGGTTGTGAGTTCCTACGAGATGAACTAGGTATGGTGATTTTAGGTTTCCTGTTAGGAGGTGGACTAGCTATGGCGACCTTACCACTTTGAGTCGTAGCATTGCATTGAAGTGCTCTTTTAGATATGACGGTATTAACACACTCATTATCAGTTCAAAAATTGTTTATAATAGGTCAACCGGAATAGTCATATTTGGTGTAGGCATAATTGGCTTGATTATTGTTTGTCTTAGGACCTGATGTGGAAGCGTTATTAGAACCATGGTCTTGCAGTAGGTTCTTATGGATGGTATGGTCAACATTTGATGGAAATTGTGGCCCACCCAATTTTATTATTTGACTCTCAATAAGGTCTTGCACAATATTTTTGAGTTGTTGACAACACAATGTCTTATGTCCTTTAGCCAGGTGGTAATCACAAAAATCATTATCATCCCACCATGATGGTTTAACTTGGCCTGGGTCATACAACTTTAGTTCTTCAAGTGTGATGAGACCATTTTGGAGGAGCTTTTTAAGGACATCCTCAATTGGTTCTCCCAACACTGAGTATGTTCGTATTTTTGGGAATTGTCTTGTTTGGTAAAATTGTCCTTGACCTTGACTATTTTGACCATTTTGGTTGTTGGGAGTGACATTGGTAGGGGGTGTCGATATCATTTTTGGTTTGTTTTGTTGTTGAACCCCTTGTAGAGCCAATATAGGTCCAATAGTGTTCACTTCCTTGGCATCAACAACACCATTAGTGGTAACATGTTTATTTTTTACCCAATACTTATTTTTATTGACCAAAGGATTTGCATTTATGTTTTTAGGACAATATTTTGGCTCTCCATTTGCAATAAGGGCTTTCTCAATCTAGACACTTTTTTTGACTAGGTCTGTGAAGTCTGTGCAACAATGCACTTGCAATCCATATTTTAAGGGGCCTAGAAGTGTTGGAATGAACATGTCAACCTTTTCTCTTCTAGGTATGTCAATATGGCAATGACTAGGTAGACTTCTTCATTTTTGGAAGAATGGGATGAAATTTTCACTAGCCTCCTCTTGTGTGAGATTCAATAAGCTAGTAATAGAGGTGTCCATGTCAATGTTATACGAGTAATTTTTTATGAACTTATGTTTAAGTTCATCCCATGTTTTGATATCCTTTTGAGTGGAGAACCATTCAAGGGAGGACCTACGAGACTTTTAGAAAAGATTCTCATGAAGTATGTATGTTCATAGGCGATATCCATACAGTTGGTCACAAATTCTCAAACATGTTTGATTGGATTTGTTTTTCCTCATTATTTGGTAAAATTTTGTGACACATATCTCATAGGAAATGGTGGCATGTATAAGTTAATGTCAAAGGGATATACGGATAAATCATATGAAACTTGTGATTTCTTATCAGATATTTGCATGTATTATATGGTCTTCTCTAGAGCGATCAGCTTAGCTTGCAAGACATCAATTATAGGGTCATTTGTGGAACAATACATTGGATTGATTAGCATACCATGGTTCCCTATTTGTTGCGAGTGCATGTTGGTGTGTTGTTGAGGGATGTGTTGTTGTGACATGTATGATATGTTTTGGTTTGGGGACATGTTGATGGGTATGAATATGGGATGAATATGTCAGAATGTGTTTCTGAACCATTTGGGTTGATATTTGGGGAATATGGTAACCAAGAATATTTTGGTGTCCGATACATGCCATAGGTTGTGTGTTTTTATTTCCTTGTCCAGGTTGTTGGAAATTTCCTAGAGGAATACTCATGTTTTGTCCTTGGGAGGGGTTGGTATTAAACTATGTTGACATGTGAACATTTGGTTGTGGTCCTTGAATAAGGAGACATAATTTACTTCCTCCCAAAGGATTAATTGAGGTACCAATGAGAGGATTTGATGAGGATGCACTCATGGTACTAGATGTAGTTGTAAATGGAGGATTTGAATGGCTTGATGATGCCCCCATGGCATTTACCGAGGTGGTAAATAGAGGATTGGAATAACTTGCCCACATTTCCAAGGATCCGAAGGTGGCTCTAGTTGATTGTGATGATATTGTGGATAGTGTAGGCAATGTGACAAATTGTGTTCCTCCAATGGATGTAGCGTTGATTGTATTGGAATTGTTTAGATCATTGGAGGTAGCACTCATAGTGGTTGTGATAGTTTGCGAGGTAGCATAAAAAAAGGTATTGCTTGTGTTGTTTGGAGGTTGACCACTATTGGACATCTTATTTGTATTTTTGACATTATGGTCAGCAGTTGTCAGTCTCAAAGTATTAATGTTGAACCCATGGGTAATTTAGCTCCTTAACTTAAAAGTAGGCCACCTCTAGATCTTATGCTGCTACCTCTAGGTTTTTCTCAAGTAATTGTCTATATTCATCTTTACGTAAGCATGGTTCAAAGGGGTTGTTTGGTGAGGACAAATGGTCAAGGATTGATCCAAATTTTACTTCTTTTTCTTTCATCTTTATGTCTTTGATATTTTATGTTTGTGTATCTTATCTTCTTGTTGCATATCATACACCTTATGTGCGTCCCTTTGTGCTTATGTTGGTTTGACATGGGATCTTTATCTTGGGCGCTTGATCACCCTCCTTGATCACTTTCATCTTATACCATCTACATTGGTACAATTGGACCCCTCTTTAATATCTACTTTAGTGTGAGTTTGAAATAGGTTCCTCCTCTCACTAAAGTGGGGGCTAAATATAGTGTACGAAAAAGTATCCCTTTTCACACTTAATTTGGGAATAATTAATAATAAATTGAGCCTAATGTTGACTTGATTTAGTGTTGTAATGTGTTTTACACATTCACATTATGTTTAGGGACCTTTTAAACTAAATGGACCTAATTGGGCCTTATTTAGGGTGTTGTGAAGTGAGAAATTCTATTTCTCTCCAATATTGGAAATTCGGGTTGTTTTCCACACATATTCTTAAATAGGTGTTGATGCCATCTATGTCTAATGGTTCTTTCATACACAAGTATATCCATAGATGATTCCCAATATCTTCCATAATATTAGGTTCCCAAAACTCTGAGGGAAGATTGGGAAACTTATACCAACACTAGATCTTATCCATATTGTGTCGAGAAGGATCAAAACCTACCAACCATTTGTGAATGTAAAATCCACTGTCATCCATGATACATATTCTATTTGAAATTTTATCTCTAATTTTCTATGAATAGAAAATCACTGTGAAATATTCATTTGCTAGGGATTTGAAAATTTGATCCTCACCCTACTTTCCTTGCCACCATCTGAGTAAACTATCCCAATTGAGTTTCATGCTGAACCAGCTAGCCAAGGAGTCCCAATCACTCTACATGATCCCTCTCAGCCTGTAATTTTCTTGAGAAAATTCCCATTACCTTCTTGGGACCATTGCTAGTCCTATCGCCATTTGGCCATCCATCCAAGTGTGTCCTCCATTTGTCAAAAATATTGTGTTTTGTTTCTTGTCCCATATTATTGGTCCTTTTCCATGATCACCATTCCATCTAGGGATCTAGAAGCCATTCTTTTCATCAATTTTTTTTGTGACCCTATAATTACCACCATTCCATTGCCCTTGGTTTCTAAAACTATGATTTTCAAAATTTTGTTTCCCTTTCCAGGCATTCCAACCATTATGATTTTGATTTTGAGTTGGATCAAACCCCGCACCACTTTTCATAAATGCTCTTTTTTTGGATGATTTCATAACTGATCTGAGGGAAAATATGCTTTTTCTACCTATTCCTTTCCACCTTGTTTTATCCATTCTTTGAATTCGCCAGCTTGATTCACCAATTCTGCTCATTTTTTTCCCATGAGAGGTATTGTCAAACATCTGCTTTACAAATTCTCATGCCTCCTTTGCTCCCTGTAGCACCATTGGGATCAATAGTTCATTGTTCTAGGATTATGACAATTTGGTATTGATGAGGTTGATCTCCATACCTAAGATAGACTAATATCCTCAAAAAAAAATTCATTTTGGGTTTACATTTGTTAATAATCAATATATTAATTACAATATGCCAATTATTAAATATTTCCATTTAAAGAAAGATGGGACACTTATCAACATAGAAGACTTCTGAAAGGACCTTGTATTATACTTTCATATTTAGAAGTTTGAATTTAAACATCTGACTGACATAGATAGCCACCATCACTTTTATAATGTGAAAGTAAATATGAATTAGATGTTTACCTATGTTTGAGGCATCCACACCCAAAATGACATAGAATAAGAAGTCGGGAATATCACTTCATTTTTATCAATTGGTTGTGTATGAAGACTAATAGGTTTGACAAAGGTGCATTGAATACCAACATGAATAGATGGTATCTGAGTTCTACATTGATGTTGAGTGAATGTGGGAGTACCTATAATAGTGTGAATTAAAATTTAAGTTATATTTGGATACTAGCAATTGATTTGGAATCTAATCATGAAGGATGAATGTAATAGCTATTTCTTAAATTGATCACAACTTGGTAATATTGAGAGTTGTGCTAAGTATCTTGGATCTATCTTGAGAATATGGATTGACCCTTTTGTTTCAAATATTGAATACTAACAAACTTCAGAGATTGCATCACATACTACTGTGGTAGTCTTAGTTTGGCTGAGTTGTGATATGATATTTAGATGGATGAATTTGTATTAGGGTGGTCAAAATTATCATGAGTTAGATCTAATTGAAAGGAACCAAAAAAATTCATATTGGGTGGTATATAGAGTCAATGAGAGGTTGGTGGTTTTTAGTGTGTTTTGATAAGACATAGGATGAATCTCAACATAGAGTTCATGGTCATTCTCGTAATGAATGTAAGGCTTTAAGTGATGAAATTCAACATCTTAGGGAATGTGTTGCTCTTCCTTGTGTTGAAGCACCAAGTTCATGTAATTGATAATGATTTTTATGTTTCTCATTAATCGCCTCGCTTCATGAATGTCTTGCACTAAGTGGGGGCAAGGGGGTTAGGTAGTAGACTTGTCCTCATATGACACTTGTTTTCTCTTTTGGCTAGTTTACTACCTTCCACATATATATAGGATGAAGCTTGGGATGTGGATGACATGCCTTAATAGGTTGGCTCATAGGCGACGTATTGAGTTTTGGGGGCTACCCCTTGGTAATTCAATGTAGTTTAATTTCAGAACATATGACTTGGCATATGGATTTCCCAATAACCTCTCATATATTATTCTACTTTAAATAAATTTATCATATAAATGATGTTAGCATCTAGTTTAAAGTGGGGGTATACATCAACACTCATTTTAGATAGTGTTATTTTTTGTTATTCTTGTGATGCATCCTTTTCTTGGTGGTGTCATCTGGTTTGGTTTCCTTCAAGAGTTTGATATTTCTTTGACTTGTCCTCTCTTGGAGACATTAAGCATGATTTTCCCTATGAAGGGACCTTACATGAACTAAGAAAATCCCCCTTGAACATACCTTACACTATTTTTCATTTACAATACCTATTATATGTCTTACTAGCATAACACACTTTGCTTGCCTATGGAGCCATCTTTTTTATTCATGGGTGTCAAACATACAAAGTTTTTCTTTCCTCATGAATCCTATTGTTGGTGTTGTGTGGCACCTTATCAAAGTTATTATGAGGTAAAGTTATGGTATGGTTAGTATGATTAGAAGCCTAAGTGTAGGCATGACTTTCTCATCTTATGGTGAGAATCTAATACAGATGCATGAATTTCTCAATAAGACAACCTTTTTGGATACTCACCCAATAGATAGCCTGAAGTTTCATTTTCTCAAAGTGAGTTTGTTTTTTGGAAAAATAGTTTAGGCTTGATCCAAATCTCATTGGACAAAAAGTCGAGACTTGAAGAACTTTTCTTTCTTTCTCTTTCATCTTCATGTCTTTGACAATATATGTTTATGTATCTTGTCTTGCTACTACATATCCTACACCTTGTGTGTGTCCCTTTGTGCTTATGTTGGTTTGACATGGGATCTTGATCCTAGGGGCTTGATCACCCTCCTTTCATCCTATACCATCCACATTGCTACACTTGGACCCCTCTTGAATGTCTACTTTAGTGTCAGTTTGAAGCAAGTTCCTCCTCTCACTAAAGTGGGGGCTAAATATAGTGTAGAAAAAGGTATCCCTTTTCACATGTTTTTTGGGAATAATTGATATTAAATTGAGCCTAATTGTTTCTTGTTAAGTGATTTAATGTGTTTTACACATTCACAATAAGTTTAGGACCCTTTTAAACTACATTGACTTAATTGTGCCTTATTTAGGGTATTGTACGATGTATCTTTACAACTTTACAATAATGTAGGGATTTATGAATCAATTGTGATTCCTTATGCCTTATTTGTTCTTTGTTTGCATCCAAAAGCCTTATTAATGCAAGCATATTTCTGTGGATAATCCTAACACTTATCAAATAACCAATTATGATTAAATTTTCAAGGTTGTGTGTTCCAAATTTGGTGATTTGGGCCTCATATGCCACCTCAAGTGTATGAGTCCCACCTAGGTCTTGGGGCCTAATTTAAAATTGCACATTGAGTAAGACACTTCTAGAGATCTATGCCCTAGGGTTTAGCCATTGAGACTCATACACCCCAACTGGAATATGATTCTTGCTTTACTTGGACTAAACTTAAATCAAATTCTTGGTAGGATTTTATTATCCTATATTTGATGCCATCTTATAGTGTTGTAGTTTAAGGAAATTTGACATAAGTATAAATACAAGCTTATTTCCTTTAGTTTCACCCAGCAATTTTGATTCAAGCATATTAATATTTCACAAGAGCATTCAAGGGAAAATTTCTTCATCATTTCTTGTAGAAAATAAGATCCATTATCATGTCGAAGGCTTGATGCATCATGCATGTGGTTTTGAATTGATGTTGTGATGTATTTTTCAAGAATAATTCAAATATTTAAATTTATTATCTATCATCAGGAATCATGATCAATATCTGCATCCATTGAGGCCACTTCATGCTTGTTTGCAGATATACAAGGATTGATACAAGATTCTATTGTTTCATCTTATGTTTCATGTTTCATTTCTCATTAAGTTTTGATTATGAAAAAGGGGTTTGACAAGGGAAACAACCCCATTCCCTAAGAAAACAACACCATTTCTATCTCTTTGTGTGATTGTAGGTTTATAGGTTGAGGAAAAAGTGGATTTAAAGCCTTGAAAAGTACCAAAATTATAAAGTTGTAAAAGTTGTAAAAACTATCATAAATTTTTTTTAAGACTCATGGAAACTCGGATCTAGAGGAAGATATCCAACCTATTTACATGAAACTAGTGGGAAATTGATTATTTGATCCATCTTTAGAGGCTCACAAATTTTCACTTTAGAATTGTACTCCTAGGACACTTTGCAACAAAATGGGACACTTTGCAACAGTCTGGGTGTATGAATCCTAGTATTGCCTTTTTTACTAGATTTTAGTTGATTTAGAATTCTCACCGAGAGATTTTAGATCCTATCTAGAAACAGTATAGTTGGACTAAATCGCCCAATCTAGCATATAAGTCCCAATACACCTTAGAAGCAACAATTTGTAGGATTTTTGGGCCTTTCTTAGTCATCTTCATTTATCTAGGTGCTTCTCTTTTTTATTCTATTTGTCGGTCTGATTACATGCTTTCAAATTTTATTTTCTAGGTCACATAGCTAGGTTTCCATATTGCTTTAATTTATTTCTTTCTATGAATTTCCTTAATTGTGAACCCCTCTTTAATCACACCCAATGAGACCTTGTAGTAATCTCTTTTCCTAATTGAATCATTAGGTTGATATCTCTAGGGTTTCCTTGAATGAACTAACATTGAAATAGGTCCCTCAGTTCCATATCCTAAAAGGTGGAACTTTATTTCCTTGTGTTCAAATTTGAGTTTTCTCTGTAGAAAATGTTGAATTTATTGGAATCGGTCATCTCCTACTGTGAAGTTTTTTGTCTTTTTCACAACTTCTTAGCACCCATGCCATCATTTTGATCTAGTTATACATTCTCCATGTTAGCACTAACAATCCAATATTCAAAAGGTTATTCTACATCAATATTGATTGACCTACTCTTAGTCACCTTTTCCAATTCAACTAACTTGTTACCAACCTCTAGAAGGAAATTTAGGGCTTCCTCCTTCATTTTGTTCCCAAGAAATTTAACAAATTCCAATACTTTCTGATCAAGTACTTTTTTTTGTTCTTCCCCATCATTCTAAATATTATATTGATCCTCCATCCTTGTCATGTTTAGATCCTTCACCATGTCTTCCTTATCCATTTTTGTCGATGACTTTACAAATTCCTCCTTTGAATGTTTTAGAAAGTCTTCCTAACCTGAGTTTTGGGCTGAATTCCTATAGTTTTCCATCAGAAATTCTCGTCTCCAACCCAACATCCTAATCAAGTTGTTATTCGATTAAGAGTCCAAAATTAAGGCTTGCACTTAGTTTCCCAAATATGTAGGAAGTACTATTTCTCTCCAATGATGGAAATTCATATTGTTTTCCACACATATTTTTACATAGGTGTTGATGCCATCTATATCCAACTACTCTTTTGTACACAAGTATTTCCCTAGCTAATTCCCAATATCATCTAGAATACTAGGTTCCAAAAAAATTAGAGGAAGATTGGGAAACTTATACCATAACTAGATATTATCCATATTGTGTTGATAAGGATCAAAACCTACCAACCACTTGTGAGTGTAAAATCCACTATCTTTCATGATACATATTCTATTTAAAATTTCATCTCTAATTTTCTCTGAAGGAAAAATAACAATGAAATATTTGTTCGCTAGGGATTTGAAAATTTGATCCTCACCCCACTTTCCTTACCACCATTTGATTAAACTATTCCAATTGAGTTTCATGTTGAACCATCTATCCAAGGAGTCCCAATCACTCTAAATGATCCCTCTCATCTTGTAATTTTCTTGAGCACATTACCATTACCTTCCTAGGACCATTTCTAGTCCTATTGCCATTCATCTATATATCCTTGAGTCTTCCATTCATCAAAAAATCTTATGATTTGTGTCTTATCCCATCTTCTTCGTCCTTTTCCATGATCTCCATTCTATCTAGGGTCCTAGAAGACATTCTCTCCATCAAAATTTCTAACAACCCTACAATTGCCACCATTCTATTGACCTTGGTTTCTAAAATTTTGATTTTCAATATTTTATTTCCCTTTCCATATGTTCTAACCATTATGCCTTTTTTTAGTTGAAACGAACCACACACAACATTTTCATCAAGGCTCTTTGTTTGCACAATTTCATAATTGATCTGAGGGAAAATTCGCTTATGCTACTTATTCCCTACCACCTTTTTTTATGTTTCCTTCAAATTCTCCACCTTGATTGACCCATTCAGACCATTTTTTCCTATGAGAGGTACTTTTGAACATCTACTTTGCAAATTCTCATGATTTCTCTACTCCGTCTAGTGCCCTTGGGATTAATAGTATATCAATTTAGGATTATGAGAGTTTGGTATTCATGAGGTTGATCTCCATACATAAGATAGACTAATATCCTTTAAAAAAATTATTTTGGGTTTGGATTTGTTAATAATCAATATAATTACAATATGCCAATTATTAAATATTTTCCTTCAAAGAAGGATGGGATACTTATCAATGTAAAACTATTCTAAAAGGACCATGTATTATATTCTCATATTAAGAACAAGTTTGGTTTTAAACATCTAACTAGCACATATAGTTTCCATCACTTTGATAATGTGAAAGAAAATATTAATTAGATGTTTACCTGTGTTTGAGGAGCCCATGATAAAAATGGAATAGAATAAGAAATCAGTAATATAAATTCATTGACATCAATTGGTTGTGTACAAATACTAATAGGTTTGAAAAAGGTGTGCAATGGATACAAATATCAATAGATGATATTTATGTTCCACATTGATGCAAAGATGATGTTGAGTGAATGTGGGAGCCCCTATGACAATGTGAATTACAATTTGAGTTATATTTGGATACTAGAAGTTGATTTGGAATCTAATCATGAAGGATGAATGTAATAGATATTTCTAAAATTGATCTCAACTTGGTAATATTGAGAGTTATACTAAGTATCTTGGATCTATCTTGATAAGATGGATTGGCCCTTTTGTTTTAAATATTGAAGACTAACAAACTTTAGAGATTGTATCACATACTAGTGTGGTAGTATTGGTTTGGTTGATTTGTGATATGAGATTTAGATGTATGACTTTGTAGTATGGTGGTCCAAATTGGCATGAGATATATCTGAGTCAAAGGAGCCAAAAAAATTCATATTGGATGGTATATAGAATAAATGTGAGGTTGGTGGTTTTTAGTGTTTTGATAAGGCATAGGATGAATCCATAGTGTCTGTGCATAGGTATTTTCATGGAGATTAATTAAACCAAAATATTCTAAGCACAATCTAATTAGACCCTTGAATTTTCATTCCATGAGATCATATTGAGCAACTTGAGTAGGATATACAATCCTTAAAACATTCTTATCAACAACATCCCATAGATCTCGATCTATCAACATATCCTCCATCTTTAGCTTCCACATTTAAAAATTATTTCCAAAAAAATTCTCCACTTCTATTGTTCCTAATGAACTTTCCATCTAAGGATTCCTACAATAAGATCATAGAGTGTCTTCTACATAAGATACCACTCAAATATGGATTAGTTCAAAAGGACCCAACAACCCACAACTAAAACCAAATGGGATCAAGCTCTGATACAACTTGTAAGGAAGCTAAGGTAGCGTAAAAACTTCCTATGCTAATTTTGAGAGGATAAAAATGCAAAATTTTACAAATATTTAACAATTATAGAAACTTAAATAGAATATACATAAATATCATGCATACCATGACATAGTGATTTACATGGGAAAACCATTTTGGGAGAAAAACCCCACTCCAAAAGTCACCCAATATATTATTCAACAATCATAAAGATTACAATATACTTGCATAGCAAGCTTATCACAGGATTATCACCACTCAAAGATCTAGAGACAACATGACTGCTATCAGACTCTCAAAATACATTACTCTCTACTATAGTCGTAATACAATTCCCTCATAAAATATGGTTACAATATAGGGAAAGATAGGCCAAAAACTATCCACCATTACATCTAAAACCTAATAATGAATAGTCCATATTTAAAATATATCATTATTTAATATATGTTGGCCATTTTAGGAGTTTCCTAAAAAGTTAACATGATCACACTTTTCTCTTTGTTGTCATTATATACACCTATCAATGTAACTAGGGATTCAAATATATATAAATAAATACATCCTATCAACAATAAACCTTATATAATTGTAAGGTTGAAACACATTTTCCCAACAACAAGCTTATTGTTTGAATGTTTCCATAGACATTGGAAAACATTGGAGCAAACATAGATAATTCATTTGGATAGCATGGTGCAACAGATGGAATTTAGAGGGGAGGTCATAGATCAATGCCTTAAGAGGATCCTTAAAAAATATTACCCCCTCATTATTTTTTCTGTGAAAATGATCTTGGGTAAGGGTTTCCTAAGAAACTATGAAAATTTCAGGGTGGACACAAATATTATAGTGTGAGGAAACTCTTATATTCGAAACTACTTGCGGGCTTAGAGGAAATTATTTTTATGGCTTCTCCTAGCATGGGGTGCCTCAACCCCATGATTCACCCTCATTTTATGTGTCGAGTGAGATAGTCAAATACTACCAATTCATATTTGATCTGAAAGGGTTGGCACTAGTGGAGCATAAGTAGTTAGCAATGGTTAGTGTGGATTACCTTTATAAGGTGCTAAAACTCTCTCAATATCTTGGCTAGAGTAGGGTTACTGATTTCAAAATCCTCATAGCTGCTAATGGATTTCTTGGCTAGGTTAGGCTCTTCATATTGAGGTCAGGTTTAATTATGTAGTGTTTATGTTAGTAGGTCAAAATTTTTAGTTTATGTTGGTGGATCCTCTATTTATTTGTTAATCTATATGGTCTCTGATGGGAATTTTGATATGCTATTCTCCCATATTTTGTTTCAGTTTGGCTAGAAAAATAGTGAAAATGGTTGATCAACCTTGTGTGGTCATATATTTTAGCTTACATAAGGTGGTCGGGTCATTGGTGTAGTTGGGTTGGTTGGATGTTTTCTCAAGATGGATATTTTATAATTTTGTTTTCTATATCAATACAATACAACTCTTACGTATAAAAAAAAGAAAAAATAATATATTAATTATTTGTGTGGAGTAGTTTAGATTCTTTTATATAAATAATTATTATATTAAATATATATTTAATTGGTATAATGATTAAAATATATTTTTAATTTATGGTGTGATTTTTTATAATGGAAAATATAAAAGATATATATTTTTTTTAAATTATAATATTTAGTTTGATTTTGGTAAAATTTTAATACATATATATTTGTTCCATAATATTTTCATTTTTCACTAAATACACTCAAACATAGAAAAATAGGATAAGGGGAGATTTCCCGCAAAAATGGAAAAGTGGATCCAACAAGGGAAAAGGGGTCTTGTTATTCTATTTTCATTAGGAAATGATATCCACATCAAAAATTGACTAATAACTCTTAGGAGAGTCAACCTAACATGTAAATCTTTATATTTCCCTTTTTGCTAGGATGGAGTTATGAACAAAATAAGACATTGGGGAGGAAGATTTAACATAGCAAATAAACTCTAAATTACAAGCTATAAAGTGCAATTTGAAGCTAAATCATAATATTGATGCAACCTACAAACTTTGGGGATATTTTGGAAGGGTTAAATGTTACATACCTCTCACAAAAAGTGCTTTTTTGGGCCTTACTAAGGACTTATTTGCTTAGTGGTGCATGGGTCCTGGCTAGGGTTTTGCAAAATCAATTTTTGGGTTCTATTATTCAATGTTTGTACTCTTAGATCCTAGGCATTTAGCTCTTGACAGTTAGAAATGAATTTTGTAGAGGAATTTTCATGATCTTGCAAGAAAGATAACAACTTTGAAAATTTTGAAACTTTTTCTCTCCACTTGATATTTAGCCTAAAACATGGAATCACACATCAAAGGAGAAGAAAACATTGACTATTAGGGAATAGGAGTTTTCCTTGGTAAAACCTCGTTTTGGTAATTAAATTTTTTAATGAAACAATGTATAAAAGGAATAATGAATGAAAAAAGTAAAGTGACTACTCACCACACCTCAATTGATCCTAGGAGTACAAATCAACAATCTTGCATGATGTGGCATGAATGAATGTAGATATTTATTATGAAATTTTATTTGAAATAATGCTTGAATAGGATCTCCAATGCTACATCAACACATTAGCTCAACAACATGCATGATGCATTATCCTATTGATATGATGATATGACTCTTGATTGTTACAATAATTTTCTTCAAATATACCCTTGAATGCCTAAGAAATGCTCTAGAATGCTCTTTAATAATATTATGAACTCTTAGGATGCTTGACTCAAAAATTTTAGGTGAAACTAAGCGAAATAGTCTTGTATTTATACATAACTTAAGATTAAATCCTAAAATTTAAATAAGAAACGATGGCATTAGATCTAGGATTTGAAATCATTAAAATACCACCAAAAACATATTCTAAGTGGGGGGGTCCTAGGGTTACGTGAGGACCCACTCACCATTAGGCGAATGATCCTAGCATACTTAACTATGCACACTTTAGGAAATATAAAATTTTATGTAAAAAGGGGCTCCTAGGACCTAGTGAGGACCCATTCACCAAGTGGTGAAAGGGTCCTAGGTTAGTAACTTAGGACACATTCCTCATAAAATTAAGTGTTGTGTAATATTATTTATGAGTTTCAAGCTTTATTCCTTATAATCTATAATTAATTATCCTTGTATTTGAATTTAACGGTCCAATTATGATCAAATTAACCTTAATTAATTAATAAATCCCTAGAATAATGTGAAAGTGTAAAGATACACTTTACAACACCTTAAATAAGGAACCATTAAGTTCATTTTATTTAAAGGGTCCTAAAATTAATGTGAATATGAAAAAAGCATTACAACACTAAATCAAGGCAACAATAGGCTCCTTTTAATATTAATTATTCATTCATAAACTAAGGAAAAAGGGATATTTTTTCTTTTACTACTTTTTTCCCCCACTTTAGTGAGAGTATGACCCCATGTCAAACTCACACTAAAGTATGCATTCAAGACACTTATGTATGTGACAATGACAAAGATACACAATTATACACTATCAAAGACCAAAAAGAGAAGGGATGTAGATCAAGACTCAACTATCTAACATGATGTGGAACACATCTCAATTGTTTGTCTAGGAAAATGGGAAATGATTAAGCCTCAACTATCGAACACAATGTGCAACATGTCTTAGTTTTTTTTCCAAATAAATTCACAAGAACTCAATTTCCACTATACAAAAGACATACACGCTCACTCTGGGGTAGTGGAACTTCAAGCTGTCCACTAGGTGAGTATCCCAAAAGGGTGGAAAATGAGAGAATCATATTAGGATCCCATACCATATCAAATTTCTCCTCCTAAAAACTTCAATAAGTCACCACAATGCTAAACACTTATGAATATTATGTCTATAGGTTTTTGTTCAAGGGAATCTTGCTTTGTTAATGTAAGGTCTTCTTCTTAGGGATCATCAATACTAATGTCTCCAAGAGAAGACTATACTGATGAAAATTGTACACCCTTACATTTTTCACATTTATTTAGGCCCTCCTTGTTAAATCGAGAATAATGTTGCCTTGATTTAGTGTTGTAATGTGTTTAACACATTCACATTAGGTCTTGGATCCTTGTAAACCAAATGTACCAAATTGTGCCTTATTTAGGGTGTTGTAAAGTGTGTCCCAATGCTTTCACACTTATCTAGGGATTCATTAATAAATTGGGATTCTTTATGGATTAATTGGCTTTATTTTGCATCCACAATCATTAATTAATACATCTTTCCAAGGATAATCCTGACATAAACCAACATCCAATCATAATTCATGTGTTTTTAGATTCTATGGCCTAGATTTAGTGATCTAGGATTCATACACCACCTTGGGAATATGGGTCCACCTAATTTTTGAGGCCTTAATATGGATTTCACATGAATCTAAGCATATCTTGAAAAATGTATCCCAAATATTAGCCTAATGGGACTCATATGCCACTTCTGGCATATGAGTCCCATGTGTCTTAAACCTAAATGAAATTTAAATTCTTGGTAGGATTTTATTCTTCTATATTTGATGTCATATTGTAGTGTTGTAATTTTTTAGGAATTTGGCATAAATAAGTATAAATAACAAGTTTACAAGTGACCTAGCAGCTTTCATGAGAAAATGTGACCTAAGCATTCAAGATCCTTCAAGAGCTGATTATCAAGTGCTTTGGAGCATTATTGTAATAACCCATCCCAAATTATTACTTAATTATCATTATTGTAAATGACACATGAATATATTCCAAATTAAAAAGACATAAATAATGGCTAAAGTCAATCATAGCTACACATGTCCATTTAAAATGAGTCAATGATTCATATATTCACTTCAAAGCTCAAATTACAATATCAGGTTTCACTTGGCTCCTAAGGACTCAAAGTCACTACATTGTACACTTTACATCAAATAGATGAATATATTACATAAAGTTACATCTTAGACTATATTATTCTTGTGAACAACTAAGATTCTTCTTTGACACTCACCTCCACTAGTAGACAAGAACATGGTTGAATTTCTTTATTGCCCAACCACAAAGCTTACACTTCCCCAAAATTCTTCCAACTTGAATAATGCCCAACCATGCATGGAAAGTTTAGCAAAGACAACAATCTGCAAGGTGGAATCTACTGTGTACCTATACATCAACATGCAATTTCTATCTACATGTTAGAAAAGAAAATGCAATATCTATGCTAGGAATTGCAGAGAGTGATATCACATAGTTCATACATACAAAATGAACTATATTGTTTAGCCAAGCATATTAAATGTGTTGCAACAACAAAACAACAATAGGTTATGGTAAAGCAAACCTATTCTCTCTAAACTCCATTTCAACATCTATCCTCGAAGGTAACTTTCTACAATACAACATTCATAACAACTATCTACCCTCTAACAACATCTACCATGAGGTGCCCTAGTCTACTTAGGTATCACTGTTCCATTCAAGTATTATAATATTCTTTGACATATGTCTTCAAAATGAAGAATCAAATTACTAATTTAATCTCTAAGTAGAAATCAAATTTATGATTCAATAGAGTAATGGAACAACTAGTCATATCATTCTTATGACTCTTATATGCTTCTCATTATAAGAATTGTCCATTTTAAAATGAACTAAGAACAAAAGAAGGTATGTCACAAGTATGTGTATGTACATAGATGAAGTCTATGTGCATTCACATATATGTGCATACTTGTGTTTTTGATTTGTGCATACATTCTAAAATAGACCATTAAATCAGTTTGCAATCATTAAATAATATTCCATTTCACATTTCTATTGTCCAAAACATAAAGAATTAGAACAATTCTATATTAATAGTTTCACACATACTATTGTCTCTTTTGCATTCTCATAGAACTGTGATACTCTAACATTGTTGTATACATATGAACATTCATTGTTTAAAAAAAAACAAATACTCTTTCCTACTAAATAGTTATAAGACAAGTTGTTTCTTAAAGAACGTTCAATATTTACAACTATTCAATGTTATTCCATCTTAAAAGTATAATGACCAAGATTTTTTTCAACTACAAAGATAACTTTAAAACAAATCAATGTCATTTGTAATAAAACATTCACTATTTACATCAACACAATATTGTTTCAAACTAAACAATTACATTTAATGATAAAAAGTGTTTTCCAATAGAACATTCACTATTTACAATTACCCATTATTGTTTCAAGCTACTTAGATACTAAATGATAACATTAAAATTTAATATTTACTGTTTTAAATAGAACAGGTTTTTCACAATGAATGAAAAATGAACAATGTTGTTTTGCTAGTAAAAAATATCATCTATAGTTTCTTATTTGTCATTTCCCAAGCAAGCCAAAAATATTTCACTAACAAATAAAATAGTGCAACTTCAATTATGAAAAAAGAATGACCAATATTCATATCTTTGAACATTTTCATTACTAAAATTCCATGTGTAACTTTTATAAATGAAAAGAATCTAAGTTTGACATGCTTTTCGATGTAAAAGTTGAGCAAGTATTTTGATCAAGAGACAGGGATAGAAGTTATAGGTTATAAGTAGAACTCATGCCTATTCAGGCTACAAGCAAAATAGTCATAGGTTGTTGTGGAATCAACCATTCTTATAGGTCAGGTGCATTTATTTCATAGCAAAAAGAGTTATATTTGAAAATGCCCATATAGGCTTGATAGTTTTACACCATGCATACAGTTATATTCAACATGCAAACTTAAGTATGTATATATATATATATATATATATATATATATAATCAAGAAACAACCTATCAATCATTTAGATTGACCCAAACAAGGGCTTGGTGATTCTCAAACTTAAAATCATTCCATCATTCCTATTGAACAAGGTCAGCTTCACAAATAAACAATACACATATATATATTAAATGTTCTAGTGGCATATATTTAAGCCCTTTACCATTATTGGCCCATCTGATAATGAATATCAACAATTATAAAATGAGACATTGGAAATAATGCCCCTCCCACAAGATCATTAGTTGATCCTCTTCAAGGTTAATCTATGCTAAATAACACAGTCAATTGGAATAAAATTATGATAGTCATTATAAGGCTAGCACCATTGTGAAAAAATCAAATTATAGCTAAGGTACTCAAGCCTCTTAAGCCTCTGCCTAGCTCTGTAGTTAGTTGATAAGGCTCTAAACTTTAATGGTATTCACACTAAGTAGGGCACTGGCCATGTGATCCCCCCCCATAGGGTCATTTAAAATGCTCAAGCATATGGCTCAAGGCTGATTCAAACATAGAGAACAAGTTCAAATTTTTACTATGCTATGATAACATTTGACAAAATGAAGGAATACTTATAGCATGTTTCGATAATTACAATAAAACAAAATATATTGCTAAAGAGAGATCGATTTACCTCTAAATTCGAGCTTTTATGAAGTTTCCCTTAGATTTTTCCCTTGTCTCGAGTTCTTTCTTTTCTTTTTTTCTTCACTATGCTTTTTTGCCAGGGTTAAGAAATTCAAAAACAGAAACAACAATATCAATTTGCATGTTATTGGGCAATGCCATTATTGCCTTGCCATTAACTTGTGGAAGACCACCTCCTACATGGGATGCCTTCATGATCTATATTTGATTTCAAATAGTCGAATTTGAGATATCATCGATTATCAAATTCAATTCCATAAGAATGTGAATATGAATATGTATATATGTAATATATATACATATATATGTTTATATGTATTTATATGATCTCATTCATATTTACTATGTTTTTTATTCTATTTTGTGTGTGTGTGTGTGTGTGTGTGTGTGTGTGTGTGTGTGTGTGTGTATTAAGATTTATTTACATACATGTTTATATCTATATATATATATATATATTAATGTGTAGATTGTTTATTGAAGGAGTTTATAAGTTTCACTTGTTATTATTTAACTAAATAAGGAACTTTAATTTCTTCTCGAGCATCCATGTATATGTGAACTAAAAGGGACTTCTTTTTACTTATTTTCATGTAATGAAAAGTCTTATCCTTTTAATAATTCTTTAAAGTATGTACTTTCATTGTCTTCAAAACATGAAGTTTAAGTAGACAATTTAATCTACAAGCTATTCATTTTCAATGAATAAAAAAATTCAAGTCATAAAATTACATTCTTCTATATACCGAAAATAGTTCAAATGTAGGTCATCATGCCATTTGTGTTGTGTGCACCTAGATTCCAATTGGCTTACCATTCCATCTAGTTAAAAATCCTACCTCAATTGTGCTCTCATCCTTTAACTTGTCAGCTTGCAACTACACACACTTGCACTTGCAAATTTATCTGTAACGGTCAATTCTTTATAACATATAAGATAGCTTCAAAAGTTTGCATAGTCAACACTAGTCAACTTCTTTCAATCTATTTTAAAAGTTTCAAAATTTTCCATTTATTATATATTGAATTTCTTCAATAATTCATTTTACAATATTCAAATAAATATGCAATAAAATTGGGTTATGACATCCTTCCCCTCTTGGAAGAGACATCGTCTCGATGTCCAACAAATTGAAAAGAAAAAAATATCATGTCAAATTTCAGCATACATGTCTATTTCAACATCACATCACATTATACATGTCTATTTTAACATAACAACAAATTATACATGTCTATTTCAACATCACAACAAATTTCATATGTCTGTTTAAACATCTCACCAAATTATATATGTCTATTTCAACATCACATCAAAATTATATATGACTATTTGAACATCTCATCAAATTATATATGTTTATTTCAACATCACATCAAATTAAATTGCATGAAATACCATAGTATCTCAATCCAAAAATTTCAAGGAAAATTATTTAAGTCTCTTTCTCAAGAAAGAAAATGTGGAAAGGAGTGTTCTATTTCCTCCATATCCTCCCAAGTAGTACTATCCTTTGAATACTAGTTCCATTGGACCTTAAACTGAGCAATATTTCTACACCGCAACTTAACATTATGCCTTTCTAGGATTCTAATGGGCTCCACTAGCACCACTCCTAGATCTTGTACATGGAAGGATTGCCAATCAAGCACATGAGTAACATAAGGATGATATGGTTTTTTAAGCAAGGAAACATGAAACACATTATGAAGTTGAGCCAGAGCAGGTGTTACAACTAGTCTATAAGCAATTGGGTTAATCACTTACAAGACTTCAAATAGTCTCAGATATCTCGGGGAAAACTTGGAAGACTTTCCAAAAGAAATATAAATTTTATGAGCTTTAACTATCAAGAAAAAATTATCCTTGTTTGCGTTATGTCTAAGAGTTCCATTATTGTCAGCATAACTCTTCTATTGGTCTGCCACCTCTTTCAATCTGCTCTTAATGACACTCATTTGTTCTTCCATTTCCTTAAGCATTTCAGGTCCTACTATGATCCTGTCCTCCAATTTATCCCAACTGATGGGGTTACAAAACTTTCTCCCATACAAAACTTCAAATAGTGCCATGCCTAAGGATGTATGATAAGAGTTGTTGTAAGAAAAATCTACCAAAGGAAAATATTCTTCCAACCTATACTGTTGGTCCATACAATACATGTGGAAGAGGTCTTCGACTAGCTGATTCACTGTCTTTGTCTACCCATGGATCAGTTTGAGGATGATAAGCCAAGCTAAAATTCAATTTGGTACCCAATGTGTAGTGCCCCTCATGATACTATTCTCTTTTGATACTATGTGGATACTGTTTACATTCGATGCATGCTTGATATTACATTGGTGATTGTTTTTCCTATTTGGCTTATGTGTTTTGCTTGAATGCACATGATAGTGTTATATGATGTTGATAATATAATGATGCATGGTGTCGTCTTTACTTGTTTATGCTATATTGAGGGGTTATGTAAATTATTTAATACTTGTTTCATGATATGTTTGATGTTGTACTAATGTTTGAAGTTCAGGTGAGGGGGACGGCGTTGTATCGCTCATACGTGAGTGCCCTGCCACACTGCAAGTCTCTCTCACAATGTGTTTGATATTAGATGTATATATTGTTTCAACACTTTTTTTTATGCAGAACTGCAGGTACCAGACACTGACTTCACCCGCACCATCGGGTCTTAGCATGCCCAACATACCCAATGGTTATGACGTGGTTTAAGGATTTGACAAGGAAGTGTCCCTGTCCATGTCTATCATTCGTCAGTATTCCGTCCTCTTATGGTATTGTATTGTTTCATGTTGATCATTTCAAGTCATAAATCTTGATGTGTTTATCATGTTATTTGGATGCATATCATTTGTGATAATTGGTTCTTTAATGTGTTTCTTGTATCAGGCATAGTCATTGTTTGTGTTCATTTAGGCCTTGTTTTGGAGCTTCGTAGCTCATTTTTATAGTATGGATTTAATTATGGTAATAGATTAAATTATTTAAAAAAAAATTAGGGAATATTAATAATTACAATATTTAATTAAGGTACAAATTATATATATATTGAAATATAAATGAAACACAAAATTACATTTATAAATGAGGGTTATTTCAATTTAAAATAAAGTGGATTGATAATCCAAAAAGATTAAAGTTTTAATTTAAATCATTTGATAAATTTTAAATTATTTAGAGGGATGTAATAAAATATTACATCTAAAGTGGAGTTTTATATAAAATAAAATAAATCAATAAAATGGTAAATAATTAATAAATAAATATATATATATATATATAGTTAAAAGTTTTGCCCACCCAATATTTGATTAAGTGAATAAGCATGAATTATTGCGGATCAAATCAGTTTTGTTTAAAATCGAGTAAGCATGATAAAATCATTAATGAAATAAGATTAAAATTTATTTTCTCCCGTAACACAATCAAGAGTAGTGGGGTAGGTTTCTTAATCTTTTCAAGAAAGGAATTTTTGTCCAAGTGGTAGAATGGTGAAAATAAAAGTGACAAGTGTAAACTTGAAAACTGTGTTGTTGAACACCTGTACCTTGCTTACCGAGGTTTGTAAGTTTATTTTCTTAATTTATTAGAGGTAAGAGGGTAAAAAAAATGGAAGAAAGGGGAGAAACGGAGATTAAAAAAAAAAAAAAAACATGGGGAAAAAGGAATTGATTGAAAGAAAAGAAGATTTACTCTGAAAGGTAAAAGGGAAATTATAGTGAGTATCTCCGCAGTCCATTCCTTGGTTCCCGCTACATTTCAGGTTAGTTTTGTAATTTGGCAATTTTGATTTGAAAGTAATTTTGTTTTCTCTTTAATTTTGTACCTGTACTAAGTTGATTTGCACGATGGTTTCATTTAGAGCATATTTAACGAATTGAAAAATTCAAATTTTCTTGCATAACCTATCTCATAAAACTGACCTTAAAAAAAAAAATGAACTGTTAGAATTCATATATATATCTTTAATTTTGTTCTCCTGTGGAAAATCCTCTGTTTGCTGGAAAGCCTCACAATACTCTCCTTACAACTTTCTCAGACTTGTAAGCTCACATTTCGTAGCAAACATCAGCCCTCCTTGAGCGTTGGCATGGTGAACAGGGTGCCTTTCACCCGCTAATTGCATTTTCTAGAGAGTTTTATTCTTAGCCTTGATCCTACGCATTTAGGTGAGGTATTTTTTTTTACTCTGTGGCATTCTGTCAAACAGTTTGTGTGCCTTGTGATGGCAACCTATCACAGCAGCCACACTTGAATGTAGGTGATTGTAGAGGCATCAATAGCCTTCCTAAGTCCATTTGCAACCTATCTCAGCTCAATACTTGATCATAGATGACTGTAGAGGCATTCAACCTTCCTAATTCCTTTGGCAATCCGTCACATCTGCAGTTCTGAGTAGAATACGGTAGGAGTTTAAATAATCTCAAGATTCGTTTTACCAACCTGTCTCTGTTGCGGCACTTGAACTGGGTAGGAAGTTTACAGGTGTAAATAAATTGCTTAATTGCAGAGGGCTTTATTAAATCAAAGATTTTGAAAGCTTCCTTGCAAAACCCATTTCGTGTTCATCCTACTATAATGGCATGTCATTAGTCTGCAACTCCTTGAGGCATTTTTCCGAAAGGATTTTTGTGCATTGTCTTTGTTCTGCGTTCCTCCTCCTGTTTCTATTGTCTACCAGGGCAGTTGCAAACACAAAATCTCACATAATTCCTCTATCTTTGCACTTTAAAAAACGTCTATAACCTATTCCACAACGCCCATTTCAGCACAGGCAGGCATGATGCTGGTAAAGGTTATGGAATATGCCTTGCTAAAGTGTTGTAAAACATTACATCAAATCCAATTTGTGCAAACTCTGCAATCATAGCATTCCTTGAGACATTCCTTGAGGCATTCTGTAAAACAATTCACTCGCTCTGTCTTTTCACCGCAGATTGTATGCCTTTTACCAGGGTACTTAGAAAGTTGTAATTACAAATTTACTAATTTAGAATATATTTTTTTGTCTGCAAAAGGTTTAAATAATCTCTCTGTGTCCATTGTCAGCCTGTCGCAGTTCCAACACCTGAAAACATTTGTAGTGAAGTTAAATCTTTTCCAAACTACAAACTTAGGAAAAATTAAACAAAGAGGATCATTCACAATGATAATGAAAAAAAAACAAAAAAAAACGTACCAGCTTTTGCCATGCGCACTGAGTTAATTTCATTTGACTTTGGGGGTGTTCTGCAAGATAAAATAGTGTAGGAGGTGGGCAGAGGCAAAGAAGGATATAAAACGTTATTTGCATTGCCTGAATAAAACTTTTAAATCTTCCTCCTTTTATAGAGGTTTCAGGAGTATCCAGCAGTCTCTAGAATTTTCCTCACGTTTCTTTCTAGTCTCTTATCACCGACATTCTAGATGGAGTCTTTAATGAGGACGGTGGAGAGGGTGGATGCTGGTAGAAATTACCAGAACATCTAGAACATTCTAACACTCCCCCCTAATTTCTACCACTAATTACATCAAAATTTACAATGCCCAAAATAAATATTACATTGTATTTCATCTTTTGAGATTAGCTCATTCATCAACACAAACACAAACACAAACACTATTTCATTTTATCTGTTGCTTTTCACTACTTTCTTCAGCTCTGCGGAGCTGGGCTAGACTTACAGACTTTGACTGAAATCTGCTCCCATCCGTACAAATCCTTGATGCCAATTCGATGATGTTTCAAACTGCCAATTTCTTAAACGATGCCCACCTTATTCAACAAAACTTCTTAAAACCTTTCATCTGTCACAAATGGTGATAGGATCTCCTCCTTAACTTAGCTCTTTGACATCTATCACAAATGGTGAAAGGATCACCTCCAAAATCTTGCCTGATGTCTGTCACAAATGGCGACAGGATCCCCAGACGATCTCCTTGTCTTCTCAATCTGCAACATTCCACATAGACTTCAATCTGTCTGGCGGTGGATGCCACGGTCTCCTTCCAAACAATAGTGGGCATTTTCAACCATCAAACCCTAATTCTAATTTGAAATCAGCGGCTTCCTCCTTGACTTTTCCTGGACTTCTTCAATAGCTGCTGCTTCAAATCTATATAAAACAACGATGCCATTGTGTTGATTAAAATAGAAAACCCTTCTAATTGGCACTTCCACAATTTCTAATTCCTTTGATTCCCTTTGCTAAGGGACTACAACTCCTTTAGACTATGATCTCCAACACACAATGACCAACAACTTTGGACGGAAGATGCGTACAAATTGCTCTTTGCTTTGTGATGATACAACAACAATTACTTCAAGCATAAACTATACTTTATGCACTTGAAAACAAAGAATTTCCTGTCTTCTTCACACGGCCTGAAACAGTCAATCTCCTTCGAATAGGTCAGCGATTCCACCTCTCCTTTCACAATATGCCTTTCACAAGCTTGCATCCTTCTACATTGACTCTAGGTTGGATGACAACTTTGTGATCTCATTTTACAGCTACAACTTCCTACCACTGTGTCTACAATAACAGATTCTTATGTTGATGACTCCACCTCTTGGCAACAACTTCCACTTCTGTAGTCTCCCTGGATTGGTCTGCTATATAATTGATCAGATTCTTTTGGCTCTCCAGGCTCCTACCATCGCCTCTGATACCACTTGTAGGAGGTGGGCAGAGGAAAAGAAGGATATAAAACGTTATTTGCATTGCCTGAATAAAACTTTTACATCTTCCTCCTTTTATAGAGGTTTCAGGAGTATCCAACAGTCTCTAGAATTTTCCTCACGTTTCTTTCTAGTCTCTTATCACCGACATTCTAGATGGAGTCTTTAATGAGGACGGTGGAGAGGGTGGAAGCTAGTAGAAATTACTAGAACATCTAGAACATGCTAACTTGTAGAAAACAAAACAGGGAGGAGCAGAACAGAAACATAATAAAATTGCAACCACAGATTTAGCACATTATATTAAATAATCAAAAACATTACATATATTCTATCTTTGCAGCTCTACGGAGCTAGACTCTGAGAAGAGTGAATAGCCCATTACATCTACCTCTATTTATAGAGGGCTTGGAGCTTTCAAAAATACAAAACAATATGTTCATATGCAAATTGCCAGGTCGGTGAGAACTCTCCAGAATGGTTGGTGGCAGAGTCAATGTAGAAACTTCCATTTTAAATACAATGCTGGGTAGTTGGGATTATAATCTCCAACACTCCCCCCTAATCACAACTATCACAAATTCTCATTGCGTTATGTCTCTTTCACTGATGCTACGACATCTAAAAACTTCTAGTGATCTAGCGATCGAACCTAGGAAATCCCATGTTGCAGTTGGGATGCTCTAACCACAAGCTCTGGCACATTTGGTTACCAGTCCATCGTCGGTTCAGGTGCTCAACACTTGTATTTTCTTAGCACCTCCCATAGAGTTCACACTGCTGGTGCTCAGGGATCCTAGTAGGCTCTTGACGTCTGTCACAAATGGTGACAGGATCACCTCCTTTTCCTTTTTGACATCTGTTACAAATAGTGACAAGATTTCCTCCTCAAATTCTCCTTCGATTATAGAAATCGGCAGCTATGTGTGCCTTCTTAATCTCCCTTTTATTTTGTGTGGTTCCAGATGAACAATCTCCTTGGCAACGGCTTCTCCTTATCACTGCTGTAATAAACTATGATTTCTTTATGTATACGGGCTTTATAAAAATCTTTGTTGTCGAACTCTCCCTTTGTGATGCCAAATGTGGAAACAAGAATCTCCTTCTTGGCGGGCTTCTTTGGGACAATTGCTAAACACTTTGTCTTCAATTGAAAATGTCGATCTTTGACCATAAGGGCGGCTTCTTTCTTCCTCAACAGCAGCTTAAACATCAAACATATTATCCTGCAACATTTTTGTAGCTCTCCTTGCATAGACAAAATCAGGAGGACCCAAAAGAAGTGAATAGAAAATAGCCAACTTATTAAGCATTTGCTTTTGCAAACTTTCAACCTAGATGACCTTGAACTTGGCTCTTGTGTCTCCTTGAGCTAGGAGGCTCTGCAGACTCATCTATTTGACCAACTACCATACTTACTGCTAGACTGATAGGATCTCACCCTACGAATCTGATACCACTTGTAGAAAACAAAACATGGAGGAGCAGAACATAAACAGAATAAAATTACAACCACAGATTTAGCACATTATATTAAATAATAAAAAACATTACATATATTCTATCTTTGCAGCTCTACGGAGCTGGACTCTGAGAAGAGTGAATAGCCCATTACATCTGCCTCTATTTATAGAGGGCTTGGAGCTTTCCAGAATACAAAACAATATTTCATATGCAAATTTCCAGGTTGGTGAGAACTCTCCAAAATGGTCGGTGGTAGAGTCAATGTAGAAACTTCCATTTTAAATATAGCGTTGGGTAGTTGGGATTATAATCTCCAACAAATATTTTGTGTTTTTACCTTGTTAATAAATTGTAATTTCCTTGGTAAGCTAGAGATGCAGTTTGATATAGAGGGTAGATGATAAGATATATATATATATTATTGGAGGTAATGGTATATTTTAGTTTAACCTGTGGTAGTGTATTGAGAAATAGATAAAATGTATAGATGCGAGGTATGATTAAAAAAAATTGATTATTGATTGATTAGTATATTTTAGTTGTATAGTTTATACATGTATATGCAAATAGTTTTTGTAAGGAAACACGTATTTAACTTAGCTAAAGATGTAACATATTGTTTATTCTTTAAATTTATTAAGTTTGTAATATGTACGCTTGTATAAGTAGTTAAACGGTATTGGTGAAACAATAAGAGAATAATATAGGTTTCATGATTATTTGATTTTGTTTAAGAAATTAGTTGTATATATATATATATATCAAAGAACGTTTGATTTAAATTTAGCATGTATGAATTGCCATTGTTTAAGATGTATTTATGTGTATGTTTTCCAAAAAGATTAATAAATTAGGTGAAGTGTTGTTTATTAAAACACAAGTACATTTAATTTGGTTCTAATTACAGATTTAGTTAAATTTAAACGTATTTGCAATTTCATTTACTATGGATCTGTGATTTGCATGTATATATTATTTTTGATTAAATGAATTACAGTAAACAAACATGTTATGTTTGAATTAAATTTATTATTTTTAGTAACAAATATAAACATATAGGTTGCATTTTAAATTTTAATTATTTTGCAGTAATGTTATTATTCTATTTTACAGAGGTGCATTTAAATTTAGTTTTAATTTCAAACTATTTAAAGTTAAATTTAATTACAATTTCTTTTATTAGATTGTGATTGTGATTAAATTGTTTAGTTTGGAATGAAAATTAGAATTAGCTAAGGTGGATAGTAGATTTTTAATTAAATTTATTTATTTCGTAATAATAGAAGTATATGTTACATTTCGATCTAATCAGTATGAGATAATTAAGTGTATAAGTTAGGGATGTCAAATTAAGAACAGACCCAATGGATTACATATTATAGGGCTTACCCATTTAAAGGACATTGTGATAAAAATGCATTGAATTATAGTTAATCTTATAATAATTCATTACACTATCTTGAGTAGGATTGGATTATGTTTACATATAAGTGATGGGATATTTACAGCTCATTTTGTATATGTTAGATTATTAATTAGTTAATTTGGATACACCTTTGTATTGATTCATTATGCATGCTAGTGGTTCCATGATTGATGATATTATTTCCCCTTGAATTATTTTGCTATTGAAGTAATCTTTATTTAAAGTCATGTTTTTTTTTGGATGAGTTGGCAACCTGTCAAAGCCTAAGTAATTCCCCTAGATAAGTCATGGGTGTAAGGTTGTTAGAATTCCAAAGACATGGGGAAACATGTTTGTGTTGACCTTTGTATCTCTATGTTGAGCTCATGAGTGTACCTTGCTACATGATTGCTTTTCCTTTTATGAATATGACTTTTTATGTCGTTCCACCCCTTGATTGTTGCGAGTTTTATTTTGGAATTGTTTGGGAGGGTGGCTCTTCATGGGGGTTGGTGCACAAAGGGGCTGTTAGGGTAACCCATGGAAGATTTTTCTAATCAAGTGATAATATAATTAATGTACTAGTGGGTTTGGGTAGTTAAACATTAACCAAGATTAATTATGTTCCTCACCCATACTATTAGTGCTCTCTCAAGCTAAGGATGGGATGAGAAGGCCTAGTCGGTAAGACCACGACCTTGTCTTCGCGAAAGGTAGGTGGTCCCACATGAGTCACCCTATGGAGCAGTGCCTTGAGATAGGAAGTGTGGATAACCATAGATGGAGGTGGTACCTTGTCATAGGTTGCCTAGATAATCCATGTAAGGCCATGTAATGACAGTCTCCCACAATACCTATGTACTTTCCTTTGCTTGATAGCCTCTAGAAGTATTGATGTACTTGTTGATGTACTCATTGACGTACTTTGTGATGTTATATGTCAGTGTTAATGTTAGTCTTGTTTGCTTGATCTTGTTTGTATGTGGACCCTTGTCATTTTCTAGCATGGGGGGTGTACCTTTGGGTCCACATGATCGGGTGGAATGTGCTATGCACCCATTGGGTTCCAAGGATGTGTTCATGATACAAATGTGGATGCAGAGTTCCAGAACTTCTCTTGGATGAAGAATTTTCTTCATTTTGTACCGTAAACCTCATCTATGTAATTATCCTTGTATTCAATGTATTCTTCCCGATGATATAAGGGAAGATCCATTTAATGTACCATTGTATCCTTAATGCATTGTATCTGTGGAAATACACTCCACCATTATAATATTGAATTATGAATTTGAAATAAAATCAATGATGTTTATCTTTTCATCTCTTTTGATCATGAATGATTATAAGTTATCATCTTGTGATCGTGGTTGTGCATATGCTTTTGTTTGATAAAATTTTATGCATTGAAATAATCTTTCCATGTACCCTAGAGGATGTGAATGACTTTGTAAATGCATAATTGTTGTTCCTGTAATACATGTACATATTCATCATATTTAATGTTTCGCTTATAAACCAAAAAAAATTGTGGTATTTGTTATCCTTTTGGGTTCATACATCTGGGCATTACAAAATGCAACATTCATGATCATTCAAAACCTTGAGGTAATCTGTGTGTCCCTATCAGAAATGATACTATCTAGCATTCCATACAAGCAGAAGATCTTTGGGAAAAATTTCTTAGCCAAGCTCAATGATCCATCCTTAAGGTTTCCTGGAATGAAGTGTGCAACCTTAGTCAACTTTCCAATCATGACCAAGATAATAGCATGCTTGTTCTTGCTCAATGGAAATCCTTGTATAAAATCCATACTAATCACCTACCATTTATACTCAGGTATGTCATGAGGATATAGTAACTTGACTAGATTTGCATGCTTAGCCTTGAATCACTGGCACTCTAAGCATCTTGTTACGTACTTCACTACATCCTTCTTCAGTTGAGGACAAAAATATAGAGTCTTCAACTCTACAATCATCTTGGATACTCTAGGGAGTCTTGAATAGGGTGCATTGTGAACCTCTTCTAAAAAAAAATTTCTCAGCTCTCTAGAGTTAGGAATATACATTCTTCTTTGATATCTCAAAATACCATATGGATTGATCTCATACAATTAAACTACTGATATGAAGGGTTTACTGCTAGGGAATTCTTCACTCTCTCATAGTGCACATCATCAGAAAATTACTAAATTACATGTTGTCTCAATTTAGACCTTGTTGAGATCATGGTTGTCATATGTCTTTGTCTACTAAGAGCATCAACCACTCTGTTATCTTTTCCCTTTATATATTCAATTCCAAAGTCATACTTGCTAAGGAATTCCAACCTCCTTCCTTGCGACACATTAAGGTTTGGTTGGGTAAATATGTATCTCAATCCTAAGTGGTCTATCTTGAGTTCAAATAACATTCCCAGAAGGTAATGCCTCCACATCTGTAAGGAATTAACTATTGCAACCAATTCTAAATCATTAGGTGCATAGTTCACTTCATGTTGGTTGAGCTTCCTTTATTCATATGCTACCACTTGTGCATCTTGTATTAATATTGCTCCCAATCCCTCTCTTGAAGTATCTATGATTACCATGAATTTCCCATTAGGATCAGGTATGGTTAGCAATGGTGTTGTCTTGAGCTTGTCCTTCAAGAGTTGGAATGCTTGCTCGCATTTCCCAGTCCATTCAAACCATGTTCCCTTCCTTTGGAGTAAGGTAATAGGAGATGTAATCTGGGAGAACCCTTGAGAAAACTTCCTATAGTATCCCTCGAGGCCCATGAAGCTATGAACTTCCAACACATTTTAAGGCAATGGCCATTCCACAATCACCTTCATCTTCTCGAGGTCTATTGAGACTCCTTCACCTAAAATGATATGGCCTAGATAATGCACCCTATCCTAATAGAATGTATACTTGGAAAAATTCCCAAAGAGCTTCCTTTCTCTCAATCACTAAAAAACTATCCTCAAATTTCTTTCATGCTCTTCAACAATCTTGGAGTAGATTAAAATGTCATCAATGAAGATTAGAAAAAACTCATCTAAGTAGTCTCTAAACACACTATTCATGAGGTTCATAAAGGTTGTTGGTGCATTAGTCAAACCAAAAGGTACCAGTATGAACCCATAATTTCCATATCGAGTTCTAAATGCATTCTTCAAAATATCTTCTTCCTTAATTCTCAACTGATGGTACCCTGACTTGAGATCAATTTTGGAGAACATGGTTTCTCCCTTCATTTGGTCAAACAACTCATCAATCCTCAAGAGTGGATATTAGTTCTTGATTGTGACCTTGTTCAACATTTGATAATCTATACATAGACAAAAAATTTCATCCTTCTTTTTCACAAACATAACTGGTGGTTGCAAAGGAGACACGGTGGGTCTTATAATTCCTTTATCTAGTAATTCCATTAACTAGGCCTCCAACTAAAAAAAAAATTTGATGGTCATCTGATAGGGTGCCTTGGATTGAGGCTTAGCTCCTAGGACAAGGTCAATAGAAAAGTTAAATTCCCACTTCAGAGGAAACTCCTTAATTTCATCAATCAATAAATCTTGGAAACACCCGAGAATAGGATAGCCATCTAAATATGGTTCCTTGCTATCAGGATTACTAGCATGCACTACATAAATTGCACATCCCTTTTGATGAGCCTTCTTGAGTTGCATCATAGAAATATTTCTAAGCTCTAAGGGTCTTTGCATTCCACAAACCTCTACTAGGTTTCCACAATCATATACACAATTGACCACCTTATCCTCATAGTTCACTATAGCCTTATGCACAATTAACCAATTTATTTCAAAAATTACATCATATGAGCCTAAAGGTTTGACATACAAGTTGACCTGAGTTTGAAAGGTTGAAAACTCTAACTCATTGCAAAAGAGATAGGTATCTACCCTCTACTCTACTTGATTACCATATTGGAATGTCCATGAATTTTTCATGTATCTAAGTCTAATGGGTATCTTTGATATTATTCTAGGATCTATAAAACATTTAGTCGATGTAGTATCAATTAAGATAAAGAAAAATTGTCCATAGAGCTTACCCGTCAAATGAATTGGTGAAGCCTAATACTTTATCTATCTATTATCTACTGCAACATGGATTTGGTGATGTTGAGTCTATTGCTCACTCCCTTCCTTCTATGACTTTGACCGCTAAGGATAATTCGACCTCTTGACTTGCGACCTCTAGATTTTCCTCTCTAAATCCCTTCTGCTTATGGTCATCTATACCATTTCCTTTGTTTTCCTTCTTGTTCTTTCCATCATTATCATCTTCACCCTTCTCCTGAGACTCACTTCCCATCTTGAGATTACAGATCTAATGGATCTTGTCTCCTTTATGAGATTTCTTTTTCCCATAACACAGCTTGGAATTTGAGTCGCTATAGAGATTGGATAATTTTTGCAATTTTTGTTCCTATTTGGTGGCTTTTAGGAAGACTTCATTCATGGTCTGAGGTTCATGCATGTTCACTTCAACTCCTATGTGGGGTCTAGGTCCCATTATAAATTTCCAAATACAGAACCATTTATCCCCCTTATACTAAGGCACATACTTAAATAGGTTGGTGAAATTTTCCCAATGCTAAATCACGACCATATTTCCCTAAGTTATGTTTTAAAATTACATCACTTTCTTGTCAAAGAAAATTTCTGATAACAATCTCTTCCTAAAAGCTTGGAGGAAGAGTTCCCAAGTGATCTTAATAGGCTGGAGATATCGATCTAACTTCTCATTATCCCACCAAGTCACTACTTCACCTAAGACATGATACATAGCCCATGCCACTTTAGTTTATTTAGAAGGTTATGGAGCCTAGAGTATTTTTCCATCTCTATAATCCAAGCCTCAAATCCTAATCCAATATCCTTACCATCGAACATGGGAGGTGCTACTCTTTTGAGGTATTTCTCGTGCTCTTCATCAATTCATCCTCATGGACCTACCCATGGACCACCATCTCCTTGATTGGATTCTACATTCCTGTTGTCCTGATCCTCACATGCCACTCAGACTTATTGTTCTATATGATCGGTGAGAGACTCTTTTCAATTCACAAGCTTTAGAATTTTCTCTAGCCTCTTCTTAGATCCATTATTGAAACCACTACCACCTATCTCTTTCTTGGTGGTCACCATGTTGTTGCACACATGTATCTTGCAAGACATTCATGTTTATCACATCTCAAGACAAGGTTTTATGAATAATTTTTCTTATTCTACATCTCATAATTTTTCATATGCATACATCCCTCATTCTAAAAGACATACACATTCATGCATAATGCACTTTTTGGAGTCCTTCATTTGAACACACTAAAAAAAATATTATTTGATTTTATTTATATTAAATTTGATTCAATAGACCCTTATTTAGAATAGGCTTCTTTTTACATCATTCTAATTTCTCAGTATAAAAAAGAGGACATTCCTCTGGGTCCTCATCTAAATTTACATAAAAATTTACTAAAGAGGATGGTTGAGCACATAGGCTCTCATTTTCCTCTTTAGTCAACAAGGGTGCATTGGGTCCACACCCTAGAGGCCAGTCCCAGATTGTAGAAATATTTTTTATCTTAGGTATTTTCTTCCACTCAATCTTCAAGCCTCTCTTTAGCTTGAGTTGTGTAAGGGCCTGGTCTAGAGTTTCTTCATCAAGAATTTTTGATTGAACCATTGTCTTGGAATTTTCTTCCTTTATGTCATTCTTACATGAGATTCTAATATTTTTTCATTTCCTTCATCCTACCTTTGATCTTCCCATACCTGCATTCAATCTAGGCTTGGTTAATTCTCAAGACAACTAAATTTTTATCAAGGATCAACTATCCCTAGCCAAATACTCAAAAGGCGTAGAGTAGAACCCTAAGCTCTAATTCCAAATGTAATAACCCATCCTCAATTATTATTTAATTATCATTATTGTAAATGAAACATGAATATATTCCAAATTAAAAAGACATTACTAGTGGCTAAAGTCAATCATAGCTACATATGTTCACTTCAAAATTCAAATTACAATAGCAAGTTTGAATTGGATCCTAAGGCCTCAAATTCATTATGTTGTACACATTACATAAAATAAAGGAATGCATTACATCAAGTTACATCTTAGACTATAATAGTTGTGTGAACAAATAAGGTTATTCTTTGATGTTTGCCTCCACTAGTGGAAGAGAACATGGTTGAAGCACTTTATTTCCCAACCAGGAACCTTACACTTCCCCAAAAAAAATTCAACTTGAAGAATGCCCAATCGTACATGGATAGTTTATCAAGAGAATAATCTTCAAGGTGGAATCTGGTGTGTGCCCATACATCAACATGAAATTTATATCTACATGTTAGAAAATAAAATGCAAGATCTATGCTAAGAATGGCAGAGAATGATATTATAGAGTTCATACATACAAAATGAACTATATTTCTTGGCCAAGTATATTAAATGTGTTGAAACAAAATAAAACAATAGGTTCTAGTAAAGAAAACCTATACTCTCTAAACACCATTTCAATAGCCATCCTAGAAGGTAACTTTCTACAATACAAAATTCATAAGAACTATCTAACCTCTAGCAGCATCTACATTGAGGTGCTCTAGTCTACTTAGGTATCACTACTCCATTCAAGTATTAGAATGTTCTTTAACATATGTCTTTGAAAAGAAGAATCAAATTACTAATTTACTCTCTAAGCGAAAATCATATTTATGATTCAATAGAGTAATTCAACAATCAGTCATATCATTCTTATGACTTTTATATATATCTCATCATAAGCACTATCCATTTTAAAATGAACTAAGTGAAAAGGAAGGTAAGTCACAAGTATGTGTATGCACATAGATGAATTCTGTGTGCATACACATATTTGTGTCTACTTAAGTTATTGATTTGTGCATACATTCTGAAATAAATTATTAAATTAGATTGCAATCATTAAATTAATATTCCATTTGAAATTTATTTTCTCAAAGAAATAAAGAATCACAAGTTTGTATTAATAGTTTCACACACATTTTTGTTTCTTTTGCATTCTAAGAAAACTATGTATACATATGAACATTCGTTGTTGAAATAGAACTAGTATTGTTTCCTACTAAATAGTTATAAGACATGTTGTTTCTTAAAAAATGTTCACGGTTTACAACTATTCAATGTTGTTCCAGTTTAATAGTTTAATGAACAAGTCTGTTTTTAGCTACAAAGATAACTTTACAACAAATCAGTTTCGTTTGCAACAAAACATTCACTATTTACATCAATACAATACTGTTTCAAACTTGTTTATTAGAAAAGGTAGCGTTTACTACCATGAATTAGCAATATGATAAATCAATAGATATTTTCCTTATTAAAATACTCAATTATCAGAGCCAATAGATTCCAATAACAATCAAAAATTGATCCTAACTATTATAGTAAGTATGGGGTCCCCGAAGTTATTAGAGCATAAAAAGCTATGTACCTGGCCATCATCTTCAGTGGTGAATGGGTCCTTCTAGGGTTACACAAAACTAATTTCATGATCACATTCCCTGATTTCTACACTCTGAAATTACCTGTTATCAACTTTTGGAAGTCTATATGCAATTTTGTAGAGCTCTTTCCATTTTCTTGCACTTTGAATGACAAATTTTGTAACTTTACAACTTTGACAAATTTCATCCAAATCTTTCTTAACTTAATCTTCAAGCTGTGAATTTACAATCACATACTCAAGGGTAGAAAAACTTCTTGTTTTTTAGTGAATGACAGTTTTCCTTAGTCAAACCGCTTGTAGGTAATTAAACCAAATGATGAATGAATGAAATGAAGCACGAAACATGAAATATGTGGATGATATCACCTTGGATGATGTCTTGTGAATCAAATCTATATACTAAAATGTAGTGGCCATGAAGAATGTAGATCTTGGATGTAGGATGATGCTTTTAAATGGATCCTTAATGTAACATTAGCTATCTTAGCTCAACCACATGCATGAATACATAAAACCCTTGAAATGATGAATTGATCTTGAATTGCTACAAGGAACTCTAGAAATCTACCTTGAAATGAATTGAAAAGTCCTTTGAAGTGCTCTATAATTCTATTGTGAAGTTTTAGGATGCTCTCTTGAAATATTAGATGAAACTATGTGAGTTAACCTCAAAATTAAAAGAATTAAGGTTGAGACTAGATCTAGGAAGAAACATAATGAAATTATCATCAAAATGAAATTTGAAAAGGGGGGTCTCATTAAGGGATGACTCATTATGGACCTTGGGTGAATGTGTCCTGGCTAAGTTTCTAGGACCAAGCATTGAGGGACTAAAAAAAGGCCAAAATCCTATTCTAGGTCAACTAAGAAAGAGGGGCCTATTAGGGGAGGACCCATTCACGATTAAGGGTGAATGGGTCCTTGCTCAACTTACCAGGACCAAAATTTTCCCAATGAAACAATTTTTTATTGAATTTATGATTGTTAGGATAAATCTTCGAGAGGTGTCAAAATTAAGCCCTAAAAAGGGGGTTAATAACTCCAATTAATGATAATTAATTAAGACCACCTTGATAAATGTGAAGGTAATTTAAAATAGTTTATAAAACTTTAAAATGGTACACATTATATACTTTTTTATTTAGAAAGGGACCCATTATGCTTAATTAAACAAATAAGTCCTAGAAAAGTGTGAAATTGTGTTACAACACTTTACAATACCTTTGTAAAGGACCAACTAAAGCATGGTTTAGTTAAATAAAGGTCCTATAATATTGTGAATGTGTAAAACACATTAGAACACCACTCCAAGACATCATTAGTCTAGTTTTAATGTCAATTATCACGCCAAGCAAGGAAAAGGCTACTTTTTCCATTACTGCATTTTGCCCCCACTTTAGTGAGATGATGACCCAATATCAAACTCACACTAAAGTATACATTCATGACGCTTAAGTATGAAAAAATAAAAAAGATACATGATCATACCTTATCAAAGGCCAATAAAAATAAACAAAAAAAGGATGAAGCACAACCAATTCAACACAATGTGAGGTGGTGCATTTTTTTCCATAACATATGTTGCTCACTCTTGTGTAGTGGAACCTTAGTCTGTCAACTAGGTGAGTTGTACAAAAATATGTATGCTCACTCTGGGGTAGTTGAACCTTAGCCTGTCCACTAGGTGAGTTGTCCCAATGAAGTGGTTTAGTGAGAAATTCATGCTAGTGTATTGACTTCCCATCGTATAATGAGAAAGTCATTTTAGTGTATTAGGTTCTCATCATACTGCCCATGGGATGCCTCATTCACATCATTCCATGAAAAAATATCATACACTCTTGGACGAAATCAAACCCAATGACACCACCAAGAAGACGACACATCACAAGAAAAAGGAAAATAAAGGCATGAAATTTTTCCAAAATATGCCATCGTTGTATGCCCCCACTTTAAAGTGGTTGCTACACCATCGCTATGAGAAATTTATTTAAAGTAGAATAATACATGAGAGGTTATTTGGAAATCCTTATGCCAAGCCATATGTTTCCAATAAGATATGCCATGAAAAGGGGAGGGGTTGTCCAAAAAACTTAGTATGTCACATGCGAGCAAAATTAAGGGATGTTGTCCACATCCCAAGCTTACTCTTTTATACACATGAAAGGTGGTAAAATAGCCAAAAGAGACAAGTGGCATATGTGCACAAGGATAACTAACCCGTTGCCCCAACTTAGTGTAGGAAAAGGATGAGCCTAAATGAATGATGAGAGGCACGCTAGAGTGAAAATCAATATCAATTGAAGGAATTAGGTTCCCCCACACAAGTAAGAGCACCAAACTCCTTAAGATGTTGGATTTTACTACTCAAAGCCTTGCATTCATTATTAGAATGACCATGAACTCTATAATATGCATAAAATTATTTTTTCTTGTAGCAATATTTCATTCATGTTCTTGGAGGGAGGGATATCAAATAATCTTGGACGAGTCCCAACAAGATACTCTCTTGATCAATAGTAGAAGATGTTTCATTATTGTGCAACAAAGGTATCTCTTGCCTAGTATTAGATATCATACTTACATAAGACTCCTTATATTGCGAGATTATGTACTATCCTTGAAAGGAGGGTGTAAACTCCAACGAACTCCAATTGTTAGTGTTTTGCATGATGACACTAATGTTAAGCGAGTCTTTGCAAGGATAATAATCAGGAGCATTAATGTCTATTAGTTTAGGATGCACTAATGTTAAAGTTGGTTTCATAGAATCTTTTGTAAGAGTGTTGATATTAAGTGAAGGCTTGTTTGACACTTGTATTTCTATTGAAGGACAATAACCAAGACCACAAGTTGTTTCTTTCATGTTAGGTTCTCTAGGGACACAAATACCTTGTTCTTTAGCACCACATCCTTTTCCATTATGACCAAGTTGTTTCATGAGTTCATAACCTTTTTCCATAAATATTTTTCATTTATTTAGGATTCGGTGGTTTATCATAATCAATTTCATCAATGTTTGTTGTGTAATTTGATTCTTCTATGGTGGTTTTTGGTAGATTCTTTTGAATTTTGCATTGAATTTTGTGTCGACATTACCAATTTTTGTTTTCCATTTACATAATTTTTTTTATGATTTTGTATTTTCCCATGAATGTAGATGTGAAATCTAAGGAAAAAAATTGTCTTCCAATAGCTTAGTGATTTCCTTAATTTGCTTCTCATGTTCTTCTTCTTCTTTTGTGACTTCTTGTGGCGTATAGTATTCCAATGCTTCCAAAGGATTTTGTCCTTCTCTTTTAGCCATCAAGAAAATTTTTGGTTTGGGATCAACTTTTATGGTGTAGAATTGTTTGTTATAAACATACTTCATTACACGGTTGATGTAGGAGCATCCTGACAACATTATGCTTCCTTGAAGAAATTTTGAAATTTGATGCAATTTTGGTGTCTCAACCTTGTAACAAGGTTCTAGAGGTCATTTTCATGTGATTAGGTTACTAGGAGTTCAAGGTTTAGTTTTCCATGTCAAACTTGAAATGAATATAAAAGTTGTCATATAAAGATGTAAATGTTGCAAAGTTGCAAAACTTGCAAAATTGCAAAAAAAAGTACAAATGTATGGAAGATGAAAGGTCAAATCACTTGGAGGTAGTTGAAAATTAGTTAGAAAATAAAAATTCATGTTGGAATGGCTTTAAAAATTCCTTGTATGCATGTTGTATGGTGTGGGTGGTTGTATATTTGATTTTGAATGAATAAAGATGTTGTTTTCTATATATTGTCTAAGAAATTAAATGTTTATGGGTTGTGTATGGCCTAGTATGGGAAGGAAATGATGTCTAATTGGTTGTAAGTACTAGTCATTTCAATCTCCTTCCATTTTTTATTTTTTTTATGTATATTGGTGAGGATTTGAGAGAGATGTTGCAATTCTTGTAAAAACAGTTAAAATCCCCTGTTAGGGTAAACAAAGATAATGAAAATTGTGTTTCTCCCATTTTATCCATGTGAAATTCTCAATATTTGGTGATTTTTTTTCATGTTGTATGTGTTTCCATATTCTTAAGGGTTTAAACCAAGAGGCCAAGGCTGATATGTAAAAAAGTAAAGTTTATTAATTGCAAACCTATGTACAAGCAGAAATAACAAAGTTTAGAAGGTGATAGTATTAGGGTTTATATAAACGCTTATGGAAATTGATATCTAATAGATTTATGAGTTTTTAAAGTCAAATAAAAAATGATTGAAGCATTGGATTAGTGAATTTATGTTTGGAGTTAGTAGATTCAATAAGCCCTATTTGAACCAAGGCCTAAATAGCCCTAGCATAGATTGAGACAACAAGTTTTAGGACATATGGCCCAAAGGAATTAATATTCATCTTGTAATATGTTTTAAAAAAGGAAAATAGGTATTCAAAATGTATGATATATTTAGGTTTTCAGTGTACAGTTTGGGAGTAAACTCTAACAGTCCATTTATGAGACCTATAAGCATTAGGGGTTGGATTGTGAAGGGTGTGCAATCAAAATAAGAAGTTTGATTTCATGGGATGTATGACCTATTTTATCATGTTGTTTCAACCATGTAGAGGTTATTTTAAGTGTTGAATTAGATGTTTGGGCCCTGATTTCAATTGTCATGATTTGAGTCAAGTGTTCAATAAAAGGAAATGTGAACTTGAGATGAATAGAAAAACAAGGAAGGTTTTGTGTTTTGAATAATAAGATTGAGAGAGTGAGTTTTTCCTTTGTACTGAATTAGTATGGTATCAATGCTCAACAAAATATTTGGGCTAGAGAAATTTTGTGGTTTTTTTTTTTTTGTTGTGGTTGTGTGCAGATTGAGAAGATAACCTGGCTACTACCAAGGGAAGGAAAAGAAAAGTTGACTAGAAACAAGGAGATACTTGCTTGAGAATAGAGAATAGGATGGAAGTGTTAATAAGACATTTGAAAGAAGAGGAAGAAAGGAAAATGAGAAAGAGGCAAGAGAAATTTGACAGTGAGATAGCAGCATTGAAGCAAGAGATGTGAAGGTTGGATAAAGAACTCCAAGAGTCTATGATGAAGTTGGAACAAGTGATTAAGCAGATGAAAACTCGGCAATTGAATATTGATAACAGAGTCACATGGACCATTAAGAAGATAGTCAAAAAGAGAAGAACACACATGAAGATGAAAGATAAAGAAGAAGAAGATTTTGAAGATGCAAATGAAGAATTCAAGGGTGAAGATAGTGCAGTCATTCCCAAGCATGGAGGTGAAGGAGAAAAAGAGGTAAAGAACCTATTTTCAAAGGGAGAAGATATTGAGTTGGTGTCAAGATTGGATGAAGAGAAGATCATGGATGAATTGGTCTTGGAGATTTATAAAGAGTTGAAGAAAGATGGAGGTATTGGGGTAGAAACAATGTATCATTTCTTTGTAGTACTAATATTTTGGATAGGGAACAATTTAAAGATCAAAGAACAAAGGGAGAAACAAGATACTGAGATGCACCAAATAATGTGTCAATTTTCTCATTTTCTTGCACCATGGTATCTTTCCTAAGAGGAGAGTCTTTAGGAAAGCTACAAACTAGATGTTCATGACATTCAATGTTTCATTTTTCTAAATTAACTTCAACACAAGTAGGGGACTCATCAATGGTAGCATTCTTTTGTTCAATCATGTTTTCCCTAGTAGGAGAGGTAAGGAAAGATAGACAAATAGGAATCTCATAACTCTCACTGGTTTGATCTTCTATCACCAAAATATATTTGTCACAAATAGGATAAATATTAGGGGAAGACCAAATTTGATTGTCATTACTATCCACCATTGTATTCTCTTTCATTAAAGTGTTGTCATAGGTGTGAGGGATGGATTTTTTCTTAGCATGCTTAGAAAGGTAGGATACTAACATTGTTTGAACAAAAATGGAAAGTACTTCTAACCTTCCTATGCAATACTTCACAAATATAAACAATGTATATCCAAAGATCAAAATTACTTTTATCCAATGTATGCAAGACTTAAAAAATGTAAATAAGGTGCAAGGAAAAATAAAAATCACTTTTATCAAACTTATGCAAATATTTTTGAATGCAAACATTGTGTATGTAAAAGTGAAAAGTTCTTTGATCCATATTATACAAAGTTCCAAAAATGTAAACATTTTCAAAATTTCAGACTTAAAACAAGGTGTTTTTTTTATTACACTATGCAATAGATTGAAAATGAGATGTTGTAAATGTCATTTTGAATTTTGACAATGTATTTAATGAAGAAAAATTAAGCTAGATTCAATAAATTTGTTGAAACAACAAATCGGGAAACTAAAAAAAAAAGTAATTGCAACAAATAGAAGCCTAAAAATGATATTTCAACTTCCATAAATTGTAGATTAGGACCTAATATGGACTCATTCACTAGTAAGGGTGAATGGGTCTTGGATAGGTCTTTTTGAGATGTTTCTTTGGATTTTTGGGTGACTTTTAATGTCTTTCCAGATGCCAGAAGGTTTAGGTTTGATCTAATCAGGGGATCATTCATTAGCAATAGTGAATGCATCCTGGTTAGGTATTTTTAAAATATTTTTGGATGATTTTAAAGGTTTTTGTAATGTATTTTAGATCTAGGTCTAAGGTAGTTAGCTTAAGCTTTATATTTTCTATAAATGCAATGCAAAAATGCATTGAAAAGATGAAAATCAAGACCTGGGTTGAAATGAAATTTTGTTTTGTTTTTAAAATGAAATTGAATGAGATCTAAATGAGATGCAAAATGATTGATTCTTTTTTGTAATTTTTAGAATTGAGAAGTACAAAAGAATTCAAATTTAAACCCTATATGATATGCAAAATTTTAATGCAAAAGAGGAAAACCTAGATGAGATCTTAATTTTATGCAAATCTAAATGCAATAAATGCAACATTTTAACTTAATATGCAATGAGAGACTCCAAAAATTAAAAAAATTGCAATGATGAATATATCGGGTTCACAAAAATGTTTAATAGAAAAAGTAGGGTTTACCACCATGAATGAGCAAGATGATAAACCACTAGATCTTTTCCTTATTAAAACATTCAATTATGAGAGATAAAAGATGCAATAAAAATAAAAGTTTGACCCTAACTATTATACCAACTATGGGGGGAGTTTTTAAAGCACAAAAAGTGATGTACCTGGCCAAAAAGTTGTTATTTTTGATCTATGGAGGACTCCTTCACCTTCAATGAAAAACGGGTCCTTTTAGCATTTCAAAAAACTGATTTCAGGATCCTGTTTCTTGATTTATACACTTATAAATTCCCTATTACTAGCTTCTGGAAGTTTGTATGCAATTTTGTGGAGCTCTTTCTGTGATCATTCAGTTTGAATGAAAACTTTTCTAACTTTACAACTTTGAGATTTTTTCTCTGAATCTTGGTCAACTTGATCTTCAACTTGTAAATATACAATCACACACTCAAGAGAATAAAAACTTTCTATTTTTTAGTGAATGATGGTTTGCCTCAGTCAAACCCTTATAGGCAATCAAACCAAATGTTGTAATGAATGAAATGAAACATGAAACATGAGAAATGTGGATATCACCTTGGATGATGTCTTGTGTGTCAAATCTTCATACTAACATGTAGTGGCCATGAAGAATGTCAACCTTGGACGTAGGATGATGCTTGCAAATGGATCCTCAATGAAACATTAAATATCTTAGCTCAACCACATGGATGAATGCATAAAACCCTTGGCATGATGAATTGATCTTAAATTGTTGCAATGAATTCTTGAAATCTACCTTGAAATTCCTTGAAAATTCCTTTGAAGTGCTCTATAATTCTCTTATGAAGTATTAGGATGATCTCCTGAAACTATTAGATGAACCTATGTGAATTAACCCCTTATTTATACTAAATTAGGAGATTAGCCCTGAAATTCAAAGAATTAAGGTGGACACCAGATCTGGGAAGAAACATAATTAAATTCTCACTAGAATGGAATTCAAAAAGGGAGGTCTCATTAAAGGAGGACCCATTCACCACCTTGGGTGAATGGGTCCTGGCTAAGTTCCTTGGACCAAGCTTTGGGGCATTGAAAGAATGTTGAAAACCCATTCTAGATCAACTAAGAAAGTTGGGGCCTATTAAGAGAGGACCAATTCACCATCAAGGGTGAATGGGTCTTGGATCAACTTACCAATAATTTTTTTTCCCAATGAAATAATTTGTTATTTATTTTATGATTGTCAGGATAGATATTTAGGAGGTGTCAAAAGTAAGGCCTAAAAAGGGGGTTAATAACTCCAATTCAACATAATTAATTAAGACCACCTAGATAATTGATAAAGTACTTTAAAAAACTTTACAACACTTAAACAAGGTACACATTATATACATTTTTATTTAGAAAGGGATCGACTAGGCTTAATTAAACAAATAAGTCTTAGAAAAGTGTGAAAGTGTGTTACAACACTTTACAATACCTTTGCAAAGAACCAATTAAAGCATGTTTTAGTTAAACAAAGGTACTAGAATAGTGTGAATGTGTACAACACATTACAACACCACTCCAAGACATTATTAGTCTAGTTTAAATGTGAATTATTAAGCCAAGCAAGGAAAAGGATACTTTTTTTGTTACTACATGAATAAATAGTTACATTTAATGAAAAAAAGTGCCATTTTCCAATAGAACATTCACTATTTGCAATTACTGATTATTATTTCAAGTTGTTTAGATACTAAATGATAGCATTAGAATTTAATGTTCACTATTTTAAATAGAATGGATTTTTTCACAATGAACGAAAAATAACAATGTCATTTTTCTAGTAACAAATATCATCTATAGCTTCTTATTTGTCATTTCCTAAACAAGCCTAAGGATTTCACTAAAAAATCAACTAGATTTGCTTCATACATGAAAACAAAATGCCCAATATTAAGATCTTTGAACACATTCATTACTGAAATTCCATGTGCAACTTTTATAAATTAAAAGAATCTAAGTTCAACATGCCTGTTTTTGTAAATTTTGAGCAAGTATTTTAGTCAAGATACATGCGTAGAAGTTAAAGGTTCTAAGTAGAACTCATTCCTATTTAGGCTACAAGCAAAACAATCATAGGTTGCTTTGGAATCAACCATTCTTATAGGTTGGGTGCCTTTCTTTCTTAGCAACAAGACTTATATTTGAAAATTACCATATGGGTTTCCTAGTTTTAAACCATGCATACAATTATATTCAACATGTAGACTTGAGTCTACAATATATATATATATATATATATATATATATATATATATATATATATATATATATATTTAGGAACCAGCATGTCGATTAGTTAGATCGACCCAAACAAGGTCTTGTTGATTCTCAAACTTAAAATCATTCCATCATTCCTGTTGAGAAATGTCAGCTTCACAAACAAAAAAATTACATATCTATAAAATGTTCTAATGGCATTTGTTTAAGCCCTTTACCATTATCAAACCATCCAATAATGAGTATGAACAATTATAAAATGAAACAGTGGGAATCATTCCCCTGCCATAAGATCGTTAGTTGATCTTTTTCAAGGTTAATCTATGCTAAATAACATAGTCAAAATCAAATGATATCCAAGCTATTTAAGGCTCTTAAGCCTAGACCTAGTTCTACAGTTAGTCGATAAGGCTCTAAATTTTAATGGTATTCATACTAAGTAGGCCATTGGCCATGCGACACCCCACCCCCACAAGGTGGTTGAAAATACCCATGCATACAACTCAAGCTTGATTCAAAAACAGATAACAAGTTCACATTTTTACTATGCTCTGAAAATATTGAACAAAATGGAGCAATACTTCTAGCATGTTTCAATAATGAGAATAAAATCCAATCTATTGCTAAAGAGAGATCACTTTACCTCCAATTTTGAGAGTTTGAGAAATTCCCCTCAGATTTTTCCCTTGTCTTGAGTTTTTTCTCTACTTTTTTCCTTCAAGCCATTTTTTTTCTTCATTGTACTTTTTTTCCAGGGTTATGAAATTTAGAAATCGAAACAATAATATCTTTTTGCATGTTACTAGGTGTTGGCATTATTTTGATGTCGCTGACTACTACTCTGTTTGAATATTGCGAAACTTGTGGTAGACCACATCCTACATGGGATGCCTTCATGATCTTTATTTGATTTCAAATAGTTTGATTTGAGATATCATCTGTTATCAAATTCAATTCCTTAAGAATATGAATATGAATATGTAAATATATATATATTCTTTCTTCTTCTTCTATATATATATATATATATATATATATATATTCATGTGTAGATTTTTTTTTGAAGGATTTTATAAGCTCCACATGTTATTATTTATTTAAATAAGGAACTTTAATTTCTTCTCTAGCATCCATGCATATGTGCACTAAAAGGGATTTCTTTATACTTAATCTCACATAATGAAAACTCTTGTCCTTTTACTCATTATTTAAAGTATGTACTTTTGTTTTCTTCAAAAAATGAAGTTTAGGTAGATAATTCAATCTACAAGCCATTCATTTTCAATGATCAAAACAATTAAAGTAATAAAATTATGTTCTTCTATATATGCAAAATAGTGCAAATGTAGGTCATCATGCCATTTTTTGTTTCTGCACCCATATTCCAACTAGCTTACCATTCTATTGGGACCTACAAAATTTGGCTAAATTTTTGAGGGCCCATGTAAAATTTTCCCTAATGCACTCAGAAGTACCCTGCAAAATAAGCCTAAGTAGCTCACTTTGGGAGGCTTATAATTTGACACCCATGAATTGTCATGAAAAATCACTTTGGATAAGTGTTGAGCACCTATCAAAAATGGTGTGTGACTATTTTCAGCTTCCTTGGATCAGTTTTGGTGAGTTTTGAACTATTGGTTTCAAGGTCCAAAAGTTGGTTTGTTGTTTACACATGTTGCACTTTTCTTAGTAGGCCATCTTTGTGATGTTGTATCTTTCTGCCTACTAAGTATTAAGCCTAACTAATATTTTCTCATGATTCTCTCCATCTTTATGAAGCCCCATGTCTGTTGGCATGGCCCCATGAATCCATTTGCTAATTTTTCTAGCTTGAATCTATTTACAAAACGTTCAGATATACAAACTGGATAGTGTAAAATCTGCTAAGTAGCCCTACATATTGAATTGTATTTCATGAACTATTAATCTGCATGCTAAGGTGAACATTCTCCATGATTCTCAATATGTTTATCTACCAATTTTCTAGTTTTTATCCCTCCAACTCTTCGTTTGGTATTTTTTCAAAGCCCATTCCAAATGAACTTTTTAGGGTTTCAAAATCAACATTTTCAAAGAAGTCTGTGAAGGCACCTTCGAGGATTGATATCTTTCACCTCAAGATCCTTTTTTCTAATCTATTTCTTTCACTACATTTTTGGATCAATTTTCTACATGCCCACTCAATTTTAGGTTCCCAAGACAAGTTCTGATGGGTTATTTAATCTCTTTCTGATCATGACATGGCCAAAAATGGTGTCCCAAAATGTTTCAAATTTTTAAATTCTAACGACAACCCATTTATTTTTTTAGTATAAAATCTCCACACCTCCATTTTCATCAAATCAAAGGTCATTTGATAAATTAGTTTAATCTACTTCTATCATAGTGAACACGTCCCAGAGGCCAATTTACAAAGTAGGTACCTGAATTTTAAGAGATGGGAAAATTTTTAGGAAATGGGTTTTCTCTAAATAATTGATTATGGTCGCACAAAAGAAATCTCAGCTCCAAGTGTCCCGATTTGCTGTAGTGAATTTTCTCTATTTGGCCTACAGGCATAATTAAAATTTGCATTTTTTCTAAAGTTTTAAATGCTTATGTTTAAAATAATTTTGAATATTTTAAACATTATATGAATATGAAAAATAAATTTAGGGAAAATTGTAAATGTAATTTCAAATGTTCTAGAGAAGAAACAAGTTTAATTCTTGCTTTTGATTGGTTGAATATGGGTTCCATGGCTTTCACCTCCCATAACTCATCATTGATCACCATTTTGATTTGCATTTCCCATTTGATATTAGTGATAAAAATTTGAAATTAGTTTCCATCACACATCGTTGTTAGCTTTCTATTTATCCACATCACATCTAAGATGGTGTAGCAACACTATTTTGTTTAGCCATTTGCTCTTCATTTTGGCAATGCATGATGATGGTTGCCTGAAAATGAAAAAGAGGAATTAACTAAATGAGATTAAATTTATATTGTAGATGGAATTTCTAAACACATACAGAGGTGGCTGCACTAAAAATATTTGTGCAAAGGCTTGATGGATGGAGTTTGAAGAGCGAAGGATTATGATTATTTCCCCAAAGTGAATATTTTATTCACTATGTAAAATGTTTTGTATTGTTGTGAAATAAATGAAGGATACATATGAATAGAATGGTTATTATGCATTGCTAATTTGCTTTATTTCTCTTCATCTTATGAGTGATGCATGATTCTAAGTATTGGGTAGTGTTGAAATAAAGACTTGGTGGGTGTGAGTTTCATTCTCAAATATTAATATTTGATGAAGTGTTTGTAAGGTGGAAAATAATATTGCTAAGACTGCACAAGAAAATAGCATTAGGGTAAAAAATTTCTCTGGGGGAGAGGAATATTTGTTGCCATGTGAAATGAAGAGTGAAAATATTTCATGAAAGGACCTTTATTTTTTACATAAAAGAATATCTTCTACAACAAGTAAAAAGAGAATAATGAGTCTTCACAAAGGGGAAATATTTTTCTATTATAGGAGAATGATGAAGCAGGAATGCAAGAGCAAATTGGAAATTCTTCAGCAAGAAAAGGCAGTACTAATCTATGGACCTGAATGTGCCGGATGTCATTAGGAGATCTCCATTTAGGGTTTTGCACTTTCATTAAGTGTTGATTTTGTTGTTTCAATAAAGGGTTTCTGATTCTTTTATGTCTCACGGGAATACTTTTGTAACAAGGTATCATATGTATAGTGTTTATTTTAGGTTTCTAAAGTTGTTTGAGTCATGTAAATGAGGGATTCATTCACATTATTATTATATTTGAATATAAATGATCATATATTCTAAGTTATTTGTCTCCATTGCACACATTGCACAAATTATGAATACAAGAAATCAAGAGTTTCTGCTATTTGTCTTCTCGTTTTCCTAGAATGACTATTATGTGTTGTTACTTTCATTCAAAGAATGAATTAAATTGTATTAACATAAACATAGGTTTGTGCAACTGTATGCTTGGATTGATAAAGTATGACTAGTTTGGTTTCTAGTATCAATGGTGCAAGGCATCATGTGATAGGTATAATTATGATAGAGTAAATGTTGTAATGTGTTTTAAGTTTCATGGGTTAGGTGACTCCACCCTAGAAATGGGATTGGTCTCTTGATGTTATAGTTTCCTAAGATTTTTTTGTGAGAAACTAAATCTTTTAAATCAAAATTCATTTGGCAGTCCTAGTTTGTTAGTGTGTTGAGTTCCTTTTAATGAAGTACATCTCTCATGTTTAAATTAAACACTCCCATGAAGATCAGCCAAACCTTGAGGGTGTTGTGTCTTTTAAACAATTAGAGGAGAACCATTTGTTTACAGTGTATTTGGTACTTTATCACACAAGTATCCATAAATATATTGTTGGGATTACCCTCCCTGGTTTAACAGAGCCAAAAGTGTAGAAGATTTCAATCTCTTTGATTGAATCTTGTTTGTTGGCTACATCAACCTATTGAGTTTGAATATGAGAGAATGGCTACTCTTTAGGAATCATTGCATCTGTTGATTTGGGAACCAACAGATTGGAAACTCTATTGGGGAGAAACTCTAGATTTATCCATTTGTAAAGGGTTGAGAAAGAATGAATGCCTAGTTCAAATGTTGAAGAAGTTCTAGATGTGTAAATTGGTTTGTAGCAGCCCCAAATTCAAAATATTGTGAAGTTACTCTATTGGAAGAACTCAGAGAAAGATATCCTTGCTTCAAAGGTTTTCCTCTTATTGAAGTCATGGTCACTCTGCTCTACAATTTATGCACATGAAGGGTTGTTGTTTGTTATTGTAACTTGAAATTTCTCTATTCAAAGTTGTAGCAACTAGAGGTGTGAAGGTACATTGTTCTCTACATATTTTCACTTGTTGAACCTGTTATACTAAGTGAAAGTATTGTTCCTTTTAAAGTTCTTGTCTAAGTATTCACAAAATTTCTAGTATGAATGGTTAGAATGAATTTTTATATCCTAGGATTTTCTATCTATTATCATGTGTTTCAGTCCTAGGTTACCACCATATTAGAAATTATCCTAGTAATTCTTCCTATTTTCATGGTTATGATTATGCACAACTAGTTAAACCCAAATTTGCATACATCCATGGATTACCAAAGGGAAATAACCATGCCACTAGAAACCTTGATGCATATTGTCAAGAAGCTTCAAAAGTCATATGATTCTCAAACAATTGAAGCCCCAAAGAATAGGAAACCAAGTGTGAAAAAGCCTAGGATAAGGCCGGAATGGAAAGTTGTGTTTAAAAGGGGAGTTTCTAGAGTTGAAAAAAAGGCACCTGATGGCTATACACGCCCAATTAAGAGACAACCATACTAGATTTGATAGCCAAGTTTTTGCACCTTGTGTCAATTATTTTGACTCATCGTATGACCAATTAGACTTGCCATGGATTGATTACAAGGTTAAAAGTATGTCATCATCAAGTATATAAGCAAATGCCTAGATTTAATGGATACAATGTGTGTAAAGGAGATGCACATGTCCAAATTTTTTATAGCTTCATGGTGAAATATTCATTTAGAGATTAGGATATGTGGATGATATTTTTTGTTAGATCTCTTGAAGATAGAGCTAGGGACTGGTACTTAAGTTTTCCTGAGAAGTCCTTTTCCTACTGGGATAAACTAATGTATGCTTATAGACAAGAATTTTTGAAACAACCTTCTGACCTTATCACAAGGTTAATGTAGCTCAAGAAACAATATGAAAAGTCAAGCATTATTTTTAGTCATAGATTTGTAGTGCCTCTTTCACTAATCCCTAAAATTTTTAGACCTAGTACATTAGATTGCAGTCATATGTATTTTGAAGCTTTTGAGGAGGGATCTAGTGCATTGTTGAAGGATTTCACAATATTGAGTTTGAAGATGGCTTACACATGTTTAGATAATATGGAAAAAAAGAGGAATGAATATTTGCAAAGTCTATTGTCTTCAATTGTGGATAAACATGTTGATGAAACCAACAGTTGTGTGGATACAAATGATCTGATGTCTTTAGTTTTAAATACAGACAAGTGCATCCTTGAGAAGGAAGAAGTTATGAATGGTACAATGTCTACCATTGATGATCATGAAAATAAAAATGTGTGTGTCTATCCTCAAGAGGATGCAAAACTCAATTCTGACACCCAATCCAATATTGAAATGCAAAAAGATGAGGCTTGTTGTTATGACACCCACTCCATTGATTTTTCAGATTTTGATGATGGTGATATCATGGTACACCCTAACTTACAACTTGGTGGAACATGCAATTCTAGTGGAAGTTATCTTCCTTCTAGCTATGAACCAGTTGGTCAGCATGGTGATAATGTAGGTAATGACAAGCAACCATTTTATTTAATGATGCATTGTATGATGAGCATGAAAGTATGCAGGCTGATGTAAGTTTAGAAACTTATTTTGATTGGTTGGAAACAACAAATAACCATGAATTTTGTATATCTGATATGCAAGATTTTGAAAATTTTAATGCAGATTTGGATAAGTATATGTTTCCTGCTTTAGATGAGGCTAATTATGAGTCTTTTCATGTGGATATGGATGCTAAGTTCAAAGAGAAATCAGATTATGTTTTTGAACTAGAATTGCTCACTTTTGAACAAGCTTTAGATTCCAAAGATGTAGATATGTTGTGTTTAGAGGATCTCAAAGTGAGCAAGAATAAGGATAGGTTAGAGATTCTTGATGATTCTCTACACCAACATGTTAGGGCACAAAAAAACTGTGTGCCAATTATATATGAGTGTATATCTTTACATACACTTGGAGGTAGTTTGCATGATGTGCATAATATTTTGATTAGTTCCTATGATTGTTTCACCTTTGACATGCAAACTACTAATCAGATTGAGCTTGATAGTACCAGCTATGTGGCAGAATATGAGTGCCATTTTTTCTAGTTGGATGAAGTTTCCTTACAATGTGGTAACATCCAAGCCATTGAAGAATGTTGTTTTCAGCTTGATAGTGATTTACATAATAATCATCATAAGTTGTTGCCACATGAAAAATAGTATTTTAAGAGTATTCCGAATTTTCAATTGCTAGGTATTTGTAAATTTGGTAATAATGTTGTATATAATGGGTTGTTGAGAGATACCAGCATATTGAATTAGGCATATTGCAGGGATATTTTCAAATTTGTTTCAATGAAATGTGATGAGAGCTTTGTTTATGATAGAGGTAAGCAAAGACCTACAATTTTTCGTGGCCTTGGGCCATCAGATATGGTTTTATTTGTCAAACCAGAGCAGTAGGGGGTAGGTATCACCTTTTTGACTCTGTCACCCAATGAAGTAGGCACCTAGTTTGCTTGTCTAGAGATCTGAATTATTGACATGCCCATAGGGGGCCTACGTCCCCAAGCTAGAGCCACTATTGGGAGCTCCAACATTTGGCTAAATTTTGAGGGCCCATGTAAAAATTTTCCTAATGCACTCAAAATTACCCTATAGAATAATCCTAAGTAGCTCACTTTAGAAGCTTATACTTTGACACCCATGAATATTCATGAAAAATCACTTTGACGAAGTTTTGAGCACCCATTAGAGATGGTTTGTGACCATTTTCACCTTCCTTGGACTAGTTTTGTTGAGTTTCTGAAGTCTTGGTTTGAAGGTCCAAAAGTTGGTTTGTTGTTTACACATGTTGCACTTTTCTAAGTGGGCCATCTTTGTGATGTATCTTTGTGCATGTTGAGTATTAAGACCAACTGATATTTTTTCATGATTCTCTACATCTTTATGAAGCCCCATGTCAGTTGGAATAGCCCCATAAATCCATTTACTAAGTTTTCCAACTTGAATCTATTTGCAAAAAGTTTATATTTGCAAACGAGATAGTGCAAAATTTGGTAAAGTAGCCCTACATATTGAATTGTATTTCATGATATATCAACTTGCATGCTAAGGTGAATTTTCTTCATGATTCTCTATATGTTTATCTACCACTTTGCTAGTTTGTATCCCTCCAGCTCTTCGTTTGCTATTTTTTTCAAAGACCATTCTAAATGAACTTTTTAGGGTTTCAGAGTCAACATTCTCAAAGAAGTTTGAGAAGCAAAATTCGAGGATGGATATATTTCACCTCAAGATCCCTTTTGATGATCTATTTATTTCAATACATTTTTGGATCAAGTTTCTACATACCTACTTAGTTTCAGGCTTCTAGGATAAGTTATGATTGGTTATTTAATTGCTTTCTAATCGCGACATGGCCAAAAATGGTGTCCCAAAAAGTTTCAAATTTTCAAATTCTAAGGACAACACATTTCATTCTTTGGTCCAAAACCTCTACAGCTCCATTTTCATCAAGATCAGAGGTCATTTCATACATTATTTTAATGTACCTTTGTTTTGGCGAACATGTCCCAGAGGCCAGTTTACGAAGGAGGTCCCTGAATTGTAAGGGATGGGAAAAATTGACGAAATGGGTTTTCTCTAAATAATTTATTATGGTTGCACACAAAAAATCTTGGCTCCAAGTGTCTTGGTTTTTTTACAATGAATTTTCTTTGTTTCGCCTATAGGCGTAATTAAAATTTGCATTTTTTCTAAAGTTTTAAATGCTTATGTTTAAAATATTTTTGAATATTTTAAACATTATACAAATATGACAAATTCATTTAGGGAAAATTGTAAATGTAATTTCAAATGTTTTGGAGAAGAGGAAAGTTTAATTCTTGCTTTTGATTGGTTGAACACGACTTTCACCTTTGCACCAAGAACTCATCGTTAATCACCATTTTGATTTGCATTTCCCATTTGATATTAGCAATAAAAAATGGTTGTTAGTTTCCATCGCCCGTTGTTGTTAGCTTTCTATTTATCCACATCACATCTATGATGGTGCGACATCATTGTTTTGTGTAGCCATTTGCTCTTCATTTTGGCAATGTGATATGATGGTTGTCGAGTGAAAATAAAAAAGAGGAATTAGTTGAATGAGATTAAATTTGTAGTGCAGATGGAATTTCTACACATATACAAAGGTGGTTGCACTAAAAATCTTTGTGTAGAGGCTTGATGGATGGAGTTTGAAGAACAAAGGATTCTAATGAGGTTTTTTCACTCATCATTGTTCTCATGGATTCTCTCTTAGATGCATCTACAATACTCGATGTTGATCACCCATCGCTATTTGTTTCTTCATTTCCATATTCTATTAGTGATGGGTGATATCATATATTCCTCTATGTCAATTGCAAATCAATTTCAGCATTTCCTGTTACATTTGTGATTAGCGATGATGGTTGTCACATGAGTAAAGTTTCACAAATAAAATAGATTTCTATTTGTTGTGGTTAAAAGTGGCTGAAAAATAAATTAAGGTGGGAATGGAAAAGGCATTGGACAAGTAATTTAATTTCCCGATTAAATGAACTTTAATCCCTCAAGAAAAATTTGGCTACATTATATTCATTATGCATCACTAATAAATATTAGCTTTTCCAAATTTATTATTGATGTGCGAAGGTAACTTGGGAATGTTGCTGGAAATTAAAGTGATTATAATCTGAGGGTGAAATCAGAGGCCCAGGTAAATAATTTTGTAAAAATTAAAGCCTTCACAAATAAAAGTAAAAAAATTTGTGCTGGAAAATATTTTAAGATGTAATATGCAAAAGTAAAAGGGTAGAGGAGATTATTTCCCCAAAGTGAATATTTTATTCAGTATGTAAAATGTTTTGTATTGTTCGGAAATAAATGAAGGATACATATGAACAAAATGGTTATTGTAAATCACTAATGTGTTTTATTTTTCTTCATCTTATGAGTGATACACGATGCTAAGTATTGGGAAATGTTGAAATAAAGACCTGGTGGACCTGAGTTTCAGTGTCAAAAATTAATATTTGACAAAGTATTTGTAAGGTGGAAAATAATATTGTTGAGAGTACACAAGAAAATAGGATCAGGGTAAAAGTTTTCTACGGGGGAGAAGAATAATTGTTTCCCTATGAAATGAAGAGTGGAAATATTTCACAAAAGGACTTTTATTTCTTACATAAAAGGATATCTTCTACAACAAGTAAAAAGAGAATGACGAGTCTCACAAAGGGGGAATATTTTTCTGTTACTGGTGAATGATGAAGCAGGAATGCAAGAGCAGATTGTAACTTCTTCATCAAGCAAAGGAATTTACTAATCTATGGACCTGAATGTGCAATATGTCATTGGGAGATCTTCACTTAGGGTTTTCCACTTTCCTTAAGTGCATATTTTGTTGTTTCAAAAAAGGGTTGCTCATTCTTTTATGTCTCATGGGAATGATTTTGTAACAAGGTCTCATATGTATAGTGTTTATTTTAGGTTTCGAAAGTTGTTTGAGTCATGTAAATGAGGGATTCATTCATAGTATTGCTATATTTGAATATAAATGATCATATATTCTAAGTTAGTTGTCTCCATTGCACACATTGCATAGATTATTAATACAAGAAATCAAGGGTTTCTACTGTTTGTCTCCTCATTTTCCTGGAATGTTTATTTTGTGTTGTTACTTTCATTCAAAGAATGAATTAAATTGTATTAACATAAATAGAGGTTTGTGCAACTCTATGCTTGGATGGATAAAGTATGACTAGTTTGGTTTCTAGTATTAATGGTGCAAGGCATCATGTGATAGGTATAATTATGACAGAGTAAATGTTGTAATGAGTTTTAATTTTAATGGCTTAGGTGACTCCACCCTCGAGATGACACTGGTCTCTTGATGTTACAGTTTCCTGAGATTTTTTTGTGAGCAGCTACATCTTTTAAATCAAAATTCACTTACAAATCATAGTTTGTTATTGTGTTGAGCTCCTTTTCATGAATCACATATCTTATGTTTGAATTAAAGACTCACATGAACGTCAGCCAAGCCATTAGGGTGTTTTGTCTTGTAAATAGTTAGAGGAGAACCATTTTTTTATAATGTATTTGGTACTTTAGCACACAAGTATCTATAAATATACTGTTGGGATTACCCTCCTTGGTTTACTAGATCCAAAAGTGTAGACGATTTTGATCTCTTCGATTGAATCTTGTTTGTTGGCCACATCAACCTGTTGATTCTGAATGAGATAGTTCCTACTCTTTAGGACTCATTGCATCTTTTTCTTTGGGAACCAACACATTCAATCCAACTAAAAAATCCTACTTCAACTATGCTCTCATCCTTCAACATATCACCTTCCAACTGCACACACTTGCACTTGCAAATTTATCAGTAATGTTCAATTCTTGATAACATATAAGATAGTTTCAAATGTTCTCATAGTCAACACCAATCAACTTATTTCAATCTATTTTCAAAATTTTCAAAATTTCCATTTAATATATATTGAATTTCTTCAATAATTCAACTTATCATATTAAAATAAATGTGCAATAAAGTTGGGTTATGTCAATTATGCAAGTATCAAGCATCATTTCAAAGTCATTATGCATCATGTTTTTTTTTGAGCTAAGATTTGTGATGTACGGTTTCATGATTCAAGCAAGCATTCAATTCAAGGTCCATCTCATTTAATCAAGAGTCAAGATCTACATCCATTGGATCCATTTCATACATGTTTGTAGCCTCTTATTCAATGGTTTGGTAAGTTGCAACATAACATTTTTTTCATTCATCACTCCTTTTCATTTCATTTCATTTCAAGGTTTGATTACCAAAATGGGGTTTCACTAAGGAAAACCTCTTTTAAGTAATAAAGCAATTTTTTTCTCTCTTGAGTGTGTGATTTGTAGATCTAGGTTATGGACAAATTCAAGAGAAACGTTGGATTAAAGTTGTCAAAGTTGCAAAGTTGTCCAAGTTGTCACCTTGTTTAGAAGATCACTAAAAGGAATATATAGAGTATAATTCAACAATTCAGATCCAAAAATTAGGCTGAAAAGATAGAGCAAAGGTTGAAGAAAAGATTTAGACTTTGAATTTCCAAAAAAGTTGAGCAAGACTGATATGCCACTTCTAGTGTATAAGTCCCAGTATAGGGATTTTTCCAATTTTCAAGTGTTTCATATTTATCCCTAGAAGATTTTTGTTCCTACCTAGAAACCCTAATATGGGACTAAATTTACCAACTTGGCATATGAGTCACATTGTGAATTAAATTCAGTATTCTTAGCATTTTAGGTCTTCATTCAATCTTCTATAGGTTAGTAGGTTCTCCTCTATACTTTTCTAGTTTCCTATTCTTTTTTGCATTCATTTCTAGGTAATTTTTTCAAGTCTTACACATCATTAAGTTTCATGGTTAGATCTTGCATATTATTAGTCTTTCCAAGACCTAGCTTAGTGGTGAAGCCCCTTTTAGTCCTAGGACACCTTATTGCAAGATATCTTTCCCACTTTCTACATTTGTATTGAGATCTCTAGGATTTCCTTGAGTGAAACTTGAGGGAAATAGGTCTAGGTCCTAAGCTCCTAGCTCACCCTATCTTGTGCAAGGATAGGTGGCCTATTTCCATCATTTCAAGTAAAATTCAAGATTAATAGATTACCACTTAGGGGATTCCTCACATCACATCAATCCACTAAGAGAAATTCATACGTGTTGACAATGATGTTATTCACACACCAAAAGACAAATAAATCCTCATAGACACACCACGGGAAACCATATTTCTTGAAAGATTGCACTGGGATATCCTCAATTTTAGGCTAACTCAACTTAATCCCAAGGATCATTTATCTTAGGTCTTGACTGTAATAGGTTTTCTCAGGGTTCGCTCTAATAATGTTGTTACACACAAGGGGTAAATGATTCTTACAGTTTTGGAAGGCATCATAGAGACATTAAATAATCTTGGTCTGGTAATTCATCAACTTCATGAAATTGGAAAATTTGGAATAATATTTCATGATCTTAAAATAACTTGCATATATCAAAGTATATCTAGCTTTAATAATTTAACAATATTATGGAATAAAAATATTTGCAATAAAACTCCATGCATTCATTACTTTTTTTTGAAACATTTTTTGAAATTTAAACATCTATTCTAAAATAAAGCATAAAAAATTACTAAAAAAGTAAAATTTCTCCCAGGTATTATCCACAGATGCCTCAAGAAATAACCAAACTAGAGAAAACCATTCCATATGTAACCTAATTGCTTCACAACTAGGCATAAAGTGATGTGAGATTTTAAGGGAAATGGGGATTATTTGCCACCAAATAGTGTGAGTATGAACCTTAAACAATGCAACACATAGTCTTTTATGATAGGAATAAACAATCAGCTACATAAGATTTCATATTAGGAAAAAGATTTCAAATTAGATCTATGAAAAAGAACATTCTATGCAAAGTCAAGGACTTGACTTCATCAAGAACAATCTTTAACTTTGGGCTCTAGTTCACAAATACTTTACATAAAACAAGATCATCAATAGTCTTCAAAAGCTCCAAGACTAGCCACCTTCATTGGGAATGGGAACAAACCTACAAAATTCAATTCAAAACCATATCGAGGTACAAAACCTCTAGTATCTAATATATGACTATCTATCCTTCTTTATTGAACTCCAGGTTTGAAGAATCCTCTTCACCTTTCCTTTGTTGGTACTCCTGGAAAGTAACCAAATCTTGATGCATACACTCCTTTGAAACTCCTTGAATCACTTTTCAATTGTACTTAATTTGAGCATAATCCTCTGATATCTAAATGATTTTTTCATTCCTCTACATCATTTCTTCTTCATATTTAACCATATAATTCCTACGCTTTATAATTTCATCTATAACCTCCTAACTCAATGAAGAGACAGGGTCTTTATCCACTCTTTCAAGCCATTCCTTGAAACATTTGACCTCTTTAGCACCCTTCCCTAAAGTATGGGGATTCCAAATTTTCTATTCTAACATTTCAATAAATCTTTCATCTCTATCAATTAGCTTCTTACATCTTTTAGTGACCTTTTCAAATCCTTCTACACATTGTAGGAATTTGTCACTTTTCAAATTCACTTGTTTTCTCCACTTCTCAAAGATAAAAACTTCATGTTCTATGGTTGTCCTTTCATTCACTAGCTCTGGGACATCTATATTAATAAGAGCTTTTAACGTTTGTTCTTAGTGAAGTTGAAATTCTCCTTCCAGTCTCTTAGAATTTTCACACCAACGATATGTCTCTTTATGTTTCCCAAATGTACCCTTAATTAATTCTTCTCCTTACCTCACTAGATACTCCATCCATTCTTTGTACACACTTATCTCATGGTGAAGTGTTGCAATGACATATACTTGCTCCTTAGACATAAACACTAGATTTTGGGGTAATTCAGTCTATGCTTGATAAGACTGAACTAATGACTTGATAAAACCTTCCATGAAGGCAATCCACTCTTTAGATCTCTTTTCTTATATTTACCTTTTTGTAGCCTCGTGACAATTGTCTCTAAATTCACTTTCATTTCTTATAATTCCTATCCCTAGGATGAATGTATGACATTAATTATTGCTACCATGTAATCCCTATGAATTATTTCATGGTTTCTCTTATCTCCCATTAGAGTAGCTATTTGGATATTTCCTCCTTCATTTTCTCCTTCATTTTCTAGGTTTTTGGGTCTCTATTTATAACATTAATCTTTTGAGATAGAAAGGAACCAATTCTACCTCTAATGGTGGAGCCATTTCCTTGACTAACTAGTCAGGTGCTTCTTTATTTTGTTCTACCTCAACATTTCTTTGTTCCTAATTATTTGAATGTTCTAGAACTTCTCTTGAATTATAAACATTACCTATCACACCTCCCAAAACTTAAATTCCTTTTGTCCTCACTAACACGGATTTTGTATTATCTTTATTTATCATTGTATCTTACTTTTTGAGACTTATATTCTAATATCACATCGTGTGTTCAACACTAGTCCTTGGGGGGAAAAAGCACAAAGTTGTGTCACACTTTATAAAGGAAGCAACCAACAGTGATCCAACTTTTAAACTTTAATCACTAAAAAGTGACATATATGTTTTGAATTTTGAAATTATGTAAACTAGTAAAATATGTATCTTTTACTATATTTTATGTTTGTATTTTTGAAAAAATAAAAATAAAAATTTTAAACTAGTTTTTAATAAAGTAACACTATATTTTAGTTGCTATTAAAATACTAAAAAATGAAGTTGAATGAGACGTCAAACCTTTTATAGTATTTTTTATTTTGTTTCAAATTTTTGTGTGTATTTATAACTTGAAACTTTAGCGCATTGATATATTTTTTTCAATTTTGATTAATATATATTTTTAAATAAATATTAAAATACGCGTGAATCAAAAAATAATTGTTTACATTGGACGTCAACTTTCATCTTAAATATTTATCTAAAATAAAAATAAAATTATATCATCTTGAGATATATTTTTTTATCTAGTGCATCATATTTTTTTGTGTGGTCTAACAACACACCTCATTTTTCCCCTTAGAAAAATGTGAACCTCCTTTTCTTCTTTCTCTCTATTCCTTTTTGCTTTCATTTGATTTGGTGTCATTTTTCTACTCGGTCAATTGCTTATCTTTCTTTCAATTTTTCTTGTCCTTTTTGTTCTTTATCCTTTTGTTTCCCAGATTCAATGTTTCAGTGTTTTTACAAAGATAACATGTTACTAGAAACTAGAGTCCCTGAGTCTTGCATTTGCACCAAGGGAATTTGTATCTTCATATGATTTTAGCTCCACCCGATATTTCTTGACTGGAGTCATCAATCTCAGTAGTTTCCTTTGTACCAGAGTCCAGTATTTTATTGTTTCCTTTTCTTTTCTTACTCGAAAGTCAAAAATTAGAGAGTCTAGTTTGAAATTTTTTAAATCTATCTTTTGGACATAGTTTCTGGTATTTTCCCTTGTTCTGATTTTCTCTTTTTAAAGCCTAGAAGGTATTTCTAGATCCCAATTTTTCTTTTTCAAAATTTAATACAAGAAAGCGTTAATCCCATTGATTACCAATTGATCACGTATCTTTAATGAAATATACCTTACAAATAATCAGTGTGACATCTAATTGCCACACATAATCATTGCAATGTCTTTCTTCTCTAGTAGTGATCCCATGTAGAAATCTAGATTTTCATGATTTGGACCATAATTCATAATAATTGCACCTTTATTCGAGGATTTAATGAAAAATAACAAGTAATTAATGAAAGTGGTGAACTACCTATGTACTTGGCACCACCTGAAGCATGCAATTGCTTTTGCAACACTCCATTTTGTGTCATATTCTAAATTTACGAAGGAAATTGAAGTAACAAAATGACATTGGTGTGCAAGGAGAGGTAAATTTCAAAAAAACAATGCACAACTACCAAGGGTTTTGGAGTTGCATTCTAAAATATCATTATTATCAACTAGAGCAAGGTATGTTATGAATAACTAATATTCTATTAAGTGATTTTCTATCTACAAGAATCTTGATAATGGTATTTTCATTTAAAAATGAAATGTTGATTATTCTCTAATTTCCTAAATTTAATAAAAAATGAATTGAAATTTTATAAACTATAAGTATTGGTTAAATTTAACCCTAACTTGCACACAAGAAACACATTCTAAAAATTGCATAACACATTACACAAAATGAGCACTTCTAATGCAATCCCAAAAGATGAATTCAAATATTGCAGTTCACAAGCTATATTCATTAATGTAATGGCTACAAAAACTCATTTGGGATGGTCTTCTAATATTGAAATCCATTCATGGATATTACAAGAAAATGATTCTCAATGTACCAAGAATGTTGTGGAAAATGGGTTACTTTTGGTAGGAGGGTTTCCACCAGTGATGGAGGCCCCTGAATTAGTTATGCAATGTATGAATTACTACAATCCAATCAAGAGGGTCATTGAGAAAGAAGGGAGAATTTATGCACACCTATCACAAAAAGGAATCATATGCACATTTGATCTTCCCATTTACACACAAATGTACAATGTTGATATAAAGGCTAAAGGAAAAACATATTAGAATGCTAAACAACGTAATAGAGAAATTATGAGTACCCAATGGTGCCAAGATCCCATTACACCATAGACCAAGGTAATTCAAAGGTCTATATTCAAACAATAAATGCAAGATATTATAACTTTGCTAAGCAAAGTACCTGGTTTAAGAGATGCAAGCAAATTTGAACCCTAGATATTTGTAATAATATCTTGCTTGATGGAAAGTCCTATGGAATTTCATTGGGGAAAGTTGATAAATGAAAAACTGTATGAATAGATAACTACATTTCCCAAAAACAAATTCTTTTATATGTCATCATATGTTATTTAATCTTGTGCTATCAGAGCCAACAAAAAAGGGTTGAAACAGATTGGTTCTCTAGGCACAAAGGTTGGAAACAGTTTGATATATGTGCATCTACCCCAGGTCACCATCCATGGATACAAAGATGATTATAGGAAATCCAATGATTTTTTCTCCATGAAATTGGTCAAAAAAATGGAAGGTGATAAAGAAAAATGATTATCCCTAGAAGCAAAAAGTGCCATTTAGCCAATGGGAGGCTGGTACATACTGTAGACACCCAAATTTAATCACTCCCATATGATCAAATTTACCTCTTTATTCATCAATTATGTCAATATTAATTTATTTAATTAATATTACGCTTCCCACATAAGACTCTTAAAGTATTTAATTTAATAATTAAACACTTTATCTGGTACCTTTCTCATCTCTAAATTAAATAAATACACCAATTTATTTAATTTAGTCATTTCAATCTTTTGAATTAAAATAAATTTAAAATTCTTCTTTTCTCTCTCTTTGTCACATCCTCCATAATCCATCTCTAATTTGAATTAATTTAATTAATTCATATTTAGGGTGTGCATCCTCTTAATGAAGGATTAATATCACATCCTCCTACATTTGCCACTTGTCTCTAATCTTCCATTAATTATCATAATCAAGTATTTGCACAATTTAATCAAAGTCATTAGCCACTTTTAGCACCACTTTTTAGTCAATCTTTCCATTTTCCTTTCTGGGCATTGACCCTCTTTCCCATGTGAATTTTTAATTCACTTTTATTCATCCTAGGTCTCTCTCCTCCCCATGTGAATTTTTTATTCACATTTTATCTTTCCAAGGATTCTAGAATATTTGGCTTGTCACCTCATGCACATTTGACCAATTCCCACCTTTTAGGAGACCCTCTCTTATCCATTATATTCTCACATTTATTTCTCCAACCACTTTCTCTTTTCCCATGGAGATTTTTGAGAAATTCCAAAATTCTTCAAATGTCATATTCACTCACACTTGGGGACAAGAAGTTCCTTTTTGAGGAAATCTTCTCACTCCCCAAGGTACTTGTCCTTCCTCCACATCACGTACCTCCCTTCCACATCACCTACACATTATCTCACCCTTAGCCATCTCACATTCCACGTGTCAAAATGTGAGGGCTTGTGAGTCCTCAACTCACCTTAGCCCTTCATCTTCGCCTTGTTGGATAAATCCCAACCATTGAATTCTCTAGAGAATTCAAGTTTCTCTATAAATACACCATCCTCTAAGGAATTTTTAAAAACACTTAGCCATTTTGCAACTAAATGCTGCCATTTTGTGCATTCATCTAGCCATCAATTTCATCCATTTGCATCTACATTCAAGCACATAGTGAAATATTTCATTTAGTCATATCAAGAGCCATCAAGGAGCATACAAATAAAATCAAAATCAAGGGCCAACCAAGGAGTTTCAGCTGCAAAAGGGAGGTATATCTATTTAGCATCATTTTACACTTTTCCTCTTTGCTTTAAAAAATTCCTTAGGCTAATCTCGAGGTGTTTCCTTATGTTTTTCCATTACATTTTAGTTGCTTAAGATAGCTTAAACATTTTGATATCACATTTCTAGCATGCCCGGTGGGACCCACAAGTGGGTTCCTCAATTTCACGCTTGTTGTTGTTGAGTTTTTTGTAGAAATACATTGCAGAAGGGCGACTGCGCCCCTAATTTTCTACAGAAGGGAAACTACACCCCTGATTTACTATAGAAGGGCGACTATGCCCCCTTGGCTAAAATTTCTATGCTAACACTTTTTCTGCAAAAAGGGCAACTACGCCCCTTTGGCTAAAATTTTTGTGCTAACACTTTTTTGCAGAAGGGCGACTACACCCCCTTAGTTAAACTCTTTCTGCTAACAATTTACTATAGAAGGGCGATTGCGCCCTCTTGTAACCACAAAGTAACACATTTTGGAAGGTAAAACTATCATTTTAGCTTCGATTTTTTCTATTTTCAGGTACTAACACCCTAACATTGTTTCTTGCAAGGATATTAGTGGTTTTGGTATCTTTTTGCAGCATATTCTTGTGAAATTGGTGAAGAATGTGGGATAAGAGAATTAACATTTGCTTGAGGGGCTATCCATTTGCTAAATTTTTTAAATCTATCCTTGCTCTTTTCATTAATATGAGAATATAGTTTAATTAGGGGAAGTAATATTCATTGCTTGCTATGTTTATCCTTTTGTCTTACCCAAAGGGGGCATTAATTTGTTTTTAGTTTCCCCTTGCACTTCATGTGAGCCTAGGGAGTAGTTGGAGACGGTTAGTGCTTTCTTTATAGTGGGACCTGCTCAGGGATTTCATCACCCCAAGGGATGATTCCAACCATGCATACTAGTGGGGTATACAAAGGGGGTGAGCGAAAGTTGTACCCAATCCAGTCGCGTCGTCATTGGTAGAGCGTCAAAGCTAGGGTGATACCTAGATAGATGTGAAGAGTTGGTCTGAGCCCTTCAGTATCTCGTTGGGGTTCTTGACTCATGCTTGTGATGGGCTGGTGTTCATAGTTGTGCCTCACATACTGAGAGTATATCGAGGACTCCCTAGACACCTTGTTCATCCTAGATTAAGACCACGTTGGCCATGCCCTTAACACTAATCATAGGATTGTATTTGATTGAAAGTGTTTTCTTATGAGAAACCAGTAAACCTTTTGACAATTGGCCTTATTATTGTAATTTTAAAGTCCTTGCCATAGTCATTTTCATCAAACCAAGTCTCTGATTTACTGTAGAAGGGCGACTGCGCCCCTGTTTTACCACATAAGGGTTACTGCGCCGCTGATTTTTCATAGAAGGGAGACTGCACCCCTAATTTTTCATAGAAGGGAAATTGCGCCCCTGTTTTACCATAGAAAGGTGACTATGCCCCTTGATTTACTGCAGAAAGGAAAATTTGCCTTCCTAAACAGCCGAAATCATCCCATTTAGATCCGTTTAGCCTCTAAACCATCATTTAATCATTCCCAACCTTTTTCTCATCATCTAGAAATCTCCATTTTACCATTCAAAACCTCCATTTTATCATTCAAAACCTCCATTTCATCATCCCAAACTTCCACTTTATAATTACAAACCTTCATTTAACCATTCTAAATCCCCATTTATTCTCCGGAAATGTCCTCAATCCATTCACTCATTTTTAATTTTCTGATAATCCATTCAAAAGCCTATATCATCACCTAGTGAACATCAAAATTGTACCATTTACATCACCAAACCCGTATCTCATAAACACCACCCATAATCAAACCGCCTTAACCTTGTGTTACAAAGTGGTTACCCAAATTGACCTTAGCACTTGAATTTGATTATTAGTCATTAACTTTGACCCAAATCAATTTACTTCCATCTTGAGGTGAATTCAATGTCATAAGTTATCATCCTCGGCTAAAATCAATCCAATTCTATCTTGAGGTGGATTTGGTCTCATGATCATCCACTTAATCAATCAATGCTCTAGGTCACTAAGGGTAACTTTCTTTAATTAAACTTAGGGTCTCTAGCATATTTCATCATCCAATCATACCCATTCAATCATCCAAATCTATCAAACCCAATCATTTGACCAAATTATCCAATTAATGAAATAACGTCCGTTTAACCAACACAATCCTATCAATCTTAATAATCCAATCCAATTCAATCTATCCAATCAAAATCAAAATCCAATCCAATCCAATCTATCCAATCCAATCTAATCTATCTAATCAAAATCTGATCCAATCAAAATCTAATCTAATCTAATCAAAATCTAATTGAATCCAGTCAAAATCTAATCCAATCCAATCTATCTAATCAAAATCCGACCCGATCAAAATCCAATCCAACAAAATTTGATCTAAATCCAATCACAATCAAATCATTCATCAAAAACATCTTTATAATCAACCCATAGCACATTTGCATGCCCGTTTAAACTAGGTCATAAGTTAAGAAACAAATGGCACAACAACAAGGTCAAAATTCCCAAGCAAACATGTCTCAAGACCTTAATAATAATGCAAATCCCACCAATGGTACAAATATTGCTCAAGATCCTAACAACATCCCCCAAGATCCTCATAATGGTACTTCATCGCACTCCAACACCAAAAATCAGAACAACTCACCACACGGTGAAGAGAGTATGGTTAATCAACCCGAACTCACGCTTGAGGAACATTTTAGTAATCCCACCAATGTACAAATGAGTGACCATCTATTTGAAAAGCATGGGGAAGAAATTTTGGCCCACCTAATTGAGAAGGGTGTCAAAACTCCCTCAGGTGTTGACTTATCCAAATATAGGAGCTCCACATATAACATACCCCAACACTCACAAAATACACCGAAGGGTTCATACATCCCCAATGTTCCTTCAGTTGAGGGTTGGCATCAACCTAAATTTGGCAATGTTGTTCTTTATCATGTTAACCACCCCCCACATGCTCCAATCTCAGTTATGGGGGTTCCTCGAGTGCTTGATCCCAATAGTCCTTTCGTCTATGGAATGCCACAAAATGTTCCACAACCTGCGCCATTAATGCTAACAACACCACCTCTTCTGAATCAGCCTATTGTCAACACTGGGGGCACCCCTTTTACCACATTGCTTCCACCTCCTACGGCTGCAACTCTACCATCACCTTCATATATGTCTCAACAACTTCATCAATCCAATCTTCCACCTCAATTACCTCCACAAGGCACATCCCAACAACCCCCTTTACAAAATGCTTCTACCCTATCGCAACCATCTCATTAGTAACAACCCATGCATAACACTTTGGTCTCTTCACAACAACCACCCTACCAACCACAAGGCAATCCATCCTGACCTATCGCTCAGACCATATCCCCCTTTCTCGCATCCATTTTACGCCTGCAAGCTCAATCACAACACAACATCCCACCTCGACCCACACAACAATTGACATCACAACAACAACCCCCTCAACACTACTACTATCATAATCAACAACAATTTCATCTACAACCACCTTATGTGGCCTCCCAACAATCACAACAATATCTTCAACACCAACAAACCACTCCACAACATTCCATCCAAGCTTCTCAATAGCTTACCCCACACTTTTATCAAACAAATCCATACTATCCCCCACAACAACAGCTCTCATATCAACAAAATCCCCCAGCTTACCAACAAGGCATGTCATCATCCAACTATCAAAATCCATACTTCAACAATCTGATGCTTACTCAACAAGATCCTTTATCATCCTATCATCAACATCCCCCCAATCCACCACTGGTCAACTCAGATCTATTGGAAATCAAAGTCGCTCTGAAGGATATTCAAGCTGGGGCTAGCAAACAATTGTTCAAATTTGAAGACATATGCCCATATCCATTCGATCCCTCCATCTTATTGATTCCCTTCCCTAAACATTTTGAAATTCCAAAGTTTGACAAATATAGGGGGGACAAAGATCCTAAGGCCCACTTGCAGTAGTTTTACTCCCATTGTCAAGAGGTTATGCATAATGAGAACTATCTCTTGCACCTGTCCCCACGAAGCCTAGAAAGCAACACCCTAGGGTGGTTCATGACCCTCGAAAAAGGATCCATAAAATATTTTGCGGACCTATCAGAAAAGTTTTTCTCCTACTTCTCCTTCAATTTGGAGGACACCGACACCTTAGATCTCCTCAAAGAGAAACAACATGAAGGGGAAAAATTTACTAGCTACCTCCAAAGGTGGTGTGCTCTAGCAAGTTGAATGAAAACCCCTCTAAAAGAGAAGGACATGGTCACTCTCTTCGTGGAGAACTCTCATCCCGACATGGCTCATAACTTTAGGTTACATTGTGTCACCACTTTCACAGAAGTAGTGGAAAATGTACCTATCCTTGAACATGCCCTTGTTGCCAAGGGACACATTAAAATACATAGCCATGATAAAGAAAGGTCATTTGGAGACAAGCCACATTTTTGCAACAAGAACAAGAATGCAGTGAATGACGGCGTGATTAATACTAAACATGCCCAAGTGGCTAATACATCCCTGAGATAGCAATCCTCTGTACCTAACGCCATATCTGTACCACAAGGGGCACCTCGTCTTCCTCAACAATCAAATCAGAACAGCCAGGGGAACACTAAGTGCCAATATGCTCAATTAGGGGAACCCCTGAGTGTTGTCTTCAATAAATTGTTACAGGTCAATTATCCAATCACGTATCCTGTCACCAAGCGACTTGATGAATCCAAGCCCAAGCTGCATGGTTTAGGGAAAATGAATATTGTGAGTTCCATAAAATCAAAGGACACTCTTTGAATAAGTGTCAAGGTCTAAAAAACTATGTCCAAGATCTCATTGATCAAGGAGACATCAAGGTTGACACCAGTCAAGCCTCATCATCCAATGCTCAATTGCAGATATATCAAAACACCTTTCCACACCATAATCAAGGCCCGAGCACCTCCAATAGTAATCCCCAAGACAACAACACAAATAATTTAAACTATAAGAATGTACCCCTTAATTACGAGGGCATTATTCATTACATTGAGTAGGTAGAATCTCATGTATCCATGATACATGTCAAAGCTAAAGACCCTTTGTGTGTTGTTACTACACGATGAGCCCACATCACTATTCATGTGGCCTCCCCATCCGCCCAATCAACTCCTGTAAGCTCTCAGTACAACATCCTTGATCACTTAGGAAAGACCCCTCCTCATATCTCCATTTTGGATTTACTTAAGTCTTCCCTTGTACATCAAGAAATCCTCAACAAAGCCCTACAGAAAACACATGTACCTAAGGACATTGATCCTACACAATTCCAAGCTTTGGTAGGACACCTACCTTTATCTCAGCAACTGCACTTCAGGAAAAATGACATGCCAAACATTGATGTCAATCATAATTTCCCCTTGCATATCAAAGTTGTGGTTGCTTGTCATAAAATAAAAGGGGTCTTGGTAGATAATGGATCTGCCCTCAATTTGTGTACTCTAAAATTCATAAAATAGGTGGGGTATACTCAAGCAGATTTAAGTAATCAGATCATCACAATGAAGGCCTATGATAATGCAGAAAGGAATTCAGAAGGAATTATCAGTCTTCCTATCCAAGTGGGACCTATGGTTCACTACATTACCTATCATGTCCTTGATCTAGACTTGCCATATAATCTCCTCCTTGGCTGCCCATGGCTCCATGCTATGCAAGTCATCCCCTCCACATACCATCAGTGCCTAAAATTCCCAATCAACAGACAAGAAGTCACCATCTATGTTGACCCCCAACCATTTGATTATTTCCATGCCTTAGAAGCGTCATTTCCCCATTTACATTATTGTCTCGGGGTTGAAATGGGGGCATCCCAGTCATCATCCACTAATCCACCCTCCACCACAATAACCACTCCATCCTCCACCACTGATCCTACAATCACAAAAGTCCAAATCATTGACAAAGGGTTTCGTGAATACGAAATGCATACTGCTTTCAATATATCAACCATGCCACCCTCACCACATGAGTATGGTCAACCTTCACACGCTACTCCAAAGGAAGATAAGACTATTACCTTTAGTGGTAAAAACATCCCTACCACCACTTTCAGATCCCCTAGCATCAAGATAGATGCACCAAAAGAGGATATAAGCCAATGGGTCTACCGAGAAGAACCCCAACCAGATCCTTCTCTAAAGGAATATTTTCAGGAAGCATATCCGTGGTCAGCTAAGTTTGCAGAAAAGTATAACTACTAAGGTAGGGGCCTAGGTAAGGAAGAGCAAGGGAGGTTGCAACCTATTGATACATCAAATCTACCAAAGAACATTGGCATTAGATATGATAAAAAGCAGAAAGGCCCTGCAACATCATCTAATACCTCCAATAGTGTCACAGTGGAGAATGGCTCATTGGAAGACATACCCGAGGAGGAGTCCATGATACATGCATACGATGGAATCGATCAAACTGACCTATCACCCATGTTTGAATGCCTATCCATCTTCACCATTACCCTATCCCTTCACCACCCTGAGCTCATTGATTGGGACCTGCATACCAGCACACCTATCAATATGTCTATGGATACATATGTCAACCTCATGGGATTGGGGGAGGATGAACATTCCAATCACAAAAATAAGAACAAGAAAAACAAAAAATGGCCAACTAGTGAAAACCTCCCCAAGGCACTCCCTGACCTTGAAAAAGTAAAAATAAAGGATGCATACAATGGCGAAAACCTCAAAGAGGCATTGGAGGATGGAGATGTTCATCTTCCCCATGTGGGAACTCAGTTTTCTACATGATCCTCCATCCTAATTGAAGAGACTCAAGAAGTTAATTTGGGTACTGCTGAAAATCCTAAAATCACCTATGTAGCTAAATCACTCTTAGATCTAGAATATGTAGTGATTGTCTAGTTACTCCAAGAGGGTGTTGTTAACTTTGTCTGGTCATATTCAAACATGCCAGGCTTGGATCCCACTTTAGTGGTCCACCATCTAGACGTTCGCCCTGATGCCAAGCCTATCAAATAGAAGCTCCACAAGATGCACCCACAGGTAGCATTGTTAGTCAAGAAGGAATTGGAAAAGTTACTGGATGCAGGTTTTATTAGACAAATTGACTACTCTGAGTGGATCTCCAATATAGTACCAATTTCCAAACCAAATGGAGATATTCAGATCTACATAGACTTCAGTGATCTTAACAAGGCCTATCCAAAAGATGACGTCCCTCTGCCTAACATTGACATGTTGGTCGACCTCACAGCAGGACATGCGATGTTATCCCTTATGGATGGCTTCTTAGGTTATAATCAGATTCGAATTGCACCTGAGGACCAACATAAGACCACCTTCAAAACACCTTGGGGTACTTTCTATTACAATGTTATGCCCTTTGGTCTCAAAAATTCGGGGGCAACATATTAGAGGGCAATGACAGTCATCTTCCATGACCTCATCCATATCATCATGGAAGATTATGTCGATGACTTGTTAGGAAAATCTAGAACATGAGTGGAACATCCTACCATCGTGAAAAAGATCTTTGAACGATTAGAGCAGTACAAGTTGCGGCTAAATCCAAAAAAGTGTGTCTTCAGGGTTACATAAATAAAATTGTTGGGTTTTATCATCTCCCGAAGGGGTATTGAAGTAGATCCCGCCAAGGTGAAGGCTATCCTAGACATGCCACCCCCACACAATCTGAAATAGTTAAGAAGTCTCCAAGGGAAGATGCAATCCATCTGTCGGTTCATAGCCCAACTCATGGATAAGTGTCAACCATTCACTCATCTCTTGAAGAAAGACTCTGCCTTTCGATGGAACCAACAATGTCAAACAGGTTTCAATAAAATCAAAGAATATTTAGCTCATCCTCCAATCTTGATGCCACTGATTCCAAGGAAACCTCTCCTGCTGTATATCTCTGCCACTTTAGTCACGCTAGGGGCATTGTTGGCACAACATGATGAATCATCAAAAGAGAGGGAAATCTACTACATTAGTCGAACGTTGGTTGGCAACGAATTAAAATACTCCCCCATGGAAATGGCCTGCCTCTTGCTAGTCTTCAACACACATAAATTCTGACATTACATGCTCAACCATCCAGTCAAATTAATTGTTAAAATTGATCCATTGAAGTATTTTCTATCTAGAACCACTTTGACTGGCCACATGGCCAAGTGGGTCATGCTCCTAAGCAAATTTGACATAAAGTATGTGGAGTGAAAATCCATAAAGGGATAGGTCATAGCTGATCAGTTGGCTGAGGCACCATTAGTAGATGCTTACCCTCTAGACACTGAATTCCTAGATGAAGAAGTTTACACAATTACAGAAGCACCAGCTTAGACACTGTATTTTGACGGTTCCTATACTCATAATAGGTCAGGCGTAGGAATTTTATTAGTTACCCCTCAAGGTGACTGCATTCCAAAATCATTCAGGATAGCATTCCCGAGTACCAACAATATGGCCGAATACGAAGCTCTCCTCACTGGCCTTCGAATTGCAAAGCAGTGGCACATAACTCATTTGAAAGTCTTTGGTGATTCTTTTCTAGTCATTAGGCAGGCCAATGATGAGTTCCTAACCAAAGATGATAAGCTATTACCCTACAAGCGCATGGTGGATGATTTCAAGAAAAATTTCACCTCCATACAATTTAAATGAATTCCTAGGGTACAAAATAAAGTAGTTGATGCAATGGCCACTATCGGCTCCCTAATTGACATGCCTAAAGATTAGACAGAATGTGAATTCCTTGTGGAACAACTTTTAATCCCAGCATATGATAGCCCTGAGACTGACATGGTGTGAGACATTGTGGGTCCCACTTCCCCATGGTACCAGGACATATACACCTACCTCCATGATAATATTATACCCCCATATCTTACACGCAATCAACGCAAGTCCTTTGTCCATCGCTCTTCTTGATACATTATCATTGGTGATATACTTTATCATCGTGGGTATGATGGAATCCTCCTTAGATGTCTGAATGAGACTGAAGCCCTCACTGCACTAACAAAAGTACATAGTGGTGTTTTTGGAGCTCATTCAAATGGATATTATTGGCCTACATTAGAGCATGATGCCTATGAATTTGTGAAGAAATGCCTTCCTTGCCAACAACATGCAGATTTAATTCATGCTCCGGCATAGGATCTTCAACCCCTCCTAGCACCATGGTCATTCTCTCAATGGGGTTTCGACTTGATTGGAAAGATTTTCCCACCATCATCCGATGGCCATACATTCATAATTACTGCCACTCAATACTTCACTAAGTGGGTGGAAGCAATACCACTCTCACAAATCACTGATATCCAAATCTCAAAATTCATCCTTTACCATATTCTCTGTAGATATGGTATCCCATCCACCATCCTCTATGATAACAGAAAACCGTTCAAAAACCAAGCCATGAAACACCTCTGCGACAGTTTTCATATCCAGCATCATTGGTCAATGCCTTATTACCCTCAAGGTAATGGTCAGGCAAAAGCAACCAACAAAACCCTTATCCACATCCTCAAAAAGGTTGTCAATAACACTGGTCGAGATTGGCACCTCCATATTCATCCGGCCCTCTGGGCATATCACACATCCATCCACACCCCGATAGGTGCCACCCCTTATTCTTTAGTATATGGTCCTGAAGTCATCTTGCCAATTGAAGTCAAGCTCCCATCATTGAGGATTTCTTTGAAGAATCTTATCAACAAAGAAGATTCTCATGTTGCACAACTGGCACAGCTGGAATTACTAGATGAATGAAGAATAAAAGCCTATGATCATCTATAAGCATACCAAAACCACCTCAAATGTAATTACAATAAAAAGGTCTGTCCTCGACAATTCTAAGTTGGTGATCTTGTTCTTAAGGAGAACCAATGCACTCAATAGGATCATGATAAAAAGGGAAAATTTAAGGCAAAGTGGTTGGGGTCTTATATCATAGCCGCCAAATATGGATCTGGGGTATATAGGTTGACTACTTTGGAAGGGGAGCCTCTCAAAGATCCCATCAATATCATACATCTAAAGAAGTTCTACACTTAAATCCGCTCAGTAACCCCACCTAATCGTAGAAAAAAAAGAAATTAAAAAAAAAAATTCAGAAAAATCCAAAAATAGTAAAGAGAAATAAATCTATCCTATGGTGAAAACCACCTCTTGGTGGAACCTCGGATAAATATGGATGGTGACAACTTGGTAACAGGCATCATATGTAGAGGGATTAATCATTATCTACCTGGCATCCTAGTTATTTTATGCTTTCATCTGCACTATCGTCCTCCCCAATCCCATCCTAGGCCGCTTGGTATATATTGATTGAGCATTGGATGACCCATCTAACCTGTCCCCCATCCTAAGATTTTTAGTGTCCCACTTTGAGCTTATTTCATTTATCCCCCTTGTTAATCGGTCTATGTCATCATATAGGATCATCGATTGTGTCGAGCTCCATCTAGATCTCATCCTATTGCATCACTTGTCGAACTACGTTGCCCCTGCACTGTCACATAGGCAAGGCTAATCATTTGATCTGCCCCTAGGGTATTCTGACCATCACATGATTGGTCATCTATCATCTGTCTTCATTGTCTTCTTTCCTCTTTATCCATAGTCTTTTCATGAACTATGAGGGCTCTGCGCTTTCACATAGGTAAGGCTAATCTCTGATCGGCCCCCAAGCCCCTAGGTCTATAGGATGTGTCAGCTTGTGTCCTTATCTGGCTTGTTATTCTCAAATAAAATAGTAATATTATTAGAATATTTGGTCAATGAAGAACATCTGGTGTCAAACTGGGTCATTCTAGTTTAGTATCCATCATCGGTCTCAACAAGATGCATCCTTCCTAGCAGACCTCATCAATCCCATCCATCCCCTTGATCCTATGGCAAAGGACATTTTGTAATTGATTGTGATATTTTGATGTCTTGGAATTTATTTGTCATTTAAAGCTCACTATCAACACTTGTCAAGGTCACCTTGATCCATCATATCATGGTGTGCTTTGAATCGTCTACATAGGGCCTTATCTTGGTCTTTTCTTTGTTGTTGTCTTCTTGGTTGTCCCACGTAGTACCCACCAAGATCCCTAGGGTCTTGTATTATGTTGGGGCATCCTTGTGTGTTTTTGGTTATCCCAATACCTGGCCCGACCAAGGTCATCATGCCCTTGGGGTGTTGGGGTAGCCTTTCTGTTTGTTGTGTTTGTTTCATGCATTGGATTCCAACTCACCTTAGTCTTACATGACAGGGTATCTGGTATCTTATGCTATAGAAAAAATCAGTGCTCCAAAGATGGCAACTCATATTAGGATTGCATTTCATCATCTGTTGCATTGCATTTACCCTATGATTTTGGTTGTGCAAATAATTTATCCCGCTCTCTCCCATTCTTCTCAGGATACTAAAAGTTTTTGACAAGTGACAAATTACACCTATTTTTCACAAATCACTACATACCCATCTTCCACTATCATGTCAGTTCTTATTGACACTTATGACCATCTATTATTTCCTTTCATCATTAATTCACTATAAATTACAAAAGCATTATCAAATAATAGGTTCATGATATTAACCACACATACATCACCACCTACATCACATATTAGAACCATGGATGCATGGCCACCTGCATCACAAAGTGTCAGGCTTCTAATACACCACATCCTACATATTTAAAATGTTCATATAGAATCCATCATACACATATACATACATGACAATAAGTCAACTAGGCATCCATACATTTAAGTCATCATAGATACAACATGTGCACACATCATATCATTATACGAATATATGTATTAATAAAATCATCCATATTCCACAAGTACATAAACCCAATCATCCATCTAGTATCATAAACATGGGCATAAATAAACCAATGTATCCATCCACATAAGCAAGAATTATCATATAAATGTGCATACATCAACTAAATCACCCATCACAAAAAGAAACATACTACATAGTGTCAATAAGAACTATCCCATATCATAATAAAAGTAATACAATGTGAGCCACATGTCCATCATACATCAAAATCTATCATGTATCCATCACATAATAAACTACAAAATCTAGAGATGTAGAACATATCTGATCTTTGTTGATAAATCCTGCGTGCTCCACCCTACATCTGTCAAAAACTCAGTAACCTGTCACCTCCTAAATGAGCTACCCACATATGATCTCTATGGTGAATCTGGTACTAATCTCCTACCTGGTGTAACACCCGGTGAATCACTATAACCTTGAGTCTGTGTCCCCAATGACTGAGATGGTGCTAGCATCTATGGTGTTTGTTGAGTATACTAGAATATCCGTTAGGCCAGGTCTGGAACTGCATGGTAGTACACGACCATCCAAAACCCTACATCTCTCACATTCTCCTCTCTCTCCACAACTTGAACCTGAGTAGAATTATGCTCCTGATGATATCTATCCTGATCCCTCATAATCACTCTCGTCTCTTGCTCCCAGGCCTCCTGGGATAGGTGTAACTGCGCCATCTCTGCCTGAACCCGATCTCTCATCTCCTCGGCAGCCACTGCCCTAGCTACTGTTGCATCCCACTCCCACTGTAACCCATGTATATTTGTCCCTATCCCACCACTGACCTGCACCAACTGCCACTGAGCCACTGTTGTATCTCGCTCCCCCTACAGTGTTTGCATCTATATCGCTGCAGTATCTCTCTCCCTCTCTACGGAATGTAACTAAGTAACCACTCCATCTCTATCCCTTTGAAGCTCCTGCACTCTCAATACTATTGCATCTTGCTCTCTCTACAACACTAACAACTCTAAAACTACCTCTTCTCTCCTCCTCTGGAGAGACTGTATCTCTTCCTCTGCCAACTCTCTCTCACTCTGCAGCACCTGAATCCACATCTACATCTCATCCCTCTTTGCCTCCACTGCATGTACCTGTGCCAGTGCTACATGTCTCTCTACTTGCATAATGTGGGCCTACTCCCTCGCCTGCCTCTCTCTCTCTCCCACATCACCCCCATCTCTCTTACCATCTTCTCTAAGAAATATACTCTATCTTGTAGCTCATCCCACTCCTGCCAAAGATCACCCCCTGCTGCCCACTACCTGCTGACACATGATCAGTAATCCCCTCTGCCCCCCCTGGCCTACAAAATAACAGTCTCCACCTATAGTCTGTCACGGCCCCAAGTGATAGCAACTAACTCATCTCGTATCTCCTGTATGACAACCTGCAGTCTCTCTCTCTCCCTCCCCATCACCTCTACCTGTGTGGTTAAGAGGTCAACTATAAGTCCATAATCCCTCTGACCTACTACCGGTACTCTCGATAGCTCAACTCTGAGTTTGATCATCTCTACCTCTACTACCTTCAACCTATGATCTGTACTCTGAAGCCTCCTTTAAGTGTCTCTCGGCTGAACAATCAGATCTCTTGAGGTAATGACAAGAACCATTGCCAATGGCTCTACATCCCAAATATCCATATCTGGCACATCTCCATCTATCTCCATAGCATCATTGCCCCCTGCCCTCCTGCTCTTGCCAATCTTCCAAGTCCTCCACGGAAGGACGAACCCAAACTCTCCATGGCTGACCATGCCTACCCACTCTCATCAACCTCCTTAGCTCTCCCCTCTCTGGCTGCTCCTCATCCTCACTCTCCCCTATCTCTACAATAGGAAGCCCCTGCCCTGTCACAATCTGTCCCCCCTCTATCATCTCCTACTCTCCATCCTCCCTGACTAACTCCTAGCTTCAATCTCCTGTCAGGATCCATCCTGCTATCCTGCCCCTCCCACCCCCTCCTGTTGTGTCATGGTCTGTACCCTCATCAGTCATCTCCTACCCGCTATCCTCTCTAGCTAAATCTTGGCCTCCATCTCCTCCTGACCTCCATCCTGCTGTCTATCCTCTCCCTGTTCAGCTCATACCAACACTCTCCTCTATCATACCCTACCTCCTATACCCATCTGCTAGCCAACTCTACCCTCCATTAAGTGTATCATCTCCACCTCAGACTCATCCTATTCTCCCACCTTCGGCTTAGGCCCTAGCCCACCCTCCTATCATACTACTTCTCTAGCCCTCCTCCACTGTCTCCTCCTCACTGACTATCCCACTGCCTCCACCCTCTCTCCTCCCCTCTGTGCCTGGCCCCCCTCTCTCTATATTCCTAGCCCTCATCCTCTGATCCAAATCCTACAGCTCCTACAATAGGCACTAGTGGTGTAATCCTCTCCCATCGGTGATTCACAACCACTAGTCATATCATACTGTCACCCTTGCATCCTCTACTCCCACACATCTCCCATGATAGAGTACCTACAATGTCGCCACCCATGCTGCTCTGGCCTCCCTCGGTCTAAACATGGGCCCCCAGGGTCACTCTCTGGTGAGTCGACGAAACCTCCTCGACGCACCAGGAATATCTTATGTCAACCCAAACTATCTTACCACCCTGTTTGGTTGATGCATCTCCACTATGCATGGAAGACTCCCAATCAGGATGCACTGGGTCATAAAGTACCCTCTCTGTCTCTTAGTCTACTCCCTCCACCCCCTGAAGTGTCGATACATATAAGGTCACCATACTATGTCTCTCTCCTGCAAATCATCCATCATCCTCCTCCATCCCTCCATATCTCTCGACCTCCTATGCCGCAAAATCCAACCCCTCGCCTCTCCATACCCCCATGCCACCGACTCCCTATCATTCTCATATCCCTCCCTAACAATAATCGGTCTCATCACCATAATATGCTTCCACACCCACACCTGTAGAAGGGTCGTGTGTGTCAAACTCACTATATTCCAGTAGAAAATCATATGCATATCCCTATACAACTGGGCTAGGACACAGGTACCCCACATGATCTATCCCTCACGCCACTCAACAATGTGTCGAATCACCTCCATAAACCTCATACTACAATACCACCTACTACGATTTGGTAGCAATATCCCACTGATCATACCACCTTATTAATAAAGGTAGAGGTGGTACCCCCACTATCAAACATCTCTTTAGAACCAACTGCGGACCCTGTAGAGGCAGGTTGACGTGTCAAACTAACACTGTCATTGTATGCTCTAACTCGATGCCTCTCGATACCACATCACTAAGCAGTATCCCTACTATCAGTAGCTTCAGGATGCACCATACATCCTCCAGTGTCACCGTCATCTCCCCTATCGGTAGACGAAATGTCAATTTATCTGAGCTCCATCTCTCTATCAAGGCCATCAGCATCGCTCGATGCGCCCTCATCATCAGCACCTCTAAAAAGTGCAATAAACCTGCATGCTCTAAAGCAACATGATCAACACTAATCATCACTACTACAGTCACTGTCAATACATCCGACCATCACTCATGTGTCTGTAACCGCACAAATCCCTGCATCCACACCACTTGATTATAAGTACACAATTTTCTCGGCCCTAGGACATCTTTTACTTACCTCTTTACTTTTCTTTTCTCTCTTCATCCTCATCATACCCCCATCAGGGCACTCTCGTCTTTCTAGCCTCCATGGTCCACCCTCTTTCCCCCCGGTTCCTTTTTGGGTGCACTTTCCCCGAGTTGGGGGCGATCTTCCTTGGCTCGGGGAGACTCCGCCCCACCCGGGGAAACTCCACCCTCACTGCCAGGGCAAGCCCGCCCCAGCTCGGGGTAGCTCTGCCCCTTCTCAGGGCGGCTGCGCCCTCCGTACCAAGGTGACTTCACCCCAGCTTAGGGCGACTTTGCCCCCTGCCGGGGCGAGCCTGCCCTAGCTAGGGGCACATCCGCCCCCTACCAGGGTGAGCCCACCACAACTTGGGGCGAGTCTGCCCCCCTGCCAGGGCGACTCCACCCTAGCTCGAGGCAACTTCACCCCCTGCCGGGGTGAGCCCGCCCTAGCTCGGGGCACGTCCACCCCTATGGGGGCGAGCCCGCCCCAGCTCGAGGTGAGTCTGGCCCCCTTTCTGAGGTGAGCCCACCCCAACTCGGGGCGACTCCTTCCCTGGCCGGGGCGAGCCCACCCCAGATCGGGGTGAGTCTGCCCCCTACTGAGGCAAGCTTTCCCTAGCTCAGCGTGGATACACCCCTCTATGCGGCAACCCACCCTATTTCCTCCCCCCCTCTAATCTCCCCTTTCCCTCTTTTTTTTCGAACTACCTAAACTACCCATTTTTTTATTTCACCCTGCCCACAAAACTCACCTTTTACATTTTCATTAACTATTGTAAAAGCATGCTAAATGATTAAATTACATGGCACAATTTTTGTTACTCATCTGGCCGGGCACCGTATAGTGAGTCCAACATCTTTGTAGCTTGTCTACTCGATGAATGATCTGAGTATCATAATCCTGCAGCATCATTGCTCCATTTCCTCTCCCTCTCCTCTCCTTTTTTCTCAATTGCTACAGTAACAATGGAACAAGGTAATTCTTGAAATTATCTTTTAACCCTTCCTTTCTCCCCTTTTTCAAATAAAAGGTATTTTTTACCTTTTATTTAACTTTTTTTTTCTCCCAACTAATCCCTTTCTTTCCTGGAGCCGCCATTTGCAAACCGTACGTCCAATCAACTCCATTCAAAAGTCAAAGTTGCTTAGTTTTTCGTGCTCTATCCAATGGTCTCTTCTATTTCTTTCTATAGATAAGTCATCTAGTGCCCCCTTGTTTCTTCCCCAACTACCCTCTCGAGGGGGCATACCCTATCATTTTCTTCCATCCATTTGAAGCAGTCACTGGGGCATCCCTCTCCCTTTTTACCTCCTCTTGGGCAGCTCATTCAACCCCTTTTAGGCTGGGGCATCAATCCCTACCACTTTCTTCATCACTGACATTTTATTTTTCTTTGAAACATTGTTATTTTAACAATATTTTGAAGAGGGGCAAAATGTAGACACCTAAATTTGATCACTCCAATATGATAAAGTTTACCTCTTTATTCATCAATTCTATCTATTAATTTATTTAATTAATATTACACTTCCCACATAAGACTCTTAAAGTATTTAAGTTAATAATTAAACACTTTATTTGGTACCTTTCTCCTCTCTAAATTAAATAAATACACCAATTTATTTAATTTAGTCATTTTAATCTTTTGAATTAAAATCAATTTAAAATTCTTCTTTTCTCTCTCCTTGTCACATCCTCCATAATCCATCTCTAATTTGAATTAATTTAATTAATTCATATTTAGGGTTTGCATCCTCTTAATCAAGGATTAATGTCACATCCTCCTACATTTGCCACTTGTCTCTGATATTCCATTAATTATCATAATCAAGTATTTGCACAACTTTAATCAAAGTCATTAGCCACTTTTAGCACCACCTTTTAGTCAATCTTTCCATTTTCCTTTCTAGGAATTGACCCTCTTTCCCATGTGAATTTTTAATTCACTTTTATTCATCCTAGGTCTCTCTCCTCCCCATGTGAATTTTTTATTCACATTTTATCTTTCCAAGGCTTCTAGAATATTTGACTTGTCACCTCATGCACATGTGACCAATTCCCACCTTTTAGGAGACCCTCTCTTATCCATTAGATTCTCCTATGAATGTGAATTTTTAATTTACATTTTTTTCTCCAACCACTTTCTCTTTTCCCATGGAGACTTTTGAGAAATTCCAAAATTCTTCAAATTTCATTTTCACTCCCACTTGGGGACAATAAGTTCCTTTTTGAGGAAATCTTCTCACTCCCCAAGGTACTTGGAAGATACTTGTTCTTCCTCCACATCATGTACCTCCCTTCCACATCACCTACACATCATCTCACCCGTAGCCATTTCACATTCCACATGTCAAAATGTGAGGGTTTGTGAGTCCTCAACTCACCTTAGCCCTTCATCTTGGCCTTGTTGGATAAATCCCAACCATTGAATTCTCTAGAGAATTCAATTTTCTCTATAAATACCCCATCCTCTAAGGCATTTTTAAAAATACTTAGCCATTTTGCAACTAAATGCTGTAATTTTGTGCATTCATCTAGCCATCAATTTCATCCATTTGCATCTACATTCAAGCACATAGTGAAATATTTCATTTAGTCATATCAAGAGCCATCAAGGAGCATACAAATCAAATAAAAATCAAGGGCCAACCAAGGAGCTTTAGCTGCAAAATGGAGTTATATCTATTTAGCATCATTTTACACTTTTCCTCTTTGCTTTTACAAATTCCTTAGGCTAATCTTGAGGTGTTTCCTTATGTTTTTCCATTGCATTTTAGTTGCTTAAGATAGGTTAAACATTTTTATATCACACATATAGTTCCCTACTTACTCCTACATCAGAGTGGAGGGATTTGATGGACATTCATTCATGTTGTCTAGATATCCTACAGATAAAATTGTTATACTGGAATTGGTTAGACTGTTGAAACAATCTCAAGCTCTTTATAGCCATGCTCACAAGAAGGCCTCTTTTAGATTTCCAATTGCAATAGAAAACTATAAGTGTGGTACAATTAAATTGACTGACTTGTGTGAAGAATAATTGAGGACATACCATTTTGAAGAGTTCCCACTCTAGAGAATATATTATGATATTGAAAAAAATATTGCTATGAATATAGTTGGTTTTTGTGCTCATTTGCCATACCTATAAGATTATTGGCTTATCTGTGAAGACAAGCATGTGGTAAGAAAAAGAAAGTATGAAAGAATGTATCTAAAATTTTCCTAGTTTCTCAAGCTTCATGATGTTCCAAATCAGTTGGAAGAGGATGATTGCCAAGTGTTGATAAAATTCTATAATGAAGACAGGGTATGTGATGAACCCATTCTAGACCCAGGCTTTGATGATGAGGATATGACATCAATTAACCGACCAATCTTAGTGTATACTCAACACTAGATTGATGATTTTTGTAAAGTTTTGAGAGAAAGAGGAATTGAGCCTACATTCTCAAAAGATAAAAGGAGGAAGAAAAGATATTAGACAAATTTTGAAAGTGGAGAGCCTACTAAGAAGAGGAGGAAAACTAGTAAGGAAATTCAAGGTATAAGAATTGAAGAAAGAACCCTTGAAATTGCAAGACAAGAAGTTCCCATGAAACCATCTGATAAACAGGAAGATGCAAAGATAGGTAAAGATAAATCAAGATTAAAACCTAAAGGTGCATCTTCCTCTACAAAAAAACCAAGAACTAGAGTGATTATTGATTAAGAAACAAGAGCAACAAAAAATGTTGGTCCACAAACTAGGTCTGCATCTCAAAGAGATTGTAGTGTTGTTTACCTTTCCCTCTTATGTTAACATGGCTAGTATGAAACAAGAACTGGGAGGGACTCCTATGGTTTTAGAGGAAATTTATGAAGAATATGAAGCCATAATTAAATAACAGGTGGACAAATGGGGGTGTTATGTGGGAGAAATTGAAAGAAAAGAAGTCTAAAGACAAACACATGGCACATCCAGGGACAAAGGAAATTCAGAATACAAGTTCTAATACCATAAATATTGAAGAAGAAGTGTTTATACAAGTAAAAGTCGCTTCAAAGGAAGGAAACCATAATGAGCTTGAGATGGAAACTGATATAGAGCATCATATCAAAACACTCAATAATTAGGGTACTTCTAACCCAAACCTTATTGGAGAAGATCAAATTGAACAAGGAACCAAAATTTTCTCTTTATCAAAATATTATTGTTTCATTTGAAAACCTCAAAGAAACAACAAGCCAAACCACAACATCAACACCTCACATATTTATCAAGTTCAAACACAACTTACTCATCAACAAAAATGATTGATCCAAACAACATGATTAGTAACCCTAAATAAAGCAATTCTTTCAACATTCACTAATACACTCACTCTCCAAGGCAACACATTATTCTTACTTGATACAAAACCAATTACCGGACCTCTATACATCTTTAAGGTCAATATTTTGATAGATACAAAAAAGAACAATCAACCATAGCTATGTTTACTCAAATTTGCAATCAAACACCATTGTACCTTTGAGATTCACATAGCCCAAGTCACCAAATTTGATAAGTCAGCCTCCTAGACTTCCACCAAACACTTAGACATGTTTTCCAACACCTTTTAAATATATTTTCAGTGTAAAGAACCATCCCTTTCACTTTTTTGCCAATTTTGCCAATTCTAGCATTCCAACCACCATGTCTTTATAAGATAGAAAACCCCTAAATGGGTGATTTCTCTTTAAATAAAAAGTAACTTTACATAATCCATATGTATTTAGATACCCATTATGATCCTATTTAACATATTCAAACAAAGATAACACTTGTTTAGGAAAAAGCATAGGATTCAATATACCACCGCTACCCTTGAAGCCCCATTTAGCCCAGTTTAACAAAACAAGTACTCTTTAAATGCATCCAAAGTTGTCCATAACCCAAAAAAGTATTTTTAAATTCCTTAAAAATACCAATTCCATCATTACTTCTCATAAAACCAATCATTAATGCATTAGACTTAAAAACCCTCATTATATGCCATTTGAGACTACATAAAACAAGGTTTTATAGAAAATGCAACTTGCAAACATTATACCATATTTCCAACACTTGGATAAGGTCCAAATAAGTCCTCCCATGCTCTAGGAAGCATATATAACTTCTTTCTATCCTCTTTTATTCATGTCACCCTTTGGAGCCATCATTTTCATGTAGAAAACTCATAAAATCTCAATGAGCAGCCACCAAACCTTTGTGTTCATGCCTTCCCTAACTTTGCACACACATCCAAACAAAAAAAAATTCTTTAAAACAACCTACTCATCCCATCCCACCATTCTACTAAGCTTATATCAGTGGGATGGTGTAAGTCCCCACCTTTTGTTCAATAGTTTGCAAAAAAAAATTATTTGGTGGTCATATTTGGTTGAGCATATAACCATAAATTCATGGTACAAAATAGTATAGCTATGCTTGTGTCTTAATCCCTATTTTTGACTAGAAATATTGTCATATTACATTATAAATGAATTGATATAGGTTCAAGTTGTGATTTGACTTGATGATACTTTCAATTGTTCAAAGTTAAGAGGGAATTATTTAAATTGTTAATGGAATTTCTTTTGTATAACAATGATGGTTATCAAAATGATCCACCTTTAACATATTTGGTGATTAGCTAGTAGTGCTAGTTATTTTTGTTATTATCAAGAAGCTAATGAATTCTAGTTCCTATGAATACAAATATGTGGCACCCTAGTTGGTATATTTAAACAAATAAATGTTTCATTCGTACCATTTTATATATCCTCTTAGGGTTTGACATGGGTCCTTATAAGTTTCTTTTCTATTAGCCCTAGATTATGTTTGCTATTGTAAATGAGATGTGAATGCGTAAGTTCATGTTTCTTTTTATGCTATTATGTTATACTAATGAATATGGGTGAGTGTGTAGAGGAATTTCAGTGTGATACTAATGCATATTGCTTATCCTTGTGGCATTGCCATGCAAGTGTGTTAGGAAAGTATTTTTCTTACATTGTTATATTTTATTATGGAATAATTATAAATGTTAGTAATAGAAACAAAGTCTTATTTTCAATTAGTTTTAATCCATATTTTAAATTAAGATTTACTAATTGATTAATTTTTGGGGAATTGAATAGGTTTATTAATAGTTTATTTATTTTGGTTAGCCTTTCACATAACTTGTAATATAAAATTGATTTATGAATTGTGTAATGAGTAGAGTATGTAAAATAATCATTAATATATTGTACATACAACTAAGTGACCTATATCCATTATGTACTCTATTTTAATTAAAATATTGTAACGAGAGAGACTTTGATGTAAAAGTAACTATGAAATGGAAACCACGTATATAGCTAAATTTTACTTTAAAAAAAAGAGAGATTGGGTGTAATATCTAACTCAATAAATTAAATGCATAAAATAATTCAATATAATAAAACTACATAACAAAGGATTGAATTGATATATATATATATATATATATATATATATATATATATATGTATATTGTAGAACAATTATTATCACACAAATAGATAACCATATCCTACAACTAATTTAGTCTTCATTCAATATACTAACCTCATACAAGCTTCATGCATCTATACAAGCCTCTTCTCATTGGCACCTACCTATCAGGGGCATTCGACGGTTGCAGCCAAAAGATTACTTTGGGGATTTCTTTCCCCACTTACTCTTGATGTGCACCTGAAGACTGTAGAATAATTAATGAAGTTAGCAATGTTTGAATTCCAATTAAATGCTAGTAGGTAATTTTGAATTTGAGAGGGAATGAGTTGAAAGTAAAAAAGAATGAAGGTATTTTTATTCTATTAGTTCAAGAAAACTAAGTCAGTTGGATGGATTACTGAGCAGCAACAGTCTGATGGGAATGTTCTTTGTTCTCTATGTTTCAGAGACTATTTTCTATGTGAGCTTTTGAAAGCTCTTGAACAACAATAACTGTTTGTTTCGTGTGTGAGTGGAGATTGCTCCTAAAGAGCTCTTAGTAGCTCCTGAAGTTTTCTATTTTGGTTGAGGAACTAATGGAGCTGCTAGAAGATTGTGATTCATAGCTTAGAAATAGCTTTCAGTAGTTTCAATTTAATCTTTCATGTATTATCATTTCCAGCATATTTACTACAAAAGGAAAATATTGCATGCCCAAATTTGTCTCCTTGTTGTGTTTGTTTATTCCACATGTTTATTTCCAGTTTGGCTAGAAAATAGAGTAGCAACTCTATGGCCTTTCATGTTTTTAAAAAAATTGACATGGTATTAGAGCCATAGGCCCCATTTCATTGTGAGTTAGGGAAATTTTCTCTAGGTATTGAGTTTTTTCTATGAAGGATACTTGGCTAGAGATGAAGGAAAGAGCTAGCAGTAGCCAGCATCCATTAATTGATAGAACTATGATGTTTGGAGAAAGAATATGAAGACCATAATGGTTGCCAATGATTTGTGGGAGCTTGTGGTTAGTGGTTTCAATAATGTAACTAACCCAGTAGCATATGTTGTGCTCACAAATAACTAGAAGAACTAGTTGAAGGAGTTGAGGAGGAAAGATACTAAAGCATTCAGTGTGATAGAAGTAGCCTTGATAGGTGTCATTTTTCCTAGAATAGAAATAGCTAACTATGCAAAGGAAGCTTGGGAAATCCTCCAAACCTATTACAAAGGGACTGACTTGGTCAGATTGGTGAAGCTCCAAATGATTTGAAGAGAGTTTGAGACTCTCGAAATGAAAGACAATGAGTCCATTTTTTTTTTCCACACAAGACTCTCAGGTTTGATAAACCAGTTGAGAGTGAATGTTGAGATCATTGATGATCAGAGGATTGTGGAGAAATTCATTAGGAGCTTACCCACGAAGTTTGATGTAGTGGTGATTTCCATTGAAGAGGAAAAGACTCTCAAAACATTGTCTATTAATGAGCTAATGAGTTCTTTGCAAACCCATGAGAAGCCCATAAATAGGTCTATAAGCTCCTCCCAAGAGAAAGCTTTTAAAGCTCAGTCAAATGAAAGAGGAAGGAGAAGAGGTAGAAACAACTCCAGATGCGGTAGAGGGAGATTTGGACATGGTAATCCTAGAGAAGAAAGCTCAGCATGAGAAAACAACCAAGAGGAAGTGAGCAACTCTTCAACCATCTCCTAAAGAGCCAGGAAGAACAATAGTTTGTATCAAAAGAATGACAAGAGCAATGTTGAATGTTACTACAATCATAAGTTTTGGCATTATACAAGTGAATGCTAGATAAAGCAAAGAGATCAGTCAAAAGAAACTGCAAATGTGGCTAAAGGAAACCAATCCATAGCCTTCATCATGTGCAACATTGGTGAAGAAGGAAGCCCTGAAGTTTGGTATTTGGATAGCGGTTGTGGCAACCACATGAGTGGTAATGAAAAACTTTTTTCTTTCATTGATAAAAATGTAAAGTCTAAAATTAGAATGGGGAACAATGGAGTAATTCCTATTGTTGGAAGAGGATCTATTATGATCTGAAACAAGCAAGGTGAGAAAAAGGAGATACATAATGTATTTCTTACTCCTGGGTTAAAGCATAACCTCATGAGTGTTGGTCAGCTTATCCAAAATGGATACAAAGTGCTGATGGAGAAGGGCCAATGCATCATTTATCACAAGAATGAGAGGACGAAGATGTTTTCAACAGTTCAAATGATAAAGAACTAAATGTTTCCTTTAAACATTGAGACATGTTTCTCATCTTAGTATGTTGTTGCACCTCTTAAGAATGGAGAATGTACAACAATACATCATGTAGCACTCAAGAGCACCATTCAAGATCCCTCCAAGCTATGGTGTCTAAGGTATGGACATTTAGGTTATGCTGGTTTGAGTCTTGTGTTCAAGAACAAAATGATTGATGGTTTTCTAAGAATAGTAGAGCCTAATGTTAGATGTGAGGCTTGCATTCTGGGAAAGACGCATAGGAAGCCCTTTCAATTAGGAAACTCTACAAAGTTAAGAGCACCATTGGAGTTGGTGCATACGGATTTGTTAGGCCCTATGTAAATCATTTCTATTGGTAGAAGCAATTTTTTTATGACCGTCATTGATGATTATAGCCATAAGACATGGGTCTACTTTTTACAACATTAATCTAAAGCATTTGATATTTTTTGTAGTTTAAGGCCCATGCTAAAAAGGAGAGTGGACACATGATCAAGGTCCTAAGGTCAGATCAAGGAGGAGAGTATACACTAGTAGAATTTGGAAAATAAATGACTATGTGACTAAAATATTTAGTCAGGTGACTAACACTAGTAGAATTTGGCAAATAAATGACTAATTTGGTCATTTATAAGTGACTAATTTGGTCATCAAGTAAAATCACAACTAAATGACTAAATAAATGGCTAATATCAGACAAATAAAAATGACTAAATAATTGACTAAATTAATGTCTAAATTAATTACTATTACTCTATTCTTTTTTCTTTTGAATTTGATCATAATCCATAGAGCTTAAGCCCCCCTCATGGGACCCCTACCTAAGCAGGCCATTTGGCCGCCTAGGTTGCTTGATGCACCAAAAATACCTATTGTGTGGAAGGCATCATCTCTCGGTGCAGTCTTAAGGCCTTCACATATTTTATAAAAAAAATTAACATTTACATTCTTTAACTTTTATTACTCATTATGTTAATGAATCATTAATGCTTTTAACTATGATTTGAATCCAATTTGATTTTCCTGTTGTTTTAGCATGTCAAATGTATCAAAGAGAAATTGTGGTCAATTTCACTAACAAAATATGATTTAAACAATCCAATTGCATTTTGAGGGCTATCTTTCATTTCAAAACACAAATAAAGATGACTAAATAATTAGTGCAACAAATAAAAATGACTAAATAATTAGTCACACATAAAAATTAGAAAATATGACATTAAAGTGGTTAATTAAAAAAAATTGAATTGAGGGAGTGTATTGTATCATAATATAATATAATAATAATAATATGTTATATTACAATACAATATATTATAATAATAAATTATAATATAATATGATATTATATAATATATATTATTATATATATTATATTAAATACTAATATTATATAATAATATAATATAATTGTTATATTATCATATAATATAATATAATATAAATGTAATATTATAATATATTTAAAAGTGATAGATTTAATTTTGAAATCAAAATCAAATGAAGTAAAGAAATGAAGTAAAAAAGTAGGAAAGTGGGAGATGGTATTTGATTTTTCTAAGAAAAATCATAAAAAGGTACCTATTTTCTTTAATACAATGTGAAAAATCAACCATTCGGCCTAGGGTAATGAAAAAACCCTAAATCAAAATGAAACTGAGCTCTAATCTCATTTCATTTTTCACTTGTGTATTTTTGGAGAAGAAACTCATTCCATTTTTCACTTGTATTTTTGGAGAAAACTCAACACCGCCATGCCTGGGTAGGGTTTGAGAGTGGAATGGTGACTCATTATGTTGTTTCTAATGATTTTCCTGAAAAAACAATCTTGCAGAGGTAAGTCTTTGGTTTTGAAACTAAAAAGTATTCTCCATTTTGAAGCATTTTATTGAGCTCACTTTGTCACGACTGAGTATTTTCTATTGTATTTCCTTTTCTTACCATTTTTCGATATCTCTCCTCTTTGTTTGACTACCATTGGAGTATCTTTGAGGCTCATTTCTAAAGGCTTTGGAGCGCGTCTCCTTTACAAAAATCTTGTGTAAGTTTCATTATTCTTATCTCTTAAATTTCTATGAGAATAGGCTGGATTCGAGCTCAGTAGAGGCAATATGATAAAAACCCTTGCATCTCCCTACAAAAATCTTGATGGGTTACTTTCTTTCTGTAGAAAATGTAAAACTTTGCACTCTCAACTTACTATTTTCATTATTATGAGGGCTTTTTTTGTTCTAATGGTCGTGACCTTCATAGCATTTTGGGTATTTTTCTTTCTGTTCATTTTCTCTTCCTCATGGGTGTGTGGTAGAGACCCAGTACTCAATAAAACAAACTTTTGTATACTTGATGTTTCCACAAAGGAAACTCCAAAAATTATATAAATGGAATGCCCTAAAATTCTTTCTTTAATTTTATTTTATGCTTTTCATCCAAGTAAAGTCTCTGATTGTGAATGGGATTAATGATAGATTGGACAGGAGCAATCAAAGTCTATCTAAATTCCCAGAGAGCACCTTCATAACTGAGAGAATTATTATATTTATTAGAAATCTTGATTTTAACAGATGGATTTGTTTCAGCTTCTTTCCACTTAGTATCACAACTTTTAGCATTTCCTAAAATCTCTGGCCTATTTTCATTCATTTTTCAGATTTTGTTCTTGAAGTAGATTTTGTAAATAATCTAGGCTTGTATTCTTGAACCCATTTTATTCTCACAATGCTTTCAATAATTTATTTGGAGCACATTCACAACTTCATAGTGTATCTTCCATTCACGGTTGCAATCACTGGTGATAATATAAATTTAAGTTTTTTTGAAGGTTTTAGTTTTTCTTAAATAATTTTATTACTAGCTTAGTTTTTTCTTTTTCATTAGAAAAGAAAAATTAAAAAAGAAAAGTTGCTTTTATATCTAAATTAGTAATTGTTAAATTAGAAATTAGAATTTAATTTAAATTTAGAATGAAATTTATGTTTTTAGTTTTTCTTAAATAATTTTATTACAATAGAATTTTAGTTATCAAGAGACATTCTAATATTTTTTAATGTTTTTCTTAAATAATTTTATTACTAGCTTCGTTTTTTTGAAGCAATCTTTCTTTTTTAGTTTTTCTTTTTCATTAGAAAAGAAGAACTAAAAAAAAAAAGGTTGCTTTTATATCTAACTTAGTAATTGTTAAATTAGAAATTAGAATTTAATTTAAATTTAGAATGAAATTGAAGTTTTCAAGATACTGTGGTGATTTGATTTAAAGAATAATATGATAATTGAATACAAAATAGAAAAAGTACAAATTATTTCTTTTGCAATATCACTAATTCTATGCATTTTTTATTTATTAGACTTACTTTGATAATCTAGTAATATATTTAAGATATTAATTTGATATTTATTCTTTTGCAAATGCATTTCTTTTGCAATATCATTAGTTCTATACATTTTTGATTTATTAGACTTACTTTAATGCTTATGGGTATCTGCATTTAAGATATTCATTGTTTATAGCTATTTAGTAATATGTTTATGGATAGTACATAGCAAAGAGATATTGCTCTAATAAGCTAGTAATATTTAAGATATTACTCTGATATTAATTCTTTTGCAAATGCATTTCTTTTGTAATATCATTAATTCTATGGATTTTTATTTATTAGACTTACTCTAATACTTATGGGTATCTGCTTTTAAGATATTCATTGTTTATGCTACCTAGTAATATGTTTTTTATTTTATTGTGGATAGGTACAGAGGAAGGAGAAAATGCAAAACCAATGTCTTACTGGATTCATTTACTACCCATCTCATGTGCAATAGTGGCATCACTGAAGACATACATTCACACCATTTAGTTTTAGTTTTTTTTCAATTTTAAAAGTATAATAAATCAGTAGTTTGCATACTACAAAAGATTTTGTATTCAAAACTCTACATATAGAGTTCTTTGTAACATATTTTATATATAGTTTGAATATATAGAGAATTATATTCCAATTTTGTTTCAATCTCAAATTTGTTGAAGTTTTAATAACATAAGAGCTTTAAAGTTTTATATTATTCAATCACAACAAAATTTTCTCTTGGTTTGCAATTTCATAGACTAGTTATTGTAATAGCATTCTCCAAACATAAGAGTTTGCATACACATTCGAAAGCATTAGTTCATAAATGACTAAATAAATGATTAACATGACTAAACCATGACTAAATAAATAACTATAATGACTACCATGACTAAATAATTGAGCAGTTAACAATAATCAATAACTAAATATATGAATAAATTAATGACTAAATATATGACTAAATAAATGACCAATTACCAATGATCAATAACTAAATTAATGACTAAATCAATGACTAAATAAATGACCAAATCAATGACCAAATCAATGATCAAATCAATGACTAGATAAATGACTAAAATAGTTTAGTCATAAATTTGGTCGTGTTATAAATGACTAGAAATAAACTACTAATAGTCACGTGACCAAAATTAGTCATTTATATGCAATTTTTAGTTGTTTATTTAGTCATATGTTGTTTTTTTTGTACTAGTGATACCTCTAATTTTTTTGTGAATTTTTGCAAGCAAAATAACATAAAAAAGGAGCTTACAACCAATTATACTCTGCAAAAAAATGGAGTGGCTGAGAGAAAGAATATGACCATCATTGAGATGGCAAGGAGCATGATGAAAGCAAAAGGACTCCCAACTGAATATTGGGGAGAGGTTGTAGCAACAACTATTTATTTGATTAATAAAATTCCAACAAAGGCGATCTGTGACAAGATCCCTCAAGAGGCATGGATGAGATGCAAGTGGATAGTTGAACACTTGAGAGTGTTTGGGTGTGTACCATATGCACACATTCCTAAAGAAAAGAGGCAGAAATTAGATGAAAAGGGTGAAAAATGCATTTTCATGAGCTATAGTGAAGAGTCCAAAGCCCATCGGCTATACAATCTGGTCACCAAAAAGATAGTCATTAGTAGGGATGTTGAGTTCCTAGAAGACAAATCATGGGATGGAGTGGTAGATTCTAACAACTTAGAACCGCTCTTAACAGCTTCTGAAGAAGCCAAAATAAAACATGAAGTTTAGCAAGGAGAGTTTGTAGATGCTCCTGAAAGCATCGGTCGAGCTCCTAAAAGCTCCAGAAGAGCTCCTAAAAGCTCCTGATGGCTCTTGACAGCTCTTGAAGCTAGAACATAGTTAGCAAGATAGTCATAGTTAGCTAGAGGATTGGCTCCTGAAGCTACTGGTTGAGCTCCTAAAAGCTCCCGACAACTCCTGAAAGCTCCTGAAGTGAATAGACATAAAGGTAGTAAGTAGCTAGAGACAACCAAAAGATTGGCTCTCAAAAGCCCTAGAAGATTGGCTCTTGAAGAGCTCCTAAGAGCTCTTGAAAGCTCTAGAAGAGCTCCTAAAATCACCAGTATAGCTCGTGAAAGCTCTTGACAGCTCCTAAACTTGCTTGCTCAGAATAGTAGTAGTAGTAGTGAAAGTTCAGAACCACATCTCATCTCCCTAATGCCAAAGAAGACCAAGAGTCTAAGGGAGATCTACCGGAATGAATGGTATGATGAAGTTTTTGATGAGAGTGTCAATTTTGCATTGTTTTCTCATAGTGATCCAATTTAGTTTGAAGAAGTTGTGAAAAAGGAGAAATGGTGTGAGACCATGGATGAGGAGATAGATGGAATAGAGAGGAACAACACATGGGAGTTAATATATTTTCCTCCAAACAAGCAAGTTATTAGGGTTAAATAGATCTACAAGACAAAGTGCAATACCGAAGGAAGGATAGACTGACATAAGGCAAGATTAGTTGTCAAAGGGTACAAACAACAGTTTGGGAGAGATTATAATGAGAAATTTTCCCTTGTTGCAAGAATGGAGACTATGCGAGCAGTTATAGCAATTGCAGCCCAACACATGTGGAAGGTATTTGAAATGGATGTGAAGTCCGCCTTCCTTAATGGAGTATTAAAAGAAGAGGTTTATGTGGAGCAGCCATTCAGATATGAAGTTCTAGGTCAAGAACACAAGGTGTATAGGCTGAAGAAGGCTCTTTATGGGCTGAAGCAAGCTCCACGGGCATGGTACAACAAGATTGACTCATATTTGATGAGAAATGACTTTAGCAAAAGTGATGGTGAACCCACTCTTTACATAAAGGAAATAAATGGAAAGGTTTTGATTGTTGTCTTGTATGTTGATGATTTAGTTTTTATTGGGGATGATGATTTCTTCATTGCTGATTTTAAAGAGGCCATGAAAAGAGAGTTTGAAATGACAGATTTAGATCTCTTGAGATATTTTCTAAGCATAGAAGTAAAAAAAATGCATGATGGTATATTTATCTCTCAAGAAAAATATATGAATGAGATCTTGAAGATATTTAGGATGCTTGAAAGCAAGCCTACCCCAACACCAACAGCCATAGGTTTGAAGTTGAGCAAGGAATATTGTAGTAACAATGTGGATCGGACCATGTTTAAGAGTTTTGTTGGAAGCTTAATGTATTTAACTGCAACTAGTCTTGATATAATGCATAGTGTGAGTCTTATTTATAGGTTTATGGAGACTCCACGGGACACCCATTGGCAAGTATGTAAAAGAATCCTAAGGTATGTGAATGGCACCAAAGGATATGGCATTCTGTACAAAACAACAAATATTTTTGGGCTGGCTGTATATACGGATAGTGATTGGGTAGGAAGATTGGATGACAGATAGAGCACATCAAGCTATGTGTTTCATTTATGTTCAAGAGTTATTTCATGGGCTTCCAAAAAACAACCCATCGTTTCCCTATCTACAGTAGAGGCTGAGTATATAGCAGCAAATGTAGTAGCATGTCAAGCTATTTGGCTAAGAATAATTTTCATAGATTTGAAGGAAGAACAAGAGGATGGAACAGTAATTTATTGTGGCAATGTTTCATAGATAGCTTTGATGAAAAATCCTATGTTTCATGGAAGAATCAAGCACATTGAAATAATGTATCTTTTTCTCAGAGAACTAGTTGAGAATGGTGAAATTAAAATGGCATTTTGTAGGTTTAAGTAGTAGCTAGCAAACATATTCACCAAGCCTTTGAGTAGGGATAGTTTCGAGTGCCTGAGAACTAGTTTGAGCATTGTTGATTTGGATCTGGATTGATCATATTTTTCAGCTCAAGACCAAGGGGGAGTGTTGGAAAATTGAATGCTCTTGAACCTCTTCCCATTGGCACCTACCTATCAGGGGCATTCGATGGCTGCAGTTGAAAGATTATTCTGGGGATTGCTTTCTCCACTTGCTCCTAACGTGCATCTGAACACTGCAAAAGAATTAATTAAGTTAGGAATTTTTTAATTCTAATTAAATGCTAGTAGGTAATTTCGAATTTGAGAGGGAATGAGTTGAAAGGAAAAAGGAATGAAGGGAGTTTTATTCTATTAGTTGAAGAAGACTAAGTCAGTCATATGAATTCCTAAGTAGCAACAGTATGAAGGGAATGTTCTTTTTTCTCTGTGTGTTTCAGAGAATGTTTTATGTGTCAGCTTTTGAAAGCTCCTGAACAAAAACTGTTGTTTGTTTTGTGTGTGAGTGGAGATTGCTCCTGAAGAGCTATGTGTAGCTCCTGAAGTTGTCTGTTTTGGTTTAGCAGCTAATGAAGCTCCCAACAGATTGTGATTCATAGCTTAGAATTAGCTTTCAGTAGTTTCAGTTTAATCTTTCCTATATTGTCATTTCCAGCATATTTAATACAAAAGGAAAATATTGCATGCCTAGATTTGTCTCCTTGTTTTGTTTGTTTATTCTTCATGTGTATTACCAGTTCAGTGAGAAAACAAAGCAGCAGCTATGTGGCCTTTCGTTTTGTTTAAAAATTTGACAATATTATCACACCTCTTGCAATCATTTGCACTTAAATAATTCTTGTATTTGGTATTGACCTTTCATTTCTCCAATTTGGTGAGCTACATCCTAGAAATAATGTTTCCATGATGGTTTTAGAGAATGTTTATTAAAATGAAAATTACATCCAAATGATGGGCACATTTAGGTTTCAACTTTACGACATCCTTTTCCCTACGTAGTTAAGTATATATCAACATAATTAATATATAATGTCAAAGCTCCCATAATCATAAAAATGGAAAAAGAAAGATTATTCTGTTATTTTTTTTATTTGTGTAAATCAAATCATTTTAATCATCAAAATACAAATTTATTCTATTACCTTTATTCTAAAAGAGACAAATCATTTTAACCATAAAAATCCAAATGCTATTTCCGTCAGTTAATTACCTACACAAGTATAAATTGTGATATAATTATTTGTTATTTTTCCTGCACTCTTGTTCTTTTATAAGCCAACTAACAAGGAAGAATAAAGGTTCCTCGTTACCTAAAAGGAAACAAGATAGCCTATTAAACTGTAGGAGATTAAAAAAACAAAGGATAGTTGGATTAAGACATACCTTTTTATGAGTATAAATAAATAATCTAAATTTTGTATTGAATGATAAGACAATATAAAAGTAAATCCAAGTAATTTCTGAGTGTCAGGTAAGATAGAAGAAGAAATACATTGTTTGGCATGTGAAATGTCTTTCCTCCTGTAGGTATATTCTCTCTAATGGGAAAGCTTTAAATGATGTATAAGCTTATGCATGTTATGATGTATGACCAAAAAACTATTGGAAGCTCCCATTTTGGCATAGCGCTGGAAAATTTTATGGTATTTTAGTATTACACGTGCCAGTTACATTTTCCCACCACTTTGCTTTGAGGCATTCTGTCAACAGCTCACTTGCCTTGTCTAAAGTCCCGCGGTTTGCAAGTGAACAGAAAAACCGTCCACATGTCTTGTCTATGTTCCACTTTTCAGAAGGATAGAAAAGAAGCAGTAGCAGCAGGTCTCACATTTGGGGATCCAGACAACCTTCAATGACCAGACCATATAAACCACCTTCTGTTGCATCCCAGTATCTTCTCCTGATTATTCGAGTTTCCTCACCATCATTCAGCGTTGCAGGTGTCATGCTTCGGGAGATTTTGTGGTGAAAGTAAGATTAAATACGCACTTGAATAAAAAGTTGTTAAAATGAGAGAAAATTTTTGCCATCCTCTTCCAAAGTGAAGGCGTAGAATGCGTGCTGGCAAGGAGGTAGAGACATAGGTATGAAATCGTCTAGTGTATTCCTGGTGAAGAGAATCATAGTCTGCTAATGTCTTGGCCTAGCTAATGGTAAATGAAAGATTGATCTAATTTTATTTTTTTTTACTAAAATAAGTTATTAACTAGTTTCTGACATTGAGGTTGTCTGAGAGGACTCATGGATTGTTATGTTTGTTTTTTTTAAACCAAAATGAGTTTACTCATAGAATCAATAATGTTGAAATTGCAAGTGTGATGTACACAGTGCCAGTCTCATTACTTCAGTGTCTAAAAATTGACACTGGTGTAGAGTCAGCTAATTCTGCCTTCATGCAGCGAAGTATAATTTGTTAATGGCTTGGTCTAAATTATGGTAAACCAAAGGTTGATGAGATATTTTATTCTAAAGTTATTAATTTTTGACTCAATACTACCTCAGAAGAGTCGTGGTTTGCTATGTTTTACAACAAAATGAGTTAGGTGAAGCAATTGGGCATTGTAGATACCTCTGTCAATCATTACCTTACACTATCGGCAAAATAGTAAATAATAGTGAGCCAATGTTGTTAAGACCATGGCTTTGAAGAAGACTACTTCTCTATCTCCGAAGAAGGAGGAGAATTTCCCATAGCTGCTCCCAAGAAAGAAATCTACTCATGTCATGTAAAAAAAAGTTCATTTGAGTGATTGGTTCTTTTTATAACCATCAAACATTTGTTGTTGTTAATGATGCAGAGATTAACATATTTTCCATATACAAATTTACTCAAAAATCACAAGACTCAATGCGGTGGATGGGTACAATAGGTTTCGGCTTAGAGGTATGATGGATGGCAATCAAGGGAGGAAGCTGGCTATGTAAAATTAATGTTATTCTATGTTGAAACAAATATTGCTACTCACTATTTCCATTTTAAAATATTTCTATTGTTTTGAAAAATATATTTTGATTATATTTTGTGCATCAGTTGAGAAGAATTACCATCTGAAATGTGATTGATTTTCCAGCATTCATGTTTCCAGAAAATAAATTGATTTTCTTGTATTCTGGGAAATAGTGAAATCTGAGTTATATCAAATTAATTGGTTTCATTTGTTTTTATCTTTTTTCTAAAATACAAACGAAAAAAAAGAGAGGCATAGTTAGTTAATTTTGTATCCACCAAGATTATTTTAGTTTTTTTTTCATTATTTTATATAAAGTAGTTAACTCTTATGTTTTTAAGTAGAAGCATTTTTATTACCAATCTGATTTATTTCAAGTAAATCAACTCAAAAATTCCCCAATAGACATGTACTGAAAATAAACCTTCACATCCCTAAATATTGAAAACTATATTGATTTAATAAGAATGCCCTATGAAGATAATTTATCAATATAATATAAGACTATTATGTGTCAAACTATTGATTTGAGTAAGCTAGTGAGCTGCTTTGCAAAAAAAATAAACCTTCACATCCCTAAATATTTAAAACTATATTGATTTAATAAGAATGCCCTATGAAGATAATTTATCAATATAATATAAGACTATTATGTGTCAAACTGTTGATTTGAGTAAGCTAGTGAGCTGCGTTGCAAAATAAAATAAACCTTCACATCCCTAAATATTTAAAACTATATTGATTTAATAAGAATGCCCTATGAAGATAATTTATCAATATAATATAAGACTATTATGTGTCAAACTGTTGATTTGAGTAAGCTAGTGAGCTGTGTTGCAAAAGAAATTGCTCACATGCGTTTAAGGTTCTTGTAAAACATTTTCTGGGTTTTTCTCTTTGTTCCCCCCCTTTCCGAAACATATTTAATTTTTAAATTTGGCCAAATAACTTAAAAGTTATGAATTTTTTAATGTTGTCTTTCTCTACAAATCTGCATGTTGAAATTTGTTAGTTAAGTAATAGATTTCAATCACATAAGTTTAAATGATGAATGTAATCGTTGGCTATATATGAAAAATAAATTAATAAATAAGTTACAATACTTTCGTGAGTTTCTCTTCATGTTTAATTGGTGATAACTTACAACCAGTTAACATCTATCCTACTCCAAAACATATAGTTAGTAACATGTCAACATTCTATAGATTTTGTGAGCTTATATTACTATATAATTATATTAGTTGTTCAAATGATAATTGTTAGTATTTCATGGATTTGATAAAAGTAAGTTCCTAAGAAATTGGGTGTGAATACTAAATAAACCATTAAGTAAGAGAGTAATTTTATTGTTATAGGGATTTATTCACCCTGATGTATAAAACCTACAATCATATGTCAATTTAACTTTTTATTTTCCTTTCCTACTTTTCATTTTATTATATCACATGTAGAAATGTATATAAACATCATTCATTGTGAAATTAGAAAATTCAGGTTGTCACTACCCTTTTGTATTAGTTAAGAATAAAGTTATTATCTTGAAAAGAATTGTTCCATAATACCACTATAATAATCATTGGAGTTATCAAATTAGTCTTTAGAGACCATATGGTTAGGTTATTGATACATCACTATCATTTCATATAGAAATTAAGTTTGTATCTAGAGTCATTGATATGATAGGTTATTGTAATTTTTCTAGCTATCAAAATGTTGATTCATTAGTGTATTTTTTATTTAGTTATGAATTTTCTAATCATTATAGTTCTGCACTGATTGATTTGATAATCCTCGAGATGATAATCATATATCACTAAATAGTTATTGAAAAGTTAATTATTAGTATGTATGACAATTGACTCCATTGTATTATTGTTAAACTAATGTTTGATATGTATGGTGAAATCAATCTTAAGATAAGACCAATCTATGTTCTACAAATGATTATTCAACTCACAAAATAAGTGAAATTTTTTCCTATCTTGTGAATACCCATTGGAGTTACCTTAATTTTCTTTTTTCCTTGCATCTTGCTATGTCTTGTGGCATTTTTGTGAAATTACATGAGTATGTATTCCCATGTTTCATATCTCCCTAGTATATCCTTAATGAGGTTCCAATCCCCGACTTCACCTATGTGGGTGGCAGTTGACCATGAAACTGTCTAGGGAAATGGACCCTAGAAAGGGTTGTATACCGACTCATCTAGTATGTGTTTTGTATGGGTCATGTGATGCAATTGAATTAAGAATTGAGCTAAACATACTTTAGTGTTATTTTCTTATTTTTGGTCAATAAAATGCTTTGGTCCAAAACCCAAAGGTCAAACTATGATTCCTCTATGAATTATATACATAGGCAAGGTCATTAGAGTCAAGCCCCCAAGGAATTAGGTTGGGCCCTTAGGACTATTCTTTTGAGTCTTTTATGTGACTTTTCATACTATAAACCACCATTGATTTTTGTAGCTTGTCTTGGTATTCATGTGCTAACTACCTTTGATCTTATGTGTGTGCCAAGTAATTTAGACATTACAAGTATAGGTATTGAGAGCGATTGTTTTTTGACATGATGGAATGTAAGAGGTACATTAAGCTAACCCAAGTAAGTAGAATTTACTACTAAAATAGTAAATCATTTCTATCCTTTCTTCTAACTAGTCCGATCATTTTCTATAGTTGTAAGTAGTGAATCATGTTATTATTGGTTTTTTTAAGTAAACAAAAACAATTATTAGCAAAATTAGTAAATTCATTTTGGATTGTTATATTGTTTAAAGTGTAAAAATGTGGGCATGATATATGGGCCTCAAACTTCTTAAATGATGCTCAAACCCTCTTATGAAGGGTTATTGACCAGTATACAAAAAATTGCCTTAAAGGAGTATTTTACTTATTCAAATTCCTTCAAATTGGTTTTGAAAGAGAGCCACTTCTCTATATTACCAAAGGCAGTAAATATCTAAGTCTAATGCAACTGTATAGGCCTGGTAAATGAGGAACAACAGAAATAAAACACTGAAGTTTGAGGATAGGGAACTTTCCTTATTAAAACTCTACAAGAATACAATGAGTGACCTGTTGTTCACCTTAAAAAGGATTTAAATAGATATTTGCAACATAATAAATGACTACCCCTTCAATTTAAACTACCTAAATACCTTCCTAACGAGGTGAATCTTCCCATTCATTTGTATTTTGTCTTTTTTGTACAATTTTACACTCTTACATATTTTGCATCTTTGAAAACTAAACAACATTTTTTACAAATTTAACTTCACCAATCCACCTATGACCAAATTAAGACCTTAAATACAATGAAATAGGTCTTCATATGACATTTTACATGAATTTACAAATGGACATTCAATTTAGAAAATAATTTGCCTGTGTAAGGCAACTAGGTGCTCCTGCATCGAAAACAAGGGAGACTGTAGAGCAAGGTCTTGTTGATGAAAGGATAATTGAAGATACTCTTGATTCCCAGCCTTTGCTTGGGAATGTTCCAAATATTAATGAACATTCATAGGTCTTTGAAGAATCGGAGAAAGGCTATGCTGAAATTGAGGAAGATGAAGCTACACAATTTTCATGTGATGGAATTGAAAATGAAGAAAGCCTTGTTGTAGCAATAAATAAAGAAAGTAATTTTTAGAGAGATGAAGTTGAAAATATGGATAGACATGAAAATATAAGTCTTCAAATAGAGGAGACAGTGTCAAACCCTACTAATCCCAAATTTATGCTAGAAATTATTGAAGAAATTCACATTTCAGAAAATGTGGCAGAACAAAGAGAAGAAGTTCTTGAATTAAGTGGTAAGCAAGAACAAAGAAATGTTACAAAGGTACAAAAAATTGATGATACACCTAATTGGTTAATCAAGGAATTGAATTCCCCAATGGAAGCGGAAATATTGCCTCTAAATCTTAATAATTTCATACAATAAGTAGACACTTTTAAACCTAGGCACAAAACAAAAATAAAGCATGCAATACAAAGAAATGTAGATGGTAATATAACTATTTAGATAGCTACTCCAATAGTTGAAAAGGAAATACATGAAATACTTCCTAGGGAGTATACTATAACAAGTATTAACCTTGGACACTCATCTTGGAAGCAAGAGTTACAGGAAATAAAGGTGAATTTGAATGCCAATGTCACTAGAGTGCAGAAATACAAACAAAAGAAAAGAGAAATAAAGGAATGGGTTGCTACTTTGGAGTATTTTATAAATTAATTAACTTTATCCAATCAAGAGCAAGCTGAGCTACCTAAACATCCAGTACTGATGTCAGAAGAACAAGTAGATGCCATTGTAGCAGTTCACCATAAAATGAATATTTTTGAAGAGTGGATTGAGTACTGGATAAAGCAAGGAGATGAATTCATTACATATTGAATAAGGAAGTACAAGGAAGCATACCACCATTCATAGAAATCAAAAATATTTGGAGATGAATGCAAATTTCACCAAGAGCAAGTCATCAAAGAAAGGTGAAGCATTGAAATTCTCATGTAGTCAACTATCCAAGAGTTAATACAGAGTGATGTAATATCAAAATATGAACTTCCATTGCCAGAAAAATGGAAGAAATGGTTGAAATGGGAAGGTGACATGTTAATATATATTGTAACAAAGGATTTTAAAAAGTCATTGTCAAATGTAGAAAATTGATTAATGAAAATCAAGAATTTATTGAAATACTAGCTCATGAAGGTTGTGAGCCCCAAACATTAGGATATGAGGGAAAAGAAGCTAAAGCTTTCAATGAATGGAAATAAATAATAAATAGAGATCCTATTCATTTGCTAATGTAGGAGGTCATTGATGAAATTATACAGTGCAGGAACACTATAGCGATGTATGAAGAAGACAAAGTGCTTAAGAATGGTATCATACTTCAACTATCTGAAGAATATATTACACTCAAGCTCAGTTGGAAAGTGATACAAGGTTTTTCTAAAGAATATATGCATCAAATATTAAATTATTTTAGAGAGTATCAATTGATGAAAGGTGAAAAAAGAATTTTGGAGCCTGAGTCATAAGTTAGAAGATGACGAACCAGATAACAAACATCGAAAATGTGATGAAGTTTTTTTTTTTTTTGCAATTTTGATTGTGCAGGTTGATCCCAGTCCTGGTAGATATTCATTATTTTAGTATTTTGTAAGGAATCAGATAGCCTCAACATATGAAAAGTGTTTGTGCTGGAGTATGAAGTAAAGTGTTGTTGTTGATGAAGTCAAAGCCTTGAATTAGTTTAGAATATTCTTGATGATAGTTGGAAGATGCCACATGCCGCATTAAAATTTGTTATTTCTAATTCTCTGGATAAATTTTTGGGGCCTTGTTTCTATAAAAGGTCATCTCCTCCCTTATTTTTATTTTAACTTTATAATTTGTGGATGTTGGTGGAGCATAAAATTTTAAGTTTTGTTCTTTTTTCCTATTTTCTGAACCATTTTGATGTAAAACTTATTAGATAGCTACCCATCTTACTATGTTTTGTAATTGGTTTTGTTAGTTTAGCTAAACAAGACTGTAGGGTGCATATAGAACCTACTTGGTGTCTAGAAATGAAACCCCTCTCTTTAAAATCTTGCACCATTTTATGTGTAGTTGTGAAGCAATCTAGTGAAGTATAACGCAATTTTCTTTGTTTTAATTAATTATTTGGGGCATCACTAGAGAATAACCTAAATAAACTTTTAATTTTTAGTATTTTTTATGCTTTATTTTATAATAGATGTTTAAATTTTTTGAAAATGTTCAAAAAATTTGAATGAATGGAAGAAATTTTATTGAAAATCTTTTGTTTTCCATAAAATTGTTGAATGCTTAATGTTAAATCTACTCAAGTGATAGAAAATAATTTATGATGTTTATTAAATATCGAAAATATTTTAATTTCATGATGTTATTTTATGAATGAAGTGTAAATTTTATGTGTAATGCTTATAATTCCGAACAAAACTAGAAGTAACCATAGTCCCTTTGAGATTAACAACAATATCACATCAATACCCGAGAGTGACCCTAGTGCAACCATGACCTGGTTATCAAAGACTTGGGATTGAACAAAAGCCAATATTTTCCCTGTTAATGCAGAATCCCCTTTTAGGTTGTCTTTGTTCCATATATTTTAAGAAGGATAGGATCTTTGTGATCTTTTCTGTGAATAATTTATTCACCCTGTTTGCTGCGAGTAAAATCATTTTCAACAAGAACTAGCACTAGAAGGAGGGTCTATTATTGTAATTTTTGGTTGAGTTAAGTTTTAAATTGGAGTTTCATAGAATCACTAGATGTTGATTTGGTTATCTTTGTGTGACTTTAGTCGAGCTTAGTAGTCAAACATCATCTAGACCTCAAAAGTCTGGAAGTTTAAATGCAAGTTTGAAGAATGCAACTATTGTTGTACCACCACCTCCTGTAGTGATGGGATTCTTTAATCTGGAGTCACCTATTCAAGTTGTTGTATACAATGATTTACCAAAAAATCTTGATAAGTTGTGTCCTAAATATTATTTTCACAAAGACACAAAAGAACATAGTAGTATATTCAAAGATACATGCTTTAGAGCAAGGATTCAACGTGAAGATGTCATATGTAGGTTGTTCCCATATACCTTAAGTGATGAAGTTTACTAGTGGTATATCAACCTACCTTGTAATTCTATCATATCATGGCAATATATGGAAACTCAATTCTTATCTATATTTAGAACACTGAATGACCTTGCTTTGTTATATCATCAATTTTCTCAAATTAAGAGGTTTGAAGGGGAACCTATAACTGCTTTTAATGAAAATTTTCAAAAGGCTTATTCTAGGCTAGAAGCACCTTATGTAGTGGATAATTTGTCTATTATTTCCATTTATTATATAGTAGTAGATCCTTTAACTACTATGTTTGTGAAGAGAAGAGAAAATCCTCCCACTACTTTACCATAAGCCTATGCCAAAGCCGTAAGTGTGAATTTAGAAATGAAACACCTTGGAAATGGATTGTACATGAATGGCATAAATGGATTGAATATTTACCCTATCCCAAATGTAAATGGAATTCCTATAGGTCACCCTAAAACTCCTAATGTTTATCCTTCAGTGGTCTAGAATGGGACATTTTCTCAAAGTACTTTCTTTCAACCAAGAAATAGTCAATCTTTAGTCCCTCACCCTGGTCTAGCTATTACAGAGCTATGTCCTAATGGAAATTATATTTTATCACAAACTGAAGAAAATTAAAATCTCAAGATTTTTGAGGAAAAGGAAGACATGAAAGAAGTTACAACTCAACTCAAAAGATTAACCATAGAAGTTACACAATTAAGCAATCAAAATTTCTATGCTCAAAATAATAATCACAATTCGCAAAATTGGATGTATAATTCTCCTAGGCCACTTAGACCTTGGAATACATGGCCTAATAATGGGGGAGTATCAACACCTGTAGATAATCCTGACTCAACTGATGAAAATTTTACATCAAAAATAAATTTAGCAGACCTTGCGATGAATATTTTTTGTAGAATTCATAATACAAATGCTCATGCTGAAGTAGATTGTTCACAATTCAAAATTGCTTCATACATTTTTCTAGCTACTACACATTACAATGAACATTTTGATTCCCATCCTCCTAAGGGAAATGAGTTAGTTCCTGTAGGATATGACCCTTCTCTAGTCTTGGAAAGTTATGAATGTTTCAAACCACCTATTGTTATCACGGGTCATGCTCATGAGTATGAAAGTTATAATTTAACTATGACATTGGAAACATATACGTTTCCCTATCAGGATGAAAATGAGCCTTAAGAAGAAATTGATGAAATACATGCCTTTCAACAATATTAGAAGGGACACAATTACAATAGGAGTAATAATGTTAATAGTTGAGGTAAATTTAATGGGCCTCTAACAACATATCTTGCTTAATAACTTTAACATTCCAGCTGATGATAAATCAAGCAATAACACAAGGTTACCTAAGTAACATCTCACTACAGTTCATCAAATACTTCAAAAGGTGAAAAGATAGATTTCACTGATCATAACAATTTGACTAATTATTTAGTGAAAGAAATTAAAAAGTAAAGATTAACCTTTCTCTATCAGAGTTGTTGAAAACACCTATGATCAAGAAAGCATTCTTAAATACTTTAGAATATTTTCCTAAAGAAAAAAAATCATAGTTAGGCTAAGATAAAAGAAAAAAGCATTGTTCCCATAGTAGATGCTCAAGTAGCCTTTTATAAAAGGAAAAATGGAGTCTCCACCATTTCTGCTCACTTTGAGAATATTCAATAAGAATCTTCATAATTTCTTAGTAGACTCTAGAGCATCTACTAATGTGAAGCCTTTATCCATATGTTAGACATTGGGAATAACTCTAGCTATCTCTTTAAAGAAAGTCACTCAACTCGATAAGATAGAGGTAAATGTAGTTGGAGAGTTGACTAATATTCACATGTAATTGGTTTTTTATCCTAGAATCCAATATTATATTGGCATTCAAGTTGTGGAGATACTTGATACTTATGGTATGATTTTAAGTAGACACTAGTCTAAAACATTAAATGGATACATGGCTACTGATTTTCTCACTTATGTGGTTACCATGGAAGGGAGTTCCTAATCAAATCAGGATTGAAAGAGAACCACACTTGAAATACATTATTACAGACTATAATTAGAAAAATGAAGTTCTATACATAGATGTAGAACCAAGAGTTAAAATTGAAGAGGTTTTCACCTGTGATGCTAAGAAATCTAATGAACTAACTCCTAGAATTGATGTTCTAATTGAATCAGATTATGATTCTTCTAAAGAAGAGAATAGTCCTTATAATAAATTTTAGAAAAATATTATTGTAAAATCTCAAGAGAGTGGTAAAATCAAATTTTCACTAAATTTTTTATTGTTGCAAGATTGGTGCAGGTTGCATAGTGCTACACACTCATAAAATAGTTGTATGACATGTTTGGAGATAATTCATACAATTGAGAATTGGCATTATCCAAAACATGATAAGGTCAAAAGAACTAGATCAGAAATACATAAAGGAAAAGTTTGAGACATAGAGACTAAATAGATTAATTCAATGATATCAATAAATGGTAAAACACTAGCTATAGATGATCAATCTTGGATTCTCAAATTTGACGGATCTAAATCTAAACAAGGAATTGGAATAAAAGTTGAACTTATCAACCCGCAAGGTAAGTATTTTCTTGCTACACATCGATTACAATTTCAATGTACTAACAATGTGGTAGAATATGAATCCCTTATACATGGCTTCATCCTAACAATCAAGAAGAAAGTTAGAATTCTTGAAGTGTTCGGTGATTCAGAATTGGTGGTTAAACAAGTATGAAAATTGTATATTTTCCACTACAAGAGACTATCCAATTATCAACACCGAGTATGGGATTTAATCTAAGATTTCAACACATTCAACATTACTTATATCCCTAGAAGATTCAATCAAAGAGTCGATGCTTTGGCTACTGCTAACAGTACTTTAGAACCTTAGAGACCTTAGATCTAAAAAGATTTATGGTTGAATTGGTACAGTCAGCTTCGGTTCCTAATAATGTTACTAATTTGCAAGTATTCAAAGATGACCAACACATATTGAAATTCATCACTAATTTTAGTATTTTCAAAACATAAATAATTGAAGAGATAGATTGCCTTGATGGAAAAATTCAAGATGAAGAGTTGACTGAAGCCAGAGATAATAACATTCTAAAAATTAATGATTGAATTAGAACGATTGTTAGAAATTGATCAGATAGTTAAACAAAAATATTTTCCTCAAAGTGATGGAGGACTATCTGAGTTGTACAATTTGCATACTGAAGAAGATCCTAAGAATGTGCTCATAGGGAAGGTTTGTCCTAAAGAAGAAAAGAGAAATATTGCTCAGGCACTTAAAGATTACTAGAAAGTCATAGCTTGGACATACAAAGACTTGAAGACTTATGACACTTCTATCATTACACATACGATACCATTGAATCCTGATGTGAAGTCTTTCTGACAGAAACAATGTATAGTAAATGCACTCTTAGAGGCTTTAATTCAAAAGGAAGTTCAAAAAGTTTTATCAGCTAAGAAATTTTTTCCTATTAGACATTCTACTTGGGTGGCAAATTTGGTCCCTGTAAGAAAGAAAAATGGAGATATATGATTGTGTGTAGATTTCTGGAATCTCAACAAGGCATCTGAAAAATACAATTATCCACTAGCCTTACTTGAAGAAGTGCTATAGATAGTTAATGGTTCACAAATGATGTCCTTTTTGGATGAATTCTCTTGATATAACAAAGTAATGGTAGCAAAGGAAGATCAGATGAAAACAACTTTCACCATGAAGTGGGGAACTTTCGCTTATAGAAGGATGTTGTTTAGACTAATAAATGTTGGAGCTACATTCCAAAGAGCCATGGACTTTGATTTTTGAGAATTAATAGGAAAATACATCATTGTTTACATGGATGACCTTACAAAAAAATTTAAATATAGAAGAGATCATGTTCAAGATCTCAGAGCGATACTACAAAAGTGTGGAACATATGGAGTTCCATTAAATCCTAAAAAATGTATTTTCAGAGTGGCTAAAGGCAAGTTACTGGGACATGTCATTTCCCAACAAGGTATTTCAATCAACCCAGACAAAGTGAGTGCATTACTTAAGCTACAACCCATGTGGTAGGATTAATTTTGTTTGAAAGTTTATTACATGATTCACTGAAATAGTGAAACAACTACAAGATATGTGTCATGCCACAAATTTTCCATGAAAATGCAACAATTCTTTTTTTAACTATTAATTAAGCTAATTAACACTCTTAAGTGTTTAAGGAATTATGCTATACACGATAAAAGTTGTACATCTTACTCACCCATTTATATTACTATTATCCTTATTAATGATATCATCATTCATTATTCATTAGTTACTAATGGTATTATTGTTGATGGACTTATGATTAACTTGGATAACAACCTTTCTATTAAAGCAATGATACGATGATGATTAAATTGTTAATATAAAACAAAAAAAAAACAACACCAAGAGTAATATTTATTCCCCTTAAGTAACATCTAGCTTTTAATGGATGAGATAATTATCTTATCTTGTATTACCTTCTCGAGGCAAAATAGTTAATTATACTAAATTTTGTCTTACCCAATTTTGTTAATTCTAAGAATCATAGGAAACAATTCAATATTCTTTAACAATTAAATTATTTATATTTTTAGTGATAATGTAAGATTCTTTCAAATGATAGTATATAATAATATAAAAAAGATTTTTTTTTTTTCATCAAAGATGGAAACTTCCATTTAATTTACTCTAGAAAACATTTAAAAGAAACTATTCAACACTTGTAAATTACGAACCTTCCAAAAAAGCTTAAATTTGATGGTCGTATACCTATATTTGAATATTTTAACTGTATGTTAATACATGCAATTTATCTTAGAAATTGTAAAACAATAGTTAATATGAAATTTTGATTGTATTATATGTGTGTGTGTATATATATTTTTAAAATTTTTAATAAAAAACTTCTTCTATGTTTTAATAAAAGAATATATATACATATATAATATATATATATGTATGTATATATATGTGTGTGTGTATACATATATGTATATATGTATATATTTTTTATTTTTTTAATAGAAACTTCTTCTATGCTTTGATAAAAGAATACAAATTTCCTTTTTTTCAAATGCAAATTTATATTGTTGAAAAAACAAATCTCAAATTTTTAGATTTTTGTTTTACAAGTGCAAAAAAAATCATTAAAAAAAAATCACTTTTCCTTTATTAATCTGGTTTTAAAGTTTAATCTTCATTATCCAGACTCCAAGAGAAGAAGCAAAAATTCAAAAAAAGGAAAGATTTTTTTTCACACTTACAACTTACAACAAAAAAGGAAAGAAGATTTGCAAAAAGTAAAGAGATTTTGTCGCACAGTTACAACTTACAACAAAAAAGAAAATGATTTTGCTAGAGTAAGATGATTTTCATTTTATTCATTTTGTTTTTTTTTTTAAATAATGATTTACAAATATTATATTAAAAATTTGTAACAATTTACCATAATAAAATTAAACATTGTAAACTTTTTTTATCAAACATTTTGGATCACATTTAATGATATTCCATGAATTTTTTTTCCTATTTTTTTTGTTCTGATGCAGCCACTACAACCCCCTGTTCTCTATATGGTTGTTAGTTTATATTAAATTATTGTTTTTATGGGTCATTTTTTATAAATTTAGATGAATTTGAGAAAAATATCTAAATATTTCTTATTTTTAAAATATGTAGGGATTGCACTTTGAAAATGTCTTAGAGAAAAAAAATGAGTCTTCTATCAAACATTTTTTTCCATGGTCAAGTACATTTGAAGTTGTAGCACCCAATGAAGATCATAATTTTGATTTAAATGAAGACTTAGATATTTTGGGGTACACTGAAGAGTATGCTAATGAATATAAAACAAGATAAAACAATACACAGAAAAAATAAAAAATAAAAAATAAAAAAAAATCCTTGAAGTAAATTGAGAAAACAATACACAAAAGAAAAAGAAAAAAGAAAACTTGAGATGAATGGACAACAAGTGAAAAAATTGTCATATTTTTTGACCTATTCCAAGAGATGGTCACCTAAGTATTGACAGTGCTTCTATGGTAGAGAGGAGGCATGTGCCTTATGCTGAAAATGTTCTTGTCCCTTGCCTATCAGTGCCTTATTATATAAAATTTCACTTGCAGTAAAAAATAATAATTTTCATACGAAAGGCAATAATGAAGACTAAATTGTAGAAGAAAAAAAATCATGATGGGCAAGGTGGACCATCAAATTTAAGCCCTTCTTCTAGCTAGTCCGTGGCATTTGTAAATTTATTTTATTGATGCCCTAATTTCTAGGCATTAACTCCACCTTCCTCAACCCTAACTTCTTTTCTATTAAATATTAAACCATCGGGCTATCAAATATTAAAATAACAGATCTTTTCGAGACTGAAAGTAATATTTTAACACTTAATTCCTCATATCTAATCATACTGTTGATAACCTAAGTAATATTTTTATTGAACATTCAAAATTAATTTATTCCTTATTTCAAGTAAGAATACTGTAATTTCAATATGGGATTAAAAGATATACCTATCGTCAACCCCCAACATCGCCGCATTACACTAAAATATGAGGAGAAAGTACCATTGAGTTCTTTTTTTTTAATAAACAACATAATATAATTTAAATTTTATTCTCAATCACCCAACATGGCTCCTCCATTCTTTGGAGATAATGATTTAACGTTGTCCTGTAGAATTTCAAAACACTATATGTGAAAGGTAGCAAAAGCCTCATGCATTAATTTGTTCAGCTATGAACAAAAATAAAATATCAAGTTTTTTGAGAAATATTTAATGGTACGATGGGAGCACATGGTGAAGAAAGACATAATGGTGCAGGTAGCCAGATAGAATACTAAAGGAACACTTATTTCACTTGAAGTGGTTTAACAATCTACCTATCACGTGAACCTCAATGCCTGATGGTGGTGGTAGAGTAATTTATGACATGCATGGCCCAAAATGATATGGGAAGATTTCCATTTGACTAAGGAACCATTACATTTAGTGACCCACCTATCCTTTAATGCCTCTTAAATGTCATTCTTCAAGATGCGACTTGTTGGTTGCAGATTTGGTGGTTTTAGTGATGTCCTTCATTTTAATCCAATCGACCATGTAATTTGTTGCTATTGTAGCAAACCTCTTCAACTAGAAGTTAATTTTGCTGCAGGATATATTGATGGTGTCTTTTGTGCTATTGCTTCACCTCTCGCAGACAACTAGTTTCTTTACTAAACAATGCTAAGGGTGCCATGGTGGGCGAGGAAGTGCCAAAGATTGGTCTTGTTGGATTTTTTACTTGCTATGAATAGAACACTTACTGGAGCTCAGTGGGATGTCTATGATGCTTCAAAAATATTAAAGCGCTTGTTGACAACCGGTGGGGTTCACCACAACCGGTTGTTCCAGCGCTCAAGGAATCAAGAAAATTGAGAAATTTTGGGGAGGTTTTTTGACATAAACTCCATAGGATCAGGTTAATAAATGGGTATGTGTAGGATCATCATGGAAAAAATAGGCCCTTAAGTGGAAAAAAAGTTTAGAAAAATTAGAGTTAGGAAACTTGATATAAAAATTTGAATAAGTTATCTATATTATTTCAAAAATATGTAAAAATAGAATTTGTAGAAAATTGAATGTAGTTTCGAAACTACTAGGTTTATTTTATTTTTTAAAATCTATTTGGTGAAAAATTTGAAATTTCAATGCAGAGTACTTAAATTTATGGGAAAAAATAAGAAGTAGGCCTCATTCCGACCACCCTAACTACAATAAAATGATAATATTTTTTATAATATTTTAGATATAAGTAGAGGACTCATGTCCCGATGTGATGCATATTTTTTGTAATTTTTTCCAAGTAAATAATTAATTATGATTTTTTTTATTACATATTTTATAAAAAAAAATTGTATGTCTAACCACCTTAACTTTGTGAAAACTTCATGAAATTCATTTTTTAATCCTATAGTATAAGCATAGAATGTGATGCATGTTTAGGATTCCAAAATGTGATACGGTTTGAAAGCTATAGATTTTTTTCAATCAAGCCTATCAATCATGACTTTAGTTGTAATTCAAATAGAAAATAAATAATAATAATTTATTAAATTCAAAGTAAAGAATAATTTATATTAGTGGAAAGATGAGAATCTCCTTTAAAAACCCTTTTCGTTTCATCAATTTTGGGTAAAAAAGTCATCAGCCACATACCCTACAAAAACCCATCATATCGCCACTTTTTTGCCCATCATGATCCTGCACATACCCAAATCGAAGGTCTACATAAAAGGATTTTGGAGTGTTATTTCTTCAGATAAAGAAAATTCTTTGTCCCAGTTGAAATGTTAGTTTATACTTTTAATTGTAGGTTAAAGAGTTTCCTTAAATCTCCTTGGCAACATACAGATGCAATCGGGCTTTGTGATATGAGACTCTAATCTAGTTTGACTACCAATGAGGGCATCATGATTGAGAGGAGACAAATTTTATGTTCTTGTTCTATTTACCATGCATAGATAAGAATACATATAGTTTGGGAATTATTTGGGTATGTGTAGGATCGTCAAGGAAAAAATAGGCCCTTAAGTGGCAAACAATTTAGAAAAATCAGAGTTAGCCAACTTAACGTAAAAATTTGAATAAGTTATCTATATTATTTCAAAAATATGTAAGAATAGAATATGTAGAAAATTGAATGTAGTTTCTAAACTACTAGGTTTATTTAAAAGAAAAAGAAATCTATTTCGTAAAAATTGAAATTTCAATGTAGTTGTACTTAAATTTTAGGGAAAAAATAAAAAGTAGGTGTCTGTCTAACCACCCTAACCACAATAAAATGATAATATTCTATAAATAAGTAGAGGACTCATGTTCGGATGTGATGCATATTTTTTTATATTTTTTTCCAAGTAAATAATTCATTATGAATTTTTTATTACAACTTTTGAAAAATATAAAAAACGCGTACATCTGACCACCTTAACTTGGTCAAAACTTCATGAAATTCAATTTTTCTTTTTTTAATCCTATAGTATCTGAAGCATAGAATGTTATGCATGTTTTGGATTCAAAAAATGTAATACCATTTAAAAGCTATAGATGTTTTTCAATTAGCCTATGAATCAACATTTTAGTCGTAATTCACATAGAAAATGAATAATAATTATTTATTCAATTCAAAGTAACCACAATATGTGTGAAATTATACTTTCTCCTAGAAAGGGGTACAATTTTCTACGTTACATTTGGCCCCCACTTTACCGGCCATATGAAGATTCATGCATATGAAAGATAAAGGAATTAAATTCAATAAAAGTTATAAAAGGGATACTCATATGGATATATTTACAAGTAGGGAGAATGAAGCCCCCACTGTAGCTCTACAAAACCACAATGTTAGGAACTACATCCTGCAACATAGGTTTGTTAGTCATTCAAGATTTTCTTATCAAACTTCTATGGAGAATCACATTTGAGGATAGATGTATGCTGCCCTGATTCCACTTGATTTATGGAGGTGGAGTCAAGGTAGCCATGAAACCACATCAACTTACGTAAGTCATATCATAGGGTAGTTGCAAGTACCATACCGCATAGTGATAGACATTTCATGAGATCAAGAGCGGAATTATGAATTCAATGCAATAAATGAAATTGAAAATGAAATCATCTAGCCCCTAATATGCTAATTTGAATAAAATAACCTCAAAATGAAATAAGATTTATTTACTAGGGTTTGGTATATACAAGTGAAAATGAAACTTTTTACTATCATTTGACAGTTACCTTTTTCTAAATTACCTTGGTATATAGTGATCTAGGATGTCAAGCAAACAAGCTTACAAGCCTCCCAGACTAGATGTTGTTTGTAATGAGGTGGCATGAGGCACACTTCGGCACAAAGTGAGTGGATTATGTTTTGATTTTTATTAATTTTCATGCATTTACAATACTTTTTTATGTAGCTTTGTAGATTTTTTAGGACCTTGGAAAATATTGTCGCAAAGTGTCCATCTTTGTCACAATGTATCCATTGCTAGTGCAAAGTGTCCCACTTTTTCACCAAAGGTCATGAATTATCTGAAGTTTCTAGGAACCCTCGTCCAAAGGTGGAACACATGTCCATGTTTGTTGTGAAGCATCCTAGAGCAACTTTAGTGTTATCTAGTTGATAAATTAGTATTTATTTTATGTTTTTATTTATTTCAGGTTCCTCCTTAAACCTAGTAGCAACTAAGAGGGAGATAGTTATGTTTCCTTCAAGAGTCCATTACACAAATTTTAGAGGAGATTAGCAATTTACAAGACACATGATTATTTGCATATACCTCATGCCACCTATGAGGTTTCATGATGCTATGTTTATAGAACTAGTAGAGAGGTGGGATGCAAGATAAATGTGCCTTTCACCTTCCTATGGGTGAGATGACTATCACCCTCGAGGAAATTCACCTCATCTTATGGTTACCTATCCGAGGTGAGATTGTACACTCAATGAAGAAGCAGTCATATGAGGAGATGCAAGATGACATTCTATATTGTTTACAATGGCCCATCTAATGGTCAACCATCAGTCCTTGCATTGAGCTTAGATGACTACATGTTTAAACACCTTTACTTTGGTGGACCATGATCATCACTACAAAAATTTCACTAGTACCAAATAGATGAGTGGCCCACTTAGATGGTAGAATAGTTCACATTATTCGAAACATGGAGGAGCATAGGACCATTTATGCTTGAGGTCATAGAATGCTGGCTCATTTATACTATGATGTAGGATGGTTTGTATACTAAGAGCTGGACACTATAGTGCATTGTACACTTTTACAGGTTTTGTGCTTCTAGCATATCACGTGCACTTGACCCACTATATTTCCTACCATAGTGACCTTGGGTTTCCCATGAGCCTACAGTTATGCACTAAGGTGGGCATGGTAGGAAAAATATTTTCTTCATTGGTGGATTAGTTTTGATTGATTAGATGAGGGTGATATCTCATGGAGACCGTATCTCAAGATACCACAATAGAGAAATGATATACACGAGCTAGTTAGGCAGCAACAAGACCAATTTTTTTAGGTAGACATGATTACATAGTGAGACACTTCTACTATGATCATGTCATGTGATATTTTTGACACTTTTAAGTACCACTGCGGGCTTGACCCAGATACCTACAATCAACACAGAGTGCCCCTAAAGTTGGAGACACTTGTCATTTTACAATTGAGGATGTTCACACTAATGATTTAGAGGATGAGTACCATGACATGCTAACAATCTCTGATGTTGACGACATAGGCACCACACAAGACTATAACCAACGGTGGGTTGGAGCATGACCATCCCATGTATTTCTTGTGCACTACCCTACAATCCATGCCAGACCTCTTCCAGGTCATAGAGATGATATGAATGATGAGTAAGTCTTTGGAGATACAAATGATGATGACACTATTCTTGACATATTTTTGGATGGGGAGGAGGAGGATGGGGAGACCCGATCAATGATTGATGATACTAATGAGATAGAGGATGATCTAGTTTCCCATTGGAGGAGAGATGCACCCCTTATTGGAGTTAGTAGAGAACATGCAATAGCCACATCAAAGATCTACACTCATGAGAATAGCTAGGCCTAGTGGTAGTGAGCCATCCACACTTCCTATATAAAGGGGGAATTTTTTTTTACGGTTATACCCCAATTGGAAAACTAGAGATCCAGGTGATTATTTGATATTTATGTTTTCATTACACTTTTCAAATTTGTGTATGTGGTTTATATATATTTCATGATGTGTACTAATATCTGTGATGATTTCAATCTTGCAGGATCCACACAAGACTGGCATGATCTCTATTAGTGTTTGAATAAAGAGATGATGTCTTCATGGATGATGATATACCCTTAGAGTATGTGCCCCCACCTTCTATGGGGAAACATGTAGTTGTCTTCAAGATATTTGTGAGGGTGAGAACAATGTACGAGAGCGCGACTAGACACACTAGACTAGCTACAAGACAACTTTTTGCACTAAAAATAGCATTGGATGACCTCTAAGCCTCATGAGGTCCATCTAGGGGTGGAAGAGACTCTTACCTCTGAGTAGAGATCTCAAGGCTAGAGAGAGATATGGCTATCCTACATGCAGAGAGGGATCACATAGAGCAGGACTATGTCGAGGCACTCATACGAGAGGCAGACATGAGAGGAGAGGTTTGGGGCCTATAGGTAGCACCATGAGGTCCTCAAATAGGACATGATCACATTCCAGTATCTCATGTTGGATGCCACCACTAGGCCCTAAGGGGTCTAATAGCCCTAGGGCCTATTAGCATTGCATTTAGTGATATATGTACTTTAACTTTTGATGATATATATGATATATGAGCATTGATGTCTATTATTTTGTTACCTTACATGGAATTAAATGTTGATGTGACTTATTAAATATGCTTTGTAAGAATTTTTAATAAATATCTCCATGACTTAATGTTTACGTGATCTAGTTAAAACCAAAATAATTTATATTAGATACTACATTGCCATGAAGTATGCTATGTTGAATTAAATGCACCTATAATCTAATAGCATTAAATGCATATAAGGATCTAAATGAACATAACACAAAAAAATTTCTTTTGAATAGAATGGAAACTAAAGCAACAATTCAAACCAATTGAACAATCACTTTAGACTCTAAGAAATAGAAATATCATTTTTCAAAGAACAAAGCAATGTGAAATAAAATAGAACACCATCTACCTAATATAACAACAATACTTTAACACACTATTCAAAAGTGAGGATGTTATGTGTAATATCAATGAAAATGCATAGTATTGATAGGTTCTTTTAGAGGTGTACCATCGATTTCTGTTAATTTGTAAGCACCAAACCCATATTTTTATTTAATTACATAAGGTCCTAACTAATTACAGATAAATTTTCCTTTTCATTTGGAAGAGCCTTTACATTGTGTTGATTTTCATATAACACTAAATCTGCTTTGTTAAATGTATGAGGGGTGACATGATCATTATCAGTACATTGTATTTTCCTAGAATAAGCTTGGAGATGCTTGAGAGAATTAATACATTGTTCATCAAGCATTTGAAGCTAATGCAATAATTTCTCTTTACAAGTAGTATCATCAATAAGCCCTCTAAGATCAATTCACAATGAAGGAATCTCTAACTCCAAGGCACTATTGCTTCAACACTATAAACAAGGTTATAGAGAGTGTTTCCTATAGATGTTCTAATGCTTGTACAGTAGGCCCACAACACATAATTTAGTTGAGTATGCCAATCTTGTTATGTTTACTTACTATTTTTCATAGAATTTTCTTAAGAGTCATGTTAGTTGATTCTACTTAAACATTTGATTGTCGGTAATATGAAAGGTTTTCAAGAATTTATTCATGTCATTATTCTTAAATGGAGTTCCATTGTCTGAAATCAATGTGGAAGGAAGACCAAAGAAATAAATAATGTGCTCCAATATGAAATGACATATTGCATCACCTATCATGGAACAAAGACGAATAGCTTCTACACATTTTGTAAAAAAATTAGTTGTGACAATGATAAACGTATGATTAGTGGAAGAATGTGGTCATATTTTTCCAATAAGATCCAAACCACAAACCAAGAATGGCCAAATAAGAAATTGGCAATGAGACTCGAAGGTAGGAGCATGAATCAAATTGTTGTGTTCTTGATATTTACGGTATTTCTTAATGTAGGAAAAACAATCTTTCTCCATGTGTCTCCAATATTATCCTATATAAACTAATTTTTAAACTATTGATCTTCCTCCAAAACGTCCCCCACAAGCGCTTGCATGAGCTTCATCAAGTGCTATAGAGATCTTAGATTGTGTAAGACATCTAAGTAAAAAACCATTAATGATCTTCTGTATAATACGTCTACATGTATTATGTACTTATATGCAAGTTTTTGAAGATGAGCTCGAGTTTTCTAAGTTGTAGGCCTAGGAAAACTACCATCTTTCAAATAGTTAAATATTACCATTTACCATTAGCTAGAGTTTTCAATATCGGTTAATAACACTTTGTTTCTTTTTTCACCCATTGATGGTTTGAGAATCATTCAGATTGTAAATGTGAAATCAGAAAAAGGATCTTCAAGAGACAAAAAGGAAGCGACACTTTCCATTACATTTGCATGTCAATTATCCTTTCATGGTATATTGGCAATTGTATATGATTTGAATTTATCCAATAATGCCATTGTGATGTCTTTGTATTGAATGAGCTTATGATGTTTTGCTTGTGTAGTGTAGAAAAATGTACCCCTTTACATTTGTACACCTATTTTGGGAATAATTTAACATTAAAATGAACCTAATTTTTCCTTAATCTAGTGTTGTAATGTTTTTTACACATTCACATTAGCTTTAGTGCCCTTTTAAGCTAAATTTACCTAATTTTTCCTTAATTTAATATTGTAAAGTGTATTTATTTATACCTTCAAATTAATTTTTTGGCCCTCTTGCATTTATGACCTACATAGCATCATTAAAATCCCACTAAGACCCTCTATTATGCATCAGTGATAACTTTAAGAAACCTGCCTCCAAAAAAGATATAAAATCCTAGCGAATCTTTCATTTTTTGGGAAAAATATTAATTTCTATTGGTGGATCTTTCCTTTTTTGTGAAAAAATATTAATTTATTGGCAATTTTTTTTACATTAGGGTATGTACAAGATCAGAAGGGCCAAAAAGTAGTAATATGATGGGTATTTGTAAGGTATGTGGCTGATGACTTTTTTTTACCCAAAATTGATGAAATGAAAAGGGTTTTTAAAGGAGATTTCTAGATTTCCACCAATATAAATTATGCTTTACTTTGAATTTAATTAATAATTATTATTCATTTTCTATTTGAATTATGACTAAAGTGTTGATTGATAGGTTGATTGAAAAACATCTATAGCTTTTAAACGGTATCACATTTTTTGAATCCAAAACATGCATCACATTCTATGCTTAGTATACTATAGGATTAAAAAAAGAAAAATTGAATTTCATGAAGTTTTGACCAAGTTAAGGTGGTCAGACATACAAGTTTTTATAGTTTTTAAAAGTTGTAATAAAAAAATAATAATTAATTATTTACTTGGAAAAAAATTGCAAAAAAATATGCATCACATTCGAACATGAGTTCTCTACTTATGTCTAAAATATTATCATTTGATTGTGGTTAGGGTGGTCAGACAGATACCTACTTCTTATTTTTTCTGTAAAATTTAAGTACTACTGCATTGAAATTTAAAATTTTCACCAAATAGATTTTAAAAAAATAAAATAAACCTAGTAGTTTAGAAACTACATTCAATTTTCTATAGATTCTATTCTTACATATTTTTGAAATAATATAGATAACTTATTCAAATTTTTACAACAAATTTCCTAACTCTGATTATTCTAAATTTTTTGCCACTTAAGGGCCTATTTTTTCCATGATGATCCTGCACATACCCATTACTAAAATTTTGTAGAAAATATTAGCAGATATTGAAAAATAATAGGAAAATGTATTAATTATGATGGCAAATCCTTCCAATAAAAAATAATTCTTATGGAGAAAAAGGGCCTAAGAGTCAAAATTATTGATAGATTTAAGGGGTAGACTATAATATTTATTTACCACCATTGATTTAAGATATAATCTAATGGCCCTCATTGTATTTTGTGAGGTAAAATATTTGCATGATTTGTAATACTCATGAGGCTCAAAATTTCTTTTGGATTGTTGATCTAATGAACCTCATTATTTTTGGAAGTTTGAGGATATTGTCATTGGTATGTTTGTTGGGAACATGAGCATGAGCATGAGCATAGAAAGTGTTGTCATTGATGTCAAAATTGTAGTTTTATGTGAAGATTCATGTATAGCTGGTTGGTGAATCATGAGTGAGCATGGAGATGGTAGAGATGCAAAAGTTTTGGTGCAATGCAAAATAGATATGTTGAATATTTTACTAAGTCTTGAATGCAATTTTTAGTGTACAAATCATTATTTTTTGGTCTGTATTGGTTCACCTTGAGGTATTTCTATTTGCAATTATAAGGATATTTTGGTATGTGTTTGTGGACCTTAAATCCAAATTTTCATGTCTTTACATCCACTGGTGTAAAAGTTATGGTTGAAAAAATGTCAGGTTTTCTAGTAACAGTATAATTAGAATAGAGTTCATGTTTGGATTGGTCTACATTCCACCATGAAAGAATATCTTGTTATGTGGATTTGAGGGAATTTTTATAGGTGTCATTAGTATCAATGATCCATGTGGTGAGTGTTTTCAAGGCATGAGTGATAGTTTGTGGATGAACATTAAATGTATTTTACTGTTACTTTAGTAGTGGTGTTGACCTAATAAGTTAAATGGGGTCATGTAGAGTTAAAGGAAGTTTTGATCAATGTTATGGGATTTATAATAGGTCTCCTCCAATCTATTTGGATGCATTACAATTTTTTAATTAAGGTGTAAAGTGAGTTTTTTTGAATCTTGATCCGACAAGTTATATTATGCATGGCACATCTAATTAGGATGACCTAATTGATGTTGCAATTGATTGTGGATTTAATGTGTATAAATGTAAGTTAATTTTAGTGTTGTGTGGATGACATGAGATATGAAGTGTACTATAGAAAATATGTGGTATGAAATCCTAAGTAGAGCATGTGAATGTGATGTGAATGTAAAGCATAGCAAAGTGTGGAAGTGGTGTAGTATGAAGTGTGTTGATTTAGTATTTTGAGCTACAGTAGAACTATATTTCTTTCATATTGTTGATGCAATTTTAGTAGTTAAAATATTGGTAGTGAGCTATTTCTTCTATTTCTCTTATTATTCAGATAGTGAGTCCTCCAAATAGTGAGTCCAAAAGGTAGTGATCCATTCTGTAAAATGTTATGACTAGTTATAATATATTATGAGCTAATCCCCACCATGGTTTTTCTCTTTTTGGTTTTTCGCATAAAAATATAGTGTTCATGTGTTATGTGCTTCGATGATTACTTTCATGATTTATTTCCTTACTACAAATTTAGTATTATGTGTTGAATGAATGTTTAAATGCTTAAGTGGTTTCATAGAATAATTATTCACCCACTCTTAGTATTCAAGGTGTTTGATGAGCCTAGTTTTTGGTCCAATTTTGGGTAGAATCTAAAGTTTATTTGATCAAAGTTGTCATGGAATTTTATGATAAATTTTGATATTTTTATAATGTTTCCCTCAAGCCATAGACATTGGGCTTAATCCTATTTCTGCAAGTTTGAATGACACCGACATATTATGTGGATTATCTATATTGATTTTGCATGTGGTTAATGAATGTTCCTTAAGGTGATTATAGATATGCAGTTGTTGTGTGTAATGACATTTCCATGCATATTTAATTTGAGGATGCTAAGTTGAGGAAGAAACCGCCAGCTGGGCATGCACCATAACATCTAGCAAAGGAATTGCACAAAGTTCAAAGGAGGTCGATGATAGAAGATTCCTCATGCAAACTAAATGTAACTTCATTGTAGTGGAATTTAATGTTGGTTGAGAAAATGTGGGCATTATTGTTGTGCTAAATCTACATTTGGACCTGCATGTCTGACCAGATTCCATGCACGCATAACCGCCGCCACTCCACTTTCTATGTTTTCCCTAAATGGCATCCTCCCAGTCATGGAGTTGGCTACTTTTTTTAGTTGATAGTATAAATAAAGATCTGATTCTCCTTCTTAGGGGTTTCACGGTTTGATATTATTCTTGCACTCTCAAGTTTTCAGTAATAAAGATACATTACTCTTTTGTACTCATGATTTATAGTGAATAAAATAAAGTTTTCAGTTCGAGCATCTGAGTTCTCATTATTTTTAAAGGATAATTATCCAAGGGGGCCCAATTGGTGATTAATATTTGCTCTTAGTTTAGCATTAGTTTACTATTACTTTCTTTTTAGTAATTAGTTAGAAATTTGGCACCAACTGTTCCTGCAGCCACTAGAATTCTATTTTGTGACTGTTCCTATAGCCAAAGCAGATAGAGTAGTGCCCTGTTTGTTGCTCAAATTTTCATTTTTGTTACGCATTTCAGTTTGATGTAGTTGTTGATTGATGCTTGGAATTTATGGTATTCCCTTCTAAGAAATTTACTTTCAATATTGTGAGTTCCTTAGCTATATAATGAAAATGGCTACTTCAGGTTCCTAGTGCACATACTGTGCTGACCCATTTCAAGTTCATGTCCCTGGATTGATAAGTTAAATGCACCTTCATGATGATTGAAATGACTATTCAGGTTAGATGTCCAATCTTTGAATCATGGTTGTAAGGGCTTAGTTATTAAATCATTGTAGGAGGCCAACATTTTTGGCACCATTGTTGGGGATGGTGTCAAACTAGGAAGTTCTTTGGAGTCATTGGTAGTTTTTCTTGTTTTAGTGTTTTTGTAGGTTGTTCTTAGTATACCCTCATTTAGGAAGTAATTACCCCCCTTATTCTTTACCAATTCTTTGTGTGAGTTTGTTGATAGTGAGTGATACTACATGCATAGAGGAAGGAGAAGGGATGCTTATGGGAGATTCCTTCCTAACAATCCTAATCCATTCCAGCTAGTTGAATATCAAAACCTACCAAGGGAAGAAGAAGAATATCCACACCCCTTTCGATGTTGCATTTCCTGATCTGACTAGCTCTGAAGTCTCCTCTAAAGAACTAAATCAGTTTGACAACCCCTTTGCTTTGGAACTACATCAAGCAGGCATGGGTGATGCAAATAGGAACAAACCTAACTAGCTAGCTTTTCCTTTCCCCATTTCCCATCAGAATGAAGTTGACAACATCAAGAACATCTCTGCTTCAACAATCCCCAAGTTTATAGACTTGTCACAAAAGATCCTCATACATTTTTATTTGAGTTTGACATACTTTGCAGGAGTTATGATTATAGCACTGATGCCCATAGGATTAAGCTATTTCCTACCACTCTGAAAGAGGCTACATTAAGATGGTTCATGAGCCTAGGAAGAGATATTGTGGAAACTTGGGAAGACATGAAGACAAAATTTTGTGAGACATACAAGGAATATTGTAGGGGTAGCAACATGAGAGGAGGTGACATATTCAAGATGCACCAAAAGGAAGATGAGAATTTGGAAGATTATATTGCAAGGTTTTTGTTTTCCCTACAAAAATATCCACACCATACACTCAATGAAGACTCACAAAAGTTGTTTTTCCTAGGAGGAATCAATGATAGCTACACTAATTCCTTGGGCCTCATGAGAGGAGGAGATATATCCCAAGTTCCTTGGGAAGATATCAAGAAAATATGCCAGAACTACTCTAGGAAAGCTTCAAAGAAAGGGAGAGCTTACAAATATTCCATGGGAAAGTCAACTACATGTGGAGTTTCAAGAATGGAGATTACTCATTTGTTGATAGACTTCAAGCAAGACATTATAAATAATCTAGCCACTCAACTAGATACACTTCAGGCCAAGAAGAAGCAAGAGGAGGCAAAGGCAATGTTGACAGAGTATTGCCCCCACTACAAACAAAAGAAAAGGGACTGGAGATGTAAGATGGTAGCTAATCTTGAAAGAAAGCATATTCCACCTAAGTTCAAACCAATCTAGATTGAAGAAGACAAAGTATACTATGTTGCAAAAAGGAAGCCTTGGGCTCTAAGAAAAGGAATGCCACCAGATCCACTATCTTATGTTGTGCCATATTTTAATTCCTATTTATCTGGTAACCAATGCCAGCCCCCAAATCCATCCATCTATGGAGGATATCCACCACAACCTTGGAGAAACCATCCAAATTCTTGGCCCAATCATCAAAAATCTCCACCCCAGTGGCAACAACCTCAAGGTAATTGACAACAATTTCAAGGGCATTGGTAACTACCTATGGGAAATTGGTAGCAAATAAATCAATGGAGGGGAGGACAACAATGGCTTTCCCAAACAACCGGTTACATGCAACCACCTTCTCAGCCCTAGCACCCTACTATAATGCCTCCACCTGCTAAGACAAGCTCAAATTCACCTAAACCTGCTCAGCTACCAACTCAGGCCACACCCAATCCAAATAACAAACCACAACAACAACCAACATACTCGACTAATTCAAATCAATTCCCTACATATGATGTGAGTGTAAGTGACATACACTTGAGTTCAAGAACTACTCTACCAACCCCTTCCAAGCCAATTATCACTAAGCTTCCTCTGGAAGAGGAGGATGAACCTCTGAATGATCCCATTCAGCCAAGTGTACCTAAAAAATCCATAACCAGTCCAATTCAAATAGACTATACAAGACCCATCATTTCCTTAGAGATTGGAAGTTTCCAAGAAGAAGGAAGAAAAGGAGGATACAAATTTTGAAATCTTGGATCAGTTGAAGCATATATGTGTCCAAATACCTCTATTTCAGTTCATAAAAGATGTTCCAATCTATGACAAGGCAATCAAGGAAGCATGCCTCAAGAAGCTAGGTAGGAAAAAGAAATCCCCAACTATAGTTCATATGGTGAGATAGCTAGCTGATATCATGCTTGGAAAAATAACTATCCCTAGAATACTGACCTAGGTAGCCATGTGGTAGAAGTTGTTATAAATGGAATCCAAGTAAAGAATGCTCTGATTGATTTAGGGGTAGGAATAAATGTAATGACCAAGGAAATCTTGCAACAAATAAACATTACAAGCATGAGATCTACTCCTACTATTATTTGATTTGCTGATAGCTCTACTATTAAGCCTAATGGTGTAGTGGAGGATCTTGTGGTAGTTCTAGACTCCTATAAGTACCCAACAGACTTTATGATTCTTTCTCCTAAAGCTACACTAGGTAGGTATCCCATTATTCTTGGAAGGGCATGATTAGCAACTACAGATGCATACATTGGATGTCAATTAGGTAACATGACCATTTTAGATGGGAGGAGCACAAATAAGTTTGTTCTATATCCTCCTACTTAGGCATCTCATGATGAAGATAATCTCGTATGGCCACATGTTGGTGAAGAGGTTGAGGATGTTAATTCTATGGTAGAACTTATGATGCGAGGCAGAAGCTCTTTCATGCAGCTCCAAGATGAGGATAAAGTACTATCTAACATCATTCAAAACCATTTTGAATTGGAGGAAGCATCATCTTCTCATTCTGCTACTCCAGTCAAGACACTTTTTCCTACTCTTCCTGCAACCATTGTTCCCATAGATGTTCTTCCTACAACCACTCTTCCTCAACCACTATTCTTGTAGACAGACTTCCTATGACAACAAGTATGCCCCATACATTGCTGCTATATGAACTAAAGGTACCATGTGTTAATGAAGCTACCATGATAGAGTTAACTACACAAATATAGGTGTTAGAAGGAAAATATCTAAATGTTAACAGTAAACAAAGTGAAGAACAACAATTGTTGCTGGAAAACTAATTAAGGACTCGTCAGCATGAATTTGCATGGGATTATCATGATATGAAGGGATTGGACCCTAAACTTTGTACACACATAATTTACATCAAAGATTATTGTACCCCAATAAGACAACCACAAAGAAGAATTAACCCTACACTAAGAGAAATTGTAAAAGGAAAAATGTAGAAATTACTAGATGCAGGATTTATCTACCCCATTTTAGATAGTTAGTGGGTGTCTCCATTCATGATTGCAACCAAGAAAGGAGGGAAATGGTGAGTTTTTTTTTTACTATAGGGAACTAAATGTTGCCACCAAGAAGGACCACTTTCCCTTACCCTTCATTGATCAAGGTTTGGACAAACTTGTAAGAAGGTGATACTTTTCTTTTCTAGATGGATTCAACGGCTACAACCAGATCCAAATTGCACCAAAGGACTAGGAGAATACCACATTTACCTGTCCATGGGGGACCTATGCCAACTTGGTACTCCCATTTGGCTTATGTAAAGCACCTGCAACCTTTTAGAGGGTAGTCATTAGCATAATCTTAGACATTTCTCATGATTGCATGAAAATTTATATGGATGACTTTACTGTTGGAAAAATGTGCCTCAATCTCACAGGCTGAAACCTCTAAAAGAGCAAAGTCGGTATGACATTCCTTGTGTATGTCTCAGTAGTAGTTGTGAAACCTTTTGAAATGTTCAGGTTGCTGAGACCTTGTTGATGTCTTGCCAAATGGAGCCTATCGTTGTAAGAGTTTCTATCTCTCACTGATCAGGGAGATCTTTGGCAGATAGGCCACTCTTATCATAGATCAGGGAGACTCTGGATGACAAGTGGTGTTGAGGAGACCCTTGGCAAAAAGGCTTATCTCGGTATGAAGTCAGATTGAGATGGTTTGTCTCACCAACAGGGTGCGGCACTTGGAGTCTTCAAAATAATATGAAGGTTTGGTATGATCTCTTGGTGAAGGACGATAGTATTGCCAATGGTAATACTCTTGTCTATGTGACTTTGGAACTTCGGTGTGATGTCTCATCGAATGGCGATTGTCTCACTTATAAGAATGCTGAGGTCGATGCAGCTTGTGAAGTTAGTGGAACCTCTTGTCGATAGTGATGACTCTTGGTGACATCAATGGTTAAGTCTTGTGGCATTGGGGAGACACAGTTATTGTCTCACTAACATGCAAATACTCTTTTGAATGCCTTTGACCGATTTACCATCCTACGTGGTTTATCCTCGATCAATCAGAGAGCAGAATGGGAACCACTAGCAGTTGGACTATTGTGACGATTACTGAGAGGAAGTTCGACAGACAAGGGCATCATGAATATACTCAGGAATTAGAGATGTTGTCTGGTTCAATGGATTGTTTGATGGTTTCATGAACAGTTGGATGAATAATTTGAAGAGTGCTCAGTGAATTTGATTCTGAGTGTCTTGTAACTTGAGTGTTCTGTAGCAAGGTTGATCATTGTGAATACTATTGTAAATTGACATCAGAGAGAGTGAAGCCCATACTCTATATGTAATTTCATTATTGTAATACAAAGGGGTTTTTCCTGGTGTGGTGGGTTTTTCTCCCATAAGGGTTTTCCCACGTAAATCTAGTGTTCATCTGTGTATGATTATTTCTCTATTTCTATTATTGCTTTAAAGTGTATCTTAATTTGACTATAATTGAAAATTTAAAAGTATCTCTGCATTCTTCCCTAATTTTTTCACGTTAGGAGAGTTGTTTATGCACTTAGCTTTCCTTACAAGTGGTATTAGAGCCTGGCCAGTTATGTTATCCTTGTGGGTACTCTAGGTTTTTTAGTCAATTTCTGTTCAGTGGGAGTCTTGTAGAATTTTGGTAATTCAAATTACAGATTGAGATGGCTAGCATGTAAGGAAAGATTGAAATAGAGAAATTCAATGGCAGCAATTTTGAGTTGTGGAAACTTAAAATGGAAGATCTGTTGGTTGATCGTGATCTTTAGATTGTTGTGTCTAGAACTAAGCCTACAAGCATGAAGCAAGAAGATTGGGACCTTGCAGATAGAAATTCTAAGGGGTTGATAAGGCTTTATTTGGTAGACTCCATTCTTCTCAATGTGCATGAAGAGAAGACTGCATCTTCCTTGTGGAAGAGATTAGCATCTATTTATCAGGGGAAGTCCTTTGTGAATAAATTGTTCTTGAGGAAGAAGCTGTACAATTTGAGAATGCAGGAAGGAGGGTCTATAGCTGATCATTTGAACACATTCAACATGTTGATTCAATAGTTAACATCTGTTGGTGTGAAGATTGATGAAGAGGATCAATGTATGCTTTTATTGTGTTCTTTGCTAGACTCTTGGGATCACCTAGTGATGGCTATTGGGAGTACAACATCCAATTTCAAGATGGAAGATGTTGTTGCTTCTTTGTTATTAGAAGAGATGAGAAGGAAATCTTCTGAGATGGAAAAGGAGGCCCTTGCTATTAGAGGGAGGTTGAAAGATAAAAGTAAGAAGAAGGACAAGAAGTCCAAATTGAAATTAGAGGGGATATCAAAGTCTCTTGGCAAGAATTCCAAGGTGAAGTGATGGAATTGTGGGCAACCTAGTCATGTTTGAAAGGATTGTAAAGAGGAGAAGAAGAAGAGGAAGAAGTACTCTTCTGAAAATGATTCTTCTCAGAGTGATGCAGATGCTTTCATTGCAGCCTTGGCTACGCAGGCATCAGATGATGTCTGGCTGATTGATTCTAGAGCATCTTTCCACATGACATCTCATAGAGACTGGTTCATGAAGTATGAAAAATACGATAGTGGAAAGGTGTATATGGAAAGTGATTCATCATTGGGAATAGTTGGCCGTGGAAGAGTCAGAATTCAATTCCCTGATGGAAGAGTGAAGAGAATTAATGATGTAAAGCATATACCAAGTCTGGCTCGTAACTTACTTTATGTTAGTATGCTGAATGATATTGGAGTGCAAGTCATGTTCTCTAGAAATGGATGCAAGATGACTAGAGGCTCTATGGTGCTAGCAAGAGGTGCTCATGTTGGTACCTTGTATAAGCTTGATGCACATGCTATGCAAAGCAATAATGTCTTTGTAAAGTCACAGAAAGCTACTCATGGAGGAAAAGAAGAAAACATTCCTGATTATGTATACTTTATGGAAGTTAAACTTCCAGCAGAAAATACTATGTTCTGGCATCATAGGCTAGGCCACATTCATGAGAAAGGTTTAAAAACCTTGAAAAATAAAAACTAGGTTGAGGGGCTTGAAGATTGTAACATCGAATTTGAATTCTGTGAACATTGTATATATGGTAAACAACATCGTGTTTCATTTTATTCCAGTCCTCATAAATCTTCTAGTTTGCTAGATTATATTCATTCTGATGTATTTCATCTAGTGAATGTTCCTTCTTTGTCTAAGTCAAGGTACTATGTATCATTTATTGATGATTATTCAAGAAGGGAATTTGTCTATTTTTTGAAAAGTAAATCAGAAGTGTTCATTCGGTTTAAATAATTTAAGAACCTTGTAGAAAATCAGACTAGAAGAAAAATAAAATGTTTAAGGACTGATAATGGTGGTCAATTTTGTTCTGATTATTTCGAGAGGTACTATAAAGATCATGGGATTAAAATACATAAAACTACACCTTATACTCTGCAGTAAAATGGAGTTGCAGAAAGTTTTAACAGGATAGTGATGGAAAGAGCACGAAGTATGCTGAGCAATGTTGGCTTGGAGGAGAAATTCTAGGCTAAGGCAGTTTCTATAGCATGTTACTTGATAAACCGTTCTCTTAATTCTGCTCTTGTTGAGAAAACACCTTTAGAAGCATGGTTTGATAAGAAGCCCTCTTTAAGACATATTCGTGTCTTTGGTTGTGAGGCATATGCACATGTGTCATATGAGAAAAAGTCTAAATTGGAGAACAAGGCTATCAAATGTTATTTTATTGGTTATAGTGCTGGCATAAAAGGATACAAGCTTTGGAATCCTAATACAAAGAAGGTTCTATATAGTAGAAGTGTAATCTTTCGTGAGTTGAAGCCTTCTACCTTGGATCTGCAGTCAAAGAAAAAGTCAAAAAATAAAAAAGGATGTAGTTGAAATTCCTCTGACACTAGATAAAGAGGAATTGAAAATTCAAAATGTACCTGAAACTGAGGAGAGCTCAAGTAGTTCTGAGAGTTCTGATGAAGAACAACCTTAGCCTCCGCAAGTGATGAGGTCAACTCGTGAAAGAAAGCAACCTAATAGGTATGGGTTCTCTTTGATAGATTCTACTTGTGCCTATGCTTTAATTTCTAGCACTGATGAGCCTAGGACTATGAAAGAGGCATTTAGAATGTCTGATTCAAACTCTTGGTTGGAAGCCATGAATGAAGAAATGGTATCATTAGAAAAGAATTATACTTGGAGTTTGGTGCCCTTTCCTAAAGGAAGAAAAGTTGTGGGCTGCAAATGGGTATTTAAAAAGAAAATAAGTCTGGATGGCACTGTGGAAAAATACAAGGCAAGGTTGGTTGCGAAGGGATATTTCCAGGTAGAGGGAATTGATTATGGAGAAATTTTTTCTCCTATAGCTAAGCTGACGTCCATTAGATTTCTTTTGTCACTTACAACAACGTATGACTTAGAGATTGAACAGATGGATGTGAAGACAACATATCTTCATGGTGATCTTGAAGAAGAGATTTATATGTCCCAGCCTAAACACTTTGTGAAAAAAGGTAAAGAAAGACTAGTTTGCAAGTTGAATAAATCTATGTATGGATTAAAGCAGTCTCCTAGAATGTGGTACCAGAAATTTGACACTTTTGTTTTGCCATTGGGATTTGTAAGATCAAAATATGATCATTGTGTGTATTACAAAGTTGAAAGTGATCAAGTCCTTATTATTGCTCTCTATGTTGATGATATGTTGTTCATAGGCAATAGTAAGTTAATGATTTTTGATCTTAATTCTCAGTTGTCTGCAAAGTTTGAAATGAAAGATCTTGGTTGAGCAAGGTATATTCTGGGAATGGAAATAACTAGGGATAGGAAGGATAGAAAACTTTGTCTCAATCAGAGTAAGTATATTAAGACTGTTCTAGAGATATTTTGTATGAATGATTGCAAGCAGCTAGTTGTTCCAGTTTTGCAGGGAATGAAGCTATCTATTGAAGACTGTCCAAAGTATCCTAATGAGATGGAGGACATTACTAGTGTACCTTATGCTAGTGTGGTTGGCAATCTTATGTATGCAATGGTCTGTACAAGGCCAAACATTTCCCAAGCAATGGGAGTACTTAGTCTTTTTATGGCTAATCCTGGAAGGTCACATTGGGATGTTGTGAAAAGAGTATTCAGATATTTGAAGGGAACTTCAGAATATGCTTTGTGTTACCATGGTAACTTGGTTGAATCACAGAGGACTCTCACTACTCAAGGCTATGTGGATTTTGATTGGGTAGGGGACATTGATAGCAAAAGATCCACTAGTGGATATACTTTCATGTTGAATGGTGGTGCAGTGAGTTGGATGAGTAAATGGCAGGCTGTAGTCGCTTTGTCCACTACAAAGCCAGAATACATGGCAGCAACACACGCCTGTAAAGAAGCAATTTGGTTAAAACATTTGTGTTCTAACATTGGTTTTGATGTAGGGAAAATAACAATTTATTGTGATAGTAAGAGTGCTATCTGTTTGGGAAAGAATCCTACTTTCCATGCCAGGAAGAAACATATAGATGTACAATATGACTTTGTACGAGATATGGTGGAGGATGGAAAGGTTTCATTAGAAAAATTGGATACTCTAGAGAATGTTGCAGATGCATTGATGAAGCTAGTGCGCACATACAAGTTCAGGTGGAGTGCCAATTCGATGGTCCTCAGTGCCCATGATTTTTTGTATTTTTGTTGTGCTCTGGAGGTTCCTATGTGATCTTCATCAAGTGGGAGATTGTTGGAAATGTGTGCCTCAATCTCATAGGCTGAAACCTTTGAAAGAGCAAAGTCGGTATGACATTCATTGTGTCTGGCCAACTAGCAGTTGTGAAACCTTTTGAAATGTTCAGGTCACTGAAACCTTGTTCATGTCTTCCTGAATGGAGCCTATCACTGTGACATGTTGATCGTTGTGACAATTTCTATCGCTCACCGCTCGGGGAGATCTCTGGCCGATAGGAAACTCTTATCGTATATTGGGGAGACCCTTGGCCAAAAGGCTTATCTTGCTATGAAATCTTATCGAGATGGTTTGTATCGCCGACTGGGTGCTACACTTGGAGTCTTCAGAATAACAAGAAGGTTTGGTATGATCTCTTGGCAAAGGACGATAGTCTTTCCGATGGTAATACTCTTGTCTATGTGACTTTGGAAATTTGGTGTGATGTCTCATCGAATGGCGATTATCTCGCCGATGAGAATGCTGAGGTCATTGTAGCTTGTGAACTTGGTGGAACCTATTACCGATAGTGATGACTCTTAGCGACATCGATGGTTAAGTCTTCTGGCATCGGGGAGACATGGTTAGTGTCTCACTGACATGCAAATACTCTTTTGAATTCCTTTGGCTGATTAACCATCCTACGTGGTTTATCCTCAATCAATCAGAGAGCAGAATGGGAACCGCTAGTAGTTGGACTATTGTAGCCATTATTGAGAGGAAGTTCGATAGACAGGGGCATCATGGATATACTCAGGAATTGGAGATGTTGTCTGGTTCGTTGAATTGTTCGATGGTTGCATGAATAGTTGGATGAATAGTTCAAAGAGTGATCAGTGAATTTGATTATGAGTGTATTGTAACATGAGTATTCTATAGCAAGGTTGATCATTGTGAATGCTATTGTAAATTGACATTAGAGAGAGTGAAGCCCATACTCTGTATGTAATTTCATTACTATAATACAAAGAGGTTTTTCTTGGTGTGGTGGGTTTTTCTCTAGTAAGGGTTTTCCCACGTAAATATGGTGTTCATTTGTGTATGATTATTTCTTTGTTTCTGTTATTTCTTTAAAGTGTATCTTAATTTGACTGTAATTGAAAATTTAAAAGTATCTCTTCATTCTTCTATGAGCTTTTGACGTTAGGAGAGTTGTTTCCGCACTTAGTTTTCCTTACATTTACCACTTATGGTATTGATTTTAATCAAGCATTGGAAAATCTTAGGAGAGTCCTACAAATATGGGAAGACCAAAAATTGTCCTTAAATAGTGAAAAGTGCTTCATGATGATGTAGGAAGGTTTAGTTCTTGGTCACTACATCTCCCATAAGGGAATTCAAGTAGATCCTGCAAAGATTGAGGTAATAAAAAATCTTCCCACACCTACAAAATAGAAGGATGTTAGGAGTTTCTTGGGTCATGCATGATATTATAGGCATTTCATCAAGAATTTCAGCAAGGTAGCAGCACCATTGTATACTCTTCTCACTAAAGATGTTGAATTCTAATGGACTAAATCTTGTGACAAGGAATTCTTTGACTTGAAGACAACTTTGACTCATGCTCATGTACTCAAAGGGCCTAAATGAGAGCTTCCTTTCCACATCCATACTGATGCATCAAATTATTCCATAGGAGCAGTCTTAGGACAAAAAGGAGTTGTTGAAAATGACATTTACTTTGTCAGCAAAAAATTACAAGGAGTTGAATTCAATTATATAGTGATAGAGAAAGAAATTTTGGCAATGACCTATGCACTAAATAAATTTAGACATTACATAACAGGTTACCAAATCTTTGTACAGAATGATCATGCAACCATTACATATCTCACGAATTAACCTTTGACCATAGGTAGGCTGGTGAGATGGTTATTGTTAATGTAGGAGTTTGATATAACCATTGTGGATAAGCCATGGAAGGCCAATGTTGTTGCATATTTTCTTTGAAAGTTGACTACATCAAAAGACAATCAACCCATAGATGACTCTTTTCCTAATGAGCATATATTTTCCCTTAGTATACAAAAACCTTGGTATGTTGACATATCCAATTATTTGGTCATAGGTAGATTTCCTTCTCACTTCACTCCAAAAGAGAAAAGGGAACTCATTAAAAAATATTTTCCTTTCTCCTAGATTGTTGGATGTTTGTTTTATACTGGACTAGACCATGTCATAAGGAGATGTGTGAGAGAAGATGAGACATATGAAATTTTTCATGCATGCCACAACAAACCATGTGGAGGACATTTTGTATCCAATAGGACAAGAATTAATAATTTGAACACAAGATATTACTGGCCAACACTTCACAGGGATAAAAGAAGGTATACCAGAAAATGTGATAGATGTCAAAGAATGGGTAGACCGGCCAGATTTTGTGAGATGCCACTTTTCTCGGGTAGTAATCACCACCTTTGACAAGTGGGGATTGGATTTTGTACGACCCATTGAACCTCCATCAAATGGTAAGTCTTATATCTTGGTATGCATTGATTATGTGACAAATTGGGTAGAAGTTAATACCATGAAGCATGCAAGAGATAACAAGGTTGTAGGATTTATTTATGAGGATATTTTCATAAGATATGGAGTTCCAAGAGAAATAGTGACTGATCAAGGGGCTCAATTCACATCAACCCTTGTTGCAGCACTAGTCAATGAATACAACATAAGGAACAAGAATTCTACTCCTTATCACCCCCAAGCTACTGGCCAAGTTGAGGTGACCAATAGAAAAATTGAAGCCATTATGACCAAAACGATAGCTATTCATAGAAATAATTAGGAAAATATATTATCAAAAAAAATTTGGGCCTATAGGACAACCTAGAAAACAACTACAAGTTTCACTCCATTTGAGTTTTTGTATGGAAAGACAACCATGATGCCCATTGAATTTAAATATAAGACTCCTAGGACTGCAGTAGATTTGGGGATGGATATTTATGAGGCACAAAGAGAAAGAATCATGTAGCTAAATTCTTTGGATGACATAAGAAGAGTAGCTCTACATCATACAAAGGTAGTGCAGAATCAAAGAATCAAGTGGCATGACAAATTTATCAAGGACTAGAAATTCCAACCAGGAGATTGGGCCCTGCTCTATGACTCAATATATTAGGACAATGCAGGAAAATTATAGAAAAGGTGGCTAGGACCATATGAAGATGATGAGGTCTTTCCTAATGGATTTTTTTAGCTTACTACCATTGAACCTATCAGATTCAAGTTACTTGTCAATGGTCATCATCTCAGATTATATCACAAGCCAACTTCCAAAGAAGAGTTCCTGCAGCAATTCACCCAACATTCAACACCCAAGCTTCCTGCAACCAAAGAAAGTGGACCTAGTGTCCCTCCTTTTGGCTAATTAAGGTATGTACTTTTCATAATAAAGACTTCCACTCTTGTGGAAGTCCATTTCTTCACCCATTCGCCCATTCACCCATCCATCACCACCTTTCTCTCTCTTCCACCATTTCATTCCACCTCACCTCATTCCACTTCATTTTCATTAATTGCTTAATTTATTCCCTAAAAAAAGTGAACAATACTTTCTCCACGATCTTTGCAACAAATCCTCCACACATTCAAGTATGTGCACATTAATTGCTATCTTTTAATCATCCTTTAAGTGTATTCATCTAATCATTGTATGTTAATATAGACATTCACATAAGATGTCATTATTCCCTATCAAATCACAACTCTCATCTCGCATGTGCGGACACATGTCCAAATTTAGGTTTGGCGGGGAAAGAAAAAGATGTGAATATATTGTCCATGTGCCATTTCATGCTAGGCTACGTCAGAAAATTTAAAATGAGCGTATTTGAAATCTAAGTGAGAGGATGGATCACATGTGTGAAGTGACACTAACTGCAGACACCATTTTTTCCCATCATAATTCTCCTTTATCACTCATTTTCTTGCCATTATTGACCATGTCGTAATCTTTAGTTGCAAAAAAAAAAAGAAAAAAAAAAGGGAAAATTCATTTGATATTGGCACTGGAAATTTAGCAGGTATTGTAGGAAGGTTTTTGGCTTTTAGATAGAAATTACAGGAAAGAAATTTTGCAAAGTGATAGTTGATTGAAGACAATGGGAGGAGGGCTAATTCAAAATGAGCCCTCGGTTCATGATCTTTTATTGTAGGATGCACAATGTCTAGCCGAATTTAGAAACTATGGATGGTTAGATTACTTCCTGAAGCTAGATGGCTTTGCTGAAAGCAGTGCACTAGAATTTACCTAGACATTTTCTAAAGGAAAAGCCATAGTAAAATGGTTGGAGGTTGCAGCAACTGAGGAAAGAAATGCAAAGGTTACAAGGTTACATGTTGATGGCAAACATTACCCTACCTCTAGAGATATCAGGTCATCTAGGGCCAAATTTACAGTACATGGTGACCCTCCAATCAGCGTGGATAAACATGGTGCAAAAAGAACCTCTCTGCCCAAACCATGGAAATAGGAAGTCATCTACATTATAAGGTATCTCACCTATGAAGGTTGTCTATCAAACCTGCATTCAATACATTTCAAACTCTTGAGTCACATGAGGCACAAGAGGAGGATGAATGTACCTAACATGCTATACAATCTTCTCTCAATCATGGCAGTCAAGACCCAAAATGGTACAGACAATTCTATTTCCCACCATTATCTGATTAAATTGCTAGTTGAAAAGTCCTTGTATGATGTGCTTAAAATGACCTAGGAAGAATTTATAAATGTTGATCAAATTAGACCTGAGCACTTGCAACCTAGGGTTTTTCCTAAACCTCATAGGTCTAGTAGGAGATTGAGCATGGTTGAAGCCATGCTTGGTGCTTCAACCTTTGGCACAGGCCCTAGTGTAAACTCTCTTGCAATAGAAGAAACCATAGAAATTAGTTCTTCTGAAATAGAGCACTCAAAAAAAGAAAGCTCCTCCTCATATTATGATGACAACATTCCACTTGGAACCTTGATGAAAGCTAGGGCATAGAAGAGAGAAGTAAAAATGAGAAAAGGAAATGCCAAAAGGCAGCCAACAGAAAAAAAGGTGTCGAGTTCTAAGAAGAGGAAGGCTGACACTATTCATCCTGAAGCTAAAGAAAATGTGAGAACCCTCCTAGGAAATCAAGACTAGTTGGGCCAACATTTGGTATGCCTCCATAAGAAATCCCTAAGTCTAGAGAACTACCATAGGAGGACATATAATATCCAATGGGGCAAGAGAATGTCGAGGAGGAAGATATATTTAAGGCAACAACAAACATAACATTGGCTGACCTTGCCAATATTGTAGAATAAGTTGAAAATCAAGAGTTTGAGGAAAATCAAGATTTCCTACAGCATGAGCAAGAAGTCCTACAAAAAGAGGTCCTATAGCAACATCTGAAACTAGAGCAGGAGTTCCTGCAGCCACAACAAGAACAAGAACAGGAGACCCTGCAACAAGAAGTGGGAGAAGAAATAGTACCCCCGCAGCTAGAGACAACTAGATAGCCTAAGTCCATGCAGATAGTACTAAATGGGGAACAACCATTGACAAAAATACTAGTAGGAATTCATAATCCTCATGATTTTATAGTACATACAATTTTTTTGAATTTATGGAAAGAAATACAAAGGATGGAGGAAGAATGGAAAATTGAAAAACATAAATTGAAGAAGGAAATTCAAAAGAGAGATGAGGAAATTGAAGTTAAATATGCAAAAAATTCCACATTGAAGAAGAGGTTGGATGATATGGCAGCCTTGGTACCATAGATTTTGGAATGTAGGACCCCTCTAAGGGTCTATGCTATGCACCTAAATGAGAAATATCTCTCTTTTAAGCTGAAGGATTGTTTCAGGTTTGAATCCTTCTATTGAAAATCCTAATGAATTTTTCAATGCTTGTAGGATTGCCTCCCTTGAAATGAAGAATTTTCTATGTGAGTTTTACTTGCATAATTATGTTGTAACTAAAGACCATGATTGGAATTCACTATTGTATGTTGAGGATGTCCAATTAAGGGAATTTATGTCTTGGGCACAAAATGAGATTAGTTGGGGACAACAACATGAGGCTTATAAGCAATTGGAGTCTAACATCCCTCTGCCCATTAGGGCTGGATCAAGCAACCCAAGGGATATTTACAGAGAATGGCACAAAATTATTTTTGGACCTAGTTATGGCAATAGGATTATGCCTTGGATTGAGGCAATTTATAGTGAGTATGAGGTAAAGGTAGGAGCAAAGGAGGAAATTATGAGAGGATACCTATCACAAAGATGGAATAGCCTAACTGATGAGCTGAAATAGGTTGGAACTCATTCTATCCAATATTATGTTTCACCACTAAAAAGGATTGATAGGTATATTTAGATTGGGAGAATGAAGGGGCGATATTGGCTTCCCCTGACTTTCCAGCCACCTATTATCATGTGGCGCATGCCAAAATTCAGGTTCTACGAGTATGAAATTGCTGCAGAAAAATAGAGCTGGAGAAAATTTGACAGATTAGGAGGATTCTATTGGGACCTTGACTCATGCTCAGTAGACACTAATGTTGGACAACTATTAGTTGCAAATTTTAGATCTTTCACCAAGCAGAAGAACAACTCTTCCCCTGCTAGAGAAGCAACAAAATTTTAGGTTGGGGGGAGTGATGAGGTTAGTTTTTGGTCCAATTTTGGGTAGAATCTATAGTTTATTTGTTGGAATTTGTCATGGACTTTGATGCTAAATGTTGATATTTTCATAATGTTTCCCTCAAACCATAGAAATTTGGATCAATCCTATTTCTACAAGTTTTAATGACATTGGCATATTATGTGGATTATCTATATTTATTTTGCATGTGGTTAATGAATTTTCCTTAAGGTGGTTATAGATATGTAGTTATTGTGCATACTAACATTTCCATGTAGATTTAATTTGAGGATGCTAAGTTGAGGAAGACACCGCCAGCTAGGCATGCACCATAACGTCCAACAAAGGAATCACTCAAAGGTCAAAGGAGGTCGATGGTAGATATTCCTCATGAAGACTGAATGTAACCACCTTGTAGTGGACTTTAATGTTGGTTGAGAAGATGCAGGCATTACTGCTGTGCTAAATTTGTGTTTGGACTTGCAAGTTTGACTAGATTCTATGCACACATAACTGTTTCCACTCCACTTTCTTTGTTTTCCCTAAATGGCGTCCTCCCTGTCATATAGTTGACTACCTTGTTTAGTTGATAGTATAAATAAGTATCTGATGCTCCTTCTTAGGGGTTGCATGATTTGATATTGTACTTGCACTCCCAAGTTTTTAGTAATATAGATACATTACTCTTTTGTACTCATGATTTACAGTGAATAAAATAAAGTTATGAGTTCTGAGCATCTCTTAGGGATACTTATCCAAGGGGGCCCACTTGCTAAGTAATTTTTCCTCTTAGTTTAGTATTAGTTTAGTATTACTTGTTGTTTAGTAATTAGCTATAAATATGGCACCAACTGTTCCTACAGCCAAAGCATATAGAGTAGTGCCTTGTTTGTTCCTCATATTTTCATTTCTGTTATTCATTTCAGTTTGATGTAGTTATTGATTGATTATTGGAATTTATGGTATTCCCTTCTAAGAAATTTACTTTTAGTATTGTGAGTTCCTTAGCTTTAGAATGAAAATGGCTACTCCAGGTTCCTAGTGCACACACTGTGCTAACCCATTACAAGTTCATGTCCTTGGGTTGACAAGTTGAATGCACCTTCATGATGATCCAAATGACTATTTAGGTTAGATTTCCAATCTCTAAATCATTATTTTAAGGGCTTAGTTATTAAATCATTGTAGGAGGCCAATAGTGTTCAACAATCATACTTTGTGAGGTAAAATGTATTCAAAACCTGAAATTGATTTTGTATCATTGTAGATCAATGATCCAAAATTAATTTTGGACCCCATGAGAATTACAAATTATGGGTACATTTTACCTCATAGAATACAATGAGGGCCATTATATTATATTTTAAATCAATGGTGGAAAATAAAGATTGAAAATATGGCCCTAAATCAACTAATAATTATGATATACTATTGGAGAATTAATCTATATTTCCAATATAACTTATAAAATTTAGGAAAATATGATCTAATCATGTATCAAATATTATGGAAAGTTTTTGAGTTCAATTTTTTGATAAAATAAATTCCTTGGCGATTCGAATTAGACTATAATATTTTTTTCTAAAAATGTGGCAATTCAAGTCATGTTATAGCTCGAACTATTAGTCAATTTGGGATTTCCACATTTTAACTATTAGCCAATTGGTGAATATTAACCACTAAATTTTTTTTTTATGCATCCCATGACTTATTTCAACTGAGATCCTGACATAATCAATAAGTACACTTAATTTTCCAACTCCTTGACATTTCCTCTATCCAAAAAGGCCTAGTGGGATCCATACTCCACATTGGACATGTGAGTCCCACCTAGATGGGACCTATATGAAAAAAGTTGTGTATGAGTCCCATTTGGCCCCTTTTTAGGGTTTTGAATTCAAATTTCATGAATGTCATAATTTGGGGTCTAATAAATGATAAATTGAATGGAATTCCTATATAAACAATGTTTCAAATCATTATTTCACCTAAGAAATCATAATATCAACTAAGCAATCAAGATTCAAGTATCCTAAGAGTTCACAAGAGAATCATAAAATATTCAAGAACATTTCTAAGATATTCAAGGGCATATATCTTCATCATTTGTTGCAACAATTCAAGATCCATTATCATTTCAAAGGCTAGATGCATCATCTATGTAGTTTGGAGCTAATGTTGTGATGTATGGCTCGTGATCAATTAAAGTATTCAAAGGAATTATCTTTCATCAAGAATCATGATCAAGATCTACATCCATTACAACCACTTCATGCAAGATTCCAAATTTACATTCCAAGCCATTATTCAAGGTATCATTAAATTCATGTTTCATGTTTATATTTCATTATTTCACCATAATTTTTAATTATCTTTAAAATCCCTATTTCCTAACAATCAACAAGTTTTTCTCTCTCCCTACATGTGTGATTGCAGATCTAGGTATCTTGGAGCTTGAAGGATCTTTTAAGACTAAGATGCAAGATTGAATCTAAATTTTTTGGAGTTGACCCTTCATTTTCATGATCAAAAAAAGTCACCTATAGGTTATGTATGAGGGTTTTCGACTCAACGATTTGGTAGGAAGGAAGCTACAAGAGATCACTATAGAATATCAAAAATTTAGCCAAACCCTTTATCGAGAATAAATCACCACACGTGGTGTATGAGTCCTAGAACTAACATTTTTTAGGTTTTAGGAGATTCAAATTAGTCCTTGATAGATTCCAATTTTGGCAGAGAAACCCTAGTCTGGAACTAAATTACCCAGACTAGCCAGTGTATGAGTCCTAGTGGGATTCAAATAACACAATTTTAGGGTTTTAGAGCTTGTTTTGACCTCATCTATCTTCTAGGTGCACCATAGAAAAATGGACCCTTGTCATTTTCATGGTCTTTTAGGCCTTGCTTCATGTTGTTGGGTCTATTTTTATTTGATTTTATATTATAATATGGCTTGAACATGGATATTTAGGTACTAAAATTCAAATAATGATATCTTGTGAAGGTGTTGTGAAGTGTTGTAAAAAATTTCTACACTCTTCTAGACTCTATTCATTACAATTCACCTAAAAATAACCTTCCCATAGCTTATCGAGTCCTATTTTGAAGTGTTGTAAAGTCTTGTAACAAGATTTCACACTTTTCTTGGCAAAACTTCACTATTTATACCTTTCTTATGCTTTATTTGACCCCTTTATTCCCTTATAAGTTTTAATTAAGAGTATTTTAGAATGTAAACCCAACAAATAATATTAAACATGACTTAATTCCTGACACCCATTTTCAGGTCCTAGGTGGGACCCATTTTCCATGGGTGGCAAATGAGTCCTTATTGTCTCCAAATTTAAAATATTTTAAATTTCCTTTCAGGTTTTTATTCAAAATCACTTGATGTCAGCCTATGATGAGGTATCAACGGGTTACTAAGGCACAAGATTGTATAAATAATCAATTTTCATCTTATTTTACATCTCCTACATTCACACATCACATTCAAGTAATCTCAAGTATTCAACACTTTACAACATAAAATAAAGCACTAATCAAGCATTTTGGAGCATCCATTGACACATCTTTAGATTTTATTCAACAAGGGTTTGGTAAGTTGATAGCATTTGCATGTTACTTTTTTATAATTCTCTTTCATTTCATTATTTCATTAAGGGTTTGATTACCAAAGTGGGTTTTGACCAAGGAAAAACCCTATTTTCTAAACCTCAACCAAATTTCCCTTCTTGCATGTGTGTTTGTAGACCTTTGTATGTAGATTTAACAAGTATTTAGGTGTTGAAGAGTGGTCAACAAGTCAACTAGGTGCTTCAAGTAAAATCAACCATATTTCAAGTTTGGAGAAGGTATTATGTATGTTTCCTACATATTTGACTTCAGCAACCCAACAAGCAGACATCCTCAGATCTTGTGTTGCAAAGTTGTTTCCTGATTTCTCAAAATTTTGGGAGAGGATTGATTCGCCACTAGTGGCGAATGAGTCCCATCTTAAGATTGGAAATATAAGTTTTGTCTAATTCTAGATCCCAACAATTAGAAACCTATTCTCGACAATTTTCATCAGAAGCAGGACTAATTCGCCACCCTAGGTGAATGAGTTCCAGTGGTGAATTTCTATAATTCTGGACAATAGTGAGATCATTCTACAATCCTCATTAGACCTCTAGGTGCGCAATATTTCAACTCATTTCTTTTTGTTCTGCATTTATTCATTCATATCTCTTTATTTGCATATCACATTTTGTTTTGTAGCATAGAATAATTCCTAGATTTTCCATACAAAATTAGTCATATAGGTCACTTAATTACACTTAGTTCAATTCATTTAGATATAATAGCATCATACATTACATAATTTTAATGAACCTAGTTAGCATTTTTGGCTCTACTCTCTCCTTTTAGGTGCAAAATCCTAGAAGAGTTAGTGAGTCTTGTGTGGTGCCAAAAATCTACGGTTCATTTTGGTGAACCTGCATTTTGAACACTTTGTATTTATGATTTCATTTTCATATTACATCCTAGATTACACTTGCATCAACATTCAATTAGGGTATTTTTTTGTTTTTGCATTCTAGGATTTCTCAAATTGCATTAGTGAAACATTCATTTAGATTTCATTTTTGCATTGCATATCATTGAAAAAACTAAAAATCTACATTTGCATTCTTCATCATTGGAATCTGAAAAACATTCAAATCATATTAAATTTTCTGAAAACCACAAAAAAATTCTCATACTGGGATTCATTTGCCACCCTGGGTGAATCAGTCCACCTGCACTATTCATACTGAATTTTTAGAGATTTTATGGCATTTTTCTGCATTTATATTTTATGTAGTTACTTCTTTGTTATAGGTAGCATAATTTTTGTTATTTGAATTGAGAACTCCTAGATTACCTTACATTTACATTCACCCCATTTTTGTGGTACTTGTATGAGTGTTTGGTGCCCCATTGATAATACTTTAGTGAGATGAAGTTCTAGACTCATGGCTTCGATAGCACTTTTGTTGTGGACCTTGGGATCTCAAGAGCTCCTACTCCTAGTATGGACAATGGTGCATTAGGCATTGACAATACCACTTCTATGCCTTCACCTTTCCATCCAATGAATGTTGACACCCAAAACAACTCCCTCCTGCAAGAAAAGGTCATTAATATTCATGAGGATTTTGAACATTTACAACAAGACTTGTCCCTTGAAAAAATTTCCACCACCGCTATACCCACATTTGAAAACCTTCATCGTTTGATTGAAAGTGATGATGGCTTGCAAGTTATGAAGCAAATTTTCAAGATTTACACTAAACATGCCTCTTCCACTTCCCAATCTGCAAACATTGTTGTAAGCCAAGGAGGACCTCACATTCCCCCCTTCAACCATAGCATCCATACCAACTTATACCACTCCTCAGGTTACAACAACTATGCAATAGGTTATCATGTGACTCCTTCTTTCACAATTCCAACTAGCATTCCTAGTTATCTTGTGGCATCGCAAGTCCCTCCACTACCTTATCCCCTCTTAGTATTCCTTTCACTTCCCCTCACATTACATACACTCCATTGCCCTTTTATCTTCCACCTCAAACCACTACCCTAATCCCATCACCACACAACTCCTTAATACCATTTCATCCATGCAACAACAAATTTCCACCATTAGCCAAGGTGAAACTACTCCACCCACATATCATGTTCATAGTAGCCCCTTATACTTAGAAATCTTACACACACATATGCCACAAGGGATATAAATGCCTAGTTTAAGAAATACAGAGGTAAAGGAAACCCTATTAACCATTTCAATTATTATATAACTTTATGCATTGATTTTTTCCTTGATGATAAAATTTGAGCAAAATTTTTTCCTAGGACCTTGAAGGATACTGCGTTGGAGTGGTTTTCCAACTTTCCCAATCATTCTATCTAATCACTTAATGAGATTGTGGATGCCTTCATAAGTCACTTCTAAGTTCATATGACCCCTAAAAATACAATGGTTGACCTAATGCATTGTAGACAAAACACAAACAAAAAAGTAACTAATTTTATCTCACAATACCAGTCATTGTATGCTCAAATTGATGTCAAGATTCCTAATGCACATATGCAGAAGCTTTTTATCAAAAAATTGCACACAAACCTTCAGGATAAATTATCTATGATAAAATTCCCTTCATTTGTGAATTTATGTACAACCTTATGTGACTATCACAACTTGGTTTCTAGTTGTGATTCAAAGTCCACTTCTAACTGAGCTGAGAAATCTAAACCACAAAACTAAAACAACACACAAAACTTTCACAAACCAAAAAGATGCTTTTTATAGTTCAATCCACCTCCTCAGCTGTAAACAACCCAACCAGTTCCCAATCAAGTGGTAGTTGTTAAAGCTGTGGTGCCTTATACCTATGGGGACTCGAAGAGACAATTTAATCCCTTACCCGATTCTCTCCATAATACAATGAACCAATTACTCCAACAACAAATGATCACCCTGCCTATTTTCAAACTGCTTGATACCACCAAACCTTTACCACCTACCTTTAAAACAAATGCTTATTTTCATTTTCATCGCCAAAATGGACATGACACTGAGCAATGTAAGAACCTAAAAATTTTAGTTCAAGACCTCATTGATTTGGGCCATTTATCCATTGCGGGTGTTAATGATAAAGGAAATAAGTCCATTGCACCCCCTAACCAAAATTTACAAATTTTCACCAACTCCATGCCTAAACACAATATTTCATTTGTCAAGGCTAGTGAACCTTCCAACACCAATGTAATGAATGTTCATACACATAGCAAACAATGTGATGTAACTCTAAATGTTACCCAAGTTAATCCTATGGATGAACTTGTGGGTACGATAGACTTTATCCCTCATAAGGGCCAAACTAATAAATCTCTTGATATCACTTTTTCTGCTAAAGATATACTTCAAAAACTTCCTGATGGTCCTCTTTACATAGTCGGTAGAACCTATGATAAGCCCACCAATGGGATATTAATAAATCCCACTTGTGGTGAAAATGTGATCACATAAGAGTTTTTAGTATTACACGATCTCTATCAAGATGATTCTAATAAACGAACTACATGGATTAAGACACATACTAGTTTCACATGCCCTATGATTGGATTGATTGTACTGCCATTACAGATAGGACCCAAAAATTTGGATGTAACATTTTATATTATTCCACAATTGGATCAATTTCATTTGCAGCTAGGCCACCGTTGGCTTCGCTCAATGAAAGCGGTCCCATCAGTGGTTCACAAATGTTTGAAGTTTCCACATTGAAATGAAATATTTACCATACACCATAGTGGCTTTAATCGATTATCCTCTAAAGGTAATTTTTCCTTAGAATCCTTTTGGTCAGAACCTATGGAACCCATCACCCCTCAAAAAGGCTTCTTTTTTATAACCTATCAAAAATTCAAAGCCAAACACATAGCCAAATTGTTTCTTCATCACATGGCCTCATCAACTTTCACCACACCTATCCTAGATGAAACCATGCTTCAACCTGAGTCTTACATTGAACAAACCATACAACCTCATGAACAACCACCCTTAGACACTTCCCCGCCATCGTTTAAACAACCTAGAGAAAATGAAACCAATCCTACCATACCTCCTCGCATTAAACAAGTGTATAAAGCCAAAGAGGAAGTGATTCATCAATCCTCTTCAGTTTCTTCTATTCTTCCCCATTCAGAAGTAGAAGAACCTATGATGACTCAATCTACTCTTACACCTAGACAACTTCAAATTAGAATTAAACAAAATCACGGTGCTAAGGAACGTTGGTGTCGTCATCGTCTCCTTGCTCATCAGTATCGAATGGAAAAAAGTAAAGAAAACCAACCTTTTCCTTTGAAATAAATAATAGATGATCACCCTCCTTCTCATAACCCACCACAAGATAGTCCAATCCAAATTTCACAAAAAATTGAACCTATCCAATAGTCACAACTTTTGATACATCCTTCCTTGTAAATCACCCTTCATCCTCCCATCATCATCAATCTTGATGATGATGATGATGATGATGATGATGCGGCGATAGAAAAATAGATGAAGAAGTGCACAATGATCTAAACTCTTTATTTTCATCTACAATGAGCTTAAATGATAAATCCTTTCAACCAAGTGAAGAACCTAGTACATCTCCTAGTTCAGCACTTGCAATATCCCTTTGGACATTCAACCGCCCTTGCATTATACTAAACATGATTGGGAGGAAAATGACTTGTTAGATGGTTGACTTGTATTCACCTAGCTAGCCTTTTTGTATTTTTTTTTCTTTTTATTTGTCCGTCTTTTGCACTTTTACGTGCGTATCGTGTTCCCTCATAATATGTTTTTTGATGTTTCCTCTCTTTGTACACTTCTTCTATTTGTACCTCTATTCTTCTCTATGTCGCGCATTGTCTTTTTCACTTTTGTTTTGTGTTCTCATTTTAGGGATGATGCAAAGCATAGAGATTCTCTATGTCTCTTCCATTTTGACCCAAAATGGTCCTTATCTTTTCCCTTTTTTTTGTGTGTTCTCCTTGCGTTATGGCTATAGAAACATTGGAACCTATTGCTCATGTTGTAATCAGTCCTTTTTCCCTTTTCTTTTCATCTTTTCCTTGTGTTTTTCCTTTTGGGGATGATGTAAGGCACTGAGATCGCAATGTCTCTCTCATGTTGACCCAAAAAAAATTCTTTTCTTTTACCTTAAATCATTTTCTTTTCACTTTTCTTCTCCTTTTGGGGATGATGCAAAGCATTGAGACCACAATGTCTCTTCCATGTTGACCCAAAATGGATTTTTTTTCATTTTTCTTCACTCTCTTTGGTCATTCTTCTTGTTCTATGTGCTTTGGGGAATCATGATAGTTCTAAGATCTTTCATAAAAAAAATGTAGCAACAAACATACTGACCCCAAATCCATAGATCCCTTATGTGTTTAGTGTGTTCCTTTCTGGGAAAAACTCCCTTTCTTTTGTTTTCTTTTTCATTTGCATGAGGAAGCCTTACTAAGAAACATATCAATTGTCATAGGGCTTTCCAAGTTGGCTCTCATGTCTTGTTTTCTTTTTGCATTTTTCTTCTGCTACTTTAAAGTAATTTCTCATAGAATAATGTGTAGCAATTGATTTAAAGTGGGGGGCATATATTGGAATCATTTCATTTGCATTATCAGTTCCTAGTGCAGCCTTTTCATTCATATGATGTGTTTGTCAACATTGGGTGTGATGTCCTTCATAAGTGTGATCTATCTTAGCATATTACATTCCTCCTGGTGGCCTAATGTGACGTACTTCATGCCCTAAGTTGTGAATATATTATTCTTTGATTGGTCCTCTCTTGGAAACATTAGACACAATGTTCCCTAAGTGAAAGACCTTGTGTGAACTTAACAAGACTCCTTTGAACACCTTTTACATTTTACATTTTACATTTTTTTCACCATGCATAACACAACTTGCATGCCTGTGTACCTTAATTTTTGTTCATGAGTTCTAAGAATACAATTTTTTTCTTGTCTCATGAAGCACGAACCAACATTTTTCTTTATGGAACCTTGTTAAAGTTATTAGGAGGTATAACTTTGATATGGTTGAGTAGGAAGTCCACTCAGCGGCATGACTTTCCCCATAGCCACCTTTGTGTTTGTGAGTTCATACCAACTAGTGTATGTATCTTACCTTTTGGGCCTTCTCACCCAATGGAATATCATGAGTTTTGTAGCCCCAAAGTGAGTATACATTCTCTTTTCCAAACAATCAGCCTAGATCTAATCCACAACTAGTTGGACAGATGATCAAAGCTTCATCTAATTCTATCTTTTCAACACTTGCATGTTCCTTTGTTCTTATGCTTAGTTTTCCATGGTATCTTCATCTTGTGGGATTGATCATCCCTCTTGATCATTTTATTCCATCTTGCTAACATAAGTACATTTGAACCTTCCTCTCGATGTCTATGGCTACTTTTGTGTGAGCTTGAAGCAAGTTCATCCTCTCACTAAAGTGGGGGCTAAATGCGCCATAGAAAAATGGACCATTATCATTTTCATGGTCTTTTAGGCCTTGATTCATGTTTTTTGGTCTATTTTTCTCTTATTTTATGTTATAATATGGCTTGAACATGCATATTTAAGTACTAAAATTCAAATAATGACATCTTGTGAGGGTGTTGTGAAGTGTTGTAAAAAAATTCTACACTCTTCTAGACTCTATTCATTACACTTTACCTAAAAATAACCATTTCATTACTTATCAAGTCCTATTTTGAAGTGTTGTAAAATCTTGTAACAAGATTTCACACTTTTTTAGGCATAACTTCACTATTTACACCTTTCTTATGCTTTATTTAACCCCTTTATGCCCTTATAAGCTTTAATTAAATGTATTTTTAATGTAAACCCGACTAATAATATTAAACATGACTTAATTCCTGACACCCATTTTCAGGTCCTAGGTGGTGAATGAGTCCCCCTTGCCTCCAAATTTAAAATATTTTAAATTTCCTTTCGATTTTTTATTCAAAATCACTTTATGTCGGCCTATGATGAGGTATCAACGAGTTACTAAGGCTCAAGATTGTATAAATAAGTGATTTTCACCTTAATTTACATCTCCTACATTCACACATCACATTCAAGTAATATCAAACATTCAAGCACTTTACAACATCAAATCAAGCACTAATCAAGCATTTTGGAGCACATGTGAACACATCTTCAAATTTTATTCAACAATGGTTTGGTAAGTTGATACCACTTGCATGTTATTTTTTATCATTCTCTTGCATTTCATTATTTCATTAAGAGTTTGATTACCAAAGTGGGGTTTGACCAAGGAAAACCCCTATTTTCTAACCCTCAACCATTTTTCCCTTCTTGCATGTTTGTTTGCAGACCTTTGTATGTATATTTAACAAGCATTTAGGTGTTGAAGAGTGGTCAACAAGTCAACTAGGTGCTTCAAGTCAAAGCAACCATATTTAAAGTTTGGAGAAGATTTTATATTTGTTTCCTATAGAATTGCAACAACTCGACAAGTAGACATCATTAGATATGGTGTTGCAAAGTTATCTCTTGATTTCTCAGAATTTTGGGAGAGGACTGATTTGCCACCAGTGGTGAATGAGTCCCACCTTAAGGATGGAAATCTAAGTTTTCTCAGGTTCTGGATCCCAACACTCAGAAATCTGTTCCTAAAAGTTTTCATCAGAAGCGAGACTAATTCGCCACCCTAGGTGAATGATTCTCACTAGTGAATATATATAATTCTAGACAACATTTAGATCATTCTAGAATCCTCATCAGACCTCTAGGTGCACACTTTTTCACCTCATTTCTTTCTTTTCTGCATTTATTCATTCATAGCTCTTTGTTTTCATATCACATTGTGTTTTCTAGTATAGCATAATTCCTAGATTTTGCAAACATAATTAGTCATATAGGTCACTTAATTACACTTAGTTCATTTCATTTAGACATTTTAACATCATACATTACATAATTTGAATGAACCTAGTTAGCATTTTTGGCTCTACTCTATCCTTTTAGGTGTGAAATCCTAGAAGAGTTAGGGAGTCTTGTGTGGTGCCAAAAATCTATGGTTCACTAGGTACACCTCTATTCATTTTCAGTTTGTTATCCTAATTTTTCAATTTCATTTCCTAGGTCATCTAGTTATGTTTTTCATGTTGCATTCATTTCTTTTCTTTCCAAGCCCTAGCTTGGTGGTGAACCCCCTTTATACCTTTAATCACACCCCTAGGAAACTCTTCTATTAGATCTATTTCCCACATTCTATCCTTGGATTGAGATCTCTAGGAGTTCCTTCAATAAAACTTGAAGAAAATTGGCCTAGTTCCCTGAAACAACTAGTTTGTGTTCCACCTCACAAAAGGTGGAACACCTATTTTCCCCATTTCATTTTTGTGAACCTAGCCTTTCAAACACCTAACTTTCTAATTTGAAGTGCATCATATTCCTAGATATATCTTACATTAACTTTGCATTATTTCTTGCATTAGTTAATTTACATCTATGGTTTCAAAATTTTGCATTAGTTAAAGTGGATATAGGTTACATTTTTTTTGCATCTTAGATCATTCAATTTCACTGAAATTCTACAACTACAAACATTCAACACAACATAGAAGTTAGAAAGCTTAGAAAAAACTCAAAAAAAATTGAAATTGGTGCAAAAACCCTAATCTAGGACTCATACGCCCCTCTAGGTGATTTAGTCCCAGCAAAGCTTGTTTTTCCTACTTTTTGGGAATACTATGTTGTACATCTTCCAACATTTGATCCTTCCAAAAACCTTGACTGGGACTCATATGTCCCTCTAGGAGAATTAGTCCTAGATCAAATTGAAACTACATTTTACAACATTAAAAACATCATTTTTGTGCTTCTTTTTGTTTTCATTTGATAGTTGTTTCAATTTGTTGAGTTTATGTTGCATGCATTTCATTAGATATATCTTAATTCATTTCATTTAATGCATTTCTTAATTTAAAATTTACATTTACAACATTTCATTTTCAGATTGTTTCATAGTGTAATCAAAAAATTACCTTTTTTTAGAATCTAAAAATTGTATTTACACATTTCATTCTATGACATTGCATTGCATTTTCAGTATCTTTCCATTTTATGTTTGTATATATTACTTTTCACAAATGTTAGTATAGATTTCTTTTCCAAGTTTGCAAAGAAAAGGTTAGTCAATAATCACATTAGTCATTCATTTAATACATTTCCTAGTTATGACAGTCTCTTAGTGTAAGAGAGTGAAAATGTTAACACTTTCCTTAAATCTACCCCCCCTCTTATCGCTCCTATTTGTATGAATGACGCAATAGAAGAAGATGAAAGCATAGAAAATCATGATAATCATAATTTATTTTCTCCTGATACCTCTCTTATTAATGATGAAGGTATCTTGGTGAAAGAAGATACAATTGTTCAGAATCGTGAAGATCTTGTTTTCCATTCTACTTGTCCCCCTTGGGAAGATATTATAAAACAAGAGAATGATATCATAGAAACATTTCTAATCATCACCTTACCTAGTCTACATTCATTCCTTGATTGTGAGAACTTTATTAGTGAAAGAGGATGTAGTTGTAAGGAATCATGACAATCATATTGTAAATGAAGATGATAGGTTGGTGTTAGATGATAAAATATTTAACATCTATGACAACCTTCTTTATGATTATTCCCCTACCTATCCTATTATGTGATACATTATGGGACAAAGGAATGGAATAATGGATAATATTGACAATCACATTTGTTCTTCACTGAGTATCTCTACTAGTGGTGAAGAAGATACTTGGATGTTAAAAAATCCAATTGATGAAGGTCATGAAAATATTAGTTGCCTCTCTTCCCTTAGGGAAAACATGTTATTTAACAAGACAATTCCAACCATTGATAACTCCCTTACTTGTGATGAATTCATTTTAAAGAACCAAACATTGAATGTCATGAAAATCTACTTTGCTGCTCTCCTAAAAACTATCTTACTAGGGATGATATCATGGTGGAAATAAATAAGACAATTGACACATTTATTTAAAAAAATAGTGATGTGACTTCCTTATATGGTAGTGAAAACATGACACTAGACTCAACTTCATTAGAAAGACATCAAACCAAAATGGTGCAGGAGCACCTGAGAAACACTAGGATTTTTAGGAGTCTAGAAAGAAGTTCAAATTTTGTTGTGTTATCTTGAGGTCATGTTGACCATCTTGTGCATGTTAGAGGTTTTTTTCTCTCTAGGAAAGAAGTGGTGAGAGTTGAATAAGTTTTAAAAGCTCAATTTGTTTTGGTTTAAAAAAATGGACCAAGGTTGAAAAACAAAGTGAGTTTTATAACCTTAGCCATTAGGTCTTCCATAGTTTTAACAAAAGAAACTTAACTATTTCAAGGTCCTATTTAAGGGGTATCTCGACCCTGGAGCAGCGTTAGAAGCACTGAATAATTTGGTGTAATCTGGTGTGATTGTAGGAAACAACGTTCTAAGTTAAATTTCTGAATTATTGCATCTTGATAGACTTTTAATGGATTAGTTTTTCTACTGTTTGGATTGTAGAATGTAGTGTTGGTTGTTTATAGGAATTTTTAAAGATTTTTTAGCTTCTTTGTTCAATTTGCAAGCCCTTGTTGTAAATAGTTCAACTTTTCTCAATTTCTAGTCTGAACTAGACTGTGTTTAGGAAGTGGGGTGCTAGAGCACTTTCCCACCATACAAACTATATGTCCCTTTGGGAATAGTGCCTAGAAACCATGGTTGTACATATGTTAGTTGGTAGGTTTTGTTTGAGTGCTGGAGTTGCTAGCAATGTCTTGCCCTAGGCGAGCTAGATAGGGTCCAGCTAGGAAAGACCAAGAGTAACAGTCACATAACTAGCAAGGGTGCTCAGATTTTGGAGAAAATACTTTTGGAGAATTTAGTTGGGGGTCTTGGCAAGGCTTGGTGATCAGGAGGAGGCTCCACCAATCCTTTTGGTGTGAGAAAACTCTGATAGTCTAAAATCAATCTAGAAAAGCTTACAAACCCTAGCTTTTGGGCCAATTTTATGAATGGGCAGTGTACAGCCTGTACAGGCTTAAAACCCCAAGAATCTTAAAGGTGTGGGTATGGTAAACACAAACCCCAAATGAATAACCCTGGTCGTTTGGAGGGTTTAGAGAAAAATTGCATTTTTCTCAGTTAAGAGGCCTAATTGGGGCTCTAGGCTTGTAGCCTTTCCTAGCCCTAGGAAAGGGTTTGGTGGAAGCGATGGGGAATTGGAGACTTGTGACTACATAAGCACTCTAAATAGGTTATCTTGAAGCTTTTACAACATTTTCACACCCCTGCAAGAACTCAAGTGAAAATGGAGATAGTTTGGCCTTTAGAGAGGAATAAGGGTCAAGGGTGAGATAGTGGCAAGGCACCAAGATTGGCTTGGTAGAAAGAAAAGATTTGATAGTGGGGTTGGAGAGTAGGACCAGGGGTATCTATACTTGAGATAGGACCCAAAGGAAAAGGTGAAAGAGTCACCTAGGAGTTCTTAAGGACAAGGACTCGGAGCATGGGACAGTGAGTGTCCCATCCAACCCTGTCCTATCACAAAACCATTAAGGTTATGAATGCACAAGTTTCCATTAGACCCCCCTTGATTAATGAACCTCCTACATACTATATGGGATATCCTAATAATCCTCTAATTCTTTACCCACCCTCATAATGACCATAAACTCAAAACAAACCCAAACTTATCCTTTACCCACCTAGGAATAATGTTTCACAAAAGCTGAGTTATAATATCGTTGCTTGAATACATATAAAAATAGAAACAATCCACAACCAATAAAAACACCTTCAACATCTCTCCCATTACCTTAGCCAGGTATTCCACATTTGTCTCGACCAAGTGGAAATTAATATGATATTGTTGAAAAACTTAAGAATACTCCTACAAAAATATCATTATGGGACTTTATTCAAGACTCCCCTCATTATCATCACATGATTAAAATTTATTTACAACAAGTTACTATCCCTTATAATGGAAAACAAAATAAAATAGGAGCCTTAATTCAATAAATAAATACTAACATTATTTTCCACCAAAGTGAGACCCCTCCTTTGGAAGTGCAAAAATAATATGAATCTTTCATGATAATAGCTGACTACGATGGGTAGGGAATGAAAGGAACCCTTGTTGACAATGGCTTAGCCATTAATGTGTGTAGTGTTCCCATTTCAGATAGAATTGGCATGGATAAATCAAGAATTTAACTACATATTTATCTATTCGAGGGTTTGACAATGTAGGAAAACAACCACTTGGACTGATTACATTGCCTAGTACAATTGGAAAGGCCACATTACAAACTCCTATTCATGTTATGCCTCATTATCTTTCATATAACCTCCTTTTAGGAAGACCATGGATTCATGTGGTGCAAGTAGTGCCTTCAAGCCTTCATCGTAAAATGAAGTATGTCTAGAATAAAAAAGTATATACAATTTATTTTGACATTCAACCAAACAATTTTTGGAACATTAACAAAGATAAGGAAAATCCTTTGAAAACATTGACACCAACTACACAAGTAGAACTTGTGCAAGAAACGTACAAATAAAAACATACTAAGGAAGTCAAAAAGTTATTCAAAGATGATTGGGGTTCCTTGGATTTCACACCTATCTTTGATGGGCAACCAAAAATCACAATAAAGAAGCATGAAAAAGAAACAACAATAATGTCAACACAAAATTTGAAAGACCCTTGTAAAGACAACATACACAACAAACTTTGATGAAGTTGATTATGAACAACCACTAAAGCCTAAAGAAATGAAAAATATTTATGGAAAAGTTTATGAACTTATGAAATAACTTAGATATAGTGGAAAAGGATGTGGTGCTAGAGAACAAGGTATGTGTGTCCCTATAGAGCCTAACACACAGGAAATGACTAGTGCTCTTTGTTATTGTCACTCGGAAGAAACAAACAAGCCTTCACTCAATGTCAACACTATTACAAAAGATTCTTCTAAGACAACTTTAACATTAGCACATCGTGAACTAGTAGACACTAGTGGTCTTGATTATTATCCTTTGAAAGAAATGAAAGAAACAAATAACTCCTCACTTAATATCAATGACATCATGCAACACACTAATTATTTGAATTTGTTATATTTTACACCTTCCTTTAATGAAAATTACAAAATCTCACCATCTAAAGAGTCTTGTGTAAGTATGAAATCTTATACTAAGCAAGAGATATTTTTGTTGCAAAAAAATGAAACATCCTATACTATTGATCATGAAAGTATCTTGTCAAGACTCCTCCAAGATCATTTGATATCCCTCAAACCCCACAAACACAAAAGAAATTTTTAGTACAAGAGTTCATGGTCATGCTCTTCCTCATGATGAAGCACCTAATTTCTAGAATGACCACTTAAAGCCTTCCTCATGATGGTATGAATGAAGGCTTTAAGTAGAATGACCATGAACTCTATGATATGCACAAAATGAACTCTTGTTAAGTGATAAAGCCTTAGAGTTCATGGTCATGCTCTTCCTCATGATGATGCACCTAATTTCTCTAATTCATATTGATTTTCACTCTAGCATATTTCTCATCAACCAACTCGACTCACCTTTTCCTTGCACTAAGTGGGGGCAAGGAATTAGGATAGAATTTTCCTCATATGGCACTTTTCGTTGTCTCTTTTAGCTAGTTGATTTCCTTCCATGTATATATAAAATCAAGCTTGGGATGTGCAAGACATTCCTTAAGTTGGCTTGCATGTGACATACTCATTCATGACATAGCTTCATTCAGGAGAATATGGCTTGGCATAGGGATTTTCAAGTGTCGACACTAAAAAGAGAAGTTTCACTTTCTTGGCCACAAGATGGATACAAGGAGAGAGATCCAATTTCTTAATGTTCACACTCAATAATACCTTAGAGATCTCAACCCAATGAAGGATGTGAGAGATCTAAAAATAAGGTATCCTATGATAGAGTTTATCATTAGAAAAGGTTTAATGAGGGGTTCACCACCAAGTGCAACCTTGGAAACCACAAAATGTTTGAAAACATAATGTGATATGTAGCAATACCTAGAAAGATGAATAGAAATGCAAGTAAAACAAAATAGGAAAGTAAACCAGAAAGTTTACACCTAGATATGTGTTGAAGACTAGAATGGGGACTAAAAATGTTGCTAATTCTAAAATTTTGACCTACTAGGACTCATTTTCCATTCTGGATGAATCAATCCCAAATCTAGAAATTTGTACCAAGACTTGTAGCCAAATAAGTATCTAAATCTATAGAAATTTATAAAAAACATGTACAGTGGGACTCATATGCCACTAATGGTGTATGAATTGACTTTGAATTTTCTAAAAACCAAAAGGTGGAATGTGAAGAGCTCTTGGTCTACTCTTTCTGCTCCTTTAGGTGTCTAGATCTGAAACCATGATTTCCTGCACTATAAGTGATTTTTTGTGGATATTTTGACCTACCCAATAAGGAGATGACTTCAACAAGTTTGCAACTTATTCTTCAATGATTTCCAAGCCTTCAAAGTACCTAGATTTGCAACCACACAAAGAAAGAGAGAATTTTTGAATGTTAGGGAATAGGTGCTTTCATTGGTTAAACCCCTTTTAAGTAATTAAACCAAATAAAGAAATAAAATGAAGCATGCACATGAAATAAAGGATTTAGAACCTTGCCATGATGATGGATCTTGAATTTCTGCAACAATGGATGAAGAATGTACCCTTGAATGCCTTAGAAAACTATCTTGATGACTTAAAATCCTAAAACCCTAGCTTGCTTGAATTGAGATGTATAATGGATGATGAATGAATCATTGGGGGTGAAATGAATAGAAAAAACTTATATTTATACACAATTATTCCTTATTTCCCAAAACTACAACATGATAGGCTGACCTTAGATCTTAGAAAATAAAAACCCACCAAATTTTTGAATTCATTTTGATTTTAGAGCCAAAGGGCACTCATTTGCCCCTAGTGGCGAATGGGTCCCAGTTAGGCATTTTATGTGAGTGTCAAAAATTAAGTATTTTAATTTATGTTTATCGGGTTTATTCTAAAAAATACACTTGAGTAAGGCTCGTAGATGTAAAATGGACCAATTAAAGCATAAGAAATGTATAATTATTAATGACAAGCCTAGAAAAGCATGAATGTTTGCTACAAAACTTTATAATACTTTGAAATAAGGATTGGTGAATGCTAAAAATAAGTTATTTATGAGAAACATAATAATAAGATCATGGAAAAGTGTGAAAGTGTGTTACAACACTTTGAAACACTTTTGAAAGGAATCATAAAATTCTTATTGATTCAAGACGGTCCAAGACGTAATGTGAATGTGTTGACCACATTACAAAACTCGACCAAGGCATTGTTAAGTCTAGTTTATCATTAATTTTTCTCAAATCAAGCAACTTTCCTTTTCTCTACGCTACATTTAGCCCCCAATTTAGTGAGAGGATGAACTTGCTTCAAACTCAGACTAAAGTAGACATTTGAGAGGGGTCCACTTGTACCAATGCGAATGGTCGAGGATAAGAAAGATGAAGGAGGTAGTCAATTGTCCATGATCCAAGATCCAAAGTTAAGCCGAAATAAGCACAAAAGGACACACACAAGGTGAATAATTTTGTAGTAGAACAAGATGTGCAATCATGCAATGGAAATAGCTAGAATGAGTAGAAGTAAAAGGTGGATCAAGCTTTAACTATTTGTCCAACATGTTTTGGATCAGATCTAAGTTTTTTGTCTAAAACTATATACTCACTCTAAGGAAACTAAACTCTTGGTTGTCCACTCGGTGAGAAGTCCTAAAAGGTGAGAAACATATACTCATGGCTATTATGCACTCACACACACACAAGTGGCTATGGGGAAAGTCATGCCTCAGAATGGGATTCCCACTTGAACCATACCAAAGTTATACCTCTTGATAAATTTAATAAGGTTCCAAAATGAAAATATTTTTGTAAATTCTTTTGAATGTCATGTAAAGATTTTGTTAAAGGGTATTTTTTTTTGTTCATGCAAGGTCTCATCTTAGGGAACATTGTGCCTAATGTTTCCAAAAGAGGATAAATGGAAGGTCTCATATTGGGAAACATTGTATCTAATATTTCCAAGAGAGGACAAGTCAAAAGAAATATCATGCTATTGGAGGGAATCAAGCCCAATGAAACAACCAAGAAAAGGACACATCACAAGAAAGAAAAATCGCACAGTGAAACATGAGTGTCAATGTATGTCCCCACTTTAAAGTGGTTGCTAATACCATTACTGTGATTAGTTGTTTAAAGTACAAGAAGATATGAGAGCTTATTCGGAAAGCCCTATGGCAAGTCATATGTTCCTAATAAGCTATATCATGAATATAGTAGGATGTCACATGTGAGCCATCTTAAGGCATGCCATCCACATTCCAAGCTTGCTCTTATATGTTCATGAAAGGTTAACGACTAGCCAAAAGAGATAATAATAGGTGACATAATAATAGGTAACATACAAGGACAAGGATAATAACCCCTTGCCCCCATTTAGTGCAGGACAAGGATGACTCTAAAATGATTGATGAGATGAATGGTAGAGTGAAAATCAATATCAATTAGAGGAATTAGGTGCCCCCACATAAGGGAAAACACCAAAACCCTTAATATGTTGGATTTTACTACTCAAATTCTTATATTAATTAGTAGAATGATCGTGAACTCTATGATATGTGTAAAATGAATTTTTGTAATAAAAATTATTTCAAGTTCTTGGAGGAATCTCGACAAGATACCCTCTGGATCAATGGTAGAAGGTGTTCCTGTAGTTTGTGAAAAAGATACTTCTTACTTAGCACATGATGTCATACTTATGCAAGAATCTTTAGATTGTGATATTTTGTTCTCTCCTTTGCAAGAGGGTGTAAAATATAATGAACTCAAATCATTAGTGTTTTGGGAGATGAAATTGACATTAAGTGAAGATTCCTCTATTTGTTTGATTTTTTGCAAAGCATAACTTTCAATACCACTAGTGTCTATTAGTTTAGGATGCATTACTATTAAAGTTAGTTTAGAAGAATCGTTTGTGAGAGTGTTGATGTTAAGTGAAGGCTTCTATATTTCTATCAAAGGACAATAACCAAGACCATGAATTGTTTCTTGTGTGTTAGGCTCTATAGGATTGTAGACACCTTGGTCTCTAGCACCACATCCTTTTCCACCATACCCATGTTGTTTCATAAGTTCATAACCTTTTCCGTAAAGCTTTTTCATTGCTTTTGGATTGGTGGTTGTTCATTGTTGAGTTCGTCAAATTTTTTTGTGTAATTTTTTGTCTTGTGTTCAAAAGTGGTTGAGGTAGATGCTTTCAAAGGGTCGTCTAAATTTTGTGTTGACATGACTACTTTTTTGGGTAAATGCAAGAAGATGAGTCCACGAAACGTGGAAGTTTTTTCCTTAGGAAAAAAAATGAAATCAGCTTGCAAAAAAAGAGATCTTGTTTTTTAATAAATGGGATCCCATTGTTAAAAAGCGGGATTAAAACGGGATCCCGTTTTGAAAATTTTCCATTTTGGAAAATTTTCAAAATAGGATCTTAGTTTGAAAATTTTCTAAAGTGGAAATTTCCAAAATGACAAGTTTTCAAAATGGGACCCATTTTGAAAACATTTTGAAAAAATTTCATTTTCGGAAAGTTTTCAAAACGGGATCCCATTTTTAAAACTTTATGAAAATGGAAACTTTCCATTTTTAGCAATTTTCAAAATGAGATCCCATTTTACAAAACAGGAACCTGTTTCATAGAAACATAAAAAAATTGTTTTTTTATGAAACGGGATCCCGTTTTTTAAAATATGAATTTTTGGTCAAGTTTTTGGGTTTTTTTTGGTTCGGGAGATGGCTTGGGGACCTGAACCTAAGCTTTGGACCTAGTTTGATTTGCAACTTGAAGGTCATGTTAATGTCACAAGAAAATAGTGACTTCAGACATATGTTTGAATACCTATTTTTTCCCTTTTTTTTTATGAAATTAAAACCCATTATAGATGAGATAGTGTAGATTCCAAATATATAAAAAAAAATTACAACTTGATTATTTTTTGTATTTTTCAATTAATTTCTAATGAAACTAGTCCATAAACTTGAATTATGAGGGTTTTTTAGTATTTTAATAACTTTTTATTAAAATATTTTTTTGTAAAACGAAGTGCACCAAAATGTACTTTAGACAATTCTTTTCAATTTAAAAAAACATAAAAAAATGATAAGTTTAGGTCATCTTATGCATGTCATACGTGACGATTTTTCAAAACGACAAATATGGCTAATAAAAATTTAACCAAAAAAATCAATACAAAATTACCAAAAAATATGAAAATGTGCTTCAATGAGTCACAAACGTTTTCCCAAAAGAATTTAGAAAAATATGATAATTTAGGTCAAAATATGGATGATGTACACATGCATGGTATGGTAAAAAAAGTGACTTTTAAACAGTGGTTTTTAGAAATGCCTATTGAAACTCAATTTGTACCATCTGGGTATTGAAATATATTACATATTTGGAAACTAGACTCTGAGTCCTACATTTTATGATCAGTGACTTTTTTTAAGATTCCATCTCTAAGTGCTTCAAATTTTAAGGTCAAATGTGACAAATTTTGAAAATCAGGGAAAAGACTTCCACTCTTTGGCCAAATAGTGGACTCAACTTCTTGCACACACCCTTTTATTTCCTTTATTTGAATCTTTGTTTATGATCTTGTACTCGCCCATGAATGTATGCTCGAAATTGAAGGAACCCCAATCATTTTCTTATAGCTTTGTGACTTCGTCAATGTGTTTTTCATTGTCTTTTTGTTGCCCGAGTTCCACTTGTGTGGTCGATGTTAATGTTGTCAAGGGATTCTCTTTGTTTTTCTCAATTTGTAAGAAATCGTAAGCCTCAGGATTAGTGTCAAGTGTGTACACTTTGTTGTAGATGTATTTTAGTTTACAATGAAGAGTAGAAGGTGCCCCATTCATTGCATGAATCCATAGTCTACCTAAGAGAATATTATATGAAAGTTCATGAGGCATAACATGGATTTGTGTTTCCAATGTGGCCTTCCTAGCTGTAAGATGTAAAGTAATTACACCGAGCAGTTCTTTTTCAACATTGTCAAATTCCTTAATAGATAAAGAATCAGGTTGAAGTCTTGATTTATCAACACCAAACCTATCAAGAAGGCTCACACTACACACATTATGGGCAGAGCCAACATCTACAAGAGTTCTCTTTAATCCTTTTCATTTGTATTGAGCTATGATCGTGAAGGCATCATTTTGTTTTTGCACTTCCAAAGAGGGGAGTTCACTTTGGTTGAAAACAATGTCAACGTTTATTCCTTTAATCATGGCTGCTATGTCATTTGGTTTCACATTAGAAGGGATATTAACTTGTTGTAAGGCTTTTTGAATCATGTTGTGGTAGTGAGGGGATGCTTGAATAAGGTCCCATAATTATATCTTAGTAGGAGTATTCTTAAGTTGTTCGATAAGATCATACTCCTTCCCATGAGGAGGACCTGGTAAGATAGGGTTAGGTACAATAGGATTAGGAAAAGGTAAGGGTGTTGGGGTTGGTTGTGGAAATTGTGGATTGTTTCTAGTTTTATATGTATGAGCAATGGTATTATGCCTCAATTGTTGAAAAACATTTTTCTTAGGTGGGTAAAGGACAAGTTCAGGTTTGTTTGAAGGGGGGTAAAGGATGAGTTGAGGTTGAATAATATTAACATCCCTTAGTGAAGGAGAGTCTAATGTTGCCTCAGCATCTTCTTCTAAGGACACTATATAATTATTGTTATTTTTATTCTTTTCTTGCACCATGGTATCCTCCTTAGGAGGAGAGTTGTTAGGAGAACTACAAGACAATTGTTCTTGATGTGCAAGGATTAGTTCTTCCAAAATAGCTTCATTGCAAGTAAGGGAGTTATCAATGGTTTGATTGTCTTGGTTAGCAAGAGTGGGGATGTTAGGAGAAGGATCTATTTGATTGTCCTTTTTTTCGAAGGTCTCATTCACTCATTCCATATTATCTACCCTAGTAGGAGATCTTGTGATATGTTCACCACATTCCATGGTTAGACTTTGTAAACTAGCTTCATCACAAGTAGGGGAGGCATCAAGAGAATGACCATTATGATTTTCAAATATATTCTCCAAAATGGTAGGAGCATTAGGAAAGGGAGAAACAAGATTCCCATGACTCTTAATAGGTATATCTTCTAACATCAGCCTATCCTCCTTGCATTGAGGAGGGATATTAGAAGAAGGATAATCTTGATTGTTATGGTTAGGGAGAAAAGGTAAGGAGATGTTTATAAATTTTTATATGATATCATCTTCTTGTTGTCTAATATCTTCCAAAGGAGGAAGAGGAGAGGGACAATCAATACTCTAAATGCTTGTATCTTCTTTCAGATACCTTTGTCACTAATAGGAGAGATATTGGGAGAATAACAAGTATAATTATTACAATTTTCTACACTTTCATCCTCTTCTGTTATGACATTCTTACAAATCCTATAGGTACTAGGAAGGTATGCAACATGCTTATCAAAGGTTCTAATTTGCTGTCCTAGATTATGCCCATGAATAGAGAAAATACAATCATACAAGCCACTTGATATTCTAGAAACACTAAATGCTTGAAAAGAACACATTCCAACATGATAAAGTAAATAAAGTGCAATGCAATGACTTAAAGTGAAATGTTTAAATGCAATTTTTTAGGTGTGAAACAACATAATTTGTTGATTACATTATGCAACAACCTGAAAGATGAAATGTTGGAAATGAAATTTTCATTTAGAGAAATGCATGAAATGAGCTAATTTAAGCTAAATCTAATGAAATGCATGTAACAAAAACTCAAACAACTAATACAAATAGGTAATGGAAGAAAAAAAAAGTGTAGAAATAGGGTTTTTAGTGTTCTAAAAGGATGTTTCAGGGGTGTAAAGGGACTGATTAGCCCAAGGTGCCAAATGAGTCCTAGTGGGGATTTTTTGCAAAATAATTAAGATTTTTTTGATTGATTTTTATGTTTTTTGTAGTGTACGATGCATACCTAACATGCAAATTCATTTTTTTTTTTTTAAATAATGATTTGAGATGCAAAAAAGTAACCTATATGCAATTTCATTAATTCAAAATTTTAGAAACACTAGATGCCAATTCACTAATGCAAAACCTAATGCAAAGTTAATGTAAGCTAAATCTAGTATAATGATGGAATCCAAATTAGAATTATTCATGTACAAAATTTTGGTTCACCAAAATGTGGACACCGAAAAAGGAAGCTTCACTTCCTTGGCCACAAAATGGATACAATGGGAGAGATCCAATTTCCTAATGTTCTCACTCAATAATACCTTGGAGATCTCAACCCAATGAAGGATGTGAGAGATCTAACAATAAGGTATCCTAGGATAGGGTTTGGGATTAGAAAAGGTTGAATGAGGGGTTCATCACCAAGTGCAACCTTGAAAAACATGAAATGTTTGAAAACACAATGTGATATGTAGCAAGACCTAGAAAGATGAATAGAAATGTAAGTAAAATAGAACAAGAAAGTAAAATAGAAAGTGTGAGCCTCCTTGGGAAATGTGTTGAAGATTGGAATGAGGATTGGAAATGCTGCTAATTCTAAAATTTTCACCTACTGGGACTCATTCACCATTTTGGGCAAATCAGTCCTAGATCTAGAAAATTGTACTAGGGCCTTCTTTAGCCAAATGGGTATCTAAATCTACATAAATTTTTGGAAACATGTAGAGTGGGACTCATATGCCACTAATTTCATATGATTCCACTTTGAATTTTTTGAAAACCAAAAAGTGGAATCTAAAGCTCTTGGTCTGCTCTTTCTGCTCGTCTAAGTGTCTAGATCTGAAACCCTAATTTTTGGTACTATAAGTGACTTTTTGTGCATATTTTGACCTAGCCAATAAGGAGATGACTTCAAAAATTTTGTAACTTATTCTTCAATGATCTCCAAGCCTTCAAAGTACCTAGATTTGCAAGCACACAAAGAAAGAGAGAGAAATGTTCAATGTTAGGGAATAGGGGTTTACCTTAGTCAAACCCCTTTTAAGTAATTAAACCAAATGAAGAAATAAAATGAAGCATGAACATGAAATAAAAGATTTAGAACCTTTCCATGATGATGAATCTTGAATTGTTGTAACAATGGATGAGGAATCTACCCTTGAATGCCTCAGAAAACTATCTTGATGACTAAAAATGCTAAAACCTTAGCTCGCTTGACTTGAGATGGATAATGAATGATGAATGAATCATTGGGGGGTGAAATGAATATAAAAAAATTATATTTATACACAATTATGCCCTAATTCCTAAAAATACATCATAAGCGGACCTTAGATATTAGAAAATAAAAACCCACCAGAATTTTGAATTTATTTTGATTTTTAAGCGGGTGCTAGAAATTAAGTATTTTAAATGATATGTATCGGGTTTATTCTCAAAAATACACTTAAGTATGGCCTATAGACATAAAATGGGGCAAATTAAAGAATAACAAGGTATATTTAGTAATGACAAGCCTAGAAAAGCATGAAATTTTGTTACAACACTTTACAAAACTTTGAAATAAGGCTTGGTGAATGATAAAAAGAAGTTATTTGGTTAAATATAATAATAAGATCCTAGAAAAGTGTGAAAGTGTGTTACAACGCTTTGCAACACTTTTTCAAGGCATCATAAAATTTGTATTAATTCAAGAGGGTCCAAAACCTAATGTGAATGTGTTGACAACATTACAACACTAGACCAAGGCATTGTTAATTCCAATTTATCATTAATTATTCTCAAATCAAGCATGTTTCCTTTTTTCTACACTACACTGAGTAAGCTCTCATGTCTTCTTATATTATAAAGAAATTTGTCACAACAATGGTGTTAGAAACTACTTTAACGTGGGGGCATACAAAAGCACTCGTCTTTCACTATGTGATTTTCTTTCTTCTTGCAACACATCCTTTTCTTGGTGGTGTCATTGGGCTTGATATCATGTGATTGTGTGATATTTATTTGACTTGTCCTTTCTTGGAGATATATAGGGACAATGTTCCATAAGAAGAGACCTTACATAAGCTAAAAAAAACCCCTTTGAATGTACCTTACACTATTTTGCATTTGCAACATTTGTTATACAACCACCTTGCATAACACACTTTGCTTGCCTATTGTGCCATATTTTTTGTTCATGGGTGTCTAGCATATGAATCTTTGGTTTCCACATAGAGATCAAAGTTCATTGTTGCATGGAAACTTATCAATGTTATTAGAAGGCATAGCTTTCGTATGGTTGTACATATGGGAGCCTAACTTAGGCATGAATTTCCCATATCCACTTGCTTATCTGTGTGAGTACCTACCAAACATGCACATATGTGTCTTTGGGGGCTCCTTTAGTGGATGGACTGATATTTTGGTAGCCCTTGTTAGCATGCATTTTGTTTGCATAGTGGACATCTTGTTCCACTTGTAAGCCACCCTTTTTGGATACTCACCCAATGGACAACCTGAAATTTCGTTGCCTTAGAGTGAGTGTGCATTTTTTGACAAACAACTTAGATCCAATCCACAGTGTGTGGGAAAAATGGTCAGAGATTTACCCACCTTTTATTTATTTTTCTTTTTTCTTTATGTAGTTGAAATTTCATGTTCATGTATCTTGCTTTGTTGCATATCGTACACCTTGTGTGTGTCCCTTTGTACTTATGTTGGTTAGATGTAGGATCTTGGATCATGAGGGCTTGACCACCCCCTTGATATTTGTCATCCTAGACCATCTGTATTGGTAGACTTGGACCCCTCTTGAATGTCTACTTTAGTGTGAGTTTGAAGCAAGTTCCTCCTCTCACTAAAGTGAGGTTTAAATGTAGTGTAGAAAAATGTATCCCTTTACATTTTCACACCTATTTTAGGAATGATTAACATTAATATGAACCCAATGTTTCCTTGACCTAGTGGTGTAATGTGTTTTACACATTCACTTAAGTTTAGGGCCCTTTTAAGCTAAATTCACCTAATTTTTCCTTAATTTAATGTTGTGAAGTGTATTTATTTACACCTTCACATTAACTTTTGGTCCCTCTTTCATTTATGACCTTCATATAATCATTAATAGGCCTCTAGGACCCTTTATTATACATCATGAGGCTTATTTCAACCGAGATCCCAATATAATCAATAAATACACTTAATTTTCCAACTCTCTGACATTCCTCTATCGAAAAAGGCCTAGTGGGACCCATATGCCACCTTGGAAAAATGAGTCCAACCCAGATGGCACCTATACACTAAAAGTGGTGTATGAGTCCCATTTGGCCCCTTTCTAGGATTTTGAGTGAGAAATCAGGGTTCTGAATTAAAATTTCATGAATGTCATCATTTTGGATCTAATAAATGGTAAATTGGATGGAATTCCTATATAAACAAGGTTTTGATTTCACCTAAGAAACCATAATATCAACTAATCATCAAGATTGAAGTATCATAAGAGTTCACAAGAGCATCATAAAGTATTCAAGATCATTTGTAAGACATTCAAGGGAAGATTTATTCATCATTTTTTGTATCAATTCAAGATCCATTATCATGTCATAAGCTTGATGCATTACATATGTATTTTGGAGCTAATGTTGTGATGTATGGTCCAAGATCAATTCAAGTATTGAAAGGCATTGTATTTCATCAAGAATCATGATCAAGATCTACATCCATTGTGGCAACACCATGCAATATTGTAGATTTTCATTCCAAGAAATTATTCAAGATTTCAATATTTCACCATAAGGTTTAGTTACCTAAACAAGGTTTGACCAAGGAAAACCCCTACTTTCTAATAGTCAACATGTTTTTCTCTCTCCCTACATGTGTGATTGCAGATCTAGGTGTCTTGGAACTTGAAAGATATTTGAAGACTAAGTTAAAATATTGAAGAAATTTTTTGGATTTGTCCTCTCATTTGCAAGATCATGAAAAATCCACCTACAAGTTGTGGGGTATATGCAGGATCATGATGGGCCAAAAAGTGGTGATATGATGGCTATGTGTAGGCTATGTGGCTAACAACTTTTTTTTACACAAAATTAATGAAACAAAAAGGGTTTTTAAAGGAGATTCTTAGCTTTCCACCAATATAAATTGTGCTTTACTTTGAATTTAATAAATTATTATTATTCATTTTCTATTTGAGTTATGACTAAAGTCTTGATTGATAGGGTGATTGAAAAACATCTATAGCTTTCAAACATTATCACATTTTTCTAATCTGAAACATGTGTCACATTCTATGATTTTCATACTATAGGATTAAAAAAAATGAATTTCATGAAGTTTTGACAAAGTTAAGGTGGTTAGACATACGAGTTTTTACATTTTTTAAAATTTGGAATAAAAATTCATAATTAATTATTTACTTCGAAAAAAATTATTAAAAAAATCCATCACATCGGGACATGAGTCCTCTACTTATATCTAAAATCTTATAAAAAAATATTATCATTTTATTGTGGTTAGGGTGGTTAGACATACACCTACTCCTTATTTTTTCCCTAAAATTTCAGTACTACTAATTTGAAATTTCAAATTTTCACCAAATAGATTTTGTTAAAAAAATAAACCTAATAGTTTAGAAACTACATTCAATTTTCTTAGATTCTATTCTTACATATTTTTGAAATAATAAAGATAAATTATTCAAATTTTTACGTCAAGTTTCCTAACTCTGATTTTTCTAAATTTTTCACCACTTGAGAGCCTATTTTTTCCATGATGATCCTGAACATACCCAATGAATTAGGGTGTCTGACTCAAATATTTGGAAAGAAAGAAGCTACAGGAGATCACTAGAGAATACCAAAATTTCAGCCAACCCCTAATACTAGGACTAAATCACCACTTCTGGCATATCATGAGTCCGAATACTGACAATTTTCACGTTTCAGGAGATTTAGATCACTCCTTGATAAATTCTATTTTTGGCATTGAAAACATGGTTTGGAACCAAATCACCTAGACTGGTGTATGGGTCCTAGTGGGCTTCAAAGAACACAATTTCATTGTTTTAGATCTTGTTTTGACCTTGTCTTTCTTCCAAGTACACCTCTATTCATTCTCAGTTTGTTATCTTGATTCTCAGTTTCATTTCCTAGGTCATATAGTTAGGTTTTGCATGTTGCATTCATTTCTTGTCTTTCGAATCCCTAGCTTGGTGGTGAACCTCCTTTATACATTTAATCACACCCCTAAGAAACCCTTCTAGTAGATATCTTTCCCCAATTCTATCCTTGGATTGAGATCTCTAGGGTTTCCTTGAATGAAACTTGAAGAAAATTAGCCTAGGTCCCAAAACATGGACCGCCTATTCTCTTCATTTCAACTTTATATGAATCATTTATTTCATTAATGAATAATATGGAATCACCAAATCTAGAGATGTGTTGGACACCTAATGCTAATGTTGAATGTATACCAAAGATTAAATCTTCATACTCAACAATCAACAATGTTATTTGTACATAGGAAGTTCAGAAAATTTAAGATAAGTTAATAGACTTTCCTGGAGGAGGAATTAGAATAACCCCTACCTTAGAGCAAGTTTGATGCTTAAAACCATCAAAGTAAAATTCCCATGGTTTTTTTTTTTTAATGGTCCACACATTCTCATCAAGGAATGAGTCTATATTAGGTAATGCTAAGGGAGAGGGACCATTCGCTAATTGGCCTATCAAGGCTTTTCCTTTATCACCTTTTAAGAGATAAATTTAACATCAAACTTAGTTAACGTAACCCACTTAGCAAGGCATCTTGATATATCAATGCAAAGAAGAAAGAGATCTTGCAATAGGGTTGTCCAAGGGGATGAATATAAACTAAAGAGGGGTACACCACCAAGCTAGGTCTTGGAAAGACAAATGTAATGCAAGATGCAATGCTAAACCCTAATATGATGTAGTGGCTTACAAAATGACCTAGAAATGCAAAGGAAATAAAATAGAAAGCTACATAATGGAATGTATGCACATGGAAATATGGAGATCGCTGAATGGAGCTCTGGGATACTAGAAATTCTAATTTCAATGTTGAGTGGGACTCATTCGCGAAGCTAGGAAAATCAGTCCAAAATCTAGGTTCTTGTGCAAGAATAAGAATCTGGCAAATGGGTATCTGAATCTACAAAAATCTGAATTTTGACCAAAACTGGGACTCATTGACCAAAAGTGGCATATCAGTCTAGTTAGGGTTTTCTAAAACTTTAGGATCTAAATTTTCTCTTCTTATTCTGCTCAATGTTCTTCTTTAGGTTTTTGGATCCAAATCTCTATAAATCAACCTATAGGTGCTCTCCAATGTTCTCCAATGCTTAATGATAACTTTGAAAACTTGTAGGAACTTTGAAAACTCTCTCCAAGCTTTCTCTTCAATGTTTCTTCAATATAAACCTACAAATCACAAACAAAAGAGAGGGAAAAAATGTTGTTTGTTAGTCGATAGGGGTTTTCCTTATTCAAACACCATTTTGGAAATCAAACCTTTTGATAGAATGAAAGAGGAATGGAGAATGATGAATAAACAAAATATGATGTTGCAACTCACCAAACCCTAGCACTGAAGTGTTACAAATATGTATGAGATGGATCCAATGGATGTAGATCTCGACTCTTGCTTGAATATGATAGATCATGAATGAAATGCTAGCTTGAATCACAAAATCCTACAACACAATTGTTAGCTCAAAAAAAAATGATGCATGAAATATTTGACATGATACTTGATGCTTGAATAATTCTCAAAAAAGCTTGATAACTTTGCTTGAATGCTCTTGTGAACTCAACTTTTCTATAAGAGTTCTCATTCAACTTGCTAGGTGTAAAACGAGTGAAAGAAACTTGTATTTATACTTAATTATGCAAGAATTCTTGAAATTAAAACACTAAAAGCCGACATTAGATCTAGGGGAATAAAATACCTCCAAAAAATTGAATTAATTTTGATTTTTGGCCACATGGGACTCATTCACCCAAGGTGGCGAATGAGTCCCATTAGGCATAATTTAAGGGACCATTTTAAAAAATGCTTAGAAAGGTGTGAAACCAGGTTCAAGACCAAAAAACCTAGGTGGGACTCATTCACCCAAGGTGGAAAATGAGTCCTATATCACTAAATCTGGGGCCATTCAATCTAAAACACCTTAAATATGATTTTCTATTGATTTTTGTTAGGATTATCCTCAAAAATGTGCATTAAATGGGGCTTGTGGATGCAAAATAAGGCCAATTAAAGAATAAAGAAGCTCAATTATTAATGAAAACTCTATAAAAGTGTGAAAATGCCTTACAACACTTTAAAACACTCCAAATAAGGCATGATTAAGATACATTTTTGTTCAAAAAATAGGTTTATTAGGTTTGGTTAATTGATAAAACCTTACAAAAGTGTGAAAGTTTGTTACAACACTTCACAACACTTTAGCAAGGTACCATTTATGTTCATTAGTTCACAAGGGCCCAAGACCTAATGTGAGTGTGTTAAACACATTACAACTCTTAGTCAAGGCATTATTAGGCTCAATTTTATGAGGAGGTCCCAAACAAGTGTAAAAATATTACTGATGACATTTTTTGACACTACAAAAAGATTGATTTTTTCCATCACATGATTTTCTACATTTAATAAGTAATGTCTCAATTTACTAGTAGAAAATAAGAGAGCCAAACATTATTTTCCTATCATTGTATACCGTGTCTCATAATCAAATAGGGTTCAACTAGTGTAATAAAAAAGATGTCCTCTATCATTGTCATCTTATTGAGCCAAGAATTCTACGAGAGCATGGGAAGATGTTGTATATAGGATAAATGGTTTTTCTTGCATAGCAGGTGTAAAATAGGTGGAGTAGCAAGATAATATTTCACATTCTCAAATGAATGTTTACAATATGTATTCCACTTAAATTGGACCACTTTCTTAAGGATTTTTGTAAAGGGTAATGTTTGGTCTGCTAGGAATGCTACAAAATGATAGATAGCTTGAATTCTTCCTTATAAAGTATGTAGAGAAATTTCTTTAGGAGCTAGCATATTAGTGATAGCATCAATTTTCTTTGTGGCCACCTCAATTCCTCTAAGAGATACTATAAAACCTAAATGTTTTCCACTATCCACACCAAAGAAACACATTTTTGGATTCAACCTCATGTTATATTTTCACATTCTTTCAAATATTTTTCAAAGAATATTCACATTGTCTTGTCAAGTTAAGATTTAGATAAAATATTATTGACATAATCTTCCAATATATTTTTTATGTAATCATTAAATATTAATGTCATAGCTCTTTTATATGTTGTGCCTACGTTCTTTATTCTAAAAGGAATAACAACCCAACAAAATGTTCCCCAAGGTGTAGTAAATGTTGTCTTCTATTGATCTTGAGGATTGATAAAGATTTCATTATTTCTATTATTCTTAAGGGATGCTTTATAAAAATCAAGAAATTTTGTGTGCATCATGATACAATTATTAGGTTTTGTGACTTCAATAATGTTTGAGATCAAAGGATAATAATTGACAGGCCATATAAAACTAGCTTCAAGAAGTTTCCCATTCTTTTCTTTAACAAGTAAAGCTATATTAGTATTCATCTTTCATATCTTATGTCTTACCAATTTAGCATCTTGTTCAAGAACTATATGTTGTGTGTCAGTATCTTAGCATAAATACCCGAAATTTCCATATAAGTCCAAGAAAAAAGTTCATGAAATTTGAGTAGTAATGTTTTGTGATCTTCTTATTCATCTTCATTGAGGAACTTTATTATTTGAATCAATTTTTCTTCATTAGTTGTATCCATTAGTATATTGATTGTATCTCCCAAAGGAAGAGCATTTTTCCTCAAAATTTTAGAATTGTGTTGGTCTTTATCATTGTCATCCTCATTAAATTCTCTTTCTTCATCCACTTGTTTAGTACTAATCATAGCACAAGTGATTCATTTTTCTTATGGGGAGTAAATTACTTGTCATAATCTCCTAATATTTCTTTCAAAACTTCATCATCTTCAAAGTATTCCAATGATACTTTGCATGTTGTATCAATCAATTCAAGATGCTTCAAAGTGAGTTTTCTTAGGGGAGTTACACATGATGGTGTCAATGTTGAGTGAGGGTCTTTTTGTTGATTTTGTTATCTTAGAAGGACAATATCAAAGACCATTCTTTTTTCTTGAGTACTAGGCTCTATAGGAATACGAATGTCATGTTCTTTTCTTCCACATGCTTTTCCACTATAAGCAAGTTGTTTCAGGAGCTTATAGCCTCTTCTATAAAGGTTATCCATCTCCTTAGGATTTGATGGTTGTTGGTATTCTACTTCACAAAATTTTGTTGTATAACTTATGTCCTCTTCTAGAGTGGATGAAGTAGATTCTTGTGAGGTTTCTTTCAAATTTTGTGTTGAAATTACCATTGTCTTTTTTTCTTTTATGTTTTTTTCATTATAATTTTGTATTCTCCCATGAATATTGGTGTGAAATCTAAGGAACCCCAATCGTCTTCTAATAATTTTTTGACTTCATCAATATTCTTCCCTTGTTCTTCTTCTTTCATGATTTCCACTTTTGAAGTTGCTATCAATATTTTTACAGGACTTTGTTTATCTTTCTCGGCGTGCAAACAACTTTTAGGTTCAAGGTTGGCCTTGAATCTTTAAACATTATTGTTATAGACATACTTAATTACATGGTGAAGGGTTGAAGGCACTACATTCATTTTGTGAATCCATGGTCTCCCCAAGAGGATATTGTAAGAAATATCATGAGGAATAATATGAACTAGAGTTTGTAATGTTACCTTCCCGACTATAATAGGTAATGCTATTACTCCAAGAGATTATTTTCCTATGCTATCAATCCCATGGATGGACTAAGAGTTAGCGATAATGTTACTCTTATCCATATAAATATTATCCAAAAGGCTCACACTACACATATTAAGGGATGAACCATTGTCAACCAAGATTCTCTTTATTCCCATTCTATTAAGAAGAGTTATTATCATGAAGGATTCATGTCATTTTTGAAATTACAAGGAGGGTAACTCTCCTTGGTGAAAAAATATCTAAATTAACCACATTCATTCCTTAAACTAGTGTTGGAACATCATTTGAATTTGCATTAGGAGGAACCATAACTTGTTGCAAGGATCTTTGAAGCATACTATGGTAATTTTTTGAAGCTTGAATAAGATCCAATAGGGATATCTTAGCAGGTGTATTCTTATGTTGTTCAAAAAGATCGTACTCCTTTCCACTAAGCGAAGGTAAACGAGGAGCACTATGCAAGATAGGTTGAGGCAAAGGTAATGAAACAAGAATGGCTCCTTGTATTGTATGTGTGAGCAATAGTATTGTAACCCATTTCTTTTGAAACATTGTCATTTCCATGGAAATGATTATTTTTAGGTGGTTCTAAGATGAGCAGAGGTTTGTTTTGAACTTGAGGTTGTTGTGAGGGAGGGTAAATGATAAGTTGAGGTTTGATTGCATTAACGTCTCTACTTTTTGGTTTTTCATGACAAGCCTTAGTGGATGAACCTTGCAAGATAAAATTCTCAAGGAATTCATCTAACATATCAAAGTCATCACTACTAAAGGGCTTGATGGATATGTTAACTTGGGAAAAGAGATCTGACATAATAAAATAATTATTCTTTCTCCAAGGGTTGTGTTTGCTTCTTTTGATGTTTTCAATTTTTTCTTTCATTTTCTAATTATTACAAAATATTAACTAATGTATCTAAGGATGCAATACTGCTATAAATGAAAGAAAAGTATAGAAATCTAACACTACTTTTAATTGAAATATGCAATAAATTATTTTCTCAATGTTGCTATGTCAAACTAAATGAACAACAATTTCAATGAACAAGAAAACTATTTTAGGAAATTAATTCTTAGGTCTAATAATAGACATAGAAATATAGACCAGACACCAAAAAATCACTCAAAAATTTGTTAAAGATTCTTGTATAGGGACTCATTCACCATAGGGCGAATGGGTCCCAAATTAGGGTTTTTTTAATTTGAGTTTTGTACTTTTATGTTTATTTAATGTGTTTTTTGTTTTTGATCTGTAATAGAAAGTTTTGTAATAGATTTTCAATATTTTAGGCCTCTAAATATAAGTTTTACTAAGGTTGAATGATGAAAAATGTGACTAATTTTAATGTGCAATATGAATCTAAATGATTGAATGATTATTTCAATGTTAATATTATGCAAAATAAACATAGATCGAATGTTTTTTTTAATTTTTGATGATTCTAAGCAAAGTAAACATGCAATTTAACCCTAAATAAAATTTTCACTAATGCAAGATTAAGAAACCCAAAATGTACTACAACTAATGCAAACCTAATACAAAATATTTCAAAACTAAGATCTAGGGTTGAAGGGACTCCAATTTTAAAAATTTTGTTGTACAAGGTCAGGTTCACCACAATAAAATGATGAAAAATAGGAGATGTCCCAAAATGGAAAAGTGGATCCAAAGAGGGACAAGGGATCCTATCTTTCCTCAATTCATTAAGAAATGAAATACACACAATGAAATGACAATCTAACTCAAGGATAATCAAGTCAAAGTGTGAATCTACAAATTTTCCTTTTTTGCTAGGATGATGGTCTAGGTCAAACAACACTTTGGGGAGAGAGATTAAAAATAGAAAAAAAACTCAAAATTGAGATATAAAAAGTGCATTTAGGATATTTAACAGAAAATAGAAGGAGCCAACAAAATTTCTAGAGAATTTGAAGGTAATAATTGTTGTGCACCTAGCAAAAGTTTTTTTTGTAACCTTAATAGAGACTCATTCGCCCTAGTGCATATGGGTCTGGATAGGCTATTTTGAAAACTATGAATCTAAGATTGAAGCCTGAGACCTACAATAGTTCCCTCTAACTTCAGACTTTTGCTCTCAAACCTAGATCTTTCAAAGTTCTGCAAAACAAAATTGTTTGTTTATTGGTGGATAGGGGTTTGTCTCAGTCAAATCCGAAGTTTGGTAATTAAACCTTGATTAAAAGAAAATATCTGAAACATGAAATGTGTTGTGATTCTAACCTTAAGTGTTTCTAATATTAAGATTTCAAATAATGCCAACAAATCATATTCAAATGTGTTAGAATAGGATCCTAAATTAACATGAAAAATGATGAAGACCTACTTTAGGAGACTTCAAATCCCCTTAATAAGTCATGAAAATGATTATACCTCTCTTTAGACTGAAAATAGAATGATTATAGAAGATGGAATCACTTAGGAAATAAGTCATTAGGTTAGGTTGAATCTCATAGTTCTTCTCCCAAAGCATAGAATCCATCCTGATTTTTTATAGGCATCTATCAACAATTCTTCAATAATGTTTGATCTTTGATGACAAAATGAGCTTGAAGACCTATAAAAACAATAGAATGTTGCTCCAAGACTTCACTTTTCCTTGCTTCTTGCTCTTGAATGAAAATACCTCTTATCCCATGTGAAACTCTTTTCTTGCTAGTGAAAAATGAATGTGAAACTTAGATTTATAAGCTTCCTTCCTAATTTTCCAATTATCAAATCCTAAAATCTGACATATGAAATTTTAATTTGAAACTTTGAAATACTTCCGAAAACATATCAAAAGCTAATTTTAGGGCACTTACTGAGGACCCATTTCCCCATGGGTGAATGGTTCTTGACCTAAATCATTAAGACTCCTAGAATGTTGGGGCATTAATTTAATCCCTAAAAATTGTTTAATGTGGATTGTGGTGTTAGGAATTAAATAAATTTAAGTAAAATAGGCCTTGAGATGTATAATACAGGGTATTAGGGGCCTATTAATGAGATTTTAAAATGGATAAAATATTAGATCAGTAAAATAGGTCCAAATAAGTGTGAAATTGTACTTTCCCTTAGAAAGGGGTACAATTTTCTACACTAAAAAATTAAATCAATTCAATAAATTAATTGTCAAATTGAGTGGAAGGTGGATATGGAGGGTCATGAGGGAAAAAGAGAAGGCATTTGAATGAAAATATTGAAGAGACAAATAATTAGGAAAGAAATTCTATAGGAGAAAAAAATATAGCTTGCGATATCTATGAATGAAGGAAATTATATGCAGCTATAGAGTTTGGTGGCTGGTATAAAAGGTAGAACTAAAAATAATGCAGAGAAGATGTTTCACAAGGAATGGGAAGAAATAAGTCGAACCATAGTTAAGTTATGGATGCTATCAAATAGGGGAAGAAAAGAACATGTTGCAATTGAAGGAAGAGTTCACAAAAAATAAAGCAGAGAATATGCATCATAAAGATGGAGAGAATAGGGGTTGTGTTGGAAAAGAATATGTGAGAGAGAGGGTCACACCACATGGAGGAAATACTGGCGTGAGTAGAAAATAAAAAATAAGAAAAGGGCTCTATGTAACCATGAATAGTATAAAGGAGGTTGTGATGCTATAAAAGATAATGAAGCTTGCAAGATATGGATGTGAGGGTGTTAGACATATATGAGAGTAAGGTGTATGCAAAATTAGGAGGAAAGAAGGTGTGAACTAGGTAAGGATAGAGTTTACAACAAATAATATAGTAAGGAGATCACACCAATAAGTAAAAAGAAATAAATTTTCAAGATGAAGTGTAGATTGTAGGATGAATGAAAACTATGAATTTGATCATTATAGTAAAATTACGTTGTCATTGGATATTTTTGTATGAATTTTTATTTAACTTTAATTGACAAGTGAAACTATCAAACAAAAATTGTATTAGTTGTGAAATTGTTAAGATTAGTGATTTTTTAAAAATGAGTGAATCTTGTTGCAATCTTTGGGCAAAGGTTTTCCATTAGAATTTGTAAATTTGTATGTTAATTTTTTTGAATAGTGAGAGTATTTTTATTATTTGATTCAAATGGTATTAGAGGTTAAATGGTATTAGCTCCAAAGGTTTTGAGTGTTGAACCAATAATTTTTGTTGTTGGAATTATATAGACTTCTCTTGAACTCTCAGGATCTTCCACCTAAAAGGAGAGAGATAGAACAACCCAAAAATTGAAGTGGTTCACTCAAATAGCGGATTGTATGATATGATTAAGACTAAATGAAATGTTGTAAATGCAACTAACTAATGAAATTCATTGAATATTGATGCAAAACCTATGAAATTTGTAATGTTTGAAAATATAGTGAGATATGCAAGAATGAACTAAAACATGAATAAATGCAAAACAAAATTGAAAGAAGGCTTAATAGAGTGCACCTGAGCAATGAATGTTGAATCTAGAATGATTTGAGTTCTAGAAGAAATCAATGAAAATCACCAATGGGATTCATTCACCACTGATGGTGAATCAATCTTGCTACTGGCAAAAACTCCTAAAAACTAGTTTCTGATTGTCAGGAAATGGAATCTACCTAAATATAATTTTTCAGCCTTAAGGTGGAACTCATTTGCCACTGATGGTGAATCAATGCTCTCCAAAAATTATGTGAAATCAAACGTCAATTCTATAGCTCTAGATCTGCACTTGTCTTCTTGTTGGGTTGAAAGAGTCAAATCTATAGAAAACTGACTGGAGGTTGTCTCAAAGCTTGAAATAATGTTGTTTTGACTTGAAAAACTATGTTGACTTGTTGACCAACTTTCAACAGCTAATTTCTTTACAAATTTGCATACAAAATTCAACCTTTTTGAAGAAATCTGAAGTTATGTCAATGGTTGCTCCAAGATGCTTGATTGAATGATGCAAAGTGCTTGAATGCTAATTGATGAATGCAAATGAACTTGATGATTGAATGAATGTAGGAGGTATAAAATGAGGAGAAAAAAACTTATTTATACACTCTTGTGCCCTAATAACCCAATGATACCTCATCATAGGCCAACATAAGGTAATTTTGAATAAAAACCTAAAGGAAATTTTAAATTATTCTGATTTTAAAGTCAAGAGGGACTCATTTTCCACCAATGGAGAATGGGACCCACCTTGGGATTAAAAGTGGGTTTTGGGAATTAAGTCACATTTAATGTTATTTGTTAGGTTTATATTCAAAAATACACTTAATTAAGCCTTATGAGTGCATAAAGGGGTCAAATAAAGCATAAGAAAGGTGTGAATAGTGAAATTAGGCCTAGAAAAGCATGAAATATTGTTACAAGAATTTACAACACTTCAAAATAGGACTTGATAAGTGATGAAAAGGTGATTTTTAAGTGAATTGTAATTAAAAGAGTCTATAAAAGTGTAAAAATGTGTTACAACACTTCACAACACCTTCACAAGATGTCATAATTTGAATTTTTAGGACCTAATGTGAATGTATAAGTTACATTGCAATATTAAATCAAAGAAAAATAGACCAAGCATCATGAGAGAAAGAACTAAAATACCATGAAAATGTCAATGATCTTTTTTTCTATGGTGCAAGCGTATAAGAAGAGAACTGAATGTGAGACGGCCTATACTAGGACTTGCAAATAGATTAGAGGATAGAAAGTGGTGAAGAAGAGCTTGTGTGAGGATTTTTGTAGGTACAGAGAATCTTGAAGCAATCAATAGTTATAGAGTCATGAAAAGAAGCCTAATTCCGGATTATCGAGCATGAAGTGAGAGTTGTGAAAGATTGCAATAGATGAGATGGGAATATTAATGAGGAAGAATTTTTTTATAATATATGGATGGAGGTAGTATGAAAAGAGGAATATTTTGAAGATGATGGCTCAAATAAAAATGAGATTAGATAGGATGGAAGTGTAGCATGATGAAGACCAACATAAGGTTGTAATGAATAAGGAGAATGAGAAAGAGGATGCAAGTGCAACAACCATGGCTGAAGATGGCAAAGGTAAATAAAGGAGTAGTGAATAAATTGTAGCTATTGATGAGATTGTAGTTGTAGAGGATGTGGTTGCAATGACAGAGTGTGATATTTTTGTAGTGAATGACAAAGATGAAGATGTTTTTTTGTTGAAGATGTTGGTGATAGAGGAGGAGTGGATGGAAAATCTTATTGTTTTAGTGAAGGGTGAAAAAAGAAATGTTGCAACCAATGATGTTGCAAGAGATGTCATAACAAGGATGATGTTGCAACCATGGAGAAGGATGAGGTAAATCTTATTGTATTTTGTGATGATATTTATTACCCATTGTTTTCTATGATGAAATTTGGAGAATATGAAGAAAACCACATGGAAATATTTAATTTTCATGAAGTAGTAGATAAAAATTTTGGTGAGGATGTTGTTAGTTGTTATAAGGATGATGTGATATTTTGGTAGAGGTGGTTGGTTAGTAGTGGGATGGATCCCACAAATAAGGATCAATGATGAGAGAGTATTTGGAGGAGGATGGTACGTGGTGGAAATAAATCCATGAGAGGAGATATTAATGGTGAGTGGAGTTGTGAGAGGAGAGTGAAACTTTTTTCAAGAATATTTTGGAAGAAGAGTAAGAAGAACTAATTGTGTGTCCAACATTTAGTGGTGGAGCTCATTATAGGCTGCATTCAACCTAAAACCATAGTCCCACTACTCAACTCCATTTTGTGAGTTCTACTTACAAAAAAAAATCAACACAATGTGGCTGATGCAAGAGCATCCTGAGTCAATAACAATTAGCATAAAAAAACGAAACTATTTGTTTCTTATGATCTGTAGAACCCCAATCCTATTAACTACAAAACACAATAAACAAACACATAGTTAGATCAAATGCAAGTAAGAATTAAGATTCCCTACGAAGTACATTAGCAATGCTCACACTAGGAAATAAAAGAAAGAACGCAATGAAGAAGTAATGAAATCCTTATTATGCAAGCAAACACTTCATCCCATGGGGGAATTGGTGCCAATTTGATGTGAAAATTGGTCCTTTCGCAACTCCAATGATGCAATGTTGATGAGTGATGATGGTTGATCCACTTTGTTGAAGATTCACTTGAACTCCATGATGAAAAATCTACATAACCTAGCTATAAACTTGATAAAATCGATGAAAATGACGATGCTTGAAGATAAAATTGAGTATAGTAAACTTGCTCAAAATGTGGATGATCAAATGAGGAGAGAAGCCTCTTATTTATAGAAAGGAAAGTTGGAGAAATGCACAAAATGAAGCAATGTGGGACTAACTTTCAACCAATGGCAAGATGCCACTTGTCTAGAGATGAATGGATGAAGGATGTGCACATTTTGATGAATGTTCCCATAAATGCAATTAGGTGGAATTTGAAAAATAGTGAAATGACATGTAAGAGGGAAAAATGAATGACTTAAATGCCACTTGGCTCAATGCAAAAGGACATGTAAGAAGGAATGAATGTCTTGTTGGAAGGATAAAGTCCACTTGGATGGATTTCAAATTTGAAGGAATATTCTCTAAAGATGTGAAGTTGAGAGAAAGTAGAAATTTAATAAATGAATTAAATTTATTTTCATGTGCAAGTGGAAAAAGCTCGAGGATGGGATGTGGATTAAGATTAAATTAATCAAGGGTTGACTAATTTAATGAGGGATTAGATGATGTGACAATTTTGACTTAGATCTTAGGATTTAAATAAATCAAAGTTGAGAGGAAAATTATTTATACCTAGTTAAATAAATATTTTCATTTATTTAACCAAAAGGGGATGATGTTAGATTAAATTAGATAAGGTTTAATTTATTTAATTTAATAAGATGCTCTTAGAGATTCTAATCAAATAAAATGGGTTATTTAATTAAATAGAGACTTTGGATTAATTAGATCAGATTTATTTATTTCATTAACAAGAGAGAATGACTTAATCAGATAACTGATTTATTTAATTAAGAGAGGAAAATTGATAAATTTAATCAAATAAGGGTATTCGATTAAATAGTTAAAATGAGGGATGATTTAAGACAAAACGATGTTAGTAAAACCAGGATCAGATGTGTAGCTTCAATCAATACATTCTAGATGTCTACATTTTGCCCCTCTTTGAAGCAAAGTACTTGTTACATTGGTTCAAAGAATAAACTGTCTCAATCAAGAGCCAAAAAAAAATTATTTCCAATTTTTCCCCATTGGTGCGCTGACGAGCCCGGGTGAGAGAAAACATGCCAATATACTGCCCCCTTGAGAGATTGGATAAAATTTTTAACTTTTTGGGTGATCTCATGAAAAGAGAGGACAAGGTACCCAACGGATCCAGAAAGGCTCTAGGATTCCAAAAAAATGACATAAAACACAAAAACAGTGCAAAACAGACCTTGGTTGGGCGAAAACGGGATCGGGGAACCAAAACCCTAGCAGGACAACCAAACAGGGTCAAAAACCCCTAATTTTCAGGGTTAAAAAGGCCTCGAGGGGCCACTTACAATTCATTTTCACTTTTAGCCTTTAGATATTTTTCAATTTTGAGCTCTGACCCTTTGGATAGATGGTGCAATGATAGCATCCTTCTCACATTTTGGATTGAGTACGTACACACTAAAGGTTGCCCCACACTAGAGCACTGGTGAGTCAACTTTCCTTGACTTCATTTTTCAATTTTGATGTGCATTGATTAGGATAGGAAACTATGTCATTAGGAGCAGTCCCATACAGCGTCGTTGGAAAGTTTCAATCAGTAATGCGTGACCTCAAACTATGCTGCAGTTGCAAGTAGCGACGTCATGACGTAGTTTGGAATTATGGTTTCAATTCCAAACCCAGCTGTTTATACAAAGTTCACCACCATGGTCCATTTTACAATTAGGGTTTTTGTTTAAACTGGGTCGCCTTCTTAAACTGTGATGTCGCGATGGAGTTTGAGAGTTTAAAGCTCCTAGCGGGGTAGTTTGGAGTTTGGAAACTACACTACAGTCGCAGATAGCAATGCTAAAGTTGTTTTGGGATGTCGAGACAAACCAAGATCAAGACTTTTTGATGATTTTTTAACTCGGTGACTTTCCTAATGCAGAAGGAGACGACGATACTTTATTCGCACGAGCACAGGTCCCGAGATCTTTTAGCATTTTCGATGATCTTCCTGATCGACAACAAGAGTATCTAGGACAGATGAGACTTTGGTAGATTTCTTATGCACCAACTATGATGACACATTTGGGCATGATGATGGTACTCACTGAGAGATGGAATAGTGAGACATCCTCCTTCCACCTCCTGACAGGAGAGGCCATAGTCACACAAGAGGATGTATGGTAGATTCTAAGATTACCCATCTTTATAGAGTAGGTGATTTACGATGTGGATGTCAGGAGAGAGGCTTGCTACGATGTGATAAGTGTTGATCAGATTATATTTTATGAGGGGAAGATTGAGCTGGAGTGCCACAGGCCTATTGTGTCATCCTACCGCTTGGTCATTGCAGCCATTATATCGGGTCTCATTGTACCAACTCAATGAGGCCGATATTTTAGTCCTAGATGAGGGCTCGCTTGGGAGCGCATGGTTCGGCAATGAACAGTTTTTTGTGTGGGGGTCAGTTCTTCTAGCCTCACTTTATAGAGATTTGCATGAGTTTGCATACCTGGATGGAAGAGAACTTGTTGCGGGGGTCACACTTTTGCACATTTGGGCTTGCGAGCACATTGTTTTAATTTTTCTGAGTGTTGTTCTAGTTATAATGGAGCCACATGATCCAATAATGTGGTGATACAGAGGAGGTGTTTCCTTCACCCACATAGGACAACACGAGATTCCACATTGGAGGAGGGTCCTAGATGATATGTGTGTTTTTACTTGGTAGCCATAGCTTGGATGGCCTGCATGGTTTGACGATGTGCAACAGCTTTTCTTCGTGTGGTAGGACAGACTAATTGTTGGACACTAGGAACACTAAGAGGGGGTGAATCATTTTTCGATAATTTGAATCTCAAATCAGATCTTAAAAGTTATCAACAACAATATTGAGCCTCTAATAGCATCCACAACAAATAAATAGAAGGAAACATGCATGTACATTAATAAGACAATGTGGACACCATAACACCAAGATTTTTACGTGGAAACCCTGTTAGGGGAAAAACCATGGTGGAGATTAATCCACAAAGTATACTCTATTAAAAGTATGATAAAAAGGGGAATGCACTTGCATTCAAGCGCACTGCCTAGAGCTCACTACTCAAAATACAAAAGAGGACTCATTGTCCAAAAGAAATTTGGATTAAAGCTATTGAAAATATGAACTGAAAAAAAAGAATCTTTAAATGCCTAGATTCAATTCCAATGAAGCATAGGAAGACTTATTTTGGACCTTCTTCCCAATTCACTCTTCTACTCTATTTTTCTCTTCTCTGCTCTACAAAAACCATTCTATTGCACAAACAAAATTCTCTTGATAGATCTTTTGATAATACCTCATGTATCTATTCTGCACTTTTTCGCACACACTCCTTCTCATTCCTTCATACACCACTCCACATCTCTCTCTGAAAATGATTTTCTGATCTCACATATATATCCTCTTAACAATATGTTATTATTATATGTTGGCTTTAAACACAATATAATATTCTTCCATAAGTTAGCTCAAATCACCAATTAGAACTAATGCATACCCACACAAGTTAGCTAGACTATAGTAGGGACCCAATCCAAAATTCTCAACATAATAAATAATTAAACACATACTCCTCATACATCTGGAACACACCATACAATAGGTCAGCCATAATGAGAAAATAAGCAATAAATTATTCAGTCGAATCTCCAAACTCATACATGGATCAATGTAATATCATAAAACTTATCAAAAATATAGTATACATGATTGGAAAGCACCCTTGGGGATCCAAAAAACAAAATAATGGTCTAATGAAGTATCCAGATCAATTTACCAACCAGATACTCTATTCTTCATGCATTCTACTGGTAGAGTATTGACTTCTACTTTCATTGCCAGTAGGAATTGCTTCTAAACTATAGAGGATAGTACTGATTCCATTTTCCATCAATGACAACACTAGTAGCCAAAAAGAATCTCCTAAAGCCATATTCCAACAATCTCCCCCTTTGGAATTGATGGCCACACTTAGTGAAAAATGACTAAGTGTTGAAACCAAAATTCAAAACTTCACATCACAACAAAATAACTGCAAAACATTACAACAAGACATTACTCCCCCTTTTGGATCTCAAGGAATTTTTCACTATGTTCTCTCCCCCTTTGACATTAATGAAAAAAATTTCATTACATTCCTTAGCTTATTTATTGCACTTCTTCCTTACTGCATTCTCTCCCCCTTTGGTGATGAAGGAATTGATCAAAATTTGAGGAATTGTAACTACCACACAAATCAGAAAATTATTTTATACTTAAATTTCATTTTAGGGAGAAATTTCTTCCAAGAGTCCGCTACAATCCCAATAGCGATTATTAGACTATTATTTTCTAATGTTCTATTGGTGACTTGAACAAGGGATTCAGGAATGGTAATGATTTCTTCTCACTTTTCTCCTTTCTTGAAAACTTCAACCATTTTCGCTAATTTGCATTCAGTCAGGTCCCTCACTTTTCAAAAGGTGTCCATAAGAGTAATTTTGGTAGAGTGAATCTTTGCATGCTCAACTTACAACTCATGAACTTTCTTCTTCACTTCTTTATCCTTGTCCTAAACCATACTATAATCTTGTATGATTTTGACAAGCTCATTCTCAATTTGTTTGAACTTTTCCTTGTATTTTCCAACCACATGAGGCCACCTGAGATAGTAATTGAAGATATTATTCACTAAGTCAATTCATTGTATTAGTATATTCATTTTCTTCTTCAGTTTGGTGAGACATAGCCTGAACTACATCTTTATATGTGATATTATTTCCTCTTCTTTTATGTCCTGAAACACAGAGTCCATAGCCTCCTTGATACATTCAATAAATTCTTCCAAAAGCACATTTTCCAGACTTTTCAGTTCAATGATTTTATCAATAAATTATCTTCCTAGAGTGCCCTCAATGAGGTCCTATTCATAAAATGGACCATTTATCCATATGTTAGTTATCTTTCGCATTCCATTTTCTTCCTAAACAATCTACAATATCTTTGCTTTGAATAGGGCACCTTCTTTGTCACTTTCTTCTACAATTACCACAATAGGTTCAACTAGGTTTCATTCATCTCTTGGAGTATATTCCTCAGAGTCTTCATCGACTACATCCAAAACCATCTACTTTTTACCTTTTCCTTCAACTTTCATTGACTTCAGCATCGGAGGAGTGTCACCAACCAACTCTCTTTCTCTCTTCAGCTTTTTCTCTGACTTACCAGAGGATTATCCAATTTCAATTGCTTTTACTGAAAGAGGAATACCGAACTTTCCTAAAAAGTCTCCAAATAATTTCTCATAAACTTGTTCACCATTTTCAAGAAATTGAAATGCTCAAAGATTTCCTTGCAAACTGGCATATTTTTCTTTCATGCTACATTGTCATTCTGAAGCAAGCAATTCAGGAAATACATCATAATGCATATAGCTAAGGTACCAAACCTAAAAGAGTAATCTATGTCCATCATTTTCACATTCTCCATTAGTTGATCCTTCAGCAATCCATAGAGGTCGAAGTCTTCATTTTCTATTATCATCTTGTGTGCAATATAGGCTATGCCTGCAGAGGTTGCACCTACCCTATTTCTAAAGAAGATCTTGTATGAAATTCCATATGCAATATACTTTGTTAATGGGACTTTGATCGATGTAATTATTAGCACCCTCTTATCTCCTTTTACACTGGTTAGGGCTTCGACTTCAACATTTTGAATGGATTTCTTTCTCGAAATATCACCAACATTGCACAAACCTATTAGAATTTTGAGTACATCCTTAGAAATTTGATAGGGTTTATCTAGAGTAAGGATATCACCATCCAATCTGTTTAAGAATAACCAAACTACCTCTGTGTTGACAAAATAAGGAAATCATTCTAGATATCTAGATTCTTGTGTTTCACTCATCCAATCTTCTTCAATTCAATATGAGACAATGAATTTCTTACATCCCTAACCTTTTGACTACTAAAATCATCTAGAATTATTCTTCCTTTAATTTTTTTCATTTTCCATACCGAATAGGGTTCTACCAATCACAAAATAAGTATGAAATTGATAATCAACATAAATACTTGAAAATTAGCTGCTAATTTGACTTTCACTGAAGTTTGAAATTTTGCTAAAAAAGGGTTCTCAGAGTATTCTCCTTTGGTGCATGGTGAAAAATGAGGGTTTCAAATGCTCTTTTATAACTTTGCACATCTAACTTTTTTTATCGCATTAAATGCTTTTCCCTAGAAGTTTCAGTTACATTGTTTTCAAACAACAAGAGAGAAATCCATCTGCGAAACTTCAAGAAGTGATCACCAGTACATTTGAGAATGAATAACACAACTCCAAACAACTTCCTACAATCTGGAACCAAGTACACACTGGGGGAAAAAATATTTTCATGAAAAAATCTCCCTAGGCCAATGGCCTAAAATCAATTATTCGATGAGCTACTAGAGGGAGCTTCCAATACAGTCTTTTTTACCTATGTTTTTTCATCTGATCTCTTATCTCTTGCACATATGATTTTCCTTTACATTCATCATTTTTCTATGAATTTCTACCTTGATGTTCCATACCTCTTTTATTCATGTTTCTATTTTTGCAAACTCTTGCAATGTGACCAAATTTGTTACAATTGTAGCATACCAGATATTTCTGTCTATACCATCCATTCCACTGATTTCCTCCTGATCTGCACTGATTATAAATATGTCTAAACTTTCCACAAATATAACATTTAACATCCCTTTTTTCTGGCAGGCATGCTTATGCATTCTAATGAATGAACAAAATTTTTATAGTTAAAACATTGACCAGAAAATGATGGATTTCTAGAACTTGACTTACTTATACACTGAGAAGCCATATGTCCAAATTTATTACAAACAAGCAATATCCATTAAATTTATGGGCATTAGGTTTCCTTATTGGATATCCTCTCCCGTTGTTCTTCTTTTCAGGGTTCTTCTATTTAGATCTAAAGCTCACATCCTTCACATAGCCAAGACATCACCTATTATTTTCACCCTTTTTTCCTTTAGTTATTTCATCAAGCTTAGCAAAACTAATCTTGAACTTATCCTTAAACACATTTGCAGTGGAAAGCTCATTTCTGAGAATAACTACCTATCTCTCAAGCTCTTGTTCATTGTTTTTGGATTGTTGCAGTTCAATCTCTAGCTAAATGATTCCATTATTTACTCTATTGTATTCCTCATATTTCTCTTTCAAGGACTGGGCCAGATTCTCCTCATTCTTCTTTATTTCTTCAATCTCTCTAGTTAACTTCATTGCCACATATTCCATTTTAAGCTTTAGAGCAATATTGTCCTTAGCAATATTTCCACATTCTTCTATTATTTCTTTAAGGGTTCGATTTAGATGGACAAATTTTAGGCCTTTGCTTTCTTTTATATTCAACTAAACACATAGTTCTTTCCTCTTTTCCCTTGACTCATTTATTTTATCCTTCAGTGATTGAATGAATTTTTTGGCAGCCACAAGGTTTTCTTTTAGTTCCATGACCTCTGTTAGACTAATCAAGATCATCGAGTGCCATCATAAGTTGTTGTTGAAGACCACCTGCGTCCATTGTAATCCAAGATCCACCGAAGCTGTTAAACTTAGAAGAGGAACCTAGCTCTAATACCAATTTTTGGACACTAGGAACACTGAGAGGTGGGGGGTGAATCAGTGTTCCACAATTTGAATCTCAAATAAGATCTTAAACTATCAACAACAATATTTAACCTCTAAGAGGATCTACAACAACTAAATAGAAGGAAACATGCATGTACATTAATAATACAATGAGGACACCATAACACCAAGATTTTTACGTGGAAACCCTGTTAGGGGAAAAACCATGGTGGAGATTAATCCACAAAATATACTCTGTTAAATGTATGATAACAATGGGAATGCACTTGTATTCAGGCACATTGCCTAGAGCTCACCGCTAAAAATACAAAAGAGGACTCACTGTCCAAAAGAAGTTTGGATTAAGGCTATTCAAAATATGAACTAAGAAAACATCTCTAAATGCCTAGATTCAGTTCCAATGAAGCACATGAAGACTAATTCTGGACCTTCTTCTTAATTCACACTTATGCTCTATTCTTCTCTACAAAAACCCTTTTGATGCATAAAAAAAGTTCTCTCAACAGATCTTCTTATAATACCTCTTGTAGTTGTTCTACACTTTTTTCACACACACCTTCTCACTACTTCCTACACCAAAGCACATCTCTCTCTGAAAATGATTTTCTGATCTCACATATATATTCGCTTAACAAGATTTTATTGTTATATGTCATCTTTAAACAAAATATAATATTCTTCCATAAGTTGGATCAAATCACCAATTAGAACTAATGCATAACCACACAAGTCAGCTAGACTATAGTAGGGACCCAATCCAAAATTCCCAAGATAAGAAATAGTTAAAAACATACTCCTCATACATCTAGAACACTACATACAATAGGTTGACCATAATGAGAAAATAAGAAATAAATTATTCTTCCAAATCTCCAAACTTGTACATAGATCAATGCAATATCATAAAACTTATCAAATAGATAGTATACATGATTGAAAAGCACCCCTAGGGATCCACACAAAAAATAAGGATCTAGTGAAGTATCCAGATCAATTTACCAACCGGATACTCTATTCTTTGTGCATTCTTCCAATAGAGTATTGACTTCTAATTTCATTGCTAGTATGAACTGCTTCTAAACTACATACCACACTACTGACTCCAATTGCCATGACAACACTAGCAGCCAAAAAAAATCCTATAGCCATATTCCAACACTAATGTAGGGTAGGGAACACATGATGATCGAGATGTACCTACCAGGTAGGGTGCAGAGGTAGTTTGGAGAGCCATAGGATAGGCTGGATGATAAGTATGTGGCCATTTTTGCACGGATGACAAGCTAGAGCTCCTAGGGTTGATATTTTCCTACAAATGAGGTAGTGTAGAGTTTCATGTAGCTAGTGGCTAGGCCATGGCCATATGACCAGGGACAAGTAGATCTAGGGACCATGTAGGCCTACAAAGACTAGTCCAAGCTGCCGCTGTGACTAACAGTACCGGGCACACCATCTGCCCAATGCAGAGTCAAAGGCAAGGGAGCAGGATGAGGCTAAGGGGATGGAGATGAGGGCTAAGGAGGTGAAGGAACACCACCAGATTAGCCAAATTAGGGCAGGAGGCACAGGATCAACCACTCCTAGATCCATAGGTGGGTCAGTAGAGATAGGATCTAGACTCAAGACTTGTAGGATCAAGATCAGGGATGACAGGATAGGGTCCTGACACCACCTAGAGATGGGGATCAGGATCAGCCAATCGTGCAGCCACCTCTCCAGCCAAACCCTAGGGATGGCTAGATTTTGCAATTACAGGCCTAGGTATAGGCACTGACAACTGAGAGAGATCAGTTGCAGGTAGAGTGGGACCATGCGGTCCAACAAAGATAGGTAGTGCAGTGACAGGTAGTGGCAGAGATGGGTAAACAACAGTAGATTAAGAGTATGTTTGCATCCTCCTCCTGAAGCACAATATCGCTATGATCATACATGGAGGCCATCTAGGAGGACGACTATTATAGGTTGCACTACTATCAAGTCATGTTGAGACTAGGTAGAGTCCCAAACTTTTTAGAGAGGACAGACCACAGACTTGCAGAGGACCATGGGGAGAGAGTAGGTGGCGAGGGCAACAACCAACAAGGCTAGCCTTTAGTTTTGATGAAAGATAGAATTCTTTTCTAGCCTCATGTGCTCATTTTTGATATCCCAAAGGGCCTTTGTACTTATCGACATACACATGTATATTTTGATCCAATTTTATACCATGACAGTGTACATTTTGATGATATATATATTATATGATGATTTGATGTAATGTTCTTTACTCTATTTATGAATTATGGATGCCTTTTACTTTCTATATTCTATGCGATGTGATGCAATGGTGCTATGATGTTATGATGTGCATTATGTTCTATGTGATGATGCAAATGTGATGAGATGCTATCTTTTTTTATATATTTTCTACTATGATATGATGATGTGAAATACAATCATTATGCAACTAAAAAATCTATAGTATGCACCTAATGGATGAAATTCAATCTCTTTCCTTATCTTTTTTTCATACATTATATGGTGATGTATTTATGTGATGCTTATGATGATGATATAATATGATGAATGTAACTAAAGTTTTATATGATTTATGACTATGATGATGCAAATGTGTAAATGATTAGATGTTCTAAATAACCAATCTATATTATGGAAATGCAATGCATGTGGTATGATTTAATATTTCCTATGTGATATGCAGGATGTAATATGCTATGATGATTTGTGGATGCAGGATGAGTGCAATAATTAATTTTGATACACTGTCATGGTACCATCTTAGCATGGAAATAAGATAGAAGAAAGAAAGATATTCCAACAAGACATGAGGTGATGATGATAGATAATGGTGCATACTGAGTAGTTGGGATGTTTCAAAGGGCCAATTACCTTATGTTCGATAACACATGTAGGCACAATGCATCAAGGCATTAAGAACCAAGATGTGTGGTACCTAGTGTGGTGTACTTTGACTTGACAATCAGATAGGAGTACTCCCCTTCACACCTAGCATATGAAACCTTATTCAAAGTGCAATTCAGATATTTTAGACATCCCAAGCCAAAAAATAGAAAAGCAAGCCTTCCTATGTGGTCAACAAGACTCCTAAAACACCTTCCCTACAAACCAAGAAAAGCACGCATGACGAATTTATATTAGAAGAATATCCAACAAGAACAATAGATAAAAAGTTAATGATCATTTCCTCATTCCTATCTCTCTATGTATTTTTTTTTTGGGCATCATCGAGAGGTCATTGAAATGAGCGAAAAAATATAAGCCAAAAGACAAAGATAAAGTAAACAAACAAGCTAATGTTCTTCAATACCACTAGCCAAGACTAAGCTACAATGATGCAAGATGTTGATGTACATTGTAGGAAGGATGCATCCTAGGACATGATGATATCAGATGATTTGATATGGGAAAGATTAGGTGATATGTTAACTTGTTTTGGTACTGATCTAGACATGAGACTTTGATGTTTTAAGTTTTCATTCTTGAATCTGGTAGACTTGTTTCTGACTGTTTCACCAAAGGTTGTGGATGAAAATTGATTTATTATGAGTGATGTTTATTGTGGGTGAAAGCTAGATGAGACATATGGATTTTTCAAATATTTGGATGTTTTTTATGTTTTTGGAATGTTTTGAGATAGTGTTTTCAATATTTTACATATGTTTTGATTTTTTGAACTTTCAAATGTTTTGGGTTTTTCCAAGATTTTGACCAAGAGACTAACCTAAATATCTATCCTAGGGGCCTTAGGGGTTGATCAATAGATTAGCCTTGCCTATGTTATACATGCAGAGACCACGTAGTTCGATTGACACATAATCGATTACTTGATGAGATATGAACAAATGGATTGCCATTTTATTATGACAAACTCCTAAAGGACTGACCTAAATGTCTCATGAAATGATCAAAGATGAACCTTTCCTACATTCAAGGCTCATAGATCCGTAGTTCAATAAGATGACTCTTTTTTTAACTTTTTGACTGAATTTTTGACTTGTTTTGGATTTTGATATTTTTGCATGTTTTTGGATTTTCTTGGTTTTTTGATTTTTTTGATTTTTTTATTTTCTGATGTTTTTGGATTTTGTGATTTTCTGATGTTTTTGAATTTTTTTCGATTTTATGATGTTTATGGATTTTCCAATTTTCCAAATGTTTTTGGAATTTTTCTTATTTTATGATGTTTTTGGATTTTTTGAGTTTTTGATGTTTTTTGATTTTTTGATTTTCTAATGTTTTTGGATTTTGTGATTTAGGAATTTCAGAAACATACACCAATCTGATCTGATGAGAACATTCCCCTAGTGTGATGCAATAGACTACTCTGATAGAGGCAGGACAAACTAACCTTAAGAATCGGTCGAGTAGTACTAGGAGGGATCATGACACGAACACAGGACCAAGCTACGATGCAAATGTCGAACGGATGATGGATGGTGATATGGAATGTGATGGTTGGATGGATGATGTAAAACAATTCATGAAGGTCCTGGTGGATGGAAAGTGCTTATTTACACAAGGTGCTTGTTTGCTAGGTTTTCACCAAGGTACTTGCCCAAAGCGCCACTAAAGTGGTTTTCACTAGAGGATGATTTTTTTCTTTACTATTTTTTATCCTTTTTCTGGTTTTGTTTTTTGGATTTTTGGCTTTTTGATTTTTTTTTTTTGTCACCAAGATGCCTGTTTCCCAAGTTTTCATCCAGGTGACCATTTTTTTAAGGACATTTTCTTATTTTTTTTCTTTTTTGGTTCTATACCTTGAAATATTTAGGCATAAAACTTTTTGAGATGGGAGTTATTCATGGGCTCCTACAGAGGCTTCCCTTTGGGTGTTAATAACTGATATGCCCCTATCTTGTAACTTTCTATGATGACAAATGGGTCCAACTAGTTGGGTTCAAATTTTTCTTTGCCATTTGGATTTGGAATGTTCTTTTGATTCTCCTTTAGGACAAGTTCTCTTACCTGGAATGTATGACTCTTGACCTTCTTGTTATAGCTACTCTTGAGTCAGTTTTGATAGACTTGAAAATTATTTAAAGCATCCATACACCACTCGTTCAGTCTTGATACTCAAAATTCTTCATCCGTGATGAGGTTTAGCAGTGATATTCTCAGTGACGAAAGCTTGATCTCAATGGGTGATACAGTCTTTGATCCGTAGACTAGGGAGAATGGGGTGGCACCTATGGGTATGCAGATGCTAGTTCTAGCTATAGTGCCAGTCATGACTTGTGTCATTGACTATCTTTTTGAGGATTTTCAGAATAGTATTGTTGGTGGCTTCTTCTTGGACATTTCCTTGGGGATAATATGGAGTGGAAAAGAGATGTTGGATTTTGAATTTGTCGCAAAGGTCACAAACATCCTGATTCTTGAAAGGTGTCCCATTATTTGAGATAATAGCTTGGGGAACACCGTATTGACATATTAAGTAGTTCAGGATGAACTTTGATAGCTTTTTTCCAGTGATGTATGTCATGGGAATGGCTTCCACCCACTTGGTGAAGTACTTAGTGGCGATAATGATAAACTTGTGGCCACTAGATAAGGTGGGGGTGATTTTTCCAATGAGATCTAGCCCCCACTACAAAAAGGGCCATCATAGGCCAATAATACCCCTTCCTTAGCAATTTCTTCGCCAAGGTCATTTTGCTTGAGTGTGAACCCAAAATATCATTATGCACCTCAGTTAAGGTAGTCAATGGCTCCTCAGCATTTAGGAAGTGTAATAAGTTTCCTTCTATGCTCCTACAGTAAAGGGTATTTCCTAGGATGACAAACAGAGATGCTTTTTTGACAAAGGTTTTCTTGAGGTTTGAAGTTATGTCAGCTTGGAGGACTCCTATTCTTAGATAAGTGTATATCGTGGTACCAAGGATCGCCAGGACCAATGATTTCACACATGAATTATGACTCTAGTACCTCGAATGCAAGCATGAAAAAGCTACTCTACCAGGAATTCATGCTTTGGGACATTGCAAAGGATATCCTATAGGGATCCAATTGTTGCCATGACATCTGTTGTTCTATTATTTTCTCTAGGTATCTGCTCAAATGTGATTTCTATGAAGAATTCCTTAAGACTTTCCACCAATTTCTTGTATGGAGTTAGCCTATCATTCGTAGTTTGGCATTCATTATTCACTTGATTGATTATTACTTGTGAATCCCCATATACCTTGAGAGTAGGATATGCCACTGCACTACTATTCTGAGTCCTATGGTTAGAGCCTCATCTTTTGCGATATTATTTGTGTAGGGAAATGCCAAATTGTAAGACCTTGGTATGCAGTCTCCCTATGGAGTAATGAAAAATACCCTGGATCCTGATCCATTTTGTGTGTAGGAGCCATCAAATTATAGTTTCCAGTGGTCGACTATGCTAAGATTGAAGATGGATTCATCCAAAAAATTTGATATGAGTGGATTCTCTGAATACATGGGTGCTTCTGCAAGCTAATTTACGATCACCTGGCCTTTGATTGCTTTATGTTCCACATACTTGATGATAGAATCATGACCCACTTGGCCATCCTTCCTGCGAGAATTTCCTTTTATAGTAGGTACTTTAGGGGGTCGATCTTGGCAATGAGTTTCATTTTGTGTGACAACATGTAGTGTCTAAATTTTTGTGAAGCAAACACTACTGCTAGACAAGATTTTTTGATGAATGAGTAGTTTAAATCATGCCCGACCCTTGTGCGACTGATGTAATAGATGGCCCTCTCTGTCCCATTTTCATCATGCTAAGATAGGAGAGCACCAAGGGCTGCTAACATTGCTGATACGTAGAGGATGAGATACTTTCTTAGGATTGGTGGCATGAGGACTGGAGGTGTGAGTAGATATTCTTTGATTTTTTTGAAAGCTTGGATGCATTTACCATCCCATTTATATGCTACTCCCTTGTGAAGTAGGTGAGAATACAGTATTTTCTTGTCTCCCAATTGTGCTATGAATCTACGGATTGACTGAAGCTTGGCTTGGAGGCCTCTCAACTATTTCAATGTTTTGGGTGCCTCAATCTCAAAGATTTCTTTACATTGGTGGGATCTATTTCAATACCCCTCATTGACACTATTTATCCCAACAACTTTCCTAACTGTACGCTAAAGAAAGACTTATTTGGACATAAACAGACCTTGTATTCCTCCATCCTATCGAAAATAGAACTCAAAGTTGCTATGTGATCTCTCCTCTTTCTAGATTTCACTAGTAATGTCATCAACGTAATCTTAGATAGTTTTGTGGATCATGTCATCAAAGATTAACATCATAGCCCTTTGATAGGTGGCTCCAACATTCTTTAAGCCGAATGGCATCATGTTCTAGTAGTAGGTCCCCCATGGACAAGTGAAGGCCATTTTATGCTAGTCCTCTTTGGAAATCATTATTTGGTTGCACCCAGAGAAACTATCCATCAAAGAAAGCATTTCATGTCCCGCTGTCATGTCTACAATCATATCAATGTTAGGGAGCGGGAAGTCATCTTTTGGACATGCTTCGCTTAGGTCTGTAAAATCCATGTAGATTTGAATGCCCCCATCTTGTTTTGAAATAGGAACTAGATTTCATACCCACTCGGAGTAGTCAATTGGTTGTATGAACCCTGCATCAAGTAGCTTCTTCAATTCCAATTTTACCAACAAGGCTATCTAGGGATGCATTTTCCTGAGCTCTTGTCTGACAAGCTTTTCTTTAGGGTAGACTACTAGATGGTGGACCACTATCTTCAGGTCAAGCCCGGGCATGTCGGCATAGCTCCATGCAAAGTTAACTTTTTTTTCTCAAAAAGGTAGCTAGGAGCTCATATTCTTCTAACAATAATGATTCTACATAGAATGTGATGTCTGGTGTCTCCTTTGTTCCTAAGTTGACCAGATTGCATTTTTTGGCTAGAACTATTGATTTTTCCTAATGTAGAGCTCTAAGAGGAAGATTGAATCCCCCATCCTAAAGCACCTCAGAGAGGTTTTCACCATCACATGCATCCTTTCTTCTTACTATTTTTGGATTAGAGAGTTCCACAGTGTGGTTTTCACTTAAGGACCTGGAGATTATTCTCAGTTTTTCACTTTTGCAATTGAGGGATTCAATCGTTTCCCCATAGTATGCATGTGTGCCCAACTCAACGATAATTCCTACTTTATGATCCCCACATGGAATATTATCCTATAGTCCCATGAATTCTGAGAGTGCCTCATCATTTTCAAATGTGTCAAGCATTGGTGGTCCTCGTTGGGCATGATCAATGAGTTGGGGGTAAACTAGCTTTATCTCATGGGATTGGTTCTCAAACTCATAGTATAGGGTGCTAATGATAAAGAGGTTAGAGTCTTCAAATAATGTGTGTATACCTCTCTCAAGTTCGTCATCCTCACTACTACATACCTTAGTGATGTCAAAGGTAAAATTGTCTAAGGGTAGACCAGTGGATATAGGAAATTGAAGGGTGGATGTCGTTTGCTGAGGAGTTTTGACCTTCTTAACCGGGATATTTTTACCATGTATGGTTATACTCAGAGTAGTACATCCAAGGCCAATATTTGTCATTTGCATCTCAGGAATGATAGGTATTAGAAGCCCGTTGTCATTTTTTCCTAGCTTTCCATTTCTATCATAGCCCATGTCGAGCATCATTTGCAAGCATTTACTGTTATCATCCATAGGTAGATTGGTTTCCGATCTATTGTCTCGGTATAGGAGATGGGATGGCTCCTCTTCTATTATTTCATTCTTGAGATCTCCTTAACTTTTGAAGCTAGAAGATCCTACAATGAATGTTTGGGATGAAGAGGCATCATTTGATTGTGGTCATCCTCCTGACCTGGGAGATTGTGGTAACTCTCCTACCACAAAATAACTCTTTGGAATTGTACAGTTCCCACACCCATTTTCTTGAATTATGACCTTGATATTGGAGATGGTGGGGGTGGTAGGTGTCTCTATCATAGAAGTGGAGGCGAGAGTGGCTGGGTCAATGTATGGCGTTGATGGTCCTTCATCATTTTTAGGAACTTGAGGGATTTTGTAATATTTTTCCTCTAGGTTCTTGTAGTAAGAGAATGGTTCAGGATCCCCATGGATAGTGACCTCTTGGCCTTCATATGTGAATTTGACACATTGATGGAAGGTTGATGCTACTGCTTGCATTGTATGAATCCATAGACACCCCAGGAGAATGTTATAAGGTGGATCCAGGTCAAGGACTTGGAAAGTGGTTTCCATAATTGTTGGCCCTACTTGGATAGGGAGTTGGATTTTCATTCCCTTAGACACTCTTTCTTGATCATCATATGCCCTAATTTTGATTCCTTTGCCTTTTTTGATGGAATCCTCTGAGATTTGTAGGTTCTTTATGAGCTTGAGGGAACAAATGTTTAAACTTTCACCTCCATCCACCAAGACTCTCTTGACTTTGTTTTTATGCACTAGGACCTCTAGAAGGGGTGCACAATTGTGAGATGGTTGAGCAGGAAAGTCTTGATCAAAGAATGTAAGGAGATTTGAGGTAATGATGTTTCTGACCATAGCTTGGAATTATTCTACATCATGATCTGCAGGGACAGTGGATGAAGCCAATGCTTCCTGAAGGATTTTTCGGTGGGCGGATGAAATTTTTAGCAGCTCGATGATGGAGATTTGCATTGGGGTTCTTTTCAGCTGATCAATGACATTATAATCATTGCGAATGGATATTGGGTTGGAAGTGGGTGCTCTATTTGGTTGAGATGACCCTATAATGGTGTTTTTTCTACCTCTTGTGGTAACTCCACAATCAACATGGGCTCCTTTGATGGTGATAGTAGTGCAATATTCATAAAGGGATGCGACGACATGGTCATACACATGATTGATGCTCTTGAAGGAACCTTTTCCATTATCATTTTTATTGTTCCCTTTCTTGTGATTAGGCATCAAATTTTTGTAGATCTTGAGGTTCTGGTTTCCTGTCAGTTGCTCTACACTTATGATTGTTTTATCAATGAGGTTTTGAATCAAGTTTTTCAACCTCATACAACTGGCAGGGGTGTGTCCCTTGATCTTAGGGAAATCACAAAGGTGATTTTCATTGTACCATGACAGTTTGACCAAGGGTTCTTGATAATTTTCATAAGTGGAGATTGTGATGTGTTTTTCCACCACTAGCCTCTTCATAATGGATTCATCTGATTCCCTAAGGGTTGTGTACTTCTTCTTGGGGAATTTTTATTTCATTGGGGTGTTCCACTTTGATCATGCACATTATTGAATGCTTGATTGTTTGGTTGTTGTGTTGTTGTCTTAGCTTGATGATTGTTTTGATGGTGGATTTGGGGTTGTTGGGGTGCGGGTGTGTTTTGTCGAGGGCCACTAATGAAAACTTTGGCGTCGACAACACCATCATTGGTAATGTTTTTTTTCTTTTCCTATGTGCGAGGTTTGCCATTGTAACTAGTGGATGGGTGATTGTTTTGCTATTCAGGATATGCGGGTGACCCTCCTTGTGTGATAAGGGCTCAATCAATGTTGAGCACCTTGGAGATCAATTGGTCATATGTGGTGATACCTTGCACTTTGAGATGCAATACCAAGGATCCTTCAAGATTTGAAATGATAGTGTAAACTCAATGTTCGTCAGGAATGGCCCATTTTCTCCCATTGGCCTTGGATCACCATCATTGTAAGAAGGAAGCAAATGATTCATTTTTATAGCTTGTTTTAGAGCTGATAGTTCCTCTAGACTGACATCCATATCGATTTTGAATGTGTAATTTTTGATGAATGTGTCTACTATCTCTTAAAACTTTTTAATGCCTAGAGGAGGGCGAGATAACCACTCCATGGCTTGGCAAACCAAAATTCTAGGGAATAGCTTCATCAGATATGTATCATCATACATGACTTCCATGCAATGAACTTGGAATTCCCTGATGCGATCTTTAGGGTTTCCCATCCCACGATATTTATCAAATTTTGGGATCTCAAATCTCTTTGGGAATGGTTTCATTGCAAAACTCCTATCAAATAAACAAGGACACAAGTCACTGGGTATTTTCATGGTTTTCACTATCCAAAGATCAAGTACTTGTTGCGAAAGCAACCTAATTTGTGTTATCACACCGTTTTGTGGATCAAGGGGTGGAGTGAGTTTTTTGTGATGGTTCAATTGTTGGTTGGATGAGTGGGTTGGTTGGTGCTTGTAGTTGTCGTTGTACCAACAATGATTGTTGTTAGTCCTGTTGTTGTTGTGCTAATAGTGTCTATTACTGAGCTTGTTGTTGTTGTTGTGCTATTAATCAGGCTACTTATTTGTTGTTCTTGGTATTGCTTCAATGCTTGTTGATATGCTTGTTATTGGGCTACTTGTTGTTGTACGAGATACTATGCTTGTGCTTTCTCTTTTTGAACTTTGTATTGAGCTTGTGCCTGAGCTTGAGCTTGTTGGGTAGCTTGTGCAATTTGTGCACCTTGTGCTACTTGAGCACCCTGAGAGGCTTGTGCAACTTGAGTAGCTTGAGCAGCTTGTTGTTGTTGTTTTTGTTGCAATAAAGCTTGGGCTTGTGCAGCTTGTTGTGCTTGTTGCGCTTGTAGTGCAGCTTGGGAAGCTTGAGCAACTAGATGTGTAGCTTAGTCGTTTTGGATTTGTTGGAGTGCCTTCTGATAGGTAGTCTACTGAGTAGCTTGGAACACAATTTTGTATTGATTTTATTTATTCGAGTTTGGTGGTGGTGGTAGTGTAGGAGGGTTCGAAATGGTGCTTGTTGTGGTAATGAGAGGTATCGTCATATTGATGATTGGGATTTAGGTGGTGAATGGTGCAATTGATATTTTTAGTCATTGAGAAACCATGTTTTGAGATGTTTGGGGGATGGTTGATGATGTGATGGTGGTGGCTTGCGTTATTAGGATGGTTTCCATCTATTATTGCGATGTCGATGACAAGATGGGAGGATTCAATATGATATTTTGATTAATGATCAGGGGTTTGATTTGATTTTGTTGATTAATGTTTGGTAAAGGGGGAAGCCATAAACTGAGAGATGATGTGGATATTGATGGAAATGGTGGAAGTGGTGGAAAAGTGAGTGGCATACTTCCTTGAGGAAGCGATGAAGATGTAGGGTCAAAAATGCCCCTTGGTCCAAATAAGTCACCTTCTCCTTGCAAGGTTATAGGGAGAGAGGCTTGAGGTGTTGCATGAAATGATGATGATGGGTCATTAGGATCATGAAAGGTGAGGGAGACATATGGATGTGATGGATTGCCGCAAGATGGTGTTTGCATCCAAATCTTGATTGTTTACAAGGGGTTGTGTTTGTAGTGCATTGAGAAATGTGCTTCCCTTGCTAACAATGGGTTGAGTTGGAGCAATGGATGATGTAATTTGGGGGATGGGTTTAGGGATGCTTTGGAATGGTGTAGATGAAATTAGGGGTATGGATGAAATTGGAGGCATGACCCCAAAAGGTGGTTCCACAATGGTGCTCACATCGAATTTGGAAGGGAGTTTAGCCTGTTGTTCTGCTAATTCAAGAATGTATAGTGAGGGATTGAGTCTCATCATGATGTTGTAATTCTATGATTCTCAGGATTTTGGACCATTTCGATAATCTCATCTTATGTCACTCCAAAGGAATTATTGGTGATATCCTCTACTTGACATTCCTTCTAAGAATTTTGTGATGATGAAGGAAAGTTAGTTAGAGGATTGCTTGATCCAATGGGATTCCTCTTGGAATTTTTTGGCTTAGGTCACTTGAAGTGGATGTTTCTTTGTTGGATTCCATGTTCCTCTTGTGTTGAGATCTAGTTTGAACCATAAAATGAGGTTCGAAAGAGAAGGTCTAGGATGATTAAGGATCAAAGGTGAAATGATGAAGTGTGTGAAAGATGAATGATATGTATGATTGAACTCTTAGAAGATCATGAGGGGATGCTAGACTTTTGGGACTTTTTTGGATTCTTGGATTTGTTTAGGATTTTGATTTGACCTTGACTTGGTTTTGGATTGCTTTGATTTTGGATAATGAAAAAATAGATTCCAAGATGTTGGATTTTATCTATGGGATGAACTTGTTCACAAGATGATAATTTGACTAAGTGTAGGGAGAAGGATGCATCTACCCACACCTAACCAAACAAGATGATAATTCAACTAAGAACATGGAGAAGGATGCATCTACATATACCTAGCTAAACAAAATGATTTGATGATAATTTAAATAAGCATATGAAGAAGGATGCACCTACATATACTTAGCTAAACAAGACTAATTTTGATGTTTGATTCAAGGATTTTTGATTTGCCAAAAATTCTAGGATGAAGGATGATTTCAAGACTTCCCATAGTTGTTGGTGAGATGATTTTAGTTTGATGTTTGAAAGATGGATGAAAGTTTTTATTTTCATCTTATGTATACCTAGAAAGACTTGCTTAGAAGACCTCATTTCTTATGAACATGCTTTACTCTAAACAAGGTGCTCAAATTCGTGAAAAAGATTTGGATTTTGACAATAATAGAATGAGTATAATCCGGGATTGTTTTTTGAAGCTCTTTTGTAAAAGTTGAAAAGTAATCTTCATCTAAATTCATAGAGTGTTGAGAGATGCTTTTGATGTTCTTTTGGACTAAGAGCTTTTTATTTTGGTTTCCATATTTTGATCTTGTGTGAAATGATTTGACACAAATGTGTGGGGTTCAATTTTTCTTAGCTTTACTTAGTGACTTCTTTTTACCACAGACAATTCTTGTTTAGCTTTTGAAACTAGATGTCCAATGTCTTGACTTCTTCTCATCTCACAAAGTACATTATGTGGAGCTTTGATGAAATCAAGGAAAAAAAATTGATAAAGGGAAAAACGGGTTTTACAGGGACCCGAAACCACAAAGATTACATAAAATATAAGGAATAAGTGTTAAAAAACACAAAACAAGAATGTTGTAGTAAGAGAAGAGCCAAGAAAGCACAGCAACCACTAACTCAAGGACAACAAGGGCCACCAAAAAAACCCAACCAAAAAAATTAGCAACAGAAACAACCCAAAACTAACTTAAAGAGTTTAGAGCATCAATATCCTCAACTTTGAGAATGTGCATGTCATGGGAACACTTTTTCAGAGCCTAAATGATCTGGATCATAGGAGGAACCTTCCTCTTTAGATTAGATCTCATCCTCTTTGAGATACTATCGCCCTTAGTCCTGCTTTTGTCCTTTTCAGTTTCTAAGTCCATGATAAGAGATCCCTGATGTGTGTTTTCCAACTTCTCAGTCATAACATTAATGATATTGGCATTATGATGTGCCATTATATGGTTGTGCTCCATAATATTTTTCATGGTATCTTTTATTTTACCTATTTTAGCTTCCATGTGTTTAATCTAACCTTCATTATCCTCAACCTCCATCCTCATATTGTCCTCATTTCTCCCACCCTTCATGGAATTAAGGGAGTTGACTTTGGCTTCCAAGTCCTCCACCTTTCTGTTGAGGGCCATGTTTATGAGGTTAAGGTCCTTAATTTCAAGGAAATCCCACTTCATAATTCTGAAGTAATCAATGGCTCCATTTCTGGCGATAGCCAGGATATCCCCAAGAAACTCATGGTCCTACTTAAAATAATGATCTTTAGGGTTAAGATCATTAGGGAATCTGGGAAATCAAGGAAAAAGTTACCTATTGTTGACTTTAGCAAGAAAATTGAGATATAAATCCAAGTGTTTAGAAACCTCTAAGGATAGAATCCCAAGGGAAAGCAATAACACATGATTTTTTTCAATGGTATTTGCTTCCTAAAGGGTTTAACGTTTGATGATAATGTTGAATGTTTGTTTCCAAATGTTTACAAACAAGAAAAATGTTTTGTTTCTAAGAACAAGTATAACCCTATGGCTATGAAAGATTGTATTTGTTGAATCCCCACTTGGACAAGTCCAACTACACCTACTTTTAGCGAATGGTTAGATGCTTGACCCCACTAGTTCCCCTCCATGACACTCACTTATATAGGGCAGCCAAGCATCAGTACCCGTGAAACTCCCATGGAATAATTTTCATTTCTACTAAAAGTCATAAAAGTGTGGGGTAGCTTTAGAATGACCGTTCTTGCACCAACAAGATCAAGGATTTTGGCCTTTCCTAAACAAGGGTTTTAATTCAGACTTTTTGTTCATGGGGGATCACCCATTCGATGAGAGACCATTGCTACCCTTCTCATTGGGATGACCATTGTGATATTGGCCTTTGTTCCATTATCCACACTTATATATTGGTTGGAAGTTGCTTGTCTTTAGCATGTTGCTGGTTGGGTCATTCCCTTGGGTGATTACTTTTTCCCACAAGGAAGAACCTCTAAGATAAACAAAAGCAAGTAAACAATACTCGTAACTCGATCAATATTTGTTGTAACACAAAGAGAGAGAATGTACACAATACGCTCCACTCACACTCGCAAGTTTTGTTGAATTTTAATCCCAAAATGAAATGTGGAGGCAATTACTTTACCCAACTTAAGATCACCAAAAACCTTTTTTATTCTCAAAATCATCGTGAGGCATGAGAGAAGTGCATACGTCCCTTTTATGGTATTACTTCAAATGAGTAAGTAACTACAAAACAAAGAAGAACTTGTTCATTTTAAACCCGCAAAGCAATGATTTGATTCTTTTCAGAACACCAAAATAAAATATGGAGATTTCCTTGTCCAATTGTTAATCCTCAAACCAAATGTAGTGAGTTTATCCTAAAGTTCCTTTTTTCTTTAAGCCCTTTGTAATAAAAATTGAAAGTCTTTGTAGTGTTATTTTTAGAGCCCAAAAGAAATTTAGTGTTTCCTAAGAGCATGAAAGACAACAATTCCTTAAGAGAAATTATGAACTCTCTAAAAGTGTTCAACAAATAATAAAGTGTTTAAAAACACTTGACATGGTGAGAGAATGATGTCATTGCGAGGCTTTCAACTTGATTTCCTTCCTTCACTTTTGATTAAGCTAACCTACAAAAACCAGTTAGAACTACAAAATAGAGGTTAGAAAAGCTAGTTAGTAACCTAAAGCAATCAAAATGAAAAATCACATGTTGAAATTGAACTAATTTAAACCTTTGACTTGACCCGAGTGTCACAGTCTGCACAGGGGGTGCAGTTTAAAGGAATCAATAGTGCGATATGACACCACTAATTCTACACATGTCGCTCTGCAACAAAATAGAGAGCGTGATTGCATTAGAGTTTCACCCAATGGTGCTATTTGAAGTTTGGAAATTCTAGCATGTGAGATTTGAACCAGCGGTGGAGTCACAAATTTTGAATTTTGGGCAAGAAAGACCGAGCAGTATAGTTTGAAGTTTGAAGTGGTGTTGTAAGGTGACGTTGAACTATTAGCAGTTATATATGGTGATGTTGGACTGATAACGGTGCAGTTCCCTGTAGATACACAAAAATAGAAAAAAAACATGAAATTTTGTGAAAAATTGTGATTTAAACTTGAGATTTGTCTTCCTTCTAGCGCCAAATGTAGAACCCCAATCCTACTACCTACAAAACACAATAAACAAACATATAGTTAGATCAAATGCAAGTAAGAATTAAGATTCCCCATGAATTCCATTAGCAATGTTCAAACTAGGAAATAAAATAAAGAACACAATGAAGAAGCAATGAAATCCTAATTAAACAAGAAAACACTTGATCCCATGGGGGAATTGGTGCCAATTTAATGTGAAAATTATCCTTTTCCCAACTCAAATGATGCAATGTTGATGAGTGATCAAGGTTGATCTAGTTTGTTGAAGATTCACTTGAGCTCCATGATGAAAAATCTGCATAACCTAACTATAAACTAGATAAAATGGATGAAAATGATGTTTGAAGACAAAATTGAGTATAGTAAACTTGCTTAAATTATGGATGATCAAATGAAGAGAGAAGCCTCTTATTTATAGAAAGACAAGATGGAGAAATGTCCAAAATGAAGCAATGTGAGACTAACTTTCAACGAATAGAAAGATGTCACTTGTCAAGAGATGAATGGATGAAGGATGTGCACATTTTAATGAATGTGCGCATAAATGCAATTAGGTGGAATTTAAAAAATAGTGAAATGTCATGTAAAAGGGAAACCAAAATGACTTAAATGCCACTTGGCTCAATGTACAAGGACGTGTAAGAAGGAATGAATGTCTTGTTGGAAAGACAGTCCACTTGGAGGAATTTCAAATTTGAAGGAATATTCTCTAAAGATGCCAAGTTGAGAGAAAATAGAGATTTAATAAATGAATTAAATATATTTTCATGTGCAAGTGGCAAAATCTAGAGGATGGAACATGGATTAAGATTAAATTAATCAAGGGTTGACTAATTTAATGAGGGATTAGATGATGTGACAATTTTGACTTAGATCTTAGGATTTAAATAAATCAAAGTTGAGAGGAAAATGATGTAGACCTAGTTAAATAAATATTTTGATTTATTTAACTAAAGGGGGATGATGTTAGATTAAATTAGATAAGGTTTAATTTATTTAATTTAATAAGATGATCTTAGAGATTTTAATCAAATTAAATGAGTTATTTAATTAAATAGAGACTTGGGATTAATTAGATCAGATTGATTGATATAATTAACAAGAGAGAATGACTTAGTCAGATAAATGATTTATTTAATTAAGAAAGGAAAATTAATGAATTTAATCAAGTAAGGGTATTCGATTAAATGGTTAGACTGAGTGATGATTTAGGTTGAAAGAGTGTTAGTAAAACCAGATCATATGTGTAGCGTCAATCAGTACATTTTACGCATCTACATGATCATTGTGTATTTTTTGGTTTCAGTGGTCAATTTGACAAAGATTGGTTGACATCATTGACATTGATTGTCAAAATGTGACACTTCAATTTTAATTCTAAGCAAACATTTCTTAGGAAAATATTTGATGGATTTAATCTGTTCAATTTTGATCATAGATTTTGATTTCTATTTTTCGAATGATTTCTCCATTATTTTTAATGTCAAATTGGTCATGGGAGGCATATAATTACTACCATCGTTAACATATACAAGAAATCAATTTTGAGCAGAAGGCGGATATGAAGGTTCGTCAGGGAAAAATAATAGACATTTGGGTGAAAAGAACGAAGAGATAGATAATTGCAAAAGCCAATCGATAGGAGAAAAAGAAAGATAGGCTGCAATATCTGTGAAACGAGGAAATTGTATGCAGCTGTAGAGTGTGGCGGCTGGCACAAAAGCTAGAGCTGAAAACAATGCAGAGAAGATGCCACGCAGGAATAGGAAGAAATGAGTCGTGCCACAGTTAAATTATGGATGATGGCTGATAGGGGAAGAAAAGAAGAACATGTTGCACTTAAAGGAAGAGGTCGCAGCAAGTAAAGCAGAGAACATGCATCGCAAAGATGGAGAGAATAGGGGCTGCGTTGGAGAAGAATAGGTTTACGGGAAGGTCACGCCACATGGAGGAAAGACTGGTGTGAGCAAGAAAATAAAAAATAAAAACAAACATAAATTTAATAATAGAAGATAAATATGACAAAATCATTTATTTGCAAGAGTTTAATTAATCTTAGATTTTTGAATTAAGACTACATATTCAAGATAAAATATTAAAAATGATTTGACTGATGAAACATGATGAAACACAATCAAATAGAAAAGTTTATTTCATTTTATAAAATAATTTAACCACCAATACAAAATTTCAATGACATAGGTTTAACATTGAACTCAAAACAAGTACAAAATGTCTCATTTGAAACGATATATAGAATGCTAAAATGCCAGAGCTTCAGCAGTAATATAAATTGTATATATGTTTCTATACTGAAAATTCTGTAAAATTGGAATGCATGGAAATGACACTACAACCTGGTAAAGGGTTGCACTTCCAAATCCATGGTAGTGTGGCTGAGCTCAATGAACAGAGTAGCATATGAGTGACAACAAGTACGAGGTATGATTGTTAGCCATATATGCAAATAAAGTGTGTCATAATTTTGATATTGATCATTTCTATAATCGATCTATATAATGGAAAAAAATTGTAGACAAGTCAGATGTGGCAAAGAAAAGGATGGAGATGGAGAAGCAATGGATTTTATTGTTAAAAAAAATATCCACCAACTATATAAGAGTGCTAAAAAAATACAGTAGAGCCAAGAAAAGAAAAAAACATTACTCCGTCGAAAGAAGAAATGAATAGTGAATGAATGATATCATAAGCTAACAATAAAGCCTTGTTTAAGTTTATTAACGACGTGATCAGAATCCAGTTTGAATGCAGGAATAAATTAACTAAATTGGCACATTATTTTAGTAGCTAATGTTGAGGTCATAAAGCTCTAATTTATGACAGATGTAGAATGATAGATCTGTTTCACTAGTTATTCACCTTACCAGATGCCATTTCTTAATCATATTACAATATCCATATAGAAACTCATACACATCTATGAATAAATAAGTATGTCATTACCAAACATGAGAACTTTCCATAATGTCATTTGAGACATAAATATTAACTAGTGAAAAAAGTACTTTTGTAGATTAAAACGAGTTCATAGTGCCCTACTAGATGGATCGCGTCCATGAGTAATGCAATGTGTTTTCCATTCAACAAAAAATTTGGAAACTCCTCCATACTTTGGTTCATGCACACTAGTTTTAAAAAGTTTATCTAGCCAAATGACATGGCATTAAGTATAAATAAAAATAATATAACTATTCATCTCTTGTCAGCAAAGAGCGTCAATGTTCACAAGTCTTTCTCAATTATAACAAACCACATATAAAAGATATTTCGTGTAATTCAAACACTTGCAAAATATAATAGTTTTTTTTTTTTCGTTTTGCAAAATATAATAGTTGTCTTTGAAAAGATTATGCAACTTGCTCATTATCAAATCATGAAGTTGTATTAAATGTTGTGTCATTTTATAATAGTGTGTTCTATTTTTTCATCAAAGTGGGTCACTGAAATGATTATTTTCAATAAGAAATTGACATTATCACTCTTATTAATGGAGGAAAAACCTTGGAAGCAGCTCTTGGACTGTGAGGGCCTTCCCTTTCGGTGTAGGAGATGCTTCTCTATGGGTCATTTCACCTCTAGTTGCCCACAATCCCACTGCAAGGGTGTTGCTACTTGGTGGAAGGATGATCACTTAGATCACTTCACAGTGGGTTCTCCTCCTTTAGAAGTTTTTTTTTTAGGATGATGACCCTATTGTTTCTTCTCGAGAACCTATGTTTGCTCCTATTCTAGCTAATCTTTCTGTAATGCCACTATTGGCTCGATCTGCTGACGATGTTCTATATGAACCTGCCCAAACTTCATTGATTGTTGCTGATGGTCCTTCATTCGATCCTCTTTCCTCCCCTACGTTGTCATCTCCCCTATTGTGTGGTGGCTCTTTGCCCTTGGTGGCTTCGGTTGATCCGCTTCTCTTGCCTTGATCGGTGGACTTGGACTCTGAGTCTTCCTAATCTGCTATGCTGAGAAAGAAGAATGGACTCCCTCGATCTGTCGCAACCTCGCAACCTAGGGTTAAGTGAGTCAGAATGGTCCCCTCAAATTCTGGGGTTGTCTAAGTCCTAGTCTATGTTCCAATAGCTGTCTGTCAGTTGTTTCTATGTGTGGTCTATTCTCTTTTCCTAGTTCATTCCCGGTTTGTACTAGCTTCTTTTTTTGTCCCTTTGGAATTTTTGTGTAAAGGGTACAACACCCTGCAAATATTCCTTATCTTATAAAAAACTAAGCCATTAAGAATTTGAAAATGATATGAGCTAGTAATTTTTGATATTTCATATGTAGAATCTAAATATAGATAAAAAAATTAAAATTATGTGTAATATTTTTCATGTAAGTTTTGATAACTTATTTTTTATAGCTAACATTATTTTTCAAAAGTGATAATTATTTCATAATGCATAAATTCTTTTACAAAAGAAATAAAATAATATATTACTAAACATATATTTGCAAGGCTAATACTTAGTGCATATATTTTTCATAAATTTTTATCTATATTTTATTTCATATTAATTTTTAAAGTGAAATTCATTATAAATTAAAATAGAAATTGCCTATGAGTATATGTTTATTTTATAATCCATATGTATGTATATATGTATGTATGTATGTATATGTATGTATGTATGCATATGTACATATATATGTATGTACAAATATGTATGCACACACACACATACACACATATATATAGATATCAATATCTATTGTGCTATTAATTTTCTCTTATTTTTTATTTTTGCACATGTGTGGGACAAATACCGAATGTTTGATAAAAACCTATATTGACTACAAAATAGAAAATGAATATTATAATCAAATTAAATATATTAAAAATTATGCTTGTTGAAAAAATTGTTATGAGGGTTTTGATCCTGCAAATTATCTTATCATGTTGATTCCATTTGCTAGCCCAAACCAAGACCCAAATTATAATTTTTTTATCAAAATATGAACACAAAGGTAGAAAGGGAAATCCAAGGTTTCTTCTTTGAAGGACCTTTGAATGAAGACACCTTCAAACAAACGTGTACAAGGGCCTTCACTTGAAGATCCCTTCCATGCACAAAACAATAGAATTTTAAAAGTTTAAAGGATAGTCATTTTAAGGTATTTCTAAAGGTATTTTGTAATTATCTTCATTTTATGGTGTTTCAAAATTTTTTGTTTTCCTCCCCAACTAATTTTTTTATGTTCCACTAGTGAGACTCGCTATTTTAGGTTCACCTTGTTTCTCCTAATTAACGTAATCATCTTTCTCTAATCCTTGAAGCCAATTTTGAGAGCACATAGAAGATACCTTGGATGAGGATTAAAGTATGATAAAAGTATCCTCTTAAGTAGAATTTTTTTTTCTACAAAGGGAGAGCATTTTTTGAGGCATAATCGTGCCATTGAACTTGAAAAAAGTAATTAACAAGAAGAATAGGGTTTGTACTAATAAATTTAGCAATATAGCCATCATTAATAAGAGAGATGGAGCCTCATCTATTGGTAGGAGTAATAAAGTTTTTTTTGGGTGATTATTTCCTTTTTAATGATTGCCACCACGGTTAACCCTTCATCATTCTTTAGGAAAGGTTAGTCCTCGTAGGCTTAGAATTGGCTTGGTTTTGGTATAATCAAAGAAAAATACCAAATCTTATGTTTAAATTGGCATCTAAAACAAGGATTAAGAAGTTTGATTTGTAATTTTATCAACATGTTATACAAGCCACCAAGATATTAATATATTTTTTAATATTTTTAGAAAGGTCAAGATCTCAACGCATACCTATATTTTGAAATGGGTAAAATAAAAATTTGTAGGCTCAATACAATTAAATAACACTCGAGAGGAATCAAGATTGTCCAAATGGGGCCCACAAGGTAAGCGATTGCAACGAAATTTAATTCAATCCATGAATTGGAAATAGTTATGCTAATAAAAGAGAAAGTATCAAGTCCATGGAGAGAAAACAAGAAAATAGTTATGAAAACACTAGTGATTAGTTTTTAGAATAACATCAACATAATTGGCCTCAAAAAAATGAAATATAACGGAACCTTTAGGGAAGTTTTGAATGTTGTCAAGATGCATACTATTGGTGACCATGCCATATGATATGGGTGCATAACATGCTTTTTAAGGGAACCATTCCGCAAAAATATATAACAAGAGTGAAATCTTCAAACAATTTATGTGCATCATCAAAATTAGAAAGAAAGAAAAAGTACATTTTACTTTACTTTAACATATTTTATATTATAATCAAAATGGTGAACAAGTGCTATGAATATAATAAATATGATTTTCAAATCTTATCATATGCATCTTATAAGAATAATGCATTGATTTTATTATCATATAATTTTAAAATAATGTAATATTCAAATATATAACTTATCATAGTTCTACATGTCTATATTTATTTATTTTTTGGACCAATTTTTTCTTTGCTCCTATTTAAAAAATTTCTTATAGAAATTATTACTTTTATTGCTATTTTTTTCCCCTTTATTGCTTTTTTTTTTTTCTCTTTGACAATTTACATTTGCTCTTATAAGCAGTTATAAATCATTTAAAACTATTAGATTATTTTATTTTATTTTCAAAACTGAACAATAATATACTACATATACATAGGAAATTTGATAGAGCCGTCCTCTTCGGAATAAAGCTTTCAACCCTTGTTTCCTTCTCTCTACGTATTTTGTTTATGCCATTGACTACTTTGGTGACAATACACATCATGTTAATAGATATCGCATTTGGTAATAAAATCAAACATTCTGGGGGTAAGAGCTCCGACCGCCATGTAAGCTCTGCTCCTCAAAGCACAGGTAACTTGAAAAGTAGATGATTGTACATTAAGGTAAAAGCATTGGTATGAGATTCCACTTTATTTATCTGCAGAAACTTCTAGCTGTACCGAGTTTCCTTCCTTATGCGTACTTATATGCTTTTAAAAGATAAACACATAGGCATCATATTCAACACCACTGTAACTATTACCTGCCAAACAAAGCTAGAACTTGAATTCAATCAAATTTAACAACATTCTAGAACATTATTATCAACAAATAATTCAGCCATTTAGATATTCAATTATTCAGCCAATCGATAGCATTTAAGAAAGTATATAAGCTGTCTTGTAAGAATACCTTGATTTCATGTAAGAGACTGGAATTCAGACCTTCCATAATTTTAGTAGTAAAGCGAACCTATAACAACCAAATGATAACTCTTCATTTAAAACATTTGTTGCTGTAAAAATTTATTAAGCATAGATATATATAATCAATAGCATCCCCACATTTTAGTGGGCATTTGTATTACTCTCTGCCACATTTTACCTTACCTTTCCACCAATTCCCTCTTGTTGTACATTCAAGGCTAGATGGGTCAGCTGCCTCTTCCAGTTTTTTTACTTCCATTTCAAACTGTGAGAAAATATTGAATTAATAAATAAATAAATATTTTATGATTGTGGAGATTAATTATTGTTTTTATTTATAATAAAAGCAATATAGCATAAATTCTACAGATTGTTTGTCTTAATGTTTCTTTTAAATTTCTTTCTCCAACCTCCATTCCCACTAGCCTAATTGACTTTAATATGTAAATTTCAAATTTCCAAAAGGAAAAGCTGTGATCTTACCTTTTTTATATCATCCTTTCTTTGTTCGACACTGTTATAATACTCATCTGGTCCTCCATAGCATACGGAAGAGCCGAGAAAGCAGTGTTCTGGAGAATGCCCTGAACGTTTCTCATTTATCTCCTGCTTTAGTTCTTCAGTTTCCTTCTTTTCCTGCCTTTCTTTCTTTTCTGTGTTATTCGCCACACAACGGTTTTAGGGGAAAGACAAATGAAAAGTAGCAAGGAATAAACTTTTTAACCATAGGCGGCATGAACAAATTCTGTTTGACAGCTGTTCGAACTTGAGAAATGCTGACAACTGTTGAGATGAAATTGAAAACACTTTAGCACTGTAGTATACGTCGTCTTTCTTGGCTAAATATCTAGGGCATATTTTTCAGTCTTGTATTTTAGCGTAGGGCAACTAAAAATAAGGAAATTTAGAGTAAAAGCTAGACTTTTTGATATCACTTTATACATACTGCACGGAACTACAGTATTAGGGTACCTCGACTACAGGAATAAAATCTGCTTTTCAAGGATTCTCGATTACAGGAATAAAATTTGATTTTCAAGGGTTCTCGACTAGAGGAATAAAATTTGATTTTCAAGGGTTGTTTAAGCCGTTAATGAGCGCTGAGGAATAAAATTTAGTGGCAAAAATCAATAACAAAAATAGTTTCTCACATATTTTGGCCAAGAAAGAATTAAAACGTTTTGCTTAGATACTTTGGCCAGCATAAACTCTTCTTACATATGGAAGCCTGTAAAGATCATTAAGGATAAAGTTAAGTTTTACTATTAAGATAAATATATTATTTTTCAGTATAAAAGAGATATAAATTATTATTCAATTAGTGCTGAGATTTTTCGATTGTAACTGTGTGTAATCTTTTTACATCAACGCTTGGGATCATACTTTATGATCCATCATCAGGATGCTGAGCATAGAGAATAGGAGAGTGAAATTAGAGGCAGACTTGTGAAGATAAAAAGATGAAGGGTTAGGAAAGGAGAGAGAAGAGATAGGGAGAAGGCACGCACAAAGCATAATGAGTCTAATTAAAATTAGAATATTAGAATTAATTTATTAAAAGAAAAAATCAGTCTGCCATGTCAAATAAGAAGGATTATTATGGCCTGTTATAATAAGATTAATGATTAAAAATCATCAAACATTCTTATTTTAATTACTATGAGAAATTATATTCAAATAAGAAATTTATTAAATAAAAAATAGTTAAATAAAAATATAATATTTTAACAATTCATAGTAATTAAATTATGTGTTTATTTTTTAAATTATTGTTTTTGAATGCAAACTTTATGATTCCTTATATTTTTTCAAACTTAATAATAAATCATAAAATTTAATCTTAAACATCTATTCAAAAAGTTCACACAATTTTTATTAAAAGTAATTAAATCTTAAATAATGATTACTAAACATAAATTAATAAAATATAGGTAATACCATCTACATCCTTAAAAATAATTCTCATTTCATGTCCTTCACCATGCACCTTCTCTTTTTGTTTCCCCAAAACTTCATCCTTGCTTGAATAAATCGACATCTGAATAAACCACAACACATACAATTTTTACTTTACTTTACAATTTAAAAAAAAAATATAAAAGGGAAACATGTTAGAAAATAGAAAAGATTCTACATTCAGATTTCACAACAATAAGATAATTCTATCTATATAGCTTTAACAAAGCTATAATTTCTTTTTATAATGTAGTTGAGCATATTAGGGCAGAGTGAATGGACATGAAAGCATTAGAAACTCTACATAGAGTTGGGTTTTATTCAAACAGTGGGCATGTTGTCATCTTATGTTTCAACCTCTGATTTCTTTTCTACAGCTTGCCTTCATACATACTGCTTTAACAGTTATAGAAACATAAAAATAGGCCAAAGAAACTCAAACAGCCCTTCCCGCAGACAAATTTTCTTAAACGAGAAGATAGCTATTATCTTTACATAACAAAGATAAGATAAGTGAAGATAAGTGGGAAGCGACAAAATGAGATATAAATCCTAGATCGTCATGTTTGCAAATTTAACTTTTACATGAAAAAAACCTGTACTCAGATTTCTTAACAGAGTGTAATGCAGAGGAATATTCACATCAATGTATACAATGAAAAACATTTTTAACTTTACCTCTTACAAACTGATGAGGAGAAATCGTAACTTCCAACATGATTTCAAAGTTTATATAATGGATAACCATTTTTCATTTTTAAAATATCCAACACAAAAACATTCTAAGAGAGAGAATAGAATCAATACTGGTTTGTTCTGTGCAGTGGAATGATATCTACATGTTCCCAAGATTAAGCAAACGCTGCAAGAGATCTTCTCAGGGATACCACCATGGATTTTTCTATAGCTTTCCTGATAGGGGTGGATGGATACAGATCAACACAAATAAGCAAACATGAACTCAACAATTGATAAATAAACACACACAAATAAACACGAGCTGCTGCTCCAAATATTTGTATTTAATTGCTTGCATGAAAAATGGTTTACATCTGCCTCTTATATAGAGGACATTAGATACATTAAGAAAATTCTAGAATATAGGCCGACATATTATTTTTATTATTTTACCTAACCCTAGCTGACATAAAAGTAACTTCTAGAAACCTCTAATTTAATTAATATTTTTATATCTAATTTGAGGGAGAAATTACATTTCCCAACACTCCCCCCTAATTTCGACCTCAAATGCTGCTGCATAAATTTCCTTGCTCTCGACTGGTGACTTTGCAAATCCTTTTCGTTGCTTGATATCTTCATGCCTAATTATGCCTTTGTCTTTGTACAAGTCTTCAAACTTCAAACCATCTTTATAATCTGCAGATCTCTTTCCTCAACTCTTTTCAACTCTCACCCACTGCTACGGCAGTCCTTCAAACCTTGATTATCAAATATTTCAAAAACTTCAAATTGGAAGTCTTCTCTACAAACTTGCTATTTGTAACTTTCCATCAAACCTCTCTTGATTTCTTTCATCTTTGACATAGGAAAATTTCCACCTGAACAACCCTTTGAACATGCCTGTTATTTTTTGCCAACTTGATCCGTAATTCCATCCACAATCCATTTTCATACAACCTGCCATAGAATTTATTTTCATACAACCTGCCAGAGAATCTTTCTTGCACTCTTTGTTCCAACATGTCTTTTTAGAATGACTCTTCAAACCACAAATACTGCAAGGATGTAAATCCCAGCATCTATCTTTCGTATGTCCTTTCCTGTTACAATGATAACATTGCACACATTCCATTTCTTTAACAAATTTTGTTACACCTGTATTATTTCCTTTACCTGTCACATATCCAAGAGCTTCATGCTTTGGCCTCATTATTGGCTTAATTGGCTCTCTTATTCCTTGATCATTCCTTCCTAAACCTTTACCTTTGTATCCCATTCTTTCCATGATCTTTAAACCAACATTCATTTCATTGCCATTGCATCTAACAATATTATCATTTTGACAATTTTTATCACAAATTTCTTGAGCAAAAACACATTTATAATCAATGCACGACTTCAAATCCTCTGTACCACAAGAAACATCACATATGAATTTCTTTTCCTTCAAACATTCATTTTCTTCATTCAATCTTGATATTTCATTTTTGTATAAACTATTCTCTGCTTCTAATTTCTTCACCTTTTCTTCTAAATCATCAACCAACTTTATTCTTTGTTCCAATTCGTAATTCTTTTCCTTGATCTCCTCAAACAATTTTAACTTTTCAACTAACTCTTCATTCCTCTTTTTAACCTTATCAAATAATTTTAACTTTTCTTCTAACTTTTCACTTTTATCTTTAACTTCTTCCAATTCCTTTTCAAGATTATCATTTTCATCTAAAAGTTTACACTTTTCTCTCTATTAATTTCTTTATTAAATTCAAAATAAAATCTATTATTCTTTTTAACAATATCTAATTGTTCTTTAAGCTTTGTGAATTCTTCTTCCAAAAAATTATTTTCAACCACTAAATTTTCATTCTCTTTTTTAACCCTTTTTCCAAATTTTCCCATTGAAACAAATAAATAATCTTACCTTACTTTTGCAATCTTCACATGCCTTCACTCTTCCACAATTTCCTTCAACTTGCTGTAACCTTTTGAAACCCTTGTTGCAATCTTTCTTCAAACTTCACAAATCATTACTTTCAACAAATTTTTGACACATGTTATCTCATAATCCTTTTTCTCTAAACATAACTTATGTAATCTAAAAATTTCAACAAAAATATACCAAACCCTAACTAGGGCAACACAAATTTACTATGACAATCCTCTCTCTAAAAATATTTTCATAAATTTTCAAGCCAATGCTACCATTACCTCTATTTGAATAACACCTTTCACAATGGTTCCGCTACACCGATTCCCTCTTATTTGACAGCTTCGTGTACCTTCACTCTTCAATTTTCTCTTAAATTTTTTTTTTTTCTTGCCTGTGCTGACTTTTTCTTATCTGCAAACCTCCACTTTGATCTTTTCTTCAATTTGGTGCCCACAATCTGCAAACACAACCTGGAAAATACTTCTTTCAACAACACATGCTCTAGCAATGGATCTTCACAAATTATTTAACAACAAACTCTTTCACAACCGTCTGCTCTCCAGGGTCTTCAACCATAGGCTCTGATACCAATCTGATAGGGGTGGATGGATACAGATCAACACAAATAAGCAAACATGAACTCAACAATTGATAAATAAACACACACAAATAAACACGAGCTGCTGCTCCAAATATTTGTATTTAATTGCTTGCATGAAAAATGGTTTACATCTACCTCTTATATAGAGGACATTAGATACATTAAGAAAATTCTAGAATATAGGCCGACATATTATTTTTATTATTTTACCTAACCCTAGCCGACATAAAAGTAACTTCTAGAAACCTCTAATTTAATTAATATTTTTATATCTAATTTGAGGGAGAAATTACATTTCCCAACATTTCCATTGTAGAGATGAAAAGATGAAACTTCTTTATTTCACGGTGAACTACACATCACTATTAAGTAATGGTAGAGCTGTAAATATCATCAGTTAGCTAGGCTGAAAGAATTATGTGGAAGGAAGAACGTTCTAATAAAGTTGAATACCCTTTATTTATTTATCTTATCCAAAAAAATAGTGTAGTGGTGGATATAAAATATTCAAAAAGGCATTCTCTTATCCAACATGAATGCTCACAAATATTCCTCAACTTTGTTTTCAAATCTATAAGAAGATAACAAAGAAGTTTCTCAGCATCAATAGATTGTTATGCATAAAAAATTGAGCATATATATTGGAAAGAGTTTGTACAATTTTTCTTTTGTGGTAAACATATATGTTTAAATTGTGAGGACTTCAATCTAAATTTAACATGCAATATATTGACTAGATTATACTAGCTATTTATCAATAATATATACTAGCATATATATTTAATAATATATATAAGATACGTAGAAAGGTATTCTTTTGGAGGGCCTACCTATTTTATTATGTGAGAAATAGATTAAAAAATAGGCGAGAAGGATATCTCTAGACATATTTTTTATATATTATTGAATATATACGAGTAGCATTCATGGCGCAACATGCAAGACATTAAATTAATTAAAGTTAGAGTTAGGATTGGGGTTAGCATTAAGATTAGAGTTAGAGATAGAGTTCAAGTTAGGTTTGGGGTTACAGTTATTAATATTATTAATAAATGATATTAACATGTTTTCAATTATAATATAGAATATATAAAGAGCATATTGTAATAGATATTGTCTTATAAAGGTTGTTTGAAATTTAGTCGGTAAATTGATATTAATGTAATAGTTCTCAAGAGAGATACTCATATAATGTACAGATCACTAAGTCAACAATATTTATATAAGTAATGCTAAAGAATGGAGTTCATTTAATAAAATAAGTGTTGCTATGAAAAGAAAATTCAAAATAAAGAAGATGACAACTTTTTAATGAGAAAGCTGGTAAAAGTTTATTTTCTTGGTAACTTCTTAAGTTGCTTTTTAAATAAATAGATAGATTCTATAACTTGTGTAAGAGTTTAGTAGAAAATGATTGTATAATAGATTTAAGATTACATATTTAGAGATTTAATAATTGCTTAGTGAGAGAATATTAATATTTTTAAATCTAGTGTTTTTACATTAAAGTGTGTTATAATTTAAAAAAATAATTTATTCTATTTAAATATTTTTTAATATATTTTTAATGATTTTAGAAGATTTATAATTGAAATGAAATAATTTGAACTTCTTCTTGATGCCAGGTATTATGCTCTCCTTCATCACAATGGAGCAAAAAATCAGGGTGTACCAAACCCAAATTAAATAGAGAGCAGAAAATATAAACACAAAATTTATCCAAAAATTGATATTTGTATTATATCATTCAAATCATATAAATTTGATTCCATAAGTGAGTTTTTGCGCTTTCTCCTTACAATTCTTGCATCTTTTGAGCAAAACCACTTCTTGTTCTCACTTCTTATATTTAAAACAATTCTACCTCATCTTCAGGTTCGTCAATCTTTTCATACTCATCATCTTCCTCTTCCTCGATGTCACATGCATGACACTCTATTGCATCCTCTTTATTTCCTACATTCAAAACATATTCAAAAAGATAATAAAAATTACCTTCAACTCTTCTCTTCTCTTATTTCATCCTCTTAATCTCTACTCTCATTTCATCTATCTGTTGTTGCATCTTTATCATTTCTCTTTCTCTGATTTTCCAAAGCCTCTCTTTGATTTCCTCTAGTATCATGGGAATCCTTAGAATCCATCCAATGAAAAAAATATTTGTCCTCTTTCTCTCTTCCATTTTTCAAAACCTCTCAATTCCTTAACAACACAAATCTTCAAACCCTCAAGTTTTACTTATGTACATTGCCTCCTTCGATGATCTATTTACAAAACACTCTTCCAATATTCACCAATATTATTATAAACCGCCTCCTTTGGATATCTATTTACAATCATGGAAAGCTCAATTCCTCAAATCCTCTCAAAATGTATTCTTGTAGGTTACAATCCATCTACAAACAAAATCCACACACTCTCCACCCTCAGGGCCTAGTGCAAACTACCTCCAATCGAAACTTCTACCTGCACACTCAAGAACACTAGCTCTAATACCACTAATGTAGAGAGGATAGGATACTCTCAAACCCATCTCTAAAAATCTCATATAAATAGCTTAAACAAAATGAAGAAATTGCAATTTTAACACAACAAATTGTTTGCACAAGAAACTCATTGATTCACTTTATTTAATAAACTGATTACAGATGACTTTTTTTCATCCATGGACTACTTAACAACAAATAAAACTTGTCTAAACATCTAATATGCACATGGAAACATTCAAATTCAATCTATATTAAACTATGTGAGTTCTTGCAAATTATCTCACTCTCTAGGACCACAATTCCACTTGCAATTTCTGTAACTTCAATTTGTTGATATGAAAATTTCATCGACTATTATAAATCAGTCTCAACCTACAACGACATACCAAAAACACCCTAAAAAAGAATGCTACACTTTCCTCTGTCTGTGTCCTTTTCTACTCAAAACTTGCATTGTTGAAGAATGGGTTTTTTCCTCTTTTACTCCTCCCTTTCATGAAATTAAATTTATATTATTTATTTGGGCTTCTCCAATATGGAATGACCCTTGTTGCTCTTTTTGTTGATATAGGATTGCTAGTCACCATAGATGCTCGTGTATCATGAATATAAGGTTCCTACTCAACAACTTTCTTCTTGTAGAATGTATTTCAAAGGAACTAAAGAAACCTATTATGGAAGAGAGACCACTATTGTTGAATGGGGTAGGGTTCTACTTCAAATAGTGGGAACCTAATTTTTATCCATTATCGCATGAAATGGAGAGAATTTCAATATGGGTTAAACTCTTCAATCTACCTTTGAAATATTGGAGCAGGGAGGTGTTAAGGAAGAGCTAGGTTCATTCATTTTCATAGATAAAAAATTTCATCAAGGGGAGCAAGGATCATATATAAGGATTTGTGTGGAGATAGACGTTAAAGGCACATGATGGGATGAAATAGAGATCATAATTGAACTAAGACAATAGTTCACAAAAGGTAGTAATAGACTCTTTCACAAAGGCCCTAGGACATTTGAGGATGGATAATGTGAGACATGATGGTGCTAAAAGACTTGAAATTGGAGGTCTAGTTGAGTTTTCCAATAAAGTTAAAGACCCATCCTAGGGCAATCTCTCTAGGGAAAATTTTAGCATCCTTGAGGTAGAGTCACCACACTTGTGAGAGAAAATAGATGTAGTGGATGTGATGGAAGACTTTAAGCAGGGTGAAAAGGTAATTAAAGGGAGGGAAGAATTCATCCAGTCAAAACCTTTGGAGGATGGGAATTTGGTGCAAGAGATCAATAAGGTTGATTCAATTTTGGAAGTAGGGTGTGATCTACTTGGTCTTTATCAAGATCTAAGAATAGGCTTGGAGAATACAAAAAGGTGTGGATGTGACAATATCATGAGTGGCATCAACCTAGTGATAGGAGAGTTGCTAGAAGAGGGTGAATGTTATAAGGAGGAGACTCTTACCCCAAAAGAAAAAAAAGGGAATTCCAATATTGAACAACCATCCTTGGAAATGAATAAATTGGGAATAAAGTAGAAGGATCTAGTATGGAAATCTCTAGACTGTGGACAGAGCAAGAGAAAAGGAAAGAAATCAAATCAAGAGAAAAGAACTATTGATGGGGATGTTGAGTGGCAGGTTAAGATCACTAGTATATTAATGTGGGGGAAAGGGGTCTCCATTCTCAGGAAGCCATGGGGATTTTATCTTGTAATGTTAGTGGCTTAAATGACCCTAACAAGAAGTGCTTGGTTAGGTACTGCATGGATATGTCTATGGTGGACATCTTTATGATCTAGGAATCTAAAATGACCAGCATAGATGTTGACTTGTTTAAAAGGAAGCTTAATTTTTGACATGTGAAGGTCATCAAATTAGAGGGTGCTTCAAGTGGTATTGTATTTGTTGCAAGTAAGTTGAGACATTATTTGTTAAATGTTGAAGTGCATGTTTCTATAAAATTTGATCCATTGAAACATCCTTTTTCCAAAAATAATCTTTAGGATGTTTAGCGAAATGGGTAATGTTGTTAAGACAATTTGACCTAAAAATTGTATCCCAAAAGGAAATTATCATGTCCTCTCTCTATAGGATAATGCAACACAGGATTTATATTTTGATGGTTCTATGTGTTCAAATAGCTCTAGTGTTGGTGTTCTACTATTATGACCTTCATGTAAGCCAATTCCCTTATCTTACCATTTAAATTTCTCATGCACTAATAACATCATGGAATATGAAACTCTTATCACTCGTTTACATGCAACATTGTCCCTTAGTATTCAACATCTTCATATATTTGGATATTATCAGTTAATCATAAAAAAAATAGACCTTATCAATAAAAATAATATAAACTATCTCAATGCAACGACCTAGCATTAGAGGTCCGCCCCAATCTCGGTTGGCTTAAGCTCAATTTTTTAAAAATTGGCGAAAGGGAACCCAAGTTGGGTAGGTGGGGGTGGCATGATCAAGGACCAGCATGGGAACCTAATTTTGGCTTATGATGTTAACCTAGGCTTGCAAAATTCTAATTTTGTAGAGGTGGTGTATTTTAGGGTAAATAGGATATTTATCATGCTTAATTTTACTTAGGCATAATAATGCATTTAATTAATCAAGCGACTTTTTCCTTTGTTGGGTAGTTTTCTCACCCATCACATATTTTCATGTCTTTATAAGGTACTTTGTACATTGTGTAATATATCTCATCCCGTATATTTTTTTGGTCAAACAAAATTGTGTTGCTTCTCTCATTTTTTTTTAAGATCTTTTTTTAAGGTTGTGATTCTAGGCTCGATGGTTGACACCAAGATCGTATCAAATCCTTCAACCTACACCTTTCTTTCGCTAATGAGAGTTTTCATCAAAAGAGTTTGAGATCATTTATTTGATGGAGATTATTCGGCATTTGAAATTTGTTAAATTTCAAAAATTGCTTTAGCTCCAATTCTTCTTCTTTTTTCTGTTGTTCGAAAATTGATTTGCAAGACATTGCTATTGGGAGGTTTCGATTCATAGTTCATTTTGTTATTGTTTTCCCCAACATTGAAATTGAGTAATTGGAGACTTGATAATTTATTGTTTGGAGGCAAAAATTTCTTAATCAGGCTCAGATGTATTGATTTGAAGTGTGATGCAAATCCCTATTTGCTATCCCTGTGGTATTCCTATTACAAAAATCTACACATTATTTGTAGGTGGTGCAAATCCTTTTATAGAGACACATTTTCTCATTTGTGGAAGCAGTTTCATCTTTTTCGGGCTGAGTCAAATTTGTGCCTTTGTGAGAGTTGTGTTTGAATTTTGGAAGCAAATCAGGAATCTTCATTTCTACTATTGGAAATATTAATCTTGAGCAGCCAACAGACAGATGCATTAAATGCACTATCAGATGAAATCAACTCAGATCTTTTCCCCCTACCGTGTTTGACATTCTTGCTGTCCATTAATTTATTATTGGTAGGTGAGTTCAAATTTGGAGCAGCAATTTTTTGTGTATTGGCTGAAAAGCCAAAAGTAGAATTGAATGCATATTCTATGCAAGTAAGCAGATAGAGTTTTTTGGGTGAGACAGGAAGAGGGAATGTTTAGGAGCATTTGAACAGTGATGTTCAGGAGTATCTACTCCAGCAGAAGTCAGCAAGCCTTGCGCCCATGCGTCGGAAGCTATCCCACATGAAGCAGCAACACAGAAGCATCAGTGCTCCGAAAAATGAACAACTTCTATAGTATACCTATACAAAGCTTTTGCTCTGAATATTTTCATATGTAAATAGTTTTTTTTAATGTAATCCTTTTCTGAGCGAAATAGAATATTGAAAATATTTATGTATGTCTCCTTCCTTACATACACTTCCGTTGTGCATGTTTTCATTCTTTGCCTGGCATAAAAGTTCTGACATGGTATCGGAGCCATAGGTTTACTGGGCAGTCAGTTTTTAAAGCCTTAGCTTTGTCCTAGGCGTACAGAAATAGAATCTTTGTTTCTGGGTATTTGTGAAAGCCTTAGATCTTATCTGGGTATTTTTAGTTTCCCCCATTTAGCAAAATGGCTAGAGGAGACAATAGGAGTTTTCAGTAGCCACCTATGTTTGATGGTAGAAATTATGTTGTTTGGGCAAAGAAAATGAAAACCATTTTTATTGCAAATGATTTATGGGAACTTATTGCAAATCGGTTCACAGATATGACTGACCCAATTGCATTTACAACATTGAGTAATATTTAAAAGAACCAGTTGAAGGAGACACAGAAGAATGATGCAAAAGCCCTTAGTCTGATTGAGGCAGCCTTGACAGAGGCTATTTTTTTCTGAATAGTAGTAGCTACTTATGCAAAAGAAGCATGGGAAACACTTCAAACCACCTGCAAAGGATCTGAGAAAGTCAGATCAATGAAACTCCAGCTGCAACAGAAAGATTTTGAGACCATGCAGATGAAGGACAACGAGTCTATCATAGATTTTCACACAAGGGAAACCACTTTGATTAACCAGCTAAGGATAAGTGGTGAAACTTTGGAAGAGTAGAAGATTGTGGAGAAGATATTGAGAAGCCTTCCTACAAAGTTTGATCCGGTGGTGATTGCCATTGAAGAGGCAAAAGATCTCACAAATTTGTTAGTTGATGAGCTGATGGGTTCTCTGTAAACCCACGAGCAACACCTAAATAGGTCTGCAACCTCCTCCCAAGAGAAAGCTTTTAATGCTCAGTCGAATGTAAGAGGAAGGGGGAGAGGTAGAAAAGGCTCTAGACATGGTAGAGGAAACTCTAGACATGGAAATGATGGTGATGAAAGCTCAGCCTGAACAAGTAGTCATGAGGGGATGACCAGCTCCCAAGGAGGAAAAAAGAACATCAGTTCTTATCAAAAAAGGATAAAAGAAATGAGTAGTGCTACAACTGTCAAAGGTATGGTTACTATGCAAGTGATTGCAGGCAACAACATGACCAAGGGAGTCAAAATGCACATGTTGCTAACTCAAATGTGGCTGGAAATGAAAGACAATCACAACTGTTCATTACATATAACCTTGCAAAACAGAGCAGCAATGAAGTTTTGTACTTAGATAGTGGCTGCAGCAACCACATGAGTGGTAACAAAGACTTGTTTTCCTCCATTGATAGCAGTGTGAAGTATGAAATAAAAATGGGGAACAATGAGATAGTTCCAGTCATGGGAAAAGGAATGGTATGCCTACAAACCAAGCATGGTGATGAAAGACAAATATATGATGTCTTCTATGCCCCAGGATTGAAACATAACCTCTTGAGCATTGGACAGATGGTCCAAAATGGGTATAGAGTGCTGATAGAGAAAGGGGAATGCATCATCTATGATAAAGATGGAAGCAAAAGAGTTATGACAGCGGTTCAAATGACACAAAACCAAATGTTTCCTCTCAAGATGCAAATCTCAGCACAGTCAAAAGGCCTGCAGCAATCAGCCTTCAAAGCAGCCATTCAAGATATCTTCAAGCTATGGCACCTCAAGTATGGACACTTAGGTTACTTTGGTTTGAGTCTTTTGTCCAAGAAAAATATGATAGATGGTTTGTCAAAAATCGTAGAGCCTAATGGGTAAGTGCACCAAGATGGTTCCCAAAAAAGGGGCTTAAGTGGGCACTTTTTTTCTGAAATCAGGAAATACTGACCTTCGACGTGAAATTGAGGATAGCTACACTCAAAATTTTTAGATGAAACAAAAACAAGGACCGTAGTGCTCTGAATCTACTTTCTAAACTACTAATTTATTTTGAAAATGATTGAGATTAAGGGGTTCAAAAGAGGGACACACACAAATTGCTATTGTTTTTGTCATAAAAACATAACATAACAACTCTTGTGTGACCCGAGCACGGTGGACTTTTTTGTAGTATTTTTAAAATCACTCCGGTCAAAAGTTAGATAATAGTATATAGTAAGGACTGGATATTTTTTGATAATTTTTTAATGAATATTTGATTTTTTATTAATTTTCTAAGTGGGCACTTCCTAAAAAGCATAATTTTGGCCGTGCTCCCCCTAAATTTTTTTGAAACTAATAGATTTTTTTTTTAATTTTTTTTTTTAAATTGTAGAATGGAGTCTAGTTTCTAAAAATGTAATTTATTTCAAATTTTGATGAATGGTTAATTTATAGTGAAAAAAATACCAAACACTGCTTTTTGAAGAAAAACAGACATACAAACAAAAGAAATTATGGATGAAAGGCTTAACATTGTTAGAAAGTGAAAAAAATTACATCGTTGGAAAGCTAATAAAGAACCCAACTTTACCCATGTGTTCAATTTTCTTGATATTGAACCAGATGTAATCTTGATGGTGAGCACGAACCCGATTATGTGAAAATTTGTTGAATTTGGAAAAAACACGTCTCTGGTCTTTGGGAATGCCCTCCAAGCCTTTGGGTTGGTATTCCAAGGAAAAAAACAAAGCAAATTTGCAAAGAAAACAATAATGCAAACGCATTATAACGGGAATGCGTTATTTGTTAGTTTGGCCACAAAAGTGCGACCATTTCGGTGCACTTACCCTAATGTTAGATGTGAAGCTTACATTTTGGGCAAGCAACATACACAACCTTTTAATTTAGGCAACTCTACAAGGGCTAGAGCACCATTGGAGTTGGTGCACACTGACTTGGTAGGCCCTATGCAAAATCTATCTTTTGGCAAAAGAAGATTTTTTATGACCTTTATAGATGATTACAGCCATAGGACATGGTTCTATTTTTTGCAGCATAAGTCTGAAGCATTTGACAAGTTTTTATTATTTAAGGCCCAGGCTGAAAAGAAGAGTGAAAACTTTATTAAGGTCCAAAGGTTAGATCGTGGAGGAGAGTATACTTCTAATTAATTTGTAAATTTCTGCAGGAAAAATGGCATCAAGAAGGAGCTCATAGCCAGTATACTCCACAGGAAAATGGAGTGGCTGAAAGGAAAAACTGGACCATGTGGAGATGGCAAGGAGCATGATGAAAGAAAAGGACTCCCTATCGAATATTGGGGAGAGGCTATAGCAACAACTATTTATCTGATAAATAGAAGTCCAATGAAGGTAGTCCATGATAAAATCCCTCAAGAGGCATGGAAAAAATAAAAGTGGTCAGTTGAGCACTTGAGAGTGTTTGGGTGTGTAGCCTATGCACAAGTGCCTAAAGAAAATAGGCAAAAATTAGATGACAAGGGTGAAAAGTGTATTTTCTTGGGCTACTGTACAGAGTCCAAAGCCTATTGGCTATATAATCCAGTCACCAAGAAGGTAATAATCAGTAGGGATGTGGAGTTCCTAGAAAATGAGTCTTGGGATGGAAAAGTTGACAACAATACTAATATTTCTATCTCCATAGCCCTTAAGGATGAAGAAGTTGTAGAGCGCAGATGTGCCGAAAACCTACAGGAAGCTGACAGTTTAGAAAACAATAGTAGTAGCTCCAGAAATTCTTAGCAGAGAAGGAGCTCCGAAAACTTCCAGCAAGGAAGGAGATTTGAAAACTTCCAGCAGGGAAGATGCTCTGGAAACTTTCAACAGGAAAGTTGCTCTGGAAACCTACAGTAGCAGACTTCTTCATTAGGCCAGCAACCAAGCAACTCCAGAAATTTTGACCCCACTCTTGCCTCCCTAGTGCCAAGAAAGACTAAGAGTCTAAGGGAGATCTACCAAGGTGAAAGGTATGATGAAGCTTTTAATGAAAGTGTAAATTTCGCATTATTTTCTCATAGTGATCCTATTTATTTTGAGGAGGCTGTGAAAGAACATAAATGGTGTGAGGCCATGGATGAGGAGATAGATACAATAGAAAGAAACAAGACATGAGAGCTCACCGATTTACCCAAAGGGAAATCAGTTATTGGTGTCAAATGGGTCTACAAGACCAAATGTAATGCTGAAGGAAGAATAGAAAGGCATAAGGCAAGATTAGTTGTCAAGGGGTAAAAATTTAGCAGTTTGAGAGAGATTATGATGAGACTTTTTCCCCTATTGCAAGGATGGAGACCGTGCGAGCAGTCATTGCAATTGCAACACAACACATGTGGAAGGTTTATCAAATGGATGTGAAGTCCGCCTTCCTCAATGGAGTCTTAAAAGAAGAGGTATATGTGGAGCAGCCCTTTGGATATGAAGTTCCAGGTAAAGAACACAAGGTATATAGGCTAAAGAAATCTCTTTATGGGATGAAACAAGCTCCATAGGCATGGTACAATAGGATTGACTCATACTTGATGAGCAATGGCTTTAGCAAAAGCGATGGTGAGCCCACTCTTTACATCAAGGCAACAAATGGTAAGGTTTTAATTGTTGTCTTGTATGTAGATGATTTAGTATTTACTGGGGATGATAATTTCCTCATTGTTGATTTTAAAGACACCATGAAAAGAGAGTTTGAAATGATAGATTTAGGACTCTTAAGATATTTTCTAGGCATAGAAATCCAACAATTGGATAATGGCATCTTTATTTCACAATCAAGTTATGCCAAACAAATTTTGAAAAGATTTAGGCTGTTTGACAGCAAATTAGCCCCAACCCCAACAACTACAGGTCTGAAGTTGAGTAAAGAGGACAACAGCAATAATGTTGACCCAACCCTCTACAAGAGCATGGTTGGAAGCCTCATGTACTTGATAGCTACGAGACAAGATTTAATGTATGTGGTAAGCCTGATTTCTAGGTTCATGGAGCAACCTAAGGACAGACATTGGCAAGCAGGTAAAAGGATTCTCAGGTATGTCAATGGCACAAAAAACTATGGCATAATGTATACCGCCTCTAATGAGTTTCAGCTGGTTGGGTACACTGACAGTGATTGGGCAGGAAATGTGGATGATAGAAAGAGCACATCCGGGTATGTTTTTCACTTGGGTTCAGGAGCAGTTTCATGGGCTTCCAAGAAACAACCGAATTATTTGCCTTATCCACAGCTAAAGCAGAATACATAGTAGCAAATGCAACAACATGCCAAGTTGTGGGGCTAAGAAGGATCTAAGCAAATTTGAGAGAAGAACAAGAGGATGGAACAATAATTTTCTGTGATAATGTTTCATCAATTGCTTTGACCAAAAATCCTCTATTTCATGGAAGAAGCAAACATATTGAAACCAGGTATCATTTTATCAGAGAATTGGTTGAGAATAATGAAATTAAAATGGAATTTTGCAAGTCACAATAGCAGCTTTCAGATATTTTTACAAAGGATTTGTCAAAAGAACCTTTTGAGTGCCTAAGATATAGGCTGCGTGTGTAGGAATGTGTCAGAACTTTAGTTCTAGAAAACACAGAGAAGCGCATGTGCCTCAGAACTTTAGTAGACAGTTCCAGAATGCAGAAAAAAGGCAAAAAAGTTTGCACTCGAAACTTTTCACCGGTGCTCCAGAACTTTTATGGCGATGCACCGAAAGTTTCACAGAGAATAGGTTTGCACCGGAAACTTTTCACCGATGCTTCGGAACTTTTATGGCGATGTGCCGGAAGTTTCACATAGTGTTGAAGAGTAGGAACTTTTGCGCGAAAAACTTTTCTCTGGAAGTTGCTCCAGAAGTATTGCGCCAGAAGTTTCCAAATAATGATGAAGAGCAGAAAGACTCAAAATTAAGGGGGAGTGTTGGAAATATTAATCTTGAGCAGCCAACGGACAGATGCATTAAATGCACTATCAGATGAAATCAGCTCAGATCTTTTTCCCCCTGCCACGTCTGACATTCTTGTTGTCTAGTAATTGCATTCTAGTAGTAATTTATTATTGGTAGGTGAGTTCAAATTTTGAGTGGAAGTTTTTTGTGTATTGGGTAAAAAGCCAAAAGTAGAATTGAATGCATATTTTGTGCAAATAAGTAGACAGAGTTTTCTGGGTGAGACAGGAAGAGGGAATGTTCAGCAGAACATAGCAGAAGAAGGAATGTTCAAGAGCATCTGAACAATGACGTTCAGGAGTATCTACTCCAGCAGAAGTCAGCAAGCCTTGCGCCCGTGCGCCGGAAGCTATCCCACACAAAGCAGCAACACAGAAGCGTCAGTGCACCGAAAAATGCACAACTTTTGTAGTATACCTGTATAGAGCTTTTGCTCTAACTATTTTCATATGTAAACAATTTTTTTTAATTTAATCCTTTTCTGAGCGAAATAGAATATTGAAAATATTTATGTCTATCTCCTTCCTTACATACACTTCCACTGTGCATGTTTTCATTCTTTGCCTGGCATAAAAGTTCTGACATCTACGCCATCTCTCGTAGTCCCATCTGGAGAATATGGATTGAGACCTGTGTGAAAAATGGGACAATTGAGGCTCAATTTTTATTGAGAAAGATCAATTTCTTATTTTAAGTAGTGTTTTATTTTCATTTTGTGGGGTTAGTAGTTTGTGCTGAGGAGCTGATTTTTTCCATTAGATGCACTTGCGATTTTCAAGACTCTTCCCATGTAGAGAACCAAAGACACCCTACATTGCCAATTTCCATCGCATGGGAATTTTCATCTGCTGAGTATTTAGAGATAGCATGAATGGTTTTCTCTACATAGTCAAGACATGAGGATATCTTGCAAGCATTCCTCTTCAATTTTTCTTTCCATAGCATCTAATTGGCAGTGTGAAGATTTGGAGGCAATGATTTGAATTTGTCTCTGGTGTGTTCAATACCTCCTAGGAACCACAAATTTCCTTTGAGGCTTGATTTGCACTAGTGAGGGTGTTTTAGAGGTGCACGATTCTCCTTCTAATGACCAAATATTTTCTCCATGATTTGAACGATTTTCTTGTTGCCACCATTTAATTTCTCTAGCCATTTCCATGAGAATCATTTGTGTGATTTTCTGATTGAAATTTTTGTAGGCTGTGAAATCTACAAAGAGGAATTTTTGAATAGAGGTGTGAAATTTTTTATTCTGGAGCCCACAAATTTTTGAGTTGTTACTGCAATTTTTCCCATTCCCTTGTCGTGTTTTCTTTTGTTGAAGGCAATTTTTTTTAGTTTGAATAGTAGTTTTTGGCTGATTTAAATATGCACATGAATCATCTGTGATTGTTGTGTTTTGGTTTTGAATCCATTTGAGCCTTTGAATGAAAGGAGTTCACTAAAAATCTTGGGTGGATTGAAGTTCAAATCTCTGTTGTGCATTTTTGGTTTACTAATGAACCATTTAGTCAAACTTTATATTTTATAAAGTTTTCACCAAATATTTATTTAGGGTTTTAGGCTGTATTAAGGGGAAGTGGACCCAAGCTTCTTTGAATTTTTTTTTGGGAATATTTATCCCACATTCTTCTGGCGGTGGAGTTATTTTGTGTTCATATACAACTTTTTTCCCTTTGTTGTTGTCAGTAAATCTTATAGGGGGCTATCTTGCTTGCATGCTTGGTGTCAAAATGGAGATTAGGCAATGAGTTGCATCTTTTTTCACACCAAATCAGATTTAATTCTTTCTTGGAGGTTTTTTTACTTTTGAAAGCACTATCTTTGAATTTTTTTGAAGAATTTAGTTAAAATGGTTTTTTTTGCAGAAAGGGAACTTTAGGTAATGGAGTGATTTTATTCTCACTCATCTTAGTGAGAAGAATCTATTGCCATATTTCTATAATCTAGTTCTTATCCCAGAAACACGTAGTGGGTATACTATTTGAAAACGATATAGGTCTAGAGTCTTTAGAGTTATTTTTGAGGATATAAATGATGATGACCTTTTGGATTCAATTGTTAATTTTGAGATCCCTTATGCTCTTTGGAATTACCTTCGAGAATCATATGGAGATCCTGATACTTCACCATCTCTTCATCACCCTCCTTCAATATTACTAGTGTGTCTCTTTCTTCTTCAGAGAAGATAGACCATGCTTGTGATCCTTTGGAGGTTGTTGTGACTTCAGATGAGGTTGTGGTTGCTTTAGAGGTTCTTGATTATTTTAAATAGATAGTTGATCTAACTTTATTGAGTACTTCCATCATTCCTGAACAACAAGATTATCATTGGCTTCTTAATTGGGATTCTTATTTACTAGACATTGGTTCATTGTCGAGGAATCTCACATTTCAGACTTGGAAGACACATTTGAGGGAATATCCCTTCTTTTTCATGTCAATATTTGCACTACTTTCACTCCATATCAATATTTGGAGAATTTTCAAAATAAATTTCAATTGGTACCTTTTTTGTCACTTTCTACTGTGATTGGGCATGTTCTTGATTGGTTTATGACATCATCTTCCAAGGTCTTGGTGACAGATGAGTAGATTTCAGAGAAATTTTCATCCTACATTTTGGATTTCACTTGCTAATTCCTATCCAAGTGGGAAGCATACTTACATTTGTACTTGGTTTTGTTTCTTCCAAAAGGGAGTCAAGTTGTTTGTTGACATTGGATAATGTTTTTTCTTCAGGCACTTACCATTTTTACAAGTGATTACACACTGTGGGGGGGTCTATATAGTCTCTCTCTTTCCATCTTGTGGGGGGGTCATTGATTGTATATACATGATGTATGTAGTCCCTGGGTGTGTTATTGAGTCCTCCATTCATGCATCATTTTTTTTTTCTTTTCTCTCTTTTGGATAGGGGTTTTTTCCCACAAGGTTTTTCTCCTTTTCTCCAATTGTGAAAGATTTTATTTTTTCATTATAAATGGGTACTTATAATGGTTGTGTAGCTGGGACCCATATTGCATCTTCATTTTTCATAATAGTTCTCCCTAAGTTGCACTTAATGGGGGGTGTTAGGGTAAATAGAATATTTACAATACTTAAGTTTACTTAGGCATAATTATGCATTTAATTAACTGGGTGGTTTTTTCCCATGTTGGGTAGTTTTCTCACCCATTACATATTTTCATGCCTTTATAAGGAAATTTTTACATTGTGTATTATATCTCATCTCATATTTTTCTTTGGTGAAATATCATTGTGTTTCTTCACTCATTTTTTGTGAAGATCTCTTTTGTAGTTTGTGATCCTAGGCTCAGTAGTTGACACCAATAGCAATTGCTTATCACAAGATCCGTATTAGCAGGAATGTTTGAGTGACTATCAGGAAAATCAAGGGTGACTCTAGAAATACTATCATGTTGTTGAATGGGAAGGAAAACCCCTATTGGTCCCTTAGGGACCCCATCCTCTTGGCATAAAATGTCATTATGAACTTTGGTATGTGCAGATTTTTTCACATATTAAAAGTTGGCAATAAAGTGGGTGATGCGCTTGTAAATTTTTGAGCCTTCACACCAAAAATTATTATTTGGGATGACCTTTTAGTGATCCAATAGTATGTACGAGCGCTTTTATCAAATGATGAAAAAGTACTTTAATATTGAGTTCGAGCTAAACTCTTTATCGACTCAAACCGAAAACAAGAAAAAATTGCATTTATGACAATCATTAAATCCTGCCCAATCTTTTCATAAATTACCTCTTCCTCTGCTCATTCATTTTTTTGGGTATTTCTACATAATTCCTAGTGTTGTTTAGTTTGAGGTGAATTTAGTTATGGGTGGAAAGCTTTCCCACCTTCGATGAGGTTTGGAAGAATGATAAGGACATCTAGACTATCCTTCAAAGGGGAAAGTTAGCCAATTATGTTGAAGGCATGATGGGCATGGTCCTAGTATTTCCATGGAATTTTCCAATTCTTGGAAAGACGACACTCTTACTATTAGGTAGTACTCCTTTGTTAATATGGAACTTATTACTAAAGTTATCAACATCCCATTAGAAGGGACATGTTTCCCTAGGAAGTTGAAAGGAAATTATCGAAAGGAGATGGAAATTTTTTTGAAGGGGTAAAGGTTAATCAACTATAGAATGGGTTTAACAAAGATGACCTCCAAGGGGTTTGGAGTAGAATGATGGAAGTTTTGATGCATTATGTAACCCTGGAAGGTAGGTTTAAGCAGTTCCATGCCCACCTATTTCTAATGATGAATCATTTTTGTTACAATGCTAAAATTAACTCCCATTTTGGATTATTTCTTCCCTAGAGAAATCTATTTAGGTTGTCCAAGATAAAGCAAAGAATTTACCACTTCACCAAGGGTTGATTTATAGATTGGTCAATTTTTAGGTAGCCATTTCCCCTTCTTTTTCCTCCACTAAGAAAAAATATCTTGTGATTCATGACCCCATTAAACCCTTGGTGCGTCCCTTCTCTACCCCTTGCCCAGATTTGTCATCATCCTCCTCTCTTAGAATTACTATGGCTTAAGGTAAATGCTTTGCCACTAAGGCCCCCACCCCTGGTTGCTAAAAAGTGTTTCATTTTCAAACCCCACTCAAATTTCCATTTTTGATATAGAAAGCTTGTATGATGAATCTTGGAACCCCACCCTAGATGGATCCTCTACTAGTTCCCTTATTCATGAGGATTTCTCTGAAATCTCCAATCCCCTTATCCAATAGCCCTCCTAGCCCACCAAATTCCCCTACTCTTTGTGTGCATTTGGATAAGGTGCTTAAAGAACCCCAATTGGATGAAGATGATGGTTACAAAAATTATACCCCCTTGAAGCTTTAAATAAGTGACCTAATTGAGGCCATGAATTTTTAGAATTTCATCCTTGAAAGGTTACTTTCCCAAATTATCATGACCAAGGATAAAATTAAACTTTTGTAAGAAAAGTTTCTTAATCAGAAGGAGACATGGGTAGGTGAGGTGGATGATGAAGGCCATTGGGCCCTTTTGTCTTCCCTTGTCAAGTCCTTCAACAAGTGGACCAATTGGTATAATGAAGTTGACGAGCTTAGGGTGGTGGTTGGTGTTGGTGTTTTATCTAGTACACCCTCAAAATTATCAAAAAGGTAGCCAACCTCTATAATCAAGAATCCTTAAGATGAATGGTCAACTTAATGAGTAAAAGACTCTAAGAGCTTTACTCCTCCACTTTAGGATTTGTGGAACCAAGGAGGGTGTTCCTTATTGTGTTCATTTGGTATTGTAATTCCTCAAGAACACTTCAACATAGATCCATTCCTACCCAATGCAAAAAGATATTATTTTACTAAAGGCTTGGCAGACCTTTATGCAAATAACCACATGATGGTAGGAAATAAATGATTCTTTATAGTACATACATCATAATTGGAAGATTTAATGATTTATAATTTTTATTCTCATTTTGAATCCCCAATCTAGAGTAATTTCAACTCAATTGTCTCATTATTGTCCACAAATGAAGTAGTGCTTCATCAATTGGGTAAATGGAGTCAAATATTCAACAACCAGTAATATATCAACTACTGAATTTAGAAACATGTGGACTATTATCATAATTATTTGCAATATGAGAACTCAGCATGCCTAAAACACAACTTCTTATCAAATCCTATGCAACTCTTTACAAATTTGTGACTCCCTCAAGCATTTAATTAACTCTTGAGTTAAAGCAAAAATAGAGCTATACATTCAATTGAACCATTGAAGATAAACAACCTAGTCATGCGTTGCTAGGGGTGGGTGTCCTTGTTGCTGTGATCTGTGGGTGGTGTGTGGACCAGGTTTGGTGTTCGGGTATTTTTCCTGCTCACGGCTAGCCCCTGTTTCTTTCTTCTATGTCTGGTGGTGGCAGTCTGGTGTAGGGGAAAGTTGTTGTGGCATGCATGGGCCATGGATGCATGGGTGGAGTGTAGTTGGGGTGATTGGTGGGCTTTGTTTAGTTGCAGGTGGGGTTTGGTGTGGGTGGCGTGTGTGGTTTGTGTGGTTTTTAGTGCAACAGCTAGTGGTTTTAGTGTACCCTCACCCGAGGAGGTGTGGGCTTGCGTGATTCCTTTTCCTTTGGGTGTTATTTGTGTTCCTCTAGGGCTCCTATGGGTTTGCATGATTGATTAGGGTTTTCCTTTTCCTCTATGTTGCATGGGGAACTTCTAGGATTGGTCCCAAAATGGATTTCAATTTGGAATTTGGCTTGAAGCTCTCTCTACAGGGCTCAAAGGTCTTTGATAACACTATTTTCTCAGTGGAACCAGGAAGAGTTGAGACGGGCTCGACAGGAGGGCCTAGAATTCTGAAGATTAATGGGTGCCTTGAACAGTGTAAAGAGAGGTCGTATGTAGTCATTCCAATGGAGATGATGGCTTATGACATTGATTATTATTCTAGACATTATCTTTATTGTAAATTCCTGGGTCTGAAAATTTCTTTGCAATTTTTGGACATGTGGGCTCAAAGGACATGGCTGCCTGAGGGTGAGATGGAGATCCACCTCCTGGAAAATAACTATTTCATGGTTACTTTTGACTGTCTAGCTGATCGAAATAGGGATTTTGAAGGGGGTTTGTACTTCTACAACTAGGTGGGCTTGTTCATTAAGCCATGGCATACTGGTTTCAACCTGATGGAGGAACTTCTGAATCAGGTTCCAGTTTGGGTTCATTTTCCAAGGATCCTTGTGGAATGCTGGTGCGAGGATGTGTTGTACCTTTTAGCCTTGAAGCTGGGGAAACCTGTGGGTTCGTCTTAGCAAACACAATTCAAAAAGGTAATGAATTTTACTCGGTTCTGTGTAGAAATTGATTTAAGTAAGCCATTGTCAGACTCCTTAGAAGTGAGTGCAAGTGATTATTCATGGGTACAACAGCTTGATAATGAAACACTTCCTTTCCATTATCATTTATGTCATGAGTATGGCCATCTTCAGCGCAGGTGTCCAAAGGAAAAACCTCTGGAGGCCCAACATCCTTTGCCTTCGAACAATACGCCCAGAGTGGATAACGGAAAAGATCCCATTATGGGTTCCAATGGTAAGGAAGATGGTTTTATCCTCGTTAGAGGCCAAAACAAAAATAAAGGTCATAAAGGACTATGAAGGACAGACAGGAGGAGGACACCTTTAATAGGTTTGAAGTGTTGGAGGATCTTACTCAGCAGGAGGTGGACCTAGGTTTTTTAGATCTAGCTCATAGGACTTTGGATATTGATCAGCATGACCCTTCAGTTGTCGCTATACATGCTCCCCAACAGGAGGGGGGTTTGGATGTGCCTTACTTAGGAGAGGCTAGGAAAGATCCTAGACAGGAAAAGCTCAATTTAGAGGTGATTATGAAACCGCATGTTGATGGGACTTTGGTTCTAGAGACAGTTCAACAGTTGGGTGTACAGGATGTGTTGAGTGGTAGTGCTGAGGTAGTGAAAGATGTTGTGGATAAGGATCACCTCTTGCAGAAAGTGGGTTCAGAGGTGGGTAAGAAGAATAGTAAGGCATCCTCTCAATTGGTTGTTTTGCAAAAGGCTCTCAAGAAGGGGGGGCCAGAGGAAAAGATTAAGATGATAGGGGAGACTTTGGTGGAATCGGGGTCAGTCAAGACTCTGGACTCACATTTTTCATGCTCCTTGAAATGATAGTTCTCTCTTGGAATGTAAGGGGCTTGAACAGTGGCCCTAGACAAAAAGCTATTCAAGATTTGATCATGATTCATTCGCCTAATGTTCTTTTTCTATAGGAGACTAAGCTCTCTGTGGAGGGTATGATGGATTTAGTTCCTAAGTTATGGCAGAATGGTGATTGCCAATGCATTGGTGCTTAGGGGTCTTCTGGAGGGGTGGCATGCTTATGGAACCCGCGAAAGATCTACCCCCTTTGGTGGGTGTCTTTTAGGTCCTTCCTTTCCTTGGTGGCCTCTTGTTTTATGATAGGGGAAATACGTCTCTTCTCCAATGTGTATGCGCCTGTGGAGTTGCAGGGTCAGCAACTCTTGTGGTCCAAAATTTTTCTAGTTTGTAGCTTATTTCATTATCATCCTTGGATAATTGGAGGTGATTTTAATGCTATCACGGAGCTTGCGGAGAAGCAGGGTGGTATGGCAAGGCTGGAGGCTTCCACAATGCTGCTCCAAGACAATATCTCTACTTTGAATCTTATGGATGTCAAGCTGGGCAATGGTCTTTTTACTTGGAATAATAGAAGAATTGGAGAAGCCTCTATTTCAAAAAGACTTGATAGATTTCTAATGTCTAGTTTCTGGTTGGGGGACAGATGGATGACTAGCTCTAAAATTCTGGATGGTCGAGGCTCTGACTATTGGCCTATTAAACTGGTGGCTGATATGCCCCAGCAGTGTGCTAGATAGACCTTTAAGTTCCAACTCATCTGGCTTTAGGATGAATCTCTTCATGATCTTCTCCTTGGCTGGTGGCATCAGGGGAAGCCATCATATGGCATTGCGACGTACTCTTTCTCAAAGCGGCTTCAGTTTGTTAAATACAGTTTGAAAAGATGGAATAGGCAGTATTTTGGTAATTTATTTCAGGAAAAACGGAAGGCATAGGATAATCTTGACCTTATTACCAGATAGATTTAGGATCAAGGCCTCTCGGAGGAGCTGAGACTGTTTGAGAGTGCTGCAAAAAAAGAGCTAGAGGAATGGGAGTTAAGAGAGGAGATCTTTTGGAAACATAAGTCCCACATTGAATGGCTTCAGGCTGGGGTTCAGAACACTTCTTTTTTCCATAACTCTGTTAAAGATCGGAGACAAGGTAATGCTATATCTTCTATTTTTTTTCCTAATGGGGAAACTTTGACCTCTTCCACTTTTATTTTTGCCGAATGCATTCGTATTTTTCTACCTTATTCTCTCAGGATTCACCTCCTGTAGAGGAGGATGAAGGAAGGATTTTAGATTATATCCCGAAGTTGGTGAATAATGAAATAAATGATTCATTGCTTGCCCCTATTACCTTGTCGAAGCTTGAGAATGTTGTGTTCTAGATGAAGAAAGGTAAAGCTCTTGGCCATGATGGGTTCCCTGTTGAATTTTTTCAGGAGTTCTGGGAAGTGGTGAAATTGGACCTTTTAGAGGTTGTTCAGGGATCCTATATGAATAAACAAATTTTGAAGTCTCTGAATGCTACTTTTTTAGCTCTTATACCTAAGAAGGAGGGAGCTAATTCCTTAGATTTGTTCAGGCCTATTGCGTTACGTAATGTTGTCTATAAAATTATTACTAAGCTAATTGCAGAAAGGCTGAAACCTTAGCTCGATGGTCTAATTTCTAAGGAAGAGGGGGGTTTTGTTGCTGGCAGACAGATCATGGATGGGGTGGTTATTGCTGCTGAGGCTATTCACTCTATGTAATCCTCAAAAGATAAATCTATGTTTATTAAGTTGGACATGGCTAAAGCATATGATCATGTTAAATGGAGCTTTCTGTTCAAAATCCTAGGATATTTTGGCTTTGCTGAGGGTTGGATTGAATGGGTTAGGAGTTGTGTCACTTCCTCTTCCTTTTCAGTGCTTATCAATGGTGAACCCACTTGTTTGTTTGGTGCTTCTAGAGGCCTCAGGCAGGGAGATCCCCTGTGCCCTTACTTATTCATCCTTCTTGCGGAAGGCCTGGGACGGCTCATCCAGGCTCAGGTTGCTAGTGTCATGATTCAGGGATGGAGATGGGGAGAAGATATTCCCCCTCAGTCTCATCTTCAGTTTGTTGACGATACGACCTTGATGGGTAGGGCAAAGGTTGAGGAGGCTCTCAATTGGCACAGTGTGTTGGACAGTTACTTAGCTGCTTCTAGACAGTGCATAAATGAGGGGAAGTCCTTCATCTATTTCTTTCACACTCCTAATAGTATTCAAAGGATAATTGTTGGTATCCTTTAGTTTCAGATTGGCTCGCTCCCTTTTTCCTATCTTGGAATCCCTCTTACTGTTCGTTCTCTCCCCAAAAGGTTTTGGCAAGAGACTCTTAACAAGTTTCAAAGATTGGTAAGTCATTGGACTTGCAGGTGGTTGTCCTCAGCTGGTCGTATGACTCTTCTAAAGTCGGTGGTCCAGGCTCTCCCTCTTTATAGATGTTTTGTTATTTATGCTCCTTCAAGCTTTATTAAAGATTTTGAGAAATTGTCTCGTCAGTTTCTGTGGGTTGGAAATCTTCTTCATAGTAAATGGAGTTTGGTGAAGTGGGATGTTGTTTGTAGGCCAAAGCAGGAGGGGGGTCTTGGTCTACGACATATAGATTTGAATGGGCAGGCCTTGGCTGCTAAGTTGTATTGGCGTTGGAGCTCTCACCAAAACATGTGTTGGGCTAAAATTCTGACCTTCAAATATTTGGGGGCAGTGGAAAGTCAGGAGGTTGTTAGATTTAGTTTGGAGGGGAAAGTTTCTATGATCTGGAGTACCTTGAAACGAGGTGCCAAGCTGGTTAAATAGGGCCTTTTTTGGATTTGTAATGAGGGTCAGGATTCTCTTTTCCGGCATGATTCTTGGGATGGACATCCTCCCATTGTGTCCTCACATCCCCACCTTCACGATTTGTGTCTGATTTTCACAGAGGTGGGATGGAGTCATGTGGCTGATTTCAAATCTCAACATCTTTTGTCCAGGTGGAAGGACCCCTTGGATTGGCCTCCTAGTGGTGTGGTGGAGGATCGTCAAGAGTTGGTTAAGATTTTATCGGGTCGTGTATGTAATTCTCTTCATGGAAGCGATGTGCTTTCTTGGGGGCCTGATTTGAAAGGAAAATTTTTGGTTCCCTCTGGCTATCAGGTTTTGGATAAACAAGTTTTTGGGAGCTCCCAGGTTTCTTGATTGAAGCATGTTTGGAATAACTTTGCTTGGCCTAAATGTAATTTCTTCTCTTGGCTTGTGGCTCAAGGTAAGTGTCTTACTTGGGACAACCTTTAGAAGCATGGGTTCTAGGGCCCTTCCATGTGCATTCTTTGTGGTCAGCATGAGGAGTGCTTATCACATCTCTTTTTTCAGTGTTCTTTTGTTAAGACTATTTGGCATTACTGGTGGAATCTTTGGAGCGCATTGTGTTGTCATGCCTCTTCTTTGGAGGATTTTTGGAGGAGGCAGGTTTCTCCTCTTGCCACAACCTCTTTCCTAAAAATTGATTGGAGCATTGGTCCTAGTTTGATTGTTTGAAAAATTTGGTTGGAGCGTAATAGAAGAATCTTCCTAGATAAAAAATTGCTCATGGGGCAGTGTTGGAGGCGAATTCTTGGGGCTCTGTAGGAGACTTTGACTGCTAAGTGTGACTTGTCTATGCTAATTGATCCTAGAGACTTGGGTGTTGTAAATGCTCTGGGTCTTGCCACAGGGGATAGGAGTACTACAAGCAAGGTGCATCGTAGGTGTGGGCAGGAGAGGGTTGCTCATGAGGGCTTTTGGTGCCTGCTTTCTCTAGGCGAACTAAAAATTAATACAGATGGGTCATCTAGGGTAATCCTAGGCATACTGGCATTCGAGGTATAGGTAGAGACAGCCTTGGAGTGGTGGTTTTTTTTTTTCTATGTATCAGGGTTTGAAAACTAATAATGTTATGGAGGCGAGTGCTATTCTCTTAGCGATTGAGCATGCGGTTTCCCTTGGATAGCGACGGATTGTTTGTGAAGCTGATTCTCAGGTTGTTATTGATATGTTGAATAAACGTAATTTGGCAGATGTGAATTGGCAGCTAGCTGTGGTTGTCAAACAAATTGTTTATTTGTGTTCTTCTTTGGAGTCCATTATTTTATGCCATATTCCATGGGAGTGGAATAGAATGGCTGATGGGCTGGCTAGATGGGAATCGGAAAGGACTGATTCTTGGTGTGTGGAAGATTGGGGCAATCTTCCTATTGATTTGGCCTCTATTCTTGAGGAATGGGTTGCTGAGGATATGAGGTGTTTCTTGGGTGTGAATTAATTCTTGTTGTCTCTAGCCACTTGTGGCTTCTTTCTTTGGACTTTGTATTGCTGATTATGATTCAATAAAGTTTTTACCCTCTTTAAAAAAAAAAGAAACCATTGAAGATAAACAAAAAAGACCCTTGATATTTTCATTTATAATTTGCAAAAGAGGATACATAGGAGAGTATTGTCTCAGAACTAATATTTGTTTCAATATCCACAATTTTTATAAAACTAATTTATGACTATCACATATAACCCCTAACCAAGAAAATGTACTATTCCATTAATTTACATCATTTACAGTGAACTTCAAATTTGAGGTAATTTCTACCTAGACCTCTAGAGACTTCAAAATCGAACCCCTTCCAATGAGAAAGAAAGAGAATAACAAGAAGAAGGCTAAGCCCTAAAGTTAATCTAATGAAGACACATGGCAGCTTCCTTCTTCAATTTGGAAAAGCTTCTCTCTTCTCTCTTTCTAACAAGCCACTACCTTAGTATTTTTCCCATTTTACCTTGATTCTTCAATAGCAAATTCACCTGCTCGTGAAAATATGCACCTTCATTGTTCATCTCTACCCCTCTAGATGAAAATAATTTCTTCCCCCATGAAAGCTTTTTATTCTACCCTTTAAATTCACTCCCAGCAAAGAATATATTCAACTTTATAATAGAGGAATTTAACTTTTATATTCCACCATGTTTTGCTACTTTTCACATTAAAATCCTCTGAATATTTCACTTTGGGCTTCTAAAAAATCTTTATGGGCACCTGCATTTTACCTTACACTTTCATTTAAAAATCAATGAAAACATTAATTTACTAACTCGGCATCAAAATTATTCCTCCCCGTGCTTCTTTCACCTCACATCAAATATGAAATAATTTTCCTTTTTTAAAAACAAAATTACCCAAAGGATTTATTTTACTGCACATATTACTTCTCATGTTTTCTCTTTAAAAGTGGATACATTTAGTTTTATCGGGAAATGTTTAGTTTTAAATGTTTTTCCCCAAATATTTTACAGAGCCCATACTATTTACCCCATTCATTTCTCATATTAATATTTAAGGAAACATTTTTCTTAAAATATGAAAATCCCACATCCCATCGGGTAGCATTTCAAAACATTAAAACTTTAATGCTTTTTCCCTTAGTATTATCCTCGGGCCCACCACACCTTCATCAACCATCGAGCATTTCCAGTCATATGTGCAAGGATGGACACCAACCAACAATGCATGAAGAGGAAGATGCAACATCGCTCATCCCTGGTTCACTTGGGAAATGGAAAAAGGAACCAGCGATAGTCGATGATGGAAAAAATGCCCAAACTTTCTGCAACTCCTCCATGCTCAGCTGCTTCTTGGCAATGGCGATAAGAACTTCCTAAAACAATTTTGATACATTTTGATAGTAGGGCAGACTACATGCATTCCTCAAACAATTTGTTTGATACATTTTGATAGTATTGCAGACTACCTGCATTCCTCAAACAATTTTGATACATTTTGATAGTAGTGCAGACTACCTGCGTTCCTCCATTGCATTCACATGAGGATTTCTGAGGCCCTTTCAAAAAATCCATTTGTGCATTAGCTACAATCATGGTGTTTTTTCCTGGTCTTTGTCACCCCTTCAGTTGATAGTATTTCCTCAAACAATTTTAGACACATTTTACTGCAATATCAAATCAGTTGCATTTCCCTCTTCTACAACACAAGGATAAAGTTTCTTCAAACATTTTTAATTTCCTTTAATTGCAAGCCACTAACTTGTCTTTGCACAATAGGTGCCCCCGTGTAGTGAATAAATGAACGTCAAGTGTCTCCTGCAACAAGCATTTGCCCCTTTTTACTGGTGCGATGGGAGCCTCTATGCTAGTCGCGCCCTACTTACAACATAAACACTTCCACTACTCGACCTTTACCATGCGTTCAAATAGTAGATGCTTCAAATGACAATGCTAAAGAGAATCTCCTCAAATAATTTATATATATATTTTGACTGTAGGTTTGATCATCCCTTGCCCAGATTTCAAGTGTTTCATGTAGCGACTACTTATACCTATGTATTAGTTTCCCTTTGGAAATATCAAATGCTCCTTTCAACTGACACAAAGGGTTCCCTCACTGAAATGTTGACTCATTCTTGAATCTTTCTCTTATGACACCAAGTTGCAAGGCAATTTCAACCTCCAATGTGTTAATTTTTATAATCCAGCAACAAATTAATTGCTCAATAAATTCACAAAAATAAATCTGATTTATAAAAATTAACACAACTGGATTAATTAACAACTAATAATGGCGGAAGAAAGAATAACAAGAAGCCAATCAAAAAAAGACAATAACACAAATTTACCGAGGAAACCCCAATGCGGGGAAAAACCTGCAAATGTTGAATCTTCTATTCAGCCTAACAACAAACTTTTCTTTCGAAAATACAATATGAGTTTTCTACACCAATCTTACATTTATAGAGCCTAGCCGCTTTACTTAGCGTGCAAGGAAAGAATATTTCCTTGATTTCCTTGGCTTTAATTACACATAAGATCACTCTTGGATTTATCTTATCCTCACAAACTTGAAAACATTCTATTAAAGAATAAAAATCCTGTTGTTGCTAAAAATCCAACTCAAATTGTTTTAAAGCATATCTAACTCGAGTTGCTTTAAAGTGAATTAAAGTATATCCAACTCAAGTTTCTTTAAAACAAATCCACATCCCAACTTTTGAGCTACAAAAATCAACACTCCCTCTTAGCGAGGAAGGTGTTTTGCACCACACCCAACTTGTCACTGAAGAATTCAAACTTTCTCTTCATCAAGGCCTTCATCAAGATATCTGCTATCTGTTCATCCGTAGGAATGTAATTGAGCTTCACTATCCCCTTCTCCACACAATCTCTAATGAAGTGGTACTTGATCTCAATGTGCTTTGACTTGTCATAAAACACTGGATTCTTAGAGAGTTTGATACAACAATGATTATCACAGTAAATGACTGTAGGATCCAGCTCTTGATCAAAGAGCCCAGCTAGAAGTTTCTGAACCCAGATAGCCTCACATGTAGCCATACTGGCTACCATATACTCGGCCTTTACAGAACTCAGCACAACTAACTTCTATTTCCTGTTGTACCAAGAGACTGCTTCTGATCCCAAACTGAAACTGCATTCTGAAGTTCTCTTTCGATCAGCTGTACTACCTGCCCAATCTGCATCGGTAAACCCCTCAAGCTTCACTCCATCCTACTGAACATACTTCAGCCCATAATCAACTGTGCCTTGGAGATATCTCAAAACATGCTTTGTAGCTATCTAGTGAACACATTTAGGTTCCACCACAAACTAACTGAGTGAGTTCAATGCAAAACAAATGTATGGCCTGATGTTGACCAGATACATAAGAGAACCTATCAACTATCTGTATAAATTCGGGTCCACTGCATCTGATCTAGAAGCATCAATCTTCTTCCAATTGGTCAGAAGAGGTGTTGACATAGACTTACAATTCTCCATTCTGAATCACTTCAAGATATCAATTAAGTACTTCCCTTGTCCAAGGAAGATCTCTCCCTCTTTCTGCCACAACTCCAATTCTAGAAAGTAGTGCATCAACCCCAAGTCCTTCATCTCAAACTCTCCTGCAACATCCTGCTTGTAGTGTGCTATGAGCTCCTTTGACCCTGTGAGAAAGAGGTCATCAACATATAACACCAATATGAGAAGTTCACCCTTCACTTGAACATAGTATAGGTTTGGATCCACTTCACTTTTGATGAATTCCACACTCTGAAAGTAACTATCAATACATGAATACCACACCTTGGGAGCCTGCTTGAGTCCATACAGTGCTCTTTTCAACCTGCGTACATGAGAATCTGTCTCATGTGTGCTTCAAATCCTTCTAGTTTCTCTATGTAAATCTCTTCCTCAATCACCCCATTGAGGAAGGCCATCTTTACATCCATGTGGGGAATCCTCCAACGCATTTGTACTGCTACAAAAATGATAGCTCTTATAGATGAGTACCTAGCTACTGGAGCATAAGTCTCATCATAGTCGATTCCTTCCTTTTGAGAAAACCCCTTAGCCACAAAATAGGCTTTAAACTTCTCCACACTACCATCTACAACATGCTTAATCTTATACAGCCATCTTGAGCCCACCAGAGACTTATCTTCTGGTCTTGGTACTACCTCCCACACACTATTCTTCATGATGGAAGAATACTCTTCCACCATGGCATCTCTCCACACTTGGTGCTTGGATGCCTCCTAAAAGCTAGAAGGTTCTATTTCAATTAATTCACCCATAAGTTCCACATACTTAGAATAACGTTTGGGAGTCCTTCTCTATCTGATTGAATCTTGAGGATCACCTACATATTCTTGAGCCTCTCTCAGTGTCTGCTCAGCTGCCTTGTTTCTCCTCTTTTCTGTAATAGGAATTTGAGGTTGAGGAATTATTGATTCCTCCTTTTGATTACCCTACTCACCCTGCTCGCTCTACTCTCCAGCTTACCTAACTGAAGTTTGAGGAAATTGTGCTACCTCAACTGTGGTTGATTGCTCCACCTCATTCATCAATTTGCTAGATTTCTAAAGATCCCTCTCTTCCTCAAACTTTACATCTTTGCGAACAATTGTTTTCCTGAGAGAAACAATGTAAACCTGATAAGCATTAGAAGTTTCATTGTACCCAACAAGGATACCCTTCTCTGCAGCAGGTTCCAACTTAGTCCTCTTCTCAACAAGAATGTGACAATACACAAGGCATCCAAAGATGTGAATGTGCCCCAAGTCTGGTTTCTTACTAGAGAATGCCTCTTCTGGAGTCAACTTGCCCAACACTTTGTGAGGGATCCTATTATGCAAATATAGAGTTGTGTTGCAAGATTTTTCCCATAAGAACCAAGGCAGATCCTGATCATGAAGCATGGCCTTGGCTGCTCCAACTATAGCCTTGTTCTTCCATTCAGCAACGCCATTCTGCTAAGGGCTATACGGAATTATCAACTATTTCTTGACACCTTCCTGAGCACATAAATCTTTGAAGATATTCGAGGTATACTAACCTCCATTATCAGACCTCAGTATCTTGATCTTCTTCCCAGTTTGGTTCTCCATGAGAGCCTTAAACTCTTTGAGCTTACTGAAGACCTCATCTTTATTCTTCATGAAATATATCCACGTCTTCCTGGAGAAATCATCAATGAAGGTAACATAATAATCATATCCATTCAAGGATGTTGTTGACAAAGGTCCACACACATTTGAGTGTACAGGATCTAAAATCCCTTTAGATCTAGTGTCACTATTTGGAAAATTGGTCTTGGCATATTTCCCAAGTGCACAGCCTTTGCACACCTCATGCTTTTTTGTTTTTATTTTAGGCAGCCCCATCACTATTTCCTTCAGAATATTAAGTGCTCCATGGTGAATGTGAGCCATCGACCTATGCCACAATTCTCCTGTCCCTTTATAGCTACTAACCAACACATGTGTTGGCTCAAACTGTAACCGAAACAAGCTACCATGCCTGACTCCAATCACTTTTGCAACCTTGAAATCTTTGGGACAAATATAAACTTTTCCCCTCTCAAAGGTCACGATGTAACCCTTGTCTTCCCAAGCAGAAACTAAGATTAAATTCTTTGTCATGCTAGGGACATACAACACATCCTCCACCAACAAAGGTTTTCTAGACTCCCTCTGACACTTGACGATGCCAATACCAGTTGCATGGTACTTGGCATTGTCTCTGAGCTCAATATAGAAATCCAACTTCTTCTCCTCCAACTTGGTGAAACATTCTCTGACTCCCGTCATGTGGCAAGAAGCCCCACTGTCAATATACCATACCCTATTGGAAATTGAACTTGAGAGACAGCCAATGAGTGCAAACGCATTCTCAAATCATGATGCAAACTTGTCCACCTTTGTTGTAGCAGTAACTTGCTTTTTGTCCTTATTTTTCTTATTTGGACATTGACTGGCATAGTGACCCATTTGATGGCAGTAATTTTTTTTATCTTGCTTAGATCTTTCTTCTTCCCACTCTTGAAAGAAAAACTTTTTGATTGCTCTTTATTGGACTTCTTACCAAAGTCTTGCCTAATTAGGTAGTCGATCTATGCCAACAACAAACTTGACAAAAACTTCCCAATGCTTTGAAAAACCATTCAATTCTATACACACCAACTCATCTTCATTAATCATCTCTCCAACAATAGCAAGCTCATCCCTGACTTGTGTTAGCTTGGAAAAGTAAGGGGTTACACTCTCGCCTTTGGACATCTTGGTATTATGCAATTTTTCCTTGAGCATCATCTTATGACTCTGATAGTCACTCTGATAAAGTTTTGTGAGCGTATCCCACTTCTCCTTTGTGGTATCTTTCCCCAATAAATGAGGAATTAAATGATCTCTTACTCCATCCAAGATAATCCTCTGAGCATTGGATTCTTTGACTTCATGTTAATCTAAGGTAACAAGATCATTTTTTTAGTGGTGTCACTTCTGTACTAGCATAGATCCACAGCCTATTCTCCTTGAAAACATATGTAATCTGAACCTTCCATTGCAAGAAGTTAGACGCACCCTCAATCCTGTCCTCGTATTGAACGCTGGTTGCCATAACCACAAAAAGAATCAAAGACAAAAATCTAATGATTTTTTTCTTGAAATCTGCATCACAAATCTTGGCTTCGTATTCAGAGTTTAGAGCTCTGATACCATGTTAATTTCTATAACCCAACAACAAATTAATTGCTCAATAAATTCACTGAAAGAAATCTGATTTATAAAAATTAACACAACTGGATTAATTAACAACTAATAACAACGAAAGCAAGAATAACAAGAAGCCAATCACAAAAAGACAATAACCCAAATTTACCTAGGAAACTCCAATGCGGGGAAAAACCTAGAAATGTTGGATCTTCTATTCAGCCTAACAACAAACTTTTCTTTCAAAAATATAATGAGTTTGCTACAACAATCTTACATTTATAGAGCCTAGTTGCTTTACTTAGCGTGCAAGTAAATAATCTTTCCTCGCTTTCTTTGGATTTAATTACACATAAAATCACTCTTGGATTTATCTTATCCTCACAAACTCGAAAACATTCTATTAAAGAATAAAAATCATGTTGTTGCTAAAAATCCAACTCGAATTGTTTTAAGGCATATCTAACTCGAGATGCTTTAAAGTGATTTAAAGCATATCCAACTCTTAGTTGATTTAAAACAAATCCACATCCCATGTTTCGAGCTACAAAAATCAACACAATGAAATACCAACATAAAACTCTCCACATCAAGTTCACTGTGTGCAACCCTAACCATTTCATTTGCTTTGAGCAATTCACAATTTTCTATTCTATGTAGAGCATACAATAAGGCATCTTATTTGAAATCATTCTTGTAAAATAGTTTTTACACCTTCCAAAATATTATAGCCAGTGCACATACTATTGCCAGATGATGCACCAAAATTCCAAAACTGTTGTTACCATAGCAACATCAAATGCTCGAACAATCAAAATGAAGCCAATTTCTACTATGCAAGATGACCACTTTAGCACCATATTTTGCACACAACTTAGGAAGGTAAGGATTCATATGCATCTCAATCCATATAATCTGAAAGAAAACCCTTTTCTTGTTGCAAAAGGCTGCCAACCAGTCCCAATTTCCAAGTGAAAGTTCAATACAAGAACTCTTTGCAATTGATCTTCTTTGTACAAACTGAATTATGTCCTATGCTCTTCAATATCATGGAGTGTGTTCAATCTTTTGCATGTGCTTCCTTAGAAAGTCTTTCTTTATAAAGGAGATATCTATATGCTAAGGAAACTTGAACAACATTATTATGTATAAAAGATTTTCATTTTCAGTATTATGTAGCTATTTAATCATCCTAATAGGATTAAATAGTACTATGACTATATCCCATAATAATTCAAGTAGAACATCACCTTCCTCCAATCAATGGAAGAAATTCAGACACTCACAACACATAAAGCTTGAGATAAAATCTTCCTTCAGCTAAACTGTCAATTTGAAATACTATGTAAGACATGCCAATAGACGATGACAACTTGCAGATGTATGACCAATTTTAGCTCAATTAATGTTTTTGGGTAGTGATAACACTAACAAATATTGTATAGGTAAGTCATCAAAACAAATTTGGCACCCTTAGCCTTCCCCATCATCTGCTCGAACATTTGAGACTTTGTAACTTGCAAACTGATTTGTTTATATGGTTATGCCTTTCATCCTTTTCCTTCCCACTAACTAATATTTTTCTCCATGTTGAAAAGCTTCCTGGTGCAATCTCGATAAGGGGATAGTTTTAAATGGCAAGGAGGACAAGAGCATGTCAATTAAGTGCATTCAAAATAATAGCCCTATTGGATTGAATATCCATATGATGAACCTTTCCATCCTCATTTGTTTGATGATCCTTAACTGAATTAAGTATTTTACAAACCTTGAGTGTTGAGAAATGACTCATCATATAAGCAAAACAAAGCTCTAACCTGTCACTATACCCTTTTTCCTGATGAGGCCTACACAACATATGTATATGACCTTTTGTTCTTTACATAGAAATTTTCATTTCATCCACACATAAGATCCCTATCTCTTACTTACTATTCCTTTCCATGATATTCTGCAACCATTACAAATCCCTTTGATAACCACCTCTTAGCTAGTAAGTTATCCTCAAATTGTGTGTCACAGGTCCCCTTGTGGGCCCGACTAATTTTTTTTTTTTTTTTTAAACAAGTTTCATACCTTGAATTTTTCTGAGGCTACTTATGAATGCATCTGGCATGAAAATTTTGAAATGGTTTGACATCAAAAATTTCTTTCTCGCACTTTGTACTATAGTCAAAACAAATTAAGTGGCCTCTGGAATTTCCCTTGGAAACAAATCAAATGACCCCCTGAAGTCATAAGAACTTATAGGCATGCAGACATTTCAACCGAGAATGTAATGAAATAGACAACTCAGCAAAATATATTTTTGGTGCAATATATTCAATGTCAAATTTTCTTAGTCATACTTTTCTACAACTACACCTCAAAACCAATTAAAACTCATCAAGTCACCTCTTTGAAAAATGTCAAATTAGATCTTGGAAAGCATCCATTGGAAACATTAGATCATTTAGGTACAATGAGCATGTGTGTAAGATGGATTTCATTCAATAATTATTCTTCACAAGATATTAGGTGTCAAATTTGGCCACCTTGAAAAGTTTTGGAAATGCAGATGTAAAATCAAAACAAACTGCATTTCGTTTTGATCTTGAAAAATGAGCAAATCAAATCATGAGGATCTGAAACTGGACAAGGGAGTATATGAATGTAGGGAGAATGGATATCAACAACCCTTTCATAGTGAAAATCATCCAGTTGCAAAATATAAGCTTGAATAGGAGGCCACTTCACATAACAGAGTTTACAAATAGCAGAAAAATGCCAAAACCCTCTAGCTTCTCTTTTCAAAACACTCTCAAAACTCATCATGGGAAGTGTAAATTTGACATGCACATTCACATATGTCAAGAAAATATGTCCACTAAGGGTTTTGTCTTGAAAATAATCCGGCTCTAAATTATGACCTTCCAAAGTGGATCACTTTGGCATATTTCTCAGGTGCACTTCTAAGTGTGCAAAGGAGAAATTTTCAACATGGGCACTTCAAATTTGCAAAATTTGAAGGTGCCACAAGTTGGTACTAAGGAGGAGAGAGAATTTGTAGGAGGAGGTGGCTACCATACGTAGCAATCAAGATAAAACCCTCTTAAGTGTTTGTAGGAAATTCTGGACTATAGCAAGGAGACGATCAAGAACACCGTGGTCACCATTCAAGTATGCTAGTAGGAGCTCTAAAATATCCATGGAAAAAGGGTAGATGATGACTATAAAGATTTTGTGCACTCAAATAAGAAGGGTAAGAAAGAGCATAGTTCAACTTCGCCCAATACTAAGGAGGATCAGCCTATGCAAAAGAAGCCTTTATCCTTTGAATAAAAACTTTCGTTTCTAACAAATGAATGGAAGGATAGTAATGGCCTTAAGTTTTTGGGTAACTAGTAGCTATTTTAGTTCTTGGCTAGTTATCCCTTATGTCTTTCTTTTATCCTACCTTTTCTAGTCTCTATGTAGTTGTTATGTTTTTCTTTTCTAGTGCCTCATCTCTCATGAGTGCCCTTTTTCAACCTCTATGGTAATTTTTTAAATGGTTAGGGGCCCTTCTTGGCTTTAATCTAATCAAAATGACCTAGTATTAGATATATTAAAAAAAAATTCTTCATGTAGTGTCGTACATTTTTACTCTTTCCAATTTCACACTAGGTTTTTCTCCCCCTATGTGCTCAGACCTAATCATGAACATAATTTCCTAATTATGTGTAATTTCTTGGGTATATGCAGGATCATGATGGGCCAAAAAGTGGCAATATGATGGGTATGTGGTTGACGACTATTTTTTTACCGAAAATTGATGAAACGAAAAGGGATTTTCAAGGAGATTATCAACTTTCCACTGATATAAATTATGTTTTACTTTGAATTTAATAAGTAATTATTATTCATTTTCTATTCAAATTATGACTAAAATCCTTATTGATAGGCTGATTGAAAAACATCTATAGCTTTCAAAGAGTATCACATTTTTTGAATCCAAAACATGCATCACATTCCATGCTTCGCATACTATGGGATTAAAAAATTAAAAATTGAACTTCATGAAGTTTAGACCAAGTTAAGGTGGTCAGACATATGATTTTTTATATTTTTTAAAAATTTGTAATAAAAAATTCATAATTAATTATTTATTTGGAAAAAAATGACAAAAAATATGCATCACATCAGGGCATGAGTCCTCTACTTATATCTAAAATATTATAAAAATATATTATCATTTTATTGTGGTTAGAGTGTTCAGACTGACACCTACTTCTTATTTTTTCCCTAAAATTTAAGTACCATTGCATTGAAATTTCAATTTTTCACCAAATAGATTTTTTGTTTTTTAAACAAACCTAGTAGTTTAGAAACTAAATTCAATTTGCTACAGATTCTAATCATTCATATTTTTGAAATAATATAAATAACTTATTCACTTTTTAATGTCAAGTTACCTAACTTTGATTTTTCTGAATTTTTTGCCACTTAGGGGCCTATCTTTTCCATGATGATCCTGCACATACCCTCCTGTTTTAAAACATTTATTAGAAAATCAAACATGAGAAAAATAAGTAGGAATTTAATATTTTCCCTCGAATACTATAGATCCCTCAAAAGAAGGAATTGAGTCTAGGGCACATGGTGCCTTAGACTTCCTATTTTGAAGGAAAATACATTAGAGAAAATTAAGTTTCCTAAATCATTCAAGAATAGTGAAGAGAAGAATTTTAAGAATTATTGTAGTATTTTTTCATTCAGGCATCATGTCAAGTTTTATGTGATTTTTTCTCATGTTTTGTATGCATCTCATTTTGGAGTACTAACACTTGTAGGACTTCAAATTAAAACAAGTGAAGAAAAAAATGATCCTTGAAAGTGATGAGTGTCACTTCAGTCCATCAAAGAGATCACATCTGAGTGGTTGTCGATCTGAACTGAATTTGAGGAAGATTGGAGTCAATTTTCTCATTCATGCATCAAAACCCTACAAGTTGAGAAGTCTCAAAAATTGCATTTTATCAATAATAGATGAACTTCTAACTATAAAAACTAGACGAAAGAAGCTATAGGTTGGTTTCCTAAGATCTACATTCTCAAAACTAAGGAAGGAAACCATATAATGTGTGTTTATCCTCATTTATGCAATTTGATTTTGTCTATTTTTTTCTAGTTTGTCATAATTCACAACATAATGCTACATTTTTCATAGCTTACATAGTTACATTATTGCATCAAATAAAAAATACAATCTCTAATGCTTTCAAAGAATTGGATCTGAGGTTGATTGAATCACCTTTTAAGTTGCAAGTCAATCTCATACAATTTTCGATCGTGATTCCAATTTTTGTAGAAAAGGTTTTGATTTCTAGTGATCTACCCATTAGACCTAGGATCTCCTTTTCCAACAAAAGACTTTGGTGAACTTGAAGTATATTACACTTGCAATTTTTATAAAATTTGATTGCATAAAAAATCAAAATTGATTCTTTGAAAATATCTTGTTGATAAGTTGCATTTATTTTAAAAAACTTATCCATTTTCATTAGTTTTCATCATAGAAAATTGCAAAAAAAAAAGAATTAAATTGCATAGTTTTTCAGATCTGGTTTTCCTCATTTACGACTTAGATCTAAGTTATTTTCAGTGATAAAATTAATTATAAAATTATTTTATTATTTATGCATGCATATTTTAGTGAAAAACATTGAAAAAGTGAGAAAATTACATAGTATTTTCATTACAAAAGATCAAAAGCATTGATTTTTTGTATCTTTTAGAAAAATAATTCAATTACTATATTTGATTTCTATGAATTATAAATTGAACGTACTTAATTTCCCTAAAAATATCCAAAATTGCATGCATACATTGCTTCATAGAGAAAAACTAGGTTTTCATTCATTCCCAAAAATATGTTCACTTCTAGACCTAAACCTTTGAGACACGTGACCTTCAGATACTATTAATGTTTCCAGATTTTAAATTTTTCAAAATTACCTACCTAGTCTAGGATTTCCTTGTGCACATCTCTACTAGTGTCCTCTATCCAAATTTGGTTCTTGTTTTGGCATTATGTTGAACAAATAGTCTAATTTTGTTGAACATCAATAGTTTGATCCATAGGGAAAATAATAACATATTTCCTTTGTTGCAAAAATGGTTTTTTACACCAAAAGATTGACCTATTAATTCCTGATATAGCCGCCAGAGTTAATGGATCCATGGGAAGTGGTTAATCCATGCCACAAACTTGAGCATTGCATTGCATAACACAAGGAGACCAAGGGCACACACCTTGCAATAAAACCCCCAACTAAAGTAAGGGTTTCAAACCTGTCACCTAGGTTTTGGTACCAATTTTTGCAAAGACAATTACTATTGCACCAAAAGATTGACCTATTAATGCCTTATACAACTACCAAAGGTAATGGATCCACAAGAGGCAGTTAAGTCATGTCACTAACTTGAACACTACATTGCATAGCACAAGGAGACCAAGGGTGCACACATTGCAACATCCTTTTAAAATATGTGCTTTTGATATGATAAAATATGGCTTGTCTCATTATAGTTTTTCTACCCATGATAACATTATGAAGGAACAAAATAAAATGATTGACACATTTATTAATTCCACTTTACCTGATCCTCATTATTCTTCCATCATATCCCCTTCTTGTGAGATTATTCAAATGATGAAAGAGGATACAATCATTGACAATCATGAAAATGATGTTTGTTCTTCTCTCGATATCTCACCTACTTGTGAAGAACGTATTTTGGTGCAAGAGGATCCAATCATTGAGAGTGATTAGAATCATATTTTTTTCTCTCCCTTAACTTCTCCTACTTGGGAAGATATTATGGCACAAGAAGATTAAATTATTGATACGTCTATTTCAAAATATAGTAGGATGGATTGGATGGATGAAGATACTAAATTGACATTAGATCCCCCATCGATAGAATATCATCAACGCGTAGTTAAACCAATTGAGATTATGAATGAATAATTGACTATTGGATCTTATTTAATTATGGTACCTCCAAAAAATCCACTAATTATTGGACCTCATAAATAACCTCTCATGATAGGACCTCCTAAACCTCATAGATATATCTTGAAATTTGCAAAACAACTCACTAGTAATCTTGCACAAGAATATTTTTTGAAGCAACCATGTTATCACGTAGTTTCTCACACATATAACACTACAAATAATAAGAAAACAAAGTAAGAACCGATATCAATCCCATTACCTCAACCATATATTCCACCCCCACCTAGCGTTCCTTATCATAGTGGTAAATAATATGATCTTGTTGAGAAAATTTATAATACTCTAGTAAGGATTTCCCTTTGGGCATTGATTTCCCTTAAGGTCCTTAGTCAAACCAAATGATGTAGCACCCTTGTTTCAGTTTATGAAGGAAAAAAGTTGGACATTGAATTCTTGCATCATGAATTACCCTCACTTGAGATTTTAAAAAAAAAAATATGAAGCTTTATTGATAATAGTAGTCATTAATAAAGTTTGGGTTAGGCATAGTCTCATAAATAATGCATCAGGTCTTAATGTTTGTAGCATTGATCTCCTAGGTAAAATTGGTGGGGATAAGAAACTTGTGTACACACTAATGTTGTTTATATCAGTGTCTTTGATAATGTTAGTAGGCAACCAATTAGGGATAATCATGCTACTCATCAATGTAGGACCTATGGTTTTGACTACTGCCATCCATATCATGCTAGGACTTCTTTCATATAATCTTCTCCTAGGTAGATTGTGGATTCATACCATGAAGGGAGTCCTGTATACTCTTCACTATGAGATGAAGTATGAATATAACAATAAGATCTATAAGGTAAAATTAGATGAAAAAAGTTATAATTCACAAGCCCAAGTCAACTATAAGACTTCCAACTCTCTTAATACTATGATCCCAACTTCAAAGGTAGAACCTATAAATATTGAAGATAATCATGATTTTTTTTTACCTATAACAAAAATCTTAGACGATAATTGAGGTTTGTTAGTTTTTACACCCTCCTTTGTAGGAGAGTACAAAATATCACAATCTCAACCTAAGGATTCTTGTGTTTCATTTTATCAATCCTTTTATACATCAAAAAATCCAAAAACATCACCCCAAGATGGTGATGTGGGCTCTTTAGCTTTCATCTCTCATGTTTCAATGATACGTAACTTTCTTTTTTTTTTAAAGGATTTGTGTTCTTATGAAAGAACCAATTCTTCCCATTAGCATTTAGATAACACTTCTTAATATAAGTTGTAATGGTGTTATGGGATTGGATACAAAATTCTAATGGATAAATAAAAATATGAAACAAAAAAATAAGGATCAAGTGAAATCCATATCATAATTTTCTAAAAAAAGGGTTTAGGTTTCCAACCTTTTTCCCCATCTTCAGGTCATCCTCCATCATCTATTGTATCCATTACCTTTTATGGTAAGAGAGATAGATTTTCTTTACAATAAAATGTAATGTCTTCTATTAATTATCCTATATCTAAGAAAGAAAATATTTTCTCAAGGATCCTCAAAGCCCACTTGATTACTCTTCCCCCTTTAACAGAAAAAGAAATTTTATAGCAATAACTTATTTTGTGCATGTATCATCGAGTGCATGGTCATTCAACTAATTAATGCTAGGCCTCAAGTAGGAAAATATAACATAGTGATTGTGGTTCCCTCCCATGTGTTGATGCTTCTAATCCTTCTAATCAATAATGATCTTTATATTCTATTGTGTTGCCCCTCACTATGTAGCATTTGTAGCTTCATGTGTTTGCTCATTGTCATTTATGGTGGTACAATCATGCATGCAACCCTATTTATTCTATGGTAGCAACAAAATAGTATCTTGTATGGTTTTTGTTACCTCTACACTTGGGGGAAAGGATAACTAGTCTAGGGAGGTGTGTATTCTTTTCAAGGATCCCCTCTTACTCTTGTTTCCTTAAAATACCAACGTAGCTCAAGTATGTTTACATTTTAAGGGTGGCCATATCCCCTAGCCATTTCATAAATATCTTGTGAAATTTGACTTATTGACATACCTCTTTGGTGGTGGTTTTGTTATAATTCCACTTGATGCATGGTTATCAATTTGTCCCTTGTGATGTTGAGCATATATTCATCCGCTGTGACGTTATACTTTTATGTGCTCCCTAAGGTGTGATTTGCAAAATTGTGCATGTATTTGGCATAACTAAGCTTGCTAATGCATGAACTTGAGAATTTGTATATGGCACGAGTATTTGGAGGATCATCAGGGAAAAAACAGGCCCTTAAGTGGCAAAAAATTTAGAAAATTAGAGTTATGAAACTTGCCATATAAATTTGAATAAGTTATCTATATTATTTCAAAAATATGTAAGAATAGAATCTATAGAAAATTGAATGAAGTTTCTAAACTACTAGTTTTTTTTTTTTTTAAAATCTATTTGGTGAAAAATTGAAATTTCAATGCAGAAGTACTTAAATTTCAGGGAAAAAATAAGTAGGTGTCTGTCTGACCACCCTAACCACAATAAAATGATAATATTTTTTTATAATATTTTATATATATGTAAAGGACTCATGTCTAGAGGTGCTACATATTTTTTTTGTAATTTTTTTCCAAGTAAATAATTATTAATGAAATTTTTATTACAACTTTTTAAAAATATAAAAAACTTGTATGTCTGACCACCTTAACTTGGTCAAAACATCATGAAATTGAATTTTTTTTTTTAATAGGTATAGTATGCAAAGCATAGGATGTGACACATGTTTTAGATTCAAAAAATGTGATACCATTTGAAAGCTATAGATGTTTTTCAATCAACCTATCAATTAGGACTTTAGTCATAATTCAAATAGAAAATGAATAATAATTATTAATTAAATTCAAAGTAAAGCATAATTTATATTGGTGGAAATCTGAGAATCTCCTTTAAAAACCCTTTTCATTTTATTAATTTTGGGTAAAAAAAATCATCAGGCACATACCCTACACATACCCATCATATCACCACTTTTTAGCCCATCATGATCCCGCACATACCCCCACCTAGTATAACACACCTTTCTTTCAAGAGGAGCCATGTGTAAATCATGGGTGATTTTACATCCTCATGAGAATACCATTTTGTTTAAACAACACATTCAATGGATGACACATGGTTTTTGAGACAAATTTTAGACTGAGGTCTCTTTGCCTTATCAAATTGAATCCTTTTAGTAATAACCCTTGTGTTTATATTATGTGTTTCTTCCTTTGTTTTTTTATCTTATTTGCATTATGTTTACATTGTGTTTCTTTTCATTTTTTTCATTATCTTTATGTTATGTTTATGTTGTATTTTTTCGTCATGTATGATTCATGTTTTCCAAGTTGTATTCCATGTCATACATGTGTGTTCCTTTGTCCTTGTGTTGTCTTGCAATAGGATCTTGAATATTTGGGGTTTGCATGATTCCCCTAGATTTATTTGCATCCTATCTCTTCAATATTTGGATAATTGAACCCCTCTTGACATATTCTTACTTTAGTGGGATTCAGAGCCTAAGTTCATACTCTCACTAAAGTAAGGGCTAAATGTAGTTTTGTAAATTGTCACACTTGATAATTTCACACTAGGTTTTTCTCACCCCATGTACTTGGACCTAATCATGCTCCTAATTCCCTAATTGTGTGTGTAATTTCTTATTTTAAAACATTTATAAAAAAAAAAAACTGAATTGTCAACTATTAAGATTTAATTTTCAAGAAATTAGATTGATTTCATATAAATACATAGTATTTTTATAATTTTAAAAGAACAAGCAATTTTGAAGGAAAATCAAGAGTAGTCAAGGGAATTTTTTTTAGAATTATTGTAGAATTTTATCATTCAAGCATCATGTCAAGTTTTATGTGAGTTTTTCTCATGTTTTACATGCATTTTATATTTTGTTTTGGAGTACTAACACTTGTAGGTCTTCAAATCAAATCAATTCAAGCAATAATTGATCCTTGAAGGTGATGAGAGTGATTTAAATCCTTCAAGGAGATTAGATCTAAGTGTTCGCAGATTTGAAGTGAATTGGATGAGGATTGAAGATAATTTCTCATTTATTCATTAAAACCATACAAGTTGACAAGTCATGAAATTTTTATTTTGTCAATAATAGACAAAGTTTCGATAATCAAAATTGAAGGAAATAAGCTACAAGTTGGTGTCTTGAGACCTTCATTTTAAGAACCGAGGAAGGAACTACATATTCTTGGGTGTCCTTGCAGCCTAGACCAAAAGAATCAAGTAAAATTCATAAGACATGCACATGTGTCTTTGTCCTCATTTCTAGACTCTCATTTTGTATGTCTTTTTCCAGTTTGTCATAATTCACAATAAACTGTTGCATTTTTAATACTTTACATAAATACATCATCACATCACATAAAAAATCCAATCTCTAATGCCTTCAAAGAATCATATTTATGGTGGATTGATTCACCTTTTAAGTTGCAAGTCAATGTCATACACTTTGATCTCAATTCCATTGTTTTTAGAAAATGTTTGATTTCTAGTGATCTACCCATTACACATATGATCTCTTTTTTTAACCAAACACTTTGTATACTATTCACAATATTCACAAAAAGATAATTGGCATGCAGATGGAATGGAGAGTGCCACCTCCCTTATGCCATTTGATGAGTCATGTATGGATTTTTAGCTAACTATTCATAATCTCACATCACTGTCAATATCAAAAAATGCTCAAGATGAGATAGCTTGTTTAAATAATTAGAGGAATGATACTCCCATTTATTTTAATATTTGCATGATGGTAATTTTCTTGATACTACCACAAAAAACACTTGAGATCATATCTCAAAACTCATAGCACGATACATAATTTTAGCAAATGTGTTGTACCAAAGGGTGTATAATGGTTTCCTTCGACATTGTCTTAGTAAATCAAAGATCCTTGTTTCTCTTGAAGAATTCCATTCAGGTGCTTGTGGAAAACATTTTGGTGGCCAATCTTTGGTTCATAAGTTACTTTGCATCGATTACTATTGGAAAAATATAGAGCAAGATTCTTTTTTCCTCATGAAGAAATGTCCTAAGTGTCAACAACATAATAATTTAATTCATGATGTTCCATCTTAGGAACTTTGTGTGCCATAGAAAAATGGTCCCTTGACATTTTCATGGTCTTTTAGGCCTTTCTTCATGATGCTTGGTCCATTTTTCTATTACTTAATGTTGCAATGTGGCTTGAACATTCACATTGGGTCCTTAGAATTAAAATTATGGCATCTTGTGAAAGTGTTGTGAAGTGTTGTAAAACATTTCTACACTTTTCTAGACTCTATTCATTACAATTCACCTAAAAATCACCTTTTCATCACTTATCAAGTCCTATTTTGAAGTGTTGCAAAGTCTTGTAACAAGATTTCATGCTTTTGTAGGCTTAATTTCAATCTTTACACCTTTCTTCTGCTTTATTTGACCCCTTTATGCCCTTATAAGGCTTAATTAAGTGTGTTTTTTAATGTAAACCCGAGAAACAACATTAAATGCAAGATAATTCCCGACACCTACTTTCAAGTTGAAGGTGGGACGCATTCGCCATGGGTGGCGAATAAGTCCTTCTTGGCTCAAAATTCAAAATATTTCAAATTTTCTTTCAAGTTTTTATTTAAAAACACCTTATGTCAGCCTGTGATGAGGTATCTTCAAGTTACTAAGGCACAAGTGTGTATAACTAGCAGTTTAGTGTAGTAGCAGACAACAATGAGCCAATAGGTCGAGATGAACATGAAAATTGAAACAATATAGCATGTTCAACAACACCTTATTGAAAATAATTTTTTTTAACCTAAGACAGAGAACAATAATCAATAAACTTTTTGATCTCTTCTCAACAACACGCTAAATTGAAAATTGAAAGAATAGAGTTTGTTGAATAGGAGCATATAAAAATGAGAGAATATAGATCAAGGTAGACAATAACAATCGATAGAATATTTTTTATTACTCTTCTCTACCTGAGGCTATATTGTTTCAATTTTTGATGAGGTTTTGCTAAGAAATAAGTATACTTTTACTTTAATTTCTTACTATTATATATATATATATATATATGATAACATTTGAGTAGCCTTGTCTATTAGTGCCCCAAATGCTTTTCATATAAAAATAAAAAATCAATCCACCACCTTTTGCCTGACCATGATAAATGGAAGCAATAAATGAAACAATATAGGCTAAGGTAGACAACAACAGTGAACAATGCCTTATGTGAAACAACATGAACCACATAATATTAACTATTTTATTGCATTGCAACCATCCCCACAAAATGAATTCCATAAAAAAAACAATATTATTATCAATAGTCACCCAAATGGACAAACCTGCAAAACACTAAAAATCACAGTAACAAACCCATACAAAAACATCCCCACAAAAATTGAACCATCAACCAAAAAATATTGGTGTGAATAAACTATATAGTCTTTTCTTAACAGACCCTTTTCAAAAAGTTAACAATGAACCCTAAAACAACTTAATCACTATAACATTAACTATCTCATTGTGTTGCAACCATCACCACAAAAACAAACCTTTCAATAGTGACCCTCATGAAAAATGCACAAAACATGAAAAGCTCATAGTAACAGATTGATTGGAAAACTTCACAGAAAAATGTGAACCATATATGAATCAATATTGGTTTCAATAGCAACCCAAATGGAAAAAGTCACCAAGAACACAACAGATTAATTATTTTACAACGATTCACACAAAAAAGAAGCCATAAATGAAACAATATAGCCATAAACAACACGTTCTAAAAAATGGAACGATATAGCTTAAGCAAGAGAACAATAATCAAAAGTGGCCAATGGAATCTAACACAAAGTGTATAAGATTCTATGTTTTATTCCGTTGCAACCATAATGTAAAACATATGAATTTTTTGTGAATCTTAGGTCAAAAACATATATATTTGTACATAAAAAATTTAAAATAAAACTCAAAAAAATGATGCCTGCTCTCCACCCTTCCATATTGGGTCATAGAGCTTGATGGGATCTCACCAAACCCCTGAGAAAGAATATCTATTACCCACCATTCTGAATAATGGTGAAATGAATTTTTCTTATTACAATCAATTTAGGGTACATTGGGATCTGATTGTCTTTGCAGTCACTATCATTGTTATGAAAGGTTGTTTGCAACGCATTAGTCCATGATCAAATTCCAAATTATCACTGGAGTATGTTCTGCAAGAATAACAAAAAGGTGTGTAGTTTAGTGTGGTGACTATCCAAAACAGAATGCACTACATTTAACATTAACTATTTTATTCCATTATAGTCATCACCATAGAAAGCTAAAACTCATAGCTACAGTCGTATGCAAATACAACTTATGTGAATAAAAGGTGTGAATTTTAGTGCAGTGATCATGTCTAATTCATAGAGTTCTATACTTTATAAAAAAAAAACCTTTCTTTGTACTTGTAATGGGATGAATAAAATAATTATAATTTAGCCATACCTGGTGCATGTGGTAGAATGTAGTATGTACACAAAAAAACAATGCTAGATTTCCACCCTACCATATTGGCTCATGGAGTGTTGTGCACTCTCACTGATGAGTTTAAAATATGTTCATAGTTTAGACTTTTAATATCTTTAATTTTGTTATTTCATGGCTGTTTAAAACTCTTTTGAAACTTTTTATAGGGATATCCTGTAGCAAAACATTTATATAATCCTGCAGCTTATTGTGTTGACTTGATTACATTTATTTCCCAGTTGACTCCCTAAATGACTGGTATATCACATACAGTTTTTGAATGATGAAATAGATTTAAATGTGTGATTAATGAACAAATATCGTGTATGTTCCATATGCCTTTTCTTTCACATCTGTTACCTTTTGTATCGCAGGTTGTTGAAGAATGATCGAGTCAAGCGCAGCCGATCTCAGCCTTGCAGTAAAGTCCATTTCCTGCACGACTTCGAGGAAGCTCTGGCGAAGACTCTTTGACTGAAACCATTGGGAAAGATTTTTAATGATAGTCAACTTGGAAAGAGTGGAGCGCTAGATTCTCTCTAGATCAGGTTGAACGCATAAATTCATTTATGAAGTTCGTTCCTTAATTCGGGGATACACTTTACTTCCACGTCTTTCTTTGATAGGGTTAGTTAGTTGTTCTTCTGATTTAAAAATAAAATACTCCTCCTATGCGAGTGAGTGGGAGATGATAGTTAGAGTAAGATAGAAGCATAGTGATAGAAGATATCATGTAAGAATCAGGATGATAATGAAAAGCAGAATCTGTTTGACAAGAGACAGAGTTTTTTGTTAGTTTCCATTTCAACAACGCAATATATACCATTCTATTTTCATGAATAAAGTTTGATGAAATTCTAAGTTCAACACCTACGTAATCAGTAGATGCTTGCTAAGGGGCCCACTTAGTAAGTATCTATAGCTAGTTAGTTAGTTGTTCTTTCTTGTTGATCTTCAGTTAGCTTTCATCTTTGAAGTTTTCATGGAAACCCAGTCTTGTACTGCTCCTGCAGCATAGAGAATCCATCCCTGTGCCTATTCCTGTAGCATAAGGCTAGTTCATAGTTTATGCTTCAGCCATAGCTGTTATGGTTTCTATTTTAATTAAATCATAGTTGAGTTAAAAACTTTGCATTACCTTCCTATAACATAGATAGAATTCCCTTTAGTATTTATTTCTGCTAAGATTTGACCAAACAAGTTCTTAGTGCATATATTTTTCCGCGCCATTTAAAGTATACGTCCCCTGGTTTGACAAGTAAATGAACGTCCATAGAGAGATGTTAGTCACCTATTGGAATGTCCAATTTCCAAGAAAGGTTTTACTGTAATTTTCATATCCTTTTATGGGCGCGACCATTTTTGGCGCCGTTGCCGGGGATGATGTCCAACTAGGAATTTTTTAGAAGTCATTTTTAGCATTAGTTTAGTTTGTTAGTCAAAAAATTTCAAAATCCTTCAAGTCACCACTCATCGTATTGCATGCATAGAAGAAGAGACACACTGGGTAGGTTCCTCCCTAAAAATCTATTTATTGAACTACCATTTGACCCAGCTGATAATGAACTTGAGGAAAATCCATTCACTCTGATATTCCAGCAACTAAACATGGCAAATAATCCACCTAATAATCCACCTACTGCATTTTTGTTTCCCATTGTTCCCCAGAGAGATACTGATAATCTTAAAAACATTCCCTCTTCCTTACTTCCAAAGTTTTATGGCTTGGTTACGAAGGACCCAAAAAAATTTCTGTTTGAATTTGATGTCCTCTGTCGCAGTTATGACTACAACACAGACGCTCATAAACTGAAGTTATTTCCTTCCACCTTGAAAGAAGGAGCTCTCAGATGGTTCATGAGTATGGGAAGAGGTGTTGTAGATAGTTGGGCAGCCATGCAGACGAAATTCCTTGAAAAGTATAAGGAATACTGTAAGAGTGCCAGCAAAGGTGATGGCATATTCTGAATTGAGCAGGAGGATGAAAGTCTAGAAGATTATATTTCCAGATTTTTGTTTTCACTAAAGAGGAACTCAAACCATACTCTTAGAAACTACTCTTTCTAAGGAGAATCAATGATGCCTATATAGACTCCCTGGACTTGATGGGAGGGGGTGATATAACCCAACTACCTTGGGATGATATAAAGAAAATATTCCTTAACTACATTAATAATATGGCTATACAACTCGACACTATACAAGCTTGGAGGAAACATGAGGATAATGAGGCAATTTTGGCCGAGTTCTGTCCATACTGTAGACAAAAGAAATGTAACTACAAATGCAAGATGGTGGCTAATTTGGAAGCTAGGCAACTACCTACTAACTTCAAGCCAGTAGAAGGTGATGATAATCAAGTGTTCTTTGTTGCACAAAGGAGACCATGGGCCCAAAGACAAGGTATGCCTCAAGATCCTTTAACTTTTGGTAATCCTTATTTTGGCTATAATAACCAATGGCAACATGCATATGGACCACCACCACCCTAGAATCCACCTCAACCAATTTGGCCTAATTATCAAACCCCGCAATGGCAATCTCCTCAAAGAGGTAGGCAGTAGCCACAAGGGCAATGGACCCCACCTTCAGGAAATTGGCAACAAAATCCTCAATGGAGAGGTCCTCAGCAATGGAAAAACTAGTCCCCTGGATTCCTGCAACTTCCACAGCCACAACCACAGGACCTCATGCCACCTCTTGCAACAACTGCCACAAATTCTGGCCCTCCGAAGAAAATGCCTATGCCTGCCCAGCCATTTCCAAATACTAATAATAAGCAACAGAAGCAGCCACAGCAAACTACATATCTTGCCGAAGAAAACCAACATCAAGCTTAAGCCTTAAATGTTAATGACATCCATTTGAGGTCTGGAACTACTTTACATGCTCCAAAACCACCTCCAATTACTGAAATACCAGATTCTTCCCTTGAAGAATCTACTGCACCTGTTGTTCCTACTAAGCATATGCCTATAACCGATACAGTTTCTAAGGAACCTATTTTGCAAAGTCAAGACAAACCACTTTTTCCTTAGAGGTTGCAAAGTACTGCATTTAAATCTATGGAAGAAGCCACTTTTGACATTTTGGATTAGCTCAAGAATGTACAAATCCAAATCCCTTTATTTCAGGCTATTCAAGATGTTCCCATTTTTGGAAAAGCTATTAAAGAGGAATGTTTGAAAAAGCTTGGACAAAAGAAAAAGGATCCTCAAACAATTTATGTGTTAAGGAAATTGGCTGATATAATGTTGCGAAATGTAGTCATTCCAAAGTATATTGATCCTGGAAGTCCTGTGGTGCAGATACATATAAATGGACAAGTTGTAAAAATGTTTTGATTGAATTAGGTGCTGCCATTAATGTTATGACAAAGCATACTATGGACTCCTTGAACATTTCACATATTAGGTCTACACCCACAGTTCTGCAGCTTGCAGAGAGTTCTACAGTTAAACCTGATGGGATGGTAGAAGATATAATTGTCACTCTTGAATTTTGGGAGTATCCTACTAATTTCACAATATTATCAGTTAAGGTAACTTTAGGAGGGTATCCAGTTATCCTTGGTAGACCATGGTTAGCAACTGCTGATGCTTTTATAGGATGTCATTCTGGAGATATGACCATTTCTGATGGACAGTCCACAAAGAAATTGGCCTTATATCCGCCTACTAGGCCTCAACCAGATTTGTTCAAACTTGTTTGGCCAGATGTGGTGGAAGAAACTGAAGAAGCCAATTCTTTGGCTCAATTAATGATGCTTCAAAATGATTCATTCTCACAACTTCAGAGTGAGGATGTTTTTCTTTTTCAAATTCTACAGTACAACTCTGATACGGGTAGTTCATCTGATCCAAATTTTAGTCATCTTCAATGTTTCTTGCAACAACCAAATTCTGAGAGTTCACTGCCTAAACTTCCTACAATTTTTTATAACTTGCTTCCACAAGAGGTACAAACATTACCTATAGATTCTATGAGTAATCTCACTAAGCAGATAGAATTGTCTCCAGGTCATTGTTTGACTATCAATATCAAATTGTCACAATCTCAAGAGGCTGACTTATTAAAAATGCTACAAGAATAGCATAAAGCTTTTGCATGGGAATATGGGGACATGCAAGGGATAGATCCTCGAGTTTGTACTCACAGGATCTATATCAAAGAAGATTGTTTACTAGTTAGATAACCTCAAAGAAGAGTAAATCTAGCACTTAGAGAAATAGTTAAAAGTGAGCTTCAAAAATTGCTTGATGCTGGTTTTATTTATCCAATCTCTGACAGTCAATGGGTTTCTCCATTAGTCATTGTTCCCAAGAAAGGAGGAAAATGGAGAGTGTGTGTCGATTATAGGGAGTTGAATAATGCCACTAAAAAAGATCACTTTCCACTACCTTTTGTAGACCAAGTACTAGACTCACTGTCTGACAAAAGATATTTTTCTTTTTTGGATGGTTACAGTCGATACAATTAGATAAAAATAGCCCCTGAAGATCAAGATAAGACCACTTTTACCTATCCATGGGGAACATTTGCTTATTCAGTCTTGCCTTTTGGTCTATGCAATGCACTAGCAACATTCCAGAGATTAGTAATTAGTATCTTTGATGATATATCTCATGGCTGTATGGAGATTTATATAGATGATTTCACTACCTATGGAGTTACATTTGAAGAAGCACTGGTGAATTTAGAAAAGGTGTTGAAAAGGTGTAAAGAGAAAAATTTGTCTCTAAATAGTGAAAAGTGTTTTCTAATGATGGAAGAAGGTATTGTTCTAGGTCATCATGTTTCCAAGAATGGAATTCAGGTCGATCCTGCTAAAATTGAAGTAATTCAGAATTTACAAACTCCTACAAAACAAAAAGATGTCAGAAGTTTCTTTGGCCATGCAGGGTATTATAGAAGGTTTATAAAAGATTTCAGTAAAATTTCCAGCCCACTTTATGCACTATTAACAAAGGATTCTCAATTCAAGTGGACAGAAGCCTATGAAAAATCTTTCCTACAACTAAAGGACTTGCTTACTAAAGCCCCTGTTCTTCAAGGTCCAAAATAGAATTTGCCTTTTCACATACATGGTGATGCATCTGATTTTGGTATAGGAGCAGTTTTAAGTCAAAAACAAAATTCAATTGAGCATGCTATTTACTTTATCAGCAAAAAATTTCAAGGCCCTAAGCTCAATTATACTGTTACAGAAAAGGAATTGCTTGCAATAGTGTATGCTTTAAATAAATTTAAGCATTATGTCACAGGTTATCAGATATTTGTCCATACTAATTATGTAGCAATCAAGTATCTGATGAACAAACCTGCCATTTCTAGTAGATTGGCACTATGACTCTTGTTGTTAAAAGAATTTGACATTACAATCATTGACAAACCAGGAAGAGCTAATGTTGTAGCTGACTTTTTATCAAGACTTCAATCCGCTGCACCTGTTGAACATGACGTCATTGATGATAGGTTCCCAAATGAACACTTATTCTCCATTGTTGCACATACTCCATGGTATGTAGACATTGGCAATTATCTAGCAGCAAATAGAATATTAGTTCACTTTTCCCCAAAAGAAAAGTTGTTAATAGAGAAAAGTTTTAATTTTTCATGGATTGCAAATTGTCTGTTTTATATTAGACTTGATCAGATAATGCGAAGATGTGTAAGAGAAGATTATACTTATGATATCTTGCATGCTTGCCATGATGAACCATGTGGAGGACATTTTGTAGCAAAAAGAAAATCAATGAAGATTCTTACAACATGGTACTATTCGCCAACATTACACAAGGATGCTATGGTCTATACAAGAAAATGTGACATATGCCAACATATGGGAAAACCAACTAAGTCAGATGAAATGCCACTATATCCCCAGGTAATAGTCACCCCTTTTGATAAATGGGGATGGATTTTGTGGGACCAATTGATCCACCATCAAATGGCAAGTCATATATTCTAGTTTGCATGGACTATATCACAAAATGGGTCAAGGTAAAAGCTATGACTCATGCTCATGATAACAATGTTGTTCAGTTTCTATATGAACAAATTTTCACAAGATTTGGAGCTCCCAGAGAGCTCGTAACTAATCAGGAAGCTCAGTTTATGTTGAATCTGATCACTGCACTAATGAATAACTATAAAATCAAACATAGGAAGTCCATACCCTATCATCCTCAAGCCAATGGTCAGGCGGAGGTAACAAACTGAGAAATTGAAGTGATCCTCACAAAGACAATACAGATCCATAAAAAAGATTGGAGCAACAGAATTATTGAAGCAATTTGGGCATACAGAACTACATGGAAGACAACAACTAGGTTTACACCTTTTGAGCTACTTTGTGGGAAAACAGCCATGCTACCCATTGAATTTGAGCACAAAACTTTAAAGACAGCTCTTGAACTCAATATGGAAATATCTATAGCATAGAAGGACCGCCTCCTGTAGCTAAATGCTTTGGATGAAATGTGAAAAGTCGCCCGATAGTATACAGAAGCAGTCCAACAACAAAAGAAGAAATGGCATGATTGACACATCAAAACCAGGAAATTTTTTGCTGGTGATTGGGCTCTGTTATATGATTCCAGATATCAAGAGAACCAAGGTAAGCTCACAACACGCTGGCTTGGCCCATATAAAATTGAAAATGTGTTCGACAATGGAGCTATATAGCTGGTGACAATTGATCCAGTCCGCTTCAAATTGCTAGTTAATGGCCACCGACTCTAGTTGTACCATAAACTAGTCTCAAAGGAAGAATTCATGTAGCAGTTTGTTCAGGTTCCTCTCGCTACTCTTCCTACAGCCGAAGGCTTTAGCCTTTCTCCTGCAGCTTTACCGTAATTTTGAAAATGCATGCTCATAATAAAGTTTTTCTTTTTAAAAGGGAACCCCTTTTTCTCCATTAAACATTTATCGCCCCCATCTCACTTCTTTACTTCCATCCATCCATCTCATCCATCCATTCCATTCGTTCATCTCATCTGCCCATGTCATCCATCTACTTCATCTGTCCACATCACCCTTAATTAAGATATTATTCCCAACTGTCAATTCATGCAAACATCGTCATCTTTCTTCACACGTATATGTAATTATCAAAGGTATTCCATATCTTTTCTTCTCGCATATTTGATTTATTTTATTCTATTCATTTACTGCTATGACAGTACTAGTCATTATTACAAAATCTCTGCCTATTCTTTAGTACATGTGAGGACACATGTCATACTCTAAGTAGGGGGCGAGGTACCCCAGCTTTAAAACCTACCTTTTCGCTGCTGCCATAATTGCACAAATAACCTTTCTTTAATATTTTTCTGGTACTTTCCAAATGTGATCTCATGTCCTTCTTTATTGCATCTTTTTCTTGTAAACTACGATTAAGACTGCTTGTTCAAAAAGCTCATTTTTGGAAAAGAAGGAAATGTGACGGCACGACAGAAGAAAAACCAGAGCAAAAGGGAAAACAAAGAATTTGAATTTTCAGTAGGAAATTGAGTTCAACTAAAAGGGAAACTGTAAACATGGGTGGTCAGCTGGTGTGACATGAGCTTGTAGTTCATGAACTATTGCTACAAAATCCTCAAACAGTCCACGCATTCAGCCTCTATGGATGGTTGAATTATTTCTTGAGTTTAAATGCTTTTGATGAGGAGGCTGCTGGAGAATTTTTGAGAACCTTTTCTGAAGGGGAAGCTACTGTATGGGGTTTAACAATTGTTGCAATTGAAGATAGAATTGATAAAGTAATCGGGCTTCCAACCGTTGGAGAAAACTTTTCTTCAAATGTTGCAACTGCAAGGGTTGAGTTTTCAGTGCCCATTGATGGACCTTTAGAAGTCTCCAAGCAGGGATGCAAGCGAGTATCATTGCCTCCTCCTTATTCTGAGTATGCTGCTTATATAATTAGGTATTTGACCTATGAAGGCCGTTACTGCTACTTGCATTCTCATCATTTCAAATTATTAAGCCATATGAGGCATGGGTTAGTTGTAAATGTTCTGAATTTTTTTAAAAAAATTCTAGAACAAAGTGCCCACGGAACCCAACAGGTGAAAGATAATTCTGTAACTTACCATGGCCTTATCAAATTCCTAATTGAGTGCTCTTTAAGAGATGTTTCACCTCTTTCTTGGCAACAATTCATTTCCCAAAAGAGCCTACGAATTCCACAACCGCCTAGGGTACTTACCCCACGGCCTCGAAAAAAGAAGAAAGAAATTGCGTCTACTAGTAGAACAAGGCAGGGGTCATCCACTCCTGTAGCACCTGGTCCTGCAGTTTTCACACCTAAATCCTCTGCTAGGGTACAAACTAGGTCTGCCACTAGGAGAGAGAAGGGTAAAACAAAGGCAGAAGGGTCCCCTGAATTTTACCCTCGTTCTCAGAAAAGGCAATGCCCTTCTCCTACAGCATCATCCCCTGTAGCCATCTCTCCTATAGCAACACCTGTTGCTATCACCAATTCACCATCATCCTTTGGTAAGGTAGAGCCCTCTAGGAAAACTAGAAAGAGGAAGGCTACTAGAATGCCTCCTACAGCTGCATCAGTACCAAGAAGATTTTCCACAAGGAAACAATCTAAGACCTCCCCTACTTCACCTCAACCGGAGGTTATTATAATTTCAGAAGGGTTTGTTGAGTCTAAATTTAATGTTTCTCGGAATGTGTCCGAAAATGTTGCACAAAGTTCATTCTTTCCTAAAGAGGAACAAGTTGAAACAAAATAAATGGAGCATAATGAGCAAGGGTTACCAAATCTTGATGACTTGACTACTGCTGCTATGCAGTTTTCGGAGGAAGCACAACCTTCTCCACTTCATCAACCTGAATTTATCTTGCAGCAAGAGCAGTAATTGACTAAACAATTGAATGTGTCTAGTGAAGTTGTATTCCACCCTGCAATTTGTAAAGCCATTGTTGTGTATAAGAGGACATTTTTAATTGAGTTTCTAGAATATGTTAAAGCTAATTAGGAAATAGTTACATTGCAAACCCTGACTTTCTGACACATAGCCTAGAGTGATATGCAACAAAGTCTATGGAAAGTAGAAAGGAAGAAATTGAAAAAGAAAATTGAAAGTCAGAAATAGGAAATTGTTGAATTGAAAACAAAAATGGATGAAATGTCAAAAGTAACTGGTCAGATTATGGAATGCAGACCACCACCCAGAGTTTATGCTCTATGCCTTAAAAAATAGTTCTTATGGTTCCAATTGATGAGAATTTCCAGAAACCAATATCCTATACTTCACACTACCAAAGAGTTTTATGAAGCATACCAAGCAGCCCCTAATTGGTTAAGAAATTCTTTGTGTGAATTCTATTTACATAGCTTTTTAATTCCATTTGAAATAGAATGGAATCCTCTTCTATATAATGGTGATATTCATTTGAGAGCATTTATGTCATGGGCAGCAAATGAAGTGAATTATGGCAGACAATGGGAAACATATGAGGAAGCTAAGAAAACTGAGCCTGTTCCATTATGCTCTCAAAGTTCAAACCCCCATGCAATGTTGAAAGACTGGTTTGCTCTAACATACGGCATTAATAATGTTACATCCAGAGAGAAAATATTTGATATCAGGAAACAGGTATATGATGAATTTCAGGCACAATAATATTCGTTTTGGAGACTAGCATATACCAGAAGTGAGAAAAGATGGGAAAGATTAACTATTGGGCTAAGAAGATTAGAACCACATAGTCCCCTGAATTTCACAGTAGCTCTTAAACAATCAAGCAGATACATACAATTGGGACTTCAAACAAGATTTGAACTGTGGTTTCCATTAACATTCAGACCTCCTGTGCTAATGTGGCCCCTCTATCCTTACCAGGCTACAAATCTTAATGATGATTTAGAAGACCTAAGGTATGAAAGGTGTCAGGATTTCAGAGGATTTTATTACAGATTTGGAAATCCATTTCATAGTCATGCAACAACCATAGACTTTAGAGAAACCACCAGGAAAGTTAATGTTGGAGGACCAGAATTGGTCTAAGTAGGGGGTAGAATGATGAGTTTAAAATATGCTCATAGTTTGGACTTTTAATATCTTTACTTTTGTTATTTCATGGCTGTTTAAAACTCTTTTGGAACTTTTTATGGGGATATCCTATAGCAAAACATTTGTATATTCCTGCAACTTATTGTGTTGACTTGATTACATTTATTGCCCCGTTGACTCCCTAAATGACTGGTATATCACATCTAGTTTTTGAATGATGAAATAGATTTAAATGTGTGATTAATGAACAGATATCGTGTATGTGCCATACGCCTTTTCTTTCACATCTGTTACCTTTTGTATCGCAAGTTGTTGAAGAATGATCGAGTCAAGCGCAGCCGATCTCGGCCTTGCAGCAAAGTCCATTTCCTGCCTGACTTCAAGGAAGCTCCGATGAAGACTCATTGACCGAAACCATTGGGAAATATTTTTAATGATAGTCAACCTGGAAAGAGTGGAGCACTAGATTCTCTCTGGATCGGGTTGAACACATAAATTCATTTATGAAGTTTGTTTCTTGATTCGGGGATACACTTTACTTCCACGTCTTTCTTTGATAGGGTTAGTTAGTGGTTCTTCTGATTTAAAAATAAAATACTCCTCCTGCGTGAGTGAGTGGGAGATGATAGTTAGAGTAAGATAGAAGCATAGTGATAGCAGATATCATGTAAGAATCAGGATGATAATGAAAAGAACAATCTATTTGAGAAGAGAAAGAGTTTGTTGTTAGTTTCCATTTCAACAAAGCAATGTATACCATTCTATTTTCATGAAGAAAGTTTGATGAAGTTCTGAGTTCAGCACCTGTGTAATCAGTAGATGCTTGCTAAGAGGGCCCACTTAGTAAGTATCTGTAGCTAGTTAGTTAGTTTCTCTTTTCTGTTTATCTTCAGTTAGCTTTCAGCTTTGAAGTTTTCATGCAAACCTAGTCTTGTACTACTCCTATAGCATAGAGAATCCATCCCTATGCCTGTTCCTACAGCATAAGGCTAGTTCATAGTTTGTGCTTCAGTCGTAGCTATTATGGTTTCTGTTTTAATTAAATCATAGTTGAGTTAAGAACTTTGCATTACCTTCCTATAGTGTAGATAGAATTTCCTTCCAGTATTTATTTCTGCTAAGATTTGACCAAAACAAGTTCTTAGTGCATATATTTTTCTGCACCATTTAAAGTATACATCCCCTGGTTTGACAAGTAAATGAACATCCATAGAGAGATGTTAGTCACCTGTCAGAATGTCCAATTTCCAAGAAAGGTTTTACCATGATTTTCATATTCTTTTATGGGCGCGACCACTCACCAAACCCCCGAGCAAGAAAATACTGACTAAATACAAGATCTAATGGCATTAAAAGCTCGTGAAGCACAATTGTTTGGGTTGTGTCTAGCTGCAAGAATGAAAGGATTATATGAAACTTAGTGTAATAAACATGTACCATTGGTAGGAAATAAATAAATTAGAAAATATAAAGATTTATACAATTAATTACAAATAAGATGCAATGCAATCATGAGACATCAAATTTTTGTATGTTATAAAACATACTTTTCTTTTTACTTGTATTGGGATGAATGAAGAAATTATATTTTAGCCATACCTTGTGCATGTGGCAGAATGTAGTATGTACACAACATAACAAGGCTTGATTTACACCCTACCATATTGTCTCATGGAGCATCGTGCACTCTCACTAAACCCCTGAGCTAGGAAATAAATTTTCCACCACTGCGATCAATGGTGAAAGCAATGCTTCGACCACTACTAACTCTAGACAAGATCTAATGGCATCAGAAGGCCTGTGAAGGATGTTTGTTTTGGTTGTGTCTAGTTGCAAGCATGAAAGGATTATCTGAAGTATAGTGTAATAAATATGTACCATTAGTAGACAATAAATAAATTAGAAAATATAAATAATTATGCAATTGATTATAAATAATGTGCAATACAGTTGTAGTAGGACACACTAAGTATATAAAATATAGGAATACCTTGTGCGCATAATGGATTAGAGTCTGGACACAAAAAGGAGGCCTACTCTCCACCCCACCATATTGGGTCATGGAGCGTCATGGGCTCTTAGGAAACCACCAAGCAGTAACGTTAGCAATCAACCACTTTGATGAATGGTGAAGGCAATGCTTTGGTACTTGAGACAATATATTTAGTGGAAATCAACGTTATACATTTTTAATAAATTGATTTGGAAAGTAGTATGTAAATTATGACATTTAAATAGCTCTATAATTTATAAGTGAAATATATGTAATACCACAACTACATATCACATATAAAAAATCATGAGGAAGTGAATTTAGACATGGTGCAAATTCTATATGCATAGAGATGAAGAGGAAAGGAGAAGCAATTTACCTACCATAAAGAAGAGCAACTTTTGATGATGATGCCAATGAACAGTATTGTTGGAGATGAGAAACTTGTTTGATCTACAGTGCACTCTAATTGTTGGTATGTATTCTACAGTATCTAGTAGAATACAAACGCAGATCTACACATAATAAAAAAAATCCTAGTTCAAGTCACGGATTTAGGATTAATTGGTGTACGCCTTTCATGTAGTTATCATAGTTCCAAGTAATTACTTTACAGAAGTATAGGTACCACATGTTTCAGTTGTGAAAATAAATTTCAATAAATGCATGATGTGGATCTCCAACAGAAAAATTGCAACTATCAATTGAAACATAGGTACCCATTCTTTTGTTACATGTGATGGTAACTCTCAATCAATAGATAGAAGGCTACATGATAGGAAGCAAGAATAAATTTTTGTGTAGAATTTTAAATATAGAGATCAAAGAAAACACAAAAAACCATCACCCATTGCAAAATAATGCTTTTGCACCCATCACCTGATGCTAAAAACACAAAATAACATCCAACCACCATCACAAAAAATCCACAACTGATATAGATACTTACATAGAAAAATACACCATATACAAAAATATTTGCATAGAACTCTATCAAGATGCTCTATCCACTGAGAACATTGAAAACAAGATGAGAACAATATTCTATTTAAAACAACTCGCAACCACCTATAAATCTTGAATCATGCATGCATACACGCATAGATATCTATTACACATATATATCTATGCAAATCTATATTAGAAAGTTGTATGCACTAGGAAATTTGAATTGCATGCATGTATATTTATCTAAATTCATACGTAAATGTACACATGTATACAACTCTGTCCACAAGTAGATATATGAACAACCGTAGATACTAATACATCTCTTAAAAAGGACTTATACATCATTTATGGCTTCCATTCTATGGAAATGGTTGCAATATTTTAAAGTGAGTTGTGTTATTTTCCATAATGAAATCTAATTGTTGTTTGGTAGCTCTAGCTATACTCCCTCATTCATAATGCATAATAAAATAGTTAATATTATAGAGTTTATGTTGTTATCCAAAAGCCATTATTGACTATCATAGTAATTTATTTCATTTCGACTACCCAAAAAAAATATAGATATACAATATTAGATGTAGAGAACATAACTATAGAACAGTGGAAAACAAATCTTATGATTCCAAAGATTTATGAACAAAAAAAAGTTAAGGATTAGCATATATCAATGTTCTTTCCATCCACCATTAGTTACATACATTCCCACAAGTAGGTGGAATACATTGACCCTTTTTCCACAAGGTTTAATTGAGAAATGGGCATATTTTTGCCTTGGTTTGTTACTATGAATCTTTTTCGGTTTATGTTTATGGCTTGCATTTTCTAGCTATGTTTGGAACAAAATAAAATTGTTAACATTATGCAACTTTTGTTGGTATTGTGATTTTTTGTGGGCTTCTCTTAATGGATTTTGTTTTCTGCTGGTGTCTCCAACATAGTTATATTCCATCATATCAATGGATTTGAACTCTACAACTTCATTAGGTGACAAAATATATCACCATCAACTAAATATACTCATGGATGTGGTTCTATTCATGTATATATCTACATATACATATACATCTATGGTTTTTTTCTCTATGTACATATGTATGTGTCCAAAGTAAGATGTAGACAACATTCGTATAAACTTGTCCCCTTGTTTATTGCTTTTCTAGGATAGCTATTATTTATTTTGTCTTTAAGGGGAATTTTTACAATAATAGGCTTCATATTAAGCATAATAAGAAACATTGCTTCCCACATTCAATGTGTTGAAAAGCTCTTGGAAGTTAGGAGAATACCATAAAATGATTTATGTCTTCAGCTCTTGCAATATCCTTCCAAATTTGATTCACAATTCAATAGTGTATGATATAGAATATGTGATGTTTTCCATAAGGCATTGTTGGTTGCTGGTCTATAGTTGTGGCTATATTGTTTCGTTTCCAATGAGATGCTATTGAGGAATAGTAGAGGGTAATCTAAATGACAACAATCATGAATTTCCTATGGAATTAATGTTGTTTGCATTTGCTATGACATACATACATATCTCTCCATAGCGATTAAATGTTTTCCATCACTCCTACTGATAGTTCCATTACCTAGGTTGTTGTACTAGTTCTGCAAAGTAGGGACAACTAAATTTGAACCAAGCAGGTAGAGCTGTAGGTGGAGGTGCATATTCAGAAAACTATTTCTAGAGTTTTGTGAAGACAATTCATGTTTTCCATAGGCCTTTGTTCATTTATGTTCTCTGTGTACCTATGATGGTTGCAAGGGAACATTGCTTGTTTTCTATGTTGGATTTTCATTTTTGGGTTTTTTTCTGTGTCAATGGTTATGAAACATATATTTTTGGGACCTTATGGACTACTCTTGCACTTCTAGGGTTTTTCACCTAAAAGGAGAGAGATAGGGAAAAAAATGCTAATGATTCACTCAAATTAGGATGTATGCAATGTTGTTTTATGTAAATGAACTTAACTAAATGCAATTGACTAATCTAAATGATTGAAAATGAATGCAAAAGTGCAATTACAACTATGTTTGGAAACACATTCTGATATGCAAACAACTATGTAAATGAAGAAATAATGAAAAACATAAAGTATACCTAGATGAATTGTGATGATTCTAGAGTGTTCTGAATGCTGATGGAAATTATTGAATTTTAACTATGGGACTCATTCACCCAGGGTGGCGAATCAGTCCTCCTCTAGGTGAAAAAGTGTCTGGAGTTGGTTTCTGTCTTTTGGGATCTAGAATCTAACAAAATTTATATTTTTAGTCCTAAGGTGGGACTCATTTTCCACAGGTGGTGAATCATTCCTCTCCAAAATTTATAAAAAATAGGACACAACTCTACAACACCTGATCTGGAAATATCTGCTTTTTAGGTTGCCAATGTTAGTTCTATAGAAAATGAACAAATAGCTCTCTCCAAGCTTGAATTTGACTCAAGTTGACTTGGAAATCAATCTTCAACACCTAATAACCTGTCAAATCTGCATACAAATAACTACAAACAAACATGTAATAGGGGAAAAATTATTGAGGGTTAGCAAATAGGAGTTTTCCTTGGTCAAACCACACTTTTGGTAATTAAACCCTTGAAAATATAATGAAATGAAAGAGAAAGATACACTAATAATATGTAAGTGCTATTAACTTACCTAACCCTTGATGATACAAGTCTAAAGTAATGTTAATGGCTACTTGGAAGTGCTTTAATAGTGCTTGAATTATTGATGTAAAATTCTTGAATGCTTGAGATTGCTTGAATATGATATGTGAATGTTGCAGGATGTAAGATGAGATGAAAAAACTTATTTATACAATTCTTGCACCTTAGTATCTATTCATACCTCATCACAGGTTAACATCAAGTGATTTTGAATAAAATCCCGAAAGGAAATTTAAAATATTTTGAATTTGGGGCCGAGGGGGACTCATTCTCCACCCATGGTGAATGGGTCCCACCTAGGACCTAAAAACATGTGTTAGGAAAAATGTTGTATTTAATGTTATTTGTCAGGAAAACATTCAAAAATACACTTAATTATAACTTATGAGGCCATAAAGAGACCAAATAAAGCATGAGAAGGGTGTAAATAGTGAAAATATGCCTAGAAGAGCGAGAAAGTTTGTTACAAGACCTTACAACACTTCAAAATAGGACTTGTTGATGAGTAAAAAGGTGATTTTTAAGTAAATTGCACTAAATAGAGTCTAGAAGAATGTAGAAATGTCTTAGAACACTTCACAACACCTTCCAAAGATGTCGTTCTTTGACTTGGAGTACCTAAATAAGTATGTTCAAGCCATGTTACAACATAAAATAAAAGCAACATAGTTCCAACACCATGAAAGAAGACCCAAAAGGCCATGAAAATGACAAAGGGACATTTTTCTACAACACATTTAGCCCCTACTTTAGTGAGAGGATGAACCTATTTCAAACTCACACTAAAGTAGCCATGAACATTAAGGGGAGGGTTTGAAATGCACTTACGTTAGCAAGATCGAATGACAATGATCAAGAGGGATGATCAAGCCCCCAAGATGAAGATTCCATGGCAAATGAAGCATAAGAACAAAGGAACACACAAGTGTTGAAAAGAATTGGATGAAGCTCCGACCGTCAATCCAACTAGTTGTGAAAGGAGATCTAGGATGATTGTTTGAAAAAGATAATGTGTACTCACTTTGGGGCCACAGAAGTTAAGGTTGTCTGCAAGGTGAGAAAGCCCAACTGTATACTCACTCTGGGGCCATAGAACTAGTTGTCCATGGGGCGAGAAATCCCAAAAAGGTAAGGTGGTTATGGGGAAAAGTCATTCCACTAGGTGGGATTCCCACTCAACCATGTCAAAGTTATATCACCTGATAACTTTAACGAAGCACCACAAAGAAAAATGAATGTTCATGAACAAAAAGAAATGGATACCATAGTCATGCAAGTTGTGTTATGCAAGGTGGAAAAAATTAATGCAAAAAGTAAAAATGCAAAAATGTAAAATGTAAAATGTGAAAAGATGTTCAAAGGAGTCTTGTTTCATTTATGAAAGGTCAGTCACTTAGGTAACATTATGTCTAATGTCTCCAAGAGAGGACCAATCAAATAATAGTATATTCACAACTTAGGGGATGCAGTGTGTCGCATCAAGCCACCAAGAGGAATGTAATATGCTAAGATAGATCACACTTATGAAGGAAATCACACCCAATGTCATCCACAAATTGACAAACACATCATATAAACGACAAGGCTACACTAGGAACCAAGAATACAAATGAAATAATGTTAACGTATGCCCCCAAATTTAAAGGAATTGATACACATCATGTTCTGAGCAATTATTTTAAAGTAGAGAAGAAAAGAAAAAGAAAAAAGAAAACAAGACATGAGAGCCAACTTGGAGAGCCCTATGCCAAGTCATATGTTTCGAAGTTAGGCTGTCATGTCAAGAAATATGAAAATCAAAAGAAAAGGAGGTTATCCCAAAGAAAAGAAAGCACACCAAACACATAAGGGATCTATGGATTTGGGGTTAGTATGTTCGTTGGTACAATGTTTTTATGAAATAGCTCAGAACTGTCATCATTCCCCAAAGTAGATAGAATTGGAAGAATGAGACAAAGAGAGTGAAAACAAAGGAAAAAAAAGTCCATTTTGAGTCAACATGGAAGAGACATTGTGGTCTCAATGCCTTGCATCATCCCCAAAAGGAAAACACAAGTGAAATGAAAATGAAAAGGTGAAAGAAAATGAAAAATATTTTGGGTCAACATGAAGGATACATTTCGGTCTCGATGCCTTGCATCATCCCCAAAAGGAAAACACAAAAAAAATGTGAAAAAGAAAAGGAAATTTTGGGTCAACATGGAAGAGACATAGGGTGTCTCTATGATTTACGTCATCCCCAAAAAGAGAACACAAAACAAAAAGAGAAAAATACAAGGAACTTTTGGGTCGTCATGGAAGAGACATAGGGAATCTCTATGCTTTGCATCATCCCCAAAAGGAGAACACAAAACAAAAAGAGAAAAAGACAATGCATGATGACTAGAAGAATAGAGGGATGAATAGAAGAAGTGTACAAAGAGAGAGAACATCAAATGCATGATATGGTGGAGCATGATACACATATCAAAAGAAAAAGAAAAAGAGAAAAGTAATGCAAATGTAAGTCAACCATTAACTAAGGTATTGGTTTCTCAATCTTAAATAGATAAGCGGAAAAGTAATAACATAGTTAAGAGACAAAGACATGTGCATTACAAGGACAAGGCTAACGATGTCTTGCCCTGCACAAAGTGTAAAGGAAAGATGAGCTGAGGTGGGCGATGTGAAAGGATCATGCAATAGTGAGAATAGGGAATTCTACAACTATGGCATGATGATGGGATTTGGTTGCTTTAAGGTATGATAGGGAAAAAATTGGTATCAATGAAGTGATACTTATCCAATATTTCCTTCAATGTTCGACATTCTTCAGTGCAATGTCCAAGGATGTGATGATATTTGCAAAATGGTATGTTAGAATATTTCGGACAAATAACCAACCTATTCATAGGTGGTAAAAGTATAAGATCTTTATTTAAGAGAAGTTGAAGTCTCCATTTACATTTAGGTGGAGGATGTGTTGGAAACTTGATCTTTTTTAGTTTGTAAGGTCATTTTCACTTGCTAGATTTTCCTTGTTCATGAATAGAATGAGGAAGATGACCCATAGGGATTCTAACATCCTTGTCATTAGAAGGAGAATGTTTAAGTTAAGAGGAGCATTCAAGATCACCATTCCAACATCTTAAAGTCTCCTAGGTTGAAGAGGATGTGTCTCAGGATGAGAAGGATCATGACATCCAAGTCCTATTGTGTTTGCTACAGTTGATTGTTGTTCAAAAAGTTGATCAATGTCATGTTCATGTTTTCTGTCACAACCTTGTTTACTTAAGATAGTGAATCATTTTCCATATGATTCCTCAAGGTTTATAGGAATGTTTGTGACTTTGTGTTGATAGAAGGGTTGTGAATGTGATTGGGGAGAGGAACTAGGTCCGCTTGAGGGAGGAACCATAGGTCCTATAGTGACTTCAGGATGTAAATATGCAAAGTGATTAGGAGGTGCAAGTGTGGGAAGGTCTTATGATTTCATGGATGGGTAAAAGGTTGCATTGGCTTCTAGGTTGTCAAGGAAGTCATTGTAGAGCTAGTGCATGTTATCATCATCTTCTCCAATGATGTCTACTTCACGAGGAGGACAATCATTAGGAGTTGTTGGAGCATGTTGGAGTTCAAAGTCAATAGGGTCACAACCAAAGGCATAATTGAACATGTCTACCAATGATTTTAATGAATTCCAAAACTTATTCAAACAAAATACCATGATGTAAATTAACAAAGATGCGGGAACTAATTAAAAGATAGAGATGTTTTAAGTGAAAAAAGAATGCAGGAACAAGAAATAGTAATGCAAAAAAATGCTAAAAGAATGTCAGAAATGTTGTCTAAAAGGTACAGAGGGATTGATTCACCCTGGGTGGCGAATGAATTTTATCCTACTTTAGTGTGCAAAATAACTTTAAAATGCAAGTGATAAAAGACTAAGGACACCTCAAGATTAGCCAAAAGAGTGATAAAACAAGAAGGAAAGTAGATAAAACAAGACACAAATGATTTCACCTTCCTTGTTGCTGATGTCTCCTTGATTGGCCCTTGCTTGGGATGATTTTGTGTGATCCTTAGATAGTTTCTTGAGTGACTAAATGCAATATTGTATGCGAAAATGGATTAGAATGGATAGCTAGATGGTGGTAAGTGTTTGAGAATGTAAATTGGTAGCATGTAGTTATGAAAATCCAAAGTGTTGAAAATTCCCTTGAGGAGGGGGTATTTATAGGAGAATTTGAATTCTCTAGAGAATTCAACAGTCAAGATGCATCCGACAAGGCCAAGATGAAGGGCTATGATGGGTTGAGAACCCACAAGCCCTCACATCTTGACATGTGGATGGTGAAGTGGCCAAGAGATGATGAGGTGTAAGTGATGTGTCAAAAAGGTACATGAGGTGGAGGAAGGACAAACACCTTGGGGAGTGAGAAGATTTCCAAAAAAAAGGATTTCTTGTCCCCAAGTGGGAGTGAGAAGATTTCCAAAAAAAAGGATTTCTTGTCCCCAAGTGGGAGTGAAAGGGACATTTGAGGAATTTTGGAATTCCTCAAAAATCTACATGGGAAAAGGAAAGGTGGTTGAAAACATAAATGTGAATTAAAAATTCACATTCTTAGGAGAATCTAAAGGATAAAAGGTGGGCTCCAAAAAGGTGGGACTTGGTCACATGTGGAGATTGTGACAAGTCCAAGGTTCTAGAAGCCTTGGAAGGATATAATGTGAATTAAAAATTCACATATAAAGGAGGGGAATCTAGGATAAATAAAAGGAATTAAAAATTCCTTGGTGGGGGGAAAGTTGACCAAGGTACTGATTAAGATTAATTAATCAATAATTAGAAGATAAATGAGGATTAAAAGCCAACTTGCAAAAGTTGGAGGATGTGACACATCCTAATCAAGGATTAGGCATGTGCACATCCCTAATGAAGAAAATGATATGTGAGGAATTAACTAAATGTAATATTTATTTAATTCATTTGATGAAAAGGGGATTAAAGAGGGTAAGGTATTTAATTAATAAATACCTTAGGGATTTGGTAGAATTAAGGATATTAATTAAATAATAGTAATATTACTTAATTATCTCGGATAAGAGGATGTATAGATGAAAAGTGATAAATTTGGATAAATTAAGTGTCCAAATTTGGATGTCTACATTTTGCCTCTCTTTGAGATGGTGTTACGAAGTAGCATCATTTCAAAGAATATTAAAATATAGAACCCAGAAGGAGATGGTTAGATTGGAAAAGATGCCCCAGTCATCAAAGGAATGACTAGGAAGGAAGATGATGGGGGTGAAGATGAAGAGTAGGGATTGAGGATGCCCCCTCAAGAGGACATGTGGGTTGAAGAGAACATGTGTGTGCTCTCAAAATAGATGATGTGATGCAAGGGGAGATGAGGAAGATGATGCAAGGTGATGGGTAAGAGATTAAGTGATATAGAGATGGATGAAGCACAAATGGATTTCAAAAGGTGATGTTACCCCAGTCAAGGTACAAGCCAAAATTGGTTGATGATGGATGGAGTGTTGTCAATGATGGAATGAAGGATCCCGAAACAACATGAGGATAGGGAAGGATACATCCCACTGAGTGGAATTGATGAGGGAAGGATACATCCCAAAACACCACTAAAGGATAGGGAAGAATACCTCCCGATGATGATGATGAAAGTGTTGTTGATGAGTGAAGGATACATCCCAAAACAACACCAAAGGAATAGGAAAGGATACTAATGGATGATGATGATGATGGGTCAAGGCTGGTAACAAGACTAAGAACAAGACCAAGGATATGATTAGATGATTCAGGCTAAATGGAATGGATGGGGATTGGATAGAGATGTGAGATAAGGATAAAGGATGAATGGATGGGGGGATACATGCAAGACGATAGAATGGAAAATGAAATGCAATTTGCCATCTTCAGAGCACTGATTTTTTCTATAGCATAAGACACCAAGTGCCAGGGTATGAAGAACCAAGGAGAATTAGTGTCTAATGCATAAAACAAACACAACAGACAAGAAGGCTATCCCAACACCCAAAAGTCACAAAGACCTTGGTTGGGCCAGGTATTGAGATAACCACAAGCACAAAAGGATGCCTCAGCATAACACAAGACCTCAGGGTTCTTCGAAGGTACTATGTGGGACAACCAAGAAGAAGAAAAATAGACAAGATATGCCCCTATGTGGACCAGTCAAAACACACCATAATATGATGGATCATGGCGGCCTTGACAAGTGATGATAGGGAGCTCAAATCATAAACAAAATCCAAAAGTATCAAAATATCGCAATCGAGTTCAAACATCCTTTGCCATAGGATCAAAAGGGATGCATGGGTTGATGAGGTCTGTTAGGAAGGATGCATCCTGTTGAGACCAAAGAGGATGGATACTAAACTAAAATATAGTTATGACACAAGATGTTCAAAATTGATTGGATCTCATGATACAAGTGGATCTCCTTTGTTAAGAACCAGCTAGATAAGGGCATAGCTTAACGACACGACACAAGGGAGATAAGACATGAGATTGACACACCCTAAAGACCTAGGGGCTCGGGGGCTGATCAAAGATTGGCCTTGCCTACGTAAAAGCACAGGGCCCTCATAGTTCGATAAAAGGCTGATGACTGACCAAGATGGAGACCTTGATGGATGGTAAAGATAGGATGGAAAAAAGGAGTAAAGTAGATAATGGCGATCAATGAGAGACGATAGACGATAGACGATAAAGGTGCAAAGTGGACAATGAAGATCAATGATGGAACCCCAGGGGTGGATCAAATGATTGACCTTTCCTATATGAAAGCGCAGGGGAAACATAGTTCATCAAGACCAAAGGCAAACAATGGATAAAGGATGATAAGATGATAGGATAAGTGGATAAAATGATGAGACCGATACAACAAGATAGGATAGACCTATTGGATTGGATAGGATGATGACGATCACATAAAGCTCAGGAATGGGATAGTTATCCAAAGTAGTAAAATGACTTGGGAGGATGATATGATAGATAGATGAGTGATGAAAAGCGACAGGAGATTGGACAGATGTGCAAGAGAAGCAGGGGTGATGACGATAAGATAAATGGCATTGGGTTGCATGGGGGAGGCCTATAGCCAGACACCAATGACAAGGGATTGTGAGATGGGATGAGGATAAAGATGAAAGAAGGGATAAAGATATAGGGATGGGGGATGGAAGGGATTGTTTCGATGGATGGGAATATCAGGATTGGGAGATGAAAGGGATGTTGTGATAGATGGATACGAAGATAAGGATGGGAAGATGGAAAGGATGATGTGATAGATGGATAGAGACAAAAGGATTGGGAGATGAAAGGGATGCTAGGATAGATGGATACGAAGATACATATGGGGAGATGGAAGGGATGCTATGATAGATGATGTCTCCAAGGACTATGTCACAAAGGAAGCAAATGCCCCCACTCTAGATATTGCATATATGAGGAGATATGAGGGATAGAAGACAAGTGGATGGGAAGATAAAGGAGATAACTAGATGAGGATATGATGAGTGACTAAGGAATGTGATAGAGCAGGGAATGTATACCAATATGTGTCCAAAGCATGCATAGATAGCTGCCCCTATTTTGATCAAGATCATAAGAAGGATGGAGGGAATGGGAGATAAATGAGATATGATGGTAGGATGCAGAAGATAAGTGGGATGGGGGGATTTATGAAGATGATAGATAATAAGAAGATGGGTGCATAGCTGGAAGCATAGTGGATGGAGGGAATGCATATTAGGAAGTTGCCCCCAAGTGCAAATGGGGATTTATGCATGACACCTGTTTTCCAGGTTTTCATCATGGTACTTATCCAAGGTGCTTGTTTGCCAAGTTTTCACCATTGGACAAATTATTTCTCTTTACTATTTTTTTTTTCTTTTTGTGGATTTTTTGACTTTTTGGATGTCATGTAGAAGGAGATGGGTAAGGATAAGGAAATGGATAAGCAGATTTAGAAGACATGTGATAAGGATCAAGGTGTTATGAGCCCATGTTTGAAGTGACTGTTGGATGTTGGTACAACCTTATGAGGATAAATGGATTATGCATGAGGATGAATTAGAGGGATTTGATGGGGAAAATACATGGAATAATGGATGGGACGCTGGAAAGGATATGGATAGAATGATGGGGTGGATATGTGATGGGGAGATGTGTTTAGGACCAACATTGGCACATGTGTTGGTGGATGTGAAAAGATAATAGGATTAAGGGATGGAGGATGTGGGGATAATGGACGAGATGGAATGGTGAATTTTGGGACATAAGGACTCAAAACAGACTTAGGAGATGAAAGGTGTGTATGATGAGCTTTTTGATTAGCGACTTTGGATTTTCTTACTGATTTTTCATGTGATGGCATTGCATCTTTTTTCTTTGGGATCCACATGGTTTTGATCTTTGCTTTGGTGGGCCTTTGGGGCCTATGGATTTGATATATATTTAGATTTTTCTTTTCTTCACCATGTCTTTTGGAGGGGACATGGGGAGCCATAGATTCATGTGGATGCTTGGATTTATGCATATTGTCTTTAACAGCCAAAATGCCTTTAATAGCAATGGGATGGGTGTGAGGAGATGGATGATGTGGAGTGATGGAGGTAGAATTATGAGGATTATGTGTAGATGGAGGATGTTTAGGTATGTGCCTTTGTTAATCCTGATTAGGATGTTTATGATGGATGAGAGGGATAGGTGATGAATGGATGAAAGATGGATAGGATGAGATGGAGGAGGTGATTTTTGGATATAGGGCCCTAAAATAGACATAGGACTTGGGGGAAACATGGGCATGGTAGATGGAGGATTGGAGATGGTCGATGGAGGGATGTAAGGACCCAAAATGGATGGAGCAGATGAAGGAGGAAGATGGACGGTTGTTTTGAGGTGATACGATAGAAGAGGAGGGATGGCAACATATGATTTGGTGGAATGATGGAAAGAGCCTATATTTATTTTGAAAGAGGCTTGTTCGGGACGTCTCGAGGTTGTACCAACATTTTTTGATTGTGAGTCATGAGTAGTACATCCAAGACCTTGTAGATACAAATATTCTTTAGCTTGGATGGGCTCTATAATACCTTGCTCATGAAGGCCTAGACCTTTTCCTTGATAGTTCATTCTCTTGAGCATTAGATCTAGGACAAGATTTTTGTTATTCTAGAAGAATGATGTGAGTTCATCATTAGGTGGAAGAGGAGCGTTGGTGTATATGCTTTATTTTTCTTCTGTGAGGAGACCACCATGGAGGAATGTGAGAGGATCAAGGGGATATGCAAGTGGTGTGGGGATAGCATTTTTAGGCAATAATGGGAGATCACGAGAAGGAGATAATGGGATAGCAACATTTGGATGGGGAGTAAGGGCCATGATAGGATCTAGATTTGTGGTAGTAGGCTCATGTGATGGAGATGGAGATGGAGCAGTGGAAGCTTGAATGACAAGGGGATCATGGGATGGAATGGATGGGGGACTGTGATCTTGAGGTGGACTAGATGGGATGGTAGGATCTTGATCTGGAGAAGGGGATATGTTGGCATGCTTTGGATTAGACTCTTGGCATGACTCATCGTGTGCGGGAGGCATGGTAATGGAGTCTTGTTGGGACTCTTCAAGTGGGGAAGATGGAGGGAAGGAAGATTCATGAGGTTCATTGGAATGGGTTTTGGTGCTACTAGGAGTGGGAGGTGGATTGGATTTGGGTGGATCTAGGAGTAGAGGGAGTGGATTGGAATTGGGTGTCTTCGATGGATTGTGGTTCTTGGAGTAGGAGATGGGGGTTCAATAGATTTAGTGGGTTCAATGGTTTCAATGGTTTGAGGCAGTACTAGGGGTGGTAATATCAATAATAGGTGTGGTATGGAGAAGGGTCTCATCACTAGTGACCGTGGATGATGGATTGGGATGGCATGGTTCCATGACTTCAAGATGTGGAGTTGGGGATGGCTTCTTTGTAATGAGTCCTTGGAGAACTTTTGAAATGAGAGACTTGCATATGGTTGCTTGGATAGGGTGGTAAAGAAATGGATGAGAAGGATTATGGATTGGTGGACTAGGGTTAGATGGAGGAATGGGATCGAATGTAGGACTATGAGTAGATGGGGGATTAGGATTGGATGGAGGACTAGGAGTAGATGGATGAATGGGATTGGATGGAGGGTTAAGGTAAGGATATTGGAGTGGTAAATTAAGATAGGGGGACATGGATTGTGGATTAGGACAAGAGGATGTGGGGGATGGATTATAATAAAGGTATTGGGATGGTGGATTATGATTAGGATATGTGGGTGTAGGATTAGTATGGGAAGATTGGGAAAGATGATTAGGATAGAGGGTCATGTATGGGGAATTGTAATAGGAATATTGTGATGGAAGATGAGGATAAGAGGATGTGGATGTTGAATAAGAGGATGATGTAGGTGGGGAAGGGGAAGGTACTGGATACCCCTTGTCAAAGGTAGCATAAGGAACATGATTAGGCTTAATTAGATTTTGGAAAGTGGGTGGAGAAAGCTTACTAGAGATGATACTGTCAAGGGGATCTATGTCATATACCTCTTGATCAACCAGACCTTCGTTATGAGTGTTGACATAATTAGGGTTTCCCTTGACTACTTTTTATGGAGGATGAGGATTCATGATGACGACAAGATAAAGAGGATGGATAAAAGATTTTTGATGGGAACAGATTAAAGCTCAAATTAGGATTTTGGTCAAGCTCAGATCAAGATTGGACAAAAGCTCAGATTAGGATGATTGGATCAGGTAGATGATTTGGTGAATTTGATTAAAGTACTGGATTAGTTTGATTGGATAGGATCAAATGATTAGATGATGTTGATTGAATAATTGTAATTAGATGAAGATTATTGTATGTATCTAATTAGAGGAATGGATTGGTTTGATTAGATAGAAAGAAACAAAAGGTACCACTAGATAGAGCTCAAAAAATTGAGCAATTTTGGTTTTTGAACGAAGTTGATTCGACGTACGGTTTGTAAATGATGGCCCCGAGAAGTTAGGGGCGTATCCATCCCGCAATGCGGGGTGTGGCCGCCCCGAGATGGTCAAATTATTGATAGGAGGAAATGGAAGGTACAACTAGATAGAGCTTGAAAAATTCAGCAATTTTAGTTTTTGAACGAAGTTGATTCGATGTACTTGTAAATGACAGCCCCGGGAAGTTAGGGGTGTGTCCACCCCGCGATGCGGGGCATGGCCGCCTTGGGATGGTCAAATTATTGATAGGAGGAAATGGAAGGTACCACTGGATAGAGCTTGAAAAATTGAATAATTTTAGTTTTTGAACGAAGTTGATTCAACGTACGGTTTGTAAATGATGGCCTCGAGAAGTTAGGGGCGTGTCCTCCCGCGATGCAGGCCGTGGCCGCCCTGGGATGGTAAAAAAATGTATAGGAGGAAATGGAAGGTACCACTAGATAGAGCTTGAAAAATTGAGCAATTTTGGTTTTTGGATGAAGTTGATTCAATGTACAGTTTGTAAATGATGGCCTCAGGAAGTTAGGGGCGTGTCCACCTACGATGCGGGGCGTGGCCGCCCCAGGATGGTCAAATTCTTGATAGGAGGAAATGGAAGGTACCACTAGATAGAGCTTGAAAAATTGAACAATGTTTGTTTTTGAACGAAGTTGATTCGATGTACGGTTTGTAAATGACAGCCCCGGGAAGTTAGGGGCGTGTCTACCCCACAATGTGGGGTGTGGCCGCCCTGCGATAGTCAAATTCTTGATAGGAGGAAATGGAAGGTACCACTAGATAGAGATTGAAAAACTAAGCAACTTTGGTTTTGGGATGAAGTCGATCTGATGCATGGTTCGTAAATGATGGCCCTGGGAAGTTAAAGGGGCATAGTCAGCATTCTGCAGCAAATCAGGGGCATAGACAACAAAATCAGGGGCACTACCAACAAAATCAAGGGCGTAGTTAGCTTTTTGTAGTAAATCAAGGGTGATGCCAGCAAAATTAGGGGCGTAGTCAGCAAAATCAAGGGCATAGTCAACAAAATCAGGGGCGTAGTTAGCTTTCTGTAGTAAATTAGGGGCCCTGCTAGCAAAATCAAAGGCGTAGTTAGCTTTCTGCAGTAAATTAAGGGTGCTACTAGCAAAATCAGGGGCGTTACCAGCAAAATCAGGGGCGTAGTCAGCTTTCTACAGTAAAATAGGGGCGTTGCTACCTTTCTGCGGTAAAACTAGGGGCGTAGTCAGCAAGATCAGGGGCACAGTCAGCTTTCTACGGTAAATCAGGGGCATTGTCGCCTTTCTGCAGTAAGACAAAGTTTGGTTTTGATGGCAATGGCTATGGAAAGGACGCAAAATGATAAAGTAAGGCCAAAGTATCAAAAATTTGACAGATTTTTCACAAGAAAACACTTCAAGCAAGCACAATCCTGTGATTAATATTAAGGGTATGGCAAGAAAAGGTCTTAATCTAGGATGCACAAGGCTTCTAGGGATTCCTTGATATACTCTCGGTACATGAGGTACAACCGTGAACACCAGTCTGTCACAAGCGTGAGTCAGAAACCCCAGCGAGATATTGAAAGGCTCAGACCAACTCTTCACATCTATCTAGGTATCACCCTAGCTTCGACGCTCTGCCAATTACAACGCAACTGAATTGGGGTACAACTTTCGTTCTCCCCCCTTTATATACCCCGCTGGTACGCATGGTTGGAATTGTCCCTTGGGATGATGAAATCCCCAAGCAGGTCCGACTAAAAAGAAGATACTAACTATTTCCAACTACTCCCTAGGCTCACACGAAGTGCAAGGGGAAAGTGAAAACAAATTAATGCCCCCTTGGGTAACACAAGAAAAAATAATCACAAGTAATAAAGTTTATTCCCCCTAATTAGGCTATGTTCCAAAACAAGAAGGATAATTTTTTGCAGATCTAATCAAATAGATGTCCATGCAAACAAATGTTAGGTGTCTCTTTCTTCATTCTTAGTCGATTACGCCCTAATATACTACAAAACGTTAGCAAAAAACACCAATATTCTTGTGAAAACAATGTTAGAGGGTTACTACTTGAAAATGGAAAAAAACGAGAGCAAAAATGAAGCGAAAATGACTGTTTTACCTTCCAAACTATGCTATTTTGGGGTGCTGTCACCTTTTTGCAGTGGACAAGAGGGAGCTATCGCCTTTCTACGGTAAAGTAGAGGGCGCGGCCGCCTTTCTGCGGTAAAGCAGAGGACGTTGCCGCCCTTCTGCAGTAAAATGAGGGCACTGCCACCTTTCTATGGTAAAGCAGAGGGCGCTACCGCCTTTCTACGCTAAAGTAGAGGGCGCTGCTGCCTTTCTACGGTAAGGCGGAGGGCACTGCCGCCTTTCTGTAGTAAATTTTGTCAGATTTTTTAAAAAAAAAGAAAGTTGTACCCCTCCCACTGCAAGAAAAGTGTTAAAAAAACCTTCTAAATATATCCCTAATCGCAACAAACATGTTAGAAGGAATAAAACTTTCAGATGTAGGGCGCTGCCGCCTTTCTGCAGTGGCCAAGAGGGTACTGCTACCTTTCTACGGTAAACTTTGTCATATTTTTAAGAAAAAAGGAAAGTTGTGCCCCTCCCACCATAAGAAAAGAGTTAAAAAACCTTCTAAATATATCCCGAATTGCAGCAAGCGTGTTAGAAGGAATAAAACTTTCAGATGTAGGGCGTTGCCGCCTTTCTACGATAAGCCACATGGTGCTGTCGCCTTTCTGCAACCTTTTCCTACAAAATTCTTAACAAAAAGGGAGATTAAATGCAAGAACCCATTTGTGGGTCCCACCGGGCATGCCAGAAATATGAACCTAAGAATTTTATCCTGCTCTAACGTGCAAAATAACTAAGAAATGCAAGTGATAAAAGACTAAGGACACCTCAAGATTAGCCAAAAGAGTGATAAAACAAGAAGGAAAGTAGATAAAACAAGACACAAATGATTTCACATTCCTTGCTGTTGATGTCTCCTTGATTGGCCCTTGCTTGGGATGATTTTGTGTGCTCCTTAGATAGTTTCTTGAGTGACTAAATGCAAAATTGTATGTGCAAAGGGATTAGAATGGATAGCTAGATGGTGGTAAGTGTTTGAGAATGTAAATTGGCAGCATGTAGTTATGAAAATCCAAAGTGTTGAAAATGCCCTTGAGGAGGGAGTATTTATAGGAGAATTTGAATTCTCTAGAGAATTTAATTTTTTTAGAGAATTCAATGGTCAAGATGAATCCAACAAGGTCAAGATAAAGGGCTATGATGGGTTGAGAACCCACAAGCCCTCACATCTTAACATGTGGATGGTGAAGTGGCCAAGAGAGGATGAGGTGTAAGTGAGGTGTCAAAAAGGTACATGAGGTGGAGGAAAAACAAACACCTTGGAGAGTGATAAGATTTCCACAAAAAGGGATTTCTTGTGCCCAAGTGGGAGTGAAAGGGACATTTGAGGAATTTTAGAATTCCTCAAAAATCTACATGGAAAAAGGAAAGGTGGTTGAAAACATAAATGTGAATTAAAAATTCACATTCTTAGGAGAATCTAAAGGATAAAAGGTGGGCTCCAAAAAGGTGCGACTTGGTCACATGTGGAGATTGTGACAAGTCCAAGGTTCTAGAAGCCTTGGAAGGATAGAATGTGAATTAAAAATTCACATATAAAGGAGGGGAATCTAGGATAAATAAAAAGGAATTAAAAATTCATTGGGGAGGGGAAGAGTTGACCAAGGTGCTGATTAAGATTAATTAATCAATAATTAAAAAATAAATGAGGATTAGAAGCCAACTTGCAAAAGTTGGAGGATGTGACACATCCTAATCAAGGATTAGGCATGTGCACATCCCTAGTGAAGAAATTAGGAGATGGATTAGGATTAGATGAAAATGACATGTAAGGAATTAAATAAATGTAATATTTATTTAATTCATTTGATGAAAAGGGGATTAAAGAGGGTAAGGTATTTAAATAATAAATACCTTAGGGATTTGGCAAAATTAAGGATATTAATTAAATAATAGTAATATTACTTAATTAACTCGGATAAGAGGATGTTTAGATGAAAAGTGATAAATTTGGATAAATTAAGTGTCCAAATTTGGATTTCTACAATACGTATATATATTTATGTAAAGATATATATATATACATATATATCTTTACATATATATAGATATACTTATATAAATGTATTCATGAGCACCCTATCAAAAATTGAAACAATATAGCTTCTTGAACATCACCTTATCAAAAATAGAACAATATAGCCTGACTATATAACATCAAATATTTCATTCCAATGCAACCATAACTACCAAACAAAAGGCATAAATGAAATAGTATTGGTTTAAAGAGTGACCAAGATACATGCATACATATTTACATGCATACATACATGTACATATATACATACATATATGTACATATATACATACATATATGTACATACATACATACATACATACATACATATATAATATATATATTTGACGTTCCTTTATTCCCAAACAGTAAATTCCTAGATATGTATGCAATGCATAATGTTGGGTTGTAGTTTTATATAGGTGTGCAAAAATAGTTGCAAACAACATCGATATCCATATTAGCACATACATCAAGTATAATAAAAACCAAGACTCATGTTTCGTCTCACACTTTATATATAAACTTCCAATCTAACAAATCCTTATTAAGGCCCAAAAAAAAAAGAAGCACCTCTAAACATACAAGAAAACAGCTAAGAATGCCTTACCAATGAAAACATGAATTGATTGATTACTTTGCAACCATTGGCAGCACATAAATACCACAAGTCAAATAATTTCTTCAAGCTCATAGAAAAATAATCAACAATTCCCTATGCAAAATAGCATGTAGTGTTTTATTACTTCAAAAAGTATTAAATGTTGCACCTCTAAGCCATCTTGCTTTGAATAATCGACTACTAGACATATTATTATAAGCAAATCTGGTAAGATCATCTTCATTGAACCTTAATCTCTTTATTCTTTCAATAAGAACAATTGAAATTATAAATGAAACAATTTATTCAATCCAACAAAAGACTAAACAACAATGCCTCATGGAAAATAACACAATTTTTATTAGTACTTCAATAAGTATTAGATGCAAATCCTACAAAAGCATAATGCAAGATATAAACAAGCAAGAAAAAGACATATGCACCTCTGAATCATTGTATTTTCTAATAATTGAATTCTGAACATATTTTGACTTTCAGGAGCTTCTTATGCCAATTAACGATGATATGAAGTATGGATTGAATTCATTTTAATAAGACTTATTTATTAAAGAAAACATTATCTACAAAGGAAAACAAAGCATTCATACGGTTATGCGGCAATGATAACTACAAAACCATAGGTACAATTGAATAAACAACAATTGTTATCACAACCATCGCCAGCATGTGCAAAACATACAAGAACCACTATTGATACCATCCAGCATTGAAGGGAGCAAACATCCACACAACAGTTTCCCTCAATTGACTCGATGAGAAGGCTACAAATTCAAACCTTTTGTTTCGTATAATATTTCCTTGCTTTGGGCTAGGTAATATATTATAGGAAACAAAATATTTGAATTCATAGCCTTTTTATTAAGGAAAATGAGGGAAAATTTAGTCTAGATGTTTGGTCTCTCCATAATTTTTAATGAGATAGTTTCAAAGAAAGGAAAAAAATATGGTATACACATCTATTTAGATATAGTAGTCTCTACATAAATAGATATTTACATGTGTACACACACACACAGACACATATATATATATCAGGCTATATTCATGTGCTCTTGATAATTAAGCACCACATGAAGCATGCCTGCAACTCATTTTAATAAGAAATATATATTAAACAATAAATTATTTAAAAAGGGAAACAAAGCATTCAAATTTATTGTTTTGGGAAGATAGTTATTTATTTCAAAACACTTTTTTTATTTCTTTCATTCTTGAAAAGGGATTCTTATAACAATAGGCTCTCTATTGGATGATGTCATAATAGTGGTTTACAATTCTTGAGAGGAATGAATTTTAGCTGAAATCACATATTTTTAGAAAATATAATGATTTAATCCTTTAAAAGTTCCATTTTAATGATTCCAATTGAAGAAGGTTTGATCAAATCACCTTAGATCAAACCCCCTTGGATAGAACCTCGCTAGTTTTAAACCATACCTATAAATGCGTCTCCTTTACACCTATCAAAATGCTGATAAAAAAACACTTTTGATTTAGATTTTGGGGGATCAAATGAATTCATTTAAAATTTATTTCAAATGATTATTGTATTCCTTAGAACAAGCTATCCAATGAATATAATTTTAATATGTTTTGGTTTTTTTATGCATTTATTTTTTAAATTTTATTAAACATAGGTTTTTCATCAAAAATGAATTTCTTTGTTATTCATATGTGGAAAAATAGAAGATTATCAAAAAAAAATTGAAAAATAGGAGTGCACCAGATATTGAAGTCCTGATCCAACAAAAAAATAAAAATAAAATTTGACATATACAAAAAAATTTATGCATTATACAGTCGCGTTGTGTCTGAATTGTAATTGTTTTAATTTGAAACTTGATTCAGGAAAAAATATTTAATAAAAAACTATCTAACCGAGTGGAAGCACTAGATATTAGAGTTACAAATCTAAATTTGAAAGAATTAGAATTTTATCCTTCATGGAAAAAAGTTATGCGTTATACGGTGTGTGTCACTTTTTAAAAATGTTGTTTTCAGAAAAAAAAAAAAAATATTTTCATGGGAGATGGAAAAAGAAGTGCAATTTGATTCCAAAAATTTTGAAAAAAATATTTTTAGAATCTACAGAAAAAATTTGATGAAACTCTAGTTTGCACTATCTTCAAATTCCTCACAGTTTAGCCACTATAGGTGCCCAAATGTGAAGATTTAGTTAAAAATAATAATTTCAGTGTCTAGTTTGGCCAAAAATTGTAAACCACTATTATGGGATCACCCTATTAAGCATGCTAAAGAACATTGGCTACCACATACATGTTCTCAACACCTTTTTTTAGCTGTTGAAGGGACTATTCAAATGCTCTTGCTAGGGCTAGGAGAAGGAAAACGAAACAACCTAGCCAATGCCTAGCAAGGGATAGTGAAAATGCCTTATAGAACACAATATACCCTTCTCAATAACATAGTACTGAAAATGGAACAATGCAAATTAGGAAAGGCAACAATGATTGACAATGGCTACTAAAATTAGAAACTAGGCCACAAGACACAAAGAAAATGATATCGCCAAGCATTTTTTCCAACAACACCTCTTCCCACTTGCTTCAAGCCCACCCCTCCCCGCTAGCTTTCCTACAAAAATAATGGGAAAAATATTATCGCAGGTGACACTTTTCTTTTCCTTTTGCAACCATTTTCCCATGCAAAAATCACAACATAACCTCCACCCACCTTCGTAGAAGCTGCACAAAGCTTAATCGATCTTTCACCCTCACAAAAGCTTACCCTTGTCGCTCACAACTCTCATAGTAGGTACAACAATAGAACAAAACCAAACAATTCCCTATTGATAATTCCCTAGACATTCATTTCATTCCCTAAGGCATTAAAAGACAACTATTATGACGACCATCGCTAGTACACATAAAGCATACAACAATTAATGTTGATGCGATCCAACATTTAATTTCTGCAGCTTTCTCTATCCATGTGGCAAGAAACATGCCACCCTATTCCCAAGGTAGCTAACAACTACCTTTGTCACCTTTTTCACAGCCATTGGAAGGTCACCAAACTGACAGGCTGACAAAAATTTTGACAAACGTTATTAACTATCCGCCTCCTTTTTCCCAACTGTTGGAAGTTTGGAAAACGGGAAGGCTGGCAAAAATTTTGAGCAATGTACACACAAATAGCCTATCAGCTAAATATATACATATATATACATATATATGCACATATATACATATATATAGATACATATATATATATACATACATATATATATTCATATATATGTATATATATATGTATGTATATATATGTATATACATTTCTATATATGGATATATATGTATATATACATAATACATATATATATATATGTATTTATGTATATATATGTATATATGTACATATATATATACATATACATATATGTATATATATGTATGTACATATATGTATATATATGTATGTACATATATATATGTATATATATACATACAAATATATATATATATATACACACATATATGTATACACTTTAGATGTATATGGGGCAGCCTTCTGTGGAAGAGATTTTGCATAGGTTTGTGATCGTGATTTTCAGCGATCTATGGGAATGGGTGCAATAGAATAAAATGGTTAATGTTATGGAGTTCATGTTGTTGATGTCCACCTTAGGCTATATTGTTTCATTTGTGGCTTCCATTTATCATATATACATATATGTATACACAAATATATATATATAAATATACATATATATATATATATGAAGTTAGATGCACATATACACACATTTTTCATTGCACAAAGCTAGGGAAAATGTAGAGTAACAAACCAATGTAAGAATATAACCCAATCCACCCAACAACAATCGAAAAAATATGCATCATCTTAAAAATTTTATTATGTTACAGGCATAAGCAGAAAATAGGATCCATTAAAAGCAGCCCACAAAAAATCACAATACAAACAAAAGTTGCATAACGTTAACAATTTTATTGCATTGCAAACATAGCCACAAGGATAAACAATTCTATTCCATACCAACCACCACCACAAAATGAAAGGCATAAATATATACATATACATATACATATATATTTATATACACATATATATATATATATACAAATATACATATACATACATACATATACACACACACACACACACACATATATATATAGCTATACATATATATACATATATATATGTGCATATTTATAATAGTAGTGAGCAAGGAGGACAAGCTTCAGTGGAGGTGCAAGTGCAATCATTGGCTATGGAAAGAGGTGCATATTGAGAAAACTATTCCTCGAGTACCGCTAAAATAGTCCATGTTATTTTCCAAAGGGCACTATTGATTGTTGCAAAGCACAAAAAATTGCACAGTAACAAACCAAGGAAAAAATCAACCCAAGGTACCCATCAACAATTGACAAAAAATAAAACACCTTAACAAAAAATGGAAGATTGCTCAACAGTGCCCTTTTCTGAGGAGGAAACAATATAGCCTAAGAAACACAACAACAACCAACAAAAACTCCATAACATCAACAATTTTATTCTGTTCCAAACATAGCCACAAAGAATCATAGAAATAAACTAAAGTTAAAATATAATCATTCCTCAACATAATCTTATTCAAAAATTGAAACAATATATCCTTCTCAACAGAGCCTTCTAAAGAATGAACAGTGACAAACCCATCCAAAAATTATACTTCTTTCTGAGCATAGCCTTTTGAAAATTGTGAACAATATAACCTTTTCAACAACACCATCTCGGAAATGATGCAATAGAGCCTAAGAGAGAAAACAATAATCAACAATACCCACTCCAATGAAGCATAAAGTGTACAACATTAACTATTCTATTTTGTACCAACCATAACCACAAAATGGAAGACATAAATCAAGCAACATTGGTTTCAACAACAACCTAGTTGGAAAAACCTACAAAATTATAGCCACGAAACCCAATGAAAACAATAGCCACATAACACAGCCCTAAACGAAACAATATTTCTTTCAACAAAGACCTCTCCCCCCACTATAGATAGGGCTCCTCGCCCCTCCTCTCTGCCTCTACCAGTCTAGACACTCAACCTCCTGTCTAGAGAGCCGAGAGAATGGAGACTCACCTCCTGTCTAGAGAGAATGACCTTTCTGCAGTCTCATCGATCATTTAAGCTTAGGCGACCTTCCAGTCTAGAGAGCCCTATGGATAGTAGGGGCCCACCCACAGGAAGGCTTTGCATCTCCCCACAAGCCCCTACTATAGATAGATAGGCGATAGTCTTTTCTCAGTAGCACCACATCAAAAATTGAAACAATACAGCCTTTTGAATAGAACCTTATTGAAAATGGCACAATATAGCTAGAGCTAGACAACAAAAATCATCAAAAACAATTATATTTTGTTCCATTCATAGCCAGTGAAATTTAGTGTCGTGAACAATTGTATTTGATAAACAATATGTAAATCAACAGATTTAAAGATTTTTATAATGTATAATACAAAATATGGAATACACGTGTAGTGCAAGGGATATATATATATATATATATATATACATGCATATATATATACATATATGCATGTATATATATATATATATATGCATGTATATATATATATATATATATATATATATTGTTCCATGTACATAACCACAAAATGAAACCCATCAAGAGAAACCAATAAAGATTCACAACAACCAACCCAAGTAAAAATACACTTATTTCTCAAGGGAACCTTATCATTAATAGGAACAATATAGCCTTCTCAACAACACCCTCACAAAAATTCACAATGACAAACACATAAAAGAATATACTCCTTTCTGAACAAAACCTTATCAAAAATTGAAACAATACAACCTTTTCATCAACACCTCATCCAAAATGATGTAATATAGCCCAAGACGGAGAACAATAATCAACAATACCTAATGTAACCAAACATGGACTCTACAACATTAACTATTTCATTATGTTCCATCGACAACCACAAAATGAAAGCCACAAATCAACCAATATTGGTTTCAACAGCGACCCATTCCCAGAAACCCACAAAATCATAGCCACAAAATCCATGCAAAATAATAGCCACATAATGCAAGCACAAAGGAAACAATATTTTTTTTAACAAGCAATATAGCCTTTCCCCAACAACACCCTAGTGAGAATTCAAACAATATAGCCTTTTGAACAAAACCTTTTCAAAAAAGAGACAATATAGCCCAAGCTATACAATAACAATCGATAAAAATTGCATAGTGTGAACAATTTTTTTTTGTTGTAAACATACCCACAAAACACAAACATTAAATAGAAACCAACAAAAATTGACAGTTACAAACCCATACAAAAAACCAGTCCTTTCTCAATAGAACCTCATCGAAAATTGAATCAATATAACCTTTTCAATAGCACATTCTCGAAAATGAAACAATATACCTTAAGCAAGACAACTATAATCAACAATGTCCAATGGAAGCCAACACTAAGTGTGTAGCATTAACTATTTTTATTTTGTTGCAACCATTACGACAAAATGGAAGCCATAAATCAAACAATATTGGTTTGAAGACTGACCCAGATCGAGAAACCCACAAAACACTAAAAATGACAATACGGACCCATGCAAAACCATAGACAGAAAATGAGAACCTTAAACCAAGCAATAGTCATTTTCACAAACAATATACTCTTTTTTGAACAACACCTTATCAAAATTAGAAGCAATCAACAATACCTTATCGCAGATAAAACAATATTCCCTACCAAAAAGGTCAAATTTATAGTAACCAACCCAAGTAAAAATATACTCATTTCTCAACAAAATCTTAACATAAATAGAAACAATATCGCCTCTTCAACACCACCCTCTCAAAAATTAACAGTGACAAACCCATCAAAAAACATACTCCTTTCTCTACAAAACCTTCTCGAAAATTGAAACAATATAGCTTTTTCAACAACACATTATCAAATATGATACAATATAGCCTAACACAGAGAACAATAATCAACAATGCCTAATGTAACCAAACATGGAGTGTACAACATTAACTATTTAATTCCGTTTCACCCATAACCACAAAATGCAAGCCACAAATCAACCAACATTGGCTTCAACAATGACCTAGACACAAAAACCCACAAAATGCGAACCCTAAACCAAACAATAGTCCTTTTCACAAACAATATAGTCTTTTGTCAACAAAACCTTAACGTAGATAAAACAATATTGCCTCCCAAAAATGACGAATCACAAATGAAACAATATGACAAACAGTTTTTTTGATATGCACCTCTTCTCGCTTGCTTCAAACAAACCTCTTTCTGCTAGCTTTCTATAGGTTGCCTTGTTTCTCCAAGCCTCCAAACATAGCCAAAAAATGGAAACCATAAACAAAAACACACAAAAAATCATAGCATCAAATACATGCAAAACCATACACACAAAACGCAAACCATAAACAAGACAAGATTTCATTTTTAGAAACTATATTGTATTTTCTTAACAACAGCTTATCAAAATTTCAAACAATTAACAGTACCTAATCACAAATAAAACAATATTGCCAATGGTTTCTTCGACATGCACCTCTTCCCACTTGCTTCAAACCCACCTCTTCCCACTAGCTTTCCTACACAAAAATGGGAAAAATATTATCGCAAGCGACACTTTTCTTTTCCTTTTACAACCATTCACCCATGCCAAAAACACAACATAACCTCCACCCACCTTCGCAGAAGCTGCACAAAACTTAATCAAGCTTGTACCCTCATAGAAGCTTACCCTCATTGCTCATGACTCTCATAACAGGTATAGCAACAAAATGACACCAAACAATTCCTTATTGAAAATTACCCAAACATTCATTTTGTTCCTTGAGGTGTTAAATGGTAGTTGTTATGACCACCATCACTAGTACATGCAAAGCATACAACAATTAATGTTGACGTGATCCAGCGTTTAATTTTTGTGGCCTTCTTTATCCACATGATGGGAAAAATGTCACCCTATTCCCAAGGTAGCCAACAACCTCCTTTTCCACATTTTTCACAGCCATCCAAAGGCTACAATAGTGGGAGGTTGATGAAAATTCTGACCAAAGTTATTAACTATCCACCACCTTTTTTCTCGACCGCCAAAAGTTTGAAAAATGGGAAGGCTAATGAAAATTATGAGCAAGGTTCACACAAATAGCCTATTGGCTAAATAAGTGTTTTTAAATCCATTCTAACTCCCATTCTTCAAGTTCACTAATTCAATCATTCATTCAACCACTTTGCATCATTTTATGAGGCATTAATCAAGTATTTTGGTGTAGCACCCCTCCATTTTTTCTCTTTTGATCAGACAATGTACTTCTTTGTTATGCTTTTTTTCTGTTAATACTTTGACTATGGTACTTGGTTACTATTTGATCGCTAACTGTAAATTGATGTGAATGTTACATTTTGATGTGATGGTATTTTATTCTGATGTTTTTGATAAAGGGTAAAATGGGTTTTACAGGGACCCGAAACCACAGAGTTTACAAAAATAAGGAAAGGAAACGAAAGTCCAATAGAAAACACTAGCTGCCAAAAAGGAAAAGGACGGAGCAAACAATAGCCAACCGTAATAGACCAAAAAGGTCAAGCAAAAAAGGGCAGTAGAGCAGACAACAAAAAATTGGCCATAACTAACCCAGAGTCTTGAGGACAGATTCTGTCTCTGCCTCCAAAATCTACATGTCATGGACTCCCTTTTTAAAAATTTGAATCATCTTCAGAGTGGGGGGGGGGATTTCTCTTCAGATTGGCTCTGGTTCTCTTTGATATGCTAGTATCCTTTTCTTGGCTTTCATCATTGGTCTCCTCCAGGTCCACCACCAGAGACCCTTGTTGGGCTCTATCTAACTTTTTAGTCATAGCATTAATTATAATGGCGTTGTGTCTGGCCATTCGTTTGTTTTGCTCTGCAAAAATATTAATGGTGTTCTTAATATTCTCAACATCCATTTCAATCTTTTTGTTATTGTCAGCGTGGTACCATGTTTCTTTGCTGAGACCATGATCTCCACGATCCACATGTTTCTTTTCAATCATAGCAATCTTGGCTCCCAGCTCTTCCAATTTTCTTTGAAGGGCCCAATTTTTTATTTTTAACTCATTAATTTCATTGAAAGTCCATTCCAAAACTTTGAAATGGGAATCAACATTAGTTTTGGCTAATTTAAGAACATCCAAAGTGGGATCCCTTCCAGTGTTTAAACATTTTTTTTAGAATTAGGAGTAACAGGGGAACCATCTCTAGCAGATCTTTCCAACAACAGCTTGACACTTGACTCAGTATTATTGGCACCAGATGCCTTAGATTCAGGGGAATCTTCAGAATAAGAAATATTATTTTTAGACTGGGGGTTCTTATCAATAGTACTGGTCTTGAAGGATGGGCTTCCTAGCTCAAACTCAACACGAAACTTATCAGAAAAAGGGATAGGGTTTATTTTCCTAGAAAGGACACTATGCGGGCTAAGGACAATTCTGGATGGACTTAGACTGGGCAAATACTCCTAACAATTGGACTCAGTGTCATCTTCCTCAGAATCAAGAAGGGTTTCCAGATTAGTGAGGACAGACAAATTTTGATAATGCTCAACAATCAACCTAATCAGCCCTGTATGCAAGATAGGGAATCTTCTAGGGTTTTTCTTATGATCATCCAAGCTTTTTATAAGAGAACAGAAAATAAAATAGGGGAGTGAAACCCTTACCTTGTAGCGGAAGTGATTGAGAAGAGCAAAGTGGTAGCCATGGACCCTAGTGAAGTGCCCGTCCACCGTAATGTACTCCATGATGACCCGTAGGACCTTTCTCCGAAAGGCTTTTATGGTGTCAACTTCAAAGTAGCTGTTAGCAATTTTCACAAGATCCAACCTTTCTTTTTATTTTTTAGGAAATTTGACAATGACATCATTAGAAAAATCCCTATCCCTGAAGAACTTCTTTCCATCAGTAGATAAGCCCGTCACTTCGACAATCAAATTTTCATTGAGCTCCACATTCCTACCAAACAGGGTAAGGTTTCCATTATTCCAGTTTTTCTCAAAAGGGTTCATAGCCGCCTAATTGGAACCATTGAGCTTCTCCAGGAAAGGAAGTAACCCACTGCTTTTAACTTTATTCCAAACCTTAACATTTTTGGTGTGCATCTCATAGCTGTCCGGCTCGATTCTTTTCCTTTCTCCACCCATCTTGGCCAACATAGTGGGGCAGACACAGATGAAATATTTACTAAAATTGGCCCCGCCAAATCTGAGAACCCACAAAGCGTGCAACGTTTCCTTGCAGACTAAGGCTCCGAGCTCAGTCCCATACAATCTAATGATTTTGATGTGAAAGATTTAACCTATCGTCATTAAAGGGATGAAACGCCTCTTGTCCATGTGATTTATCATAATTCAATAAAGCACAAACATTAGAACTTAGATCACTAACATTAAGCTGGGTGCATGAATCATTACTCCTAACTCCATTAGCAAAAAAATCCACAATAGCATTAGCTTCTCTATAAGCATGTGATATTTTAAATTTTATTCTGATGTTATCATTATGGCATGCTTTGGATTAGCTTAGCAGATATTTGAATTAATGATGATTTATGCTTTTGATTATATTATTGATGTTAGATTTGTTAGTTAGTAATACTATATTGGTGAAGGGGATGGGATTGCACCACTCACTTGTGAGCGCCCCGCGATTCCGCGATTTCCTATTCACGGTGTGTTTTATTATGTTATATAAATGCAATTTCAATATACTCTTTGTTCACAAGTTGACAGGTACAAGACATTGACTCCACCTAGTTTCATAGGTTTGAGCATGTCCATTGGCCAACGGTATTCGATTGGGAGATAGTAATAGGGTTTCCTTGTCAAACCACAACCCTGTCATAGTGTGCCGTCAGTTTGTGTCTGGTATGTTGTTAAGTCATGTCACCTTTGATGTTTTGATCATTTATTATCAGTGGGAATTAATGTTTAAGTGGTAGAAATTATTATTTATGTATTTTAGATTAAAATGGTTAAAAGCTTTAAAATTAATTTAATTAATTTAATTTAATTTATGTGGTAAAGTAATTTAATTCTAGTGGTTAAATTTATTTTATGAGTAAATGAATTGATTAATTAAACTTATTTTGTTGAGTAAATAAATTAAATGGTTAATGTTGTTTTGAAAAGTGCATGGAATTAAAAGTGTTGAATTCTTTTTGAAAAGAAAATTTTAAAAGTTTTAAATTCTTTTCTGAAAATAATTTTTTTAAAATTTTAAATTTTCTTTGAAAAGAAATTACTAAAAAAGCATTAAATCTTTGTTGAAAATAAATTTTTAAAAGCATTAAATTCTTGTTGAAAAGAAATTTTGGTTTTAATTTAAAAAATAAAAAAATAAAAAAATCTCAAAAATGCTTAGAGGGAAATAACTATGGTGGTTGAGAGATATTTTTGAAAATATTGACTAAATTTGGGGAAAATTTATGAGACAGGGAGATCTTTTTTTTGGAGAATTGTTGCTGTGAAGAGGAGAGGAAGGTTTTTCTTGTTTTTGGATACATTTTGGATTTGGAGTGAAGATTTTGGAGAATTTCTAGAAAATTGAAATTTTGTAGGGAAGCTCAACTTCAATCCTCTTCTTCTTCAAGCTTCAAAATAGGTTCCTTTAATGGTTTTATTTTGTTTAGATGCTTTGATTTTAATTTTTAAGAAGTTGCAAAACTTGCTTTGAATTCTTTCAAACCTCTATAGAAAAAATGGAGAAAATCTCATATTTTTTGTAGAGAAAACAATAGAAAATTTTGGCAAATGAAATTTTAACAATAGAAAATGAAAAGAGAAACAAAAGAAAATTTAGAAAACCTCTGTGTTGGGAGATGAAAATTTTCCTTTTCAAATTAGAAATTGAATTTTTTTTTTTTTAAATTGTTCTTGAAAATGATTTGCTGTTGTTTTTCTATTAAAGGATTTGTCCAATTTGATGTAAAATGGAAATTTTTATGTATAGACCCATAAATTTTACATATAAAAATTATGTATTGTTATGTTGAGAAATTTTCTGGGAAATTTTTTTATAAAAAATTTTACTATAAAAAAAATCTGTTCTGGAAATTACCAGAAACAAAGTATGTTGATGTGCTTTTTTTTTAATAGTAATAATAATAAAAAAAAAATTAATTATAATATTTTTTGCAGGGGGCAGGGGGCGAGGGGGGGGGGGGGCACCCTAGTGGAGAGCACTACCACAAGCAGTGTAACCTCCACTAGGGGAGGCTGGGTACACCCAGGCTACGTCCTCCTCCCTTTGGACCGGGGTTTGACTTTAATAATTTTTTATTATTACATATATAAATAATATATATATTATATATAATATTTATTTACTATATATATTTAATATATATAATATATATATTATATATTTTAAATAATTGGAATATATTTTTTGAATGGGAATTTTAAATAGTTTTTTCTTTAAATATATATATATATATTTAAATATAAATATATATAATTGTATATATATTAAATATATAATTTTATATGTTTATTTTTTATTTAAATATAGTTTTCTAAAATGACTATGTTGAGAAGGAGAAACAATTATTTATTTTAAAACAATATGCTCTAGATCATAGAAGTAAATGTTTATAATTAATTAAGAGCAATTAGGGAATTACATATCTAGTTAAATTTTATACTTTTTCTAAAAAAGACATATTTAATTAGTTTTATCGCAGAAATAAACTATTGAATTTTATTAAAGGAAGTGGATTTAGGGAATCCAAAGTAGATTTAGTTCCTGTTAAATTGCTCTTTTAAATGTGATTTCTTCTGTTATCGCTTTGGGGGGAATTTATTAGAAGGGTTGTTAAGTCTTTCAGATGAGGTTTTCATTTAATTGTTTGGGTTGTCATAATATGTTAGTCAACCTTTGGATTGCCTTGGGTAGTGCATCTAAATGTATATAGTTAGATACCCAGTTATCACGAACGGGATGTGTTGACTTTATGTCGTGGATAGGGATTTATTATCCTTAGGTCACACATGTGTACCCTTGGGTTGTGGAGTTATTCCACATGTTTTCTTAGAGGAGTGGCTTGCAATGAGGGTCGGCACACAAAGTGTTTCAAGGATAACTCATTGTAAACTAGTTAGTCCAGTGATAACGTAAATAAATTGATTAGAGGAATAGGTAGTATCAAACACTTAATAAGATTAATTTTGCCTCACTCATGGATGCAAGGGACTGTACAGACTTGGGATGGGATAAGAAGGCCTAGAATGGAAAGATCGTTATCTTGTCTTTACAAGAGATAACTGATTTCACATTGGTTTACATGAGGGGTTGGAAGTCGTTAGAGGTTTCCAGGATATCCCAAGATGGGGGTCGGGACCTAAGAAGACTTACTAGGATATCCCATGTAACATTGCGATGACACTTCTCGATGTTGTATTTGTATTTGATTCAGTTCAATTATGTATTAGCATGTGTCTAGAGGTAGATGGTCTTGCCTAGGAATCCATGTTACTATCTCCTAGCACGAGGGGTGGACCTTCAGGTACCACTTGGCTGGGTGGAACGTGCACCTTACTCCGTTGGGTTTTTTTCTTGTTCGCGTGGACAAGATTTCCAGTTGGAGAGCTCATAGGATCCAGTTACTTTTCAGGTTTCATTCATTTCAGTTGAATCTTGTAATTTATTACCCCTCTTTTGTTATTGAGGTGGAAGATGTATTATGTAACCATGCTTTGGATTTACCTCATTCGGGGAATGAGAGTTGTAATCTTATTGTTAAATTATGTTATTTGAAATCATGTGGTATCTCTTATTCTTTGATGTAGTTTATCATGTATGGAATGTATGTGTTCTTAATTCCTTAAGTAATTAAATGTTATCGTTTCAATTCATGGTTTTTGTTGTTTAGGTTTTAAAGTAATCTTAGTCGCGTAACCTTAGAGGTTGTTGGAAATGGGTAGTGAGCTTGCATGTTAATTGTAGTTAAAAAAAAAAAATTGTGTGTTTGAGTAGTTAATTGCAACTTCCTCTAGGGTTGTGTAGTGGGGTGTTACACATGGTATCAAAGCTCGAGTTTAAACACTGGGTACTCTCAGATTATGATGAACCCATTAAGCTTTTAGTTGTGTAGGTTTTAAGTTGTGTACCTTGCTTAATACCTTGATGTGTCTATGCAGGATTATGCCTCCCAGACGCGGAAGAGGTAGAGGGCGTGGATGTGGCCATATAGGCAGTTGTGATGGGAGTTAGGATGACTCTCCTCATCATGTTCCACTTATTCCAAATCAGGAAGAACATCAGGCATCGTAGAATACCCCAGGGGGTAGTGATCGATAGCAGAATCCTCCAGAGATTGAGGTTGTGCGTAGAGCACTTGAGGAGGCATTAACACTCCTTGGTCAGAGGTAGGCTGAGGTTCAGGGTAATATTGGTGAGAGCGAAGTTCCACCTTAATTAGAGACGCATATGAGAGATCTACTCAGGGCACATACACCACTGTATGATGGAGCAAGCATTGGGTTAGAGGTTGAGACTTGGCTTATAGACCTTGATGGATGATTTTCTAGGTATCCTTATAGCAGCAATACCAAAGTGAGGTGTGCTATCATGCATCTGCGGGGGTTTGCATACACATGGTGGATCCTGGAGGAGTAGAAGCTCCACATTGATATTAACTCAGTATCTTGGGAGATTTTTCTAGAGTGGTTCAGAGCTCATTTCCTATTCGAGCACTAGCGTCAGCATCGAGGTGATGAGTTTTACACTTTGCGTTAGTTGTCCTTGTCAGTTGAGCAATATTAGCAATGCTTCTATGAGCTCAAACAATTTGCAGGGATAGGAGACAATGAGGGGATGTTGGTTCACCACTTTTTCAAGGGCTTAAATTCCCATATTAGTGGAGGTGTGAGGGTTTTCAAACCCAAAATCATGGAGGCAGCAGTGGAGAAAGCACGTCTAGTAGAGGAGAATCTGGCCATGGCACTGGGAGGCCACATGGGTGTTCAATTAGGCAACAATTCAGCAATAGGGTCTAGTGCTCAAGGAGGTCAGCCTCAAGGAGGTGCACCCCCCAAGGCTTAGCAAGGACCTTTATAGAGTGGTTAGCAGTAGTAGCAAGCTTATGAGGGGAAACATAAAGGTTTCTAGTAGAGGCATGGGACAAGAACTGGAGGTGTATGAAATGCTTCAGCTTTGAGCAACTAGCATAGAGTTCTCAGTCCACTTTCAGGGGTAGTGTGTAGTAATCTCGCACACCACCTGGAGGCAGGGGCTATGGAAGAGGTACTGGATGTTTTGCATGTGGCCAACAGGGTCATATAGCTAGAATGTGTCCTAACAAGGGCACATCTAGTTTTTCTTAGGGACCAGTGGCATCTGAGTGGACAGTTGGAGATGCAAGCAGAGGGCATCATGTATTCACAGTGGTTGATAACTGCCAGATAAAGCATCAGAGTACTGTCATTGAGACATATGGTATGTTGTTGGGTAACCCAGTTACCGTTTTGTTTGATTCTAGAGCATTAGACTCCTTCATTTCTTCTTCTGTCATGATGCAATGTAGATTGGGTGCAGTAAGGCAAGCTGATAGGTGGATGGTTGAGTTAGCCTCGGGTGTGAGAGTCACATCCCATTTCCTTGTACTAGAGTGTACATTAGAGGTTGGACCTCTCCATACTACAATGGACCTCTCAGTTATTACATTAGGTTCTTATTACATTTTCATAGGTATGGATTGGTTAGAGGTGCGTAGTGTGGTCATAGATTGTCAACATAAGTCAATTTAATGCATTGAGGCATCTGGTAGAGAAGTAGAGATTGTGGGAGTTCAGAGGCCAATTTCCTTGAGGGTCATCTCAGCTATGTAGTTGAGAAGGTGTGTGCGTCAGGGTTTCTAGTTATGCACTATTACAATGGATGATTTGGATTTAGGAGGTGGAGGAGAGAAAGTCTCTCTCGATAGTCACCCCATTCTTCAGGAATATTCTGATGTCTTTCCATATGCGATTCCAGGAATGCCACCTCAGAGGGACATAGACTTCAAGATAGACCTTGTACTTGGATCAAAACCCATTTCACTAGCTCCTTATCATATGACCACCTAGGAGCTGAATGAGATTCGCTTGCAACTTGAGGAGTTGTTAGAAAAGGGTTTCATTTTCCCTAGTGTTTCTCCATGGGGAGCACCAGTTATCTTCATGAAGAAGGATGGTTCACTTTGGTTATGTATTGATTACCAATAGTTGAAAAAAGTGACCATCAAGAATCGATATCTGCTTCCTAGGATTGATGATCTATTTGATCAAATCAAGGGTGCCATGATATTTTCAAAAATTTATCTTAAGTCGGGATATGATCAGTTTCATATCTTCAAATTGGACATCCATAAGACAACATTTTGAACATGGTATGCTCACTATGAGTTCACAGTAGTACCGTTCAGGTTGATGAATGCACCCTCTACATTCATGAGTCTGATGAACAGGGTATTTTGTATGTACCTAGATGGATTTGTGCTTTTGTTCCTTGATGACATTTTGATATATCCTAGGACAGTGGAAGAGCATGAGGAAAATTTGCGGTAGGTATTATAGTGCTGACGAGATAATCAACTTTATGCTAACCTATTGAAGTGTGAATTCTTCAAGACTGAGGTCCTGTACCTTGGTCTTGTGATCTCAAGGGAAGGTATTTTAGTGGATCCTACAAAGATCCAAGCGATCTTAGATTGGCATGTGCCCATGAATGTGGTGGAGATATGTAGCTTTGTCAAGCTTGCGGGTTATTATAGGCATTTTGTGTAGGGATTTTCGAGAATAGGGCATCATATCACCTCCCTTCGGAGGAAAGGGAAGAGGTTTGTGTGGTCAATGAAGTGTGAGGTAGCCTCTTAGAATCTTAAGGAGGAGCTGACTAGTGCACCAATACTCTCCATACTTGATTTGACTGGGGACTTTGTATTTTCTACTGTGTCCTTTGAGGGATTAGGTGAAGTGTTGACGCAGGAGGGTCGTGTCATTGCATACAAGTCACAAAAGCTCAAGGATCATGAGCTGAACTACCCCACACATGATCTTGAGTTTGTAGTAGTTGTTCATGCATTGACGAGATGGAGGAATTTCCTTCTTGGCCATAGGTTTGACTTGAATAGTGATCACAAAAGCCTTCAGTATATTTTCACACAACCCAACCTTAATGATAGGCAGAGGCATTGGATGGAGTTTCTCTATGAATATGACTTTGAAGTGAAGTATATCTAGGGAAAAGAGCATGTTGTAGTGCATGCACTCAGTAGGTGGAGACATGAGATATCTGAGTTGACTCTTGTTGTAGATTTGCTGAGTTAGATTCTTTCTACCCTTCTAGCGGATAGTTGGTATCAGGAGGTTAGGATAGAGATTGAGGCAGGTAGACCCCTTGAGGGAAGGTATTCAAGATATTCTCTAGATTCAGATGAGATATTGAGGCACATGGGATGCATATACATTCCTTCATCAGGTCATGACTGAAGCACATCATGTACCTTATTTAGCCCATCTAGGGGTGAAGAAGATGCATGCATATTTGCGTTAGTTGTATTTCTAGCCAGGGATGAAGCACGATATTGCGGATTATGTGTCACGATGTCTTGAGTGTTAGCGGGTGAAGGCTGAACACCAGCATCCAATAGGGCTTTTGCAACCACATTTAGTACTAGAGTGGAAGTGGGATATAATCTCATTGGATTTCATTGTTGGTTTACCCAACTCTTCGAGACGACATGATGCGATTATGGAAAAAGTTGATAGGTTGACAAAGGTGGCACACTTCTCACCTATTCGCTCTTCCTATACTACATCGTCCATAGCCAGAGTGTTCATGGAGGACATAGTGAGGTTACATGGTATTCCACATCATATTATTTCTAATAGGGATCCAGTGTTCACCTCAGCTCTTTGGACTTCATTACAGCATGCAATGGGGACACAGTTGAACTTCAGTTCAGCTTATCACCCAGAGACAGATGGACAAACTGAGAGGGTCAATCAAATCCTTGAAGATATGTTATTTATGTTTGTGATGGACTAGCAGACATGATGGGAAGATTATCTCTATTTGGTAGAGTTCACTTATAATAATGGTTTCGAGAGTTCTATCGACATGCCTCCATTCTAGGCATTGTATGGGTGACCATGTCGCACTCCCTTGAGTTGGAATCGACTGGAGGACAGAGTAACTTTAGGTCCTGATATATTGTAAGATATGGAGTAGTAGGTGGATAGGATTAGAGAGCACTTGGTGGCAATGTAGGATAGGCAGAAGAAGTATATAGATGTGCATAGAGTGGATCATCAGTTTTCTGTGGGTGATAGATTCTTCTTGCGGGTTCATCCGCGAAAGAGTCTAATCCATTATGGGAATGGCTCTAAGTTGGTGCATCACTTTTTTGGACCCTTTGAGATACTCGAGAAGATTGGTCCAGTTGCTTACCATCTTGCTTTACCGCCAAGTCTCTTGTGGATTCACGATGTATTTCATGTTTTAGTTCTTCGACCATACCATCCAGACATTTCTCATGTCCTTTATTCAAATTCATTAAAGGTAGAGGATGGGAAGTTGGCTTTGGAGCCCGTGGCCGTAATGGAGCGTAGAACGCTCACTCTTTGAGGGCAAGATATTGATTAGGTTAGGGTCCAATAGGATCCTAGGGATGATACGTCATCCACTTGGGAAGATGTGGCTAGAATGAGGGAGCTCTATCCCTATTTGTTTGTAGGCTTCTAGGAGTAAGCTTGACCCTAGGGGGAGGATGTAGCACCCCTCCATTTTTTGCTTTTTTGTTTAGACAGTGTTCTTCTTTGTTATGCTTTGTTTCTGTTAATACTTTGACTATGGTACTTGGTTACTATTTGATCGCTAACTGTAAAGCGATGTGAATGTTATATTTTCATGTGATGGTATTTTATTATGTTGTTATCATTATGACATGCTTTGGATAAGCTTAGCAAATATTTGAATTAATGATGCTTTATTCTTTTGATTATATTATGATGTTAGATTTTTTAGTTAGTAATACTGTATTGGTGAAGGGGACGGGATTGCACCACTCACTTGCGAGTGCCCTATGATTCCGCGATATCCTCTTCATGGTGTGTTTTATTATGTTATATAAATGCATGTTCAATATACACTTTTTTAGCAAGTTGACAAGTATAGGACATCAACTCCACCTGGTTTCACAAGTTTGAGCGTGTCCATTGGCCAATGGTATTCGATTGGGAGACATAACGAGGTTTCCTTGTCAAACCACAACCCTGTCATAGTGTGTCATCAGTTTGTGTCTGATATGTTGTTAAGTCATGTCACCTTTGATGTTTTAATCATTTATTATCGATGGGAATCAACATTTAAGTGGTGGAAATGATTATTTATGTATTTTAGATTAAAATGGTTAAAAGCTTATATTTAATTTAATTAATTAAATTTAATTCTAGTGGTTAAATTTATTTTATGAGTAAATTAATTGATTAATTAAACTTATTTTGTGGGTAAATAAATTAAATGGTTAATGTTGTTTTGAAAAGTGCATGGAATTAAAAGTGTTCAATTGTTTTTGAAAATAAAATTTTAAAAGTTTTAAATTCTTTTGAAAATTTTTATTTTTAAAGTTTTAAATTCTTTCTAAAAAGAAATTTTTAAAAAGCATTCAATTCTTGTTGAAAAGAAATTTTGGTTTTAATTTTTATTTTTTTTTAAAACAAAATATCTCAAAAATGCATAGAGCGAAATTTCTATGGTGGTTGAGAGATATTTTTGAAAATATTGACTAAATCTGGGGAAAATTGATGAGATAGGGAGATCCTTTTTTTTGGAGTGAAGATTTTGGAAGAATTTCTGGAAAATTGGAATTTTGCAAGGAAGCTCAACTTCAATCCTCTTCTTCTTCAAGCTTCAAAACAGGTTCCTTTAATGGTTTTATTTTGTTTAGATGCTTTTATTTTAATTTTTAAGAAGTTGTAAAACTTGCTTTGAATTCTTGAAAACCTTTGTAGAAAAAATGGAGAAAATCTCATATTTTTTGTAGAGAAAACAATAGAAAATTTTGGCAAATGAAATTTTAATAAAGGAAAATGGAAAGAGAAACAAAAGAAAATTTAGAAAACCTCTATGTTGGGAATTGAAAATTTTCCATTTCAAATTAGAAGTTGAATTTTTTTTAAAAAAATTGTGCTTGAAAATGATTTGCTGTTGTTTTTTCTATTAAAGGATTTGTCCAATTTGATGTAAAATGGAAATTTTTATATATAGACCCATAAATTTTTCATATAAAAATTATGTACTGTTATGCTAAGAAATTTTCTGGGAAAGTTTAAAAAAAAAAAATTACTATCAAAAAAATCTTTGTTTTGGAAATTACCAAAAATAGAGTATGTTGTGTTTTTTAAAAAATAATAATAATAATTAAAAAACATTAATTATAATATTTTGGGGGTGGGGCAGTTGTGGCTACACAGCCACACCCCAGTGGAAGGTGTCATTGTGAGCAACGCTCCCCACACATTGTGGGGGAAGCACTGCCATAGGCAGCACAAACTCCACCAGGGGAGGCTAGGCGCAGCCAGGCTACGTCTTCCTCCCTTTGGACAACGATTTGACTTTAATTAAAAAATAAATTTTATTTTATTATTATATATATAAATAATATATATTATATATAATATTTATTTATTATATATATAATATATATATTATATATTTTAAATAATTGGAATATATTTTTTTAATGGGAATTTTAAATAGTTTTAAATATATATATATTAAATATATAATTATATATGTTTAATTTTTATTTAAATATAGATTTCTAAAATGATTATGTTGAGAAGAAGAAATAGTTATTTATTTTAAAATGATATGCTCTGGATCATAGAAGTAAGTGTTTATAATTAATTAAAAGCAATTAGGGAATTACATATTTGGTTAAATTTTATCTTTTGTCTGAAAGAGACATAATTTAGTTAGTTTTATTGTGGAAATAAAGTATTGAATTTTATGAAAGGAAGCAGATTTAGGGAATCCAAAGTAGATTTAGTTCTTGTTAAATTTCTCTTTTAAATGTGATTTATTCTGTTATCACTTTGGGGGAAATTGATTAGAAGGGTTGTTAAGTCTTCCAGATGGGGTTTTCATTTAATTGTGTGGGTTGTCGTAATATGTTATTCAACCTTTGGATTTCCTTGGGTAGTGTGTCTAAATGTATATGGTTAGATACCCAGCTATCACGAATGGGATGTGTTGACTTTATGTCGTGGATAGGGATTTAATATCCTTAGGTCGCACTTGTGTACCCTTGGGTTGTGGAGTTATTCCACGTGTTGTCTTAGAGGAGTGGCTTACAATGAGGGTCGACACACAAAGTGGTACCACGATAACTCATTGTAAGTTAGTTTATCCAGTGATAACATAAATAAATTGATTAGAGGAATAAGTAGTATCAAACACTTAATAAGATTAATTTTGCTTCGCTCATGGATACAAGGGCTGGTATAGACTTAGGATGGGACAAGAAGGCCTGGAATGGAAAGATCATTATCATGTCTTTACAAGAGATAACTAATTTTGCATTGGTTTGCATGTGGAACTGGGAGTCGTTAGAGGTTTCCAAGATATCATGAGATGGGGGTCAAGACCTAGGAAGACTTACCAGGATATCCCATGTAACATTGTGATGACACTTCTCCTAAGTCAACAGTATGTTTGTATCATTGATGCAATTGATTATTTAACTCTGGAAGAATTGTAACCATTGTGTTAAGTGATGCTGTATTTGTATTTGATTCAATTCAATTACATATTAGCCTGTGTCTAGAGTAGATGGTCTTTTTTAGGAATCCATGTTACTATCTCCTAGCATGGGGGTGGGCCTTCATGTACTACTTGGTTGGGTGTAACTCACAACTTACTCTGTTGGGTTTTCTTCTGTTCATGTGGACAAGATTTCTAGTTGCAGAGCTCGTAGGATCTAGTTACTTTTCAGGTTTCATTCATTTCAGTTGAATCTTGTAATTTATTACCCCTCTTTTGTTATCGAGGTGGAAGATGTATTATGTAACCATGCTTAGTGGATTTACCTCATTCGGGGAATGAGATTTGTAATCTTATTGTTAAATTATGTTATTTGAAATCATGTGGTATCTCTTATTCTTTGATGTAATTTATCATGTATGGAATGTATGTGTTCTTTATTCCTTAAGTAATTAAATATTATGGTTTCAATTCATGCTTTTTGTTGTTTGGGTTTTAATGTAATCTTAGTCTCATAACGTTAGAGGTTGTTGGAAATGGACAGTGAGCTTGGCTGTTAATTGTACTTAAACAAAAAAAAAAATTGTGTGTTTGAGTAGTTAATTGCAACTTCCTCTAGGGTTGCATAGTGGGGTGTTACATTTGGAGCAGCCACTGTTATATCTTCAGGTTTCTTCAATAGGGTTAGTGAGTTTAGGACATTTTACCTGTTGTTTATTCATCTTTCCTTGTTCATTTCATTCCATTTTTTCATTAAGGGTTTGATTACCAAAGTGGGATTTGACGAAGGCAAATCCCTATAACCTAATCCTTATCCATTTTTCCCCTTTGCATGTATGTTTGCAGACTTCTTTATGTAGATTTTACAAACTATTAGGTGTTGAAAAGTGGACAAGAAGTCAAAAAAGTGTTTAAAATCAACTACAACCCATTTCAAGCTTGGAGAAGACATTCTGTCTATTTTTGGCAAATTTGACTCCATCAACCCGACAAGCAGACAACCTCAGATCTGGTGCTACATGATTGGTCCTTGATTTCACAAAAAAAATTGGACTGGATTGATTCACCATTAGTGACAAATGAGTCCCACCTTAAGGCTGAAAATCCATATTTTTTCAAATTCTAGATCCCAACACTTAGAAACTACTTTCCAAAAGTTTTCATCAGAAGCAAGACTGATTTGCCATCAGTGGAAAATGAGTCACATTGGTGATTTTTAGTGATATCTTCTAGCATTCAGGACACTCCAAAATATTCATCAGACTTCCAGGTTCTCTCTAATTCAACCTTTTTCTTTTTTGTTCTGCATTTGTTCATTTTTAGTTCATGTTTGCATATCACATTGTGTTTTTAAAAATTGCATTTTTCTTAGGTCTTGCATTCATAATCAGTCTAGAAGTTCATTTAGTTGCACTTAGATCATCTCATTTAGCCTTAATTTCATCATACATTTGATAATTTGAATGAACCACCTAGACTTTTGAGTGGGGTTTATCTCTCTCCTTTTAGGTGAAACATCCTAAGAGTGCAAGAGTAGTTTATAAATCCTACCCAAAAATTTATAGTTCATTTTAGTGAACCTGCATATTAAGCACTTCATCTTTTTTATTTCAATTTCATCTTACATCCTAGGCTTCATTTGCATCAACATTCAAATAGGTTTTGTATTTGCATCCTAGGGTTTATAAAATTACATTAGTGAAAGACTCGTTTAGACTTCATTTTTCCATATCATATCATTGAAAAAATGAAAATCTACATTTTCATCCCTAGTTGGCATCTAAAAATCATTTAAATCACTTTTAATTTTCTAAAAAATACACAAAAAAATATCATAACTGGACTCATTTTCCACCCTGGGCAAATCAGTCCACCTGTATAATTCATACTACATTTTCAGGCATCTTTCTGGGCATTTACTACATTTATATTCTTTGTTGCTATTTCTCTATTTTAGATTGTAGAATTCTTGTTATTTTCATTTTTCACTCCTAGATTAAATTGCATTTGTATTCACCACATTTTTGTGGTACTTGTATGAGTGTTTGGTGCCCCATTGATAATACTTTAGTGAGATGAAGTTCTAGACTTGTGGCTTCCCATGATAGCACTTTCATTGTGGACCTTGGGATCTCAAGAGCTTATACTCCTAGTATGGAAAATGCTACATTAGGCATGGACAATAACACTAATATTTCTTCACCTTTCCATCCAATGAATGTTGACACACAAAACATTGCATTCCGCAAGTAAAAGTCATTAGTATTCATGAGGATTTCTCCCATTTACAACAAGATTTATCTCTTGAAAACATTTCCATCACTCCCATACCTACAATAGAAAACCTTCATTATTTGATTGAAAGTGATGATGGCTTACAAGTTATGAAAAGAATTGTTGAGATATACAATAAAAATGCCCCTTCCACATGCCAATCAACAAACATAGTTACAAGCCAAGGAGGATCTCACATTTCTCCCCCTTCAACCATGGAAACCATAGCAACTTATACCACTCCTTAGGTTACAACAACTATGCAATAGGTTATTCATGTGGCTCCTTCTTTCACAATTCCAACTAGCATTCCTAGTTCTTTTGTGGCATTGCATATTCCTTCTTCCACTTTCACCCCTCTTAGTGCCCCTTTCACTTCCCCTAGCATTACATACACTCCATCTCCATTTTCTCTTCCACTTTATACCACTTACACTGATCCCATCATTACAAAACTCTTTAACATAGTTTCATCCATGCAACAACAAATTTCCACCATTAGCCAAAGTCAAAATTCTCCACCAACATGTCATGTTCATAGTAGTCCATTATACCTTGAGATTTTATGCACTTAGATGCCACAAGGAGTTGAGATTCCTAGGTTTGAGAAATATGCAGGTAAAGGAGACCCTACTAATCATGTCAATGCTTATACAACCTCATGCAGTGATTTTTTTCTTGATGATAAGCTATTAGCCAAACTTTTTTCTAGGACCTTGAAAGACACTGCATTGGGTGGTTTTCATACTTACCCAATCATTCAATCTGATTGTTCAATATACTTGTGGATGCCTTCATAAGTCATTTCCAAGTTTATATGACCCTTAAAAAGATAATGGTTGATTTAATGTGATGTAAACAAAAAGACGATGAAAAAGTAACTAACTTCATTTCACGTTATCAGTCATTGTATGATCAAATTGATGTCAAGATCCTTGATTCACATCTACAGAAGATTTTTATCAAAAACTTGCACACTCACCTTTAGGATAAGTTAACTATGATGAAATTCCCTTCATTCTTACATTTATGCACAACCATTTGTGATTATCACAACTCGGTTTCTAGTCATGATTCAAAGTCCACTTCTAACCAAGCTAAGAAGTCTGAGCAAAATAACCAAAACAAGGCACAAAACTTTAGAAAACCAAACATAAGCTTTTTACAATTTAATTTTCCTTCTCCGCAACCAACCCAACCTATTCAAAGTCAAGTGGCAGTTGTTAAAGTAGCAGCACCCTTTACCTATGGGGACTCGAAGAGACAATTTACTCCCTTACTTAATACCCTCCATAGTACAATGAACCAATTGCTCCATTAACAAATGATCACTTTTCCAATTGTTAAACCACTTGATACCACAAAAAATCTTGCCACCCACATTTAAACCAAATGCTTATTGTCTTTTTCATCACCAAAATGGACATGACACTAAACAATGTAAGTTTCTCAAACACTTAGTTCAAGGCCTCATTGATTCTAGTCATTTTTCTATTGCGGCTGTTAATGATCAAGGAAATAAGTCCATTGCACCCCCTAACCATAATTTACAAATCTTTACCAACCCCATGCCTAAACACAATGTTTCAGTTGTCAAGGCTAGTGAACCTGCAAACCCTCAAGTCATTAACATTGATAAAAATAATGAACATGATATAAGTCCAAGTGTTACTCAAGTTACTCCTATGGATGAACTTGTGGGTGCGATAGATGTTATCCCTCGGAAGGGCCCAACCAATGAAACTTTTGATATCACTTTTCCTTCCAAAGATATACTTTAAAAACTTCCTAATGGTCCTCTTTACATAGCCAGCCAAATCTATGATAAGCCCACCAATGGGATATTAATAGATCTTTCCTATGGTGAGAATGTGATCACATAAGAGTTTTTAGTATTGCATTAGTTGTATCAAGATGACTATAATAAACTAATTGCACATGTGGATTAAAACACATACTGGTTTTGTGTGCCCTATGATCGGATCAATCATACACCCCTTACCAATAGGACCCAAAACCTTGGATGTAACATTTTCTCTCATTCCAAAATCAGACCAATTTTGGATACGATTGGGTCATCCTTGGCTCCACTCGATGAAAGTAGTCCTGTCCATTGTTGAGAAATGTTTAAAGTTTCCACATGGCAATGAAATATTTAACGTACACCATAGGGGCTTTAATATATTATCCTTCAAAGGTAATTTTCCCTTACAAGCCTTTTGTCTTGAACCTATGGAACCCATCACCCCTCAAAAGGACTTTATCATAACCTATCAAAAGTTCAAAGCCAAACATATAGCTGAATTGTCTCTTCGTAACATGTTCCTGTCCACTTCCACTCCTTCTGTCCTAGATGAAACCATGCTTTAGCTCGAGTTTGACATTGAACAAACCACACATCCTCATGAAAAACCACCCATAAACACTTCCCCTTCCTCATTTAAATGACCAAGAGAAAATGAAACTAGTATTGTCATGCCTCCTCGCATTAAACAAGTGTATAAAGCTAAAGAGAATGTGATTGACTTATCTTCTTTAGTTTCTTCCATTCTTTCCCCTTTGGAAGTAAAGGAACCTATGATGGATCAACCTTCTCTTACACCTCAACAACTTCAAAATAAAACAAAACAAAACCGCGGTGCTAGGGAACGTAGGAATCATCGTCATCTCCTTGATCGTCAGTCTCAAATGGAAGAAAACAAAGAAAACCAACCTCCATCTTTGATAGAATCAATAGATAACTACCCTCTTTCTCTTGACCCACCATAGGCTAACATGGTTTAGCCCTCACAACAAAATGAACTGATCCAACATCCACAACTTTTGATACATCCTTCTTTGGAAATAACTCTTTGTCCTATTGTAATCAACCTTGATGATGATGATGATGATGAGGAGATCACAAAGATAGATGAAGAAGTGCATAGTGATTTTAAATCTTTATTTTCATCTACCATGAGCTTAAATTATAAACCTTCTCCACCAAGTGTAGAACCTGGTACATCTCCTAGCTCGTCACTTGCAATTCTTCCTTCGGATAGTCAACCGCCCTCACAATTTACTAAACATGATTGGGAGGTGGATGACTTGTTAGATGTTTGAATTGCATTTGCCTTGCTAGCCTTTTAGCATTAATCTTTTATTTTCTATTTATTTTGTAATTTTATGTGCGTATCATGTTCCCCTTTAACGTGTGTTTGATGTTATCTCTCTTCGTACACTTCTTCTATTCATACCTCTATTCTTCTATATGTTGTGCATTTCCTTTTTCATTTTTTTTGTGTTTTCCTTTTGGGGATGACGCAAAGCATAGATATTCCCTTTGTCTCTTCCATGTTGACCCAAATGGTCCTTTTTCCTTTTGGTTTTGTGTTCTCCTTTTTGGTATGATGCAAAGCATTCAGATGCCCTATGTATCTTCCATGTTGACCAAAAAAAGTTCCTTTTCCCTTTTTCTTTTTCCCTTTTTTCTTATGTTTTTCCTTTGGGGATGACACAAGGAATTGAGACCGAAATCTCTCCTTCATGTTGACCCAAAAAAATTTCCTTTTCATTTTTCTTTTCACTTTTGTTTTCCTTTTGGGGATGATGCAAAGAATTGAGACTACAATGTATCTTCCATGTTGACCCAAAATGGACTTTATTTTTCCTTTTGTTTTCAGTTTATTTGTGTCATTCTTCTAGTTCTATGTGCTTTGGGGAATGATGACAGTTCCAAGCTCTTTCATAAAAAATATTGCAGCAACAAACATGCTGACCCCAAATCCATACGTCCATTATGTGTTTGGTGTGTTCCTTTCTTAGGGGGCAACCCTCATTTCTTTTGTTTCCTTTTTTTGTTTACATGACGTAGCCTAACTTAGAAATATATGACTTGGAATAGGGGCTTTTCAAGTTGGCTCTCATGTCTTGTTTACTTTTGCATTCTTCCCTTTGCTACTTTAAAGTAATTGCTCACAAAACAATGTGTAAAAATTTCTTTAAAGTGGAGGGCATACATTGACATAATTCATTTACATTCTTGGTTCTTAGTGTAGCCTTGTCACTTTATATGATTTGTTTGTCACTTTGTGGATGACATTGGGTGTGATGTCCTTCATAAGTGTGATCTACCTTAGCATATTACATTACTCTTAGTGGCCTGATGTGATGCACTGCATCCCCTAAGTTGTGAATATTTTATTATCTGATTGGTCCTCTCTTGGAGACATTAGACACAATGTTCCCTAAGTGACAAACCCTACATGAACTTAACATGACTCCATTGAACATCTTTTACATTTTAATTTTTTGCATTTTTACATTTTTACCACCTTGCATAATGCAACTTGCATGCCTGTGGCACCTTCCTCTTTGTTCATGAGTTCTAAGTATACAAACCTTTGCTTGTCTCATGAAGCACGAATTGAGATTTTCATTTATGGTGGTGTAAAAGCAAGAAGTTGGGTACACTAAGAGAGGAAGTTTTGTCCAAAAAAAAATCTCATAGAAAATGTGTACACGTTATTAAAAAAATGTGTATGCATTATGATTCGGGTACCCGAGTTGCGAGCCTAAAAAAATACGTATGCACTATAAAACGCATACACGTTATATAACATGTACGCATTTTATAACATGTATAATTCATTTATTTAAAAAATTAAATACCTTTTAGAAATGTGTAAATCTTTTAAAATGTATATGTGTTTTATAATGAAAAACACGTACACATTTTGTAATGCGTACGCGTTTCTAAAAAGTATATATAATTATTTTAAATAATCAAGAAAATAAATGCATATGCGTTTTGTAACATGCATGCATTTTTTAAAAACATGTACATGTTATTTGAAAATTGAATTCCCAACCAACATGCAGCCTTGATTTTAGGCTTGGGAAAGACTTGGCAATCTGAGCCTTAACCTTTGACCTGCAACTAAAAAACTAAGGCAGATTGAAGAAGAATGTCCAACTTTGGCAATATTGTTGATGGACTTTTTTTATGAATCAATCTATAAAATTAAAACCCATGAGAGAACATGATGTCTACTTTCAAAATATATAATTTTTATTAAGATTGGATTATTTTTGCCATTTTTTAATTAATTTCTAAGAAAACTAGTCCTTAAACATGAAATATCAGGCTTTTTTTGTTTTTTAATAACTTTTTTTGGTTAAGTTTCTTGTAAAAAACAATTATATGGCATCAAACTTCAGAAAACTCTCTACAGAATGAAAAGAAAATTCAAAAAATATTTAGTTTAGGTCCAATTATGTTGTGCGTACACGTTGATTTAAAAAAAAATTAATTAAGGCCAATAAAAATTCAATTAAAAAAAATATTCAACAAAAAATTACCAAAAACATTCCACATCAATCTTCATGTTGTTATCTCTCTTTTTCCAAAATTAATTAGAAAATACTTTTATTTGGGTCAAAAAGTGGTGTCCGTACACCTGCTTGGTATGGTAAAAAAATAGGGACTTTTAAAAAGTGGTTTTTATAGATCCCTATCAAAATTTAATTTATATAATTTGGGTATTTGAATAATTTACATATTTAGAAACTAGATTCAAAATTATAAATTTCATATTATTGACTTTTTCCAAGATTCATTATGTAAGTGCCTCAAATTTTCAGTTGAAGAGTGAAAAATTCTGAAAAAACAACAAAAACACTTCCACTTTTTGAGCTTTTTGTGTACCCAACTTCTTGCATCAGCCTGGTGCCTTGTTAAAGTTATTAGGAGGTATAAATTTGATATGGTTGAGCGGGAAGCCCATTCTATGGCACAGCTTTCCCCATAGCCACCATTGTGTTTGTGAGTGCATACCAACTAGCTGTGCCATATAAAAAAGGACCCTTTTCTTGACATGGGACTAACTCATGATAAATTGGACTTGATGAGGTCTTAATCTAGTGTTGTGAGGCATTTTATGCATCCACACTAGGTCTTGGACCCTTGCAAATCAAATAACATGATTTTAATGACATCTTGTAAAGGACTTTAACGCTTTTCTAGACTTAATTAACCCGTTTCTCTCTAATTTAACATTATAAAATGTGTTTAATAACATTATTACATCAATCTACAAGTTTCCTAACTTAAACTTAATGATAAACTAGTGTCTTAATGTGTCTTGCACATTCACATTGGTTCTTGTGCATTTCTAGGCTATGAGGACCTCATTTTAGTGTTGTAAAGTGTATTTAATCACACTTTCACATTGATTTTTGTGTCCCAATCCCTATTTGACATTTACATCATCATTAATAGGCCCCTATTAACCCATATTGTGAATCCTAAGGTTCAAATTTCTCAAATACTTGACAAGGTTGCATTTTAGACCTTATTTCCTTATTCCTTGGCATCTGAACCATCAAAATAGCCCCTGTGGGACCCATTCACCATGCATGGTGAATCAGTCCCATCCAGGTGGGACCCATTCACCATGTGTTGTGAATGAGTCCCATTTGGCCCCATTTTGACCTTTGAGCGAGAGAAAAAGTGAAATTTGAGTTTAATTTTTCTTTATGTCAGTCTGTTATGAGGTATTAACAGGTAAAATAGGTGAATTTCCTATAAAATCACATATATAAACTCATTTTTACACCCATTAACTTAATTAACACCCATTCTTCATTATTTATCCATCAATCTTTCATCTCAAGTCAAGCATCTTAGGGTTTTTACATTGCAATTCATCAAGTAAGCTTCTAAGGACATTTAAGGGTTGAATCTTCCTCCATTGCTACAAAATTTCAAGATCAAATCATCATGAAAAGGTAATAAACTCCATTTTTACATGTTTCATTACTTTATTTCATCATTTGGTTTAATTACCTAAAAAGGGGTTTGACCAAGGCAAACCCCTATATCCTAACCTTCAACACTTTTTCCCCTTTGCATGTGTTTGTGTATGCAGATTTATCAAATGGAAAGGTGAGAAAAGGTGTACATATCTCATCAAAGTCATTCAAGGTGTTTCAAGCCCTATTTCAAGCTTGGAGAGAGTGTACAGGTTATGTTTTGCAGAGTCAAATCCGAGGAATCTTCAAAAATAGAATTACATATCATAAGCCATAGAATCTTGTCCAAAATTCTCTATTTTCTAGAAGAGGACTCATTCACCATTGATGGTGAATTAGTCCCATTCCTAGGCTTGAACAATGATTGCTATAGATTTGTATACCAAATTCCCCGAAACTGGTTCCGACACTTTCTAACGAAAATAAGACTCATTCACCCAGGATGGTGAATCAGTCCCAGTGAGCATTTCTAGTGTCTTTTGCAAGTTTTCAGAGCCTCATTTCACCCTCTTCCAACTTCTAGGTACATATCTCCAATTAGGTTACTTTTTTTTTAGTTTGTTTGCATTTCTTGTCAAATAGTTTGAATACACATTGTGTTTTCTAGCACTTTTGCATTAGGTTAGAATACAATCCTTAGTCTACATTTTCATTAGTTTTTCAGCATTTAAACACATCCACACACACACTTCACATCCCCTTTTCCATTTCTTCTAATGAGAATATAAGCATATTTGGCCCACCTTTCTCCTTCTAGGTGAAAAATCCTAGGAGTGATAGAAAGTAAGTGCCAAAATTCTTTGTTTCACTAGCGTATGTACTTCACCTTTTTGGGTCTTCTCACCTAGAAGACCACCATGAGGTATGTCACCCCAGAGTGAGTATGCATTTTCTTTCTCTCACAAATATCCTAGATATAATCCACAACTAGTTGGATAAATGATTGAAGCTTCATTTGACTTTTCTTTCCCTTTCATATGTGCATTCCTTTGTTCTTATGTTTAGTTTTCCATGGGATCTTCAACCTAGGGGATTGATAATCCCTCTTGATCATTGTCATTCCATCTTGCTAACATAAGTGCATTTGGACCTCTCTCTCAATATGCAAGGCTACTTTAGTGTGAGTTTGAAGCAAGTTCATCCTCTCACTAAAGTGGGGGCTAAATGTGTTGTAGAAAAATGGTCCCTTAACATTTTCATGGTGTTTTAGGGCTTTCTTAATTATGCTTGGTCCATTTTTCTTTGATTTAATGTTGCAATGTGGCTTGAACATTCGCATTAGGTCGTTAAAATTCAAATTATGGCATCTTGTGAAGGTGTTGTGAAGTGTTGTAAAACATTTCTACACTTTTCTAGAATCTATTCATTATAATTCACCTAAAAATCAGCTTTTCATCACTTATCAAGTCCTACTTTGAAGTGTTGTAAAGTCTTGTAACAAGATTTCATGCTTTTCTAGGCTTAATTTCACTCTTTACACCTTTCTTATGCTTTATTTGACCCCTTTATGCCCTTATAAGGCTTAAATAAGTGTATTTTTTAATGTAAACTTGACAAATAACATTAAATGCAAGATAATTCTCAACACCCACTTTCAAGTTCAAGGTGGAAACCATTCTCCATAGGTAGTGAATGAGTCCCTCTTGGCTCAAAATTCAAAATATTTCAAAATTTCTTTCGGGTTTTTATTTAAAATCACCTTATGTCAGCTTGTGATGAGGTATCTTTGGGTTACTAAGGCACAAGTGTGTATAAATAAGTCTTTTTACATCCATTCTAACCGCCATTCTTCAAGTTCACCAATTCACTCATTCATTCAAGTATTCAAGCACTTTGCATCATTTAATCAAGCATTAATACAATATTTTGAAGCAACCATTCTTGTATCTTCAAATTTCTTCAACAAGGATGGTGAGTTTATGACATTTTGCATGTTGTTTAATCATCTTTCCTTGTTTTTGAAAGATGAAAAAATGGGTTTTATAAGGAACTGAAACCACAAATTTTACAAACAAAAGATAAGATCATCAAAGACCCCATTAACAGAGAGGCTGTAAAGAAAACAACAAAATGACAAAGCCACAGCCACCAAAAAAGCTAGCAAGGGCCACAGAAAAGACCCAAAAAGACCAGACAAAATGCCAACAGTGACTAAACTTGGGACTTTAGCATTTCTACAGTCTCAGCTTCCATGTCATTCATTTCCTAAATCACCTCTTTAAGATTTGGACCATCTGGGTAGTAGGAGGTGCTTTCCTCTTAAGGTTGGCACGGGTCCTTTTTGAATGACTTTTCAGTATTCATCTTTCCTTATTCTTTTAATTCCATTTCTTCATTAAGGGTTTGATTACCAAAGTGGGATTTTACTAAGGCAAATCCCTATAACCTAACCCTTAACCATTTTTCCCCTTTGCATGTGTTTTTGTAGACTTGTTTATGCAGATTTGAAAAGCTATTAGGTGTTGAAAAGTGGACAAGAAATCAAGAAAGTGTTTCAAGTCAACTACAACCCATTTCAAGCTTGGAGAAGATATTTTGTCTGTTTTCTACAGATTGGACTCCATCAACCCGACAAGTAGACAACCTCATATCCGGTGCTACATGATTGGTCCCTAATTTCACAGAATTTTGGGAGTGGACTGAATTACTAGCAATAGAAAATGAGTCCCACCTTAAGGCTAAAACTCTAAATTTTGTCAGATTCGAGATCCCAACACTTAGAAACTAGTTTCCAGAAGTTTTTATTAGAAGCAAGACCAATTCACCATGAGTGGCGAATGAGTCCCACTGGTGATTTTCAGTGATCTCTTCCAACATTCAAGACACTCCATAACCTTCATCAGACTTCCAAGTTCTCTCTAATTCAATATTTTTCTTTTCTGTTTTGCATCTGTTCATGTTTAGTTCATGTTTGCATATCACGTTGTGTTTTCAAACATTACATTTTTCTTAGGTCTTGCATTCATAATCAGTCTAAAAGTTCATTTAGTTGCACTTAGATCATCTCATTTAGCCTTAATTGCATCATACACTCATAATTTGAATGAACCACCTAGACTTTTGAGTGGGTTTTATCTCTCTCCTTTTAGGGGAAACATCCTAAGAGTGCAAGAGTAGTTTATAAATCCTACCCAAAAGTCTATGGTTCACTTCATACCAAAGTATATATTTGGTGATTCTTTGTGTGGGGCCTAGATCTTGTTGGTAAAATTTCTCCTCCTTTTTCTCAAGGATATACTCTTAAAATTATAGCTACATATTACTTCACGAAATGGGTTGAAGCAGTCTGACTTCGATCTACAATAGCTAAAGTTATTTTTCATTTATTTACATAACATCATACCCTTCATTTAGTATTCCTTCCACTTTAGTTTCAGATAATGGTACATCATTTAAGAACAAATAAGTGAAGAAGATCCTAGAATTTTTTTGCATATTATTTTTCTCTATGATATCATCCACAATCAAATGGAAAAGTGAAAGCTTCTAATAAAACAATTGAAAAAGTCTTACGAAAAAATGTTTACAAACATAATAAATATTTTCATACTCAACTCTCCTATTCATTGTGTTCATACCACATAAGTGTTTGTATGTCTTTAGTTTTATAGCCATTAATCCCTACAAACATTAGGTTAAGATCATCCATTACTTAATCTATTTAAACTTTTGAAGTTACGATTTTAAAGCCAAACACATTAAGCTTTTATTGAGCTAGTGGTAATTTGCATTAGAATTGTATTTTTTAAAACATTATAACTCGCACATAGAAAAATCCTTATTTTTTTGCAAGGATTGTGGGAATTTCATTCCCAAGCCAAAAATTATAAAAATAAAATGTAAATTCATAAGAGGGTTGAAATTATGCAAGCACTGTAGAGTTTAGATACTAAAGTGAATTTGTATGAAATGTAGAGCAATATTTAGTTAGGAATTAAATTGTTGTAAGGATTGTGTTAATTTTATGTGGAAGTGCAATTTAATTGGTAGTCAAAATTTCACAAAATTGTAGATATTCTATTCTAATGTGACATTTTAAAAGTATTTATTTCCAATATTTGATTCATTATGTTTCTTTCCATTCTATCAAGATTTCAATGAAATGTTTTTACTTTAAAATGACTTCATTTATTTTCCTAATCAAAGGTTTTGTTAACATGTAGTCACTTTAGCTTATTTACATTTTCAATATTCATACACCTAGGCATTACAAATGTCTTTTATAAATTTATTATAAGTTAGGGATCCTATTAATAACTAGGCCTTAATCATGTCTAAAATTATCACCCTAAGATTTTCTAAAATTTATAAAACCTTCCCTATGTGATTCATTCTAAATATATGTATAAAGACAATTGTACTCTAGCAACAAAAATTGAGCCAAAATCAATCATTATGTTAAGAAAATATAGTAGGTAGGGAATTATTTTGATACTCATCTATTAGTTTTGACTTCGAATATGATTTTTTGTTTACAATATTCTCATTTTATCACTTCCTTCATATTTACTTCCTCCCATTTCTAGTTGTAATAATTGAGATCACCTTTACTAGACCATTATTTTTTTTGTTCATGAACTACTTCTAAAATCATTTAAAAAATAATTTCAATGTGATACTTGATCCAAATTTAATATTTATTCCTTTTTATTAATGAAATATCTTGAGAAGGATAGATTACTTTGTGAGTAATTAATGCACCATACTCTTTGCAATAATTTTAAATGCATGTATCTGAAGTTAGGTTTTTTAAGACATTCCTTTAATTACTACACTTCTAAAAGTTATATCTAATAAATTTGTAAGGACTCTTATTATCTTTGTAGCAAACTATATGTGACATAAATTTGAGGTAAGGTTATATCGTTTAGTTTGGATAGAGGTCAAAATTCTACAAGGACTACAAGGTTTGCAAAGGAATCTATAGTGAATTTTTATATGAATGAAGGTTTACTATCTTTCTTTTAAAACATTTGAAATCTAATTTGAAAGTTTAATGGACAAAGATATTTTTATTTGTAAAATTTTTGTTTAGAAGAGGGTCAAATTTCCACAAGACCTACATTGAGAATAATTTTGGGATTTTATAATTTATGAATTTGGTGAATTCATGAGGATATTTAGGTGAAAATTAGATTCAACTAACAAGATAAAAATTTTAAGCTTATTTATTTCTTCTCATGGTACACTTTTGAAAAAGTTACAAAAGTATCTTCATGTTAATATGATCATTGTATGTAATATTATGAAGTTCAAATATGAAAATTATATATTTTAAAATTTTAACCATTTAGGCATGAGAGCTTTTGATATCTAGAGCTATTCAAAAAGCTAGACAGAAAAGAGGGGGGCCATATTTTTTTGAAAGAAAAATATAGTGCATTGTGAAACATCATGACAAGTGGGTTGGAGATCTATTTCTATTACTTCAATTTCTTATAACACACAATCTTGAGTGACTATTTGGTGTGGAATTTCATGTGTTATTTTGTTCCTCCACATTATAAGAAATTGGCACTCTTGTTGCTATAATGGAACACTTTAATACTGATGAGGGTGCAAACCTGAGACACAGAAAATAAACCACAAACTGGAGAATAATTTTATTATTTAGAAAATGGAACTTCTTACATGCAGAGGATCTCAAATCCCCAAGTTCTACAACACATGCAAGCTACAGAAAGCTACAGAATAACCCTTTCGTAATATGCGAGCTTGTCCCCAAAAAGTTACCCAAAAATTAGAAAACCCACCCATAAATAGAGCTCCTCAATTGTTTGGAGCCAAAACAACATTCAATTTGAGTTTAGGCAGTTTGGCGCCAAAAATTTACAACATGAAGTTCAAATTCAAAAGAGCATTTGCAATGGTATCTTCTAGAAAGTGTGCCAACTTCGCGGGGTCATAACTTTTGATCGAGGATTCCGATTCGCGAACTATTCGAACCGTTGGAAAGGTCTCAAAGTCAAGAATGCACTCAAAATTGCTATGCCAATTTTGGAAAGTTTCAGGGCCATTCTGGAAGCTCTAAGTGCCTCAAATCCCACTCGGAAGATTTTTAGGTGCAAATCTGGGAAACTAAAACTGCAATATCTTTCAACCCAGGAACCGAAATGAAAAACCGTAAATTGGGAATTTCATTATGATGAAAATGGTATCCAAAAATATAAAAACATCTAAAAACCAAGAAACTTGAAAATTAACTATTTTTGGGTGATGCAAGATTGCCTTTACACCACTGGATGCTCCTGCATCAAACACCTAGGGTAATTTGAGAAGTGACCTCGTCACGTCTAACATGGTTGAGTAAAACCCAACTGGTCAACCACTTCCTTAGATAGCCAGGATGAATCTTCAACAGGCCTTCCTCTCCATTTCACCAGATATTCTTCATACTAACTGTTTCTTGTACTCCTTCCCACACGACTATCCAAGATTGCTTCAATCTCCTCCTTTTCTGAAGTAGGTGCTAGAATCCTACACTGTTTCATCATTGGTACTTCCTCTGCGCCACCTTCATGATACTCTGTCAAATCTAAAAGGTTGAACATAGGGGAAATGTTGATTCCATCAGGCAACTCTACCTCATATGCATTCCCTGAATCATGCTTTTGCAAAATCTTATAGGGACTGAATTTCTTCATCTTCAATTTGTTATATGTTCCCACTGGAAGCCTTTCTTTCCTCAAGTGGACCATCACTTCGTCACCAATTTGAAACTCCTTATACCTCCTTTTCTGATCTGCCTTAGCCTTATAATGCATATTCATCTTGTTAATATGTTCTTTTACCTTCTCATGTATATCCTTGATGTGTTCTGCAAAATCTTCGGCTTCAACACTTATTTTCTTCTCCTGGTCCATCTTCCTTAATTATGGAGTTGTTCTGGGGCTACCTCCATACACAATCTGGAACGGTGATCTACCTGTGCTTTTGTTGACAGAATTGTTGTAAGAAAATTCTGCCTGGGGTAAGATCAAGTCCCATCCCTTGGGTTTATCTCCTACCAAACACCTTAGTAGGTTACCCAGACTCCTGTTAACAAATTCTGTCTACCCATCTATTTGTGGATGGTGTGCAGAACTGAACTTCAACTCTGTCTTCAGCTTCTTCCACAAGGTCCTCCAAACGTACCCCACAAATTTTGTTTCACAATCTTAAACAATACTCTTTGGCAGACCATGTAGCCTCACCACCTCTTTGAAGAACAAGTCAGCAATGTGGACTGCATCATGGGTCTTCTGACATGGAATGAAATTTTTCATCTTCGAAAACTTATCAACTACCACAAATACTGAATCATTCCCTCTTTGCATCCTTGGCAAACCAAGAATAAAGTCCATACTTATATCCTCCCAAGGCCTCTCTGGTACAAGTAAGGGCTGATACAAGCCTGTATTCTGGTTCACTCCTTTAGCCATCTGACACACCCTATAAATCTGCACAAACTTCTTCACATCTTGTGATAACTGAGGCCAATAATAATTCTCACTGATAATGGCAATGGTCTTATCGCAACCAAAATGTCTTGCCATTCCTCCACTATGCTTCTCCTTTATTAGGTTTTCCCTCATGGAACTCCTCGGAATACATAATTGACTTCCCTTAAATAACACGCCATCCTGGATTATGAAATATAGCCACCTTGTCCTGTCCACTGTAATAGGTTCCTTGCAAGCTTTCCAAGCCTCTGCAAAATTAAGATCTTCTGCATACAGTGTCTTGAGTTCATTGAACCCAACCACTTCAATTTGCATCTTTGTTATCAATGTATGCCTCCTACTTAAGGCATCTGCAACCCTATTTGACTTCCCACTCCTATGTTTCAAAACAAAGGTATAACTCTGCAAAAACTCTACCCATTTCATATGCCTCTAATTTAATTTTCCTTGACTATTTATGTACTGCAAGGCCTGATGATCAGTATATAGAACAAATTACTTTGGCAACAAATGATGTCTCCATTTCTTTAATGCTTGAACTATTGCACAAAATTTTTGATCATATACATAATACTTTCTCTTGGCATCATTTAACTTTTCACTGAAATAGGCAATGGGCTTACCTTCTTGGCTCAACACTACTCCAGTGGCACAACCACTAGCATCTCAATCCACCTGAAACACCTTGTTGAAATCTGGGAGAGCTAGAACAGGTTGCTCTGTCACCTTCTATTTCAACAGTTCAAAATTTTTTGTTGCTCCAGTGCTCCATTTGAATTCTTTTCTATCCCCTCTCATTGTTTCAGTCAGGGGTCCACAAATACTACTGAAGTTTCTAATGAACTTTCTATAAAAACTAGCCAAACCATGGAAAGATCTCACCTCGGTAGCAGTTGTTGGGGTAGGCCATTCCAGAATAGCCTTCACCTTCTCTGAGTCCATCTTGAGACCTTCTGCTGAGACAACAAACCCCAAGTACACTAACTCCCTCTTCACAAAACTGCACTTCTTCAGATTAATCAACAATTTCTCTTCTCTTAACTTCTCAAAGGTTCTTCGAATATGCATCAGATGCTCATCCAACGTCTTACTGAAAATCAAAATATCATCTAAATACACAATAACAAAGCTTCCTAGAAATTCTTTTAGTACCTCGCTCATGAGCCGCATGAATGTGCTCGGTGCATTGGTTAGCCCAAAAGGCATGACTAACCACTCGTACAGGCCCTCTTTGGTCTTGAAGGCAGTCTTCCATTCATCTCCCTCTCGAATCTGGATCTGGTGATATCCACTCTTTAGATCAATCTTTGTGAAGTACTGAGCTCCACTCAAATAGTCCATCAGGTCATCCATCCTTGGCAGGGGAAATCTGTACTTGATTGTTATCTTGTTTATGGCTCGAGAATCTGTACACATCCTCCACTCACCATCCTTCTTTGGTGCTAGTACTGCAGGTACGCACATGGACTCAAACTCTCCGTATCAAACCCTTTCTCAACAACTCTTGAACTTGTTTGTTCAACTCCTCATTTTCTGCTGGAGTCATTCTATGAGCTGCCTTATTTGGCAAACTGGCTCCAGGAATCAAGTCAATCTGATGACTGATTTCCTTATTGGTGGTAAACCCTCAGGTACATTATCAGAAACAATATCCTGAAACTCATCCAACATCCCAGAAACTTCTTCTGGAACCTTCTCACTATCCTACTTACTCACTCTAGGAATCAATGCATAACACACATGCTCATGCTTCATACCTTCTAAAAAATTTCTTCTATCTACATAACAAATTCTAGCACTACTGCATACCTTTTCTTCGGTCTCCTTCAGGGGTTTCAACTTGTGATGAACCCCATCCTTTGTCAAGGAATAAGTGTTTGCATGGCCATCATGTATAGCTCACCTATCGAACTACCACGGCCTCCCCAACAACATGTGACAGGCATCCATGGGGATGATATCACAGAGTACCTCATCATGGTAGCTCCCGATCTTGAACTTTACTAGGCACTGCTCATTGACCAAAACTTTGTGGTCCTTCTTAACCAGGCAATCCGATACGGACACGGGTGATTTTCCCTCTTCAGTTCAACTTTGTGACCATCTCCTCCGACACCAGATTATCGGTGCTTCCACCATCAATAATGACCTCACAGCATTTTCCTGACCTCACAGCATTTTCTTCTACACTTTGTACATTTCAGCGAAACAATTCTTCTCTGTTTCAGTTCCTTTTCCTCACAATTAAGGCCTTAATCACTAGCTTCTCCGCTTTCAAAGATTTCCGCTCTAAATGTTCTGATTGCCTCCTCATCTGCATGCGCAACCCTTCCACGACTTTCTAGCCTTTTTTCTTCCCTTCCTTGGTGTTGTGGACATTCATAGGCTCGATGCCCTTCTTCACCACACTGGAAACACGTTCCTTTGAAACCACCTTCCAGATCCTTGTCCATATCTCCCTCGTTCTCTACCTCTTTGATCACCACCGCTTTGTCTCATGAGGGCCAGAAGGTCACCCCTGGTCACCAGTACCCACATCCTCACTTTTCTTTTCATCATCATTTCGGCTTCCTGAAGGTCTTCCACTGCCCCTTCCGCTTTGACCTCCTCGTCCTTTTTGCTTGCCATCAAATCTTTTGTTCAGCTTCTCTTCCACCTTTAGAGCAAATTGATACACATCCTCAATGGTGGTAATTCCGACTAGGCTTAACTCCTCCTGAATGCTTGGTCGTAACCCATTAAGATATCGGGCTACATTTTCCTTATTGGCCTCTGTGTGACCTCGCCTCGAGCGATTATCCCCGCGGAAAATCTTCGCCAAGATATTCTTCAGATCTGCTTCCTGCTTCAACCTCTTTGCAATTCTCAATAGATCTGCTAACTCGTGAGTCCACCGTATGAACCGCCGCTTCAAGCCCTACCATGCGATCCCATCTGGTGATCTTGACTTTTCCTCTTCGATTTCTTTCCATCTGGACCTCTTTCCACCAAATACCGGCATGGCCCTTCAGCTTCATTTTCGCAAACTTAACCCGATCTGGGTCCTCTATTTCCTCATACTCAAAATATTCTTCTAACTCATTGATCCAGTCGATCAACTCTTCTGGGTTCAGACTTCCGGAATAATCGACTTTTGCTCTTGGTCTTTCCCACCTGAAATGTCCTATTATCCGCAGATTTGGTCTTGATCACCTGCTTCTTCCTCTCTTCTACATCTAAACCTTCTTCCTCTCCTTCTTCATCCCCACTCTCCTCCTCGCTTAACCTCTTTCAATCAAGCAATGCATCAACCTCGCCCCAGAGGCTGCATCTTCCACCAGCATTTCTGCCACCGACTCACCTCTCGACACCACCACTTACTGCACCACTCTTGAGGTGCATCTTTTCTTGATCTTGACCTTACACCATAGCTCTTGTGCGACCGCTTCATGATCGGCTGCATCTGTCCACACGCCATGAAAACCTCGGGCCTGAGCAATTAATTGATGAGGGCGCAAACCCGGTGACACAGTAAAATAAACCACAAACTAGAGAATAATTTTATTATTCAGATGGAACTTCTTACATGCAGAGGATCTCAAATCCCCAAGTTCTACAACACATGCAAGCTACAGAAAGCTACAAAATAACCCTTTTGCAATATGCGAGTTTGTCCCCAAAAAGTTACCCAAAAATTAGAAAACCCACTCATAAATAGAGCTCCTCAATTCTTTGGAGCCAAAACAACATTCAATTTGAGTTTAGGCGGTTTGGCACCAAAAATTTACAGCATGAAGTTCAAATTCAAAAGAGCATTTGCAATGGTATCTTCTAGAAAGTGCACCAACTTCGCGGGGTCATAACTTTTGATCCAGGAATCCGATTCGCGAACCGTTCGAACCGTTGGAAAGGTCTTAAATTCAAGAACATGCTTGAAATTTTCTACACCAATTTTGGAAAGTTTCGGGGCCATTCCGGAAGCTCTAAGTGCCTCAAATCCTACTCGAAAGATTTTCAGGTGCAAATCTAGGAAACTAAAATTGCAATATCTTTCAACCTAGGAATCGAAATGAAGAACCGTAAATTAGGAATTTCATTATGATGAAAAGGGTATCCAAAAATATAAAAACATCTAAAAACTTAGAAACTTGAAAATTAACTATTTTTGTGTGATGCAAGATTGCCCTTACACCACTGGACGCTCCTGCATCAAATACAATACTATAAATTATAAATTTCTTGATACAATATCTAGATGGACATGAATATTCCAAACTTCTATAAAGTACAATAATAAAAAAATTAGACATTTTTATTAATGAAGTCATAAATGGAGTCATCAAGTGGAAGATGCATGCTTCTACAAGATATTTTTTTATTTAATAAAAAAATTAAAAATTATATTAGTCATTACATGATACATAGTGTAAATCCTTTAATTCATTACCCATTAGGCATGCCAAAAAAAAAATTGTTCAAATTTTCACCCACAATTAAATCCACATCAACATAAGAAATCTCACAAATGTTGGATATATCTTACCACATAACTTGAATGATTGTAAAAGTTGGCTCTTGGTAGAATCTTCAACATATTCACTTCAAAAATCTTGTAAAGAGAGAAGAAAACTAAAATTTTATCTTATCTGCAAAGTGAAATGTCAATTTAATCTTTCATATTTTTATGCAACTAACTTGTATACAATCCACAATCATAAAATTAAACAAACACAAATTTAATAATAAAAAGTAAAGACCACATAATCATTCATTTGCAAAAGATTAATTAATCTTAGATTTTTGAATTAAGAGTACATATTCAAGATAAAATATTAAAAATAATTTCACTAAATAATAGAATGCTAAAATGTGATAGATTCAATAGTAATAGAAATGGTATATCTCTTGTTATCAAGTAATATGTACCATTTTTCAATCTTATTGGAGGACTACCTTAAATAAATACAACTCACCATTTTGCATTTTTTCTTGTCCCATTTATGTTCTAGCTAACTATTTCATTATGACATCAAAATGCTCTACCTTAAATTCTATAATATTTGAATACATGGAAATGGCACTACAACCTACAAATTCACCTCTTGCATAAAGGGTTGCAATTCCAAATCCATGGCACTATAGTTGATCTCAATGGACATTGTAGCATATGAGTGACAACAAGTATGATGTATAGTGTGTCATAATTTTGATATCCATAATTTTTACAGTCAATCTATATAATCCAATTTATAAGACAATGAAAATGTTTACAGAAAATTCATATGTGACAAAGCAAAAGATGGATATGGAGATGGAGAAGGAGAAGTAATGGATTTTATTATAAAAGAAATTCTCCACCAACTATATAAGAGATAAAAAAATACCCCATCAAAAGGGAGAATCATATAGCGAATGAAAGATATCATAAACTAACTACATAGCCTTGTTCATGTTTCTTAACGAAGTGATCAAAATGCATTTTGAATGTAGGAATAAATTAACCAAATTGGCACATTATTTTAGTAGCTAATGTTGAGGTCATAAAGACCTGGTTTATGACACATGTAGAATGATAGATCTCTTCCACTAGTTATTGACCATGTCTTAATCATATTAATTATATATGTATATAGAAACTCATACACATCTACCAATAAATAAGTGTGACATTACCAAATGTGACAACTTTCGATAATGTTATTTGAGACATAAATATTAACTATGTAAAGAAAGAAATTGTGTAGATTACAGAGAATCCATAATGCCCTAGATGGATTACGTCCATGAGTGATGTAATTTTTTCCATTAAAAAAAAAGATTAGCAACCCCTCCATACCTTGGTTCATGACAAATGACGTAAAATTAAGTATAAAAAAAAAAATACAACTATTCATCTCTTGGTCAGCAAAGAATGTCAATGTTCACAAGTCTTTGTCAAATATAACAAACCACATATAAATGAGAGGGAAACCCTATATATTCGATGAGAGAAAATACACTAATCATGAGACTCTAAGGATATTTCATCTGATTCAATTCCTTGTTATTCAACTTGTCCACTATCAAATTATCAAGTTGTATGAAAATTTGGGTCATTTCATAATAGCGTATCTACTTTTTGACGAAAGTATCACTAAAATTGTTACTTTTACTAAAAAGTTGATATTGTCATCTTTAGCAATTAAATCATTAACAATTTGAAGATGATTAGTAATTTTTGAGACTTTATATGTAGAAATTAAATGTATTAATTTTTTTAAATTTTTTTTGAAATATTTTATGTAAGTTTTTCAGTTAGTCTTATTTTTAAAAGATGACAATTATTTCATAATGCATATTTTTTTACAAAAGTGATAAAATTATATATTCTTAAACATAGATATGAAGACTAGTGTAATACCCCTCATGTTGTTGTTTGGACTTATTATTTTTCTATGATTTTGCTTGATACTTTGAGACTTTGATTGTTACTGTTTATTGGTTGGATTGGTGGATTTAATAGTTTAGACTGCTTGATGATTGTGCTACTTTAATTGATGACATGGATATTATGATATGACATTATGGTTATATTGGTTTGGTGATGTATAATTTGGTTTCAGTAGTATATTGTGATGCAGTGGATTAGTAATCATTTTATGATGATATGATGTGATCAATTTAGTTTAGCGATGTTACTTTATATTTAATGTTGTAATTTTTAGTATAGTTTTGGTGAGAGGATACTGTAGCACCACTCATTTACAAGTTCCCTGCTATGGTACAATTCCTTCTCACGATATGATTTTTTGATTTTATATATACATGTTGTACACAACCTTGTTTGTATGTAGGAATTGCAGGAACATAGTCTTGATTCCACCTGCTTCAGCGGGATAGGGCGAGCATCAATTAACCTAATGGGCATGATGTTGAAATAGAGATGACAAGGAAGTCACCCCATCCCAAGTTTGTCAACTCGTCTTATGTTTAGTGGTATTGTGCATTTTTTACCTTTGTCATTTTTGCATTTATAATAGTGGTTTTGTGTGACCATACTTTTGATATTTATTTTACATTGGTGTGTAGTATGATGTCATTTAAAAATTAAACCATTTTAATAAATGTTAATAATAGTACTGGAATAGCTTACATTAATATATAAAAGTCTTATATTAAAAACCCTTGTAATTTATTGAAAGGTGTAAATTAAATTATTTAAAATTGGTGTTTAGATAAATTAATTAAAATAGCATGTTGAGGATAATTAGTGAAATAAAAAATTTAAATAAGTTAAAATTGTGTGAATTGCAAGTATAGTTTGCAAAATCAAAATTAAAACAAAAAGTGTTCTTTGAATAGAAAAAATCAAGAAAAGAAAGAAAAGAAGGAAATGACCAATGAATGTTGATTTTTTGGCTAAAATATGGTAATGAAATAAAAAACTTCTTTTAATTTTGATTTATGGAGTTTTTGAAAAAGATGAAAATATCTTTGTATTTAATAGGAAAGTTGTGAGGTTTTCATGGATGGGAATTTGGTGAAAGAAAAGGAAAAATAATTCTGAGTGTTGTATTCTCTTTGGTGGCTCTCTATGAGTGAATATTGTCTCTTTTTTCTTTATTATGAGTGAAATTTTATGAAGAAGGAAGAAGCAACTTGAAGTTGATTGAGGAATTTTTTGGAGACGTCCTGTGGAGAAAGAGCAGCTCTTCAAAAGAGGCTGGTTGGAGCCAATAAAAGCTTCATTAAATCTTCAACAGATGCAAGACTCCAGGTTCCATTTTCTTATTTCTTTAGTTTTCTAATTTAGCAAAAATAAATATGTTTTCTATGAAATAAAATTCTTTTGGGCTTTTAGAAATTTTCTAGGTTGCAAACAAGCATAAGAAATTCTTTTGGGTTTTTGAAATGTTCAATATCTTTATCATCCTGCTATGGAAAAGATCAATCCTCCTTTTTAAATAAATGGGTTTTTGGATATATATATACACTTTTGAAAAGATGTATATACATATATACATACATGCATACATATATATATATATATATATATATATATATATATATATATATATATATATATATATATAATGCAAAATATAATCTTTTCTGCAATAAATCACTATACAAATATATATAAATATATAAATATATAAATATACATATATATTTAATCCTATTATTTTAATTATTTCAAAAAATTGTTATGGGATGAACTCGTGCAAGGGTTTCATGTCTTTTGTATATAATATTAAAAAAAAAAAGGAAATTAAATATATATATTTAGGGTTGAAGGGAAGGACGACATTAGGTGTACCCTTCCCATCTTCCCTTTGCAGCCTGTGGGCTACCGACAGCAGTCCATGGACTACTGTGCACAGTCCTACAGACTGGTGGCAATAGCCTTGTCTGTTGCAGGTTACTTTATTAAATTTATTTATTTATATATATATATGTGTGTGTATATATATATGTATATATATATATTTATAATTATAATTATATGTTTATATATTCTGGTAATGGCTTATGGATTAATTTTTTACCAGGCTTGAATTATTTAAATTTAAAGGAATATTAGAATAAAGCTAAATATTATATATATATAACAAATATAACGATATCTTGTTTTATTTTGTGAAATTTGAATCTATGGCTATTATGGTTATTGAAAGGGGAAATTGATTATAATGTTATTATGGAAATAGAGATTTAGTAATGGAATAAAATGAATTTCTTATCATAGTGGAAAAATTATTATGTTGATTTGAGTATTGAAATCATGTGAATTGGTTGGGTTATCTTTTTACCATTGTGTTATTGTTTTGGCTTTTCGATGTGGGAACCCAATTGATTTTATGAACCTATTTATGGATGTTGTGAACTTTAGGCTTCCAGAGGCTTCATTTTATTGTTGGTCAATAATCCTCATTTTATGTGCTCTTTATGTGGCAAGATATTGGTATCTTTTCGTGAAAGGGTTGTATGAGATTTTGTTGAGACTCTTTTTGTGTGCTTTTAGCGAGATGGGTAATGCCTCATATGTCATCTGTTGAGATTTAATGCCTTGATCTTTATGGTATAACCCTTGCTATTGAGTATGTTTTGGGGTCTCCAGGGAGAGTGGCTCTTTGCGGGGGCCGATGCCTCAAATAGGAGGAAGGGCTCAAGATAACCCACATAAGAGTTAGATTAAAAGTTGAAAACCTAATAACAAACCTTAGGGGGATGGGTAGTAATAACATAATAAGATAATCTTGGATACCTCATCTATCCATTAGGTCTATTGTAGACTAATCGTAGACAAAGAAGGCTGTGGTTGGCAAAGTCCTTACCTCATCCTTAGGAGGGGTTAACGGCTCCACATGAGTCACCCTATGGGGCCAACGCCTCAAGTAGGAGGAAGGGCCAAGATAACCATAGATGGGGGCTGACACCTCATGTTGGAGGAAGGGCCAGGATAACCCATGTAGGCTATGTGATGAAACTCTCCACTAGTTGCCCTTATGCCTTGCTTTCATGGTTGAGTTTATTGTGATTAAATCTTGGTTGTCATCATTTATGATCTATGTTATCCTTCGATGTTTCTATTGGAGTTAGTCTTATGGAATTCATGGTTGTGGTTACTTCCTTGTCACCTCTGAGCACGAGGGGTGGGTTTTTCTAAAACCCACGTGGTCAAGTGGAACATTCTCCACACCCGTTGGGTTCCCCATCAACATTCGTTCTTCATAGTATTCTTCAGATGGAGCTTGTACTAGATATTCATCTTGTATTTTAGACATTATTTGTAGTATGTATTTATCCCACATGTATGGAAAGTTTTATTGTATTTCATATATTGTCTACTTGTAATGTATTAAAATATGATGTATTGTAAATGTACCCTTGTAACCATTCTTGATTTATGAGATTTATTATGAGTTGTATCATGTGATGTATCTATACTTATGCTTTTGGATATATGTATGTTATCTTTTGAAAATGGATATTATAATGTTTATGATGGATGTTAGATTAGTTAAGTTACTTAGCCTTATGTGCATTTTTCATTATGAGTGGTTTTATGCGATGTGACCTCGCGTGCCCCAAAGGACTTGATGTTATGATGTTATCGTGTAATGAGATTATGGTTAATGTATCATTATATGTGTACTTTGTATTATTTTAAAAAAAAATTGTGAGCATTGTTTTGTCCTTTGGGGTTTGCACAATGGGTGTTACAACTAGTATCTAGTGCATAGAAATATTTTCATCATTTTTATGCATATTGTGTACACCCAAAACCTCACTTCACATTATAAATTAAGTAATTTTTTAAAATTCTAATCAACCTACGTCATTATCCCATTATTAATTAAATATTCTATTATTTAGTTAATTATTTAATTATTCTTCTAAAATTAATTAAATGTTTATTTAATTAATTTTCCTATTATCCCATTCTTCTAAAGGTTAAATTATTTAATTAATGTAACCTTAGCCATTACCACCTATATCTTCTAAAAACCTATTAATTAATTAATTAATTATACTTTTCTAACCTCCACTTAACTTTTTCTTTAATTTTAAATTTCAGCATTTTCCATGTGTCATTCCTCCCCACATGTTTTCCTACACACTTACCCAATAAATCCCCATCTCTTCTTCATTAAATCCACTTTAGGAATATGTCACCTTTTAAATTCAATTTATATGGGGCCATCTCTCTTCTATCCATAAAATCTAATTTTGAATTCCACCTCCCTAGAGATAAGAAAAAGCTCAAAGATTTGTCTCTCCATTAACTCTCACATGAAATTTGTCTCCTTTCTCTGACTTTAGAGAACCTTTCAACATGATCCATTGATCTCATGGAAAGATCTTATCCCTCCATCAGTTTGAGTCTCTTTCTAAAAATAGAAGCCTTTACTCTCCATTTTCATCAAGTTCATTTTGGTGCAACAATTTTATACTGAAATATCATTAGAGCAATCCATATTTCTAAAAAAAAAATATAGGATATTAATAGGCTTAAGGTGCACATATTTAGCTCAACTATGGAGTTTGGTTGTGTTAAAGTATAACTTTTCTTTATGTTTTATGTTTTGTTGTGTTGCCTCATCTTATAGCATTTCCATACCCTCACATATCTTATTTCATATTCATTTCTAAAGTGAAATTAATTATAAATTCAACATAGGTTTATTCTATAGTGCATACATTTTTCTATATATATATATATATATATTTCTTTAAAAAAAAAAAAAATAGGGACATCAATAACTATGTGTAATTTTTAAAAAAGGAGGAGGAAAAAGGATGGAGGCACACGAGCGTGGGCACGGGCAGGAAAAAAGGGATTTCAAAAATCCAAGCAATGGAAATGGAAATGGAGGAAGATCAAAGAAATCTCAGCCGAATCAGGAGTTGGAATCAAATAAGAAGCAAGGTAAGGATGATCAGGATGAGGTGAATTTCAGAATCAAAATCCAGGTGGAACCTAGTGGAAAGGATATTTTGGCGGTCAATCCTACAACTTCCCCTGCCGGTCAAAAAAATGAGAAAGCTAAAGATGCAGTGGGGACCACAAGCGGCATTGGAGGCAATCGGAAACCCTAGACCTCTCTGTTCAGGGTAAAGCCAAATGGAAAAATCATTTTTCCCTCTAGTGCAAAATATCTCTTCCCTGGTAAAAGGTAAGTTTTCTATTTTTGTACCAGACTTGCTAATTGATCATAATATCACTCTAATGGAAAGAACCGTGGTTGGGAAGTTTATGGGCCCAAGACCAAATATTGAAGTGGTCAGGGAGTTCGTTAAAAATAAATGGAGAACGAATGGAAAAGTCTCAGTTGTTGCTCTTCCAAAGGGTTTCCTTGCATTTGAATTTACTTGCAGAGAGAAAATCTTGGCTGTTAGAAGTGGGGTTCCTTGGGTAATAGGGAAATCTTCCCTGGCTCTAAAGAAGTGGTCCTCTAACATGGACCTTTCAGACTCCATTTTTTAGAATGTCCTAGTTTGCATTAGACTTTTGTTCCTGCCCCTTGAGTATTGGAATGAAGATATCTTTTATGGTATTGCAAGCTCCTTTGGTGAGCTTCTTTCTATTGATACAATGACAGCTGCTAGAAAGAGATTGGTTTTTGCTAGAATATGTGTGGGGGTTTCTCAGGAAGCTAACCTTCCTTCTTCGATTGAGATCCAGTCTAAACTCGGGTCCTAGTTGCAGGATATAGAGTTTGAAACCATCCTGTTTGCCTGCTTCAAATGTAGGAAATCTGGGAACTGGGCTAAAAAATGTCCCTTAATCACCACCAAAGAGAAAGAGAAACCAGCTGGTTCTTTAAAGTCGGTATGGTGAAAAAAAATCAAGAGAAGATAGTATGGAAAATAAAGATTCTAACATTCAGGGCTTGGAAAATAAAGAGTCTAATGTTTAGAGCACCTCTATTGAGATGGATGTGGTCAAGGAAAACAATGCAGAGATCCCACTGGAACCCCAATATATGAATATTGTTAAAACTTTACCTTCTAAGGAAAATGGATCCAATGAGGATATGTTGGTTGGGGAAGTAGATTTGAACCTAAAAGCTAAATCCTTTTACCATGTGATAATCCCAACAGAGAAAAATGATGATACTCTGGTCTTGGAGGATATTCCTAGTAAGGGTTTGTCCTTGGAACTGAACATTCCTTTCCCTTTCCCATCTTCTGAAGGTCTTTCCCCTCTGGGACTAGAGAACTTTACAGATCCCAACTCCTTCGAGGTGGTAAAGGACTCCCTCAAAAATTTGGACCATTCTACTGATCTCTCCAGTAACTTCTCATCTTTTCATGTGAATGGTAATATGGAAACATTACCCTGGGAAAATAGGATCCTAGCTAATAAGGAATGGGAATCTAGCAAAGAGACGGATAGCCAAGAAGAGACTGATAAAGAAGAGAACTTATCAAAGAAGAAGAAAGAAAAAAATAAACAATGGAAGAATCCAAGTGGAATTTCTACTAAATCAAAAGCAAAGGCAAACTGTGGAGCATTAAAGAACTCATGAGGGAAAAAGTCCTCTAAATGGACAAGAGAGCATAATATTTTTCAGGATATAGCGGATGGATCTCAGAAAACCATCCCGGAATGCCTTAATTCCCTTGGTAATTCATGAAGATTAAGTCTTGGAATATCATAGGACTCAATAGCCCCCATAAGTAGGATTTTCTTCGCAATTTTGTTAGAGATCACAAGCTTGATATTCTTCTAATTCAAGAGACTAAAATTTCAAAGGAAAAAGTTGAAAAGGTGAAACTTTTCTAGCACTATAGTACTCATGGTGATAATTCAATTGACTCTTCTGGAGGCATTGCTACCTTCTAGAATAGTCACATAATCAAAGGGGATCTGATTTTGGAGGGAACAAACCATACTACCACAAGATTCATACATTTTAGGGACAACTTTAGCTAGATTCAATTGAATATCTATACCCCCTATGGAAAAGGAATGAGAAAATCCTTTATGTTGGAGCTGGCTACCTTTAGGAGGATTTTTGATAGAGAGGCTTGGGTTGTTATGGGTGACTTCAATATGCCCTTAATGAATGGAGAAAAATTTGGAGGGTCCTAGATCAATGTGGAGAGAAGAGAGGATCTTCATAATTTCATTGACAACTACGGGCTGATAGATCTGGATTTACATGGAGCTTCCTTTACTTGATCGAATTGTAGAAATGGGATGGATCTTATACTGGTAAGATTAGATAGATCTTTAGTTTCCAATCATTGGTTTTTTATTATTAATGCTCTCTTAAAACTCTCTCTAGGATAGGTTTTGATCATTTTCCTATTAGTTTTGTTGCGGATCCCATAAAAAAGAAGAAAAACATCCCTTTCAGAATTGAAAAAATGTGGCTCTCCCATCCCGCTCTTAAAGAGCAAATTAGGAAATGGTGGAATATAAGTATTTCTCGTACTGCTATGTTTAGAATAGCTAAAAAACTAAGGGAAGTGAAATGTAATTTGAAAAAATGGAAAAAGGAATCCTTTAGGAATATCTTTAGGATCAAGTCGAACTTCTTGTCAGATTTGGGAGAGATTCAATATAAAATCTAGAAGGAGGGATATTTAAATGATACAAAGGAAAAAGAGAATGAGACCCTCACTAAGATGCATGACATTATTGAAAAGGAGGAGGAGTTTTGGAGGCAAAGATCTAGAGCTCTATGGTTATCTGCAGGTGACAAAAATACTAGGTACTTTCATCTATCGGCTTCAAAACATAGAGCAATCAACAGAATATCTCAAATTGAAATGAATGGCATCAGGTCTAAGGAGGAGGAGGATATTAGAAAGAATGTTGTTTCATTCTTCAAACATCTTCTTTTGGTGAATAATGAAATTAACCAAAATGATTAGGATCAGTTAGTTGATGCTATACCAAGAATAATCAACCAAGAAAATAACTCTTTGTTGTTTGCAATCCCTACTAGTGAGGAAGTCAAGTAGGTTGTCTTCTCTTTTAATGGGAGTAAAGCTCTGGGTCTGGATGGTTTCCTTTTATTCTTCTTTCAATGGTTCTGGGAGATTGTTGGAGATGATGTGGTGAATGTTGTTAAAGAATTTTTTGGATCCAAAAGCCTCCTAAAAGAATTAAATGCTACCTTCTTGGTTCTTATCCTCAAGAAACCTGGAGCTATTAACTTTGAGGATTTCATACCCATAAGCCTTTGTAACTCAATCTATAAAATAATTTCTAAGGTTTTAACTTCAAGATTTTTAACTTTTTTTCCTTCTTTGATTTCTCCTCAACAGAATGGCTTCGTTCTAGGTAGACAAATCCTAGACTCTATTGTTACTATGCATGAGAATATCCATTCCTTAGTGGAATTGAAGACTGAAGGCTTTTTGCTAAAGCTTGATATTTCAAAAGCCTATGACAGAGTTGACTAGATTTTCTTATTTAAAATATTAAAGGATTTTGGATTTTGTAATAGGGTTATTCAAATGGTGGAACAACTTGTGTCTACTGCTTCCATATCGGTTATGGTAAATGGATCCCCTACTTCTTTTTTCCAAAGTACTAGAGGTCTAAGATAGGGTGATCCTCTTTCTCCTATTTTATTCACTATTATTGCTGAAAGTCTTGGCAGAAATCTAAAAAAGTTGGTTGACTATAGATCTCTTCTTGGTCTCAACCCTTCCTCTAGTAACCTGGTTTGTTCTCATCAACAATTCATTGATGATACTATGCTAATGGGTAAAGCTTCAATCTCAGAAGGAAAAAATTTAAAACATCTACTCGATAAATATGGGAGAGATTAAGGATAGCTAATCAACAATCAAAAAAGTTATATGTTCTTCTTCAACATGCCACTTCATAGACAAACCAAAATTGCTAGAATTATTGGCTGCAGGGTGGACTCCTTACCTACCACCTATCTTGGTTTACCCTTAAGCCTTAAACCTCCTGAGTCCTTTTGGATTTCATTGGTTGAGAGATTTAGCAAGAAACTTGCTGGTTGGAAAGGAGCTCTATTAAGTCAAGTGGGACAACTTCAACTCCTCAAAGCCTCGCTTCAGAATTTTCCTATCTATGCTCTAAGCCTCTTCAAGATTCCTACTAAATTTGTTGATGCTATAGAAAATATTCAAAAAAGGTTCCTATGGTCGTGTGTCGAAGAAAAGAAAAGACTACCTTTAATTGGATGGGATCTAGTTTGAAGACCAAAAAAGGCTAGAGGATTAGGTCTTAGAAGAATCAGAACGGTTAACAAAATCCTTCGTGCAAAACAAATTTGGAGAATTTTCTCATCTTCAGGGGAATGGACATATATCCTAGCTAGCAAATATTTAGAAAACAATCATTCCTTTATTATTCTAAAGGATTCCCATCTTCCAAGAGGTTCCACTTGCTGGAATAATCTAATCAATGGAAAAAATATAGTGGAATTTGGAACTGGTTGGCAAGTTAGAAGCGAAAACCTAATAGATTCTGGGAGGATAGATGGTTTTTTAAGGAGCCCCTTATAAAAATAAATTCCTTTAGTGAATGGGCTGAGAATTGTAAGACCTATTTCGGCTCTTATGTGAAAGATTACAGAGTAAATGGAAAATGGGTGGATCTGTGTCTCGTCAGTCAGGCTCTTGCTCCTATTCAGTCTTCTTTGCTGGCCGTTAGACTTTGCTCTGATCAGGTGGAAGATTGTCTTATTTGGTTTGATAAACCCTCAGGTAATTATTATGTTTCATCAGCCTTTGCTAGGATTACTTCATCCCAGGATTCTCCTCCTTTTTGGTCGAAGGCTTGGTTCAAACTTTTGATCCCTAAAATCAACATTTTTTTTTGGGTCCTTCTCCAAAACAAGGTGCTCATAATTGATAACCTTTACAAATACAGATTTCAAATACCTAACAGATGTTTTCTTTGTAAGATGGAGTTTGAGTCTGTGCGTCATTTTTTCCTTCATTGCTCTTTTGCTGCTGCAATTTGGGAAAAAATGATCAGTTTGTGGCATCTTTCTTGGGTTTTTCCCTCATCTATTGAAGACTTCTTCCTTCAATGGAAAGCCCCAACTAAAAATTTTGTGCTCAGGTTTTTATGAAATTTCTCTTTCCCTCATGTTTCTTGGGGTCTTTGGAAAGAATGCAACAATAGAATTTACAAAGATAAAGAAGCTCATGTGGATATTATTTTTGAGAATATCTTCAGATTCTTAAAAGAAAATGTCAATTTCTTTTCCCAGAAGGTTTACAATTTTGATAAAGCGATACACTTGTCCTATGACCTTATAGTTGCTAAGGATTGGAATATTAGCCTTGATTTGCCTTGCACCCCTAAGAAAGCCAAGAAGGATAGAGAAAGTGTTCGTTGGTCTTTTTTGCCTAATGGATGGGTCAAAGCTAACTTTGATGGTGTGTCTAAAGGTAATCCGGGGGCGGCGGGCTGTGGTGGAGTCATAAGGGAATCCCTTGGAAATTTCCTTGGGGCAATGGCCTCTCCTCTTGGTTCCCAAACCAATCATTTGGCAGAGGCTATTGGTGATTTTCACATTATAAATTTAGCCCAAAGTCTTAACTTTAAAAATCTTTGGCTTGAAGGTGATTCCAAAAATATTATTGATTTCCTTCGTGGCAAGTCTCCCCCCTCGTGGACAATAAAATTTTGGATCGATGACGCCATCTTGACTCTGGCTAAGTTTGACAAAATTAAAATATCACATGCTTATAGAGAAGCTAATGCTGTTGCAAATTTTTTTGTTAATGAAGGAGTTATGAGTAAGGATATGAGCACTTGGCTTAATATTAGTGATCTAAGTTCTAATGTCTGCACTTTATTGAATTATGATAAACTAAATGGACAAGAGGCATGTTATCTCTTTAATGGGGACACGATGGATTTATCACATCACAATCATTATATTGTATGGGACCGAGCTCAGTTGCTTAGTTTGCAAGGAAGCTTCGCATGCTTTGTGGGTTCTTAGATTTGGTGAGGCCAGTTCTAGTAAATATTTCAACTATGTTTACCCCACTGTGCTTGCCAAGATGGGTGGTGATAGGAAAAGAATCGAGTCAGATAGCTATGAGATGCACACAAAAAATGTTAAGACTTGGAATCAAGTAAAAATAAGCAAATTACTTCCCTTCCTAGAGAAGCTCCATGGATCTAAGTAGGAGGCTACAGACCTTTTTGAGAAAAAATGGAATAATGGGAACCTTACCCAGTTTGGTAGGAATGTGGAGCTAAATGAAAATCTGATAGCTGAGGTGATGGGTTTGTTTATTGATGGGAAAAAGTTTCTCAGGGATAGGGTTTTTTCTGATGATGTCATTATAAGATTTTCAAAAAAAGAAAAAGAAAGGTTGAATCTTGTGAAAATGGCTAACAGCTACTTTGAAGCCGACACCATAAAATCCCTTTGGAGAAAGGTCGTACAGTTCATCATGGAGTACATAACTGTGGATGGTCATTTCGCTGGAGTTTATGGATATCACTTTGTTCTACTCAACCACTTCCGCTACAAGGGTTTCATTCCCCTACTATATTTTCTGCTCTCTGAGGAAAATTTTGGATGATCATAAGAAAAACCCTAGAAGATTTCCTATTCTACATACTGGGATGATTAGATTAATTGTTGAGCATTACCAAAAAATGCATGTCCCTGCTAATCTGGAAGCCCCTCCTAATTCTGAGGATGACGATACTAAACCCAGTTGCTCAAAGTTTTTTCCCAATTTAAATCCGGCTAGAACTGTCCTTAGCTTGCCTGCTATCCTTTCAGGAAAAATAAACCCTAATCTTTTTTCTTTTAAAGCTCATGCTGAGTTTGAGCCGGGAAGCCCTTCCCTCAAGACCAGTCTTGTTGATAAGAACCCCCAGGCTAAAAACCTTTTCTCCTATTCCGAAGATTCCCCTGAATCTGAACCCGAATATGAGGTGTCTGGTGCCAACAATACTAAGCCATGTGTCGACCCGTTGTTTGATAGAATGGATAGAGCTAGTTCCCTTGTTACTCCTAACCCTGATAAAACTTGTTTCAACAGTAGTAGGGATTCCTCTGTGGATGTTCTGAATTTAGCTAAAAATAGTGTTGATACCCATTTCAAACTTTTGAAATGGACTTTCAATGAAATTAATGAGTGAAAGATAAAAAATTGGGCCCTTCAAAGTAAATTGGAAGAGTTCGGAGCCAAGATTGCTACAATTGAAAAGAAAGATGTGGATCAAAGATATTTCGGTCGAAGCAAAGAAACTCTGCACCAGGCTGACACGAACAAAAATATTGAAATTGAGGTTGAGAAAATGAAAAACACCATCAAAGTCGTTGCTGAGCAAAATAATCAAATAGACAAAAAGAATGCCATAATAATTAATGCTATGACTGAGAAGTTAGACAGAGTCCAAAAAGGGTCTCTGGGGCTGGATCTGGATGAAACCAAGGATATAAGCCAAGTGATGGATGCTGGAATCTCTAAGAGAACCAAAGCTAATTTGAAGAGAAAGGCTCCCCTACTCCAAAGATGATTCAAATTTTTAATAAGGGAGTTCATGACTTACAGAACTTGGAGGCGGAGACGGAGTCTGTCCTTAAGACTTTGGGTTAGTTGTAGCTGATTTTTTCTGGTCTGCTCTGTTGGCTCTTTTTGCTTGACCTTTTTGGTTTGTTGCAGTTGGCTGCTGCTTGTTCTGGTCTTTACCTATTGTGCAGCTAGTGTTTATGGTGGGAATTTTGTTTCCTATCTTTAATGTTGTAAAACATTGTGGTTTCGGGTCCCTATAAAACCCGTTTTACCCTTTATCAAAAACTATGTGTAATTTTTTTTCTGTATTTTCCTATTTTTCCAAGTGTTAAACAAATATCTCGATGTTTGATAAATATCTATATTCATTATAATATATAAAAAATATTATAATCAATTTAAATATATTCATAATTATTCTTGTTGGGAAACTTATTATGAGGGATATGTTCCTACAAATTATCTTGTCATGTTGATTTCATTTTCTAGTCCAATCCAAGACTTGAAACATAAAATCTTGATCAAAATATGAACACAAATGTAGAAAGGAAATCCAATGTTGTTTTTTGAAGGAAGTTTGAATTAAGGAACATTCAAACAAAAGTGTACAAGGGTCTCCATTCAAAGGGTCCTTTCCATGCACAAAAAATATTAAAATATTTATATTTGAAGGGACCATCATTTCAAGACATTTCTAAAGTTTTTTTTATAATTATCTTCAGATGATGGTTTTTTCTAAATTTCCCTTCTCCCCCCTCCCCCCCCCCCCACCACCTAGGTTTTTGATGTCCTATATGTCAGATTCACTATTTTGGGTTCACCTTGTTTGTTTTAATTAGCATACTCTTCTTCCTATAAACCTTGTAGTCAATTTTGAGAGCACATTGAAGATACCTTGGATGAGGATTAGAGTATTATGAAATTATCCTCTGAAGTAGGGATAATTTTTTCTTGGGAAAAAAATATTTAACAAGAAGAATAGGGTTTATACAAATAAATTTAGCTATATAGACACCATTAACAAGAGGGATGGATTATCCTCCATTGCATGAGGGATTGACCCTCATCTATTCATATGAGTAATAAGGCTTTTGTGGCCATTGCATTGCCTTTTTTATGATTTCCCACCATGGTTAACCATTCACCATTCTTTAGCAAATATTATTTCTCATAGGCTTAGAATAAATTTTGCTTGGGGTATAATAAAAGGGAAATCCATAATCTTGTGTTTAGAATGGCATATGAAACAAGGATTAGGAAGGTTGATATATAATATTAGCTCCATGTTACACAAGCCATCAATATATTAATAGGTTTTTTTAATACTTTTAGAAAGGTCAAGATCTCATCACATACCTATCTTTGATAATGGGTAAAATGAAAATTGGTAGGCTCGATAAAATTAAAATGCATTGAGGAGGAATCAAGCTTTTCCAAAAGGGTCCAACAAGGTAAGGGAATGCAGTAAAATTTAATTCAATCCATGGATTAGAAAGAATGATGCTAAAAAAGACAAAGTATGAGGTCCATGGAGTTTGGTGGTGTTAAGGTATAGGTTTTCTCTATGTTTTATGTGTTGTTATTGTGTTCTTTCTTCTTATAGCATTTATATACCCTCACATATTTTATATCTTATTAATTTTCACGGTGAAATTAATTATAAATAAGACATAGGTTTAATCTACAGTGCATATACTTTTCTATATATATCTAAAATAATTTATTTATTTTAAATAAGGACATAAATACCTACCATGTAAATATTTTTCTCTATTTTCTATTTTTCCATATGTGTTAAACAAATAAATCCACTTTCATAAATATCTATGTTCACTATAATATAAAAAAATATTATAATCAATTTGAATAAAACCATAATTATGCTTGTTGGACAAAATTTTATGAGGGTTATGTTCCTACAAATTATCTTGTCATGTTGATTTCATTTTCTAGTCCAATCCAAGACTTGAAACATAAAATCTTGATCAAAATATGAACACAAATGTAGAAAGGCAATCCAATGTTGTTTTCTGAAGGGCATTTGAATTAAGGAACATTAAAACAAAAGTGTACAAGGGTCTTCATTCAAAGGTCCCTTCCATGCACAAAAAATATTAAAATATTTATAGTTGAAGGGACCATCATTTCAAGGAATTTCTAAAGGTGTTTTTATAATTATCTTCAGATGATGGTTTTTGAAAATTTCCCTTCTCCCCACCCAGGTTTTTGATGTCTTATATAAGTCAGATTCACTATTTTGGGTTCACCTTGTTTGTTTTAATTAGCATACTCTTCTTCCTATAAACCTTGTAGTCAATTTTGAGAGCACATAGAAGATACCTTGGATGAGGATTAAACTATTATGAGATTATCCTTTGAAATAGGGATAATTTTTTCTTCCAGAAAAACTATTTAACAAGAAGAATAGTTTTTGTACAAATAACTTTAGCTATATAGACACAATTAACAAGAGGGATGGATTATCCTCCATTGCATGGGGGATTGAGCCTCATCTATTCGTATGAGTAATAAGGCTTTTGTGGCCATTGCATTGCGTTTTTAATAATTTCTCAGCATGGTTAACCATTCACCATTCTTTAGCAAATATTATTTCTCATAGGCTTAGAATTGATTTGGGTTGGGGTATAAAAAAAGAGAAATCCTTAATCTTGTGTTTAGACTGGCATCTAAAACAAGGATTAGGAAGGTTGATACATAATATTAGCTACATTTTACACAAGCCGTCAAGATATTAATAGGTTTTTTAATACTTTTAGAAAGGTCAAGATCTCATCACATACCTATCTTTACAAATGGGTAAAATAAAAATTGGTAGGCTCAATAAAATTGAAAAGCATTGGGGAGGAATCAAGCTTGTCCAAAAGGGTCCAACAAGGTAAGGGAATGCAGCAAAATTTAACTCTATCCATGAATTAGAAAGAATGATGCTAAAAAAGACAAAGTATAGGTCCCCGGAGTGAAGTTTTAAATGCTATCAAGATGCGCATTATAGCTGACTATATAATATGGTATAGGTATGTTACATACTTTCTAAGGGAACTATTCCAACAAAATATATACCAAGAGTGATATCTTCAAATAATTTATGTGCACCATCAAAATAAAAAGGAAAATAAAATATTTTACTTTATTTTAACATATTTTACATTATAATAATGATGATGAACAATAACTATGAATTTAATAAATGTGATTTTCAAATCTTAACATATGCTTCTAATAAAAATAATGCATTTATTTTACTATCCATATATATTTAAATTAATTTATAAGTTTATGTAATTTTCAAATATATAATTTATCATAGTTTTACATGACTATATCTAATATTTTTTACCAGATTTTTATTTCCGCCTATTGACAATTTCGTATAAAAATTATTACTTTCATTGCAATTTTTTCCCCACTTTTCTTGACATTTTACAACTGCTGTTATAAATCATTTAAACCTGTTAGATTACTTTTAATTTTCAAAATTAAACAATAATATACCACGTCCTCTTTCGAACAAGGCTTTCAACCCTTGATTCCTTCTCTCTACATATTTTGTTTATGCCTTTCAATGCATTGGTGATAATAGTGTAAACTCAAAACGATATTATAGACCTGAACATACACATCATATTAATATATATCACATTTGGTATTAAATTAAACATTTTGAGAGTAAGAGCTGCGACCATCATGTAAGCTCTGCACCTCAAAGAAGAGGTAACTTGCAAAGTAGATGATTGTACATTAAGGTAAAAGCATTGGTATGAGATTCCACTTTATTTATCTGTAGGGACTTCTAGCTATACTGAGTTTCCTTCCTTAGGCTTACTTATATGTTTTTAAAACATGAACACTGAGCCATCATATTCCACACCATATACAATCAGTTATTCCATCTTTACCATCTTACCTATTATCATATATTTTAACATGTATCTCATTAATTAAATCTGATTCTCATGCATTTGAAAGCAAAATATCACCAGATATAAATATAATCCTCTAGCAATTTTTACAGTCTGCTCAAAATTTGCAACCCCCTCCCCCACCACACACACATATTTTTCTTGAGGATGCGACCCCTGCATAATTTGACTATAGGGAATTTTTTGAGTTAACCATTCACATATCTGATCTAGCAAAGGATGCATGTTATGAAGAAAAAAAACACTGGTGAGTTCTATAATTTGGTTACATACTTACAGTCCAAAAGGCATTAAGTTACGTATAGATGGCTCGCAGTTGCTTAGTAGCTAATTCAAAAATTGGGTTAGTGTGCCTTAAAATTATTTCATCAAATGCAAGAAGCAGGCCTGAAACTTACTTGGCCACCATGACTGCTGTTTTATCACTATTTAGCAACCTTATGGGCCTGCAAGAGGGTAAGCAGGTTCATAATTACCTTACCAGGCATGCCATGGATTCTGATGTATTTTTTATTTCCTTGAAATTTTATTACCAATGACAATATTATGCATAGAAAATGGCATATAAAGAATATGGGATAGGCTATATGTTTGGCCGCTCGAAATAGATGTCCAGTGGATAAATCAGGTGAAACTATACATTTTACATGGCTTACGTCACATCCTAACATTGGTTGTTTAACCACTACGAGAGGAAAAATAAAATGATTAGGACAGAATCTCAGAGTACAAATGCATCATTAGATCAAATTTTATAGATGAAGAAAAGAAAGTGGTTCAGAAGGTTGCCATCTATACTTTTATTTTCAAGCTAACCCTTAATTAGTGTTCCACAATATTGGTTATGGCAAAAAGCTACAGAATTGTAGACTTTGGTATATTTTTTACTATTGCTTTTCTTTATTAAATTTCTTATTTATCCATCCAAATTTGTTCCTTGTTAATAACTTTGTGTGTTCAGAGATTCTTTGACTGAAACAATCCTAAAGTTTGGTTGATAGCAACATCTGACTGAATTCAAAATTCAGTTTTGGCATCCTTTGCCTTAGGAAAAACTAGTTATGATTATCTGTGAATGTTCAGAAGCCTTTGAGAAATAAGCCACACCATACAGAAGCCTAATTGTATTTTGTCTGTTGTGAATTCACATCATTTATTCCCTTGGAGTGTGTCTTGTGAATCTTATTACAGCATAGAAGTTTATAGTTCTACAACATCGTTTAAATTTATATTTCCATTACAAGGTTGCTTTCTTTCATTGCAAAAAGGATGGTGCAAAAGCCTAAGTAATGCAGAATTCTATATTCTCTACCATAGAAGCGAATGAAATTGAAAACTGAGGCCACATAATCACTTTTTAAACTTGCCTACCAATAGTCTTCTCCAACTTCTTTACCACCTGTATCTTGTCCATGCTTGCCGTCTTTTCTCCAACCTCTCTGCCGCTTGTATATTATGGAGGCTTTTCACATTTAGTAAGTGTTATAAATACTTTCCGCTTAAAATTTATGGAGACTCTGGAATGTAATTACTTATTAGGTTATTTGAATTTTTTTGAACTTTCTAAAATTATAGGGCCCTGTAACTTGGGATTTAGTTTTTAAATGCAACTGAACAATTGGTACTAGATGGATTCATTTTCATGACGTATGGTGGCACCCCTCAGACCTTGCCATCTTATTTAAGTGAGGTATGGTAATCATGTGGCCTTATATTTGCAAGCTTGTGGATTCATTTGCGACTTTGTTTTGTGAACAACCCAAAAATAAATTTACAATTTAAAAGAGAAAGAAGTCACAATGAATAGAAGAAGAAACCAGGAGCAACCTAGGTGTGATGATTCCTCTGGTAGAGCAGGAAGTAGAAGGAATAAATGGAGAGCGAGAAACGCAACAATGCCTCCATTGAATTCCTGGGACCAAGTAGGTACTGTAGTCGTAATAATGTATTTGTTGAAGCAATTGATCCATGTCAATACACCTCAGATGATTCGGCTGATAATGAGCTGAGAAGTAATACAAGGATAGATAGAAGTGATTATGAAGCGATAAGGAATGAAAATGTTCTCGGTAGGGGGAGTAGGGATAGATCCCATGATACATAGATGAGAACATATGGGATGCCCAATGAAAATGAAGAAACATTTCAGGCTACCCAACATCCTACTTCACCTACTAGGCCAGAAAGAAACCAGTATGACAACATTCCTAATAATGATGAACAATTCATACATCCTACTGCTGAGGAAGTGGAAATAAATAGTGAGCATCAGTTGGACTTTCTTGACCGTATCAGACAGAGACAAAGAGAGGCACATGCTTTGCTTGATTTACAACAGGCACAAATTGCTCAAAATGCACAGAATTAGCCTCAGAATCAGAATATTTAAAATCCTAGGTCTGCAACAAATCAACAACAACAACATCTACAAATGAGACAGCAGGGTAGGAATCCTGCTAATGTTCGTAACCAACCACCACAAAATCAAGTGAATCAACAGTATGGCAATGTTCAAAACCCTAGGCCTCCACAACAGAGGCAAGCACAAATTTTTCCTCCACCCAGGAAACCTCTTGGAGCAGAAAGGTACAAACAACTTGATTTATTTGGTATTCCTGATTTTCCTAATCCTATTCCTAATGAGATTAGAGGGAAAATACCTAGATTCCAGGTAGCAATGCTGTCAGAGGTGAAGAGAATTAAGGTATTTCATTAATATCACTGAAGAATATGAGATTGAGGATGAAGATGTCATGATGAAATTGTTTGTATTCCTCCTTTGTAGAGTAATTAAGGAGTCACCAAAGATGAATTCAGCTTCATGTTCAGCAGGATAAAGGTTATGTTTAAGAGATTGTGTATTTTTTTGGAATAGAACTCAGGTAGTCATTATTATAGAAACTTAATGGAGAATGAACATGAACAAATGTTCAACTCCTTGACTGTTATGTTCAGATGAAGTTTGCAGATGTCATGCAGCTCAGATATCTAGCTCAGATATCTAGCTTTAGGAGCAGAATAACCAAACTCAAATAAGCTACCATGTAAATATGATTTGTTTTTTGTTCCCTATTGTCTTCTTAAATCTCAAATCAGCTACCATGTAAATATGATATTTTTGTTCCCTGTTGTCTTCTTATATCAGCTACCTTATTAAGTGATTATTCACTATGAAAATTAGTGTATGTGGTGTTTGGATGTCAACTCCACTGTGTTCTTGCTGTTGCAAAATTCCGATAGATGACACCACCTAATATTTTTCTTTTCATTCTAAAACAAACTGAGTACAGAGGATGATTGTGTACAGCTGTTTGTAATTTGTTTAATCAAAAAATAAAATTATGTACAGGCAACTGCACTGTTATACAAACATCTAGCGCCTTGCTTTTTTCAAATGAATGTTCCAATTGCAATCTCATTTTTGACATGATTACGTATACAGTTCACAGGAAAATACCATACATAATGCTGCACTTAGTTTCAATGATCTGTGCATAGACAGGGCCAATAACGTTCAGCTAATTATATAAAACTATCAGCGTATTCCTTGCAGCTCCCCCGACTGCAAGTACTAGTCAATAGCATCTTACAATTTTTGTGGGCATTTGTATTACTCTGTGCCACATTTTACGTTACCTTTCCACCAATTCCCTCCGGTTGTACATTCAAGGTTAGATGGGTCAGCTGCCTCTTCCAGTTTTTCTACTTCCATTTCAATCTGTGAGAAGATATTGAATTAACAAATAAATAATTATTTTATGATTGTGGGGATTAATTATTATTTTTGTTTATTAGGAAAGTAATCTAACATAAATTTTACAGCTTATTTATCTTATTGTTTCTTTAAAATTTCTTTCTCCAACCTCCATTCCTAAATAGAAAGGTAACTGAGTATAAATCATGACTTAATTTTTATTTTTAAACTTTCAATTAATATGTATTATTGTTAGAATCCCGGTAATCTATTAAGATTAGTAATAGTTGAATACACTTTAATATATAAATTTCAAATTTTCAAAAAGAAAAGCTGGGATCTTACCTTATTTATATAATCTTCCTTTCTTTGTTTGGCACCGTGATAATATTCATCTGGTCCTCCATAGGGCTTTAGGAAAGTTCATCGTCAGCAATTCACCACCACAAAAAATTAATAGCCAAAAATTCATGCAATTAATTTTTCACGCAGTGAATTGTTGACAGTGAATTTTCCTCGATGAATTGCTGAAGGTGAATTTTCTGTATGCCCCTCCATAATACCCTAACGTTTCTCACTTAAGTCCTGCTTTAGTCCTCGAGTTTCATTCTTTTCCTGCCATGCTTTTTTGTGTTATTGGCAACACAACGGTTTTAGGTTTTTGAGAAACAAAAATATAAAGTAACAAGGAATAAACCTTTTAACCATAGGCAGCATGAAGAAATTATGTTTGACAGTTGTTTGAACTTGAAAAATGCCGACAACTGTTGAGATGAAGATGAAAACACTTTAGCTATTGTCTTTCTTGATAAATATAAACCTTTTAACCATAGGCAGCATGAAGAAATTTTGTTTGACAGCTGTTCGAACGTGAAAAATGCTGACAACTGTTGAGATATAGATGAAAAAACTTTAGCTATTGTCTTTCTTGATAAATATCTAAGGCATGTTTTTCAGAGTTTTGTATTCTAGCCTAGAGAAAATCAAAACAAGAGCGTAGAGCAGCGAAGTTCCTGCTTAAATGTTTAAGAATAGTCTTGTTTTTATTTGTTGTGTTTTCTATGTTTTAGTAACAGTGTTGATATTATAGTGTTGCTATTATACCAACCTAATAGTAATATTGAAATTTGTCAGATGGTGACTTGTAATACCATAAACAATATCGAGAAATTGCAAAGTAGGTGATTTTTGACAATACAACAGATGTAATCATATATCTTTAGAGCCTTCAGATATAGTGTTTGAAGAACATTAAATATTTTAAAAGTTTCTTTTAATTGGCCAACTGATGTTGGTAGAAGCATCGACCTCGAAATAATACATAGACATATCCTGAAAGATTTTTGAATAATGCATGATTTCATGAGAAGAGAAATTAAAATTGCAATAAGAAGGATGGGGTAAAAAGGTCGATTTGGGAAGTAAGGAGTGCTACGATGAAGGTAGAAAGGGGAAGGAATGTGCCTGGTAGCAGGAAGAAGTCACACCGTAAAAGGATAAATGAGATGGCACATAAGGGGGTATCATTAAAATCTGAATTAAGATTTTATGGGGGTTCCATGAATTTGAGGTGTGGCAGACAAGTGAGGTTGTGCCTCATGAGTAGGAGATAAAAGGAAAAACATTGAACAATCCACGCCAATGAAAGTAGAGAGGACTACACAATAGAGTGGAAAAGAGCTAAGTAGGAGGCGTTGTTTAGCGAATAGGAGTATGTATGTTGAATCCTCTGTAAATAGTAGGTTATGACTGTGTAATAGAGTGGAAGAGAGTTGAGTAGGAGGTGCTATTCAGGGAATAGAAGCGTGTATGTTCCACCCTCTATAAATAGTAGGTTAGGTGTTTTGGGTTTTTTCTCTTTTGGTTTGCTTCATTCTTTTAATTTTTTGTTCATCATGTGTTTTCTTATACTTCACAACTAATGACTCTATTACCCATCGATAGTCATAAATCTTGTGTTATGGGTTCTTTAGCATCCTTTATAGTATTTGTCGCTAGTTAGAGCCAATTGCTACCTCAGTTTTCATCAAATCCTTTTGAACCTTGCTAAAATTTGAAGTTCATCATTGGTCATTCAGTTTCAATAAGGTTCTTAGAACCTTGTCGATTTTTGACAATATTTCGCTAACCATGTGTTACCCCGACAACTTGTTAAAGTTTCATATTATTTCTGATGTGTTGGTCATCACTTAAGTTATAATAATATTGTAGATGCCAAATCTGCAAATAGTTAGTATTTTAAAACCAAGCTAATAATCAAGCATCCATATGAAATAATAAATTATGTTTCTAAATGCAAACAAATTACAAGATAAACTAAAGCATATAAAACATGAAATAAACCCTATTTCATATTGGATTGGTGCTTCTATGGAAAGAAGCGCTTTCCCAATCCTTGATAGATAAGCTAAATGATATAATGCCAATGATTATGATGGAGTAAGATGGGAAAAATTAGTTCTCAAATAAAGAGAGTAACTTTGCATAGGATTTGTGGATCAAGTTGTGAAGGATTTGATGAAGAATGAAGCCTTTGATTTATAGATTTTCTTGATGAGAGATTGGCCAAATGGATGAATGCGGGAAAAAATAGACCAATGAAAAGAGGCCACTTGTCAACTTGCCATAGGTTGAGGGATGTACAAGATTTGGGAAATGTGCCCAAGAGAGGGATATTCAAATTTGAATTTGAGAGTTAATACTTAGTTTGACCTTTGAAAAGGGACATGTAAGAGCTTATTAATTGCTTTGTTGGATGTATATGTCCACTTGTTTTTGAATTCAAATTTGAGAGAATATTCCTCAAAGATTCCATGTTGATGGAAAATGTTGGATTTTAATAAATCAATAAATTGATTTATTGGTGCAAGTGGGAAAAGCTAGAGGATGTGATGGGTGATTAGATTAGGATAATTAGGGTTAGATTAGCTTAATGATGATTAGATGCTTTGACCCCTTTGACTTAAATATTTTGATTTATTTAAATCAAAAAGGGATGAAATGTGATTTCAGACTTAATTAAATAAAGGATTGATTTATTTAATCAAGGAGGGTGATGTTAGGATCAAGTTGATTTATTTAATTTAAACTGATGACTTTAGGAGATTGATAAATAAACTTGATTTATTTATTGAATGGATGAATATGACCTAATCGAATGCATTATGCCAATTTTGCGTGTCTACATTTTTCCCCTCTTTGAAGCAATGTACTTGTTGCGTTGGTTCAAAGAATAAACTTGAAGCAATCAAAATTAAAAAATTCCTAATTTTTCGGATGCCCCAGTGGAAAGAAGTACACTGGTACATTGCCTCCTCAGGAGATTGAGCGAAAAGATTCGGTTTGAAGGTCGATCTCGTGATAAAGAGGTTCAAAATGGGTGGTATCGATGATTGCGATGATGATGCAAATGAGATGATTTTAAGATTCTTAGAATAACAAATCTATATTATCTTAAACACCTTAAATGATGATATGATGTGAGATGGATGAGATGAATGATGTGATATGCTGTGATTATGCAATGGATGATTTATGAGATGCTTAGACTAACAGATCTATAGTATGATGATGATATGCTGTGATTATGCAAATGTATGATTTATGCAAATGTGATGATTTATGAGATGCTTAGACTAACAGATCTATATTATGATGATGATTATGCATGTGAGACGATATGCAAAATGGATGCAAGATGGATGCACTAGTGATGATGATGAACTATTCATGATGTGATGTTGGTGTCGAAAAAGAAGACATTAGATGATGACAAGAGGATTCAACAAGCCAACTTTATGAGAGATGATGATGAGAAATGATGATGATAGATGGATGATTCACTTATGAAGGATTGGTATTTTAAAAGGGTTACTTACCTTATGTTTGATAACATACGTAGGTACAATACATCAAGGTATAAAGAACCAGGATAGCATTTTACCCAGTGTTATGGACTTTGACTCAACAGACAGATAGGAGTATTCTTGTTCACACTTGACATACAAAAACCTTGCTAGGACATACCTAACAAAGCAAATATTCACCAAGTTATTTTACAAGAACATCCAACAAGCACAATAAACAAAAGATAACGATCATTGCCCCATTCCTATCTCTCTAAATCCTTTGTTCAGATATCATCAAGAGGTCCTTGGAATGAGCACAATAAGATAAATCAAAAGTAAAGATCAAGTATGAAAACAAGCCAATGTTCTTCATACCTTCAGCCAGAGGGATGTGTTTTCATAGGATAAGGATCCAGGGTGATATCCAAAATGATGCCCATTGTTGGAACGATATATCCTAGGACATGCATTGTATAGGATGATAATGGTTTGATAATTTGATTGATAGGCTGTTGATATAAGGTTGACTAACATGTTTGAAAATGATCAAGAGTTTTATTTTTTTGTTTAATGGTTTGTTATTTTCTTTTGATTTTGTGATTGAAGCTTGCTTTTGTTGATTGTTGTGATTGTGTTTGTGTTGCAAAAGGATGAAGGTGACAATCAATTTATTATGGATGATTGATTATTGTGGGTGAAAGCGAGATGAGACAGATGGATTTTTTCAAATATTTGGATGTTTCTGATGTTTTGAAATGTTTTGAGGATGTTTTTGGTGTTTTTGAGATTTTTACCAATGTTTTAGATTTTGGATTTTTTGAATGTTTGGGGTTTTCTGAGATTTTATGATTTTTTTTGGATTTTGATGTCTTTTGAATGTTTTTGGATTTTGATGTGTCTCGGGGGCTGATCAAAGATTATCCTTTCCTATGTTTAAGCTCAGAGACGACATAGTTCCGATATCATGTTTTTGATGTTTTTTGACTTTTTGAATGTTTTTGGATTTTTTTATTTTCTGATGTTTTTGGATTTTTTGTATGATTTTGACAATTTGGATATGGACATGTTTGATGATATATGTGCTTTGTTTTGGGATTTAAAAAAAAAACCAAGCTAAGGTTGATCAATCGGGTCGATGGATTGATGGTGACAATAACATTGTTGATGGTACACAACAATGAAAGGATTGATTGATCAGGATTGATGATGATAACATTGTTGATGATGTACAATAATGCAATGATTGATTGATCAGGATTGATGATGATAACATTGTTGAGGATGCACAACAATGCAAGGATAGTGTTTAAGCAACATAAGGATATCCCGAGATGATGATGTTTTGATTGGATTTGATTGATCATGATTGATGAAGCTTGATTTGCAACAAAAGTTGTTTGAATGATTTGATGTGGCATTTGACATGCAACTTAGATGCAACTGATAGTGATTACTTGGCTTGATGTTCAATGTTTGATGAATCTTGATAAGGAACATCTTTTTCTCAAAATATGCCATGGGCTAGTGATTTGGTTTTTGGATCACAAATGCTTTGACCAGTTTGGTTTCACATTTTCCAATGTTTGGATCACCACATAAGTTGGAGGATATAGGTCGATATTTATTCTTGAAGCAAGATGTATATATCTGCCCCCAATGTCTAGCAATGTATGGAATTTCATGGATGGATGCTTGGATAGGTGTGTGGATGGATGAATATGGTAAGTATGCCAAGGATTCCAAGTATTTTCTTGCAATAAGATAAGGTGTTTGGATAAAGAATGTTGATTTGGATAATGCTTCATGGCTTAGCTAACGTTAGATAGGATAGGATTAATGAAAATGACCCATGTCAAGATGTTTACCGTAAGCAAGTGTAAAGTGTGCCCCAAAATTTCATCAAGATCAAGATAACTTGGATGATGGATGCGGAAGGATGAAAATGGATTGGATAAATGGCTTATGGATGGATGGAATTATTATGGTTGAGATGGATGAAATGCTCAATTTATTATGGATGGGATAAGATGCTTTCATCTGAACTGGCGCACATAGATTCTTGATTCCACACATGATGCTTGTTTGCCAAGTTTTCATCATGGTACCTACCCAAAGCACCACCCATGTGGTTTTCACTAGAGGATGATTTTTCTCTTTACTGTTTTCAATCCTTTTTCTAATTTTTTTGGTTTTTTCGAAAGATTTTAAGCTCATGCTAAGTCACAAGGTGTTGTTGATGTAGATGCCCCTGTCATAATGTGCCATTGATATCCTACTTGAAGAAGTTGTTTTTCTAGAGTACATGCACTTGAATGAAACTTTTGGGATTCTTGATTTGCTTTATTGATACCAAGGTTGACTTTGTCTTTGTGCGCACATCGTGATATAGTGCCTTCTAAATCCTTATGATGAAGGGTTATTGCCAATACATGGTCAATGTGAGAATTAGATATCATGTGTGGAGGCATGGATGGAGTGTGTTTAGGGATAAAAGATGGATTGGTTGATAGTTTGAAACCTTTGACTCTCCAAACCTGGGAAGATGAGCAATGATGGGTGGATATGAAAGTGTGCATGGAATTAGGACCAACTACTTGATACACTTTATACGTCGCTTAAAAACAATGCTTTTACTTTTGTGGACATCTTTGATGGATACTTTTCCCTTTTTTATTTTTCCCCATAGTTTCTTTGACTAATGGAGTTTGATAAGGATAATCTTTCTTTGTATGTTTTTGTATCCATTTGTATTTTATTTTTCCATTATGCTTTCCAGCTTCTTTTGCTTGGGTAACGTTCTTCATACTTTGATTCAATTCTTTCTTTTGATGTTGGTCCCAATTCATGGATGGGGTGCTGGGTGGATGAAGATTCGTGACGTGGCTAGTTGTCGTATTGGCATCAGTTTCATCATAAGGATTCTTCATGCTCCCTATGTTGACATTTTCTTGAGATGAAGTTTCCCCTAGTATGGTGGTAGTAGTACCTTCATGCTTTGATTCTTCCTATGCTAAGAGCTCTTGTTTAGAATGTATTCTCTGATAAATGACTACTGTAGATGACATTGTTTCAATTTTCTACTCTGCTAACTCTGGATTATATTGTTCTATCTAATTTGCTTCCTTGAGTGGATAATGTCGGATATCTTTATTCATGATGTCCTTATTCTAAATTTGGGATATATCTAATACTGTTGTTGATAACTCTGTTTGACCGTAGGAATTGATAACCTACTCTTCTTGTGTAATAATGTCAGGAATAAAGGGATCATGTTCTAAATGAAGATCATCTATGTGTCCATCCATAGAAATCATCTCATGGGTAGATAGAGTATGTGCTTCATGGATATGATCCTCTTGTATAGAGAGAAGACTGTCCATTAGATCATTGTAGTATCATGAAAATACAAATTCTTTATCTTGAATGACTTCAAAATTGCTTTCGACATGCCTTGGATCAAGTTCTTGACATGGGTCAATTTCAAAGGATGGATTGCTTACAAAGGGTTCTTGGATGTCGTCATTAGGAATGGGAAGTGGCTCAATATCCTCTTGATCTTTGAGTGGACTTAGATCAAGTGTCGAGTTCAAGGTTCTTTCAGTATCTATAACCATGAGGTTGAAGGATGTGAACATGTCTTGGAAAGCACCATTGCTAGACTTTGGTGAAGGATTTTGATCATGCTTTGGAATAAATTCTTGAGAGATGTTCTCTAACTCATAAGGCAATGCAGAGACATTTCCAACATGATCATAGGTGGATGGATTGTACATTATGTCAATAGGATCGAATAATCCTAAGACTCCTTGAAATAGATCACTAAAAAGTGGATCTCGATGTATGGTGAGTTCATCATCGGACAGGATAAAAATGTATTCAATATGCTCCTTAGTTGAGAGATCTTGAACATTATTTTCAACAATTGTCGCAAAGAGATTGTGAATGTCCTCAACCATAGGGTCAAATGATGTTGACATTTCTTGAATTGGATCATTGTTGATTGATGGATTTTGATCATGATTGAAAATTGACTCTTGACCTATGTTGATTTGATCTTCGGACGAGATAGAAACATATTCAATGTGATATTTGATAGATATATCTTGATCATTGTTTTCAACAATTGTGGTGGGGAAATTGTCAATGCTATCACCAGTTGTTGAATGTTCATCGTTATCCCAAATAGTTATCATTTTTCATGTTTGTGCTTGTGTTTGTTGGGTAGCTTGAAAGGCTTGTTGTACTTGTTGAGCTTGTGTTGTTTGTTATGTGGCTAGATATTGTTGGATGGCCTTTTGGTAGGCCTAGGGAGCTTTTAGTGCAATGTTATATTGTCTTGCTGTATTTGGTTTTGGTGGTAGTGGCGGTGGATTCAGAATTGTGTTGGATGCAGTGACAAGTGGTTGAGATGTGTTTGAAGTGATCATGGTAGTGAGGGGTTGAGATGTGATGGGTGTGAGAGTGATGGTTGGAATGATCGAAGTGATAGGGATGGTTGGAATGACCAAGGTGATAGATCGTTGGGAGACTATATTTTGATTTGTTAGGATTGATGTTGTCATTTGATTAGATACCATCTGTTGGTGCGATGTCAATGGTATACTCAAAGGATTTGATGTGATGGCTTGATTGGTGTTACGTGGATTGATTTGGATGGAGTGATTGGTGTTAGGTAAATAGGGAAGCCCTAAACCAAGGAATGATGTTGATATGGGTAATGGTGGTGGAGATGTCTCTTGGCACAATGACTCAACTATTTTGGTAAGTGTAGCAATTTGATCTCACCAAATTTGATCTTGATTTCGATCTTGACTCCCTTGATATAGTTGATTTTGTTTTTGTTCAAGCAAATTTGGGGTGTATAATTGTGTTTGATTTTGGATAATGTTCTGATTTGGGATGACACTCATATTTGGCATGATAGGTTGAAATTGAACATTGTTGATGTTGGGAATCACATTGCCTTGACTTGGAGTCATTAACATCTTGTTTGGACTCTAAACAACATTGGTATTATTTGCAAACATATTTATCCCAAATTTTTCTGGATTCATGTTTCAAAAACTTGTACTTGGTACATTCTCATTTGGCTTGTAAGGATTTGGTGGGATGACGTTGTTCGTTTGAAGGCTCATGCTTTGATTGTTTGGTTGACAAACTTATAGGTTTGGATTTAGATCTACCATCGAGAAATGTGTTCCAATCTTTGATTTGGGCATACTCAAAATTGTTGTGCCATTGACATTTGTAGAAGGTAATGATCCCATGTATGGATTGTATAAGTGTGAGTTTTGATAATCAATCGACATTGTAAGGCTTTGAAAGTTCAATTGATTTGGATTACTCATGATGTATGGATCAAGTTTTATTCAATGTTCCTCTTGTGTTTTTACCTTGTTGCAAAAGTGACCTCTAAGGTTCTTAGAACCAATGATGAGATGAAGGATGAAAAGGGGAAATGATATTAGTGTTGAATGTTTAGGAACCTTGGATCAATTCTAGACTTAGGGTTTGATTTTAATTGGTTGGATTTGGATAATGAACTTGTAAATGCTAAGATGTTAGATGTGATCTTAGGATGAACTTTTTCAAAGGGATGATAATTTAGCTAAAGGTATGAGAAAGGATTCATTCCCATACTCCTAACTAAATAAGGTGATTTTGATTTTGATGATCTACCCAAGTCTTAGAATGATGTTTTCAAAGCTCTAAAGTTGTTTGGTGGGATGGATTTTGATAAGTTTTTGGGATGGGTGAAATGTTTGACTTGCAACTAAGTGAACCTAGAAAGGACTTGTTTACTAGACCAAGATAGTGAAGAACACGCCTTTCTCTAAGAGTAACTCAAAATCAAAAGACCAATATCTACATGAAAACCATATGACTAAAAGATACCAAGCACATATGTAGGGTCCAATTGATTTAATCTTTGCTTAATGGATCATTTTTACCACAAACACACTCTTGATTATATTTTGAATCTAGATGTCTAATGTCTCAACTTTCTGCTTATCCCACAAAGTGTATTATGCGGAAACCGAGGAAATTCGAGGCAAGAGTTACCTATTGTTGACCTTAGTAGGAGAAAATTGAGATGAAATCCAAATGTTTAGAAGCCTCTAAGGATAAAAATCCCAAGGGAAAGCAATAACATGTGAATTTTCTCAAGGATATTTGCCTCTCCTAAAGGGTTTGCAATTTTGATGATTCATTGAATGTTGGTTTTCCAATGTTTTCGATTAAAGCACTATGTTTTCAAACTGACTCAGAAGCAATAACACCCTAGCTCAATTAGTACGTTTTTCTTGGTGGGATTGCCTCATGCCCTTTGTAGAAGAGATGATTTTACATGCAACCAAGGAAAGAGTATAAAGGTATGTTAAGAATGAAGTCTTAACCTCTATACTTTAACCAAGATCAGACATGGCAAGTAACTTCTTGGAATCTAAGTTCCAATGCACCACTTTGATAAACTCGCTCAATGGATCAATTAGTCACTACAAAACAAGGGTTCTAGTTTAGAATTTCCATTCATTTAGATTGACCCATATGGCGAGAGTGCCCTTTCGGATGCATCTCATCGGAGCCAACTGCATGATACTGGCATTTACTCCAATACCCACATTTATATATCTCAGTTGGAAATACTCTTGGATTTAGAGTATTACTAGTTGAGTTGTTCCCTTGGGTGAGTACTTTTTCCCCAAGTCAGCGCCTCTAGGATAAACAAAAGAAAGAAAAGACAATCTATAACTCGATCAATCTTTGACAACACAAAAAAAGAGAATATAAGCGATGATGCTCCACTCACACTTGCACAAGATTTTGTTCAATTTTAAACCCAAACTAAAGTGTGGAGGAAATATTTTATGCAACTTAATGTCATCAAAAATACTTTTGATTCTCAAGATCGCCATGAAGCGTGAGAGAAGTATATACACCTTTTTAGATGAGATTATTTCACAAAAAAGATTACAAAGCATAAAAGACATGTTTTTTTTAACGTTTCAAAGCAATGATTCGATTCATTTTAAAGCATCGAGCTAAATGTGAAGTTGATTTGTTCAAATTTAGTCCAAATCCAAAGTCTAGTGAATTTGTAAGTTCAATTTTTTATCCCAAATTTGAAAAAAAATCAATGATCTAGTTGGCCTAAAATAGAAAACAAAAGCAGGAAATGGATGCTATAGATTATTTTGATAAGCATTTAAAAATGCTTTTTACAAGTTCAAGTTTAATGCTCAAGGCCCACTCTTCGAACTTAAATCTGTTTGTTATGTTCTTGGATCTTTCGCGTTGCTACTCTATCATCTTCACAAAATTTGGAAATTAGATATGATATATTCAGTAAAAAATTAAGAAAATGGATTACTCCAAGAAAAAAAATGTTAAAAATAAAATTGATATTTTGCTAATTTTTTTCCTCAAAGAAAACAATAATATTATTTAGTTTTTTGTCAGGCTTTGTGATTCACCCCTCTTTTCTTCTACAAAAATCATCAAATGTTAGTACCTAAATCATATACCACAATATTAATGTAGAGAAACAACAATTTTGAGTTATGACCATCAATATGATATTGAACAGTAATAGTAAATATGGAGACCTTTAAAAAGACAACCATAGTCAAATGAACTAACCCAAAGATCAATTTTAAATTGAACCTAAGTCACACACTTAAGACAAACCTGCGTGATACCACATCAAAACATCAAGAAAAAAATGCACTCAAGTTCATTTTCTACAAATTATACTAATAAATTGACTACTTGCAAACATTTCAAGTGGGCATGGCTCTTTAGTCACTCTCAGGAGTGGTTGTTAATCTCATCTACATACATTTTGAGAAAATTTGTTTTAAATCAACTTCCTATATCTGCTACCACTCAGAGATTTAAGGATCGAGTGTTTGCATGATAGCACTTTGAGGGACAGTTTTCCTTTGGATGATGAGAGAATAAGATGACACATTTAATGGGGCTGATAGAGTTAAATCGACAATGTCTTACAGCCATAGATACTTTGAATAAATCAATAACCATGGATACAAAGTTTGTCGATTCTATAGCTAGTTGCATGCACCATTAATGCACAAATTAATTTGTTGTCTGCATTTCCTCATGTCATACTTCTGCACAAATGATTGTCAAAGAAATCTCTGCATTGGTTGTATTTCCTTGTGACACGTAATAGATTGCAAGAGATAGGCTTAAAAGGTCAAGTATTGAAAAGATTGCAAGAGATTGGCTAAAAAAGTCAAGTGATGGCAGGGGTCTGAGAACACGCCAAGCTTTTCAATAAAGACAAAATACTAATAGTAGCAATAAATTTTTCACCTTTTTGCTATCCCTCGAATGATAGCATTCTCCTCCTATCACCCTTCATAGCTTTCAAGATGAAATCAATCTAATAAAAAAGGATACAAAGAATTTGCAAGATAGCTGGTAGTAATCTTGGATTACAGTTTCAGATGTTTGAGAACATTTACGCTACGGACTAGTAACCAAGTTAGAACCTAAATCATAAACCCAGTGTAGATCTAGGCACAACCTGATGGAGCTTGAAGTCAAGAGTCTGAGATTTCAAGCTAAAAGGTGCTTTTATATGGCCAAGTCATAAATTCCTTAAGGGATCTTACGTATCTGCTATGCAAGAACTGTGCAATTGGCTATTCTAAATTTGTGCCCAATGAGGCAAGACTTTAACACTTTTTAAATAATTTCTACTCCATGTAATTTTCTCCTGTGTAAAGATAAATTCTGTAACTACCTCCAGCATCCCTTCTATCACAAGAAACATTCTAAAACTAGAGACGTTTTGAAACTAGAGCATAATGAGTTGTCATGGATCCACACATGTCCTTAAAAATCATGGCCTGCAAAAGATAAGAAAGCTACAACAAATGCCTAAAAAGATATCATGTCATGGAAATAAATGATAGGCACGGTAATATGAAATGATAATGTAACACAAAGTAAGAGGTAAAAAAAAATATCGAGCAAAGCCTCTGCGAATAGCATCCAAATATATGTAAAGATAATCTAATGACCAAGGACAACCAACAAGCATTAGTTTTGGAAGCACAAATTGTTGAATCCTACAGTATCATTCAAGAACAAACTTCTATAATATCAAGGCATCCTAGTAAGAGTGAAAAATCAAGGAGAGTCATGGACCAGCGGCAACTAACAACAATAATGTATTATAAAGTGAACAATAAGAGGAATATGATGGTGGTGGAGGATGTGATTTGAGTCGTGCAGTCATACAAGAGAGGACATTGTGTGCTTCCTTTCATTCTTCATTGCAGAGAATCATGATAGCTGAGATTGGGTGCATAGACAATGCACGCGGACCAAGTAATTGGCAAACATAAAGCCAAATTCCTTTGAATAGGGCATGGGAAAATGATAGGGACACCCATCAACGCATAATGAAAGGGATATATTTGTTAGCTACTTGAAAGATGATTCCTATCTATTTACTTTTTGACAGAATGCCTGAAAAAGACATTAACTCATGCTCTACGTAGTAAGAGGAGTTTAGAAATTCTCAAGCAATTACCATTGGTGGGTGTAAAAAAGAAAACCAGTAGATAAAAGCTTTTGAATTGAGTAAATGATGACATTCAAATTCCAAAAGTCACAATTCAAATATCCTAACAGCCATCTGCAGTTATAATGTTTATAAACATGTTCAACATTAAACACACATGTTAATCATAAAGCAAAAAAAGGGTTAAAAAGAAAGAAAAAGGAGACACGCTATCGAATAAAATACTCATAAAATAAATCATAAATGGATCAACAAAAGTAGATACAACATAAATAATTCTTTAGAGATAAAATACTCACTGCCTATAATAAAAATATGTTGAAAAGTTGTTTTAATGTTTGAAGTATTGACCAAGATTAGTGCATATCTGGAAGCGATGATTTATTGTTTATGAATCGACGAATTTTAAAATACTTTGCGAGAAAAACAAAAGTCATGTTCTACCCACAGTACTCAAAATCAATTCAAAGAGTTGAATGTAAGTATACTACTAACTAAACTTCCAATATTTAGCCCAAAATGTGTGTTATAATCGTATGTAAGAAGATCGAAAGACTAGTGTGCTATAAATTTATTTTCTTTGTCAACAAACAAGAATGCAAACTGAAGAAACATTCTTAGAAAAATAATCTAGAGAAAACATCTTCAAACATGAGACCAATCCACCCTCCTTCTAGTGCCATAATGTAGATGCTAAATCTGCAAATGATTAGTATTTTAAAAACAAGCTAATAATCAAGCATCCATATGAAATAATAAATCATGTTTGTAAATGCAAAAAAATTACAAGATAAACTAAAGCATATAAAACATGAAATAAACCCTATTTCATATTGGATTGGTGCTTCTATGGAAAGAATCCCTTTCCCAATCCTTGATAGATAAGCTAAATGATATAATGCCAATGATGATGATGGAGTAAGATGGGAAAAATTAGTTCTCAAATGAAGAGAGTGACTTTGCATGGGATTTGTGGATCAAGTTGTGGAGGATTTGATGAAGAATGAAGCCTTTGATTTATAGATTTTCTTGATGAGAGATTGGCCAAATGGATGAATGTGGGAAAAAATAGACCAATGAAAAGAGGCCACTTGTCAACTTGTCATAGGTTGAGGGATGTGCAAGATTTGGGAAATGTGCCCAAGAGAGGGAGATTCAAATTTGAATTTGAGAGTTAATGCTTAGTTTGACCTTTGCAAAGGGACATGTAAGAGCTTATTAATTGCTTTGTTGGATGTACATGTCCACTTGTTTTTGAATTCAAATTTGAGGGAATATTCCTCAAAGATGCCATGTTGATGGAAAATTTTGGATTTTAATAAATCAATAAGTTGATTTATTGGTGCAAGTGGGAAATTCTAGAGGATGTGATGGGTGATTAGATTAACTTAATGATAATTAGATGCTTTGACCCCTTTGACTTGAATATTTTGATTTATTTAAGTAAAAAAGGGATGAAATGTGATTTCAGACTTAATTAAATAAAGGATTGATTTATTTAATCAAGAAGGGTGATGTTAGTATCAAGTTGATTTATTTAATTTAAATTGATGACTTTAGGAGATTGATAAATAAACTTGATTTATTTGTTGAATGGATGAATATGACCTAATCAAATGCATTATGCCAATTTTGCATGTCTACAAATATCATTAGCTTTCAATGAGGTTTTTAGAACCTCATTGGTTTTTGATAATGTTTTCCTAACCTAGTCTAAAGCCAAGACAAGTAGGGAAAGTTGACCCATCAATCAAAAGTGGAGAAATTGAAGACAATAAAGAAGCATTTAGGAACTTATTAAAGGTTTTGAAACCTTTGTTAGAAGCCGAAATGTTTTAGAAACCTCATTAAACTCCAAAGGGGTGCTGCATCTTTGGGATGGTGAGTTATTTTATTTTGGCTTCTATGGTTTCACAACCATCATGAAGACCCAATGTAGTTTCCACAACTAAGTCCAGAGTTGACAATTTTTTATACTTTGGTTCCACCATGAGCTCTCATAAAAGTTTGGAAAGATCGAAGGCATTGAAGTTTACTTTTGGAACTTTCTAGAGGTTTTGAAAGCTCGGTCAAAATTCAATAAGGTTTCCACAGCCCTGAGAAAATTTGTCAAAAATTCATTCAAAAGTAATTATAAGTTCTCATTTGAAGCTCACATTTTGAATTTGGAAGAATATTGGGTAGATTGTGCAAACAAATATGAAGTAAGGAGAAGATGATGGATGAGGTTGTCACTGAGGTAGATTGTAACTTTCATATTAAAATGTGATTTCCATAGACTGCATACAAATCCAACCCACCCTAACAATATATTGGTTTTTTAAGGAAATATAAACCATTGAGGCTAAGATGCAAATAGTACTTAGGTGAATAAAGGAATAGGTAATGAAAAATAAGGCTAAAATGAAAAATCCTACCCCTCAAAAAGCTAAGGAAGCTACAAAGAAATCATAGATTAGTTAGAGGATGTCTTCATCACTTCAAAAAATGGAATCCACATCACAGTAGACTACCTCTAGAGGTAGTGGAAATGATGATGAGTATCCCTTAGGAAGTAGGAATTTGGAAAATTCTTGTGAGGCATCTAATACATCTCCTCTCAAAAGGTCACTTCAATTTTATTTTTCAAGAACTAATAATGTCCCCACACCTTCATCTATCTCATGGTTAGAACAATATTTAACCAAGAAAAAAAAGGTGTTTGACTTGAGTCTACCCAATAAGGATATTGTGTCTCAATTAATACAAAGAATACCACATGTCAAAAACCTAAAACCACATCCCGATTGTTGAATGATCCCTCCTAGGGAAATATCTATGTTGAGGTTGCTCATCTCTCCACTCAAAATAGGCTATTCAAATGATTACAAGTGATTTCAATATCACTAGGATTAATCTAGGACCCTCTACAAGAGATTGAGATGTCCACAATTTTTAGGTGTCAACTACTAGGCTTTTAGAAATGATAGAAAAATAAAACTAGAGAAAAGACCAGTTAAAACAATAGGTTAATTCTTTATCCAATTATTTAAGATATCTTGTTGACCTTTATACTCAATCCATTGGCCAAATTGAAGTAGATTTTGATCCTTTCTCTGTTTAAAGTGGAAAAGAAATGATTGATAAGATTCATGTTTGGAAGGTCACAAAATATTGGACCTTGAGGATATGTTGGTAAGGGGAACAATTATAATTGTCACAAACATGAAGAAAATATGTGAGGATATTAAGGTATTGAAGAAAGAGAATGATAATGAAATTGTTGCCACCAAACATGAAGAATCTATTTGGTTGAAGACTGACAGTGATCTCAAGGAAATAATCAATCTGAGTTCAAATAAAGTAATAGTTGAGAATATTTTTCCAAACATTGAATATGAAAGATATTTTATGTGGAAGGAATGTATTGAATGGAAACTCTTGTTTAAAAAATATATATATATTTGAGCAAAGAAAATTGCTCAAGAAATGTAATCAGATGAAGATTGACATTCAAGGATGTTTCAAACATAGGCATTAGACTTCAAATAGAATATGATTCTCAAGATGAGAATGTAGAAACATGAAAGAGAAAGTTCAATGAATTGATTGAGAACCTTTTCAACAAACAATCTTTTAATGTGGAGAGCATGAGAATATTAAGTAATATTGACTTATCTTTATCTCAATTCATTGGGCATGCAATGGCATTCTTTTTTAAGGTAGATTTGGTATGAGGAAATAAAGCTTTGTGGAAATTGAGAACTAAAAATATAATTATTCCTCAACATAGTGAGATGCCTCTAGTGATAAAATATTTTTAAACATACAAAGCCAAAATTGCCTAACAATCTACTCAATCATCACAAGAAAGGAATGTTGATAGTGCAGCACCCTAGCCCAATATTGCCTTGTTTTTTTATTGATTTTTTTCTAAATAACTTAAGTTCTAGAGAAGTTTAAGGGTCTCTTAACTTCTCCTTTCTAGTTACTTTCAAGAATCAGTTACTCTTGTAAATGTATATAAACTATGATGTTATCTAAAGAACTTCTTATGATAAATTTTTGAAAAAGATAAATGGATAGAAAGTAATTCAAACAGGAAGAGGAGGTTGTATGTTTGTGAGCTTACATTTTTTGATAAATGAATGAAATGAAATTCATGCTATTGTTTATGCATTGTGATTGGTTTTGTTGGTTATTGTAGACATGTGAAATTAGCATGATTCACATTCATGAGGTAAATCAAGGTTATCCATTTAAATTAAATAAATCAACTTTGTTTAATTTAAGTCTCACATCACCCTTTTAATTAAATAAACCAAATTTTATTTAATTGAAATCCAAATGCATATTCCATTACTTTTTGATTTAAATAAATCAAAATATCTAAGTCAAATGGGTGAGAGAATCTAAACGTCATCTAAGTTAATCTAATCCCGATTTAACCTAATCTAACCACCCATCACATCCTCTAGTTTTTTCTGCTTGCACCAATAAAGAATTTTAATTCATTTATAAATTCATCATTTTCTTTCAACTTAGCATAAAAATGGAATATTCCCTCAAGTTTGAATATGAGGACAAGTTGACTTGTCGCTTCCAATATTGCAATAACTTCTCTCTTTCATGTCCCCCTCTCAACATTTAATTCACAATTTCAAATTTGAATCTCCCCCTCTTTAGTACATTGGTCAAAACTTGCACATTCCTCAACCTATCATAATGTGACAAGTGGCTTCATCTCATTGGCCAAATCATTATCCCACATTGCTCTATTTTGAGCTCTCTTCCAACTTTAAAATCTATAAATGAAAGGCTTCATTCTTCAACAAATCCTCCACAATTTGATCTACAATTCATGCAAAGTTACTCTCTTCACATTGAGAGCTAATTTTTCCCATCATCATTTGCAACATCAAGCTTATCAAGGATTGGGAAAGGGCTTCTTTCCACATTAAAGAAGTACCAATCCACTATGGGATAGATATGTAGCTTTCTTTTATGCTCTCAATTAGTTTGTGTTGTTATCTTGTTTATAAAAGCATGATGCATTATTTCATAGAAGCATTTAAAAGGTTTGCATATCACTAATCCATGTTTGAGATTTTAGAGTGTTTGCAGATTTTGAAGGGTGCTCACATATGGCACTAGAAGTAGGGCTATTTCTATCATCATTAACCACTTTATTATACATTCTGCTAAGGAATATGATTGCTATAGCATTACAAAATTTATAGAAATTGATTTATAAAATATTTGCTTGGATTTGTGCATATTGTTGAGATCGGTCTTCCATTTTCATGCATTTTGTCTGATGCTAATGGCCATTTGAGCTTCTTTAATTTATCTTAATACATCTAACATAGGCTTCCTATGGTAAATTCAATTATAAATCTTAGACATATGGATGGTCTTCAATGAATTTTTTTGATCTTGCTTATGGAAATCTGAAACATCGTTAGTGATATGCGGTTGTATGTCCATGCTAAAATGTTTTATGATTGCAGGTATCTAAAGTCAAGTACTTTGATGCTGTCACTTCTTGTTTCTTCTTTTTAGTTTTGGAACTCTTACACCATCTCTTTACTCCAGTAGTTGTTTAGGTTTTTTTGTTTTCTTAACAAGTCTTCGGGAGGAAATATGATTTTGTTTATGTGGACAGAATATCAAGTAAAGTTTTCAATAGCTGTCATTAAATATTGTCATTTACTCAACAATATAGGTACAAATGCTTAAATGTGCTAATATTTCTCATCAATATTGCTGGTGTCTGTCATTAAATATCATTGTTCTCTCAGCAATACAATCACAACCCACTCCTTTCATTAAGAATCACAAATGGAGCCTTTCATAGCAATGAGTTCTTCAATATTGCAAATTTAAATGTTTTAACTTGAGTTGTTAGCCTCTAAGGAAAGCCATAACATGGAGCACGTGTCTTCCATAGTTATCAGTCACTAGTGAATTTAGTTGTTGTCCTTTACTTGCTCATCAACAAAGATGCATCATTCTTACTAGCTTGTGTAAAAACATCTAGTGGCTCATTGATGACCTTGGCCTTTCCATCATGCTCACTGGTTATTTTCTTCTTCTTAAATACCCACACCATACACTTTATTCAAAACAATAAATGAAGTAGGCTATGCTACAGTTTAAAATAATCTCTAAAAGGAGAGATCATTGTGTACGCACTCAACAACATAGGCATCTAAAACACTCAGGTTCAACCTTTGTTGATTGGAGCTTCATTAATTCCGTAATCTCCCAGCATTAAATTTGTGCGTTATTCATTCCCTTTGGATTATAGACTATTTTTGTTATTGATTGTTGCTCATCTCATTGATATTATTGTCATGGAATTTTTGCGTGCAGGCAGGTAGGGTGTGGGAAAGGTTTGGAATTCAGCTTTACACCTGCTAATATCACTTGCTTTAGATTTACTTGTGCCTTTTCAATAAAAAATTTTGTGTTCGTTCAGCAATCATTATAGAGTTGTGCTTTACACCTACCAATTTCATTTTATCTAAAGTGTGTAAAGGGGCGCCATTCACTCAATTTGAAGAATTCAAATTTTTGAAGAAGCCATTCCCTGTGCCTAGGGTAGCGCACTTACCTGGCACACGTATGTGCTTCATTATTAGTAGTTGACTATACTGAGTGGAATATACCTATGCTTGCATACAAGTTGCAAAAGATTTGGTAGAATGTAAATACTTTTTCTATTTCTAAACCTTGTCCAGAGATGAATGTCATATCACAATATCATGTGCGCAGTCAATAAGGGGAAAAAAGACTTCACTTAGGCATTCTCTTGTTGATTAATGTCTTATCGATAGGAATCTCTATCAATTAATGTCTCTCAATCATGATTTTTTGTATGATATCTTTTATTTACTAGCTAATGTGCGCAGGGGATAAGCTCAATACGAGGGGATCTGGTCTAGGCGGTGATTCACATCAGCTTTCCTTGCTCTTCCTTTATTGCAATATCTGCCTAAGTGTTTAGAAGACTAATTGTTTACTCTCAATAGCATTAATCAATGTTGTATAGTACTCATTTTTTTCCACCGTTGAATATGTGTATGTAGTAGCAATAGGGACAAAACTAGCAATAGGAAGATCATTTATGACTGAAGTGGACTATTTCAAAGACATTATTGGCTCTGTCTATTTTGGTGTGACAAATTTGGGGAGTAGCGACTAGTCCTAATTTCTCTTTAAAGCTATGTTTGATGTCAAGACTGTGGAAAAGGATTTTGAGGTGGTCATGTTACTTATTGAACAATCTGTGCTTTTATTTTGAATAAGCGCCAGTTTAAAGCCTTGAGGCCGCACTAGGGAGCCGCACAACCTTAGCATACATGGATATGGTTGAGGTATAATGGCTATGAATCAAAGTCATCGATTCAAGCCTACTGAACACAAAGTTCATTCACTTCTAAGAAATTAATGTCTTAAGTAGATTGGAGATGATAATTATATTTCTGTTGGAGATAGGGTAGAGGGATAAGCAAATCTAATGAAATCTTGTGCATTTCATTATTATATCTAACTTTTTATATTAGACAATGAATATCAAGATCACTTTTAAGTCCAATGGACAACATCACAACAGGTTGATGTAGTAAAATGTGGAATGGTTTAGATATTTAGACAAGGGAGAATAAATACTTTAATAAATAATCATATATCTACTTTGGCTACTACTCATTTATGGTCTATTATAGGAATCTTTGTTGTTTAAAATCACTCATTTATTGTTCTTGTAGGCATCCTCTTGAGTAAGAGTTGCTCATTTGTGACTTTCTAAGGAGATTTGAACTTTATTGGGAAATGGTTATTTCTCAATTAAGTTTCGTTGTAAGAGTTTTGTAACAAGTGGGATTACTATTAATGCTTTGTTTATTAGTTAGTCTTTTCCTTTTAAATTCATTTTATTGTTTGGAGGAAATGACTTTAATTATGTAATTCGATGGATTTATCTTTTTTGATAGGAAAACGAGGAAGGAAGGAAAACAAAGGAGGAAGGATTTTAATTCAAAATAATAGCAACATTGGAGCATACAAAGTAAATATTGAACAAAACTTAGAGTTGAATAATTGGGCATTAAAAAGACTTGAAATCAACAAAGTGTTTCTAAATGCTTAAGGATTCCATTTTTGCGCTTTAGTTTTTTGTTTTGAATCAACTTAGACTTTCTCTTTGGGGCTCTAAAAAGAACACTTTAATTTTTTGTTGCAAAGGGTTAAAAAGAATGTTAGACACTTACTAGCTTCAATTTGGGTTCTAAAATTGAACAAAAAAACTTCACATTTAGCTTGGTGCTTTTCAAATGAATTCATCATTGCTTTGAGGCTAAAATCAACAAGTGCTCTTGTGCTTTTGTAATTTTTTTTGCAAAGTAATTTCACTTTAAAAGACATATGCCCTTCTCTTGCACTTCATGGTGGTCTTGAGAATCAAAAGTCTTTTTGGTGAAATTAAATTGCATAAGAGATTGCTTCCACATTTTCAATTTGGGAACTAAAATTGAACAAAACACTTTGTGAGTGTGAGTAAACCTATTGCATATGTTCTCCATTTGTTTCTAAACAAGGTTCGATCGAACTATGAATAAGTTTATTCATTTTTTTCTATCTTAGTGGGCCTGCCTTGGGGAAAATGTACTCACCCAAGGGAACGATTCAACCGGTAACACTCCAAAGCCAAGAGTATTTCCAATTGGGATATATATGTGGGTATTGGAGTAAATGCCAATATCACGCGGTTGATTCCGATGAGATGGATTTGAAAGGGGGCTCTCGCCATATGGGTCAATCTCCACAAATGGAAAGTCCAAAATAAAACCCTTGTTTGTAGTGGCCTATTAGCTCATTCACCGAGTTTATCAAAGTGGTGCATTGGAACTTAGATTCCAAGAAGTTACTTGCCATGTCCGATCTTGGTTAAAGTATAGAGGTTAAGACTTAATTCTTAACATACCTTTATATTTTTCCTTGGTTGCATGTAAAATCATCTCTTCTACTACAAAGGGCATGAGGCAAGCCCACCAAGAAAAATGTACCAATTGAGCTAGGATGTTATATTGCTTGCAAGTCAGTTTAAAAACACAGTGCTTGGATCCAAAACATCAAAAACAAACATTCAACATGTGCATCAAATCTCAAACCCTTTAGGAGAAGAAAATATCCTTGAAATAATTTTCATGCCCTTGCTTTCCCTTGGGATTCATGTCCTTAGAGGTTTCTAGGCATTTGTATTTCATCTCAATTTTATCCTATTAAGGTCAACATTAGGAAACCTTTGCTTGATATCCTCAATTCCCGCATAATGCATTTTGTGGGCTGAAAGAAAATTAGGACATTAGACATTCAATTGAAAACCTAATCAAGAAGTGTTTGTGATAAAAATAATCCATTAAGCAAAGATTGAATCAATTGGACCGCACACATGTGCTTGGCATCTTTTGGTAATATGGTTTTTATGCAAACATTGGTCTTTTGATTTTGGATTACTCTTAGAGAAAGGCATGTTCTTCACTATCTTGGTCTAGTAAATAAGTTCTTCCTAGATTCATTTAGGATCAAAATCAAACACTTCATCTATCCCGAACATTTATCATCTCATCCCACCAAACAACTTTAGAGCTTTGGAAACATCATTCTAGACTTGGGTAAATCATCAAAATCAAAATCACCTTGTTTAGTTAGGTGTATGGGAACACATCCTTTCTCATACATTTAATTGAATTATAAATCCTTTGAACAAGTTCATTCTAAGATAACATCTAACATCTTAGGGTTTACAATTTCATTATCCAATCAAATCAATCAAAATAAAGCCCTAAGTCTAGCATTGATTCAAAGTCCCTAAATGTTCAAACACTCATACCATTCACCCCTTTTTCATCCTCCATCTCGTCATTAGTCCTAAGAACCTTAGAGATCACTTTTACAACAAGGTCAAAACACAAGAAGAACATGGAATACAAAATTAATCCATACATCATGAGTAATCCAAATCAATTGAACTTTCAAAGCCTTACAATGTCGATTGATTATCAAAACTCACACTTATATAATCCATACATGGGATCATTACCTTCTACAAATGTCAATGGTACAACAAGTGTGAGTATTCCAAAATCAAAGATTGGAACACATTTCCCAATGGTAGATCTAAATTCAAACCTACAAATCTATCAACCAAACACCCAATGCATGAGCCTTCAAACAAACAATGTCATCTCATCAAATCCCTACATGCCAAATTTGAATGTACCAAGTACAAGATTACCAAACATGAATCTGGAAAAATTTGGGATGGATATGTTTTTGAATCATACAAACATTGTTCAAAGTCCAAACAAGATGTTAGCGACTCTGTGTATTAATCCAAGTGAAAGTAACACCATGCAAAATAAAAGTTACCTAAAACAAGGCAATGTGATTTCCAACATCAACAATGTTCAATTTCAACCTATCATGCCAAATTCAAACATCATCCCAAATCAGAACATTGTCCAAAATCAGTTTTTCCATGATCCCATTCAAAAACCACAAGTATGCATCCAAAATCTGCTTGAACAAAATCCATATCAAGGAAGTCAAGATTGAAATCAAGATCAAATTTGGTGAGACCAAATTGCTACACTTACCAAAATAGTTTTCATTGTGCCAGGAGACATCTCCACCACCATTACCCATATCAGCATCATTCCTTGGTTTAGGGCTTCCCCCTTTACCTAACACAAATCACTCCATCCAAATCAATCCACCTAAAACCAATCAAGTCATCACATAAAATCCTTTGAATATACCGTTGACATCGCACCAACATATGGTATCAAATCAAACAACAATGTCAATCCTGACAAATCAAAACATGGTCTCCCAAGGACCTATCACCTTGGTCATTCCAACCATCCCTATCACTTCAATCATCTCAACCAACACTCTCACACCTATCACATCTCAACCCATCACTACCATGATGGCTCCAAGCATATCTCAACCACTTGTCACTACATCCAACATGATTCTGATTACACCACTACTACCACCAAAAACAAACACAACAATACAATATAATATTGTGCTAAAAGCTCACCAGACCTACCAAAAGGCCATCCAATAATATCTAGCCATGCAACAAGCAACACAAGCTCAACAAGTGCAACATGCCTCTCAAGCTGCCCAACAGGCACAAGCACAAACAAAAAAAATGATAACTATTGGGGACAATGATCAAGATCTATCCATCAATGAACACCTTGAAGCTGTTTCTACTTCATTCAAAGATCAAATCAACATATTCCAAGAGTCACTTTTCAATCATGATCAAAATCCACCAACAATACCCAACAACAATCCAATTCAAGAAATGTCAACATCACTTAACCCTATGGTTGAAGACATTGAAAATCTACCCATCAAAATTGTTGAAAATAATAATCAAAATCTATCCATTAATGAGCACATTCAAGATGTTTCTACCCCATCCGATGACCAACTCACCATACATCAAGAGCCACTTTTTAGTGATATATTTCAAGGAGTGTTAGGATTATTTGATCCTATTGACATAATGCATGATCAGTTCACCTATGATCATGTTGAAAATTTCTCTACATCGCCTTATGAGTTAGAGGACATATCTCAAGAATTTATTCCAAAGCATGATAAAAATCTTTCACCAACGTCTAGCAATGGTCCCTTCCAAGACATGTTGACCCCCTTTGACCTCATGGTTACAGATACTGAGAGAATCCTCAACTCGACACCTTATCCAAATTCACTCAAATATCAAGAGGATATTGAACCACTTACCATGCCTAATGATGATGTCCAAGAATGCTTTGTAAGCAATCCATCCTTTGAAACTGACCCATGTCAAGAACTTGATACAAAGCATGTCGAAAGCAATTCTAAAATCATTCAAGATCAAGAATTTGTATCTTCAAGATACTACAATAATCTAATGGAAACTCTCCTATCTATGCAAGATGATCATATCCATGTAGCACATACTCCTCCATCTACCCATGAGATGCTTTCTACGGATCGACATGTAGATGATCTTCATTCAAAATAGGATTCATTTACTCCTGATATTATTACACAAAAAGAGCAGGTTATTGATTCCTACAGCCAAACAGAGTTGTGAACATTAGGATCAAATATATCCCAAATTCAGACTAAGGACATTAGGTATGCAGATATCTAGCATTATCCGCTCAAGGAAACAAGTCAAATAGATAAATATAATTCAGAGTTAGCAGAGCGACAAATTGAAACAATGTCATCTACAGTGGTCATTTGTCAGAGCATGTTTACTGAACAAGACATCTCAGAACAGGTGGAATCAAAGCATCAAGGTACTACTTCCACAATACTGGGGGCAACTATGTCTCAAGTAAGTGTCAACATAGGGAGCACAAAGAATCCTTATGATGAAGCCGATGCCAATACTACAACCAGCCACATCACGAATCTTCATCCACCCATCACCCTGTCCCATGAATTGGGACCAATGTAAAAAGAAAGAATTGAATCAAAGTACGAAGAACGTTATCAAAGAAAAAGAAGCTGGAAAGCATAACAGACAAGTCAAATACAAATGGATACAAAAAAATACAAAGAAGGATCATCCCTATCAAACTCCATCAGTCAAAGAAACTATGGGGCAAAATATAAAAGGGAAAAGTGTCCATCAAAGATGTCCACGAAATTAAAAGCAAGATTTTCAAGCGACATATAAAGTATATCAAGCAGTTGGTCCTAATTCAACGCACACTTTTGTATCAACCCATCATTGCTCATCTTCCCAAGTTTGGAGAGTCAAAGGTTCCAAACTATCAACCAATCCATCTCTTATCCCTAAAGACACTCCATCCACGCCTCCACGCATAATATCCAATTCTCACATTGACCATGTGTTGGAAACGACCCTTCATCATAAGGATTTAGAAGGCACTCTATTGCGATGTGCGCACAAAGACAAAGTTAACTCTGGTATCGACAAAGTAGATTAGGAATTTAAAAAGCTATATTCAAGTGCACGTATCTTAGCAAAGCAACTTCTTCAAGCAGGATATCGATGGAACACTATGACAGAAGCGTCTACATCAACAACACCTTGTGGTTCAGCACGAGTTTTAAATCTTTCACAGAAAAATAAAAAAAAATAAAAAAAATGAAAATCCAAAAAAATTAGTAAAAGGATTGAAAATAGTAAAGAAAAAAAATAGTCCTATAGTGAAAACCGCATAGGGGGCACTTTGGATAGGTACCATGATGAAAACCTAGTAAACAGGAATCATGTGTACAATCAAGCATCTACATGCGCCAGTTCAAATGGAAGCATTTCATCCCATCCATAATAAATCTAGCATTCCATCCATCTCAACAACAATAAATCTAGTTCATCCATGAACCATTTATCCAATCCATCTTTATCCGTCTGCATCCATCATCCAAGTTATCTTGATCTTGATGAAAGTTTCAGGCACACTTTATGCTTGCTTATGGTAAACATCTTGACATGGGTCATTTTCATTGATCCTATCCTATCCAACATTATCTAAGCCATGAAGCATTATCCAAATGAGAATTCTTTATCCGAACACCTTATCTTATCATAAGATAATCCTTGGCATCCTTTGCATGCTTGCCATATCCATCCATCCATACACCTATCTAGAAATCTATCCATGACATTCTGTACATTGCTAGACACCAGGGGTAGATATTTACATATTGCTTCGGGAATAAATCTTGATCTATATCCTCCAACTTATGTTGTGATACAAACATTGGAAAAGGTGAAATAAAATTGGTCAAGCATCTATAAGACAAAATCTAAATCACTAGCCCATGGCATATTTTGACAAGAAGAAATTCCTTATCGATCTTCATCTTTCTTCAAACATCAATCCAAGTAATCACTATCAATTGCATCTAAGTTACACTTTAAATGTCACATGAAATCATTCAAAACAATTTTTTTCCAAATCAAGCTTCACAATCCTAATCATTTGAATCCAATCAACCCATCATCATCTTGGGATATCATTCCCAATCATTGTGTTGCTTAACACTATCCTTGCATTGTTGTGCATCCTCAACAATGTTATCATCATCAATCTTGATCAATCAATCCTTGCATTGTTGTGCATCCTCAACAATGTTATCATCATTAGTCTTGATCAATCAAATCCAATAAATCTATCATTATCTTGGGATATTCACCCCAATCCTTGTGTTTCTTAACACTATCCTTGCATTGTTGTGCATCCTCAACAATGTTATCATTATCAATCCATTGATTACATCAATCAACCCTAGCTTGATTTTTAACAAAATCCTAAACAAAGCACTGATATCATATCCATATCCAAATCATCAAAATTATGCGAAAAATCCAAAATATCAAAAAATCCAAAAACATCCAAAACAACGAAAAATCCAAAAAACATCCAAAACATCGAAAAATAAAAAAACATTCACAAAAAAATAAAAAAAATTCAAAAACATTGGAATCCGAACTACGTCATCTCTAAGCTTAAACATAGGCAAGGCTAATCTTTGATCAGCCCCCAAGACAAAAAATCCAAAAAACATCCAAAATCATAGCAAAATTAAAAAAAAATCATAAAATCTTAGAAAAACCCAAAACATCACAAAACTCGAAAATCAAAACATTTGAAAAAATCTCAAAAAATACCAAAAAAAGCCTCAAAAACATACCAAAAATGTCAAAAACATCCAAATATTTGAAAAAATCTAGCCGTCCCCATCTCGCTTTTCAATCATCCATAATAAACTGATCATCACCTTCATCCTTTGGTAACACAAACATAAACAATCACAACAATTAGTAAAAGAAAACTTCAAACGTAAAATCAAAATCGAAGCAACAAATCGTTAAACACAAAATCAAACTCTTGATCATTTTCAAACATGTCAATCAACCTTATATCAACAACCTATCAATCGACTTATCAACCCATCATCATCCTATACAATGTATGTCTTAGGATATATCATTCTGACAATGGGCATCATTTTGGATATCACTTGGATTCTTATCCTATCAAAACACATCCCTCTAGCTAAACATATGAAGAACATTGGCTTGTTTGCATACTTGATCTTTTCTTTTGATTTATATTATTACGCTCATTCCATGGACCTCTCGATGATATCCAAACGAAGGATTTAGAGACAAAGGAATGGGGCAACGATCATTATCTTTTGTTTGTTGTGCTTGATTGGACATTCTTGTAAAATAACTTGGCAAATACTTGCTTTGTTAGGTACGTCCTAGCAAGGTTTCTGTATGTCAAGTGTGAACAAGAATAATCCTATCTATTTGTCGAGTGAAAGTCCATCGCACTAGGTACAATGCCATCTTGGTTCTTTATACCTTAGTGCATCGTTCCTACGTGTGTTATCAAACATAAGGTAAGTAGCCCTTTTAAAATCCCAATCCTTGATAAAAAAAATCATCATCATCTATCATAATCATCATCTCTAATAAAGTCTCGTAAGATCATGGACTTGTTGGATGCTCTCGTTATCATCTCATTTCTTCTTTCTTCTCTCCACACTAACATAACATCACTAATGCATCCATCATGCATCCATCTTGCATCCACAAACCATCAGCATGCCACATATCATTCATATTATACATAATACAAAACAATGATCATTTCACATGCATTGCATTTACATCATCATCATAATATCGATTTGTTAGTCTAAGCATTTGCATAAGACATCCATTGCATAATCATAGCATATCACATCATCCATCTCAACCATCTCATTTGCATCATCATCATAACCATCCATATGTCCATCTTGAACCTCTTTGTCATGAGATTGACTCTCAAATTGAATCTTTTTGCTCGATCTCTCGAGGGGGCAATGTACTAGTGTACTTCTTTTCGCTGGGGCATATGAAAAAATAGATTTTTTTTTTAATTTTGATCGCAACAAGCTTATTCATTGAACCAACACAACAAGTACATTGCTTTAAAGAGAGGCAAAATGTTGACACGTGAAATTAGCATCATTCACATTCATCAGGTAAATCAAGGTTATCCATTTAAATTAAATAAATCAACTTTTTTTAATTTAAGTCTCACATCACCCTTTTAATTAAATAAACTAAACTTTATTTAATTGAAATCCAAATGCATATTCCATCCCTTGTTGATTTAAATAAATCAAAATATCTAAGTCAAATGGGTAAGAGAATCTAAACATCATCTAAGTTAATCTAATCCTGATTAACCTAATCTAACCACCCATCACATCCTCCAACTTTTCCCACTTGCACCAATAAATAATTTTAATTCATTTATAAATTCATCATTTTCTTTCAACTTAGCATAAAAATGGAATATTCCCTCAAGTTTGAATATAAGGACAAGTTGACTTGTCCCTTCCAGCATTGCAATAACTTCTCTCTTTCATGTCCCCCTCTCAACATTTAATTCACAATTTCAAATTTGAATCTCCCCCTCTTTGACACATTGGCCAAAACTTGCACATTCCTCAACCTATCATAATGTGACAAGTGGCTTCATCTCATTGGCCAAATCATTATCCCACATTGCTCTATTTTGAGCTCTCTTCCAACTTGAAAATCTATAAATGAAAGGCTTCATTCTTCAACAAATCCTCCACAACTTGATCTATAATTCATGCAAAGTTACTCTCTTCACATTGAGAGCTAATTTTTCCCATCATCATTTACAACATCAAGGTTATCAAGGATTCGGAAAGGGCTTCTTTCCACATCAAAGAAGCACCAATCCACTATTGGATAGACATGTAGCTTGCTTTTATGCTCTCAATTAGTTTGTGTTGTTATCTTGTTCATAAAAGCATGATGCATTATTTCATAGGAGCATTTAAAAGGTTTGCATATCACTAATCCATGTTTGATATTTTAGAGTGTTTGCAGATTTTGAAGGGTGCTCACAGTTATTACAGTTTTGTGTAAATGTGAGAACCATTTCTAGTATCTAATATTCTCTTATCAAACGAGGGAGTTGTACCTCATAAAATTTAGAGGTAAATTATTCCATATAGAAATAATTTACCCAACTGTTGGTTAGTGATTATTTATATGATTGAATAATAGAGAAAAAAGTTGAAAATTTCAAATAGTGAATAATTTATTAACTAACACTATTTATATTTAACTTTTGGGGGATGCAATTTTTTTTGAAATATATATGTTTTTGAAATATATATGTTAGTTGTATTTTAGATTTTATTATTTTTATATGTTTGGTGTGTTTTAGTTTTTATTAATTGTGCATGTGACTACTTAATAACTTTTGTTCACACACTTAGGCTACTTTATAATAAAGAATTTAAAAAGTTTAAAGCAAAAATATAATAAACATGTATTTTTTTAAAGTTCTACTCATATATAATATATGTCAGCTATCATATACTATAGCTATAGTTACACACTTTTTTATTTGTCAACAAGCGTTTAGTTTATTGACTAATATTTTGAGAAGTGTATTATAACAAAATTGGCTCTCACTTCACAAGTGTGTATAAAAAACCTATAGTCATTTACACATTAAATAATTAATATTTAATAATAAACATAATAAGGAGGTCGTTTAATAATTAAGATGTTGTATTAAGTGAAAAAATTGTCTAGCAAAAAAAATAAAAGAAATTTTTTATAATTTTTTGCATATATTGTATTATTTATTTTATTACTATATAATATTAAAAAATTGTTAAAAAATAAATAAAACTAATTCTTGAGTAAATGTTAATAGTGTTTGTCTTTTCTTTCTCTATCAATTCACACATTTATGTATTGATGAAACTATTTATTTATTTAGTAGTTTAGATAGATGGAAATAATTATTAGATAAAATTAAAATGTGTCTATGTATGCATGTAATAAATAAAATAATTATGTCATAAAATAAAATAACTCTTAAGTGGAGATTAATATATATAAATACTTTCTAAATAGATTATTTAAGATATCTATAGTAGTATTATTAGTGTTCATGATTAACATGTATTTATTAAAATACATTTATTTTAAATTTTAAAATAGAAAGATACTTTATCATTATCTAATTAATATAATCATAATATAAATTTATATTTCGTACCATTAAATTTATTCATTATTGAAATAATATAAAATTTAATAAATTTTATAAATCGAAAATGTTGAGCCATTGTAACTTTTTATATACTTTGTAATGAAATGATAAATTATTTCATCAAATCGAGATGTTGAATTTTTTATGAGCAATATTTTGTATTTTAAGATTAAAAAGAAAATTTAGACAAAATATGTTTTTTTTGTTTTCAATTAGTTAAAAGATATAATTAACAAGATTCAATTAATATAATAGATGTTAATTTAATTTAACATATAATCTAATATAATATATATTAAAAATATTTAATAATACAATATATTAAATATATATTAAATTATTAAAAAGATAATATATTACATATTTTAAAATTAAAATATAAAATTATAATATTATTATCTAATATATTAAATTATATTTTAGATGTTATAAATATTATATATATATATATATTTTGTATATATATTATATAATATTATAATATGATGTTAAAATTATATATTAGATATTATATATGTTACATATGTATTATATAGTATATATATATTATAATATTATAATATTTTGTTAAATTAATAATATAATATATTAAAAATATATTATTTATTTGAATTTGTTATTAGATTATTTAATATATTTGAAGTTAATAGAATGAAAAATATAAGAAGTAAATAAATTTTGAAGAGTTTAAAATTTTTCCTAAAAATTAGTTGAATATTTTTTTGATTATGGTCATTAACCTTGAAAAACTGTGATAAAAAGTTTATGCTCCCTTAAAATCCACCCTTATCACTCAAAGTTTTGTAGCCAATAAATTGAAGAAAAATAATTTTTGAAATTTGAAAAGTTAAAAATCTTGCATTTTACATTAAGAAAATTAAAATATAATGTATCAAAAAAATATTAATGAATTTTGATTGGCTGCAAATAAAACGTTTACTCACTAGTTAAGAATAGGTGGTGCCTATAGTTCCCTTGCACAACGAGAGGAATAAAATCTAAAGGCAAAAATCTATAACAAATGTTTTGTCACTAATATCAACTTGCAAGAAAGAAATATTTTCTTAAATTAAATAGACAATTAAGGATATTTTAAATATATGAATGTAATAAAAGTTGAGAAATATCAATTAAAAGTTATTTTATTTAATTAAGTTATTTTATTATTACTATTAATGTTTTGATGTAAAATAATTGTCAAAATTAAGATAAAGTTTAAGAATTTTTACTAACACACAAATAAATTTACTTTATAAAATATTATAATTATATTATTTTTATGTATAGATGAAATATAAATTATTATTTATATTAAATAAAGTTTTATAGAAATCTATTAAATAACAAGACATAATATATTAGAAATCCATAATAATTAAATTAGATTACTTTTAATAAAATTTATATTGTTAAATCAGTATTTTTTATCATACTTTATAATTTATTGTCATTTTTTTTTTCTCTGTAATAGTAAATCATGAAATCAAATTTTAAACATCCATTGAAAATGTTCACAAAATAATTTATTATAAAAATAATTAATATTCAATAAGAATTCATAAATATAAGAAATATCAAAATATATATAATACCATCTATAATAATTATCATTTCATGCCCTTCACCATGCACCTTCTGCTTTTGTTTTTCCAAAACTTTACCTTGGCTTGAATACACCGACATCTGAATAAACCACAACACAGACATATGTTTAATATAATCCCGAGACAATTTTTCTGTAATTTTTCAATTTCTGAAACAGATATATATGCCGGCCAATCTTTTCTAGACTGAGATTTAAAAACAGTATAACTCTTTTTATATCCCTTGCAACAAAGATATAATTTCTTCTGATAATCTTGTTGAGCATTTTAAAGCAGATTTAAAGGACATGCAAGCGTTAGAAGCTCTGGATATTGCTGGGTTTTATGCAAACAGTGGGCATGTTGTCATTTGATATTTCATCCTTCGATTTATTTTCTTCAACTGTATTTCATACAGACCGTTTTACACAAAACCAACTGTTATAGAAATGAAACAATAGCCCAAAGAAACTCTAAAATAGCACACTATATTACCATCCAACAAAAATAAGAAATCAAAGAAACTCAAAACAGACTCAAGCTGTAATGGTCCGAAAAAGTTCAACACTCACAAAAGCCCTTCCTGCAGATATTTTTTTGTTAAAAGAGAATATAGCTATTATCATCGAATAAAAATGAGATAAATCAAGGATTACTATGCTGGGAAATTTAACATTTACATAAAAATTAAAAACCTATCCTCAAATGTCTTAGCAGAGTGTAATGTAGAGCGATATTAAAATCTGTGTACACCATGAAAAAAATGTCAATGTTACCTCTTGCAAACTGATGAAGGGAAATCGTAAGTACCAACATTATTTGAAAGTGTATATATTGGAAACCCACTTTTCATTTCAAATACACAACACAAAACATTAAAGAGAGAGAATATAATCAATACTGGTTTGTTCTGTACAGTGGAATGATATCTACATGTTCCCAAGCTATGTTCCCAAGCTTAAGCAAACGTTGCAAGGGTTCTTCTCAAGGACACCACCATGTATTTCTTTATAGCTTTCCATTGTAAAGATGAAAAGATGAAACTTCTCTATTTCACATGAACTCCACCTCACTATTAAGTAATGGAAGAGCATTCTACATGTTGAGGGGGTTCAATGAATGCTTTGATTAGAGGTAAAATACGAGTTTTGAAGGGGCCCGAAACCCTATACAAAAGAAAGCAAGTTGATAGGGACGGGGTTGGATTGAAACTCTCGCCATTCCATGCTCTGAATCCTTGCCTTGAGAACTCCTAAGGGATCTTTTTCACCCTGACCTATAAGTCCTATCTCTAATAATAGAACCCCTGGTCTTACTGGCCATCCCTGCTATCATTTACAATGCCTTAACCAAGCAATTCTTGGTGCTTTTCCTCACATCCACCATCTAGCCCTTAATACACTTAAAGACTAGCTAAGCTCCAGTGCTTCCTCACCTTGTTGCAGGGGTGTGCGTTAACTTACATGGCTTCAAAATCATCTGTCAAAGGTCCTTGGTTTCCCTACAAACCTCAATTCTCCATCACTAGCATATAACTCTATTCTAGGGTTTCGGAAGGCTACTAGCCTTAAGCCTCTATTAGCCCTCTCAACTCAAAGAAATAGTTCAAAACTCCTCTCTTTCAAAAGTTTGTGCCAAACTTCCTTCTGACACCTTGGCTCAATTTCCAAGCTCTAAAATATTTTTGGGGTTTGGGACCTTTTCTGTCCGTACACAGGTACAACGTAGATTTTGCAAGAACTAGGGTTTCCTAGACCATTTTCTTGGTCTGTTTGGTTCTTCCAGCCACAAAATCCTTGATAAAGACTCTATCCTTCTTCCAAAACCTTCTCAATGCTTCCTGCAAACACCACACACCTTGGTTTCAAAAGTGTTAGCACCCCTGCAACGTTAGGGTCTGATTTCAACCATCTTTTCCAGACCGGGCATCGCAAGCTCGCCTAGGAAAAGTCTTTTAGCATGCTTTTTGAACTTCTACTGACTCCTACCCCTAAATTATGTACACTAATGGAGTTTAGCCACCTTCCCAATATCTCCATACTTCTTGGTACGGTGGGAGTGCGGGCTAAAACTCCATTTTTATGACAATTACTAGTCAAAACAAGAAGGAAACAACACAGAATTTACAAGACAACTGAAATTGATGAAATTATTAACTACTGAACCAGATAAATGCTTCAAAAAGATTCACTACATACTATTCAATCCAACAAAAAGCTTTTCTCAAACCATCTATCTGTTGTTCCAAGAATGAGAACAGGAAAAATCGAGTTTCCACACCAAAAATCACTATTTTCTTGTCATTCTCATGAACACTACAAACGTTCCAATTCTTCCAGCCTTTCAAATAGGTCGAGATCTCCCTTTTAAAAATCTTGGAAATAGTTAGGTTTCCTTTTTCGAGCCTAGGAACGTCCAAAAGATTAGTGTTGTAAAACACAGTGTGTTTAGCAACCTTGGTCTATTATTAAGATAACAACCAAAGATTGGCTTCCAAAACTTATTCAACTTCACCACTTCTAACCTAAGAAATAAAGGTCCTCAACCACAAAAAAATGGTCCACAAGACCTTACACAACATAACAAAATTGTTTTCAACCAAAAACTTCAATAAAGCTTGAACTTTGCCAGATGCTCCTGCACCATTCTCCCCCTCTCTGCACAAACAACTAAGTAGAGGAAGGAGAGACCAAAAATAGGTCAATAGCAAAATTCTAGAACTGATCTTCATGTATCGAGGTGGCTTATGATTCTGGCTTGTTCTTCCACTTGATGAGGTGCTCCATGTACACCTTATGTCCTGTAGCTTTCTGCACTCTTGACTGCAAGATCTTCTCTGCTTGAAGCTTGTCTTGTTGAGGAAGAGTCACATTACTGATGTCCTTGAAGATTTCCTTGTTGTTCTGATCCTCATCATTGACTGATCCCTTGTACTTGATCAAATCAACAACATTGAAAACTGGAGAGATGCCCAAGTCTAATGGTAATTCCACCTTATATGCATTCTTGCCATATTTGGCCAACACCTTGCATGGACCCACTCTTTTCATCTATAACTTGGTTTCCATTCCCTTCTGCAATATGGATTTGTTGAGGTGGACCATAACATAGTTCCCAACTATAAATTGCACATCTCTCTTTGACAAATCAACTTTTTCCTTCAACTTTTGGGTTGCTGCTGTAACTGTGTTCTTAACCTGCTCATGAATCTCTTTCATTTTCTGAGTGAATTCCTCTCGATGTCCACTCCCATTCTCCATAGATCCAAGGTCTCCGAGCCCACAAATTCCTCTTGGGTGCATCCATACACAACCTCAAAAGGACTTTTTCCTGTAGTTCTATTGACACTGTCATTGTAGGCATATTCAGCTTGAGAAATCACCATATCCCATGTTTGTCCATACTCCTTGGTTAAACATCTTAAAAGATTACCTAACACTCTATTAACCACCTCTGTTTGTCCATCGGTTTGGGGATGGTATGCTAATCCAAATGATAGATTGGTACCCAATCTGCTCCATAAAGTTTTCCAAAAATGACTCATGAATTTCACATCCCTATCTAATACAATGCTTAGAGGTAAGCCATGGATCCTCACAATCTCCCTGAAGAAAAGGTGTGCTATGTAGCTTGCATCATGAGTAGTTTTGCAGGGAATAAAGTGACTCATCTTACTAAATCTATCTACCAGCACATAAACACTGTCAAAACTAGTTTTGGTCTTAGGAAGACCTACCACAAAATCCATTCTCACACACTCCCATGGTCCGTTAGGAATGGGCAGGGGTTGATATAAACTAGCATTGCTAGCTCCCCCTTTGGCTTTCATGCAAACTACACACTGTTCCACATATCTTCTGACATCCCTTGGCAACTTGGACCAATAGTAAAACCTTTTCACTAATTCAAATGTTTTGTTGATGCCAAAATGACCACTAAGACTGCCATTATGCTTCTCTTGAATTAGATTTTCCCTCATTGACCCTCTTGGAACACACAACTGATTAGTCTAATGCTCTTCATCTTCACCATAGAGGTCTTTGAAACTCTCTAATCCAATGCTCTTCAGTTGTATTTCTTGCACTATCAACAACCTTCTGCTTAATGCATCTGCCACCTTGTTCATTTGTCCCTTCTTGTGCTTGATGGTAAAAGTGAAAGCTTGGATGTATTCCATCCATTTCAAGTGCCTATTGCTTAACTTCTCTTGGGTGTTGATGTAACTAAGTGCCTGGTTATTCGTGAAGACCACAAACTCTTTGGGCAACAAATAATGCCTCCACTTCCTAAGGGACTGCACTAAAGCATATAACTCAAGATCATAGGTAGAGTACTTTTGCTTGGCTTCATTGAGCTTTTCACTAAAGAAGGCTATAGGCCTACCTTCTTGACTAAGTACTCCTCCTACTGCTACTCCACTTGCATCACACTCAACTATGAATAACTTGTCAAAACTAGGCAATAACATAATAGGTTGAGTCGCTACTTCTTGTTTCAGTTTTTCAAACCCTTTATCAGCCTCTTAAGTCGACTTAAACTTTGTTTTCAGACCACCTTTGATAGTATCTAGGACTAGTGCACATATACCACTAAAATTTCTTATGAATTTTCTCTAGAACTGAGCTAAACCATGAAAACTCCTTACCTCTGTTGTTGTGGTTGGTGTGGGCCAATTTAGGATGGCTTCCACCTTGCTTGGATCCATCTTCAACATTCCTTGGGATACTATAAACCCCAAATACACAAGCTCTTGCTTGAAGAACTCACACTTCTCAAGGTTGATTGCCAACTTCTCTTCTTGCAACCTTTTAAGAACCATCTCTACATGCTTGAGGTGTTCTTTTGTTGTCTTACTGAAAATCAGTATGTCATCAAGATAGACTACTACAAAAATCCCTGTGAAATCCTTAAGCACTTCATTCATTAATCTCATGAACGTGCTAGGGGCATTTGAGAGGCCAAATGGCATCACTTTCCACTCATATAACCTATCATTTTTCTTAAAATTTGTCTTCCATTCATCACCATCCTTAATTTTGATTTGATGGTAGCCACTCTTGAGGTCCAACTTGGTGTAATACTGTGCTCCTCCAAGGCAATCCATTATATCTTCAATTCTAGGTATTGGGAACCTATACCTAATGGTGATCCTATTGATTTCTCTAGAATCAGTACAAAGTCTCCACTTACCTCCTTTCTTAGTTGCTAGAACCACTGGTACTACACAAGGGCTGATGCTCTTTTGAATCAATCCTTGATCCAATAATTCTTGCACTTGCCTAGCTACCTCTAGGTTCTGATCTGGTGTAAGCTTGTATGTTGCTTTGTTAGGTAATGAGGCTCCAGGTATGAATTCAATTTGATGACTTATTGCTCTCTTTGGTGGTAAAGTTGTTGGCATACCATCACTGACTATGCTCTTGTACTTGTCAAGCAACTTTTGGACTGCTTCTGGTAAGACTATCCTTTCAGCCTTTTCTTCCTCTTTGGGTTGCATCATGATCACATACCCTTCATTCCCTTGGTGTAGGTCCTTGAGGAACTCCTTACCACTGCTCAACATGATGTTTGGTACCTTTGACTGTCCTTCATCTTCTTCTAACAGTGACTGCAACTTGAAGGTTCTTCCATCCTTCTTGAATGAGATGGTTTTCTCTTTCCCATCATAAATGGCACTTCTTTCATATTTCCATGGTCTACCCAATAGTAGATGGCATGCATCCATGGGTAATACATCACAAACCAGCTTGTATCTATAGCCTCCAATTGAAAATTCCATTGTTACTTGCTCATTAACCAAAACACTCTGCCCTTTATTCAGCCATGTGACCTTGTAGGGGTTGGTATGAGGTACTTTCTATAGTTTCAGCTTAGTTACTGCCTCCTCTAAGATTATATTATCTATAGAACCAGAATATACAATGACCTTGCATACTTTACCAAGTATTTTGCACCTTACTCTAAAAAGAGCTCTTCTTTGCTTAGGTTCCTCCTTGACTAGTTGTCTGATCAACACTCTGTTAAACATAAGACTCTCTCCAATTTTAGATTCTATATGACTGATCTCAGTTGGCTTAGGACTCATGGTGTCCTCTTATGCATAGGCCACTCTCTTTTCATTGCTTGATGAAGAAGCTTTCTCTAGGCATCTATAAGCAAGATGTCCCATTTGATTGCAATGATAACACTTCATGGTGGCAAAGTAAGAGTTACTTCTACCTGCTCCTCTTCCTCTATTTGAACCTCCTTGAGGTCCTCTTCCTCTATTAAATCCTCCTCTTGAAGATGTTTCACCTCCATGCTCAGTGAGTTTTGATTCTCCTTGGTTTCTTTGGTCACTACCTCTTCCTTGGTAACCACCACACTATCCTCTTTGATCTCTTTAATCTCTGCCTTTTCCTCTACCCCTAGAAGATTGATCTTGCCTCCTCTTGTTCCTTTCCTAAATCTTGATAGCTAACTGATAACATTGGTGTACTATCTTGGGACTTAGTAAGGCCATTTCCTCCTAGATATTCCACTTCAAACCGTTTAGATACCTAGCCACTTTGAGGATCTCATCCTCTATCACATTAGACCTCATACAAAGCTTTTGAAACTCCTCAGTGTAAGTGCTTACATCTTAGTCTTTCTGCCTTAGACTTTGCATCTTCTTGTGTAGTTGGATCTCATAGTCATCTGGCATATACGCTTCTTTTACCTTAGCAACCATTCCTTTCCAAGTTGATATGGGTTGTTTTCCTTCTTTTTCCCTCTCTGTCTGAACAAACTTCCACCATGTCAGAGTTGATTCTCTCAACCTTGATTTAGCAACCTTCACCTTTTGTGCTTCATTGACTCCATCACACTCAAAATGATTCTACATGCCTTCTATCCAGTCCATGACTAGGTCTGCTTCCATCTTTCCACTAAAAAGCGGTATACCTTCAAGTGCTTTTTCACTCAAAGCTTTAAATGTCTTCAAGAAAGTCTCCTTCAAAAAAAGGGTTAGGTTCAGGGGTCTTATCTTCCTCTGCAACCTCTTCTTCTTTTGGAATTCTTCCCTCAAACTGTGCACTCCTCACTACTACCTCAAGTTGGGCTATTCTTTCCCTCAAGTGCTTATTGTCTTCTTCTTGCTCTTCAACAATCTTAGCCAGTTCTGCATTGGTCACCATGGTGGAAGAATCACTTGACTCAATGTCTGACATGCAAGATTTCTTTGCCAAATCTTTCACTTGCTCTAATACCAATCTAATAGGGACAGGGTTGGATGGAAACTCTCACCATTCCATGCTCTGAGTCCTTGCCTTGAGAACTCCTAAGGGATCTTTTTCACCCTGACCTATAAGTCCTATCCCTGATAATAGAACCCTTGGTCTTACTGGCCAACCCTGCTATCATTTACAATTCCTTAACCAAGCAATTCTTGGTGCTTTTCCTCACATTCACCATCTAGCCCTTAATACACTTAAAGACTAGCTAACCTCCAGTGCTTCCTAACCTTGTTGAAGGGGTGTGTGTTAACTTACATGGCTTCAAAATCATTTGTCAAAGGTCCTTAGTTGACGTACAAACCTCAATTCTCCATCACTAGCATATAACTATATTCTAGGGTTTGGAAAGGCTACTAGCCTCGAGCCCCTATTAGCCTCTCAACTCAAAGAAACAGTTCAAAAATCCTCTCTTTCAAAAGTTTGTGCCAAACTTCCTTTTGACACCTTGGCTCAATTTCCAAGCTTAAAATATTTTTGGGATTTGGGACCTTTTTTGTCTGTACACAAGTACAACCCAGATTTTGCAAGAACTAGGGTTTCCTAGACCATTTTCTTGGTCTGTTTGGTTCTTCCAGCCACAAATGCTTTGATAAAGACTCTATCCTCCTTCCCAAACCTTCTCAAAGTTTCCTACAAACACCACACACCTCGGTTTCAAAAGTGTTAGCACCCCTGCAACATTAGGGTCTGATTTCGACCATCTTTTCCAAACCGAGCATCACAAGCTTGCCTAGCAAAAGTATTTTAGCATGCTATTTGACATTCTACTAACTCCTACCCCTAAAGTATGTACACTAATGGAGTTTAGCCACTTTCCCAATATCTCCATATTTCTTGGTACGGTGGGAGTGCGGGGTAAAACTCCATTTTTATCACAATTACCAGTGAAAATAGCAACAAGGAAACAACACAGAATTTACAAGACAACTGAAAGTGATGAAATTACTAACTACTGAACCAGATAAATGCTTCAAAAAGCTTCACTACATACTATTCAATCCAACAAAAATCTTTTCTCAAACCATCTATCTGCTGTTCCAAGAACGAGAACAGGAAAAACTGAGTTTCCACACCAAAAATCATTGTTTTCTTGTCATTCTCATCAAAACTACAAATGTTCCAATTCTTCCAACTTTCAAATAGGTCAAGAGATCCCTTTTAAAAATCTTGGAAATAGTTAGGTTTCATTTTTCGAGCCTAGGCACGTCCAAAAGATTAGTGTTGTAAAACACAGTGTGTTTAGCAACCTTAGTCTATTGTGAAGAAAACAACCAAAGATTGGCTTCCAAAAATTATTCAACTTCACCACTTCTAACCTAAGAAATAAAGGTCCTCAACCACAAACAAGATGGTCCACAAGACCTTACACAACACAACAAAATTGTTTTCAACCAAAAACTTCAGTAAAGCCTGAACTTTGCTAGGTGCTCCTACACCATAGGTGAAACCAAGGAATACAACACTAAGCATAAATCAGCCCATCAACATCACAAGTTGCTTAAAAAGAGAACAAAAACTTTACAACAACCCAAAAGAGATTATAATGACTATATAGGCTACAAAAGACATACGAGCATGGGCCCAAAGCCCAAAAATGCCTTAGTTTTATTTGGGACTAGAAACCCCTAAACAAGTTTTGAAGGGACCCAAAACCTTTTATAGCTTTAGGAACAAAGTGTTGCTCAAAATATACAACATTAGGCAAACAACAACACCATAACATCCAAAACATAGAAGATACAAACAATTGCTTTAGAGATAAACAAAGAAGACCAATAGTCAAACAACATTAAGCAGCAGTGGGAAAAAAAGAAGCTAAATCCCCCTTGCATTCTTTCGACCACCACACTTTACAAGGGACTAAGAGGAGTGAGAATGCTTAGGAAAAAACCTCTTCCTTATTTGCACAACCATCCAAGAAAAATCATCCTTCGAAGGATTAGAGAATGGGGATGACAGAGGACAATCACATCCATGACCAACAACAACAACATGATCTACAGCAAAACTAGCAGTCACAGTAGCAACAACAAAATCACCAACATCAACAGCAACAACATCACCCACCACAACATCAACTATGGGAAAACAAATTACAAACAAACCAACAGCAGCAGAAAAACTAGTTGCACCAACAGTAGAACTTGTATCATCAACAACAATAGTAGAAGACCTAGGAGCAGCACCATCAAGCAACTAAGAACGAAAAATAGTAGGATCCACTACTTTAGAGCCCAAAACATCATCCTCATAATCTTCCCCAAAATCATCATCTAGATTTTGAGATTCTCCCACAGTAAGATGCTCACGAACAACATCTTTCCACCAAGTAGTAAAACCATGGCAAGATTTCTAACAATTGGCAACCAAATGACCTATAGAAAAACATCTCCTCCAACGGAAAGGAAGACCCTCATAATCAAGAATCTAAGACCATGGTCTATCCCCCACCATCAAAATGACCTCCTGACGTAAATCTTTTGAGGTGTCAATGTCCACAAGAATGTGGGCAAAGGTGGGATGATCATAAATAAGAGAAGATGAGTCAACCATAATAAACCTATTTAGACTCAAAGTAAGAATGAGCCCAATACTGAAGAGGAAAATTAGAAATTTTGACGCAAGTAGGAACAACAATAATATATTTAGAAAGAGGGTTGAAAGAAGGGAACCAAGACCAGAGAAAAAGCGAGTGCTTTCCCCATAGCCAAACTCCACCTTCCAACACCTGATCCCTCTCCTCCTCAGATTGAAAAGTAGCCACAAAGAAACCCCTAGTTGTAGGATAGAGTTCAATCCTATCCTCAATAATAGGCCTACAATACTCCAAAACCCAATTGTGTAGATTTGGAAGGGAAGGCCATAAACCATAAAATCTACATATAAGAGAAGAACGAGAAGAATAATCTTCTTTATCCAACACCTCCTACCCACAAAAAAATAGTAGGAGTAGAAGATTAGAACCATAATGGTTTCCCCTTAAAAGAGGGTGGAGAAGAAGAAGGGGTTTTACCACTAGAACCAACCACCTTTGCAAAGGACTAGAAGCAGGGCATGAAAGAGGAACATGTACTGACCCAGACCCTAAAGGAGGAAAATCAGAACAAACAAAACCTCCAAGCAAAGGTCAAGAGCCACCAGGAGAAGACAATAGTGCCCCTACAGCAGGTAACATACCATCAACAAGAACCAGTGATCCAACATCATCTAACCCAACAACAACCAAAATCGACCCAAAAGAAGCCGACAACATACCAGTAGCCAATGACCCACCAATAACCAATGGAAAACTAGTAGGATCAAACCCAACATCATCCAAAACTGACCCAAAAGAAGTTGACGACACACTAGTAGCCAACGGCGCACTAGAAGCTAGAAGCGAACCAACCACAGGGGATCGAACAAAGAGATAGTCATTGCAGAGAGTGGGAGAGCCATTTCAAATTTCAATGGGGTTGAATGAATGTTTATATAGATGACCGAGGTAAATATCATGAGTTAGCTAGGCTGGAGGAATTTTGAGGAAGGAAGAAAGTTTTAATAAAGTTGAATACCTTTTATTTATCTTATCCAAAAATTGGTGTAGTGGTGGAGAAAAAATTGTCAAAAAGGCATTCTATTATCTAAGATAATGTTCACAAATATTCCATATATATATATATAACAAAGAAGATTCTCAACATCAATAGTTTGTTATGCATAAACAAATGAGTACAAATATATTGGGAAGAGTTTGTACAACTTTCTTCCTGTGCCAACATATGTGCTTTAATTTTGAGCACTTAAATCTCAATTTAAGACACAATATATTGATTACATTATATTAGCTATCTACTAATAACATATATTATATAAACTAATAAATGATATAACAAGTTTTCAATTATAATATAAAGTATTGAATATATAAAGAACATATTGTACTAACATATATGTTTTAATTGTGAACACTTAAATCTTAATTTAAGACATAATACATTGACTAGATTATACTATCTATTTACCAATAACATATGTTATATCAATTAATAAATGATATAAAAAAAATTCAATTATAATTTATAAAATTAATAAAGAGCATATTGTACTAGATATTTTATAATGTTGTTTTAAATTCAGATGAAAAATTGATAGTCAATTATAATGATCAACTGATTATTGTCTATTTAGCTGAAAATGCTCCTTCTACTTTATTTATTAATTAGTTGAAAATCATTATACAATGTATTTTTAATTTTCAATTAATTAATATTTACCGTCAAAGAAGACTTTCCCATCAATTGAACTTACATATACTTTTTTTTTTGAATTTAATCTTATATGATAGTTATATAAATAATGCTAAATAATGGGAATTCATTTAATCAAATAACTATTGCTACAAAAAAAATTAAAGTAAATAAGATGAGAATAATTTTTAACTGGAAAGCTTGGTAAAAAAAAATTTCCTTTAAAAATACAAGTGGTAGTTTTTTAAGTTGCCTTTTCAATAATTATATAGAATATATAACTTGTATAAGATTTTAGTATAAAATAATTTTATAATGGATTAAAGATTAAGAGATTTAATAATTCTTTAGTGAGGGAGTGTTTTTATTTATTCTATGTCCTTTTTTATATATTTTTACAGATTTTTGAAGACATTTTATTGTATTTTACATTTTTTAGGTATTGTGGAATATAATTTGGTAGTGTTATATTTGGACTAAATATTGGATAGGAAAATGGTAGATTTAGTTAAATTTGTTCAAACCAAGAGAAATAGGTGGATTTATAATTTTAGTCCATCTAATTTTTACCTTCATAACTTCTAAGATGTCACTACCATGTGTGATCACTATTTGATTTTAATCAAGAAGCTTAGTTTAATTTTCTAATATCTTAAATCTTTATAATAGCCAAAATCAAACTACATAGAAGGTATACAACTCTCCTTTAATATTTTCTATTTTTTAAAATCTCAATTGAAATAAAATTTACTTTAATATCATAAGGTTTCCACAGTCCATGATCATTTAGTTCTTAGATTTCTAGATTGTAAGTGTGTGTAATCTTTTTTGCATCAACGTTTGGGATCATACTCCATGATCCATCATGAATATGCTAAGCAAAGAGAGTAAGACAGTGGAATGCTGAGAAAAGAGAGTAAGAGAGTGGGATGTTGAGCAAAGAGAGTATGATCCAAAACGTTGATGCAAAAAAGATTACACATTGAATATACTTTCCTTAACTATTTAATAATCATCAATCTTAGTACATTTTAATTTTATAATGTACAAATTGAATATAATGCAATTTTGTTTTGCTAGTCTTTTGGGTTGTGTTTTTATTGTTTGTGTTGCTCTTTCAGCTTCATGCTTAACTATTGTAAAATTGTTTTGCAGCTCTTGTATTCTTTTTTCAGCTACCTAGTGATAGCTTCATTCCTATAATGCATTGTTTCAATATAAAAATAAATAAATTATATGTTTAATTGTTATATTAATTATAATATATTTATTATTTATTGTTGTATTTTTTATGATGAGAAAGATAAAGATATAAACTTTGGAAAATAATTTTACAATATTAATTGTGATTCTCTTTTTTAAAAGGAGGGTAAAAATTTTATTTCAACAAAAGAACAAAATAGAAAAGTACAGGCCAACAACTAAATGCCCAAGGCCTATGAAAACCATCAATTGACACCCAAGTAAAGTCTCATATCATTAGAAATGAGCTCCTCAAGCTCCTAAGAAAGTTTCACATAAATGTCAACCCAACCATTCACCTTCCATCCTTCTCCACATTCTAACGCCCACCTAGCCGAACCATTGCCACCCTATTCCACTCCCTAGGGATATGGAAAAAGGTGATAGGATCCAAACACTGACCCAAAGAGGAGATATGTCTCACAACCATAGCCAACTGCCAGTTAACATCCTCAACTGGTTTTTATTAAGAAAATCAACCACTACCTGGGAGTTTGAATCACAAATAACTCTTCTCCACCCAAGGGCACAAGCCCTCTTCATAGCCACCAGAATAGCCATAGCTTCCATAAGATTATTAGACTACTTCCCAAAATACTTAGAAAAGAAGAACTCCACAATCCCATCACTCTTCCCGCCAATGACCCCTACCCTAGTAGGACCCAGATTACCTCTAGATTACCCATTAGTATTAATCTTCAAAACTTCCAAGGGAGGAGACCTCCAATGTCCTTCCCACACAATATTCCCCCTAACTTCCCTCCTCAAACCATTACCAACAATCCCCGGTCTTTGAACCACACCCCTATCCATCGGATCCAAATCGGATGGAAGATTAGACTTAGCCACAATAGTTTCTTGAATAACCCCCAAAATCCTATACCAAAGTTGCCTTACTTGAATATTCTTATCCAAAAAAATACGATGATTCCTCTCAAGCCAAATATTCCAAATGACTAATCTAGGACCAATTGCCCAGAAAATATGGAGGAAAGTAGCCTTTGCAGGAGGACTACCCAATCGTAGCCAAAAATCCTCCAATGAAGAAGAGTGCCAGCAAGGTAGGCCCCAAGAATCCCACCAAAAGTTCCAAATTTTCCTAACAAAAGAACACTAAAAAAAGAGATGAGACACATTCTCCTCATTGCAGGAACATATAACACACCTAGAGGGGCCATGAAATCCCTGCTTCCGAAGATTCTCCCAAGTCAGGCATCTACTTCGCATCACAAGCCAAGCAAAGAAGTTACACTTGGGCCAAGAAAAATTATTCCAAATTTGTTTCCACCAAGTGATCCTCATAGCCCTATAAATCTACTTATCTAGAACTTGATACCCAAAAGAAACAAAATATCTCCTTTTCTGATTGTGGCTCTAGGAAAGAACATCCTTTTCCTCCAAACAGTTACAAAACCTATTATTAAGAAGGATAGAAAGCTCATGACGATCCTCCCTCAAACCACCAGGAGGCCACTCCTGCAAGCTTTTCCACTTATACATAGTACCTTGACCCAGGATCTAAGAAGACTGATAATCCTTCACATACCTCCAACCCACCTCTAGATAGACTCTACTAAGATCAAGAAGATGAGGATACATGAATCCAAGATAGGCGGATGCCCATCCCAAGAATCAGACCAAAAGTGTGCTTTCGACCCACGATTAGAGATCGAAAATAGGCCTTGCTTGATCAAATCGGCTCCTCTTTTTAGAGTATTCCATATCATTAAACCCTTTCCTGAGAGGGAGAAATGAGGAACCTCACTAACCTCAACACAACCTAGATACTTGAAAGTAAGTATCCTAGCCTAGGTACACTATTGTTTCGTATACCTTCTCCAATAAAGGTTGGTCGCTAATGCTTGACCATTTAGATCTGCCCTCGTCAAGCCAAGACCTCCTTCTTGCTTTGGATGACACACATCCTCTTACTTAAGTAGGATCCATTTCCTTGAAACAAGATTACCAGACCAAAGAAATTTTTGACAAAGGCACTCAAAATCACTGATAAAGCTAGCAAGCACAAAAAGAATAAAAAACATGTATAACAGGAGAGCCTGAACCACAAACTTCAAGAGAATAACTCTACCAGTAGTAGACAACCATCTACAAGTCTAGTGACTGACCTTCTTATGAAATTTTTCAATCACATCCTACCAAAACACTCTCAAAAGAAAATTCCCAGCAATAGGAATCCCGAGATAAACAAAAGGAAGAGAGCCAATATGAAATATAAGAATCCTGGGAATTCTCTGCTAAATTCAATTTAGAGTATTAAAGAAATAAATAGAAGACTTGTCCTCATTAACCCTCTAACCTAAAGCCAAGAAATAACAGTCCAAGGCTTTCCTTAGGTTGACAGCTTCCTCAACTTTAGCAACACCCATCAGAGCCGTATCATCCACAAACTATAGATGAGACCGAGTTTGGATTCCATTACCCCAAAGCCACCCCTATAGCAAACCAAGCTCTACCTGAGATCTCAAATATCTGTCGAGCGCCTCAGCCAAAAGAATAAACAAATATGGGGAAAGTGAATCACCTTGTTGCAACCCCCTCGATGCCCCAAAAGAGCTCTGAGGGTTCTCCATTAATTAAGACAGAAAAACATGGGTAAGTAACACAACTCATAACCCACTCAATCCAATCACTGCTAAAACCAAATTCCTTCAAGATCTTGGACAAAAAATCCCATTTGACCTGATTGTAAGCTTTACTCATACCCAACTTAATAAATTTGACCTGATTGTAAGCTTTACTCATACCCAACTTAATAAACATAGCCTTCTCCATGGAGATTTTCATAGAATGCCTAGTCTCAGTCACAATGACTACCTCGTCAAGAATCTTCCTTCTAGCCACAAAACCCCCTTGCACCTTAGAAATCAACCGATCTAGCCAAGGCTTCAATCTTTCTGCAATCAATTTAGTGATAATTTTATACAGTACATTACATAAGGAGATCAACCTAAAGAGGTCTAGAGAGCTTTCCCCCTCCCTCTTAGGGATAAGATCCAAAAAAGTAGCATTCATAGCCTTGAGCATTCTCTTGTTCCTTTGGGATTCTTGAACAACCTCCAACAAGTCTAGCTTGATATTAACCTCCCAAAACTCCTAAAAAAATTCAATAGGGAACCCATCTAGCCTTGGGGCTTTACCTTTCTTCATTTGGAACACAATGACTTCCAATTTGACTAGAGAGATAGGGTGGATAAGGGCATCATTCATATCTCTAGTTACTAAAGCAGGAATACAAGCTAAGATGGACGGCTCTGCCTCACCATCTGGTTGAGTGTCATCCAAATATAAAGTAGAAAAGTATCTAACAAATTCAATTGAAATCTCAGTACCAGAGTAAAGAAGACTACAATCTTGAGCCTAAATAGAAGCAATAATACTACCTTGTCACCTATCTTTAATAGAATTGTGGAAAGAAGATGTATTCCTATCACCTTCCTGGAGCCACTCAATACGAGACTTCTACTTTCAAAAAATTTCTTCCCGAAGCTCCCATTCCTCAACCTCCTTAATAGCCAACTATTTAGCTCTACTTAACTCCTCAGAAAGCCCTTGGTCTTGGATTAGTCGAGTTATAGAATCTAGCTGCTCCTTAGCTCTCCTTTTAGACAAGAAAACATTGCCAAAGTGAGATTTATTCCAATTCGTCAACATATATTTAATGAACTAGAGTCATTTAGTAAAAGAATACATAGTAGTGCCAAAAGTTGGCTTTCCTATTCTCCACCACCCCTAAACAAGATCACGAAGAGAAGCATCCCAAGGCCACATAAGCTGGAACCTAAAAGATGGCTTCTTCAAAGAGTATCTAGATGGGAAATCCGAGAGCTTAATTGGCCAATGGTCCAATCCCAACCAATCTAGAATATCTAAGCTAGTTACCCAACTTTCCCCCACCCATAAACTAGAAACCAAAAACATGTCCAACCTTTCAGAGATAGCATCATTCCCACACCAACTATTATTCTATGTAAATAGTCCGTTGCCAAGATTGATGTCCACTACATGTGCAACACAGTCATATTTTCTCTAAGAAGCCCAACAAAAGGATCTAGATGACCACTTCCTCCATGCTTCTTATCCAAAGAACAAACTGCATTAAAGTCTCCTACCAATACCCAAGGATAAAGAGGCACGATGGAATAAACAAACCTAATATTAACCCACAAATTAAATTTTCCAAGATAATTTGTAGGAGCATAAATATTAGAAAAAAGAATTTTCTCACCAGACTCCAAACCGACAACAACAAAAGAAATAGAGTGTTGACTAACCATCCACCGCAAGGGAATAACTTTACGTGGATCCCATAAGCAAGTCAGACCCCTAGAGCTACCTTGTACTCCCACACACTGACACATAACATGACCCCAAATCTTATTAGCCAAGTTTAACATACTAGCAATTGACAACTTGGTCTCCTGAAGAAAGACCAAGTCAAGAGAATGCACATGAACCAAATCCAGAACAACCTTTTGTTTAGTGATGCTACTCAAACCCCTTAGGTTCTAGGATAACATAATCATTGATTAGCTTGGGAAAAGTTTGCATCAATGGTCCTTACTGAACCCAATTCCACCAAAGTTTCACCAATTAACTTAACTTTCTCCTAATCCTTCTTCCTGCCCGCTTTCATAGGCTTCTCAGGAGGGCCTTTTTTAATCAACTTCTGCTGCAAACCTAACTATGCGCAAGAAGCCTTAAATCTACCAGACACCTCAGGGCCTTTCCCAGTGACAAAGAGCGAGCTCGGTGCACCAAGCCCCAAAGAGACATCTTGAGCTGAAGAAGATTCCAACATCACAGAGTTAGAAGGAGGGATACTTGACTCTGGTGGAGCTACATGGCTTGTCAACAAAGGCTAGTTTTGGAAAGATGCATTACTATCACCCAAGGGAAGATCCTCAGAAGTACCACCCACAACCTGCATGCAAGACGAGATACCTTCCTCTAGAACCAAATCATCTAAAGCTTCAAACCTGTTAAAAGTCTCATCTTCCTGTCTATCCTTTATAGTCCTCTTTTGACCCCTATTTCTTTTGCTAGGCTTAACTAGAACAAAACCATCCTTATCCATCCCCATCCCTTACGTGGGTGCCTTCCCATTATCCATCTTCTGAAGCAACTGAGAAGGAGCAGAACCCTTACTAGAATTGTTACCCACTCTGGGACACTTCTGTTGAAGATGACCGTACTCATGAAATATGTGGAACCGAAAGGGAAAAGTCTCATAGTCTGATTGTTGAATCTAGAGGTTGATCCAAGACTCATATTGATCGAATCTGACAAATGTTTGTTTAGATCAATTTCAACACAAACACGAGCATGCGAAAAAATCTTCTTAGAAAAAGTTTGTTGTCAAGGGCCAATAGGATTACCAAGCGTAAGAGCAATCGACTGGAGTATGTCATTTCTCCAGCACTCTAGAGGCAATTGAAGAAGACAGACCCAAACTGGGACCCTTGAAGGGAGTTCCTCAACAGAATTGAATCCCATGTGCCAGATTTAAATAAACAAACCCACCTTATTGCAAAAATAAGGGCCACCTTCAAAGGCATGATTTTGATCAGCAATGCAAGAGAAGTCCACCAAGAAGAAATTATTAGCACCTAGCAATATCTCATAGTCACCCTTCAGGTTCCAAGTCTTCTAGACCCAGGAATCCAAAAAGGAAGTGACACACGTAGACCCATAAACTTGCAAATTAAAATATGATTAATGAAATATTCAATGTCCTTAGCAATAGACTCTGGCTGAATGATTAGCATAGGACATTTCATCAATCTTTCCAAGCACCCATTAATCTTGCATAGGTGACTACTGCCAGAATGAGACAGTTCACCCCCCGCAGTGTCCATGAGGGATACTAAACCCTCACTCTTCGACATCACGACAAAATTGTCCTTCCCACAACATTGAGGAGGCCAAGCATCAAAGGGATTCAACCCCACACACGTGGGCGCACAAAAATAGCCACCCACAATGCAACCAGCGGAAGCTGAGCAAAATATCAAGTTCAAAAGGGAACTAAAGTCAGCTCCAACAAGCACAGTCTGAAGAGGTCGTTGCTCTCCTAGCACCCACGCGCCTTCATCACAGAGCACCTATACAATGGGCAGAAACCAGTGGAGGTTATTCGCAACAAGAGAAGTTTACAACAGACACAAACCCCACCCCCAGGAACGCATAAAACACCCCTCCTCACACTCACAATAGCACGAGCAAGCCAATCCAGTAAAGAAGAGATGCATGCACAGAGCGGATCCAACATGCATCCCCGACCTCAAAGGCTGCGTGAAGACATGCGAGACGTGCAGAGCAACAACACCATTACTCTCTCTTCTCTATCATTAATTGTGATTCTCTTAAATAATAGGATAATATTTTAATTATTTTGACTTTTGACAAATTTATTACACATATATAAGTGATCCATAATATTTTCGTTTTCCACCAAAAATACAGTCCTCACATGAAAAAATTAATAAATCATCTTATTTTAAGTACTAATAAAAAATCTTATTTAACAAATACAAATAAAAATAGTACAAATACATTACTAAAATCCTCTTTAATAATTTATGTAATTGATACAATATAATATCTTATCTTATAACCTAGCTCGGTTGGCTAAGTAATTCCATTGCAGCTCTGTTGGTCATGAGTTCTAGTCTCCCCCCGTCCCGTGGTACCGGAGGGCGTGTCGCGCCAGCGCTGCCGGTCATGTTAAAAAGTTTACCAGGCGCACTACAGTCTAAAAAAAAAAAAAATCTTATCTTATAACTTTTAAATTAAACTTTATTGATATAGTACAATATGTACAACCAGCATCGAATATCAGTAATAAAGGTTGGGTTGGCTGCTTTAATCCATTGAGAGATGGAATGTTTGAATGTATGAAGATATATCCTTTTTAATCCGTTCTTCGCAAAATCTCAGGAAAGTCTTTCAATACATGCTGTGTGGTTATACGTTGCTCTGCTGGTAACTATTTGATTCCAAAACTCCTAGGTAAACAGGGGTAGCGCATCTTTAATCGACTTTTAAAAGTCATAAACTCCATAAAGCGGACTTGATCATATTTTATATTCGAGTAAATCAAAATCCATAAGGGATTTGAGAGAGTGATGGGACCACCTTTTAGAAGTAAAACGGACAGAAAAATTAATTTTTTTCACATATTATTGTCTATTTATATGAATTTAACAATGTCATGTAGTGGCTAGTATTTGTCAATATAGTATTGTAATTATTGTTTTCTAGATTTGAAAAAAATAAATGTTTTAATTATTGTATTTTAGTATTGTTAATTAGTTATTGCATGACTCACATTTTAACTTTAATTCTATCCCTAACCCTTACCCTAACTCTAACCCTAAAAGTAAATTTTAAACCATTATTTGTAACACTATCCATAATTATGAGTATAACCCTAACCTTAAAGAATTGTAGAGTGACATTACATGGAAATAAGATTTGGAATAAAAATATTAGATGAATAATATTTTAGAGCATTATATCTATTAATCATATTTTAGTGATTTTTATTAATAATATTTATCTTATTCTTAATGAATTATAATAATTAATAAGAATAAAATTATAATTATAATAATTTTGGTTATTATAATTTAATTTTTATTTGTATTTATTTATATTTTGAAGTTAATAAAATTTGGAAAATAAAAAAAGTGGTAATATTATTTAATTTATTTTTTTATTTTAATTGTCTAAAATCAAATATCCTTATATGCTAATAATTTAAGTTTCATTTTATTATTTTAAGAGTGCAAATCTAAATCTCTAGCTAATTGATTTTTGTGAGATTTTCTTTAATAAAAAATAAAAATTACATACATAGAAAATTTATGTATGTATCTAAAAAATCACTATATATATCCTATTAAATTATCAAACATTATTAGTAAAAGTTAGATTTAGTTTTTTATAAAGATTTGATAAAATGAAAAAGTGAAAAATCATTCTTTGAAAAAACAAAAAATTATATTTGAAAGACATAAAATTTTAATTTTTCATTTTTAATGACAAGGAAGGAAAGATTTTTTTTACTAAAGTTGAATACCCTTTATTTATCCTATCCAAAAATTGGTGTAATGGTACACATAATAGTCAAAAAGGCATACAGTTATGTCAGATATTTTGTGTGAACTTTGGTCAGAATGTTTGTTAGCCTTCCTGATTTTTGAGCTTTTTGGCATTGTGGAAAAGGTGGCGGATTCTTTTTGGTCTTTGTGAACTTTGGTCAAAATTTTCATCAGTCTTCCCAATTTTTGAGATCTCCGGTGCCCGGGAAAAGGTGGCAGATTGTTTTTTGATTTTTAAATAAAAATCATTTGGTGTGACGATAGAGAAGGCCAGTGAAATGACATCAACACTAATTGTTGTATGGTTTCCGTGTAGTGGTGATGGTTGTGAGTAGCATTTGTCTTTAAAGTACTCAGAAAACAAAGCAATTGTCTATGCAATTTTAAATAATGCATTGTTGGGTGTCATTCTCTGGGTTTACCTTTTTGTTCAAGATAACTGTGAGTGAGGAAGGCAAGCTTCTATGAAGGTGCAAGTGTGATCATCGGCTGTGTAATTTCTCTGAAGGTTGTTGGAGTTTATTTTGTGTTTTTTGCATGGGTGGATGGTTGTAAAAGTATTACAAAAGTGTCGATTGTGATAATTATGTTCCCATTTCTTGTAGGTGGTGGAGAAAGAATGAAGTACAGAGAAAGCAAGCAGGAAGAGGTGTATTTGAAGGAAGTGGGAAGAGGTGCATATTGAAAAAATTGTTTCTCGAGTATTTCTAAAAAAATTTATGTTATTTTCCAAAGGGAATTGTTGATTGTTGTTCTATATCTTAGTTTAAATTGTTTCGTTTATGGTTTCCATGTAGCCGCCATGGGTGGAAGGCAATATTGTTTCTTTTTGGGTTGGTTTGTTACAGTGAATTCCTATGTTTATTGTGGGTTTTTCCATCTGGGTCACTGTTGTAACCAATATTGTTTATCTCTGTAGTCGCAGTGGCAGGAAGGTAATATTGTCTATTTGTGTGTTTGTTTGTTACTATGAATTTGTGTTTTTTTTGTGGGTTTTTTCATCTGGGTTACTCTTGAAAGCAATATTGTTTCATTTTGTTGATTGATGCTCTCTGACTTAGGCTATTTTGTTTTGTTTTGGATAAGGCTCTGTTGGGAAAAGACTATATAGTTTGTTGAAACAAAAATTGTTTGATTTATGGTCCAGCTTTTGCGGTGATGGTTTTGCATGGGTTTCTTATTGAATTTTTTTTATGTTTTGTGGGTTTTGGCATTTGGGTGATTGTTGATACCAATATTGTTTCATTTATAGCTTTCTTTTTGTGGATGTGGTTGCAACTCTCTACCTCAGGCTATATTGTTTCATTTATGGCTTTTTTTTTGTGTGAATGGTTGTAAAATAGTTAATTTGGTGTGTTTGTTGTGATTTTTTCCATCTGGGTTATTGTTGAAACCAATATTGATTAATTTATGGTTCACATTTTGTGGTGAAGGTTTTCAATCGATCTATTACTATAAACTTTCTGTGTTTTGTGGGTTTTTCATGCAGGTCACTATTGAAAGCCATATTTTTGTGGTGATGGTTGCAACAAAATGAAATAGTTAATGTTATATAGGTTGTGTTGTTTTTTGCAAGGCATTGTTGATTGTTGTCCTCTAGCTTAGGGTATATTGTTACATTTTTTATAATATTTTGTTGAAAAAAGACTATATAGTTTGTTCACACCAATATTTTTTGATTTATGGATTAGCTTTTGCAGGGATGGTTTTGTATGGGTTTTTTATTGTGATTTTTAGTGTTTTGCGGATTTCCCCATCTAGGTGACTATTGATAACAATATTGTTTCATTTATGGCATTCGTTTTGTGGCAATGGTTACAATGCAATAAAATAGTTAATGTTATGCAATTCATGTTGTTTTACATAAGGTATTGTCACTGTTGTTGTCTAACTTAGGCTATATTGTTTCATTTATGGCTTCCATTTAGTGTGGTCAGGGAAAAGTTGGCAGATTATTTTTTATTTTTAAAAGAACAGCATTTGGCGCACCAATAGAAAAGGCTAGTGAAATGGCATTAGCATTATTTTTTGTATGGTTTCCATGTAGTGGGGATGGTTGTAAGCAATAGCTACCTTTTAAAGTTTTGGGAAACATAGTGAATGCCTGTGGAATTTTTAAGAGGGCATTGACCTATGGCTATATACTCTTTTGTAGAGTGCAATCAATAATGCATATATATGTGCATCTAACTTCAAATATATATATATATATATATATATATATATCTATATATATGTTTGTGTATATATATATTGAAAAATCCATCCAAAAATATACTCCTTTCTCAACAAAACCTTATCAAGTATTGAAACAATATAGCCTTTTCAACAACACCCTATCAAAAATGAAACAATATAGCCTAAGCCAGAGAACAATAATCAACAATAGCTAATGTAACCAAACATAAAGTGTACAACATTAACTATTTTATTTCGTTCCAACCATAACCACAAAACGAAAGCCATAAATCAAAAAACATTGTTTTCAACAATGACCTAGATGGGGAAACCCACTAAACCCTGGCCACATAACCCATGCAGAATGATAGCCACATAACACAACCATAAACAAAATAATATTTGTTTTAACAAGCAATATTGTGTTTTCTCAACAAAACCCTATCAAAAATTGAAAGAATATATCCTTTTGAATAAAACCTTATAAAAAATGAGACACTATAGGTCAAGCTAAATAACAAGAATCGACAAAAACTGCATAACGTGAATAATTTTTTTTCATTGCCAACATAGCCACAAAACACAAGCCATAGAGTGAAACCTACATAAAATTGACATATATATAAATATATGTACACACATATACATATATATGCATACATATATATACATATATATACATATATATGTTTATATACAAGTATATATTAATATTAAAATATACCCATTTCTGAATGAAACCTTATAAAAAATTGAAAGAATTTTTTTTCCATTGCCAACATAGCCACAAAATGCAAGCCATAAAGAGAAACCCAAAGAAAATTGACATATATAAAAGTATATGTATATATAAACATATATATACATATATATACATATATATACATATGTATATGCATATATATTAATATTAAAATATAGTCTTTTTTCTGAACATAACCTTATCAAAAATTGAAATAATATAGCCTCTTCAACAGTACCTTATCGAAAATAAAACAATATAGCCTAAGCTAGAGAACAATAATCAACAATGCATAATGAAATCAAACATAGACTGTATAACATCAAAGCAATATGGCTATATATATATGTGTATATGTGTATATACACACACATATATATGTGTATATTAATATTATAATATACTATTTTCTAAATGGAATGTTATCGAAAATTGAAAGAATCTAGGCTTTCAACAACAACCTGTCAAAAATTGAAATAATATAGCCTCTTTAGCAATACCTTATAAAAAATAAAACAATATAGCCTAAGATATTTAGAAAGAACTATGCTAGCTTCAGTTATATTTTTGCATTGGTTTGTTGTACTGTGCATTTTTTTGCTGATTTCTGCAATCAAGAATGTGTTGATGCTGAATAGTCTATGTTTGATTCCATTATGCATTGTTGATTATTGTTCTCCATTGCCAACATAGCCACAAAACACAAGCCATAAAGAGAAAGCCACATAAAATTGACATATATATAAATATATGTATATATATACATATATATACATATATATACATATATATATACATATATATACATATACATATATACATACATATATATTTATTTATATATTACTATTAAAATATACTCCTTTCTAAATGAAACCTTACCAGAAATTGAAACAATTTAGGCTTTCAACAACACCCTATCTAAAATTGAAATAATATAGCCTCTTTAGGATTACCTTATCAAAAATAAAACACTATAGCCTAAACTAGAGAACAATAATGCATAATGGAATCAAACACAGACTGTTTAACATCAATGCAATATGGCTATAGATTCTTTTGTAGAGTGCAATCAATAATGCGTATATATGTGCATCTAACTTTAGAAATATATGTATCTATATATACATGTATATATATATATACATATATATATACATATGTATATATTGTGAGTACCTACAAATCTGCACAAATCTTAAACTCCAACACGAGTTAGCAATGTGCTAGAGAACAATAATCAACAATGCATAATGGAATCAAACATAGACTGTATAAAATCAAAGCAATATGGCTATACATATCTATATATATGTGTATATGTGTATACACACACACATACATATCCATATATATTAATATTATAATATACTATTTTCTAAACAGAACGTTATTGAAAATTGAAAGAATCTAGGATTTCACCAACACCCTTTCAAAAATTGAAATAATATAGCCTTTTTAGTAGTACCTTATAGAAAACAAAATAATATAGCCTAAGCTATTAAGAAAGAACTATGCTAGCTTCAGTTATATTTTTGCATTGGTTTGTTGTACTGTGCCTTTTTTTGCTGATTTGTACAATCAAGAATGTGCTGATGCTCTATAGTCTATGTTTGATTCCATTATGCATTGTTGATTATTGTTCTTTGTTGCCAACATAGCCACAAAACACAAGCCATAAAGAGAAACCCACATAAAATTGACATATATATACATATATATACAGATATATACATATATATATAGATATACATACATATATATATATACTTATATATTAATTTTAAAATATACTTTTTTCTAAATGAAACCTTATCAAAAATTGAAAGAATTCAAGCTTTCAACAACACCCTATCAAAAATTGAAATAATATAGCCTTTTCAGCATTACCTTATCGAAAATGAAAAAACTATAGCCTAAGCTAGAGAACAATAATGCATAATCGAACCAAATATAGAATGTTTAACATCAATGCAATATGGCTATAGAATCTTTTGTAGAGTGCAATCAATAATGCGTACTCCAACACTAGTTAGCAATGTGTTTAGTTCATGTAAATGCATAAATACTCCTATGAAATAATGTATAATGCCTTGCAAACAAGATAACAAAACAAACTAATTGGAAGCATGAAAGAAACATAATGCACACCTATTCCATAGTGGATTGGTGTCACTTTGTTGTGAAAAGTGACCCTTTGCAATGCCCTGCCATGCAACCCTAGAGGAAGTTGCAATTAACTACACAAACGCACTAATTTTTTTTGTTTAACTACAAAAACATGCAAGTTCACTACATATTGCCAACAACCTCTAAGGTTACGAGACTGAGATTACTTTAAAACCCAAAAAAGAAACATGAATTGAAACCATAACATTTAATTACTTAACAAATTGAGAAACACATACATTCCATAGATGATAAATTGCATCAAAAATAAGAGATACCACATGATTTCAAATAACAATCATTTAACAATAAGATTAAAAATCTCATTCCTTGAATGAGGTAAATCCAATAAGCATGGTTACATAATACATCTTCCAGCTCAATAATAAGTGAGGGGTAATAAATTACAACATCAACTAAAATGAATAAAGCATGAAACGAAACTAGATCCCATGATCTCTCCAACTAGAAATCTTGTCCACACGAACAAGAAGAAAACCCAACGGAGTAAGGTACACATTCCACCCAACCATGTGATACTTGAAGGCTCACCCCCCATGCTAGGAGATAGTAACAAGGAATCCTATACAAGGCCATCAACCTCTAGACACAGGCTAACTCACACTGACATAACCAATCACATGAACCATACAACCATAAGAGTAACACAAGTACAACTCTAACATCACTAACATAAGTCACATTGCTTCTAGAAATAAAGCAAATTAGGTATGTTAAGAAGACCATACACATAAAACCAAATACCAACTATTGTCATAGAAAGAGTGTCATCACACAACTTGACATGGGATATCTTGTGGGAATCTTCATATGCTTCAGCCCTCACTATGGGATATCCTAGTGGCCTCAACCGAATCCTAGCCCCCATGCTCACTCATGTGAAATCAAATACCTCTCGTAAAGACAAGATAGATTACCTTTCCATTCTAGACCTTCCCACTCATCGTAAGCCTATACAAGCACTTGTGTCTATGAGTGAGGCTAAATTATCTTGATTAGTGTGAAATACTACCCAAACTTCTAAGTTTATTGTTTTAGTTATCACTCGATTAAACCACCTTCGAATATTACATAGTTTACCTCTTTGGACTCTGGTGCCTAATAGAAGCCACTCTTCTACTTGACAACATACCAAACAAAACCAATCACCAAGGGTTCCAAAGTGCATACAAACTAGATAAACAATCACTCCACTCTAGGAGGAAACATATAATGAAACTCACTCCAAACAATTAGAGGCAACAAAACACATAATCCACTCCTTTCAAAGGAGGCACAAACCACATAAACCACTCCTAATCCAAGGAGACACAAATCAAATAAACCACTCCTAATCCAAAGGAGGTACAAACAATCCCTGTTCGTGAAAACTGGGTAAGACAACAGGATACAACTATACACACTACCCAAGGTAAATCAAAGGTTGACTAACATGTTACGACAACCCACACAATTAAGTGAAAACCCCATCTAGAAGACTTATATAAACAAATCACTCTATTTTCCCAACAACAACAATGAGATAAAACACATAATGAAAAGACACTTTTGGCAATTAAATAACCTACTTTAAGATTTCCTAAATCCAAACAAAGCAATAATACATCGTTTGCAAACATCCAAAGTAAGTAAAATTACATTTGCAACATTAAGTATTTCAAAACCCTAATTGTTTAATTCCATCCACAATTTAAATCAGGGACTAAACTAGTCAATTACTTTACTTCAAATTTTCTCAATTACAGTTAATAATAAGAATCAATTTTTAAAAAAAATAATAATCATTTTCTTATAGAATCAACCTTTGCATCTTTTCTCATAAAAATACTCTAAAAAAAATTATATTTAATTAACTCAATTAACATAAATTGTGAATACTCAAAAGTAAATACAATTATATTTGCAACCGTTAGGAATTTAAAACTAATAATTTAATTCCGTTTTCTCCAATTACACATAATAATAAATATCAAATTTTAAATAAAATCATTTTATTATAAAGTCAATTTTTTTCTTTTTGCATATGGTAATAAAATAATCATCTTAAAATCCATATATTTAAAATCATTTTATTTTCCAACTAATTAAAATAAATTCCAATTATTTAAAATATAATATATATAAATAATAATAATAAAAAAATTTAAATAATAGTATAATATATATATATAATATTAAATAAAAAAAATAAAAAAATAAAAATAAAAAATGATTTTCTTTATACCCCACAGGCCCCCAAAAGGGAGGAGGATGCAGCCATAGGCTGCGCCCAACCTCCCCTGTGGAGGCGGCGCTGCCTATGGCAGCGCTTCCCCCACACATAGTGTGGGGAGCACTATCACAACAACACCCTCCATGGAGCACTATCACAACAACACCCTCCATTGGGGGCATGGCTGTGTGCAACTACAACTGCTCCCCTCCCCAACCAAATAATAAAAAAAAATAAAAATTATATATTTCTTTTTTTAAGAAAAAATAGAGCACAACAAAAAAATAAAATCCTCTGTTCTGGTAAATTCCAGAACATGATTTTTGTGCCATGATTTTTAACAGGAAACAAGATTTTCCAAACATAAAACAAACCCAATAATGAATGAAAGAAATATATATATATATATATATATACCTAAAATCTCCATTTTACAGTCAAATTGAACCAATTTTCTACAAAAAATTTACAATAAAACTAATTTTCAAATATAGTTTCCTGATTTCAATTTCAAATTTGATATGAAACATTTCAACTCCCAAATAGAGGTTTTCTAATTTATTTTTGTTTTTATTTCAATTTCCTATTATTAAACTCAAAAGTTGTTTTTTTGTTTTTCTACAAACATCTAAATTTCTTCCATGATTCAACAGGGTTTTAAAATTTGTTTCCAAACAAGTTTTCAATTTGAAAAGAGCCATATTTTCAAAACAATAAACAAAAACAAGAAAGAATCTATTTGAAGCTTGCAGAATAAGACTGGAGTTGAGCTGCAATTTCCAATTTGCCAAAATCTTTCCAAATCTTCACTCCAATTCCAAAATGTATTAAAAAAAAAAGAAGACCTCCATTCTTTTTGCAGCCATCTATTCTTTTTCAAAATGAAAAATCTTTCCCAAATTTAGTCAATTCTCTCTAAAATATCCCAAATATTTTCTTTTTCCAAAATAAAATATTATCTTCATTCCTATTCTCCACACTTAGTCAACATTTTACAAATATCTTCTTTTTCTCCAACATAGATATTTCTTTTATGCATTCACAAGATATTTTCTTTTTTTAAATGATTTAAAACAAAATTCCATTTCCAATAAATTTAATTATTTTAATTATGCATTTTCAAAACAACTTTAACTATTTAATTTATTTAATCCATAACTATAATTTTAAAAACCATTTAATTTCCAAAATAGATTTAAATCTTTTACTTTATGCACTTTTCACATACAATTAAACTACTCACTTCATATATTTAATAGATTAATTTATTTACTCCACAACTAAATTTATTTAATAACAACTTAAATACATAAAGCCATTTATTTACTTTTTTCAACTTGCAATTAAATAAAATCAAGGAGATATGAACAACAAAGAAGCAACTTAATCCTGACTAAAAACTCAACACGCTATGACTAGGGTGATGAATTGACACAGAAAACCTAGCTAGTATCTCCCAATCAAATACCATTGGCGAATGGACACGCTCCAACCTATGAAACCAGGTGGATTCGATGTCCTGTACTTGTCAACCTGCGAACAAAGAGTATATTGAACATGCATAGATATAACATAATAAACACACTGTGAAGAGGAAATCATGGAATTGTAGGGCACTCACAAGCGAGTGATGTGATCTCGTCCCCTTCACCAATAAACTCATCATAGACTGATAGTTCAATCATAAACAAATATCTCATGCAATAACATGTTACAATAACTAATCATCATTACACCAATTAAAACATGTCAAATAAAACATCAGATAAGATACATCACATCACAGAAATAGACTATCGCTCTATAAATAGCAATCAAATAACACACACATGAAAAGGTATCTCAATAACCAAAAAGGCACACCAAAGTAAACAAGGACACACTATCCAGCCAGAAAGAAAAACAGAGGGGTATTACACCCTTTCCCAACCCTTGACAAGCCAATGATGAAGATGCAATGGACAAAATTAGCTCTCAATATAAAGAGAGTAACTTTGCATGACAGTGTGGATGCTAAAATGAGGAATGAGACCTTCAATTTATAGAATGATAGGATGGATAAATATGCAAAATGGGTGAATGTGGGACAATGATTCAACCAATAGGAAGGAGCCACTTTTCCAAATGTGAGTGGATGTGCAAGTTTTGGTTAATGTGCCAACAAATGACATTGGGTGGCCTTTTCAAATTTAAAATTTGGCTTGTTAGAGGGAGAAAAAGGGGCTTAAATGCCAAGTGGGGGACATGTAAGAGGAGAATTAATGCTATGTTGGAAGGGACAAGTCAACTTGATTTGAATTCAAACTTGAGGGAATATTCTCCAAAGATGCCTTGTTGAGGGAAAATAAGGATTTAATAAATTAATTAAAATCCTTTATTTGTGCAAGTGGAAAAATCTAGAGAATATGACTCATTTGACTTAGATTTAAGGATTAAACTAAATCAAAAGGAGATGGAAGATGATTTTAGATTTAATTAAATAAAGATTTGATTTATTTAATCGGGGTGATGTTAGGATCAAATTAAATAAAGTTGATTTATTTAATTTAAATGGATGACTTTAGAGATTGAATTTATTGAACTTGATTTATTTGATGAATGAACGAATATGAATTAGCTAAATGCATGATGCTAATTTTTCTTCTCTACTTTTTTCCCCTCTTTGAAGCAATGTACTTGCTACGTTGGTTCAAAGAATAAACTTACCTTTGATGAAAATTCAAAAAAAATTATGATTTTTTCATATGCCCCAATGGAAAATACACTAGTACATTTCCCCCTTGAGAGATCGAGCAAAAAGATTCAATTTGAGGGTCAATCTCATGATAAAGAGGTTCAAAATGGATGGTTATGATGATGATGCAAATGAGATAGTTTTAAGATGCTTAGAATAACCAATCTATATTATTCTAAACAACTTAAATGATATTACAATGCATGTGAGATGGATTATGTGATAATGCCTATATGATTATGCATTGGATGTTTTATGTAAATGTATGGTTTATGAGATGATTAGACTAATATATCTATATTATGATGATGAACATGCATGTGAGATGATGTACAAAATGATGATGGTTTGTGGATGCAAGATGGATGCACTGGTGATGATGATTAACTATCCTTATATGATGTTAGTGCGAAAAAGAAGAAATACGATGATGACAAGAGGATTGAACAAGCCAAATTTATGAGAGATGATGATGAGAAATGGATGATTTGCTTATCAAGAATTGGGATTGTAAAAGGGGCACTTACCTTATGTTTGATAAAATGCATAAGCATGATGCATCAAGGTATAAAGAACCAGGATGGCATTGCACTTAGTGTCATGGACTTTGACTGGACAAATAGATAGGAGTATTTTTGTTCACACCTAACATACAAAAACCTTGGTAGGATGAACTTTAGAAGTTTCAAACATCTTGGACCAAAACACAGAAAGGTATAACCTATCAATGTAATAGTGAACAAGCTACTCAAAACACCCTCCATACATATCTAACAAAGCAAGTATTCACCAAGTTATATTACAAGAATGCCCAACAAGCACAACAGACAAAAGATAATGATCATTTCCCCATTCCTATCTCTCTAAATCTTTTTGTCTAGACATCATCGAGAGGTTATTGGAATGAGCACAAAGAGATAAGTCAAAAGACAAAGATAAAGTAAACAAACAAGTTTATGTTCATCAATACCACTAACCGAAAGGAAATGTGTTTTTAAGGATAAGAATTGAAACTATTGGCAAAAGACAATGCCCATTGTAGGAAGGACACATCCTAGGACATGTTAGTGGATGGCGGCATGCCATTTCGTTTATCCAAAGTGTTCTTCCTGATAAATAATGCCCATTGTGGGAAGGATACATCCTAGGACATGATGTTATCAGATGATTGATTTGGCACTAATTGGGTGATAAGCTATTGACACAAAGAGTTGACCAACTTGTTTATGTACTAACCTAAACCTGAGATTTGACATCATGAGTTTTGAATTTTCACCTGCTAAACTCATTTGTGACTGTTTCATCAAAGGTTAGGGATGATGATTGATTTATTGTGAATGATGTTATTGCGGGTGAAAGCAAGATGAGATAGATGGATTTTTTTTCAAATATTTGGATCTTTTTGGAGATTTGAAATGTTTTGAGGTTGTTTTTGGTATTTTTCAAGATTTTTACAAATGTTTTGATTTTTTATTTTCAAATTTTTTAGGGTTTTCTAAGATTTTGACCAAGAGACTAACCTAAGGACCTATCCTAGGGGCCTCAGGGGTTGATCAATAGATTAGCCTTGCCTATGTTATACACATAGAGACCACATAGTTTGACTAATGACTTGACTGATTTACAAATGAAGATATACATGATGAAATGTCAATTTTTATGACGGACACCTAAGTGTCTCAAGGGATGATCAAAGATCAACCTTGCATATGTTCAAGGCTAAAAGACCTGTAGTTTGACTAGATGACTCTATTTTTTGACTTTTTGACTTGTTTTGGGATTTTGATATGTTTTGAATGTTTTTGGATTTTGTGATTTTTTTGGATTTTTTGATGTTTTTAGATTTCTTGATTTTAGGACTTCAAGAATATACACGAATCCGATCTGTTGAGAACATGCCCCCGGTGTGATGTAATAGACTACTCTGATAAAGGTAGGATAGAGTGACCTTGAGGATGGGTCGAGTAGTACTAGGAGGGATCATGATACAAACATAGGACCAACCTATGATACAAATGTCAAATGGATGGGTAATGGATGGAGATTTGAATTTGATGGATGATGGAAACGTAATGGATGGATGATGTAGAATGAGCCATGAAGATCCTGGTGGATGGAAAGTGCTTATTTACACAAAGTGCATGTTTTCTAGGTATTCACCAAGGTACTTGTCCAAAGCACCACTGAAGTGGTTTTCACCAGAGGACAATTTTTCTCTTTACTGTTTTTGATCCTTTTTTTTTTAATTTTTTTGTTGTCACCAAAATGCCTATTTGCTAGGTTTTCATTAGGGTAACCATTTTTTCAAGACATTTTTTGATTTTTTGATTTTTTTGGGTTATATACCTTGAAAGATGAGGAATAAAATTTTTTGAGATGGGAGCTATTCACGGGTTCTTATAGAGGTTCCCCTTCAGGTGTTGATAGCTGATATGCCCCTAACTTATAGCTTGCTATGATAACAAATTGTAGACATACAAAATTAGCATCACATTCATCCACTCATTCAATAAATCAATTTCAGTAAATCCATTCACCAAATGAATCAAGTCTATTTAATGCAATCTCTAAGGATCGTCCATTTAAATTGAATAAATTAACTTTATTTAATTTAAGCCTATCATTACCTCATTTGATTAAATAAATAAATTTTAATCACATCCTAACATTCCATCTTTTATAAATCATCTCCTAAGTTCATCTCCTTCAAATTGATTAACATTTATCTCACATCATCCTTTTAGTTAAATAAACCAAACTTTATTTAATTAAATCCAAAATTCATATTCCTCCCTTTTGATTTAAATAAATCAAAGTATCTAAGTCAAAATGGGTCAAAAACACCTAATCATCATCTTAAGTTAATCAAACTATGATTAATCTAATCTAATCACCCATCACATCCTCTAGCATTTCCTACTTGCACAAATACAACATTTTAATTCATTTATTAAAATCATCATTTTCCCTCAATAAAGCTTCTTTGGAGAATATTCCTCAAGTTTGAATTTGAAAACAAGTTGACTTGTCCCTTCCAACATGGAAATAACTCCCCTCTTACATGTACCCCACTTGGCATTAAAGTCTCCTTTTCTCCCTCCAACAAACAAAATTTGAATTTCAAAAGGCCAACCAATCTCATTTATTGGCACATTGACAAAAACTTGCACATTCCTCAAACATTCACAAGGTGACAAGTGGATCCTTCTTATTGGCCAAATCTTTATCCCAAATTGCTCTCTTTTGGGCACTCTTTCAACTTGAGGTTCTATAAATAGAAGGCTCATTCTTCATCTTAGCATCCACAATCTTATGCAAAGTTACTCTCTTCAATTAAGAACTAATTTTTCTCATTTCACTCCATCTTCGAGGCATCTATCATTGAGCTTGGAAAGGATTAGGAAGGGTCACTTTGCACAAGTGACACCAATCCACTATGGAATAAGTACATGTTATGCTTTTATGTCTTTTGATCCTTTTTGTTATTTTTTTGCATTTTGGAGCATAATATGTTATTTCATAGGAGCATTTAACAAGTTTGCATATAACTAACCCATGAAAAAGAGTTTAGAGTGTCTGCAGATTTGGAAGGGTGCTCACATGTGGTGCTAGAAGGAGGGCTCCAATGCATTCTAGTTTTAACAATCATTTGTATGCTTGTGGAATTCAGTTTTTATGTATGTTGGATCCATTTAGTTTTGAAAGTCTTTTCAAAATTGCATTGTGGTTGTTGGCTTTACACTGGCCAATTACATTACTTTGAAAGTATTTTAAGTGGTGTTGAGGGTGCATCTTTCACACGTGCCGATTGCAAAAGTTTAAAGATCCTTTATTTGTTGTTTTATATACACATACACCCCTCCACTTCAGTCCTGTAATAGTTGCATTCTAACAAAGTTTATGGGAATCAATTTTCTTGTCACTTACCATTCGCATTTACTTTGAAAGCATTTCAAATGCCTCATTACACCTACCATTTGCATTTATTTTGAAAGCATTTCAAAGGCCTTTTATATGCGTCATAGAGGGAAGTCATCGATCAATAGTTGCTGCTATATCTATTGACTGTGAAGTTTTCAAAGGTCAAGAATTGTTAACATTAGTTCCAGAAAAATATAAAAATATTGTGAACATTTCTGTTTGTAGCCACAATGTCATGAAAATTAAAGAAATTACAGTCTGATGAGTGAGTGAGGTAACACGCTGCAGTTGGTGCAACCACAGACCATTGTCAGTTAATATTAATGGTCTTAAATTTATTGTCATTTAATATTTATCCACTAGAAAATGAGTAGTTGTGGATAGACATCGATTTGACTAGCTATGGTTGTAGATGAGAATGACTTTTTAAAAATTTTCACAGAAGGGAATTTTGCAAACAAATTTAGCTATGGAGAGATCTAACAAACAAAAAAAATGTGACAAAGAGGTTTGAATGTTCTTTTTAAATGGTTGGATCTCTTTCATAAATGTGTTAGCCTAAAAGTTTCCTGTTTATTATTGCTCGCTTTACACCTATCAGATGCATTTGCTTGAAAGTTTTCAAAGACCTTTTAAATCACTGTCCTTACGCAGTTACTTTCACCTACTAAATGGAACTTGCTAGAAAATTTTCGTACACTTATCCAAGGAGTCTTATTTTGTGTAGGTCATATAATCATTCTAAGCTAGAAATAATTGTAGAATTTGGCTTTACTCTAGGTAATAGCATTTTCCTAAAAATATCCAAATTCTTTTCATAGAATACATTCAGTTCCTATCTCACAATCATTGTAGGCAATGAGACCATGCCTCTTTTAGGTGTTATGTCAAAAAGTTCACACACCAACCGTAGAGAACTCATGGGATTTTTTTTGACAAATTGATCTGCCTCCCAGCCTCCACCTAACCCTCATCATCTTCCATCTATGGCTTATATGGTCCCGCCTTCTCACTCATCTATGTGTCTATTTAAATCTTCAAGGTGGATGTTTCCTGGTTGATAGATTGGTAGTTGTTTGCAAAAGATATCTTTAAGTCAGTTACGCTCCTTTCCTTAACCCACATGTTGTTTCTTGTAAGGGTGTTTGATCTTATAAGGGTGCTTCATGTATCCTCTTTATTATTAACAAATCTACTTTTTGAATGGGATTTGAATATTTTCTTTGTTACTTGCAAATATTACGGGCAGATATACTATTTAATCCACTTGGTCTATACTACCACATTTTTTAAACATATATACATGGGCATCCTACCAAAAAGGTCACATACCTGTGCCTTGTCCTTATGCATTTTATGGATGACCAGACCCTGTTTTAAATTCCCCATCAAATATACGCTGGAAATGGTTGACAATTCAGCTTTATACCTACCAAAACACATTTCCTTCAATCTTCTTTTCTTTTTAAAGCTTTACACTTGACAGTTGCATTTGCTTTCAAGATTCAAAAGCCTTTCTATATGGTAGTTGCATTTGATCTTTTAGCAATATACAACTTTAATGAATGATTTTAGTAATTGATTTGATTCGGTGCATTTTTATTTACTCATAATTCTCTCATACTATATCATTACTTATTTATTGAAAGGTGTATTATTTATGGTTGATAAAATTTATGTGCTTACAAAGTTTGTCACATCATTTTGATTATGATAGTCAACATTTGAGATTGGGAGGTGCTTTTGAAAGGTGTATTCTTTATGGTTGATAAATTTTATGGGCTTGCAAAGTTTATCACATCATTTTGATTATTATGATAGTCAACATTTGAGGTTATGAGGGGGCTTTTGAAAGATGTATTATTTATGGTTGATAAAATTTATGGGCTTTCAAATTTTATCACATCATTTTGATTATTTTGAAATAGTCAACATTTGAGATTAGGATGATACTTTTGAAAGATTTATTCTTTATGGTTGATTTATTGGCTCAATACCTTTAGTTATGTGTATTATGATAAGGGAAGGAAGGGGTCTAGAAAGTGTGATATCTTTTCAATGAAATCAATATCAAAGCATGATTCACTTATAAATCATCCTTTTACCATCATAATCATCCAAATCTTTGTCCTTTCATCTAGGATCATATTATTGTTTGAAGTTAATGATCCAAATGAGTTCAATATTTTGATCCTCACATGAGTGTCTTTTGTTTAATAGGAAAATGAGGAAGGTGTAAAGGAAGAAAAAGAGAGGAGCATTTTGTTGCATAAGGAGCTTGCAAGAGATCTTCAAAGAAACTTGGAGATAAATTGAGCATCAAAGTTGAAACTCAAAAGAATTTTTTAATGCTTGGAGATTTCCATCTTATGTCTTATTTTTCTATTTTGGGCTAACTCATTTGGTTTTGGGCTTTAAAATTAACATTTCAAAAGCTTTCAATTTTCATTGCAAAGGGGTTAAAATGAACTTGAGGAAAATTGACTAGATTTCATTTGAGGTTAACCAATTGAACAAGGAAACTTTTATATCTCATTTTGGTGCTTTAAAATGAATCAAAATCATTGCTTTGTGGACATAAAATGAACATGTGCAACTTTGTTTTGTGATTGCTTACTTAAACTAACATCATCAAAATAGACATATACACTTCTCTCGTGCTTTACAATGATCTTGAGAATCAAAAGGCCTTTTTTTATCTTAGGTTGAGATAAAGTAATCACCTCCACACTTCATTTTTGGTTTAAAAATTGAACAAAACACTTTGTGAGTGTGAGAAAACCTATTGCATGTGTTCTCCCTTCGTTTCTAAATGAAGGTTGATCAAACTATGAATATGTTTACTCACTTTTGTCTATCTTAGAGGGCCTTCCTTGGGGAAAAAGTACTCACCCAAGGGAATGACTCAACTAGTAACACTCTAAAGCCAAGAGTATTTCTAGCCAGGATATAAATGTGGGTATTGGAATAAATGCCAATATCACACAGTTGACTCCAACGAGAAGGGCAACAATGGTCTCTCTCCATGCTGGGTCAACTCTTATGATAGAAAAGTATGAATTAAAACCCTTGTTTTAGAATTCCCAAAATCCTTGATCTATTTTTTGGTGCAAAAACGGTCATTTTGAATCTGCCCCACACTTTTACGGTGTTTAGTATAAATGGAAAGCATGCCATGCGAGTTTCATGGGTGTTGATGCTTGGATGCCTCATATAAGTGAGTGTCATGGAGGGGAGCCAGTGGGGTCAAGCATCTAACCATTCACTAAAGATAAGCATAGCTTGACTTGTCCAAGTGGGGACTCAACAAATATTTTCTTTCATATCCATAGGATTGTGCTCGTTATTGGTTACAAAACACTTTGCTTACTTGAAAACATTTGGAAACAAAAATTTAACATCATCATCAAAATTTCAAACCCTTTAGGAGGAAAATACAATTCACCAACTTCATGTGTGATTGCTTACCCTTGGGATTTCATCCTTAGAGGTTTCTAAGCACTTGTATTTTCATCTCAATTTTCATACTAAATTTAAACAATAGGTAACCTTTGCCTTAATTTCATCAAATTTTTGCATAATATAGCTTATGAAATGATAAGAAGTTGAGACATTGGGCATCTAGTTTGAAAACCTAATCAAGAAATGTTTGTGGTAAAACAAATTCATTAAGTAAAAACTAAAAACAATTGGACCCTACACATGTGTCTCCAATGATTTCACACAAGATAAAGATCAAGAAACCAAAGGTAAAATCCCTTAGTTTGAAATCCCATCAAAAGCGTCTCTCAATGCTATACGAATTCAGATGAAGACTACTTTTTAACTTTTATAGAAAGGATTCAAGAAACAATCCTGGTTTGTACTCATTCTATTACTATCAAAACCCAAATATTTTTAGAGAGTTTGAACATCTTGTTTAGAGAAAATCTTGTTCATCAAAACTGAGGTCTAGTAAACAAGTGTCTTTTTATGTACATCCTAGGATCAAAATCAAACTTTCATCCATCCTTGAACATCAAAACCAGAAAAATCATCTCATCAACAACTCTTTGAAAATCTTGGAAAAATCCTTTATGTTAATCTTTGGGAAAATCATTTGAAATCAATCCAAAATCACCTTGTTTGATTCAATGTGTGTTGATGCATCCTTCTCCACATATTTGATCAAATTATAAAAACTTGTGAACAAATTCATCCCTTGATAAAATCCAACATCTTGGTATTTAAGAGTTCAATATCAATATCATCTTGTTTGCACATGAGTGTTTAGATGAATCCTTCTTCTCACACCTAGACAAATTATCATCTTGTGAAGGATTTAACTCTAGGACAACTTCCAACCTCTTAAAGTTTATAAGTCCACCAAAATCCAAATCTGAAACAAATCAATCCTAATTCCAGTCCTAAAGTTTAAAATACCCCTTCAAGATTCTCTCAAGAGTTCCAATCATCCATCAAACATCCATCTTACATCCATATCATTATCACCCTTTGATCCTTAAAATCATCCTAAAATTTCTCTTTTGTACCTAAAGTTAGATCAATCCAAAGAATTCAAGAATTCACCTTTAGCATTCTCAAAGATTCATCCCTATTTTATGGTGCAAACTAGATCACAACACAAGAGGAACATGGAAGCCAATAAAGAAGCATCTACTTCAAGTGACTTAAGTCAAACTACTCCTGAAATGAATCCCATTTGATCCGGCAATCGCACGATTAACCTACCTCCATTTTTGCAAGATCATCAAGAGGAAGGTGTCCAGATGGAGGATCTCACCAATAATTCCTTCACAATGTCACACGAGGAAATCACTGAAATAATCTAAAATTCAGAGAATCATAAGATTATCAGCATCATGATGAGAATCAATCCCTCACTATACATGATCGAATTAGCAAAGCAAGGGGCCAAACTCCTCTCCAATTTTGACATGAGCACTATTGTGGAACCATATTTTGGATTCATTCCTCCAATCACATCTACCATCCCCATTTCATCTATCCCCTCATTTCAAAACATCACTGAAAACATACTGCAAATCACATCATCCATTGCTCCAACACAACCCATTGTTAACAAAGGAAGTGTATTTCTCAATGCATTGCAAACACATCCTCTCATAAACAATTAGGACTTGGACAAGAACAACATCTTGGGACAAACTATACCATTGCATATTTTTCATGATCCAAACGATCCATCATCATCATCATTTCGTGCAACACCCCAAACCTATCTCCCCATAACTTTGCAAGGAGAAGGTGACATGTTCAGACTAGGGGGCATTTTTGACACTACACCATTTCCTCAAGAGACCACATCTCTCACATTTCCACCACTTCCACCATTACCACCATCATCCACACCATTACTTGGCTTAGGGATTCCACCTTTACCAAATATCAATCAAAATCAAACCAACATCCTAAACATCAATCAAAACTTGTCATCGACATCACAATAACAGATGACAACTACACAAATAACGACATCATCAACCACCCCCATAATATATCAAAGAATGGTCTCTCATGGACCAACCACATTGATCGCACCATCCACTAATCAAACACCAATCACCAACACAAAAACACCTCTCACCTCCACCACCACCAAGCTCCAATATATCAAGCCAATACAGTATGGAATTGCAAGCCACTCAACAAGCTACTTACCAAAAGGAATTTCTAGAAGTACAAAAACAACAAGCCGCACAATTAGCTGCTCAACAAGCCACGCAATTAGCTACTTAGTAAGCTACATACTTAGATGCTCAACAAGCCACTCAAGTGGCACAAGATGCTCAAGCTACCCAAATCGCACAACAAGTGCAATAGGCTACACAAGCCCAAGCCTTATTGCAGCAACAACAACAACAAGCTGCTCAAGCAACTCAAGTTGCACAAGCTCAAGCACAAGCACAAGCTCAAGCACAAGCTCAAGCCCAAGCTCAAGCGTACACTCAAGCCAAAGCCCAATATCAAGCACAAAAAGCACAAGCACAAGCACATTATCTTGCACAACACACAACCCAACAACAAGCTTATTAGTAAGTGCTAAATCAATATCAAGAACATCATGAAGTAGCCCAATTAGCAGCTAACAACAAGTGCAACAACAAGCTCAACAATAGGCACTAATAGCACAACTACAATAGCAACAACAAAAAGAATTGTTGCAAGGATAATTGACTCAACAGAATATGCAAACATCATCCATCAACATACCAACCAATTCACCCATTCCACCGATAAGTGAACCACCTCAAAACACTTTCATCCCACCCTCAGATCCACAAAACGATGTGACAACACAAATAAGGTTACTCTCGCAACAAGTGCTTGACCTTCAATCAGGGTGAACCATGAAAACACCTAGCAACTTGTGCCCTTACCTGTTCGACATAAGCCTTGTAATGAAACCAATCCCAAAGGGATCTGAGATCCCAAAATTTGATAAGTATCATGGGACGGGAAACCCTGAATATCACATCAGGGAATTCTAAGTTCATTGCATGGAAGTTGCGTATGATGATACCTATATGATGTGGTTATTTCATAGGAGTTTGGCTAGCCACACCATGGAATGGTTCTCTCACCTACCAACGGTATCAAGACATTCCAAGAAATCATAGACGCATTCATCAAAAACTATGCATGCAATATCACCATGGATGTCAGTCTTGAAGAACTATTGGCTCTAAAACAAGGTAAGAATGAATCATTTTCTTCATTCCTACAATGATGGAAATCCAAGGCCAATCAGAGCAAATAGGTCATTCCCGAGGAACAAAAAGTGTGCACTATCATATCCCACCTTGACGGCCTCTTGGCATTCCATCTCAATGTCCAATGGATCACCACATACGACCAATTGATTTCCAAGGTGCTCAACATCGAACGAGCCCTTATGACACAACCTGGAGGATCAACTTCATATCTTGAACAAAAAAATAATTTCCCGCCCACCAATTACAATGAAAAATCTCACACATGGGAAAGAAACAAAAATATTATGAAGGATGGTCTCATTGATGCCAAAGTTGTCATTAGCGTGCCTCAACAAAACACACCTGCACCACAACAAAACCAAAACCATCATCAAAACAACCATCACATGAACACAACACATCAAACAAACAATCAAGCAATCAATAATGTCATTGATCAAAGGGGAGCGCCACAATGAAACAAGAATTCCATCAAATGAAGGTACATAGCTCTTGGGGAACCACTTGAACTCATCATGAAGAAACTGATAAATGAAAACCTCATCAAGATTCCCACCTACAAGAACTACCAAGAACCAGACGTTAAACCTCCTTGGTACAACAAAAATTAGCTCTGTGAACTCCACAAAATCAAAGGGCACACCAATAACAATTGCATGAGGTTAAAGAACATAGTCCAAGACCTCATTGATCAAATAATCATAAATGTGGAACAACCAACAGAAACCAGAACCTCAAAATATACATGAATTTGATGCCTAACCATAACAATAAAGGGAACAATAACACTGATAAGGGGAAAGGCACCTTCAAAAACATAAATCATGTGGATGAAACTGTCCTTTCCTCCCTCGATTAATACTGCATAGTAAACACTATCAAAGGAGCTCAATCTGATTGTGGAGTCACCACAATAGGTAGAAAAGTTACTATCGTAGGATCATCCAAACCAAACAAAACTTTCATGTCCAATTCAAAATCTGTTCCCAATGGTTACAATGTCCTTGATTAGTTAAAAAGAATGCCAACACAAATCTCCATCATGGAGTTATTAAAAATCTCATCTTCCCACAAGAAAATCCTTGAGGAAGCATTGGCTTCATCCACCATCCCCGCAAATCTTAATGCAAAACAATTCCAAGCTATGGTCAGAAACATCATCACTCCAAACCTCCTTACATTTTCTTGACCAGGACTTTCCCCCTCAACCATCTCATAACTATGTACTCCATTTAGAGGCCCTAGTGTAGAAAAGTAAAGTCAAGCAGGTCTTGGTGGATGGACGTGCAGGCTTGAATATTTGTTCCCTCAAGCTCATTAAGTAGTTAAAAATCTCAGAGGATTCCATTGGAAAAGGAAAAGGTATTACAATCAGAGCATATGATGATCATGAAAGAGATTCCCAAGGGACAATCAAAATCCCTATTCAAGTAGGGCTAGCTATCATGCAAACCACCTATCAGGTCCTGGACCTTGACTTGCCTTATACCATTCTCCTAGGATGTCCATGGATCCATTTAATGCAAGCGGCAGCATCAACTTTCCATCAATGTGTCAAATTCACATATGAAGGACAAGAGGTCACTATCCATGGAGATGCTAAACCATTCTCCTATTGCAAGAACCTTGAGGAAAAATACTACAAAATCCCTCAAGTGCCTAAAAATGATGAAGGCCCATCAACACCATACATTGATCCTGCCACTCTCACTTCCACTTCTGTGATAGAGACACCCACCACTCCCGCCACCCCACCATCTCTGATATCAAAGTCATTATCCAGGCTAGTGGTTACGAAAACTACACGATTCCCAAAAATTCTTTTGTGGTAGGAGAGTTACCAGAATCTCCCAAATCATGTGGATGTCTGCAAGCAAATTAAGCCTCCACATCTTGAACATCCCCTGAAGACTATCCCAACTTCAGAAGTTGGAGAGATCTCAGTCAAGAAGTCATAGAGGAGGATCCATCTCATCTCGTATACCAAGATAATAGACCAACAACCAATCTACCAATGGATGAAAGAAGCAGAGGTTTGCAAATGATGCTTGCAATGGGGTATAACAGAAACCAAAGACTTGGGAAAAATGACAATGGGCTTATAATACCTATCATTCTAGAGACACAAATGAGAAATCTTCGCCTCAGATGTACCCCTCCGAGTATAACCATACGTGGCTGAAGTCCTTTAGTTAGAAAAGTCATTAATCCTCCTCAGCTATCCGCAGCCAAACTTTGCTTACCCATATCTACAGGTCAAGTCTTAGACAATTCACATTTGACATATCTGATGTCTGTAGTAGTAGTGATGATGAGGATCCCATAACCAACCTACCTAGGCTCTTCGAGGATACCACCCTTCTCATGATTAGCACCTTATCCTTTGAGTCAAACCATCAAAATAATTAAATCCGTGTAGTTTACCCCCAACTCATCAATTATGACCAACGAGGACCACTAGTTCCTGACACATTCAAAAAAAATAAGGCACTCTCAGAATTCATGGGACTATGGGATAACATTCCATGTGAAAATCACAAACTAGGATTCATCATTGAGCTAGATACACAGGCCTATTATGGGGAAATTATTGAATCCCTTAGTCGCAAAGGTGAGAAACTAAGAATAATATCTAATTCCTTGAGTGAAAACCACATTGTGGCAATCTCTAACTTGAAAAATGTAAAAATAAAGGACACATCCAATGGTGAAAACCTCTCTGAGGCACCTAAGGATGGGGTATTGAATCTTCCTTTCAAGGCTCTTCATCAGGAAAATTTAGTTGTCCTACTAGAAAGGTGTAATCTAGTTAATCTAGGAATAGAGGAGACCCCACACATCACATTCTATGCAGAGTCATTACTGTCAGAAGAACAAGAAATCCTAGCAACTTTCTTAAGAGAAAGACAAGTTAACTTTTCATGGAGCTACGTAGACATGCCAGGGCTTGATCCAGAAATTGTAGTTCATCACCTACCAGTATACTCTGAAGCAAAGCTTGTTAGACAAAAGCTTAGGAAAATGTACCCTCAGATCACCCTTCTAGTCAAAATGGAACTAAAGAAGCTATTGGATGAAGGATTCATTTGGCCAATAGACTATCCAAAATTGGTATTAAACTTGGTGCCTATCTTAAAACCTGATGGGGGCATTAGAATCTATATAGACTTCAGGAACTTAAACAAGGCATGTCCAAAAGATGATTTCCCATTTCCCAACATTGACATGATCGTAGACGTGATGGGGGGACATGAAATTATTTCCTTGATGGATGGTTTCTCTGGATACAACGAGATAATGATTGCTAAAGAAGACTTACACAAAACAACCTTCACTTGTCCATGGGGGACTTACTATTGGAATATGATGCCATTCAGCTTGAAGAATGTAGGAGCGTAGGAGCAACATACCAAAGAGCCATGACATTAATCTTCTAGGACATGATCCATAAAACTATCAAAGATTATGTTGATGAAATACTAGCCAAATCAAGAAAGAGGAAGGATCACATAGCAACCTTAAGTGCTCTTTTGATAGTTTGGAGGAATACAAAGTTTGATTAAATCCAATGAAGTGTGTCTTCAACATACAATTAGGAAAGTTGCTAGAATACATTGTGTCAATGAGAGGTATTGAGGTAGATCCAAAAAAATTAAAAGCAATCCTTGAGATGGAGGCACCCAAAATATTAAAATAATTAAGAGGTCTCCAAGGTAGGCTTTAGTCCATCTAAAGGTTCATAGCAGAGCTGGAAGATAAACATAATCCATATTCTCACCTACTTCACAAGGGATTAGAGTAAAAATGGGATAAAAAGTGTGAATAAGCCTTCAATAAGATCAAAGAATATCTACTTACACCACCTGTCCTAATGCCACCGATCCCAGGAAAGCCATTAATTCTCTATGTGTCAGCAACAATAGCAGCCCTTGGAGCTCTTCTAGCTCAGCAAGACAAAAATGGGATAGAAAGGGACATTTATTATATCTATAGAACAATGGTTGGGCATGAGTTGAATTACTCATTCATTGAGAAAGCATGCTAGCAGTAGTGTTTGCATTGAAAAAATTCAAACATTGCATGTCGGCACACAAAGTCAAACTCTTCGCCAAAATTGATCCCCTCAAGTACTTACTATCAAAGGAAATGCGCACTGGAAGAATGGCTAAATGGGTCATGATACTATCAGAGTATGCAATTGAATGTGGAGCAGAAAGAAATTAAAGGATAAATCATCACAGATCAGCTTGCAGAAGCACCAATCTATTCAGAGAATCCTCTCATCTCAGAGTTTCGAGATGAATTCATCTTCAACCTCAACATAGTCGACCATTGGAAACTTTACTTTGATGGCTCATACACACAACATGGATCACGACTCGATGTCTTCTTTATCACCCCATAGGGGGATTGCATACCTAGATCATATAAATTTGTGTTCCCCTGCACCAACAACATAGCAGAATACGAGGCTTTAACCATAGGTCTCAGAATAGTAGTGTAGTGGCACATCATGGCCCTCCAAGTATACAGAGACTCTCAGGTGATAATAAACCAAATGAACAATGATTACCAAACTAAAGATGATAAGCTCACTCCATACAAGAAACTAGTGGAGACTCTCAAGGAATCCTTTATCGAGATCACATTTGAGTAGATACCCAGAGCCAACAATAGAGCAGCAGATACCATGGAAATGATAAGATCCTTACTGGACATCCCTCACAATGTCAAAAAATATGAATTCTTGGTAGAGAAACTTATTGTTCCTGCATTCGAGGTAACAGAATTAGAATTTGTGTGTGAACTCATTGGTCCCAATGATCCCTAGTACCATGAAATTTTTACCTTCCTGTGAATAGGCGTCATACTTTCTGACTTACCCTCCACCTTAAAACCAACCTTTGTCAAAAAGGCATCCTGATTCGTCATCCTAGGAGATACCCTGTATAGTAGGAGCATAGAAGGAACCTTACTACGCTGTTTAAATGTTGAGGATTCATTGAGCGCTTTAACTGAAGTACACAATGACATATGTGGTTCACGCTCAAGTGGAATGACCCTAGCCAAGAAACTACTAAGGATGGGGTATCATTGGCCTATAATGGAAAGAGAAGCACATGACTACATCAAAAGGTGTCTACAATGTTAGCAGCATGGGGACCTCATCCATGCTCCAGTTCAAGAACTTCATCCCATCATCACACCATGGCTCTTTTCGTAGTGGAGACTCGATCTCATTGGAAAAATCACTCCCACTTCATCTAATGGCCACAAGTTTATCATAACTGCCACTGAGTACTTTACCAAGTGGGTGGAAGCCATACACATGACGTTTATAACCGAGAAGTAGAGATCAAAGTTCATCTTGAGCTATCTCATTTTTTGCTATGGTGTCCCACAAGCCATTATCTCAGATAATGGGACACCATTTAAGAATCAGGATGTCTGCAACTTGTGTGAAAATTTCAAAATCCAACATTGCTTTTCCACCCCATACTATCCCCAAGGCAATGGCCAAACATAAGCCACTAATGAAACCATTTTGAGAATCCTCAAGAAAACAATCAATGATGTAGGTCATGATTGGCATTGACAGATCAATCCCACCCTCTGGGCCTATCGAACTAGTATCTATACACCCACCGACACCACCCCCTTCTCACTAGTCTACAGATCAAAAGCAGTACTCCCCATTAAGATCGAGCTCCCATCACTAAGAATATCACTGCAAACCCTCATCACGGATGAAGAGTACCGAGTATCAAGACTGAATGAGCTGGAGCTATTGGATGAGTGGTGTATAGATGCTTTAAATCATTTGCAAGTCTATCAAAACAAACTCAAGAGGAGCTATAACAAGAAAATAAAAAGCAGGACTTTCCAAGTTGGAGAACTAGAATTAAAGGAGAATCACAAGAACGTCCCAAATCCAAATAGCAAAGGAAAATTTGAACCCAATTGGTTGGGACCATTTGTTATCACAACAAGCTATAAGTTAGGGGAATATTAGTTATCAACATCCAAAGGGGAACCTCTGCGAGAGCCCATGAACAACTCTCATCTCAAAAAAATTTATGCCTAATCTTTCAAGGTATAGAATCCAGAAAATAAAAATAAAAAATAGAAAATGTCCTCAAGAAATGGTTACCTTGGTGAAATCCTGGCAGAAAGGCATCTTGGTGACAACAAAAACAATAAAAAAAGAAAAAAATATAAAAAAAAATCATAAAAAGGATTAAAAATAGTAAAGAGAAATATCGTCCTTTGGTGAAAACCACTTCGGTGGTAGTTTGGACAAGTACCTTGGTGAAAACCTAGAAAATAGGCACCTTGTGTAAATAAGCACTTTCCATCCATCATGATCTTCAAGACCTATTCTGCATCATCCATCCATTACATTTCCATCATCCATCACATTCAAATCTCCATCCATCACCCATCCACCCACATCCGCATCATAGCTTGGTCCTGTATCTGTATCATGACCGCCCCTAGCACTATTCATCCCATCCTCAAGGTCAGTTTGTCCTAACTTTATCATAGTAGTCTACTGCATCATGTTGGGGGCATCCTCTCATCGAATCAGATTCATGTATATTCTTGAAGTCCTAACATCAAAAAATCCAAAAACATCAAAACATCAAAAAATCCAAAAACATAAAAAAATCACTAAAATCCAAAAACATTCAAAACATATCAAAATCCAAAAATAGGTCAAAAATTTAGTCAATATTTTTTTCAAAAATAGAGTCATCTTGTCGAACTATGGGTCTCTAAGCCTTGAACATAGGTAAGGTTGATCTTTGATCATCCCTCGACACACTTAGGTCAGTCCTTTACGAGTTCATCATAATAAACTAACATTTCATCATGTATATCTTCATCTGTAAATTGGTCAAGTTTTTAGTCGAACTACATGGTCTTTGCGTGTATAACATAGGCAAGGCTAATGTATTGATCAGCCCCTGAGGCCCCTAGGATAGGTCTTTAGGTTAGTCTATTGGTCAAAATCTCAAAAAACTCCAAACACATTAGAAAATAAAAAATCAAAACATTTGGAAAATCTCAAAAAATACCAAAAACAACCTCAAAATATTGCAAAACTCCCAAAAAACATTCAAATATTTGAGAAAAATCCATCCATCCATCTCATATTGCTTGCACCCACAATAAACACCACTCATAATAAACGATCATCATCCTCAAGCTTTGGTGAAATAGTTAGAAACAAGTCTAGCAGGTGAAAAGTGAAAACTTAAAACACCAAGTCTCAGGTTTAAGTCAGTACATAAAAAAGTTGGTAAACTCTTTGTGTCAATATCCTATCATCCAATCAGTCCCATTTCAATCATCTGATAACATCATGGCCTAGGATGTATCCTTCCTACAATGGGAATTATTTATCAGAAAGAGCACTTTGGATAAATGAAATGACATGCCACCATCCACTAACATGTCCTAGGATGTATCCTTCCTACAATGGGCGTTATATTTTGGAAATAGTTTCAGTTCTTATCTTTAAAAAACCATTTCCTTGTGGTTAATGGTATTGAAGAATGTTCATCAGCTTGTTTTTTTACTTTTTCTTTTTCTTTTAACTTATCTCTTTGTGCTCATTCCAATAACCTCTCAATGGTGTCCAAACAAATGGATTTAGAGAGATAGGAATGGGGAAATGATCATTATCTTTTTTCTTCTATGCTTGTTGGATGTTCTTGTAATATAATTTGGTGAATACTTGCTTTGTTAGATATGTATGGAGGGTGTTTTGGGCAACTTGTTGACTATTGCATTGATAGGTTATACCTTTTCGTGTTTTGGTCTGAGGTGTTTGAAACTTCTAAAGTGCATCCTAGAAAGGTTTCCGTATGTCAGGTGCGAACAAGAATACTCCTATCTATTTTTCGAGTCAAATTCCATCACATTAAGTACAATGCCATCCTAGTCCTTTATACCTTGATGCATTGTGCTTATACATGTTATCAAACATAAGGTAAGTGACCCTTTTAAAATCCCAATTCTTGATAAGAAAATCATCCATTTCTTATCATCATCACTCATAAATTTGGCTTGTTGGATCCTCTTTTCACCATCTCATTTCTCATTTCTTCTTTTCCACACTAACATCACCTCATCAATAGTTAATCATCATCACCAGTGCATCCATCCTACATCCACAAACCATCAGCATTCTGCACATCATCTCACATGCATTTTCATCATCATCATATAGATCTATTAGTCTAAGTGTTTGCATAAAACATTCATTGCATAATCATATAGGAATTATCACATCATCTATCATCACATCATATCATCATTTAAGTTGTTTAGGATAATATAGATTGGTTATTCTAAGCATCTTAAAATCATCTCATTTGCATAATCATCATTTCCATCGATTTTGAACCTCTTTCTCATGAGATCGACCCTCAAATCGAATCTTTTCATTCGATCTCTCGAGGGGGAAATATACCAATATACTTCTTTCTATTGGGGCATCCAAAAAAAATAGAAATTTTTTTAATTTTGATCGTGGCAAGTTTATTGTTTGAACCAATGCAACAAGTACATTGCTTCAAAGAGGGGGAAAATGTAGACATACAAAATTAGCATCACATTCATCCACTTATTAAATGAGTCAATTTTAGTAAATCCATTCATCAAATGAATCAAGTCTATTTAATTCAATATCTAAGGATCGTCCATTTAAATTGAATAAATTAACTTTGTTTAATTTAAACCTATCATTACCTCATTTGATTAAATAAATAAATTTTAATCACATCCTAAAATTCCATCTTTTATAAATCATCTCCTAAGTTCATCTCCTTCAAATTGATTAACCTTTATCTCACATCATCCTTTTAATTAAATAAACCAAACTTTATTTAATTAAATCCAAAATTCATATTCCTCCCTTTTGATTTAAATAAATCAAAGTATCTAAGTCAAAATGGATCAAAAACTCCTAATCATTATCTTAAGTTAATCAAACTATGATTAATCTAGTCCAATCACCCATCACATCCTCTAGCTTTTCCCACTTGCACAAATAAATAATTTTAATTCATTTATTAAAATCATCATTTTCCCTCAACAAAGCATCTTTGGAGAATATTCCTCAAGTTTGAATTTGAAAACAAGTTGACTTGTCCCTTCCAACATGGCAATAACTCCCCTCTTACATGTCCCCCACTTGGCATTAAAGTCTCTTTTTCTCCCTCCAACAAGCCAAATTTGAATTTGAAAAGGCCAGCCAATCTCATTTATTGGAACATTTACAAAAACTTGTACATTCCTCAACCATTCTCAAGGTGACAAGTGGCTCCTTCTTATTGGCCAAATATTTCTCCCACATTGCTCTCTTTTGCGAACTCTTTCAACTTGAGGTTCTATAAATAGAAGGCTCACTCTTCATCTTAGCATTCACAATCTTACGCAAAGTTACTCTCTTCAATTGAGAACTAATTGTTCTCATTTCACTCCATCTTCAAGGCATCTACCATTGAGCTTGGCAAGAATTGGGAAAGGGTCACTTTGCACAAGTTACACCAATCCACTATGGAATAGGTACATGTTATGGTTTTATATGTCTCTTGATCCTTTGTGTTATTTTTTTGCATTTTGGAACTTAACATGTTATTTCATAGGAGCATTTAACAAGTTTGCATATAACTAACTCATGAAAAAGAGTTTAGAGTGTTTGCAGATTTTGAAGGGTGCTCACACAAATTGTCCCAACTAGTTGGTTTCAAATTTTCCTTTGTATTTTGCATTTGGGATGTTCTTTTGATTTTCCTTTAGTACCAGTTCTCCAACTTGGAAAGTATTGCTTCTGATTTTCTTGTTATAGCTCCTCTTGAGTTTGTTCTAATAGACTTGCAAATGATTTAAAGTGTCTATACGCCGCTCATCCAGTAGCTCAAACTCCTTCAGTCTTGATACTTAGTAGTCTTCATCTGTGATGAAGTTTTACAATGATATTCTTATTGACGGGAGCTCGATCTTAATGGGGAGTACTACTTCTGATCCATATACCAAAGAGAAGGGGGTGGTGCCGATGGGTGTGCAGATACTGGTTCGATAAGTAAAGAGGGTAGGATTGAGATGTAGATGCTAGTCACAACTTGCATCATTGACTCTTTTCTTGAGGATCTTTAAAATGGTTTAATTTGTGGCTTCTACTTGGCCATTTCCTTGGGGATAGTATGGGGTGGAGAAGCAATGTTGGATTTTGAAATTTTCACACAAGTCATGGACTTCCTAATTCTTAAATGGTGTCCCATTATCTGAGATAGTGGCTTGTGGGACACCATAGCGGAAAATGAGATAGTTCATGATGAACTTTGATATCTGCTTCCTAGTTATATATGTCATGGGTATGGCTTCTACCCACTTGGTAAAGTACTCAGTGGTGGTTATGATGAACTTGTGGCCATTAGATGAAGTGGGAGTGATTTTTCCAATGAGATGAAGTACCCATTGCAAAAAGGGCCATGGTTTGATGATGGGATGATGTTCTTGAGCTGGAGCATGGATGAGGTCCCCATGCTACTGAGATTGTAGACACCTTCTGACATAGTCATGTGCCTCTCTTTCCATTGTAGGCCAATAATATCCCATCCTCAACAATTTCTTGGGTAGGGTCATTCCACTCGAGTGTGAACCAAATATGCTGTTATGCACCTTAGTTAAAGAGGTCAATGCCTCATCATCATTTAAACAATGTAATAAGGTTCCTTCTATGCTCCTACAATACAGGGTATCTCCTAGGATGACAAATTGGGATTCCTTTTTGACAACTTAGGTTCATTTTAAGGTTGAAGGTAAGTCAATAGGTAGGACACCAATTCATAGGTAGGTATAAATTTCATAGTACTAGAGATCACTAGGACCAACACTTTCAAATAAAAATTCTGATTTTGGTACCTCGAATGTGGGCACAAGAAGCTGCTCTACCAAGAGTTCATATTTTGGGACATTGTGAGGGATGTCTAGTAGGGATCCAATCATTGCCATGGTGTCTGCAGCTCTATTGTTGGCTCTGGGTATTTGCTCAAATATGATCTCAATAAAAGATTCCTTGAGAGTCTCCACTAGTTTCTTGTATGGAGTGAGCTTATCATCCTTAGTCTGGTACTCACTGTTCACTTGGTTTATTATCAGCTAGAAGTCTCCATATACTCTAAGGGCCATGATGTTCCACTGCACTACTATTTTGAGACCTATGGTTAAAGCCTCATATTTTGCAATGTTGTTGGTGCATGGGAATGCCAATTTATAGGACCTTACTATACATTCCCCTTGTGGGGTGGTAAAGAAGACACTAGATCCTGATCCATGCTATGTGTATGAGCCATCATATTAAAGTTTCCAGTGGTTGGCTATGTTGATATTGAAGATGGATTCATCTGGAAATTTTGAGATGAGAGGATTCTTTGAATACATAGGTGCTTCCACAAGTTCATCTACGATTATCTGACCTTTGATTGATTTTGGTTCCACATATTCAATGTCATACTTTGATAATATCATGACCCATTTATCCATCCTTCCAATGAGCATTTCCTTTGATAGTAAGTACTTGAGGGGATCAATTTTGGGGATGAGTTTTATTTTGTGTGAAAGCATGTAATGTCTAAATTTCTATGAAGCAAACACTACTGCTAGAAATGATTTCTCAATGAATGAGTAATTTAACTCATGCCCAACCATTGTTCTATTGATATAATAGATGACCCTTTCTATCCCATTTTCATCATGTTGAGCTAGGAGAGTTCGAAGGGATACTGTTGTTGCTGACACATAGAGAAATAATTTCTTTCTTGGGATCAGTGGCATAAGGACTAGTGGTGTAAGCATATATTCTTTGATCTTATTGAAGGCTTCTTCATAGTTGTCGTCCCACTTGTACGCTACTCCCTTGTGAAGTAGGTGAGAGTATAGATTTTGTTTATCTGCCAACTATGCTATGAACCTTCGGATGGACTAAAGTCTACGTTGGAGACCTCTCAATTGTTTCAATATTTTGGGTGCCTCCATCTCAAGGATTGATTTTACCTTAGCAGGGTTTACCTCAATACCTCTCATTGATACTATGTATCCTAGCAACTTTCCTGTTTGTACACCGAAGGCACACTTCTTTGGATTTAATCATACCTTGTATTCCTCTAGCCTATCAAAAATGGAAATAAGGTTACTATGTGATCCTTCCTCTTTCTATATTTATCTAGTATGTCATCAACATAATCTTTGACAGTTTTATGGATCATTTCATGGAAGATTAACATCATGGCTCTTTGGTATGTTGCTCCTGCATTCTTCAAGCCGAATGTCATCATATTCCAATAGTAAGTCCCCGATGGACAAGTGAAGGCTATTTTGTGTTGGTCTTCTTTAGCAATCATTATCTGGTTGTATCCTAAGAAACTGTCCATTAGGGAGAGCATTTTGTGTGCCACCATCATGTCTACAATCATGTCAATGCTGGGCAATGGGAAATCATATTTTGGACATGCTTTGTTTAAGTCCTTGAAATCTATGCAGATTTTGATGCCCCCATTGGGTTTTGAGACAGGAACTAGGTTTGACACCCATTTTGGATAGTCTATTGGTCAAATGAATCCTACATCCAATAGCTTCTTTAGTTCCATTTTGTCTAGTAGGGCGATTTGAGGGTGCATTTTCCTTAGTTTTTTTCTAATGGGCTTTGCTTCAAAGTATACTACTAGGTGATCAACTTCAATTTCTGGATCGAGCCCTAGCATGTATGCATAGCTCCATGCAAAATTAACTTGTCTTTCTCTCAAGAAGGATTCTAGGAGCTCTTGTTCCTCTGATAGTAATGACTCCACATAGAATGTGATGTGTGGGGTCTCTATTCCTAGATTAACTGGATTGCATTTTTCTGCTAGGACCGCTGATTTTTCCTGATGAAGGGCTCTAAAAGGAAGATTGAATGCCCCATCCTTAGGTGCCTCAAAGAGGTTTTCACCTTTGGATGCATACTTTATTTTTTAATTTTTTCGGGTCCGAGAGTGCCATATTGTGGTTTTCACTCAAGGACTTAGAGATTATTCTTAGTTTTTCTCTATTTCGACTAAGGGATTCAATCATTTCCCCATAGTATGCATGTGTATCCAACTTGATGATGAATCTTGCATTGTGATACCACACAGAATATTATCACATAGCCCCATGAATTATGAGAGTGCCTCATCATTTTCAAATGTGTCAAGAATTGGTGGTCCTCGTTGGTCATAATCGATGAGTTGGGGGTAAACTAGGTGGATTTCATGATTTTGATGGTATGACTCAAAGGATAAGATGCTAATCATCTGAAGGGTGGTATCCTTGAAGAGCATGGGTAGGTTGGTTATGGGATCCTCGTCATCACTACTGCTATAGATTTTAGTTATGTCAAATGTGAAATTATCTATAATGTGGCCAGTGGATATGGGTAAGCAAAGCTCAACTAGTGTTGGTTCACTAGGAGTCTTGACCACTTTAATTAGGGGACCTCATCCATGTATGGTTATACTCAGAGGGGTATATCTGAGGCCAAGATTTCTCATTTGTGTCTCATAAATGAGAGGTATTATAAGCCCGTTGTCATTTTGCCCTAGTTTCTAGTTTTTGTCATAGCCCATTGTGAGCATCATTTGCAAACCTTTACTTCTATCATCCATTGGTAGATTAGCTACTGGTCTATTATCTTGGCATAGGATATGAGATGGGTCCTCCTTTATGACTTCTCAGCTGAGATCTCCCCAACTTCTAAAGTTGAGATATATTCTTCAGGGGATGTTTTGGAAGTGGAGGATTGATTTGATTGCAAATGTCCTCGTGATCTAGGAGATTGTGGTAACTCTCCTACCATAAAGGAATTTTTGGGAATCATATAGTTTCCACAACCATTTTCCTGGATGATGACAGAAGTGGAGGTGAGAGTGGCTGGATCCATGTACAGTGTTGATGGGCCTTCATCATTTTTAGGTACTTGAGATATTTTGTATTATTTTCCCTGAAGGCTTTTTCAATAGGAGAATGATTTAGGATCTCCATGGATGGTGACCGCTTGTCCTTCATATGTGAATTTGACACATTGATGGAAGGTTGATGCTACTGCTTGCATTGCATGAATCCATGGATGTCCTAGGAGAATGTTATAAGGCAAGTTAAGATCTAGGACCTGACAGGTTGTTTCCATGATAGTTGGCCCTAATTGAATAGGGATTTGAATTGTGCCTTGGGACCCTCTTTTCTGATCATCATATGCTTTGATTGTAATAACTTTTCCTTTGTCAATGGAATCCTCTAAGATTTTTTAGGTTCTTAATGAGCTTGAGGGAACAAATATTCAAGTGTGCACCTCCATCGACCAAGACTCGCTTGAATTTATTTTTATGCACCAGGACCTCTAAATGGAGTGCACAATTGTGGGATGGTTCAGCAGGAAAGTCTTGATTGGAGAACGTAAGGAGGTTTGGAGTGATGATGCTTCTGACCATAGCTTGGAATTGTTCTACATCAAGATTTGCAGGGACAGTGGATGAAGCCAATGCTTCCTCAAGGATTTTCTTGTGGGAGGATGAGATCTTTAATAACTCCATGATGGATATTTGTGTTGGGGTTCTTTTTAGCTGATCAAGGACATTGTAACCATTGGGAAGAGTTTTGGGGTTGGGTGCAGGTGCTCTGTTTGGCTGAGATGACCCTATGATGGTAACTTTTCTGCCTCTTGTGGTGACTCCACAATCGACATGGGCTCCTTTGAGGGTGATGGTACCATATTAGTCATCTAGCGATGTGAAGACATGGTCATACACATGATTCATGTTCTTGAAGGTACCTTTCCCCTTATCAATGTTATTATTCCCTTTATTGTTATGGTTAGACATTAGATTCTTGTATATTTTAAGATTCTGATTTCCTATTGGTTGTTCCACATTTATGATTCTTTGGTCAATGAGGTCTTGGACAATGTTCTTTAACCTCATGCAATTTTTAGTGGTGTGCCCTTTGATTTTGTGGAAGTCACAGAGCTGATTTTTGTTGTACCAAGGAGGTTTAACATTTGGTTCTTGGTAGTTCTCATAGGTGGGAATCTTGATGAGCTTTTCGTTTATTAGTTTCTTCATGATGAGTTTGAGTGGTTCCCCAAGGGTGGTGTACTTTCGATTGGTGGAATTCTTGTTTCGTTGGGGTAGTCTCCTTTGATCATTAACATTATTGATTGCTTGATTATTTGTTTGTTGTGTTGTTGTGCTCACTTGATGGTTTTTTTGATGATGGTTTTGGATTTTTTGTTGTGGTGTGGGTGTGTTTTGCCAAGGGGTACTGATGACAACTTTGGAATCAACAACACCATCATTGGTAACATTTTTGTTTCTTTCCCATGTGTGAGGTATTTCATTATAGTTTGTAGATGGGTGATTGTTTTGTTGTTCGAGATATGAATTTGATCCTCTAGGTTGTGTCATAAGGGCTCATTTGATTCTAAGCACCTTGTAAATCAACTAGTCATATGTGGTGATCCCTTGGACTTTGATGATGTGATGGTGGTGCTTTGTGTTATTGGGATGGTTACCATCTATTGTTGCAATGTCAATGACAAGTTTTGAGAGTTTAGGATGATGTTTTGATTGATGTTCGAGATTTTGGTTTGATTTTGATTGATATTTGGTAAAGGGGGAAGCCCTAAGCTAAGAAGTGGTATGGATGATGATGGAAATGATGGAAGTGGTGAAAACATGAGATATGTGATCTCATGATGAAATGGTGTAGTGTTGAAAATGCCCCTGGTCCAAACATGTCACCCTCTCATTGTGAGGTTATGGAGAGAGAGGTTTGGGGTGTTGCATGAAATGATGATGATGATTGGTGTTTCCCTCCTTCTAGCACCATATGTGAGTACCTACAAATCTGCACAAAGCTTAAACTCCAACACTAGCTAGTAATGCAGTTAGTTCATGTAAATGCATAAATACTCCTATGAAATAATGCATAATGCCTCTCAAACAAGATAACAAAACAAACTAATTGGAAGCATGAAAGAAACATAATGCACACCTATTACATAGTGGATTGGTTTCACTTTGTTGTGAAAATTGACCCTTTCCCAACCCTTGACAAGCCAATGATGAAGATGCAATGGACAAAATTAGCTCTCAATGTGAAGAGAGTAACTTTGCATGAGATTGTGGATGCTAAAATGAGGAATGAGACCTTCAATTTATAGAATGATAGGATGAAAAAATATGCTAAATGGGTGAATGTGGGACAAAGATTCAACCAATAGGAAGGAGTCACTTGTCCAAATGTGAGTGGATGGAGGATGTGCAAGTTTTGGTCAATGTGTCAATAAATGACATTAGGTGGCCTTTTCAAATTTCAAATTTGGTTTGTTGGAGGGAGAAAAAGGGGCTTAAATGCCAAGTGGGGGACATGTAAGAGGAGAATTAATGCTATGTTGGAAGGGACAAGTCAACTTGATTTGAATTCAAACTTGAGGGATTATTCTCCAAAGATGCCTTGTTGAGGGAAAATGAGGATTTAATAAATAAATTAAAATCATTTATTTGTGCAAGTGAGAAAATCTAGAGAATGTGACATGCATTAGATTAGATTTAATCCTGATTTAGTTAATTTACAAGAGGATTAGGTGATTTGACTCATTTGACTTAGATTTAAGGATTAAACTAAATCAAAAGGAGATGGAAGATGATTTTAAATTTAATTAAATAAAGATTTGATTTATTTAATCAAAGAGGGTGATGTTAGGATCAAATTAAATAAAGTTGATTTATTTAATTTAAATGGATGACTTTAGAGATTGAATTTAAAGAACTTGATTTATTTGATGAATGAATAAATATGAACTATTTAAATGCATGATGCTAATTTTGCATGTCTATATATATATATATATATTGACAAACCCATCCAAAAAGTATACTCCTTTTTGAATAGAATCTTATTGAAAATTGAAACAATATAGCCTTTTCAACAACACCTTATTGAAAATGAAACAATATAGCCTAAGCTAGAGAACAATAATCAACAATAGCTAATGTAACCAAACACAAAGTGTACAACATTAACTATTTTATTATGTTCCAACCATAACCACAAAATGAAAGCCATAAATAAATCAACATTGGTTTCAACAATGACCTAGATGGGGGAACCCACTAAATCATGGCCACATAACCCATGTAGAATGATAGTCACATAGCACAACCATAAAAAAAACAATATTTTCTTTTCTCAACAACGCCTTATCAAAAATTGAAACAATATAGCCTTTGAACAAAACCTTATCAAGAAATGAGACAATATAGGCCGAGCTAGACAATAACAATTAACAAAAACTGCATAATGTCAACAATTTTTTTTTGTTGCCAACATAGCCACAAAATGCAAGCCATAAAGAGAAACCCATTGAAAATTGACATATATATAAATATAGATATGTACATATATATATACATATATATATATATATATATATATATATATATATATATATATATATATATATATATATATATATATATATATATATATATATATAAATATATATATACATATATATATACACATATATATATACATTTATATTAATATTAAAATGTACTCTTTTCTAAATGGAACCTTATTAAAAATATAAATAATCTAGACTTTCAACAACACCCTATCAAAAATTGAAATAATATAGCCTCTTCAATAGTACCTTATCAAAAATATAACAATATAGCCTAAGCTAGAGAAAAATAATCAACAATCCATAATGTAATCAAACATAGACTATATAACATCAACGCATTGTTGATTGCACAAAGCAGAAAAATATGCACAGTAAGAAACCAATGCAAAAATATAACTGAAGCTAGCATAGTCTTTTCTCAATAGCACCTTAATGAGAATTGAAACACTTCTCAACAACACCTTTTTGAGAATGAAACAATATAGCCCAAGATACACAACAACAACCAACAAAAAACTACATACTGTTAACAATTTTATTTCATTCCAAACATAGCCACAAAATGGAAGCCATAAAGAGAAACCTGCAAAGATTCACAATAACAAACCGAAGTAAAACTATACTCATTTCTCAACAAAAGCTTATAAAAATTGAGACAAAATAGCCTTCTCAACAACAAACTCTCAAAAATTAATAGTGACAAACCCATCCAAAAATATACTCTTGTATGCGTAGCTAACTTTAGACACATATATATTTATAAATATGTATATTATCTATATATATATATATTGTGTCATTTATGGTTTCTGTGTAGTCGCCCTGGGTGGAAGGAAATATTGCTTGTTTTTGCATTGGTTTGTTACTATGAATTCGTGTGTTTTTGGTGGGTTTTTCCATCTAGGTCACTAGTGTAACCAATATTGTTTGTTTTTGTGTTCAATTGTTGTTGTTTGTTTATGTGGATTGTTTCATTGCTTTACAACTATCGCCACTACATGGAAATCATAAATGAAATAATATTTTCAAAGCTATTCAACAACAATCAACAATGTGTGTATCTATGTACCCAACATTATATATATATATATGTGTGTCTGTGTGTGTGTGTGTGTGTATGTACATATACATATGTATATGTATGTATGTATATATATATATATATATATGTATATATGTATGTATATGTGCATGTATATATGTATGCATATGTATACATATGTATGTATATATGTATATATATATTTATGTGTATATATGTATACATGCATATATATACTCTTTTTTCAAAATAACCTTATCAAAAAGTAAAACAATATAGCCTAGGATAGAGAACAATAATGAACAATGCTTGATGGAATCAAGAATACATTGTATAATATTGAGTATTATGTTGTGTTGCAACCCATTGCCACAAAACTGAGGCCATAAAAAAACATTGGTTGTAGTAGTGGCCCAGGTGGGAAAACCCACAAAAACACAAAAAAAATCAGAATTACAAATAGTGATAGAATGAGACCCAACAATGCCTTATTGAAAATTTTGTAGGAATTTTCTATGTTTCTTGAGGTTTTAAATGGAATGTGTTGTTAGAACAATCGCCAGTACATGGAAAACATTGCAACAATTAATGTTGATGTGAGCCAGCTTTTATTTCTGGAAACATTCTCTATCCACATGGTGGGAAATCCACCACCCAATTCCCAAGGCATGCCAAAAACCACCTCCACCGCTTTTGAATGTTTGCTTGCACCTACTTTCACTATGTTTCCTAGGGTGTACAATAGTAGGTGTAATTACAACCATCACCACAATATGGATACCATGCAACAATTAATTTTATTTCTTTTTTCATAATTTGAATCTTGTTAAGTGTGAGTTTTTGTAGGCATGAGACTTGTTTCAGGCTCAAATCTCACATTCTATATAGTCTATTGACTAATTATACCTTTCAAAATATTCTAAATTAATATTCTTTAATAATAAATTTATGGGGCTCCGACGTTTGTATATTTCCAAAAAACAAATTCCTAGATATGCATCCAATGCATGATGTTGGATTGAATTTTTATGTGTCTGTGCAAAATAAGATGCAAACATGTTCATTTATATGCACATCAACATCTACATAAAGTATAATAAAAAGCAATACGCATGTTTCATCTCACACTTAATATACACACTAACAGTCTAACAAATTATTATTAAGGCCTAGACAAATAAGAAGCATCCTTAAACACATAGGAAAACAACTAAGAATGCCTTATCAAGAAGAACATGAATTGATTTATTACTTTGCAACCATTGGCATGACACAAAAACCATAAATAAAATAATTTATTCAAGTCCACAAAAGAACAATCAACAATTCCCTATGCAAAATAGCATAAAGTGTTTTATAACTTCAACAAGTATTAAATGTTGCACCTTTGAACCATTCTATTTTCCAATAATTCAATTCAAAACATATTATTATAAGCAAAACTACCAAGATCATCTTCATTGAGCTTTAACGTATTTATTATGAGATTCCACAACTAAATCTTTGACTTTGAGCACCTTGTTATGCTAATTAAGAATCATATGAACCATGAATTTCCCCATCTGGGTGACTGTTGATAACAATATTGTTACATTTATGGATTTCATTTTGTGGTGATGGTTGTAATCCAATAAGATAGTTAATGTTATGTAGTTCATGTTGTTTTGTGTAAGGCATTGTTCACTGTTGTTGTCTACCTTAGGCTATATTGTTTCATTTATGGCTTCCATTTAGCATGGTTGGGGAAAAGCTGGCAGATTATTTTTTTATTTTTAAATGAAAAGTGTTTGGTGCACCGATAAAGAAGACCAGTGAAATGGAATCAACATTAATTGGTGTATATACAAAACAAGGCATGTTGCCCACCCTACCATATTGGGTCATGGACTGCCACAGGCTCTCACAAAACCCCCAAGCAAGAAAATACATTTTCCACCACTTTGATCAATGGTGAAACTGATCATTCTTATCACACTTAAGATATAGCCTATCATTCCAAAAATTCCTTCTTGATCTTTGGAGAAATAATAACTAAAAAGCTTATGTGAAGGTGATTGGAGGTTATTTTGGTTTCTTTGCATGGGGTGATGGTTGCAAAATCAATAAATGAAATCCATAGATCAAACAATATTCATATAAACAAACAATACAACCTTTTCTAAATAGCACCTTATCTGAAATTGAAACAATATAGCCTTCTTAACAATACCTTGTTGAAAATGATATTATGTAGCCTAGGCTAGAGTATAACAAACAAGAATTCCTTATGGAAATCAACATAATCTATATAATGTTCACTATTTTTTAGCATTATAACCATTGTAACCATTGTGACAAAACAAAGGGCATGAATAAAAAAATTTTTTCCTTGTACCACACCTTGTCGATAATGAAACAATATAGCCAAGGCTAGAGGACAATAAACACCAATGATTTGTTGAAAAGAAAAATTGTATAAGATTAACTATTTTATTGTGTTGTAGCCATCAACATGTTAGGTCTCAAAAATGTTGGTTGGAAAACCTGAAGAGGTTTCCAAGCTCTTGGTACATTTTAGGCTAATGAACAAGGCCAATTGGTGTATTTGAACCTTCTTCTCTTCAGGCTCTTCCAGACCTAGGTGGGTGTACCTATGCAAATGAAGCAGACTTAAACTATGTGTTTCTTACTTGAGCAATCTATCCACAATGGAAATTGGGAGTGGAGAGATGCAAGCCTAATTTGGTATAAATTGTATAAGCAATATCAAGGTGAAGTTTATTAATATGTTTAGTTAACAAATGTAAGGTTTTGAAAATAGATTTGATAAAATTAGTTGATGAAATGGGTAAGAGTAGTTCCTTATTGGGTAAATGGAGTCAAATGAAGATCTAGGATGAATGAATTGTATTTGCTGTAACTCAAACTATTTGGAACATATATGTTGGTTTATATCTTATATAAATGTGTAGGAAAGTGATTGAAAAACTCTACTTTTTTTTTTTTAGCTAGATAAAAAGTTGGGTAGGACCAGCATCTGTTTATATTAAAATATCAAAGATTGCATAGTTTAAATATTACATATCAAAACTCAACCTACACCTCCATGACTACTTACAACCGCTACCACTTATAATAAAAATGGTAGACCAATAAAAATGAAATCCCCCAGGACTGTAATCAACCAACACCCCAGGGTTGCGAACTACCTTTGCCAGCTATTACCATGAAGGTCGAATTCAACATAAACAGAGCAGTCCATATGCCACCTCAATGCCAACCCACCTTATTCACCATGTAGAGCTCCTTTTGATAGCTCATCAGCCAACAAGTTCCCTTCCTGATATATGTGACTAATTTTAAAATCTTCCAAGTAATCAATTAATGTCCTGATACAAGCCAACCATCTATTAATCTTCCAATTGGGGGTAGAGTTTTGATGAATGGAATTTACAATGATCAAGGAATCTCCCTCCAGATGAATTTTCTTTGCCCCGAGCTTCTTACCCAACTCCAAACCTCTCAAAGCTGCTATGATTTCTCCAATGTTGTTTGTTGCAACACCAATGTGTTCGCTATATTCAACAATGATCATTCCCTACTCATCCCGTGCAACACATCCAATCCCACTTGGCCTCGAGTTTCCACTGAAGGCACCATCAAAATTTATCTTGATCCAACCTGGGTTTGGTACTGTCCATTTGACCCCCTTCCGAGGATCTAGCAGTTGCTTTGATATCCTTGACCCCATAAGATTTGGAACCACCAGCCCTAAAAACTTCTTAGTCAACTCACTGTCCCAATTAGTAAAGACATTATGTTTCAAATTTGAGGATTTAACTATAGAGTTCACCACTTCTACAATAGTGGATTCAATCTTCTTGACTAACAAATCCCTTGGCATTCCCAAATCCTTGAAAATTTTGTGGTTCCTTTCTTTCCAGATTTCCCAAATTACAATTGAGGGGGAAACCTGCCAAATACATCCAAAGAAGTCTTGTTTATTGATGACCGGTGATGAGCCTAAAATATGCTCATAATTTGATGATATGATAAACTTTTAAATGACTTTACTTTTGCTATTTCATGTCTGTTTAAACTTTGTTGAAACCTTTTATGGGGATATTCTATAGCAAGACACTTTTATATTCCTGTAGCCTATTGTGTTGACTGAATTGCATTTATTGCCCTGTTGACTCTTGAAAATGGCTGGTATATCATATACAGTTTTTGAATGATGAAGTAGATTTAAAATGTGTGATTAATGAATAGATATTGTGTATGTGCCATATGCCTTTTCTTGTGCATCTGTTACCTTTTGTTTCGCAGGTTGTTGAAGAATGATCGAGTCAAGCACAGCTGATCTCGGTCATGCAGCAAAGTCCATTTCCTACACGACTTCGAGGGAGCTCCGCCGAAGACTCTTTGACTAAAACCATGTGAAAGATTTTAATGACAAGTCAAACTGGAAAGAGTGGAGTGCTAGATTCTCTCTAGATCGGGTTTAGCACATAAATTCATTTATGAAGTTTGTTCCTTGATTCAGGGATATACTTTACTTCCACATCTTTCTTTGATAGAGTTAGTTAGTTAGTTGTTCTTCTGATTTAAAAATAAGATACTCCTCCTGCGTGAGAGGGTGGATGATGAATATAATGAGTAATAGATGATATTTAGAGTAAGATAGAAACAGTGTAGCAGACATCATGTAAGAATCGGTATGATAATGAAAGATAGAATTTGTTTGGCCAGAAACAGAGTTTGTTGTTAGTTTTCACATCAACAAAACAATGTATATCATTCTATTTTCATGAATAAAGTTCAATGAAATTCTGAGTTCAGCATCTGTGTAATCAGTAGATGCTTGCTAAGGGGGCCCACTTAGTAAGTATCTGTAGCTAATTAGTTAGATGTTCTTTTCTGCTGATATCTAGTTAGCTTTCATCTTTGAAGTTTTCATACAAACTCAATCTTGTACTACTCCTGCAGCATAGAGAGTCCATCCCTGTGACTGTTCCTGCAGCATAGCCAGTTCATGGTTTGTGCTTCAGTCGTAGCTGTTATGGTTTCTGTTTTAATCAAGCATAGTTGACTTAAAGAATTCCACATTACCATTCTGTGGCTTAGATAGAATTTTTTTCCGGTATGTATTTCTGCTAAGATTTGACCGAGGCAAGTTCCTAGTGCATATATTTTTTCACGCCATTTAAAGTCTACGTCCCCTGGTTTGACAAGTAAAATGAATGTCCACAGAGAGATATTAGTCACCTATTAGAATGTCCAATTCCCAGGAAAGTTTTGCTGTGATATTTATATCCTTTTGTGAGTGCGATCCATTTTTTGGCGCCATTGTCGGGGATGGCGTCTAACTAGGAGTCTATTGAAGTCATTTTCAGCATTAGTTTAGTCTGTTCATAAAAAAAAATTCAAAATTTTTCAAGCCACTATTCACTATATTGCATGCATAGAAGAAGAAGAGATGCACTGGGAAGGTTCCTCCCTAAAAATCTGTTTATTGAACTACCATTTGACCCAGCTGATAACGAACCTGAGGAAAATCCATTCGCTCTGTTATTCCAGCACCCAGACATGGAAAATAATCCACCTAATAATCCACCTCCTGCATTTGAGTTTCCCATTTCTCCCCAACAAGATACCGACAATCTTAAAAACATCACCTCTTCCTTGCTTCCAAAGTTTTATGGCTTGGTCACAGAAGACCCAGAAACCTTTCTGTTTGAATTTGATGTCCTCTATCGTAGTTATGACTACAACACAGATGCTCATAAACTGAAGCTATTTCCTTCCACCTTGAAGGAGGGAGCACTCAGATGGTTCATGAGTCTGGGAAGAGGTGCTGTAGATAGTTGGGCATCGATGCAGATGAAATTTCTTGAAAAGTATAAGGAATATTGTAAGAGTGCTAACAAAGGTGATGACATATTTCAAATTCAGCAGAAGGAGGATGAAATTATGGAAGGTTATATTTCCAGGTTTTTGTTTTCACTAAAAAGAAACTCAAACCATACTCTCAATGAGGACTCTCAAAAACTACTCTTTCTAAGCGGAATCAATGATGACTGTATTGACGCCCTCGACCTGATAGGAGGAGGTGATATAACTCAACTGCCTTGGAATGATATATAGAAAATATGTCTTAACTACTCTCGAGCAATAGTTAAGAGAGGTTGAGGTCATCATGCTTCAATGGGGAAGTCTTCTTCTGGTGGAGTTTCCTGGATGGAGATCACAAATTTGCTATATGATTTCAAGCAGGACATCATTAATAATATGGCTACACAATTGGACACTATGCAGGCTCAGAAGAAACATGCAGAAGCTGAAGAAGTTTTGGCTGAGTTATGTCTATACTGCAGACAAAAGAAGCGTGATTGTAGATGCAAGATGGTGGCTAATTTGGAAGCCAGGAAATTGCCTACTGACTTCAAACCAGTGGAAGGTGATGATGATCAAGTGATCTTTGTTGCACAAAGGAGACCATGGGCCCAAAGACAAGGTATGCCTCAAGATCCTTTAACTTTTGGTAATCCTTATTCTGGCTATAATAACCAATGGCAACATGCATATGGACCACCACCACCCTGGAATCCACCTCAACCAAGTTAGCCTAATTATCAAACCCCACAGTGGCAATCTCCTCAAGGAGGTTGGCAGCAGCCACAAGGGCAATGGACCCCACCTTCAGGAAATTGGTAGCAAAATCCTCAATGGAGAGGTCATCAACAATGGCAAAACCAGTCTCCTGAATTCCTGCAGCTTCCACAGCCACAACAATAGGCCCTTATGCCACCTCCTGTAGCAACTACCACAAATTCTAGACCTCTGAAGCAAATGCCTATGCCTGCCCAGCCGTTGCCCAATCCCAATAATAAGCAACAGCAGCAGCCACAGCAAACTGCGTATCTTGTTGAAGCCAACCAATATCAAGCTTATGCCTTAAATGTTAATGACATTCATCTGAGGTCTAGAACTACTTTACCTGCTCCCAAACCACCTCTGATTACAGAAATATCAGATTCTCCCCTTGAAGAATCTACTGTACCTATTGCTCCTACTGAGCATATGCCCGTAACTGATATAGTTCCAAAGGAACCTGCTCTGCAAAATCAAGACAACCCACCTTTTCCTCAAAGGTTGCAAAGTACTGAATCTAAACCCATGGAAGAACCCACTTTTGACATTCTAGATCAGCTCAAGAATGTGCAAATTCAAATCCCTTTATTCCAGGGTATTACAGATGTTCCCATTTTTGGGAAAGCTATTAAAGAAGCCTATTTGAAGAAGCATGGATGAAAGAAAAAGGATCCCCAAACAATTCATGTCTTAGGGAAATTGGCTGATATAATGTTGGGAAATGTAGTCATTCCAAAGTATATTGACCCTGGAAGTCCTATAGTGCAGATAAATATCAATGGCCAAGTTGTAAAAAATGTTTTGATTGATTTAGGAGTTGTCATTAATGTCATGACAAAGCATACTATGGACTCCTTGAGTATTTCAAATATTAGGTCTACACCCACAGTTCTGCAGCTTGCAGACAGCTCCACAGTCAAACCTAATGGGATGGTAGAAGATGTAATTGTTACTCTTGAATCTTGGGAGTATCCTGCTGATTTCATAATATTATCAGTTAAGGAAACTTTAGGAGGGTATCGAGTTATCCTTGGTAGGCCATGGTTGGCAATTGCTGATGCTTTTATAGGATGTCATTCAGGAGATATGACCATTTCTGATGGGCAGTCCACAAAGAAATTGGCATTGTATCCGCCTGCTAAACCTCAACCAGATTTGTCCCAACCTATTTGGCTAGATGTGGGGGAAGAAACTGAAGAAGCCAATTATTTGGACCAATTAATGATGCTTAAAAATGATCCATTCTCACAACTTCAGAGTGAAGATGCTTTTCTTTTTCAAATTCTGCAATTTAACCCTGATACGGGTAGTTCATCTGATCCAAGTGGCAATTATCCACAATGTTTCCTACAGCAACTAGATTTTGAGAGTTCATTGCCTAAAATTATGACAATTTTCCATAACTTGCTTCCACAAGAGGTACAAACATTACCTGTTGATTCTATGAGTAATCTCACTAAGCAAATAGAATTGTCTCCAGATCATTGTTTGAATGTTAATAGCAAGTTGTCAAAGTTTCAAGAGGTTGACTTATTAAAAATGCTACAAGAACAGCATAAAGATTTTGCATGGGAATATGGGGACATGCAAGGAATAGATTCTCGAGTTTGTACTCATAGGATATACCTCAAAGAAGATTGTTTACCAGTTAGACAACCTCAAAGAAGAGTAAATCCAGCGCTTAGAGAAATAGTGAAAAATGAACTTCAAAAGTTGTTTGATGCTGGTTTTATTTACCCAATTTCTGACAATCAATGGGTTTCTCCATTAGTCATTGTCCCCAAGAAAGGAGGAAAATGGAGAGTGTGTGTAGATTATAGAGAGTTGAACAATGCCACTAAAAAAGATCACTTTCCATTACCTTTTGTAGACCAAGTACTAGGCTCACTGTCTGGCAAAAGATATTTTTCCTTCTTGGATGGTTACAGCGGGTATAATCAGATAAAAATTGCCCCTGAAGATCAAGACAAGACCACTTTGTCCATGGGGAACATTTGCTTATTCGGTCTTGCCTTTTGGCTTATGCAATGCACCAGCAACATTTTAGAGAGTAGTAATTAGTATATTTGCTGATATATCTTATGAATGTATGGAGATTTATATGGATGATTTCACTACATATGGAGTCACATTTGAAGAAGCACTGGTGAATTTAGAAAAAGTATTAAAAAGGTGTAGAGAGAAAATTTGTCTCTAAACAGTGAAAAGTGCTTTCTAATGATGGAAGAAGGTATTGTTCTAGATCATCATACTTCAAAGAATGGAATTCAGGTTGACCCTGCTAAAATTGAAGTTATTCAGAATTTACAAACTCCTACAAAATAGAAAGATGTCAGAAATTTTCTTGGTCATGCAGGGTATTATAAGAGGTTTATAAAAGACTTTAGTAAAATTGTCAGTCCACTTTATGCTTTGTTAACAAAGGATTCCCAATTTGAGTGGATAGAGGCCTGTGAAAAATTTTTCCTGCAACTAAAGGACCTACTTACTAAAGCCCCTGTTCTTCAAGGTCCAAAATGGAATCTGCCTTTTCACATACATGCTGATGCATCTGATTTTGGTATAGGAGCAGTTTTAAATAAAAAAAAAATTCAATTGAGCATGCTATCTACTTTATCAGCAAAATTCTTCAAGGTCCTGAGCTCAACTATACTATCACAGAAAAGGAATTGCTTGCAGTAGTGTATGCTTTGAATAAATTTAGGCATTATGTCACAGGTTATTAGATATTCATTCATACTGACCATGCAGCAATCAAGTACCTGATGAACAAACCTATCATTTCTGGTAGATTGGCGTGATGGCTCCTGTTGTTACAAGAATTTGATATCACAATCATTGAAAAACCAGGAAGAGCTAATGTTGTAGCTAACTTTTTATCAAGACTTCAATCAGCTGCACCTGAGGGCCATGAGGTCATTGATGATAGATTTCCAGATAAACACTTGTTTTCCATTGCTGCACATACACCCTGGTATGCAGACATTGCTAATTATTTAGCAGCAAATAGAATACCAGCTCACTTTTCCCCGAAAGAAAAGAAGTTGATAGAGAAAAGTTTTAACTTTACCTGGATTGCAAATTGTCTATTCTATAATGGAGCTGATCAAGTAATGCGAAGATGTGTAAGAGAAGATGAGACTTATGATATATTGCATGCTTGCCATGATGAACCATGTGGGGGGCATTTTGCAGCAAAAAGAACAGTAATGAAAGTTCTTACAACATGGTACTACTGGCCAACATTACACAAGGATGTTGTGGCCTATACAAGGAAATGTGATAGATGTTAGTGTATGGGAAGACCAACTAAGTTAGATGAAATGCCACTATATCCGTAGGTAATAGTCACCCCTTTTGATAAATGTGGGATGGATTTTGTGGGGCCAATTGATCCACCATCAAACAGAAAGTCATACATTCTGGTTTGCATGGACTATGTCACAAAATGGGTCGAGGTAAAAGCTATGACTCATGCTCAAGATAACAAAGTTGCTGAATTTCTGTATGAACAAATTTTCACAAGATTTGGAGTTCCCAGAGAGCTTGTAATTGATCAAGGAGCTCAGTTTATGTCAAATCTAATCACTACACTTATGAATGACTATAAGATCAAACATAGAATGTCCAGCCCCTATCATCCTCAAGCTAATGGTCAGGCGAAGGTAACAAATAGAGAAATTGAGGCGATCCTCACAAAGACAGTGCAGATTCATAAAAAAGACTGGAGCAATAGACTTCTTGAAGCAGTTTGGGCTTATAGAACTACATGGAAGACAACAACTGGGTTTACACCTTTTGAGCTGCTTTATGGGAAAACAGCTATGTTACCCATCGAATTTGAACATAAAAATTTGAGGACAACTCTTCAACTCAACATAGACTTATCCAAAGCATAGAAGGACCGTCTTCTACAGCTAAATGCTTTGGACGAAATGAGAAAAGCCACCCTGTAGCATACAGAAGTAATCCTACAGTAAAGAAAGAAATAGCATGGTCAGTACATCAAAACCAGAAATTTTTTTGCTAGAGATTGGGCTCTGTTATATGATTCTAAGTACCAAGAAAACTAGGGTATGGTCACAACACGCTGGCTTGGCCCCTATGAAGTTGAAAATGTGTTTGACAACGAAGCTGTGCAGCTGGTCACAATTGATCCAGTCCATTTCAAATTGCTCGTCAATGGCCACCGGCTCCGACTATACCATAATCCAGTCTCAAATGAAGACTTCATGAAGCAATTTGTTCAGGTTCCTCCCGCTACTCTTCCTGCAGCCGAAGGCTCTAGCCTTTCTCCTGCAGCATTCCCGTAATTTTCAAAAAGCATGCCCATAATAAAGGTTTTCTTTTTAAGGAAACCCCTTTTTCTCCATTTTCATTTATCGCCCCCATCTCACTTCTTTATCTTCCATCCATCCATCCCATCTATCCATTTCATTCGTACATTTCATCTGCCCACGTCACCCATCCACTTCATCCGACCGCATCAACTTTAATTAAGATATCTTTCAAACTTGTCAATTCATGCAGCGCCGTCATCTTTCTTCACACGTACGTGCAATTACTAAAGGTACGCCATATCTTTTCTAATCGCATATTTAATTTATTTCATTCTATTCATTTAATGCTATGCATGTACCAGTCACTATCCTCCGAATCTCTACCTGTTCTTTCGTACATGTGAGGACACATGTCATCCTTTAAGTAGGAGGCGGGGTAATCCATCTTTTCAAACCTGTCTTTTCGCCGCTGCCATAACTACAAAATAATCTTTCTTTAATAATTTTCTAGTACTTTCCAAATGTGATTGCATGTCCTTCTTGAATGCATCTTTTTCTTGCAAACTACGATTAAGACTGCTTGTTTAGAAAGTTCATTTTTGAAAAAAAAGAAAGAAATGTGACGGCACGATAGAGAAAAACCAGAGCATAAAGGGAAATAAAGAATTTGAATCTTCAAGAAGGAATTGAGTTCAGCTAGAAAAACTGCAAATATGGGTGGTTAGTTGGTACGACATGAGCCTGTAGCTCATGAATTGTTATTGCAAAATCCGCAGACAATTCACGCATTCGGCCTCTGTCGATGGTTGAATTATTTCTTGAGCTTAAATGATTTTGACAAGGAGGTTGCGGGAGAATTTTTGAGAACACTTTCTGAAGGGGAAGCCACCGTATGGGGTCTAACACTTGTTGCAACCAAAGATAGAATTGCTGAAGTAACCGGGCTCCCAGTCGTTGGAGAAAACTTTTCTTCAGATGCTGCAGCTGCAAGGGCTGAGTTTTCAATGCCTGCTGACGGACCTCTAGAAGTCTCCAAGCAAGGATGCAAGCGTGTGCCGCTGCCTTTTCCATATTCAGAGTATGCCACTTATATAATGAGGTATTTAACCTGTGAAGGCCGTTTTTCCTACCTGCATTCTCATCATTTTAAATTATTAAGCCATATGAGGCATGGATTAGTTGTGAATGTTTCAAATTTCTTGTTAAAGTTTTTAGAGCAAAGTGCCCATGGAACTCAATAGGGGAAAGACAACTCTATCACTCATCATGGCCTTATTAAATTACTGATTGAGCGCTCTTTGAGAGACATCTCACCTCTCTCCTGGCAACAGTTTGTTGCCCAAAAGAGTTTGCAACCTCCACAACCCCCTAGGGTAATAACCCCACAACCTCAAAGATAGAAGAAAGAAATTCCATCTACTAGTGGAATAGGGCAAGGGTCATCTACTCCTGTAGCACCCGATCCTATAGCCATCACACCTGAATCCTCTGCTAGGGTACAAACTAGGTCTGCTACTAGGAGGGAGAAAGGAAAAACAAAAGCAGAAGGGTCCCCAGAATCTGACCCTCATTCTCAGAAAAGGAAATGCTCCTATCCTACAGCACCTTCCCCTGCAACAGTTTCTCCTACAGCAGTAGCTGTTGATATTAATAGTTCACCATCATCCTCTGGCAGGGCAGAGCCCCCTAAACAAACAAGAAAAAGAAAAGCTACCAGAACACCTCCTACAGCCGCATCTGTGCCAAGAAGGGTTTCCACAAGGAAACAATCTAGGACCTCCCCTGTTTCACCGTAACCAGAGGTGATTGTAATTTTAGAAGGGTCTATTGAATCTAAATTTAATATTTCTCGGAATGAATCTAAGAATGCTACTCAAAGTTCGCTCATTCTTGAAGAGGAACAAGTGGAAGAAAAAGAAATAGGGCACAATGAGCAAGGGTTACCAAATCTTGATGATTTGGCTACCACTACTATGCAATTCTCAGAGGAAGCATGAACTTCTCCACCGCAGCAACAAGAAGAATTTATCCTGTAGCAAGAACAAGAATAGACTGAACAATTGAGTGTGCCTAGTGAAACTGTATTTCACTCTACAATTTGTAAAGCCATTGTTGTGTATAAGAGGACATTTTTAATTAAGTTTCTGGAATATGTTAAATATAAATAGGAGACAATTACACTGCAAACCCTGACTTTCCGACACATAGCCCAAATTGAAATGAAACAAAGTCTATGGGAAGTAGAAAAGAAGAAATTGAAAAAGGAAATTGAAAGTCAGAAGCAGGAAATTGCTGAGTTAAAAACAAAAATGGATGAAATGTTAAAAGTAACTGGTCAAATTATGGAGTGCAGACCGCCACCTAGAGTCTATGCTCTGTGCCTTAAAGAATAGATTTTATGGTTTCAATTGATGAGAATTTCCAGAAACCAAAACCCTATAATTCACACTGCCAAAGAATTTTATGAAGCATACCAGGCAGCCCCTAACTGGTTAAGGAATTCTCTGTGTGAATTCTATTTGCATGGATTTTTAATACCATTTGAAATAGAATGGAATCCTCTTCTATATATTGGTGATATTCATTTGAGAGCATTTATGTCATGGGCAGCAAATGAGGTGAATTATGGCAGGCAGTGGGAAACATATGAGGAAGCCGAGAAAACAAAGCCTGTCCCATTATGCTCTCAAAGTTCAAACCCACATGCAATGTTGAAAGATTGGTTTGCTCTAACATATGGTATTAATAATGTTTCAACCAGAGAGAAAATATTTGATATCAGAAAGCAAGTATATGATGAATTCCAGGCATAACAATATTCATTTTGGAGATTAACATATACCAGAAGTGAGAAAAGATAGGAGAGATTAAATGTTGGTTTAAGAAAGTCAGAACCAAATGGTCCCCTAAACTTCACACCTGCACTCAAACAAACCAGCAGATATATTCAATTGGGACTTCAAACAAGATTTGAACTGTGGCTGCCACTGACATTCAGACCCCCTGTGCTAATGTGGCCCCTGTATCCTCACCAGGCTACAAATCTTAACAATGAATTAGAAGACCGAAGATATGAAAGGTGTCGGGATTTCAGAGGATTCTATTACAAGCTTGGACATCCATTCCAAAGTCATGCAGCCACCACTGACTTCAGAAAAACCACCAGAAAAGTTAATGCTGGAGGACCAGCATTAGACTAAGTAGGGGGCAGTGATGAGCCTAAAATATGCTCATAATTTGATGATATGATAAAATTTTAAATGACTTTACTTTTGCTATTTCATGGCTGTTTAAACTTTGTTGAAACCTTATGGGGATATTCTGTAGCAAGACACTTTTATATTCTTGTAGCCTATTGTGTTGACTGAATTGCATTTATTGCCCTGTTGACTCCCGAAAATGGCTGGTATATCGTATGCAATTTTTGAATGATGAAGTAGATTTAAAATGTGTGATTAATGAATAGATATCATGTATGTGCCATATGCCTTTTCTTGCACATCTATTACATTTTGTTTCGCAGGTTGTTGAAGAATGATCGAGTCAAGCGCAGCCGATCTCGGCTGTGCAACAAAGTCCATTTCCTGCACGACTTCGAGGGAGCTCTGGCGAAGACTCTTTGACCGAAACCATGGGAAAGATTTTAATGACAAGTCAAACTGGAAAGAGTGGAGTGCTAGATTCTCTCTAGATCGGGTTGAGCACATAAATTCATTTATGAAGTTTATTCCTTGATTCGGGGATATACTTTACTTCCACGTCTTTCTTTGATAGAGTTAATTAGTTAGTTGTTCTTCTGATTTAAAAATAAGATACTCCTCCTGTGCGAGAGGGTGGATGATGAATAGAATGATTAATAGATGATATTTAGAGTGAGATAGAAATAGTGTAGCAGACATCATGTAAGAATCAGTATGATAATGAAAGACAGAATCTGTTTAGCCAAAAACAGAGTTTGTTGATAGTTTTCACATCAACAAAACAATGTATATCATTCTATTTTCATGAATAAAGTTTGATGAAATTCTGAGTTCAGCATCTGTGTAATCAGTAGATGCTTGCTAAGGGGGCCCACTTAGTAAGTATTTGTAGCTAATTAGTTAGATGTTATTTTCTGCTGATATCTAGTTAGCTTTCATCTTTGAAGTTTTCATACAAACTCAGTCTTGTACTGCTCCTGCAGCATAGAGAGTCATCCCTGTGACTATTCCTTCAGCATAAGGCCAGTTCATGGTTTGTGCTTCAATCGTAGCTATTATGGTTTCTGTTTTAATCAAGCATAGTTGAGTTAAATAATTCCACATTACCATTTTGTGGCTTAGATAGAATTTTTTTTCGGTATGTATTTCTGCTAAGATTTGACCGAGGCAAGTTCCTAGTGCATATATTTTGCCGCGCCATTTAAAGTCTATGTCCCCTGGTTTGACAAGTAAAATGAATGTCCACAAAGAGATATTAGTCACTTGTCAGAATGTCCAATTCCCAGGAAAGTTTTGCTGTGATATTTATATCCTTTTGTGAGTGCGAGCCAACCGGCTAGCTGGTAAACCTGTCCACCAACTCCCAAGGAAGGGGCCATGGAAAATTTAACATAAATCGAATGAAGTTCTAGAAAAACCACGTATATGGATAGGAAAATAGGAGGTGGTTTGCATCTTCAACATGTTTCTTGCAAAGAGGGCATCTCCCCAGTCCAATAATCCCAAATCTAGCTAAGCAGTCTTGTGTTAAATTTTTTTTCTGAATTGCTAGCCAATCAAAGACTAGAGCCTTGGGTAGACAAAATTTTCCCCAAAGAAATTTTTTCAGCCAATGTTTATCATCCTCAATTGCTTCCCCTATCCTATAACCAATCTTCACTTTATATTCCCCATCCAATGACACACACCACCTAATCCTATCTTCTTCTCCTGAAGCCATCCATATTTCGTATTTCAAAATGTCTACCAAAATCACCTTTTGATCATGGGGGGCATTTAACTCTGTCAGTGATTTCCACTTCCAACTTGGTTGACCATTCTTTGCTACAAATGATCCATAGTTGCATACTTCATTTCCCCAAACTTGAGTTGTCTCTCTACGAATATCCTCCAGATGTGGAAGATACTTGAGGGTTGGATGTCTCTCCAAAGAGTCCTCCCAGAATGTTGCTTTCCTGCCACTGTTCACTTCCTATGTGATGTGCTTGGTGATAATTTCTCTACACTCTAAAATAAAATTCAAAATTTCCAAGCCTCTCGAGGGATTTTGGACGATGAGTATTCTAGCTACATCATTTGTATCAAGATATTTCTTTCTCAAAATCTAAACCCACTATTGTTCTCCTTTGTAATAAATATACCAGACATGCTTTGCTCCCATTGCCAAGCTCATTAGATGTAATTGTTTCACCCCAACCCCTTTCGCCCCTTGTGGTTTACAAATCTTGTCCCAAGCCAATAATGGGAATTTCTTTGAGTCATCTGAGCCACTCCAAAAAGATTTCCTCATTAGCTGAATTAGACCTTCTTTAGTTGCTTTCAGTAGCTTCATGCAAGACATTGAATAGACTGGAATGGCAGCAAGAACAACTTTTATCATCATGAATCTACCAGTCGAGGTAAGCCATTTCCCCTTCCAGCCCCCCAACTTCTTCCTATAGTTGTTCAATAATGATTCCCAATAACTTACTTTGTTTACCCCTGCAAACAAAG